>CM060374.1:146616046-147867206 GCA_030545235.1 Helianthus tuberosus
TTTTTCACACTCTTTTTCTCAACAAAGATTGGTGCTTTACCCTTCACATCAACTTTCTTCTGTTGAATCTTCACATTTTCAATCTTAGGCTTGGGGTTGGTGCAATTTCTTGCAATGTGACCAACTTTATAACATCTAAAACATGTACGAGTCTCAACAACTCGACTTGTGCCTTTAGACTGATAATGTGAAGCTCTTTTCTCAAAGAACTCTTTATTTGATTTTGAAAAAATTTCATTTTCTTCATCAGCTAGTGAACTTGAACCATTCACAAACACCTTCTTTTCAGTAAACCTCTTGTTTTGAAAACTCTTCTTCCGATAACTATTACCATCCCGATAATCACCCGACCAATTGTTTCGATTGTTATTGTAAAAACGTGGTGAATAAACAGTTTTCTTGTTGTAAACCCTGTCTTTCTTTCGACTCAGATTATTCACTGCTGACAACTCGACTTCAACAAGTTTGAAAACATTTGTCAATTTGCTCATGTTAACATTCTCTATTGGAAACTCTGAATCCGAAAACAACTTATCCGAACCCATCATCTTGTACATAACA
Source organism: Helianthus tuberosus (assembly GCA_030545235.1). Taxonomy (NCBI): domain Eukaryota; kingdom Viridiplantae; phylum Streptophyta; class Magnoliopsida; order Asterales; family Asteraceae; genus Helianthus; species Helianthus tuberosus. Next base: position 146,616,608 of record CM060374.1, read on the forward strand.
AGATTCAATTCTTCATCTAAGTTGTTCTTGGACTTTTGTTTCGGAATGTATTTATCCAAGAAACACCCATCCTCCTCAGAAGTGTCACAATCCGGTTTAAGCACTTTGTCTACCACACTTTTTACCACATCATTTTGGACACCCTCGTCATTTGAAGACGTGAACGTTACATCAATGTTCCCAGGAAGTTTAACATCACTTTCTTCCTCAATTTCCACCAAACTAGACTGCTTTTTCATGTAGTTGTCTAAAATTGGCGGTGGAACTTTGTGAAAACCTACACCCGTTCCATCAGAAAACACATCCTCGCCATCTTTGTTTTTCCCTATAGGTTTAGGAACAATATGCTGCAAAACAAAGCTTGCTGATTTATAGCTGTTAAGCTTCAACTGGATTCGTTCATTCTCAATTTCAGCTTCTTGAACTTTAAGTTTCAGTTTAGCAATTTGATCCAGTTGTTCATTAATCGATTCTTCTTTTAATTTCAAAACAGCTCTTAGATGTTCATTTTCTTTAAATGTTTTGCCATTACGATCATCACTATCTTTGACAATGTTTTTCAATTTCTCAAACTTTTCAGAAATCTGACGGTTTTCAAGAATTAACTTTTCATTTTCAGATTTTATTTTCTCACGTTCAGTTTTATCATTTTCAATTTGAGCCGTTAATTCTTTGATCCGTTCAGTTGAAGCTTTTACAGTTTTGTCACGATCGAGAATCTGATCTTCAACATTTCTAACCTTTGTTGTCAGATTCTGAATTTTCTCATTGTTAAGATACGTGACAGTGCTACAAAAATTGCATTGTTTGGTGCAATTTTTGCAGTCAGCATTCCCGTCAATCTTGTTACCTGACGCATTTGTTGACACACTTTGACTGACCGACCCCTTTGACTCAGTAACAGAATTAGGGTCTACCTCAAGTGCTTTTGCAGCTAGCACTTTGTCAGCCATCTTTCCCAGGTTCTCAGCTGTCAACTCTTGCGTAGTATCAATTAAGCCTGTATCAACCTGCTTTTCTTTCTTCTCTTTCTCCTCTTTCTCCTTTCTCTCTTTCTCTTTCGCTTCTTCAATCATCTTCTCAGTTGGTGTTCCCCACCACTTGTGCTGCCAGTATTCATCTTCTTCTTTGTACTCCTTGATGATGGCTTCGATATCTAGCGTTTTGTCATCAATCGCAATGTTGCCATACCTATCAAGATAGCACTCTCTATCTGGATCCCATCTGTTTGCTCTTCTAGCTTCCAGAAAGATACCAGAAAGTCTGATAATCTTGTTTTCAGCAATCATCTTCCGGTATTTATACTTCTGTTCCTCAGTACGATCATCTTTCCACTTAATGGGTTCATCATTGCTTGCCATAAATGCGTAACCCACCGCATCTTCTTCCGGTAGAACTTCCTTACTCCAATCATACCCCTCATCATCATAAATCACAGCAAGAGCCCTTGATTTGTCTCTGTTATCTTCAGACTGCTTCAATCTAGGCGGCTCGGATTTATTCTGATGGTAGATTGCCTTTTTGTAATAATCATCTCGAAACGGATTCTCTGACTCATCAGCATACGCATTCCTGCATTCCCGTTTGAAATGACCCTTCTGCTTACACTTAAAACATGTCACTTTTGACTTGTCGAACCCCAGTTTTGTAGACGGACCACCGATCGTTTTTCTCCCTGTAATCTCCATGAAGCGTTGTGCACGTCGAACTGCACTTGCCATTGCCCAACGAATGTCGATCAGCTCCATTTCTTCAGGGTCTATCTGATCATAGTCTTCTTTCGTCAGATTTGTATTCCCGATTTTTCCAGCCACCAACCCTTCGTAGGATTCCAAAACAGACGGCAGAAAGACCATTTGTTGCTTGGCCGACTCCTCATCAAAATTCTGTGCGTTCTTCAGATCTATCGCGATATTGCAAGAAAACTTCGCATCAGAACGATTTTCAGAAGACGTAGATCCACTGTGATAACCACTATGGCTTCCGCTGCTTGAATTGCTTTGACTTTCTTTGCTTGCTGGAGAAACATTCTCAGCAGAAAATGCAGTTTTTGGAGAAGTAGCTTTCGGGATCAAACTTTTTGGATAGTACAGATCCAGATTTTGCTGATAAGATGAATTATTAACTTTAAACGTTTTCTTCAGCTCTAGCTCATGACTTTCCAGTCTTTCAATCAACACATCTGGAGTCAAATCTTCTGGAGCAATAGTGTTTTTCAACATCAGTGCGTAATATCTCCAATCCACTTCGTCTGGTAATGAATCAAACAGTTTATCAACAAGTTCTTCATCAGTATACGTGATCTTGTGTCGAGCAAGCTCCAGTTTCAGATGACCGAACCTTTCAATCATTTTACACACCGATTCATTTTTAAGACAACCAAACATATCAAACTCTTTCCTAAGAAGTTTCTTTTTATTTTTTACAATCTCTTTGCTTCCAAGACACTTCTTTTCGAGTTTTTCCCATAAGTCTTTAGCATTGGAGTAATCTATCAGCGAAATGATGTCTTCACGCACCGATTGAAACAATAATGCCACACATTTTTGCTCGGCCACAAAACTCTCAATCTCTTCAGCTGATCTTAATGCTTCACCATTCTTCTTTCCTTCGGCATAACCATTCTTCATACTCTTCCAGCTAGGAAAAGCAAATGCCATCAACCAATCTTCGAACTTTGTTGCCCACCTGCTGTAATCTTCTATAGCCATCAGCTTAGGAGGTTTGTTAAATGTTCCAAATGCACTTTTGGACTCCCAAGCTTCCTTCTTTCTTTCTTTCGGTGGACTTTTGTTTGCATTGCTTGAAGAAGTATCGTTGTTTCCTGAACTACCCGTGAAAGCATACATATCGCTGAAGGGATTCATGAAAATATCATCCATTTTGATCGTACCTGCAAAATCAATCAACACTTAGAAAAATTTTCGAGATTTTTGAAAAACAGAACCACAAAAGCGAACCAATCTGTGCACGTGACAGATAAGCGGACCAAACAGGTTCAGATAAGCGAACCAATAAGCAAAAATCAGTTCGAGCGAACCAGAAAATGTACTAATGAGCGAACCCAACTATGTTCGTTCGAGCGAACCAATAAATGATCGTTCGAGCGGACCAGATAGTGTCCGTTTGAGCGGACCAGTCAAATGTCAGATAAGCGAACCAACTGTGTCCGTTCAAGCGAACCTGACAGTAAGATTGTCTGAAAGAGCGAACCAAAACAGATGTTTCGAGCGAACCTGTTCACTAATGTACAAAAAGCGGACCTGTTTGTTCGAAAACTCGAACCACTGTTTTTAGCCTGTTTTTACCATTTTTAGTCCGAATTTCACTCTAAAACTTTCTAGGGTTTGTTATTAGTGTGTTTTACACGATATACTCGAATTTCAGACAATTTCAACCGTAGGAACTACTGAAAACCGAAAAAGTGTGAAAGAAAGTGAGTAGAAAAGAGAGATTTCTGCAGATATAAGCTGTAGTAGTATGAACTCCTCGTCCTGAGCTCTGATACCACTTGTTGGACCGATGTTTGACCCGAAAAGTCAGTCAGAGTAGCTCATCCTCACATATAAAGGCGGAATCAGAATATGCAAGATTACAACAGTTTGTCCTATTAATTTCCTTTGCTTTTATTGCTTTTCTACTCAAAATTTGACAGCGTTTCGCTCCAGATCACACACACATCTCTCTGGACCACTCAGACGACTCCCCTATATATAGACATGTGGGTTCGCTCATATGACATGCCATATGAGCGGACCTACATCACTGCACTATAAGCGGACCACATTAAGTACCTATGAGCGGACCACTATATACAATGACATAAAAGCGAACCTACTTCTATATTTCATAATATTTACATTTTGACCCCCTGTTGACTAATCTTGACTTCAGACTTCTTGTAGACGCAGTCAACAGACATTCCGTGTATTAACAAATACCCGTCCGTTGGACGGGTTACGCTAACGTAACAAACAAAGATAATGTATATTGATGGTGTTTCGGTTTACTTCTCCTTTTCCTCTTTTCCATCTCCTATTTGAAAAAATTACAACCATCTAACTTTTTCTTTTCTTCTTTTCAAACCACTAAAACTCATTCTCAAAACACATTATCCAAACATTACAAAAATGACATATTAACCTTTAAGAAGTCAAAAACTTAAAAGGAGATCAAAATAAACAATCCCAAACACCCACGTTTGGTGAACACAAGTCTAAACAACATTCTAAACAAAAGCACCATTTTTAATTTATAAAAGGAAAACCAACGTGAACGGTGTACAACCACAAACAATATAAAATAAAACTGATAGAGAGATAAAACATAACAACGTGACAAACAAAGCTAACATATATTAAGGAAGTGGATTTCCCTTGGAATGGGCGGGCCGGATCATCAACGTTGTCTGTGTTCCGAAATTTCCTATAAAGATGAAAAAAAGAGTTGATAGATAATTCAATTTAAAAAAAATATTTTTATGATATTTAAAATGTGCCTAGAGAGCAATATGCATACTTGAACCAGCAAATAACAACAAAAAACGATCTAAGACAAAATTGAAAGAAAAAAAGAGTCAACGTACCGACACTTTATGGCACAATTTCACCATACAATACCTATATGTTTATTATCATTATCCACATCCAGAAATACTCGGTATGTAACTTCAAATCAAGTACTAAAATGAACTTACAAGCATTAGTGAAACTCTATGTCCAACCATAGCAATTTCACTTATAGCCAAGCTTGTTCCTTGATCCACTAATATCCTCTCCCTGATTTCGGCAACTGTGTACCCACAAGAGAAACATTACCTGGTAAAAATCCAATATTAAATCAACTATTATTGTTGAAGAAATCGTTTTGAAACATTACCTGGATGTATATCAAGTCCAAATGCCTACACAAAATGGAATAAATAGAAGAAAAAAAAAGATACCATATATAAGGTAAATTACAAAAACCATATCATTACCTCACTGACTCGGCTTTGTAGTGCAAGAGCTAATACCTTGCATCCTTGATTCCACGAAGCATTTGCTACTCGACGTGTTTGTAAAGACATTCCCACCCTTGCAATTAATCCAGCCCTGCTCTGCATATCATTATAATATTTTTCTGATTCACTTCTACTTTTATAGGTTATAATTTCAAATTTGAAATGTCAAAAGGAACAACTTTAAATTTTACTCAATATAAAAATTTATCATATTTAAGTATCAGCAAGGAAATGTTTGAATGGTATTATAACTCACTAAATGTTTCTTGATACATTACTGATCACAACAGCCACTAATTCCATGATCACTTCATGTTTGCAAGACACGGGTTATTTCTAAAAATAATGTGTGCAAATTGTAAACCGTAAGAAGAAAGTTAAAAAACATACATATGGTACTACCTGAAAGATAACATGTTCTATAAGGTAGACCTTTTATACAAAACAAAACTGGTCGGGTTGAACAAAAGGTCTAGAAAAATATATACATTAAAGATACACTTGGGCAACTATGGAGTTGTTCTACCCATTTGACCCGTTTTCCTTTTAGCTATTTTTAAAACCCGTTTTACCCGTTAGAGCTAAAATAAAACCCAGATCAACCCGTTCTTAGGTAGATGGGTTAAAACTGAAATTGCCACTTCTATCTTTCATAAGTATATGTTAAACAAAAAAGTGGTGGAGTAAAATAGGAAAAAATATAACAACATATAGACACATATTGAAGTAGAAAAAGACATGCAAAGAATCCAAACACTCAAAAGCACTCAAATTACCGATTATATAATTATCACAACTTCAGAGATATAGTGGCTCATGAACGGGAGTTGTATAGGAAAAATAAATTCTTTTGGTGATATCAAAGCAACATATATTTAATTCATATATAATATTAAAAAATTTCAAAAATATAAAGCCTAGGCAATGAATGATTGAATATAAAAAATAGATTCTTGTTAGAGGGACAACAATCTTCAAAATAAGACTGTTTACCCAAAATATTGACTACATCTCCAAGTTGAATCATGTCATATTAAGAATGCTTATTAAACTAAACAATGTAAAAACAGTTTTCAACCCAACAACCAAAGGCCTACCAGATTATGAAGAACCTTTGATGTCGCAACCCCCGTCCCCTTGTTACCCTGGGAACGAGCGGCCGCGGCCAGTTTCGGTGGTATCGGGTGTTTAATCATTTTGGCAGCGGAATTTACATCAGGATCGTAGTTAGGAAATATTTTATCAGACTAAAATACCACGCTTTTATAATATTAAACATATGGGAAATTCCCAAGTTTCAAGTACACACATTTTCATAGGGATAAACCCAATTTTATTCAATTAAAACATCTCTTTATTTAGGTAACTTTTATAGCCACTTTTCCAAGCCTTCAGTGCTGTCCAGCTGGCTTCTATTGGGCTTTCGCATTTTGTTACCTGAAACGCGTTTAAAAAAAACATTTTGTCAGTGGGAAATACTTGTAACACCTCGAAAATTCATGTCCAATATTATATCAACACGTGTCATGAGCTCTAAACGTGTAATAGATTAATTTAGAGGGACTAAAGTTGACAAACGAAGAATCTACGTGTGTAAAAGGATTCAAAGTGTCAATAATGGATAAATATACCTTTCAATAACCCTACACGATGTTTATACCCTTAGACGAATGAATTATGGATCATACAAAGCCAATTGTGGAAGAAAGTGAAAGATTACAAACTACAGGGGTTAAATGTGTCAACATGTTTAATTTATACCTCTGAGTGACCTTTTAGCAAACCCGAAGCTTTGTAACGATTAATTATGCTCACTAGAATAAGTGATAAAAATTTCACAAGGTTTCGATAAAGTATGAGAAAGTTATGATAACATTCGTATATGAGGGGTTAAAAGCGTCAATGTTAAAATTTAAGGCTTTTCGGGTGAGCATAAAATTAACCAAGGACTTAACAAAGTTTGGTTATGTCTTAAGGTCCTTAGAAATCAATTTGGTGGGTTAAAAGTGCAAATTGGGAAGTTAAAACCACTTTTAAAAGAACCAGGGGCTAAATTGCAATTGTTGAAAACTTGTTTAACCTGTTCTGGACACTCATACCGGCCGCGTAAGCCCCCTAGGGACTCTTACGTGGGCCGCCTGGGACTGCCAACAACAGAAAATGAAGACAACTGCCTGTTAAAGCTGTGTAACCGACTTAAGAGCTTTGTTTTACATACCAGGGGCTGCACCAACAGGTTTTCATGCATAGGGGGCACTTGTAAGCATCATATAACACCTGTAGACTTGCTTGGCATGATCTAGTTGCATCAAAACTTCTATATAAGAACTCCAAAGTTGCATCATTTGAGCACTTCATTTGAAAACATTCACAACTCAACTTCTGGAGATACCTGGAGCTCAAGACCACTCCCTAGAGATCATTAGTCATGCATAGGACTTCAGTAAGTGTCCTTAACCTTTCTTAATTCAGTTTTGATTAGTTTAATGGCCCAAAGTCAAACCGTCATAATTAAGGTTTGACTTCGTGATTAATCACAATTTGTCCAGTCAAATCTCGAATTGAAAGTACCTATGAATTGGTAATTATGTGGGTAATAAACCCTTAAAAGGGCACTCTCTGGTTCCCACTATAACTAGGTCAATTGTCGGGTCAAACTTGTTTATAAAAAGTCAACAGAAAGCTAAATTTCAAATTAATGCATAATTAACAATGTAGAAGCCATGCAACCTGTTTTATCACTAATATAACTTGGTAATTAATGTAAGAACATGTCTAAACATGTTCAACCCGACAATTTTCAGTTTAAGCTCGGTTCGGAACCGAAAGTCGCAAAAGTAGACTTTTGCTTTGACTTTCAGTTCTGACCCATTAGAGCATAGTTTAGAAATGCCTTAAAGCTTTATTAGGACCAGGTTACATGTTAGTATAACCCTCTGTGATTATACAACTTGGTTCATTAGTTATCCGATTCATATGCATGTTTTCGTTAAATGCTTAAATATTGACTATTATGCCCTTTTGACCTTAAAACGAGATTTTTGAAAATGTGATAGGATAGAAACCTTCATTACTGATATATAAACATGTCCCTAAATTTTCACATCAGTTTGAGGTCTAGATTAGGAGTTATGCTCATTAGCGTAAATGAAAAGCTTTTTATTAATTAAGCGACATAATTAGCGTATAACCTATCTAAACCCAATTTTTGATACCAAACTTTTTACCCACTGATGTAAAATAATATTTTGGGATTTGTGAAGATTTTTATTTATTTTTAGGCTGAGCATAACATAGGGTTCTAGCTTTGATTCGGTAATTGTCGGTTTTGCCCTTTTGGCCTATATAATGAGTTTTACAAAACATTTTGACACCAAACCTTTTGCTATTGATTTTATATGATAAATAAAGTATTTTAAGGTTTCTAGAATAATAAAAATATCAGCTTCTTTTATAAAACCCGGAAATCGCTTAAAATCGCCTTTTTACGCATTTTTAACGCATAGTATAAGTTGAAACTATTTTTGACATATAAGGTTTGACACCTACTGATGTTTTAAGTAAATTTTCATAATTAAATAGTAGGTAAAATTTTTAAACTCAGAATTCTAATTTTGACCTTTAAAGCCTATGCGAAATTACCAAAATACCCCTTCGGTGCATAGTTTGGTTATAATTAATAAATTTCACATATATGCAATACCCTACTGATATAACCTATTAAATTAAATATTTTTACTGATTATATCAGACCTGAAACTCAGATTTATATTTAAACTCTTTTTAAAGCTTTAAAATGACCAAAATACTCCTACGGGGCATAATTTGAGTTTAAATTCATTTTGGGCATAATGGAAGGTATCCTACTGATATCAGAACATATTTAAGGCATATTAACTTAGGAAACTGTTCATGACTCATTTGGTTACCCGTTACGCACTTTTCGCGTTCGGATAGGTTTATGTAACTAGTTTGCATCAATTAGCCGAAACGGGTCAAACCTTATCATTTTTATCTCAAAATCCAGAATGTGTTTAGTTTACCCATATTGTACAAGTATACAAACTTGTCGGGTCTAAACCACATTCTAATCCGGTCTTCGCTTAATCGTGCATTTGGAACCGTATATCTTCCTTTAAAACTAACCGGTCTAAGTTTAGGCTTAATTAAGACATGTTAGGAATCTAATAGGTTATTAAAAACCTTCGTTCCAGATTAAGAGCCCGGTAAAAGCTACTTGCACTCGCTGTTTGTGATTTATACTTGCTCAGGTAAATACTCTTAACTTATTTTCCCTATACGGGCTTGGGATACGGTATTATAATAATATCGCTTGGTCGGGTATGTAGTCATTTAAATCGAATTGTGATTAATGTATTTACATAACCTGTTTTAATCTGTATTATTTGGTGTATGGCCTTTGGGGTTAAATGACCGTGTCCCGGATATCCTTGGCATCATTCATTGAAATGGTCACGACCTAAGCACGGGGTGTAGGCATACACCTGACAGTTGCATTATGTAAAAACTGGTAATCCACTTAAAGGAATCAACCTTGTGGGCATTATACCTGCGGCGTTTCAGTTAATCTTGTCCGGCTCTTCTAACCGGCCCTAACGGACGACAAATAAGTAAAACTGTATACAAGATTATTTTTAAATAATTGTCCCAAGTTATAAAAGATATTTTGTGCCTTGTACATTCAAACCAATTTTCTTAAACTCTTTTCAAAATGAGTCAGTTAATTGTATTTACCAGTGTAAACTGGCGTATTTTCCAAAAAGGCTAAGTGCAGGTACTAGACGAAATAGGCTGGCTACTCCTGGCATCATTAATCAAGTCTCGCAATGCTTTAGATGTTAAAGTCTGTTGAACAATGATCTTTTTATCTTTTGATCCACCTGTGGATCCTTTACAGTCCGTTTGTAATACTTTGATATTACTATTTATTCGGTTTGTAATGTGATTCATCTTTTGCTTCCGCTGTGCATTTAAATTGTGTTGTTTGACTTTGATGATATCAACTACGTCACGATACTCCCCACCGGGCCCACTGGTAATACGTGGAAATATCGGGGTGTGACAGGTTGGTATCAGAGCCAACATTGAGTGAATTAAACACTAGCCTTTTGTGTTTAATCTCAATGACACAGTTTGCACATTTCCTCGACTTCCGAGTCTAGACAAGAACTTAGGACAAATCCTAATTCATTTTATTTTGTCCTTTATTTGTTTTTCTTTGTTTGTTCTTTTAGTTGACAGGAACAAGAAAAATGCCGCCCCGTATCAGAGGCAGAGGAGGCAAGGCACCGATGGCAAGGAATGACCATGAGGCCGGGCCTTCGCACTGGCGAACTCCGTCGGTAACCATGAGCACCAGTCCTTAGGAGGACTGGAGAACTTATTTGGAGCCCGCGAGACGCTCTGTCTCACTCAGTACCTCACCATCATACCAGGACCCATTCGGACTCTTTCCAAACCATGAGACCAACCACTCCCATAACTCCTACATTCCCCTCCAACACCCATAACTCCTTCAATGACCCTACACCGTACATTCAAAGCCGGTTCAACCTGGGTAACCAGAATGATGAACCAATGGGTTATAACCCATTGGGACCAGAGGACCATTTCTCCGTGGATATGGACGAGGATACCGATCCTGCCGAGCCACCACGAGGGACGCCGACACACCCCATCGAGATATCTGATGGGTCATCTTTCCATGGGTCACCTTATCGGGGCCCAAACAGCTATGAGGCAAGGTTTGCCTCATACCCTTGGGAGTTCACTCCCTCTTACAACTCACAGCAGCAACAGGATCCCTTCGAGGATTCGCATTTCGTGGCGGTCACGCCACCGCCACCACCACCGTAAGTACAACAAGCGCCTCCAGAACCTCCGAGGCGGAGAAGATCAGGCGCACGGATGTCCGTGCGAGAAGGGGGTTTTCACTTCAGCACCCCCCAACCTTCAAGTGGCAGTCACTACCCGCCACTACGTGAAGACCCACATATGGGTGGGCATTCGAATCCAGTTTCAGAGGTGGACTCTGCACCAGTTGCACCACCACCACCACCACACATGGGTTATAATAACCAAATTCCTACTTACGCCGGTTCCGCGGCGTATAACCCGTTTGAACAGCCAGCTTATCCTGGCTATAACTACTATAATGCCCCGGCCGTCGACCCTTACGCTGAGGCGGCCGCCTACAACGCCCTTCACCCCGAAGGACCTTTTGGGACTTCGTATCAATCGGGGTACCTACCGCATGGGTATTAATAGCCAATACCTCCTCAACCTCCGATGCAGCCGCAACCGCTATGGTTTTCCCCACCGGAACAGGAGGAAATCCTCCAGAGGCTGAGCCAAGTAGAACATGAATTTCGGGAGGAACATAGGAACAACCGGGGATTCCTCAAGGGCTTAGCAGACTTGTTAAAAGGGAAGAAGAAGAGGGATCATTAAAATCCCTATTTGTATTGTTATATTTCCTTTTTAGTCCCTGCGTGGACATTTATTATTTCTGTACTTTGTCCCTGCGTGGACTTGTCTTTCTTTAGTCCCTGCGTGGACATCTATTTTGATATTCAGTCCCTGTGAGGACTTGTATTTTCAGTTTAGCCCCTGCGTGGGCAAGTTATTTTTGTTAAAGTCCAGTTTAGGGCAAATTTGTACTCTTTTAATATTTAATGGAATGTTTCAATTTAAAATTTTCATTTTTGGCATTATATGCATAAATATAATATATGTGAAATAAATAAATCAAAAATCATTCCTTTTAAAATAATCTGGCTATTAAATATTAAATAAGGATCTTAAAGGTATAACCTAGCCTGCATGTCATTATAAGACCTGGCCAAGATGGTAAAACCTGTTTAAAAAGATTCAAATCCTTGTTAACATCTGAAAACATGTTAACACTCCTGGTAGATGTGATTCGTTAAAATCACACATGTCATCCTTATAATTGGATTCTTCAAAAGATTCCTAACCTAACCTGATGATCTATAAATCATGGGTTTAAATCATTAATTAAGATGATCATATATAAACATCCATTGGTAACGTAGTGCCTACGGGCCATACTCATTGTCATATAAGGCAAAAGACAGTCGTAGCCTGCAATTCCCTATCAATAAGAGGTAATGAACTACATTCAGACCTTGAAAACCTCGATTCTCTGAAATCAAGCTTTATAATTTAAATTGTCCTTACGACTAGGCCTTTTGTGCCACCTTAATACCCTCAATACCTTATAATTAGGATAAATTATAATAAAAATCCTAAATAAATATGTCTAAATAAATTAACCACATATGGTTTATGGTTACCATGGTTAATGAATTGCCATAAAAGACAATTCAATAATAGACGCATGAATAAATCCTCGTTAATATTTTATGTAGCAATACAAGCTACATGGCGGACTCAGATGAAGTCAACAGTCGCCCAAAGGAAAATCATGATAATACCAGAATAAATATAACGGGCGCAGAACTGCAGGAATTGGTAGACAATGCCGTTACTCGAGCTATGGAAAGACGAGATGATGAATCTAGTAGTACCCACAGCAGAACCTTATCGGTACAGCGTGCAAAATCACACCCTAAAGCTCATTCAGAGGCTCACAGTAAGCCACCCTCTAAGCAAGATGAACCAAAGAAGGACGATGCTCAACATTCCTCAAATCAACACAGTGATCCATCCAAAAGGATAGTATTTGATAATGAACCACGTACCAAGTCCTGTACTTATAAATATTTTGTCTCCTGCAAACCCCGGTATTTCACTGGGGAGAAAGGAGCGATTGACTGTATGACGTGGTTGGATGAAATGGATACCGTGGTTGATATCAGCGGTTGTGCTGATAGGGATGTGGTAAAGTATGTATCCCAGTCATTCAAAGGAGAGGCACTAGCATGGTGGAAGTCTCTCATTCAAGCTGCTGGAAAAATCCCACTATACAATTTGACCTGGGATCAGTTTGTTGCTCTTATTAAGGAGAATTACTGCCCTCAGCATGAGGTTGAAAGGATTGAATCAGACTTCTTATCATTGGTGATGAAGAATTTTGATTGTCAAGCTTACCTCACCAGTTTCAATACCCTGTCTAGACTGGTTCCGTATCTGGTAACACCGGAACCCAAACGAATTGCTCGTTTCATTGGGGGTTTAGCCCCAGAGATCAAGGCCAGTGTCAAGGCATCTAGACCTGCTACTTTTAGGTCAGCAGCTGACCTATCTCTATCCCTTACCTTAGATGCGGTCAGGCTAAGATCGCTTAAGAACTCGGAGGAAGGTAAGAGAAAGCGTGAGGACGATAACTCACGGCAGTCTGAGAAGAAGCATAAGGGTAACACGGACCACAAGAATAATTCTGGGTCCAACAAAGGTAACCAACAAGCAGATGAAAAGCCAAAGTGCAAGACTTGCCGGAAACGTCACTTTGGAAAATGCAGGCTTGAGTCCAAGTCTCAGTCATGACCATCTGCATGTGGGTTATGCAAGTCTAAGGAGTACAAGACAGTAGACTGCAAGAAAATTAAGGATGCTACGTGCTACAACTGCAATGAAAAAGGGCACATCAAGACCAATTGCCCTAAATATGCCAAAAAGCCTGAAGAGGTCAAGAAGACCAACGCAAGGGTCTTTCAAATGGATGCACAAGAAGCAGTTAAGGATGATAACGTGACAACAGGTACTTTCCTTATTAATGACGTTTATGCAAGAGTGTTATTTGATTCGGGTGTGGATAAGTCATTTGTAGATAATAAGTTTTGTAAGTTGTTGAATTTACCTGTTAAAACCCTAAGCGTGAAGTATGAAGTAGAATTGGCTGATGGAACCTTAGAAACAGCTTCAACTGTGTTAGATGGATGTTTTATATCCATTAGGAACCACTTTTTTCCATTAACCTTACTTCCTTTAAAGTTAGCTGGTTTCGACATAGTTATAGGCATGGACTGGTTATCTCATAACCAAGCCCAGATCGTTTGCAACAAGAAGCAAGTGGTGGTCAAGACTCCGTCTGGTGAACCACTTACCATACAAGGTGATACCCAGTATGGATTGCCTGCGCAAGTGTCTATGCTCAAGGCATCTAGATGTTTGAAGAAGGGTTGTGTCATTTATATGGCACAGGTAACTATCGAGGAACAGAAGCCCAACATTGAAGATATCCCGGTCATTTCTGAGTACTCGGAAGTTTTCCCTGAAGAACTACCTGGTTTACCACTAGATAGGCAAGTGGAATTCAGAATTGACATCATCCCTGGAGCAGCACCTGTCGCGAGAGCGCCTTATAGGTTAGCAGTAACAGAGATGAAGGAGCTGAGAACCCAACTAGATGATTTATTAGCCAAAGGTTTTATTAGACCTAGTTCGTCTCCTTGGGGAGCACCAATCATGTTTGTAAAGAAGAAGGATAGATCGTTGCGTCTATGCATCGATTATCGAGAGCTTAACAAGGTCACTATCAAGAATCGATATCCATTGCCCTGGATCGACGATTTGTTCGATCAGCTTCAAGGAGCGAGTTACTTTTCCAAGATCGACTTAAGGTCAGGATATCATCAATTGAGGGTCAAGGATGAAGATGTACATAAAACCGCATTTAGAACTCGTTATGGTCATTATGAGTTCTTAGTGATGCCTTTTGGGCTCACTAATGCGCCTGCAGCGTTCATGGATCTTATGAATCGCGTCTGCAAACCTTATTTGGACAAGTTTGTCATTGTCTTTATTGATGACATTCTTATATACTCGAAGAATCAGGCTGACCATGAGAAACACCTTCGATGTATTCTTGAACTACTTCAGCAAGAGAAGCTTTACGCCAAGTTTTCAAAGTGCGAGTTTTGGCTACGAGAAGTTCAATTTCTTGGACATATGGTAAGCGAGCATGGTGTCCAGGTGGATCCCGCTAAGATTGAAGCCATCATGAATTGGCAAGAGTCGAAAACGCCCACAGAGATTCGCAGCTTCTTAGGATTGGCAGGATATTATAGGCGTTTTATTGAAAATTTCTCAAGGATTGCTGCACCCCTAACTTCATTGACTAGGAAGAATATTAAGTTTGACTGGGGTCCTAAGCAACAAGAATCCTTTGATATTCTTAAACAGAAGCTTAGTAATGCACCTGTGTTGACATTACCTGATGGAATAGAAGAATTTGTAGTGTATTGCGACGCATCACACACCGGTTTGGGATGTGTGCTCATGCAGAAAGGCAAGGTTATTGCCTATGCTTCTCGACAGTTGAAGGTGCACGAGAAGAACTACACCACCCATGACTTGGAGCTGGGTGCCGTGGTATTTGCACTAAAACTGTGGAGGCATTATTTGTATGGAACAAAGTGCGTGATCTATTCTGATCACAAGAGCCTTCAACACTTGTTTAATCAGAAGGAGTTAAACATTAGGCAAAGACGATGGATGGAAACTTTGAATGATTATGACTGTGAAATACGATACCATCCAGGCAAGGCAAATGTAGTTGCTGATGCCTTGAGTAGAAAAGAAAAAGGTTAAACCCATCAGAATCAATGCCAAGAGCATTGAATTAAAGAACAGCTTAAATGAAAGATTGTTAGCTGCTCAGAAGGAAGCTGTGTTAGAAGCTAACTATCCAAATGAAAAGCTGGGAGTCACTGCTGAACAATTATCACATGGAAAAGATGGAATCTTAAGACTGAATGGACGTATATGGGTTCCAATCTATGGAGGACTTCGGGATGTTATCCTTCAAGAAGCCCACAGTTCCAAGTATTCTATTGTCACGGCCCCTCCGTCCCGGTTTGACCCAGTTCAGGATCCGCGGGACAGGAACCCGTGGTATTTGTTAATTGAGTTGATAGCGGAAGATTTTCACAGGATCTTTTAAAACTTGAAATGCCCGATTATTTTATTTCATAATTCGGGATAAACTCCGTGCTTTACAATAGAGGAATTTCATAAGTAAATTCCCTGATTTACGAAACATGTTTATTTATTTAATTGAGCCACTACTTCAAGCTTTGTTAGTGCTCCGTAGCACTTTTCCTTGGTTCACAGTAGTCACCTGAAACATGTTTTGAAAATATTTTATTAGCGGGGAAATACTGGCGATTCACTCAAATTTGATAAAATGACACATAGTTATAAATTACAGCATAAGAGCGATTACGATGGCTTTTATCTTATTTTTATCTGGCGCCGTGTCACCTGGTGACGATGGTCATACCACTATTGGGTCCTTCCCCAAGTAGTGATGATTATCACGGTTAGGATTTATTAGCCTAACTGTGAGAAATTAGTAATGTGCACAATACCCCACTAGCCAGTGATTCAAGATAACCACGACTTAATCCCTGTAATTATAACTTTTGAAAATGATTGGAGTATTGTAAAATACTTTTGATAAAAGAGAATGACTCACCTTGCAGATTTAAACGGACAAAGCTTAGCCTACTGATTAGCCTTGTAACCTATTTTAAATAACAATGCACACGAACTAGGTTAGTAACTAATACAGCATTTACGATAACTCACGCGATTAAAACCCTCACAACGAATGACAAAGTGTTGTACTTAAACATCCGTCGAATTCACGACTAATAACAAAGTATGGCCCTAATGTGGGTAGCACTTAAACATCCATTGGATAGTTTCAATCGATCGGACATTGAATCGTAGCAGCGATCGAGTTAATACCCTGTATGGTTTCACTACAGAGAATTGTAATTTCGACTTTTTAGCAGTATCCTTCGTGTTTTGAACTGAATTTTCGACACCAGTGGACTGCTCGTAACCCAAACTATTTATAGGTGAAAAATGGGTCTCACGCGGCCCGCGTGAAGCATAAGCCGACCCTTACGCGGCCCGCGTGGAGGTCTAGTCGTAGATTAGGGCATACGTGTCACTGGTAGGCATGCCACGTGGACAACACGTGGATCTGGACGCTTATCCGGTCAAACTTAGGGTTGACGCGGCCCGCGTAAGGTTAAGCTTACCTTTACGCGGCCCGCCTGAAGACCAGAATTTTAGTTTTCTTGATTTTTGATATGGATTAGGGTTTCAGGGGTCCGGGTTCTTACTTACGGGTCGTTTTGGGACATTTTTGAAGGTCCTTACATTCTCCCCACCTTATTTAAAATATCTTCATCGAGATTTACTGAAATAAGTGAGGATACTTTCGCTTTATCTCCGATTCTAGTTCCCAAGTATACTCGGGGTCCTCTCTT
The DNA here is from genome assembly GCA_030545235.1 of Helianthus tuberosus. NCBI lineage: Eukaryota > Viridiplantae > Streptophyta > Magnoliopsida > Asterales > Asteraceae > Helianthus > Helianthus tuberosus. The sequence goes on from CM060374.1 coordinate 146,633,837, forward strand.
TGAATCCCATTTGACTTTGACCAGTACTAGTCTTTTGTGTTTGAGAAATTTAATCTTTCTGTCTTCTATTTGTAATGGCTTCTCAACAAATTTTAGCTTTTCATTCACCTCTATATCTTGAAGAGGTACTACCAGGGACTCGTCAGATAGACATTTCTTGAGATTGGATACATGAAACACGTCATGTACTCCAGCTAGCTCCTTTGGTAGTTGTAAGCGATAGTGTCACACCCCGATATTTCCACGTTTGACCGGTGGGCCCGGTGGGGAGTATCGTGACGTAGTTGGTAATATCATAGTCAAACAACACAATATATAAATGCACAGCGGAAGCAAAAGATAAATATATTAAAATCCGAATATAAAGTAATATCCAGTATTACAACGGAAAGTAAAGGATCCACAGGCGGATCGAAAATAAAATGAAACGTTGTTCAACAGACTTTAGGCATCTAGAACTTGTAAGATTTCCTATTGACGCCCTGAGCTCCCAGCCAGTTACGCATAGTACCTGCCACTTAACCTTTTGGAAAATACGTCAGTTTACACTGGTAAATACAATTTAACTGAGTCATTTTGAAAAGAGTTTGAAAATTGATTTGAATGCACAAGGCACAAACATTTTGACACTTTGATTAAAATGCACAAGGCAAAATTAATCTTTTATAACTTGGGAAAATCTTATTAATAAAAATCTTGTATCCGATTTACATGTTTGTCCAACATTTAGGGCCGGTGATTCTACAATACAAGCCGGTCAAGATTAATCGACACACCATAAATATAACTCACAAGAAGACATCCTTACGAGTGAGTATATCTTTTACATACGCAACAGGAGGTGTTATGCCTACACCTTGTGCTTAAGTTATGGCCATTCACTTTTTAAATGAGCTAAGGATATCCAGGACATGGTCATTAACCCCTAATGTTATTTGTTATCAATCAATACAGATTAAAACGGGATTATGCAATTTAATCATCTCCGATTAAATGGTTTCTACACCCGACCAAGCGGTATTTTTTTATAATACCGTATCCCAAGCCCGTATAAGGGAAAATAAGTTAAAAATATTTACCTGAGCTAGCTCCTGTCTTAAATAGCAAGAATTTAATAACTCAGCCGTATTCACTTAACTAAGCGTAGGTACAATTTACTGGAAGGCTCTAGTCTGGAATGATGGTATAAATAACCAATTAGAATACTAACGGGTCTTTAATTAAGGCTAAACTTAGACCGGTTAGTTTTAAGGAAATATACGGTTCCAACGCATGATTAAGCGAAGACCGGAATAGAATGTGTTTTAGACCCGAAAAGTTTGAAGACTTGTATAATATGGGTAATCTAAACACCTTCTGGATTTTGAGATAAAAATGATAAGGTTTGACCCGTTTCGGCTAACTTATGCAAACAAGTTACATAAACCGAACCGAACGCGTAAGAAGCCTAACGGGTAACCATATGGGTCCTATACAGGTTTCCTAAGTTAATATGCCTTAAACATGTTGTGATATCAGTATGATATCTTCCATTATGCCCAAAACGAGTTTAATCTCAAAATAAGCCCCGTAGGGGTATTTTTGTCATTTTAAAGATTATAAAAGAGATTAAATGAAGTTCTGAGATTCGGGTCCGAATACATCAGTAAAATAACTTATTTGAATAGGTCATATCAGTTGGTAATAGGTATTATGTGGCAAAATGGTTTTAAACCCAAACTATGCGTTTAATACGCTTAAAAAGCTATTTTAAGCGATTTCCGGGTTATACAGGAAATCTAAGTTTTCTGATCAGGTTATAAAGTTCAAAATACTTTATTTATCATATAAAATCAGTAGCAATTGGATTGGTGTCAAAATATTATATAGAACTCATTTTATGACCGAAAAGGGTCTAATCGGTATTTACCGAATCAAGGCGATAGCCTTAGGTTATGACCAGTTTAAAAAAAATCTTTAAAAATCTCGAAATATTATATTATATCAGTGGGTAAAAGGTTTGGTGTCAAAAATTGGGTTTAGATAGGCTTTATGCTAATTGCGCCGTTTAATTACTAAAAGGCGTTATAATTACGCTAATGAGCATAGCTCTTAATCTAGACCTCCAACTGACGTGAAAATTTAGGGACAACTTTATAAATCAGTAATAAGGATTATTGTACTTTCACATTTCCAAAATTCTCGTTTTATGGTCAAAAGGGCATATTGGTCAACATTAGGCATTTAACGGAAACGAGTAAACGAATCGGACAATCAACGATCCAACCACAGAGGGTTATACTATCATGTAACCTGGTCCTAAGGAAGCACTAAGGCCTTTCCAAACCCATCTAAATCGGGTCAGAACTGAAGTCAAAGCAAAAGTCAAAGTCTTGCGACTTTCGGTTCCGAATCGGGTCTAAACAGAAAATTGTCGGATCAAACAAGCTTAGACCAGTTATAATGCTTATTACCAAGTTATTAGAGTGATAAAATAGGTTACATGTCTTCTACATTGCTAATTACATGTTAATTTGCAAATTAAGCTTCTGTTGACTTTTTCTAAACAACTTTGACCCGACATTTGATCTAGTTAGAGTGGGAATCTGAGGGTGCCCTTTTAAGGGTTTATTACCCACATAAATACTAACTTATAACTACCTTCAATTCGATTAATCACTGGACCATTAATGATTAATCGCGAAGTCAACCGTTAATTACAACGGTTTGACTTTTAAGCTAAATACTAAGCAAAACTTGATTAGGGAAGGTTAAGTAGACTTACCAAGGTCCTATGCACGATTAGGGAAACTTAGAAGGAGGTCTTGAGCTCCAGAAATGATCAGAAGATGAAGGAATGAATGAGTGATCAAGTCTTGCAACAATGGGGATATTTATAGTGTTCTTGATCCATTATGATGATGACAAATCATGCTAGGGGTGATCCCTGATCATTAATACATGTCCCTAAGCCCTAAAATTAGTAGGGGTCGCGCATGGAAGTGAAAAAGGGCAATACATGACGTTTACATGGGCTGAACAGGCAACAGAAACGAGTTGCTGCATCTGGGACCTGCTTGCGCACCGTATGGCTCTGGTTCTTGAGGTGCGCAAGCCCTTTGCCAGCACAATGAATCTTTCAAATGTTGACAGTTTTGACCCCTGGACTTCCAAAGTTGATTTTACCTTTATTTCTTGCACTTTGGGCCCTATAAATTGAATTCTAAGGGCTTCAAGACTTATACCAACTTTGTTAAGTCCTTGGTTAACTTTTGATTACCCGAAAAGTCATAGATTTCAATGTTGACGCTTTTAACCCCTCGCACACGAATTTTATCATAACTTTCTCATACGATAACGAAACTTTATGAAATTTTTATCATCCATTCTAGTGAGCATAATTAATCGTTACAAAGATTCGGGTTTGCTAAAAGGTCCCTCAGAGGTATAACTTAAACATGTTGACACATTTAACCCCTGTAGTTTGTAATCTCTCACTTTCTTTCACAATTAGCTTCGCATGATCCATGATTTATTCGTGTAAGGGTATGAGCATCATGTAGGGTTACTGTAAAGTATATTTATCCCTTGTTGACATTTTGGAACCCTTATATTCACATACTTTCTTTGTTTGTCAACTTTAATCCTTCTAAAGTATTCTTTCACACGTTCAAAGCTTATGACACGTGTCAATACATCATTGGGCATAAATTTTCGAGGTGTTACATCCTCACCCCCTTAAAAGAAATCTCGACCTCGAGATTTGCTAAAACGCGGAAGTTCTTTTTGTTGCATAACGGACTTAACTTCTATAGCATATCTGGAGTCTTTCCAAGCTCCCAAAATGACTCCTATATTAGGTACATGTATCCTTTTGGAGCTTCTTAACCTGTCGATCCTTAATCGACACAGGTTGCTCGTCCAATCATAAGGTCTCATTAATCAGCTTATCATTACCCGATAGTGTGTTTTGACTTATTGGCGAAACTTATTATTTAAATCATCCGTGTGGGTCGCATTGCGAGCTCCACTAAGCTTCTTATATTGGTTTTAGCTCGTAAGCTATTTAGTCTTGATACATTCGAATCCTTCGAATGACTTTATATATTCCGAGCTTAACTAACTTGAAAATTACAACTCGGCACACCCTTCTAGGGTGTTATCTTTTGTTGAACCTTACCCTTTAACCAGAACTTAGGAGGGTTGCTATTTTCATAAATCCTTGATTTCCTGCCGTATACGGGCAACTTACAATCGATTATGGATTTGTATGATCTTATTTGTTGTTTCCTAGGAAACTTTCAGATCCCGATAATTGGACTTACCAATTCTCTATCTAACAATAGATGTTTAACATTCCATCTATACAAGGTCTCCAAAGGAGCAGCCTTAATACTTACATATCAATTATTATAGAAAAGCTTATCTTGAGGTGGGATGGTTATCCCAACCATTGCTTAAAACTAATCTTAAGGAATAACTAATCCTCACAGCTAGTCGAACAGATTGACGATACTGGGCAGCTAATGGCGATTCTTAATTATTGCCTAAATAGGGTTGCGGTAATCAATGCACACGCAAATGAACCGTCTTCCTTATTTAACAATATCAAACTCTCAGAATATTGGGTTAGGCTATATGAATCCTCTATTTTAAAACTTACTTAAATCAGGGTTTCGATTCCTCTAATGATGGTACTAGCCGTTTTGGAGATTTCATAATAATACAGCCCTAAATGGGATATAAATCTTAACTCTACTTGCCTCTCAGGAGGTAAGCAGGGTAATCTTAGGAGGAGATAATCAAGATACAAGGAGGCTACAGAGATTTCCAAATCTCAGGTTCTGTTAATCCATCATTGCTTGTGTCAAATGAGTGACACATTTATCTTACGAGTCCACAGATTTCTCAATCAGAGACACTTACTTAGACAATTCCATTCTGGATATCATCTTTGAATACTATTAGTTGACTTTTATACCATATGACCATCGGAATATCTTTGTGGTCCCATGCATTAAACCTCCATACTGATCAGGCATGGAAGCAATCTATGGAACATATTAAGATACACCAATCCTCATATGGCGCTTTTGTCATACCATTTGGTATTCGAAATCATTAGAGATCAAAGAGATATCAATTTCATATGATGATGTACTTTATCTGGAGAGAGGGTACATTAGGACTTTATGATTTAAGATTTCTGACAGGAATAGAAGAAATAGTTCCTGTGAATTTTCTACCTGTAAGTTTTACCTTACACTTAATGTATATAGGGTTCTCATGGAAGACTTTGAGAGTTTGTTATACTCGATTTTGGTTCCTAACACCAATAAAACAATTTCTTAGTTGCAATTCAATAACTGCTATTCTTCATCCTGATGGCCTTAACATATACTAACCATGGCATCAATCGACCATACAGGCTAATATAGTACTAACATTCTTAATGAATGTTATTTAATATATAACAATTATACTTAGCCTAGGCCACAAAAGACCATCAATGGCATTTGAGGTTTTGACCTAATCCATCATCTTCTTGACAGGGGATCAAAATGTCACATCTGTCTTTATTATATTGATGAATTTGGATAGCTTGAAAGCTTGCCATAAGGATATCAGAAAAGAGTGATTCCTAATAGATATAAAACATCGATCTAAGGTTTGTTGGAGCATTCTCTAAAGTATCATCGGCCAATTTCTATCTCGCATTTAAATGACCGGAGTCCCAATTAGGCGGAGACAACAGTTCTCAACATTTATCATTCATTATAGAATCATATGTGCCAGCATCAAATAAATTTATGCATAAACTTCTTGTCACACCCCAAATTTCCACCCGTTACCGGTGGGCCCGGTAGGGGAGTAACGTGACGTGGTTGGCAACATCATAGTCAAACAACACAATATATATAAATGCACAGCGGAAGCAAAAGGATAAATATATTACAATCCGAAATAATGTAACATCAAAGTATTACAACGGAAGTAAAGGATCCACAGGCGGATTGAAAATAAAATAACACTGTTCAATGGACTTTAGGCATCTAAGCTTGCGAGACTCTTTAATGATGCTAGGAGTAGCCAGCCGATTCCGATTAGTACCTGCACTTAGCCTTTTTGGAAAATACGTCAGTTTACACTGGTAAATACAATCAACTGACTCATTTTGAAAAGGTTTTGAAAATGATTGATTTGAATGCACATGGCACAAATAATATTTTATAACTTGGGATAATTATTTAAATATAATACTTGTAGGGATTTACATGTTCCTTATGCGTTCAGTAGCCCGGATCGAGCCGGGTTAAAGATCAATAAACACACCACTTTATTTATGAGACACTGACAGGTGTACGCCTACACCTGAGTGCTAAGGTCGTGGCCATTTCGTAAAATGATGCCAGGGATATCCGGGACACGGTCATTAACCCCCCAAAGGCTTTAAGCAAACAAAACAATATTAAACGAGACGTCTCAATCCTTTAATTATCATTTATTCAATCAAAGATTCAACGCCCCGACCAAGCGGTATTTTATATACCGTACCCCAAGCCCGTATAGGGAAAATAAGTTAAAAGTATTTACCTGAGCTTAAATATAAATTCAATCCCAGCCGTATCAAATCAGCAAGTACAGATAGCTTTTACTGGGCTCCTAAATATGGAACGAATGTTTTTAAATAACCTATTAGAATCCTAACGGGTCTTTAATTAAGCCTTGACTTAGACCGGTTAGTTTTCCAGAGGAATATACGGTTCAAACGCATGTTAAGGCGAAGACTGGAATAGAATGTGATTTAGACCCGACAAGTTCGGAGACTCGTATAATATGGGTATTTTATACGCATTCTGGATTTTGAGATAATAACGATAAGGTTTGACCCGTTTCGGCTAATTTATGCAAACTAGTTACATAAACCGAACCGAACGCGTGATAAGCGTAACGGGTAACCGTAAGAGTCCTAAACAGGTTTTCTAAGTTAACATGCCTTAAATATGTTGTGATATTAGTAGGATACCTTCCGTTATGCCCAAAACGAGTTAAATTTTATATTAAGCCCCGTAAGGGTATTTTGGTCATTTTAAAGATTATAAAAGGAATTAATTTATCTTCTATGATCCGGGTCTGATTAAATCAGTAAAATGGTTTATTTTAACAGGTTATAAAATTTGGTTATAAGTCTTATATGCCAAAATAGTTTCAAACCCAAACTATGCGTATAATACGCGTATAAAGCCGTTTTAAGCGACGTACAGGTTAAAATAGGATTCTATGTTTTCTGATCATTTAAACAGGCTCAAAACACTTCATTTATTATTTAAAATCAGTAGCAATTGGATTTGTATCAAAAGAACTTGTAAAACTCATTTTATACCCGAAAAGGGCATATTCGGTATTTACCGAATTAAGGCGATAAACCTAGCTTATGATCAGTTTAAAAATAATTAAAAATCTTCAAAAATCCTAAAATATTATTTAACATCAGTGGGTAAAAGGTTTTGTGTCAAAAATTTGGTTTAGATAGGCTTTATGCTAATGACGTCGTTTAATTAATAAAAGTGTTTATAATTACGTCATTAAGCATAACTCTTAATCTAGACTTCCGATTGATGTGAAAATTTACAGACATGTTTAATAATCAGTAACTAAGATTATTTTACTTTCATATCTCCAAAAATCTCATTTTATGGCTATAAGGGTAATATGGTCATTATTTAGGCAATTAACGGAATCGTCGGACAAACGAGGTTTCAAGTGGTATAAACGCAGAGGGTTATACCAACATGTAACTAGGTCCTAATGGAACTTTAAGGCATGTCTAAACCTATCCAAACCGGGTCAGAATCGAGGTCAAAGCAGAAAGTCAAACTATGCGACTTTCGGCTCCGAATCGGTTCAAAACAGAAAGTTGTCGAACCAAACAAGTTTAGACATGTTATTATACTTATTTTCAGGTTATATGAATGTTAAAACAGATTACACGCCCTCTGAAACACTAATTACATGTTTAATGGTTATGTTGACTTTTTCGAAAGAAGTTTGACTCGACGAACGACCTAGTTAGGATTGGAATCAGTGAGTGCCCTTTTAGGGGTTTATTACCCACATAATTACCAACTTGTAACAACTTTCGTTTCGACAAAACTCTGGACCGTTCATGATTTATCGCTAAGTCAAACCGTAATTACGACGGTTTGACTTCTAGGCTCTAAACTAAGCATAACTCCAACGAGAAGGATCAAGGGCACTTACATACGTCTAATGGATGATTTGTGAGCCTTGTATCAGTTCCAGAGCTCCTCCAATTGTCCAGAAGTTGATAAGTGTTGAATGTTGAAACATAAGACTTTTTATAAGAACTTTGATCATCAAAGATTGATTCCAAATGAGTGTAAGATGATCCAAGATGCATGTATATGGCCTCTATAAGCTGTAAACCACTTTAGGAAGCCCCTAGATTCGAAAACTTGCCATTTAAGTCGGTTAAAAACACAACAGGCAGCTGGCTGTAATGTTTCGCGTCTGCAGGTCTGTCTCGGCCCGCCTCAGGCATAAGCAATTCTTACGCGGGCCGCCTGGAGGCTGAAATCAGGTTAACAACTTTTCAGTTATTGCATTTTCAGTCCGCGGTCCTCCTAAACATCGCTTTCACCTTGTTTCTTGCATTATAAACCCTCTAAATTGATTTATAAGGGCTTCAAGACTTATACCATCTTTTTGAAGTCCTCGGGTAACTTTGTGATCACCCGAAAAGCCCTAATTTTCACTGTTGACGATTCTAACCCTCACACACGAATTTTATCACAACTTTCTCATACGGCAACGAAACTTGGTGAAATTTTTATGGTGCATTCTAGTGAGTATAATTAATCGTTACAAGGCTTCGGGTTTGCTAAAAGGTCACTCAGAGGTATAACTTAACATATTGACACATTTAACCCCTGTAGTTTGTAATCTCTCACTTTCTTTCACAATTCGCTTCGTATGATCCATGATCCATTCGTTTAAGGTTATAAACATCATGTAGGGTTATTTTAAAGTATATCTATTCATTGTTTACACTTTGAACCCTTATATTTACACAGTTTCATTGTTTGTAAACTTTAGTCCTTCAAGAACATTCCTTCACACGTTCAAAGGTTATGACACGTGTCAAGACATTATAGGACGTAAATTTTCGGGGTGTTACATCCTCACCCCCTTAAAAGAAATCTCGACCCCGAGATTTACTAAAATAGATGAGGGTACTTTTCTTTCATCGTGGGCTCAACCTCCCATGTATACTCGGGACCTCTACGGGCATCCCATTTGAACTTTACAATTGGTACTTGCTTCCTTCGAAGCTTCTTAACCTGTCGATCCTCAATCGATATAGGATGTTTATCACATCATAAATCCACATACCAATTTGTGATAGTGCTCCTTGACTTATTGGAGGAACACCTCCTTCAGTCATTAGTGTGCAATGTAATTTCGAGCTCCGCCAAACTCCTTAAATAGGTTTTAGCTTACAAGCTACTTGATCTTGATACATTCGATTTCCTTCAAATGATTTCCATATATTCAGAGCTTAACTAGCCTGATAATTTCACAAATTTGGTACACCCTTCCTGGGTGATATCTTTTGTTAAACCATATTCCTTAACAAGAACTTAGGAAGTTTGCTATTTTCATAACTCCTCGATTTCTTGCCATATACTGGCAACCTACAATCGATTATGGATTTGTATAATCTTATTTGTTGTCCCCCAGGAAACTTTCAGATCTTGATAATTGGACTTACTAATACTCTATCTAACACTAGACATTTAACATTCCATCTATACAAGGTCTCCAAAGGAGTACTCTTAATACTTACATATCCATTATTATAGAAAAGCTTATTTTTAAGGTGAGATGGTTATTCCAACCACTGCTTAGCTAATGTTTAGGGAATAGCTAATCCTTGCCGTTAGTCGAACAGATCGACGATCCTGGGCAGTTGATGGCAAATCCTTAATCGTTGCCTAATTAGGGTTGCGGTGATAATGCATAAGCAAAATAAACCGTCTTTCATATCTAACCATTCCGAACTCTCAGGATATTGAGTTAGGCTATATGAATCTATATCTTAAATCTTGTTTGACCAGGGTTTTCAATTCTGCCAAAAATGGTACTAGCTGTCTTGGAGGTCTCATAATAAAGCAGCCCTAAATGGGATATATCCCTTAACTGTACCTGCCTCTCTGTGGTAAACAGGGTAATCTTAGAAGAAGATGATCAAGATATAAGGAGGTTACAAAGATTTTATAAATCTCAAGCTCCAATTCATCCATCTTTGCTTGTGTCAATTAAGTGACATATTTATGTTATGAGTCCAAGAACTCCTTAATCGGGAAGATTTACTTGGACAATTCCATTCTGGACATCTCCTTTGAATTCCATTAGTTGACTTTAGCACTCTATGACCATCGGAATATCTTTGTGGTCCCATGTATTAAACCTGCATACTGATCAGGCATGGAAGCAATCTATGGAACTTATTATGATACACCAATCCTCATATGGCGCTTTTATCATACCATTTGGTATTCGGAATCGATAGAGATTAAAGAGATATCTACTATGTACACTGTCGCACTTCCTTTTAGAGAAAGGATACTTTTAAAATTCTACGACTGAAGGTTTCTGATAAGAACAAAAGAAATGGTTCTTATGATTTGCCTGAAGGTTTTACCTTATACTTAACATCTGGTATTCTCACGGGAAAAATTTCTAAAAGTTTTCTAAGTTTATGGTCTTGTGAGAGAATTAACAGCACCCATAACCACATGTAATTTATAGCAATAAATTCACAAATAAGGGTTTATCTGGTGAAATTCCTAATGTGAGCTGTCTCTAATTATTCAACAGGAGGGCTAAACTCCTCCACTATTAATCCTTCTAAACTTAGCTGTAAAATCTTAGAAAATTTTAGGCAGTCTCAGCTTTGACTGATTACTTCTTAATCATTATAACGTGTATAGCTGAGGTAGATCCATAATGGATTTTTAATGAGTAGGTTTTTGAAACCTTAGTGTGCCCTCTTATTGCCAATGCTAATCACTAATAATTATGTGCCTTAAGCTTAGATTTTTGGGTATACTGAATAGGGTACTCTCTTAGCCAATGAATTAAAATTTGCGACATACTGTCGACTGTCTAGAACTTTTATGGCGAGAGTCAGAAATTCTTATTCTGTCTTTTCCTTTTTCGCGAAACGGATACTAGGTTTTTCTAATAAGGTCCTTAAAACTTGGACCATTCCACAATGTATAATATGATCTTTCTTGAGGATTTCCTTAATATCCTCTCTAATTTAGGGTATTGTCATCAAATGACTGTGATGTATGCTTTACCAGGTTCTTTCCAGCATAACCGCTGATATACCTAATGGTTTCTACTTCATCCATCAATTTTCATGAAATCGATGGCCCCCTTTTTATTATTGAAATCTCTTTCTGAGTTTTTTTTTTTTTCCATACTCGAAGTTTTGGTATTAAATACCGAATTCACCAAGTGCTTAGTCAACCTAAGAAGGATAAGTAGGTGATTGTAGTAAGAAGTAAGGAAGTTATTGTACATGTGCTTATATTAAATAAGAATGGAAATTTCACAAACAAGGCACCTAGCTCAGTTGGCTAGGCGCGCGAAAGGGTGCGGCCTAGACCCAGGTTCGATCCCGGGGACGGCCAATTCCACCATTTTTTATGTTTAATATTAATTAATCGCACGGATGTATGTAATTATGAGGGTTGTCTCATAAGGAGTCTTGATAATTAATTGCTTCTTATCACCCACAATATGGGCTTGATTTTAAGACAAACCATCGATTTTTATTACTATATCGAGTCCTCTTATTAACGAAACAAGGACAGCGGAGAAGGGTAATTCCTAATGGATATAAAATATCCATTTAATTTTTCTGGAGCAGTCTCTGAGGTATTATCGGTCAATTTTACTTCATACTTAACGCTTAGAGTTTTTAACAGGCAGATTTAATGATTTACAATATCTATTGTCTATGAGAGACTTATCTGAACCTGCATTAAATAATACTCTAACATGAGCGTTATTGATATAGAAAGTACCTGTTGTGACCTTGTCATCTTGGATAGCCTCTTGAGTATCCATTTGGGAGTTTTCTGCTTTGGTCTTCTTAACTTCCTCAAGCTTTTTAGCATATTTAGGGCAGTTGGTCTTAATGTGCCCTCTTTCATTGCAACCATAGCAGGTTGCGTCCTCCATCTTCTTGCAGTCCAAGGTCTTATGCCCCTTGGACTTGCAGATCCCACATGCAAAAGTTCTCGACTGTTTATGCGAGTTCGATCCATACCTGCACTTCCCGAAGTGTTGTTTCTTGCAGGTTTTGCATTTGGGTTGTTCACCTGACTGCTGTTTGTCCTTTAAATACTTGCCATACTTAGCTGCTCCTTCCCTGGCAGCCTTAGGGCAATTAGTATTGATGTGGCCCTTTTCGCCGCAGCCATGACAGGTCGCATCTTCCACTTTCTTGCAATCCAAGGTCTTGTGACCCTTGGTTTTGCAAATTCCACATAAATTAGCACGTGGGTCGATGGTGCATTTTCCAGAATGTTGCTTCCTGCAGTTATTACATTTGGGCTTTGCCCCCTTTGGCTTGGACGGGTTATGGTTTGAACCGGTCTTACCCTTTTTACGACCTTGAATTGGGGTATCATAGCCCTTCCGTTTGTGATCCCTCAGCACGCGATCCACAATGTTATTTATGGCCGTATTTAACATAGCCTGTAACTCGGTTCTTGTTAAGTTCAGTCTTACTTCATCATTCTGATTAACTGGATGATGGTGAGCTTCAGAGGAGTCAGCCATGGTGAAGCTTTGAAGGCTACTATCCAAGTAGAAACAATTTGCTTAATCATATAGTGAATTGTCGAATTTGATGAATAGATAGCCATGGCGCAATTAAACCATATAGGCCAATAGATAGAATTTAATTTATTTGATTATGTTTTGCCTAAGTTTAATTAAACCATCTTTGGCATTTAAGCGGAAAATAATCCTCCATATTTATTAGACAGGGGACATAAGTCACGACTGCCAATGTCATACTGACATCTTTTATATATAGCACAAGGGCTTGTTCCAAAAGACTTATGATGGCTCGGAGGCCTTGTCACTAGGGAAATTTTAAAAACATAATCGATGATTCCTTTGGGTCGGAAAATTTCATAGTTCATTGTCTTGACAAGAAGTTATGAAATAAAACTATCTTTTTCATGTATTCATCTTTACTCGTATGTATACATCCCAAATGAATGTTTTGATGCGTACATCATTTTCGACGTTTACCAGCCATGATTCCTATTGATCATTTACGCTAAATAAGGGATTTGGAAAAATTCCTAATATAAGGATGACAAGTGTGATTTTTATAGCATCACGTTTGTCGGGAGTGTTAACACATTTTCAAGTGTTAACACATTTTCAAGTGTTAACAAGGATCTGAATCTCTTTTTAAACAGATTTTACCATCTTAGCTAGGTCTTCAATTGACATTCAAGCTAGGTCAAACCTTTTTAAGATTCTCTTTTAATATCTAAATTGGCAGGAAAGGAATGATATTTTATTCAGGATTTTTATCATGAATCCTAATTTATAAGTTAGTAATAGCACAAATGGCCTAGTCGCGTAGACAAGTTTAATTTATAAGTCATGATTTCAGAGAATCAAGGCATGAAGGTATACTGGCACAACAGACCTAGTCACAAGGACATTTATAAATTATAAGCTATGATTTCAGAGAATCAAAGCATAAAGGTTTACTGGCACAACAGGCCTAGTCCATTACCTTTATCTGAAAGGGAATCATCGCTACCACTGTCTTTTGGCTCATATGGAAATGAGCAGGGCCTGTAGGCGCTATATTACCACGTATGGTCAAAATATGATCATCTCAAGTGATGATCTAAACCCATGATTCAGAGATCATTACATTGGGTTAGGAATCTTTTGAAGAATTGTCACGACCCCCGACCCACCCTGGACGGAATCGGGAGTCGCGAACAGCCCAGTGGTACCGGTGATTAATTTGAAAACGTTGCAGCGGAATTTCATCAGGACCGTGAGTTAGGAAAAATATCAGAGTTTAGAAAACCCCGGATTTTATTTATTAAATAGATGGGATAAACCCATGTTTTACAATGGTAGCTTTAATAAAGATAAATTTGATTACATAAAATAATATTTCTTAATTTGATTTAATTAATAAAATAAGCCACTTCTTGAAGTCTTTCAGTGCCGTATCCATCTCTACTTTAATTACCTGAAACATGTTTGAAAAAGGTTTTGTCAGCGGGAAATACTGAGTGAATCATTCTATTTACTAAAATGACACATTTGTTATAATATACAGTATTAAGAGCGATTACAATGTTTCTGATATCAAGCCAACTACCCACGGTACTTGTCACTAGACCCATTGGCCCATTCGTCCAATGGTGACTGTGACTATGGTCATATCCCCCATTGGCTGCCCCAATGGTGACGATTATCAAGTAATGTATACAAAACCCCACATACCGGCTGTAATATGGTGATTACAAAGACTTAATCCCCGTAATTATAACTTTTAAAAATAAATATAATTTTTGTAAATAGATTTGATAAAAAGAGAGAATGACTCACATTGCTGATTTAATATGGTCAGAGTCTAATCTATGATTTAGCCTTGTTAACCTAATATAATAACAATGCACACAAAACTGGGTTAGTAATCAATCCAGCAATTACGATAATTTACGAGATCAAATTCTCACAATGAATGTCAAAATGCAATACTTTGTCCATCGAATTAACGATGATCCGTTGAATTAACAACGAATGACAAGGTATAATACTTTACCCATCGAATTAACGATGATCCGTTGATTTAACAACGAACGATAAAGTATAATACTTTACCTATCGAATTAACGACAATCCGTCAAATTAATGACGAACGATAAAGTATAACCCTAATGTGGGCGGCATTTAAACATGCATTGGATATCTTGATCGTCTGATAAATGAATCGTAGCAGCGATTATGCTAATACCCTGTTTTGCAGCAGAATTTCGATACCCGTGTGTGTTTGTGTAGTAATTCTAACGTAATTCAGTGAATTTTGCGAATTTGTACGTCGTTTTTGTACCAGAATTCAAGTCCCAAACCCCACTATTTATAGGTGAAATTTTACCCTCAGGCGGCCCGCGTGAGAATACGCTTAACCTGAGGCGGGCCGCGTGAGACCTATATTTTAGCTATAGGTTGCCACGGTTGGCACTAGCTTGGCTGAGTTGACAGTTTTCGATAATTCCTTGTTGCCAACGTTTAAAATGGATAATCGTCCATAGGGTTTAACCCCCCCTGAGTTTTAGGGGCCCTAATCCTGATTCTGAAAATTATGAAAATTTCAGGGTTTGTTCAGAATCACTTGGGTGTCTCAATTAGGGTTTCCTTTTGGACTAATTAATTTAATAATTATGACTTTTGATGAGAGTTGTTACAAGAATCCATTAATAAGAATGACGTGTGTGATTTTAATGAATCACGTCTGTCAGGAGTGTTAACATATTTACAGATGTTAACAGGGATACGAATCTTTTAAACAGGTCTTACCATCATGGCCCGGCCTTAAAATGACCCGAAGGCTAGGTTTCACTCTTAAGATTCTTATTAATATTTAACGCAGAACAATCCTAAATTGAGGTGTTAAATATGGATCTGAATCTAATTATGGAACTACCATCTTTGCCCTGCCTCAATATATTGCGTGGCTAGGTCTCGTCCTTTTTAGATTTTTCCATTTTATATAAAGGTAGATCTTATAAAAGGAATGTCTGAATGAAAATTTAAAGTTAATTATTCCACTACAAAATTAAAAAATACAGATGTGCCCTAGACGGGACTTAAAAGGAATAATGTTGTCCTCGAAGGAACTGAAAAGTAATTATGTCCTTAGAAGGACTATTAAGGAAACGATCTTAAGCAAAAGGAGTTTCTTCTTCATTTTATTTCTGACTGCTTTCTCCTTGGTTGCATGTTTCGTCCTAGCCGCTGGACGAAGGTCAGCAAATCATGGCTCCTGGTGTGGAGAATTATTATTACGGCTTCTTCGCTTGGCGACGTATCCAAAATATAAAAAATTTTTGGAAGCAGAAATTTCCAGATAAGGATTGAGAATATTCCTATGTTAAGTCTAGACTCAGAAGGTCAAGGTATGTGCTAATGTGTCATTGAGATAAAACACAAAAAGATAGTGTTTAATTCACTCAATGTTGGCTCTGATACCAACCTGTCACACCCCAAATTTCCACGCGTTACCGGTGGGCCCGGTAGGGGAGTAACGTGACGTGGTTGGCAACATCATAGTCAAACAACACAATATATATAAATGCACAGCGGAAGCAAAAGGATAAATATATTACAATCCGAAATAATGTAACATCAAAGTATTACAACGGAAGTAAAGGATCCACAGGCGGATTGAAAATAAAATAACACTGTTCAATGGACTTTGGGCATCTAAGCTTGCGAGACTCTTTAATGATGCTAGGAGTAGCCAGCCGATTCCGATTAGTACCTGCACTTAGCCTTTTTGGAAAATACGTCAGTTTACACTGGTAAATACAATCAACTGACTCATTTTGAAAAGGTTTTGAAAATGATTGATTTGAATGCACATGGCACAAATAATATTTTATAACTTGGGATAATTATTTAAATATAATACTTGTAGGGATTTACATGTTCCTTATGCGTTCAGTAGCCCGGATCGAGCCGGGTTAAAGATCAATAAACACACCACTTTATTTATGAGACACTGACAGGTGTACGCCTACACCTGAGTGCTAAGGTCGTGGCCATTTCGTAAAATGATGCCAGGGATATCCGGTACACGGTCATTAACCCCCCAAAGGCTTTAAGCAAACAAAACAATATTAAACGAGACGTCTCAATCCTTTAATTATCATTTATTCAATCAAAGATTCAACGCCCCGACCAAGCGGTATTTTATATACCGTACCCCAAGCCCGTATAGGGAAAATAAGTTAAAAGTATTTACCTGAGCTTAAATATAAATTCAATCCCAGCCGTATCAAATCAGCAAGTACAGATAGCTTTTACGGGGCTCCTAAATCTGGAACGAATGTTTTTAAATAACCTATTAGAATCCTAACGGGTCTTTAATTAAGCCTTGACTTAGACCGGTTAGTTTTCCAGAGGAATATACGGTTCAAACGCATGTTAAGGCGAAGACTGGAATAGAATGTGATTTAGACCCGACAAGTTCGGAGACTCGTATAATATGGGTATTTTATACACATTCTGGATTTTGAGATAATAACGATAAGGTTTGACCCGTTTCGGCTAATTTATGCAAACTAGTTACATAAACCGAACCGAACGCGTGATAAGCGTAACGGGTAACCGTAAGAGTCCTAAACAGGTTTCCTAAGTTAACATGCCTTAAATATGTTGTGATATTAGTAGGATACCTTCCGTTATGCCCAAAACGAGTTAAATTTTATATTAAGCCCCGTAAGGGTATTTTGGTCATTTTAAAGATTATAAAAGGAATTAATTTATCTTCTATGATCCGGGTCTGATTAAATCAGTAAAATGGTTTATTTTAACAGGTTATAAAATTTGGTTATAAGTCTTATATGCCAAAATAGTTTCAAACCCAAACTATGCGTATAATACGCGTATAAAGCCGTTTTAAGCGACGTACAGGTTAAAATAGGATTCTATGTTTTCTGATCATTTAAACAGGCTCAAAACACTTCATTTATTATTTAAAATCAGTAGCAATTGGATTTGTATCAAAAGAACTTGTAAAACTCATTTTATACCCGAAAAGGGCATATTCGGTATTTACCGAATTAAGGCGATAAACCTAGCTTATGATCAGTTTAAAAATAATTAAAAATCTTCAAAAATCCTAAAATATTATTTAACATCAGTGGTTAAAAGGTTTTGTGTCAAAAATTTGGTTTAGATAGGCTTTATGCTAATGACGTCGTTTAATTAATAAAAGTGTTTATAATTACGTCATTAAGCATAACTCTTAATCTAGACTTCTGATTGATGTGAAAATTTACAGACATGTTTAATAATCAGTAACTAAGATTATTTTACTTTCATATCTCCAAAAATCTCGTTTTATGGTTATAAGGGTAATATGGTCATTATTTAGGCAATTAACGGAATCGTCGGACAAACGAGGTTTCAAGTGGTATAAACGCAGAGGGTTATACCAACATGTAACTAGGTCCTAATGGAACTTTAAGGCATGTCTAAACCTATCCAAACCGGGTCAGAATCGAGGTCAAAGCAGAAAGTCAAACTATGCGACTTTCGGCTCCGAATCGGTTCAAAACAGAAAGTTGTCGAACCAAACAAGTTTAGACATGTTATTATACTTATTTTCAGGTTATATGAATGTTAAAACAGATTACACGCCCTCTGAAACACTAATTACATGTTTAATGGTTATGTTGACTTTTTCGGAAGAAGTTTGACTCGACGAACGACCTAGTTAGGATTGGAATCAGTGAGTGCCCTTTTAGGGGTTTATTACCCACATAATTACCAACTTGTAACAACTTTCGTTTCGACAAAACTCTGGACCGTTCATGATTTATCGCTAAGTCAAACCGTAATTACGACGGTTTGACTTCTAGGCTCTAAACTAAGCATAACTCCAACGAGAAGGATCAAGGGCACTTACATACGTCTAATGGATGATTTGTGAGCCTTGTATCAGTTCCAGAGCTCCTCCAATTGTCCAGAAGTTGATAAGTGTTGAATGTTGAAACATAAGACTTTTTATAAGAACTTTGATCATCAAAGATTGATTCCAAATGAGTGTAAGATGATCCAAGATGCATGTATATGGCCTCTATAAGCTGTAAACCACTTTAGGAAGCCCCTAGATTCGAAAACTTGCCATTTAAGTCGGTTAAAAACACAACAGGCAGCTGGCTGTAATGTTTCGCGTCTGCAGGTCTGTCTCGGCCCGCCTCAGGCATAAGCAATTCTTACGCGGGCCGCCTGGAGGCTGAAATCAGGTTAACAACTTTTCAGTTATTGCATTTTCAGTCCCCGGTCCTCCTAAACGTCACTTTCACCTTGTTTCTTGCATTATAAACCCTCTAAATTGATTTATAAGGGCTTCAAGACTTATACCATCTTTTTGAAGTCCTCGGGTAACTTTGTGATCACCCGAAAAGCCCTAATTTTCACTGTTGACGATTCTAACCCTCACACACGAATTTTATCACAACTTTCTCATACGGCAACGAAACTTGGTGAAATTTTTATGGTGCATTCTAGTGAGCATAATTAATCGTTACAAGGCTTCGGGTTTGCTAAAAGGTCACTCAGAGGTATAACTTAACATATTGACACATTTAACCCCTGTAGTTTGTAATCTCTCACTTTCTTTCACAATTCGCTTCGTATGATCCATGATCCATTCGTTTAAGGTTATAAACATCATGTAGGGTTATTGTAAAGTATATCTATTCATTGTTTACACTTTGAACCCTTATATTTACACAGTTTCATTGTTTGTAAACTTTAGTCCTTCAAGAACATTCCTTCACACGTTCAAAGGTTATGACACGTGTCAAGACATTATAGGACGTAAATTTTCGGGGTGTTACACTTCTTGATAAAGGAAGGTACCTGCTATATCATCATCATTCTGCATCATCTCCTAGTTGTTCCTCTGGAAGTCTCATGCATTTGTTCCCTTGGCCTCTCTAGGCTTCCTTATAAGTTTTGGGCAGTTGGTTTTGATGTGCCCTTCCTCGTTACAATTGTAACATGTCGCGTTCTTCAATTCTTTGCAATCTAAAGTTTTGTGACCCTTGGTCTTGCAAATTCCACACAATTTAGCACTTGTGTCCATCGTATATTTTCTAGAATGTTGTTTTCTACAGTTACTGCATTTGGGCTTGTTATTTAACTGACTCGAGCTTTTCCTAAACTCGAAATCTTTCTCGTGCTCAGAGCTTCCCTTCTTCTTCTTGTTAGATTGATGCGAGTTTTCCTCGTCTTCTTTCCTTTTTCCCTCGCCAGAAGTTTTAACAACCTGTCACACCCCGATATTTCCACGTTTGACCGGTGGGCCCGGTGGGGAGTATCGTGACGTAGTTGGTAACATCATAGTCAAACAACACAATATATAAATGCACAGCGGAAGCAAAAGATAAATATATTAAAATCCGAATATAAAGTAAAATCCAGTATTACAACGGAAAGTAAAGGATCCACAGGCGGATCGAAAATAAAATGAAACGTTGTTCAACAGACTTTATTCATGATAGCATCTAAAGTGAGAGATAAGGATAAGTCCACCGCGGACCTATATGTGGTAGGCCTAGATGCTTTAACATTTCCCTTTATCTCTGGTGCTAGGCCTCCAATGAAACGCGCTATGCGTTTAGGTTCAGGGGTGACTAAATAAGGAACTAGGCGGGACATAGTGTTGAAACTTGTCACATATGCCTGACAATCCAAATTCTTCATGACCAGAGTCAAGAAGTCTGATTCTATCCTTTCTACCTCATGCTGAGGGCAATAGTTTTCCTTGACTAATGCAGCAAATTGATCCCAAGATAAGTTGTAGAGTAGGACCTTTCCCGTGGCTTGGAGCAATGATCTCCACCATGCCAACGCTTCTCTTTTGAATGATTGTGAAACAAATTTCACAACATCTTGCTCCGCACAACCACTGATGTCAACAACAGTGTCCATCTCATCGAGCCATGTCATGCAGTCGATGGCCCCTTCCTCTCCTGTAAAGTCTCTGGGCTTGCAGGAGACAAAATATTTATATGAACAGGTTTTAACATGTGGCTCTTCGTTAAGCACAACCTGTCTAGACGGAACACTCCTCTGATTTGACGAGTTATGAACATCGTCTTCCTTTGACTCATGTGATTTAGAAGGGGGCTTACTACGAGCCACATATAGAGTCTTAGAGTGGGTATCATATGAATATGATTCATTATACTGTCTGTCAAGAGCGCGAGTAACAACATCATCTATTAATGCCTGCAGTTCCGCTCCAGTTATATTAATCCTGGTAGTATCATTGTTCAGCTTCAAGTGGCTGTTAACTTCATCTGATCCAGCCATGTAGCTTGATTGCTACATAAATATTGACAACGATTTACTCAAAGGTTATTATGAAATTATCATTTTTGATGATTTATTAACCATGGTAATATAAACCATATGGGTTAATTTGTTAATTTTATTAGTATTTTCATTATAATTTATCCTAGTATATAAGACATTAAGGATATTAAAGTGGCACAACGGCCTTGTCACGAGGACAGATTTGAATTTATAAGCCATGATCGTTTGGGATCGAGGCATTTATAAGTTAGTAATAGCACAAAAGGCCTAGTCACGTGGACAAGTTTAATTTATAAGCCATGATTTCAGAGAATCGAGGCAATTTATAAGTTAGTAATAGCACAAAAGGCCTAGTCACGTGGACCAGTTTAATTTATAAGCCATGATCGTTTGGGATCGAGGCATTTAGGTGTGAATCAAAGTTCATTTCTTTTTCTTGACAGGGAGTTGTAGGCTACCACTGTCTTTAGTCTCAGAGGACATTAACTATAGCCCGTAGGCATTTCCCTTCTAAGGGATGTTTATAATATGATCATCTTATAGAATGATATAAGCCATGATTTCTAAATCAATAGACTAGATAAGAAAATTGGAAGAATCCAATATAAGAATGACTGTTGTGATTTTCTAGAATCACATCTGTCAAGAGTGCTAACACGTTCTTAGGTGTTAACAAGGATTTGAATCTCTTGAATAGGTCTTACCATCTTGGCCTCGTCATATAGGCTAGGTTTACCTTTAAGATTCCTTTTTAATAATTAACGCAGAACAATCCTAACTCGGGATGTTAATAAGGATCTGAACCTAAATTGAGGAACTGCCATCTTGGCCGGGTCTTAATAATGACACAAGGCTAGGTCTTGTCCCTTTTTAGATTTTGCCATTTTATTATAATGGTAGATCTTATAAAAGGAATGTTATTTTTCATTTATTTCATATTTCCTGATTAGGATGAATATTTAGTCATTCCACTATAAAATTAAAAAGTTCAAGGTTGCCCTAAACGGGACTTGAAAGGAATAATGTTGTCCTCGAAGGGACTAAAAGATAAATATCGTTATAAGGACTTTTAAGGAAACGATCTTCAGCAAAAGGAGTTTCTTCTTCATTTTATTTCCGAATGCTTTCTCCTTGGTTGCACGTTTCATCCTAGCCGCTGTACGAAGGTCAGCAATTTAAGGCTCCGGGTGTGGAGAATTCCTATTACGGCTTCTTCGCTTGGCGACGTATCCAATATATAAAAATTGGTAGCAAAATTTACAGATTAGGATTGAGAGTATTCCTATGTTAAGTCTAGACTCAGAAGGTCAAGGAATGTGCTACTGTGTCATTGAGATTAAACACGAAAGACTAGTGTTTTATTCACTCAATGTTGGCTCTGATACCAACCTGTCACACCCCGATATTTCCACGTTTGACCGGTGGGCCCGGTGGGGAGTATCGTGACGTAGTTGGTAACATCATAGTTAAACAACACAATATATAAATGCACAGCGGAAGCAAAAGATAAATATATTAAAATCCGAATATAAAGTAATATCCAGTATTACAACGGAAAGTAAAGGATCCACAGGCGGATCGAAAATAAAATGAAACGTTGTTCAACAGACTTTAGGCATCTAGAACTTGTAAGATTTCCTATTGACGCCCTGAGCTCCCAGCCAGTTACGCATAGTACCTGCCACTTAACCTTTTGGAAAATACGTCAGTTTACACTGGTAAATACAATTTAACCGAGTCATTTTGAAAAGAGTTTGAAAATTGATTTGAATGAACAAGGCACAAACATTTTGACACTTTGATTAAAATGCACAAGGCAAAATTAATCTTTTATAACTTGGGAAAATCTTATTAATAAAAATCTTGTATCCGATTTACATGTTTGTCCAACATTTAGGGCCGGTGATTCTACAATACAAGCCGGTCAAGATTAATCGACACACCATAAATATAACTCACAAGAAGACATCCTTACGAGTGAGTATATCTTTTACATACGCAACAGGAGGTGTTATGCCTACACCTTGTGCTTAAGTTATGGCCATTCACTTTTTAAATGAGCTAAGGATATCCAGGACACGGTCATTAACCCCTAATGTTATTTGTTATCAATCAATACAGATTAAAACGGGATTATGCAATTTAATCATCTCCGATTAAAAGGTTTCTACACCCGACCAAGCGGTATTTTTTTTATAATACCGTATCCCAAGCCCGTATAAGGGAAAATAAGTTAAAAGTATTTACCTGAGCTAGCTGCTGTCTTAAATAGCAAGAATTTAATAACTCAGCCGTATTCACATAAGTAAGTGTAGGTACAATTTACCGGAAGGCTCTAGTCTGTAATGATGGTATAAATAACTAATTAGAATACTAACGGGTCTTTGATTAAGCCTAAACTTAGACCGGTTAGTTTTAAGGAAATATACGGTTCCAACGCATGATTAAGCGAAGACCGGAATAGAATGTGTTTTAGACCCGAAAAGTTTGAAGACTTGTATAATATGGGTAATCTAAACACCTTCTGGATTTTGAGATAAAAATGATAAGGTTTGACCCGTTTCGGCTAACTTATGCAAACAAGTTACATAAACCGAACCGAACGCGTAAGAAGCGTAACGGGTAACCATATGGGTCCTATACAGGTTTCCTAAGTTAATATGCCTTAAACATGTTGTGATATCAGTAAGATATCTTCCATTATGCCCAAAACGAGTTTAATCTCAAAATAAGCCCCGTAGGGGTATTTTAGTCATTTTAAAGATTATAAAAGAGATTAAATGAAGTTATGAGATTCGGGTCCGAATACATCAGTAAAATAACTTATTTGAATAGGTCATATCAGTTGGTAATAGGTCTTATGTGGCAAAATGGTTTTAAACCCAAACTATGCGTTTAATACGCTTAGAAAGCTATTTTAAGCGATTTCCGGGTTATACAGGAAATCTGAGTTTTCTGATCAGCTTATAAAGTTCAAAATACTTTATTTATCATATAAAATCAGTAGCAATTGGATTGGTGTCAAAATATTAAATAGAACTCATTTTATGACCGAAAAGGGTCTAATCGGTATTTACCGAATCAAGGCGATAGCCTTAGGTTATGATCAGTTTAAAAAAAAATAAGTAAAAATATTTAAAAATCTCAAAATATTATATTATATAAGTGGGTAAAAGGTTTGGTGTCAAAAATTGGGTTTAGATAGGCTTTATGCTAATTGCGCCGTTTAATTACTAAAAGGCGTTATAATTACGCTAATGAGCATAGCTCTTAATCTAGACCTCCAACTGACGTGAAAATTTAGGGACAACTTTATAAATCAGTAATAAGGATTATTGTCCTTTCACATTTCCAAAATTATCGTTTTATGGTCAAAAGGGCATATTGGTCAACATTAGGCATTTAACGGAAACGAGTAAACGAATCGGACAATCAACGATCCAACCACAGAGGGTTATACTATCATGTAACCTGGTCCTAAGGAAGCTCTAAGGCATTTCCAAACCCATCTAAATCGGGTCAGAAATGAAGTCAAAGAAAAAGTCAAAGTCTTGCGACTTTCGGTTCCGAACCGGGTCTAAACAGAAAATTGTCGGATCAAACAAGCTTAGACCAGTTATAATGCTTATTACCAAGTTATTAGAGTGATAAAATAGGTTACATGTCTTCTACTTTGCTAATTACATGTTAATTTGCAAATTAAGCTTCTGTTGACTTTTTCTAAACAACTTTGACCCGACATTTGATCTAGTTAGAGTGGGAATCTGAGGGTGCCCTTTTAAGGGTTTATTACCCACATAAATACTAACTTATAACTACCTTCAATTCGATAAATCACTAGACCATTAATGATTAATCGCGAAGTCAACCGTTAATTACGACGGTTTGACTTTTAAGCTAAATACTAAGCAAAACTTGATTAGGGAAGGTTAAGTAGACTTACCAAGGTCCTATGCACGATTAGGGAAACTTAGAAGGAGGTCTTGAGCTCCAGAAATGATTAGAAGATGAAGGAATGAATGAGTGATCAAGTCTTGCAACAATGGGGATATTTATAGTGTTCTTGATCCATTATGATGATGACAAATCATGCTAGGAGTGATCCCTGATCATTAACACATGTCCCTAAGCCCTAAAATTAGTAGGGGTCGCGCATGGAAGTGAAAAAGGGCAATACATGACGTTTACATGGGCTGAACAGGCAACAGAAACGAGTTGCTACATCTGGGACCTGCTTGCGCACCGTAAGGCTCTGGGTCTTGAGGTGCGCAAGCCCTTTGCCAGCACAATGAATCTTTCAAATGTTGACAGTTTTGACCCCTGGACTTCCAAACTTGATTTTACCTTTATTTCTTGCACTTTGGGCCCTATAAATTGAATTCTAAGGGCTTCAAGACTTATACCAACTTTGTTAAGTCCTTGGTTAAATTTTGATTACCCGAAAAGTCATAGATTTCAACGTTGACACTTTTAACCCCTCGCACACGAATTTTATCATAACTTTCTCATACGATAACAAAACTTTATGAAATTTTTATCATGCATTCTAGTGAGCATAATTAATCGTTACAAAGATTCGGGTTTGCTAAAAGGTCCCTCAGAGGTATAACTTAAACATGTTGACACATTTAACCCCTGTAGTTTGTAATCTCTCACTTTCTTTCACAATTAGCTTCGCATGATCCATGATTTATTCGTGTAAGGGTATGAGCATCATGTAGGGTTACTGTAAAGTATATTTATCCCTTGTTGACATTTTGGAACCCTTATATTCACATACTTTCTTTGTTTGTCAACTTTAATCCTTCTAAAGTATTCTTTCACACGTTCAAAGCTTATGACACGTGTCAATACATCATTGGGCATAAATTTTCGAGGTGTTACAGATAGGCAACTGGTCCTATTCGTTGGATGACTGGGAATGGTCCTACATACCTTGGACTCAGCTCTCCCTTCTTCCCAAATCGAACTACTCCTTTCGAAGGAGAAACTTTCAATAGTACTATGTCTCCAACTTGGAATTCTAGCGGTTTGCGTCGATTATCGGCATAACTCTTCTGGCGATCTCGAGCCGTCTTTAGTCTTTCCTTGATTTGAGTGATCTTTTCAGTGGTTTCTTGTACGATTTCAGGACCTGATAATTAACTTTCTCCTATTTCTGCCCAACAAACTGGAGTTCGACACTTTCGTCCATACGGTGCTTCGAATGGGGTAGCTTCAATGCTTGCATGATAACTATTATTATAGGAGAATTCAATCAAAGGTAGGTGGTCATCCCAGTTTCCACCAAAATCTATCACACATGCCCTGAGCATGTCTTCCAGGGTTTGGATCGTCCTTTCACTTTGTCCGTCTGTCTGAGGATGATATGCAGTACTTAGATTTAGTCGGGTTCCCATTGCTTCCTGGAAACTTGTCCAGAAATGGGAAGTAAAACGACTATCCCTATCCGATACAATGGAGAGTGGAACTCCATGTAAGGATACTACTTCATCTACATACAACTTTGCCAACCTTTCCATGCTAAATGTTTCTTTCATGGGTAGAAAATGAGTTGATTTGGTTAATCGATCCACACTTATCCATATCGCGTCATTACCTTTTCTTTTTTTGGGTAACTTAGTAACAAAGTCCATTTTTATAAGTTCCCATTTCCATACAGGCATTTCTAAATGTTGTAGTAGACCTGAAGGTTTCTGGTGTTCTGCTTTAACTTGTGAACAAGTAAGACATTTAGAAACATATCCAGCTATGTCCTTTTTCATCCCTATCCACCAGAAATTATTCCTTAAATCTTGGTACATCTTATTGTTACCAGGATGCATGGTATACCTAGATTTATGGGCTTCTTCTAAAATCTTATTTCTTAGTTCTCCCTGCCTAGGTACCCAAATTCTTTTCGTATGGAATCTCCAAATTCCATCACTTCCCTGTTCTAATTCTTTTATTCTTCCTTTCATGCCTTCAGCATCATCCTTGATTGCTGTTTCTTGAATGTTCTTCAGTTGTTCCATTAAGTCTAGTTGTAGACTTAATCTAAGAGCACGAACTCGCTTTTGCTTTTCATGATACTTACGAAATAAGGCATCTGCAACTACGTTTGCTTTTCCTTCGTGATATTGAATATCACAGTCGTAGTTACTTAGAATTTCCATCCATCTTCTTTGCCTCATGTTTAATTCTTTTTGCCCAAATATGTATCTTAAACTTTTATGGTCAGTATAGACAGTAAATTTACTTCCATACAGACAGTGTCTCCAAATTTTAAGGGAAAAAATTATGGCTCCTAATTCTAAGTCATGCGTCGTATAATTCTCCTCATGCTTTTTCAATTGCCTTGATGCATACGCAATTTCTTGCGTTGCATTAGCACACATCCTAATCCTAGCTTAGAAGCATCACAGTACACTTCAAAATCCTCTGTTCCTTCTGGCAAGGCTAGAATTGGAGCATTTGTTAACTTTTTCTTCAAAATCCTAAAAGCCTCTTCTTGCCTAGGTCCCCATTCAAACTTAACTGCTTTACAGGTTAGCTTAGTTAATGGTACAGCTATTTTGGAAAAATCCTTAATAAATCGTCTATAGTAACCAGCTAATCCTAGAAAGCTTCTAATTTCCATGGCTGGTTGCGGGACCTTCCATTTGGTGATTGCTTCTATTTTAGCGGGATCTACGTGAATACCTTCGTGATTCACCATGTGTCCGAAAAATTGCACTTCTTGTAGCCAAAATTCACACTTCGAGAATTTGGCATAGAGCTTCTCTTTTCTTAACAAAGTTAAGAGTGCATGCAAATGCTGACAGTGCTCCTCCTGGCTTTTGGAATAAATAAGTATATCGTCGATGAAGACAATTACAAATTTATCTAAGTACGGTTTACAGATTCTATTCATCATGTCCATAAATGCTCCTGGAGCATTCGTTAGTCCGAAGGGCATGACTGTAAACTCGTAATGACCATACCTAGTTCTGAAAGCAGTTTTAGGTATGTCTTCTTCCTGTACCTTCAATTGATGATATCCAGAGCGTAAGTCTATCTTAGAAAAGTATCTAGCTCCTTGAAGTTGATCGAATAGATCATCAATCCTAGGTAATGGATATCGATTCTTAATTGTAACCTTATTTAATTCCCTATAATCAATACACATTCTCATTGACCCATCTTTCTTTTTCACAAACAACACTAGAGCTCCCCACGGGGATGAACTAGGTTGTATGAATCCTTTACTTAATAATTCATCTAATTGCTTTTTCAATTCTAACATTTCGGTGGGTGCTAACCGATAAGGTGCCTTAGCTATCGGTGTCGTTCCAGGAATTAGATGAATTCTGAATTCGACTTCCCTATTGGGTGGTAATCCAGGTAGTTCTTCCGGAAAGACATCCAGGTATTCTGATACTACCGGAATTTCTCTAATTTCCTTATCTTTCGTGTTAATGATTACTGAAATCATATATACTACTTCTTGTTTTCTTGAATAACTGGCCAACTTCATTACTGAAATGAATTTCAGTGGCTTACGTGGCTGATCTCCTGTAATCACCACTAATTCTCCTGTGGGTTTATGAATTTCTATTGAATTTTTATCACAGAGAATTCGAGCATGGTTGGCTACTAACCAATCCATTCCTAATACAACGTCGAATCCTGCTAAATCCATAGGTAATAGATTTGCAGAAAATTTATGGCCTAAAAGTTCTATTTTTCCTTCTCGCAAAACCTTATTTATTTTAACAGAATTTCCATCTGCCGTTTCGACTGTAAAAATCTGCCTAAGGTTGGTTAAGGGTAGATTAAGAGCTTGGCAGAATGAAGTATTTATAAAACTTTGGTTTGCACCAGAGTCAAATAATATTTTTGCATAGACGTTGTGAACTAGAAACGTACCAGCTATCACGTCCGGAATTAATTCTGCTTCCTGAGTAGTCAACTGGAAGGCTCTTGCGTTTTTCTTGGTAACTCCTTCTGCAGGTTTGGCTTTGTTATCAGCTGGTTTGGCCAATTTCGGGCAGTCTGGCCTAAAATGACCAGCTTCTCCGCAGTTGTAGCAGATTGTTACTTTCTTTTTCCTGCAATCTTCTTCTTGGTGCCCCGGGATTTTAGCAGAAATTACAATACCCTTTGCATCTTCCAAAATGCTTCCTTTTACAGGCATTGCAAAATGGAACAGTGGAAGATTGCCTAGTTCCCTTTTTCTTGAAATTACTACGGTTACCCATACGGAATCCCTGGGTAATCTTTTGGGCCACTTCCTTTTTCCTATTTTCTTCTTTCGTACGCACTAGTCCGTCAGTCAAAGTGTTGGCTAATTCCACAGCATCGTCAATTGTGCGAGGTCTCGCAGCTTTAACGATATCACAGATTTCACCAATCAATCCCCAAATATAGCAGGAAATAAGTACCGGTTCTGGCGAAGCCAGGGTTAGTACTATTCTTGCATATTCGAAGAATGTCGAAGTATACCCTTGACAGTCTACATCCACCATCCGATGGTTCAGGAACTTATTTGTCATTTATTCCTTTTCATACTCGGGACAGAATTTTCTTTCCACCAGCTGCTTAAATTTTTCCCAACTCATGGCATAGGCCATATTTCTTCCTTTGGCTTGAAGTACCGTATTCCACCATTCTAGCGCCCCTTCTTTAAAAAGATGCGACGCGTACATGACCTTGTCTTCCTCGACACATTTACTTATCATAATTACTGCTTTGGTTTTCTCCAACCAACGCAGCGCCGCAGTCGCCCCTTCATTGCCTGCAAATTCAGTTGGTTTACAGGTAGGAAATTCCTTGTAAGTGCAACCAGGTGTTGCAGCTTTCATTTTCTTAAGGAGTGGAGCTTGCATCCCATCGTTGTCGTTATTAGTATGGTTGCCACCTCCATTTACACTATTACTGAAATTATCACCGTGTGTGCGTTTGCTAGGAATAAGTTGTTGAGGTTCAATTGGATTTCGGGCAGCAACAAGTATTGCTGGAATAGCGTTGGCTATTCCCTGAGCAACGATATTCTCGATATCTTGCCTATTTAGAAATTGATCTTCATTGTTTTGCCCAGATTGGTTACCCTCATTAATTTGTTCATTACCAGCGTTTTCCATCTGGTAATTATTGTATATAAGTGATTAGCATAAAATAATTAATAACCACACATAATAATTGCACATAACTACGTTAACAAGTAGAGACAAGATTGTTGATTTTTCAACGTTCGATATTTTTATATATTATAATATGCATCTGTACACACTGATTATCTTACAAAAGTTTTATTTTTAAGTTATTTCACATAATTATGGTTTTTTTATTACTATTATTATTTTATTATTATATAACCACAACCATGCCGTCACACCATCCCCATCAGCTGGCATCTTAGAAGCGACGTTCCCTCTCGTCGTACTTCCAAGAGATCTGTTCTCCTACCTCCCGGATTCTATTCCCTGCATCCATCAGCTCCTCGCCAAAATGGCAGAGTTCAGCCAAGTTCTCATTACTCATTGGTGGGTTTGGTGCAGGCTCTGGGTCAAACTGAGGGAGAAAGGTATAGGGATTATTGAGGAGGTTTTGAAATTGCCAGTCGTTGGTCCACCATTCTTCCATTTCTCCTAGAGGTTGGGTATTGACAAGGGGATCTGGGATGGTTGGTTCCAAGTTTACTGGAAGCTGGGTTTCGGCAGGATAAGTGAAAAGGTTTTCAGTGACAGGCTTAAGGGTATCACAGCTTGCCAGTATGAAATCTAGCTCTTCCTGCAACGTCATTTCCTCGGCTTGCTTGGAGCTTTCTCCAACTTCGATTACCTTTCCTTTATTTATTGGATTCTCCGTCTTGGCAACTTTCCGACTTACTGGTTTCCTTCTGCGCACACGCCTCCAGCCCACAATTCTTCTCCTTTTCTTTGGCTTGGGTTTCTCTGGTGGCGGAGCTTGAAATTCCATAGGTTCCTCAATGTCGGCACAATAACCAGTAAAGTCTTTAGAAACTTCCACATTAACAGGATAGAGATTGAGATTCTCAAGAGCTTCAGACAATTCATTCATGCTGTTTAGCATTTATGAAGAAACACATAAAATTTTAGGTTTAAAATTTTGTAAATTAAATTTTTACAGAATCACAGAATGGAAAGCAGAAAATTTAATATTAATTACAAATATCTAATAAATCATTTTATTGAAACAAAATATTTGTAATTTATTTTGTAATACAACTAAAATTCGAAATATACTAGTGGTTATTTATTATATTAAAGTTTCTGGCTTATGGATAATATGGGTGCTAATACTGGGTCGGGGTGTTGGCAGTTTAAAGGTTAACATTTACTGCTACAGTGGCTAACATGTAGAGATTTGCCCATTGTTCATCTAACTCATCTTCCCATGGTGGGTTATCACTTGTTCCCTGAGTCTCTTTAATTATCACTTCTTTTGTTTGTGACTTCCTTATTTTCTCTTGACTTTTTCTAATAATCAAACTTCTTTTATTAGGGGTAAGTGGTTTCTCATACTGTGCCTTACGAACAAATATTCCCTCCTCAGTATCTACTGAGTATCTTGAGAAATTTGATTAGGATGAGGTTCCCTTATCTTTTGGTGTACTATCTAATTGACGATAGATGTCCGAAAGCTTTTGCTTACCCATACTGTAACTAACAAGTAGTCAGTTAACAAAACACATAATCACAAAACAGTAATTAGGAAAATTAAGTATATTTAAATACTTAATAGGCTTAAATCAATGGCTCTGATACCACCTTTTCCTGTCACGGCCCCTCCGTCCCGGTTTGACCCAGTTCAGGAGCCGCGGGACAGGAACCCGTGGTATTTGTTAATTGAGTTGACAGCGAAAGATTTTCACAGGATATTTTAAAACTTGAAATGCCCGATTATTTTATTTCATAATTCGGGATAAACCCCGTGCTTTACAATAGAGGAATTTCATAAGTAAATTCCCTGATTTACAAAACATGTTTATTTCTTTAATTGAGCCACTACTTCAAGCTTTGTTAGTGCTCCGTAGCACTTTTCCTTGGTTCACAGTAGTCACCTGAAACATGTTTTGAAAATATTTTATCAGCGGGGAAATACTGGCGAGTCACTCAAATTTGATAAAATGACACATAATTATAAATTACAGCATAAGAGCGATTACGGTGGCTTTTATCTTATTTTTATCTGGCGCCATGTCACCTGGTGACGATGGTCATACCACTATTGGGTCCTTCCCCAAGTAGTGATGATTATCACGGTTAGGATTTATTAGCCTAACTGTGAGAAATTAGTAATGTGCACAATACCCCACGAGCTAGTGATTCAAGATAACCACGACTTAATCCCTATAATTATAACTTTTGAAAATGATTGGAGTATTGTAAAATACTTTTGATAAAAGAGAATGACTCACCTTGCAGATTTAAACGGACAGAGCTTAGCCTACCGATTAGCCTTGTAACCTATTTTAAATAACAATGCACACAAACTAGGTCAGTAACTAATACAACATTTACGATAACTCACAAGATTAAAACCCTCACAACGAATGACAAAGTGTTGTACTTAAACATCCGTCGAATTCACGACTAATGACAAAGTATGGCCCTAATGTGGGCAGCACTTAAACATCCATTGGATAGTTTCAATCGATCGGACATTGAATCGTAGCAGCGATCGAGTTAATACCCTGTATCGTAGTAGCGTTTCACTACAGTGAATTGTAATTTCGACTTTTGAGCAGTATCCTTCGTGTTTTGAACTGAATTTTCGACACCAGTGGACTGCTCGTAACCCAAACTATTTATAGGTGAAAAATGGGTCTCACGCGGCCCGCGTGAACCATAAGCCGACCCTTACGCGGCCCGCGTGGAGGTCTAGTCGTAGATTAGGGCATCCGTGTCACTGGTAGGCATGCCACATGGATGACACGTGGATCCGGACGCTTATCCGGTCAAACTTAGGGTTGACGCAGCCCGCATAAGGTTAAGCTTACCTTTACGCGGCCCGCCTGAAGACCAGAATTTCAGTTTTTTTGATTTTTGATATGGATTAGGGTTTCAGGGGTCCGGGTTCTTACTTACGGGTCGATTTGGGACATTTTTGAAGGTCCTTACATCTGTTCATCCTGGAAGTGACAAGATGTACCAGGATTTAAAGGCGAATTACTGGTGGATAGGTTTGAAGAAATCTATAGCCACTTATGTGGCAAAGTGTTTGACGTGTGCTCAAGTAAAAGCAGAACACCAGAAGCCGTCAGGTTTGCTACAACAGCCTGAACTTCCCACTTGGAAGTGGGAGATGGTGACTATGGATTTTATCACCAAATTACCAAAGACAAAGCGAGGAAATGATACTATTTGGGTTATAGTGGATAGACTGACCAAGTTAGCCCACTTCCTACCTATTAAGGAAACACACAGCTCAGATAAGTTAGCTCAACTGTACGCGGATGAGATTGTATCTCTCCATGGAGTGCCAGTGTCTATTATCTCTGATAGGGATACTAGATACACGTCACACTTTTGGAAAAGCTTTCAGCAATCGCTGGGCACTCGATTAAACTTTAGTACTGCTTATCATCCGCAAACGGATGGTCAAAGCGAGCGTACTATTCAAACGCTGGAAGATATGTTGAGAGCTTGTGTAATTGATCTAGGTGGAAGTTGGGATGATCATCTTCCATTGATTGAATTTTCGTATAATAATAGTTATCATTCCAGTATTCAAGCTGCACCTTTTGAAGCCTTGTATGGAAGGAAGTGCAGGACGCCCGTTTGTTGGGCAGAAGTTAGAGATGTCCAACTAACAGGACCTGATATAGTCCTAGAGACGACAGACAAGATCATGCAGATACGTGATCGTCTCAAAGCTGCCAGGGATAGGCAGAAAAGCTACGCAGATTTAAGGCGTAAACCTCTGAAATTCGAGGTAGGTGACAAAGTTCTACTTAAGGTATCACCCTGGAAAGGGGTAATGCGATTTGGTAAGAAAGGCAAGTTAAGCCCAAGGTACATAGGACCATTCGAGATCATCAAATGTGTCGGGTCAGTTGCTTACAAATTAAACCTGCCTGAAGAGCTCAGTGGTATTCATAATGTATTCCACATCTGCCATCTAAAGAAATGTCTAGCTGATGAGTCGCTAGTCATGTCACACAGAGATGTGCATATTGATGAGAGCTTGAAATTTGTTGAAAAACCTTTGTCGATTGAGGATCGACAGCTTAAGAAGCTTCGAAGGAAGCAGGTGCCAATTGTAAAAGCCAAATGGGATGCCCGCAGAGGTCCCGAGTACACGTGGGAGGTAGAATCCACAATGAAAGAAAAGTACCCTCATTTATTTCAGTAAATCTCGAGGTCGAGATTTCTTTTAAGGGGGTGAGGATGTAACACCTCGAAAATTCATGTCCAAAATTATATCAACACGTGTCATGAGCTCTAAACGTGTAACAGATTAATTTAGAGGGACTAAAGTTGACAAATGAAGAATCTACGTGTGTAAAAGGATTCAAAGTGTCAACAATGGATAAATATACCTTTCAATAACCCTACACGATATTTATACCCTTAGACGAATGAATTATGGATCATACGAAGCCAATTGTGGAAGAAAGTGAGAGATTACAAACTACAGGGGTTAAATGTGTCAACATGTTTAATTTATACATCTGAGTGACCTTTTAGCAAACCCGAAGCTTTGTAACGATTAATTATTCTCACTAGAATAAGTGATAAAAATTTCACAAGGTTTCGATAAAGTATGAGAAAGTTATGATAACATTCGTATATGAGGGGTTAAAAGCGTCAACGTTGAAATTTAAGGCTTTTCGGGTGAACATAAAACTAACCAAGGACTTAACAAAGTTTGGTTATGTCTTAAGGTCCTTAGAAATCAATTTGGTGGGTTAAAAGTGCAAATTGGGAAGTTAAAACCACTTTTAAAAGGACCAGGGGCTAAATTGCAATTGTTGAAACTTGTTTAACCTGTTCTGGACACTCATACCGGGCGCGTAAGCCCCCTAGGGACTTAAGAGCTTTGTTTTACATACCATGGGCTGCACCAACAGGTTTTACTGCATAGGGGGCACCTGTAAGCATCATATAACACCTGCAGACTTGCTTGGCATGATCTAGTTGCATCAAAACTTCTATATAAGAACTCCAAAGTTGCATCATTTGAGCACTTCATTTGAAAACATTCACAACTCAACTTCTGGAGATTCCTGGAGCTCAAGACCACTCCCTAGAGATCATTAGTCGTGCATAGGACTTCAGTAAGTGTCCTTAACCTTTCTTAATTCAGTTTTGATTAGTTTAATAGCCCAAAGTCAAACCATCGTAATTAAGGTTTGACTTCATGATTAGTCACAATTTGTCCAGTCAAATCTCGAATTGAAAGTACCTATGAATTTGTAATTATGTGGGTAATAACCCCTTAAAAGGGCACTCTCTGGTTCCCACTCTAACTAGGTGAATTGTCGGGCCAAACTTGTTTATAAAAAGTCAACAGAAAGTTAATTTTCAAATTAATGCATAATTAACAATGTAGAAGCCATGCAATCATTTTTATCACTAATATAACTTGGTAATTAATGTAAGAACATGTCTAAACATGTTCAACCCGACAATTTTCAGTTTAAGCTCGGTTCGGAACCGAAAGTGGCAAAAGTAGACTTTTTCTTTGACTTTCAGTTCTGACCCATTAGTGCATAGTTTAGAAATGACTTAAAGCTTTATTAGGACTAGGTTACATGTTAGTATAACCCTCTTTGATTATACAACTTGGTTCATTTGTTATCCGATTCATATGCATGTTTCCGTTAGATGCTTAAATATTGACTATTATGCCCTTTTGACCTTAATATGAGATTTTTGAAAATGTGAGAGGATAGAAACCTTCATTACTGATATATAAACATGTCCCTAAATTTTCACATCAGTTTGAGGTCTAGATTAGGAGTTATGCTCGTTAGCGTAAAAAAAAAAAAAAAAAAAAAATTATTAATTAAGCGACATAATTAGCGTATACCCTATCTAAACCCAATTTTTTATACCAAACTTTTTACCCACGATGTAAAATAATATTTTGGGATTTGTGAAGATTTTTATTTATTTTTAGGCTGAGCATAACATAGGGTTCTAGATTTGATTCGGTAATTGTCGGTTTTGCCCTTTTGGCCTATAAAATGAGTTTTACAAAACATTTTGACACCAAACCTTTTGCTACTGATTTTATATGATAAATAAAGTATTTTAAGCTTTTTGGAATAATAAAAATATTAGCTTCTCTTATAAAACCCGGAAATCGCTTAAAATCGCCTTTTTACGCATTTTTAACGCATAGTATAAGTTAAAACTATTTTTGACATATAAGGTTTGATACCTACTGATGTTTTAAGTAAATTTTCATAATTAAACAGTAGGTAAAAGTTTTAAACTCAGAATTCTAATTTTGACCTTTAGCGCCTATGTGAAATTACCAAAATGCCCCTTCGGTGCGTAGTTTGGTTATAATTAATAAATTTCACATATATGCAATACCCTACTGATATAACCTATTAAATTAAATATTTTTACTGATTATATCAGACCCGAAACTCAGATTTATATTTAAACTCTTTTTAAAGCTTTAAAATGACCAAAATACCCCTACGGGGCATAATTTGAGTTTAAATTCATTTTGGGCATAATGGAAGGTATCCTACTGATATCACAACATATTTAAGGCATATTAACTTAGGAAACATGTTCATGACTCATTTGGTTACCCGTTACGCACTTTTCGCGTTCGGATAGGTTTATGTAACTAGTTTGCATAAATTAGCCGAAATGGGTCAAACCTTATCATTTTTATCTCAAAATCCAGAATGTGTTTAGTTTACTCATATTGTAAAAGTATACAAACTTTTCGGGTCTAAACCACATTCTAATCCGGTCTTCGCTTAATCGTGCGTTTGGAACCGTATATCTTCCTTTAAAACTAACCGGTCTAAGTTTAGGCTTAATTAAGACCCGTTAGGAATCTAATAGGTTATTAAAAACCTTCGTTCCAGATTAGGAGCCCGGTAAAAGCTACTTGCACACGCTGTTTGTGATTTATACTTGCTCATGTAAATACTCTTAACTTATTTTCCCTATACGGGCTTGGGATACGATATTATAATAATACCGTTTGGTCGGGTATGTAGTCATTTAAATCGGTTTATGATTAATGTATTTACAGAACCTGTTTTAATCTGTATTATTTGGTGTATGGCCTTTGGGGGTTAAATGACCATGTCCCGGATATCCTTGGCATCATTCATTGAAATGGCCACGACCTAAGCACGGGGTGTAGGCATACACCTGACAGTTGCATTATGTAAAAACTGGTAATCCACTTAAAGGAATCAACCTTGTGGGCATTATACCTGTGGCGTGTCAGTTAATCTTGTCCGGCTCTTCTAACCGGCCCTAACGGACGACAAATAAGTAAAACTGTATACAAGATTTTTTTTAAATAATTGTCCCAAGTTATAAAAGATATTTTGTGCCTTGTGCATTCAAACCAATTTTCTTAAACTCTTTTCAAAATGAGCCAGTTAATTGTATTTACCAGTGTAAACTGACGTATTTTCCAAAAAGGCTAAGTGCAGGTACTAGACGAAATAGGCTGGCTACTCCTGGCATCATTAATCAAGTCTCGCAATGCTTTAGATGTTAAAGTCTGTTGAACAATGATCTTTTTATCTTTTGATCCACCTGTGGATCCTTTACAGTCCGTTTGTAATACTTTGATATTACTCTTTATTCGGTTTGTAATGTGATTCATCTTTTGCTTTCACTGTGCATTTAAATTGTGTTGTTTGACTATGATGATATCAACTACGTCACGATACTCCCCACCAGGCCCACCGGTAATACGTGGAAATATCGGGGTGTGACAATACTGGTGAGTGAATCCCAGTTTAATCAAGATTTATAAAACCAGTCTACAGTATTGAAGGCGATCTCGCAATTACATTTGTTTCCATCTACTTTAATTACCACCCACGGTACTGTCAACCCGACTTGTGGTCATGTTACTACTCACAATGTAGTAACAAATTTTGTATACAAAACCCCAACATACCAAAGATAATTGTAGAATACAAATACTCAATCACTCTTTAATATAATGTTAATTATTTGAGGTTTTGTAAAAACAATTTGCAAAAAGGAGATTACTCACATTATTGTCTTAGGGTTTTCCTTTTGGATTTCCTGGTGATTATCTATTAATTACACAAATGCACACGCGTTAGTATAATAACCCAATATTTACATTAGTAATACCCTCCCCGAGACGGCATTCCAACGACTACGTCGGGCAGAACCACGACAGCCGTTACGGAACCCTGGATCAATCGGGCAGCATATCTAATACGTAACCGGGGTTATGATACTTACAACGAGGCATAACTTCGTTATTTATGGGGGGTATTATGCTCAAGAATAGCTTTAATTGTTCAGAATTTCGAGAGAGAGAAAGTTTTGGTGCGAGTTGGGACTGAAGGCCAAAGGTCTCTATTTATAGGGCCTGATTCGTAGTTCCTCGCGGCCCGTGAAGGTTGTAGCCAAGGGCTACGCGGCCTGCGACGTAGGGGTAGTAGGGCCTAGCTTGTCCGGGTCATCACACTAGGTCCAACACATTGCTGCCACGTGGCAGCTCAAGGTGTCACCCTGGTGACTGGCTGTCGCGCCCCGCGTAGGAATACAAGGGGGTCTTCGTGGCCCGCGAGAGTCCCCAAAGTTTTGTTTTTATTTTATATTTAATTATATAAAGTATTCGGGGTCTGTTTTTGTATTCGGGTTGTATTTTAAGACATATAGGAGCACTTTAAATATATTAGGGGTGCCGAAAAATATTTTAGGAGGGTTGTTATATCCTCCCCACCTTGTTTTAGAACTCGTCCTCGAGGTCTACTGGAATAAGTGTGGATATTTCCTTTGCATTTCTGATTCAATCTCCCATGTGTACTCTGGTCCTCTCTTGGAGTCCCATTTTACTTTGACTAGAACCAATCTCTTGTTTTTGACCTTGACTTTCCTGTCTTCAATCTATAGAGGCTTTTCTATAAATTTCAACTTTTCATTTACCTCTATTTCCTTAAGAGGCACGATTAAAGATTCATTAGCTAAGGATTTATTGAGATTAGATACATGAAATACATCATGTATTCCTGCCATTTCCTCTGGCAGTTGTAGCTGATAGGCTACATGTCCTATTTTTCTAATAATCTCAAATGGTCCAACATATCTGGGGCTTAGCTTTCCCCTTTTGATGAATCTTACCACTCCTTTCCAATGAGAGACTTTTAATAACACCTTGTCACCTACCTGAAATATCAATGGCTTTCTCCTGTTATCAGCATAACTCTTTTGTCGATCGTGTGCTGCTTTTAGTCGTTCCTTGACTTGAATGATCTTGTCGGTTGTTTCTTGCACTATCTCATGTCTCGATAGTTGCTTTTCTCCAATTTCAGCCCAACAGACTGGGGTTTGGCACTTTCGTCCATAAAGTGCTTCGAATGGTGTAGCATTGATACTTGTGTTGTGTGATAGCTGTTATTATAAGAGAATTCTATTAATGGTAAGTGATCATCCCAATTACCTCCGAAATCAATTACACAAGCTCTAAGCATGTCTTCCATTGTCTGGATTGTCCTTTCGCTTTGCCCGTCGGTTTAGGGATGGTAAGCTGTGCTTAGATTCGACTTGGTTCCCATTTCTTTTTGGAAACTGGTCCAAAAATGAGAGGTAAAATGGCTATCTCTATCAGAAACAATTGATAAAGGAATTCCATGTAATGAAACTATTTCATTTATATACAATTTAGCTAATTGTTCCATATTGAAAGTTTCCTTCATTGGTAGGAAATGAGCTGACTTAGTTAGCCTGTCTACAGTCACCCAGATTGTATCATTACCTTTTCTTGTTTTGGGTAATTTGGTAACAAAATCCATTGTTATCAATTCCCATTTCCATACTGGCATCTATAACTGCTGCAATAAACCTGAGGGTTTCTGGTGTTCAGCTTTGACTTGTGAACAGGTTAAACACTTAGAAACGTATGATGTTGTATCCTTTTTCATTCCTATCCACCAAAAATTCTTTCTTAAGTCCTGATACATCTTATCACTTCCAGGATGCATCGGATACTTAGACTTAATGGCTTCTTCTAATATACGGTGGCGTAGATTTCCTAATTTAGGTATCCTCATCCTTTTCTGATGGAATCTCCATATTTCATCTGTTCCCTGTTCTAATTCCTTAATCATTCCTTTCAATTTTTCAGTATCGTCCTTGATTACTGATTCTTGTGCTTTCCTAATCTGTTCGTTCAAATCTACTTGTAGATTTAATTTAATAGAATGTACTCTTTTTGGCTTTTCGTGATATTTTCCACTTAAAGCATCGGCTACTACGTTAGCCTTTCCTGCATGATACTGGATATTACAATCATAATCACTTAATATCTCCATCCAGCGTCTTTGTCTCATGTTCAACTCCTTTTGGCCGAAAACATATCTTAAGCTCTTATGATCTGTGAAAATGGTAAACTTACTACTGTAAAGATAATGTCTCCAAATCTTAAGGGCAAAAATTATCGCTCCTAATTCTTAATCATGGGTTGAATAGTTCTCTTCATGATTCTTAAGTTGCCTAGATGCATAAGCTATAACCTTTTGACGTTGCATCAACACACATCCATAACCTAACTTAGAAGCGTCACAATAAACTATAAAGTCTTCAGTTCCTTCTGGTAAAGCTAATATGGGTGCGTTGGTTAGTCTTTGCTTAAGAATTCTAAAGGCTTCTTCTTGTTTTGGTCCCCATTCAAACTTAACAGATATATAGGTTAGCTTAGTTAAGGGATGGCTATCCTAGAAAAATCTCGGATAAATCTTCTATAATAACCGGCCAATCCTAAGAAACTTCTAACCTCAGTTGGTGACTCAAGGGTTTTCCATTTGGTAATTGCTTCGATCTTGGTGGGATCTACATAAATTCCTTCATGGTTAACTAAATGTCCAAGAAACTGTACCTGTTCTAAAGAAAATTCACATTTAGAAAACTTTGCATAAAGCTTTTCTTTTCTTAATAAACTTAGAAGTGCATGCAGATGCGCTGCGTGTTCCTCTTTATTCTTAGAGTAAATGAGAATATCATTTATGAAGACAATTATGAATTTATCCAAATATGGCTTACATATTCGGTTCATCATGTCCATGAATGCAGCTGGGGCATTGGTTAAACCAAATGGCATGACGGTAAATTCATAATGGCCATACCTTGTTCTGAAAACAGTCTTAGGAATGTCCTCTTCCTGTACTTTTAATTGATGATATCCTGAGCGTAGATCAATGTTAGAAAAAAATCGAGCTCCTTGCAATTGATCAAACAGATCATCGATTCTTGGTAATGGATACCGATTCTTAATCGTGACTTTGTTCAATTCACGGTAATCAATGCACATACGCATTGATCCGTCTTTCTTTTTAACAAATAAGATCGGTGCTCCCCACGGTGATGAACTTGGCTGTATGAATCCTTTCTTCAACAATTCGTCTAATTGTTTCTTTAATTCTTGCATTTCTACTGGTGCCAAGCGATAGGGTGCTTTGGCAATTGGTGATGTCCCTGGTAGCAGGTGGATTCTGAATTCAACTTCTCTGTCTGGCGGTAGTCCTGGTAATTCTTCAGGAAACACATCTGGAAACTGAGATACTACAGGAATATCTTTCAGTTCTTTTCCGTTAGTGTTAATGATTATAGAAATCAAATACACTAATGATCCTTTTCTTACATAACTTGTTGTTTTCATCGCAGAGATGAATTTTGTGGATCTAGATGGCTTATCTCCTTTAATTGTGATCTTTTCACCTCTTGGTGTCACACCCCGATTTCCACGTGTCACCGGTGGGCCCGGTGGGGGAGTATCATGACGTGGTTGGCAACGTAATAGTCAAACAACACAATATAATAATGCACAGCGGAAGCAATTTAAAATAAGATACAACCGAATTTATTTATTGTAAACAAAGTCACAATTATCCGGTGTTTATCCACAGTAGGATCAAATGATATAAATATTGTTTATGGTTCAACAGACTTCGGCATCTTAAGTTTGCGAGACTTCTAGTGATGCTTAGGAGAATTCCAGCCTATTTCGCCTAGTACCTGCATTTAATCTTTTTGGGAAAATACATCAGTTTACACTGGTAAATACATTCAACTGACTCATTTTATAAAATGATTGAAAATTGGTTTGGATGCACATGGCATAAACATTTATTTAACTTGGGAGAATTATTTAATATTATAATCTTGTGAACGATTTACATGTTACTTATGCGTTCAGTAGCCCGGAATGTATCCGGGTTAAAGATCAATAGACACACCACTTTAAGTGAGTTATACACGGGAGTACGCCTACACCCCGTGCTCAGGTCGTGGCTATCTCGTAAGATAATGCCGAGGATATCCGGGACATGGTCATTAACCCCCCAAAGGCTGTAAAGTAGACACATCTGTTTAAAACGAGCCGATCAAATTATTCAATTAACCACCCAACGATGGAAGATTTGATGCCCGATCAAGCGGTACGCTATGTACCGTAACCCAAGCCCGTATAGGGAAAATAAGTTAAAAGTATTTACCTTTGCAAGTATAACTCCTTAATCGAATAAATTGTAGATAGCTTTTAC
The DNA here is from genome assembly GCA_030545235.1 of Helianthus tuberosus. NCBI lineage: Eukaryota > Viridiplantae > Streptophyta > Magnoliopsida > Asterales > Asteraceae > Helianthus > Helianthus tuberosus. The sequence goes on from CM060374.1 coordinate 146,676,735, forward strand.
TGGTTCTCCTAATCTGGAACGAAGGTTTAATATAACCTATTAGAATACTAACGGGCCTTTGATTAAGCTTAAGCTTAGACCGGTCAGTTTTAATGATACGGTTCGTACGCACGATTAAGCGAAGACCGGATTGAATGTGATTCAGACCCGACAAGTTTGAAGACTTGTTTAATATGGGTTTATTATTCACATTCTGGATTTTGAGATAAAAATGATATCGTTTGACCCGTTTCGGCTAGTTTATGCAAACTAGTTACATAAACCGAACCGAACGCGTATAACGCATGACGGGTAATCGAAAGGGTCGCGAACAGGTTTCCTAAGTTAATACGCTTTAAATATGTTGTGATATCATTATGATATCTTCCATAATGCCCATAACGAGTTTAATCCTTAATTATGCCCCGTAGGGGTATTTCGGTCATTTTGAAGGTTATAAAAGGGATTTATAATACCTCTGAGATACGGGTCTGGTTTAATCAGAAAAATTATCAATTTTAACAGGTATCAACAGTTGGTATAAAGTCTTTTGTGATAAAATGGTTCTAGACCCAAACTATGCGTTTAATACGCGTATAAAGCCGTTTTAAGCGACGTACGGTTTAAAATACCATTCTGAGTTTTCTGATCAGCAAAACAGGCTCAAAAGACTCTATTTATTATTTTAAATCAGTGGCAATTGGATTGGTATCAAACGGATTCGTAAAACTCGTTTTATGGCCTAAAAGGGCATATTCGGTATTAACCGAATCAATGCGATAAGCCTAGCTTAAGATCAGTTTAAAAATAATTAAAAATCTTCAAAAATCCCAAAATATTATTTAACATCAGTGGGTAAAAGTTTTGGTACCGAAAATCGGGTTTAGATAGGCTATGCGCTAATCGCGCCGTTTAATTAATAAAAAGCTTATTATTTACGCTAATGCGCATATCTCCTAATCTAGACCTCCGATTGACGTGAAAATTTACGTACATGTTTAATAATCAGTAACTAAAATTATTGTACTTCCACATTTTCAAAATTCTCGTTGTATGGTCATAAGGGCGTTATGGTCCTATTTAAGCGATTAACGGAAACGTGTGCATGCATCGGATAATCAACGAAACATGTACAGAGGCTTATACTATCATGTAACCCAACCCCAATGAGACTTTAAGGCATGTCTAATTCCAACTAAAACGGGTCAGAACCGAAGTCAACGCAAAAGTCAAAGTTTTGCGTCTTTAGGTTCCGAACCGGGTTTAAACAGAAATTTGTCGAGTCGGACAAGCGTAAACAAGTTTTTATACTTATTACCATGTTATATTAAGGTTAAAACAGGTTACACACCTTTCGGATCATTAATTGTGCATTAAATCGCATTTTGTATTTCTGTTGACTTTTTCGGTCAACGTTTGACCCGACAAACGACCTAGTTAGGTCTGGAATTGGTACTTGCCCTTATAAGGGTTTAATACCCATATAATTACCTATCTAACGGTACTTTTAATTTGACATACGACTGAGCTATCGTTACTTAATCATGAAGTCAACCGTAATTTACGATATATTGACTTTTACACTAAATACTAAGTTAAACATAATTAAGGAAGGACTAATAGACTTACAAGTGTTTAATGATGATTAGGGAGGCCTTGAATTCAGCTTGAAAGCTCCAGAGGTGATCAAATGAGTGTGCAAGAATGTTTGTGAATGAATGGGTCTTATATAGTGGGTTTACACACCACAAGTGCTTGACAAACAAGTCTATGATCATCCACAAAAGATTAACATCTGTAACTAGTGTTTAGGGATGTCTAGGGGCCATGCACATGCAAGAGAAACCGGCTAGATGGGTCACAAATGCGCATAACAGCCAACAGCAGGTATTCTGGTCGCTGGGCACCCCTCGCGTAGCGCGAGGGTCCGTCGCGCTACGCGACACCCTCTGCAGAATCAGTTTTTGATTTTGTTTGTTGGTGTTTCGAAGGGCAAGTGGTATAAACGAATGGTGGGCATTATTTTCTCATTTAGGGGCCTCCATTATGGGTCTTTTACTGTTGGATACCCTACCATTTGTGTTTGTTTGCTTTGTATTCAAAAACAAGACCCGAAAACAAAGGGTTTCCGTTCCTTTTTCATCGTAGGAGTCCTACCATTAAATTTTAAATCATTCCAAGTAATAATTCCCTGAACTTGAATATGTACAAGGTGTTTTTAACATAAATTGAGTCTTGGGATTTATAACGAGGTCGTTCAGAGGTGCAAAAGTTAACATAACGACACGGTTAAATCCTGTCAATCATTTTTAATAATTCCGAGTCTACAAAGCGTTTTGTCACACGTGACACGTGTCGTTACTTTATTGAACACGAAATTCTGAGGTGTTACATCCTCACCCCCTTAAAATAAATCTCGACCCGAGATTTACTGAAACAAATAAGGGTATTTTTCTTTCATGGTGGATTCCAACTCCCACGTATACTCGGGACCTCTTCGGGCATCCCATTTGACCTTTACAAAAGGTATATGCTTTCTTCGAAGCTTCCTTACCTGTCGATCTTCAATCGACAAAGGTTTTTCTACAAACGTTAAGCTCTTATCTATTTGCACATCTGTATGTGGCATGACATGTGAATCATCAGCGGAACACTTCTTTAGATTGCAGATGTGGAACACATTGTGAATTCCACTGAGCTCTTCTGGTAAGTTCAACTTATAGGCAACTGACCCAACACGTTCGATAACCTCGAAAGGTCCTATGTATCTCGGGCTTAGTTTGCCTTTCTTACCAAATCGCATCACTCCTTTCCAGGGTGACACTTTAAGTAGGACTTTTTCACCTACTTCGAAATGAAAATCCTTACGACTTGGATCCGCGTAACTCTTCTGCCTATTCCGGGCAGCTTGGAGATTGTTACGAATCTGGACAATCTTGTCCGTCGTTTCGAACACGATCTCTGGTCCTGATAACTGGACTTCTCCAACTTCCGCCCAACAAACTGGCGATCTACACTTTCTACCGTATAATGCCTCAAAAGGCGCAGCCTTTATGCTGGTATGGTAGCTATTGTTGTAGGAGAATTCGATCAATGGTAGGTTCTTATCCCAGCTACCTCCCAAATCGATCGCACATGCACGTAGCATGTCTTCCAACGTTTGAATAGTACGCTCACTCTGACCGTCTGTCTGAGGATGGTAAGCCGTACTAAAGTTCAAACGTGTGCCCAAAGATTGCTGGAAGCTCTTCCAAAAATGTGACGTGTACCTAGTATCTCTATCAGAGATAATAGCTACAGGTATGCCGTGTAAGGCTACAATCTTATCAACGTATAACTGGGCTAACATATCGGAGCTATAAGTCTCCTTGATGGGTAAGAAATGAGCTGACTTAGTCAGTCGGTCAACTATAACCCATATCGTATCATTTCCTTTCCTTGTCTTGGGTAACTTGGTAATAAAATCCATAGTTACCATCTCCCACTTCCACGTAGGAAGTTCAGGCTGTTGTAGCAAACCTGACGGTTTCTGATGCTCGGCTTTGACTTGCGCACATGTCAAGCATTTTGCTACATGGGCGGCTACGGACTTTTTCAAGCCTATCCACCAATAATTTGCCTTTAAATCCTGGTACATCTTATCAGCTCCAGGATGAACGGAGTATTTGGAACTATGGGCTTCTTGGAGGATGACATCACGAAGTCCTCCAAAAATTGGAACCCATATTCGTCCGTTTAACCGTAAAATTCCGTCCTTGCTAAGAGTTAACTGCTCCTCAGTTACTCCTAATTTTTCATTAGGATAGTTAGCTTCCAACACAGCTTCCTTCTGTGTAGCTAACACCCTTTCTATCAAACTGTTCTTTATCTCCATACGCTTGGCGTTAATTCGAATGGGTTTAACCCTTTCCTTTCTGCTCAAGGCATCAGCGACTACATTTGCTTTGCCGGGATGGTATTTGATTTCACAATCATAATCATTTAAAGTTTCCATCCAACGGCGTTGCCTCATGTTTAATTCTTTCTGGTTAAACAGATGCTGGAGGCTCTTGTGATCAGAAAAGATCACAAACTTGATTCCATAAAGATAATGCCTCCACAGTTTTAGTGCGAACACAACGGCACCCAATTCCAAGTCATGGGTGGTGTAATTCTTTTCGTGCACCTTTAACTGTCGTGATGCATAGGCAATCACCTTGCCTTTCTGCATAAGCACACACCCCATGCCAGTGTGTGATGCATCACAATAAACTACAAATTCTTCAGCGCCTTCAGGTAAGGTAAGCACAGGAGCGTTGCTCAACTTTTGTTTCAAAACATCGAAGGACTCTTGCTGCTTAGGGCCCCAAACGAATTTTACTTTCTTCTTGGTCAAGGAAGTTAGGGGTGCAGCAATCCTTGAAAAATTTTCGATGAAACGCCGGTAATATCCTGCCAATCCCAGGAAGCTACGTATCTCCGTAGGCGTCTTTGGCTCTTGCCAATTCATAACAGCTTCAACTTTAGCGGGATCCACCTGGATACCACGCTCACTAACCACGTGTCCAAGGAATTGGACTTCTCGTAGCCAAAATTCACACTTAGAGAATTTGGCGTAGAGCTTCTCCTGACGTAGAAGTTTGAGAATACAACGAAGGTGTTTCTCGTGGTCAGCTTGGTTCTTAGAATAAATAAGGATGTCATCAATGAAGACGATAACAAATTTATCTAAGTAAGGCTTGCAGACACGATTCATGAGATCCATGAACGCGGCTGGTGCATTAGTGAGCCCAAAAGGCATCACTAGGAACTCGTAATGACCGTAGTGAGTCCTGAATGCAGTCTTGTGAACGTCTTCATCCATAACCTTCAACTGATGGTATCCTGACCTCAGATCAATCTTTGAGAAGTAACTTGCCCCTTGAAGCTGATCGAACAAATCGTCGATCCTGGGCAATGGATATCTATTCTTGATCGTGACTTTATTAAGCTCGCGATAGTCAATGCACAGACGCATCGACCCATCCTTCTTCTTGACAAACAGGATTGGCGCTCCCCAAGGAGATGAACTAGGTCGAATGAAACCCTTAGCCAGCAATTCATCTAGCTGCGTCCGCAACTCCTTCATTTCCGTGGGTGCCAATCTGTATGGAGCTCTAGCAACTGGTGCTGCTCCGGGGATGATATCTATCCTGAATTCAACTTGTCTATCCGGTGGCAAACCAGGCAGATCTTCAGGAAACACTTCTGGGTATTCAGAGATGACAGGGATGTCTTCTAACTTCGGTTTGGGCTCATCAATAATTACCTGTGCTATGTAGATGACACACCCCTTTTTCAAACACTTGGAAGCCTTGAGCATAGTCACGTGCTTAGGCAGTCCGTACTGGGTATCTCCCCGAATGGTAAGTGATTCACCAGACGGAGTCTTTTCTACCACTTGTTTCTGGTTACAGACAATTTGGGACTGGTTATGAGATAACCAGTCCATACCCAGAACTATGTCAAAACCGGCTAACTTAAAGGGAAGTAGAGATAGAGGAAAAGAATGGTTCTTAATGGATATAACACATCCATCTAACACAGTAGAGACGGTTTCAATGGTACCATCTGCTAACTCTACCTCATAATTCACTTTTAGGGTTTTGACAGGTAAATTCAACAATTTACAAAATTTATGATCTACGAAAGACTTATCTGCGCCTGAATCAAAAAGTACTCTTGCAAAAACATCATTTACAAGGAAAGTACATGTTATGACGTTATCATCCTGCACAGCTTCTTTCGCATCCATCCTGAAGACTCTGGCGTTAGTCTTCTTAGCCTCCTCAGGCTTCTTGTTGTACTTAGGGCAGTTAGTCTTTATGTGGCCCTTTTCATTGCAACGGTAGCACGTTGCATCTTTCATCTTCTTGCAATCCAAGGTTTTGTGTTCCTTGGACTTGCACAAACCACAAGCTAAAGACCTTGACTCGTTATTCGAGTTTGATTCGAGTCTGCACTTTCCAAAGTGCTGTTTCTTGCAAGTTTTGCATGTGGGCTTCTCTCCAGAGCGATGCCCATCCTTCTTCGAATCCGATCCCTTCTTGTGATCACCGCTCCCACGGTGCTTCTTGTTCGACCTACGCGAACCATCATCTTCATGCTTCCTCTTCTCGGCCGCCTTATTCCTCTGCGATCTCTGCCGGACCGCATCCAGAGTGAGGGATAAGGAAAGGTCAGTTACAGACCTGAAGGTAACTGGCCGAGAAGCTTTTACACTGGCCTTGACCTCGGGTTCTAATCCACCAATAAAACGAGCGATCCTTTTAGGCTCCGGGGTTACCAGATAAGGTACTAACCGGGATAGTGTATTGAAGCTTGTCAGATAAGCTTGACAATCGAGGTTCTTCATCACCAATGATAGAAAGTCTGATTCTATCTTTTCCACCTCATGTTGCGGGCAGAAATTTTCCTTGATCAAGGCGATGAATTGATCCCACGACATACTATACAACGGGATCTTTCCGGAGCCCTCCATCAGAGATCTCCACCAAGCTAACGCATCACCTTTGAAGGACTGTGAGACAAATTTAACCACATCACCTTCAGCGCATCCGCTGATGTCCACGACCGTGTCCATTTCATCCAGCCACGTCATGCAGTCTACGGCTCCTTTCTCCCCCGTAAAATCCCTGGGTTTACAAGACACAAAGTACTTATATGTGCAACCCTTGTTACGGTGTCCCTGATGCAGTACTAACTGCTGAGATGGATTACTTTGGTGGTTGGTGGACTGGCGATCATCATCGTTTTTCTTGGGTCCATCATTTTTGGGAGGAGGCTTGTTATGAGCCTCAGAATGCGTCCTTGGCTTTGAATGTGATACAGAGTGGGTCGTACTTCGGGTACTACTGTATTCTTCATACTGTCTATCCAAAGCTTGAGTAACAGCACCGTCTATTATTGCTTTTAGTTCAGCGCCCGTTAATGTAATTTGGGCGTTCTCATTTGGCTCCACTGGATGGCTATTCACTTCATTGGAGTCAGCCATTTGTATTGAACTGTTGCAGAAAACAAGGTCAATATTTTTATTTGGGATCTTATTATGGAATTACCCCTTAGGGTAATTCGTTAACCATGGTAAACAGAGACCATATTTGGTTAACTTATCAATCGTATTTATTTAGGATTTTAATTAAAATTTATCCTAAACATAAACAATAACAATATATATTAGCACATAAGGCTTGGTCACATGGACAATTTAAATTATAAGCTATGACTTCAGAGAATCAAGACTTTTAAGGTTTGAACCTAGTTCATTACCTTTATTAGACAGGGAGTCAAAGCTACCACTGTCTTTTGGCTCATATGGAAATGAGCAGGGCCCGTAGGCATTATATTACCACGTATGGTAAAATATGATCATCTTAATTGATGATGTACCCAGGATTTAGAGATCATTAAACTGGGTTAGGAATCTTCTAAAGAATTCCTTTATAAAAATGACGTATGTGATTTTAACGAATCACTTCTGCCAGGAGTGTTAACACGTTTTAAGATGTTAACAGGGAATTGAATCTTTTAAACAGGTCTTACCATTTTGGCCCGGTCTTATATTTGACACGTGGCTAGGTTTCACACTTTAAGATCCTTAATTAAATAAATTTCATAGGCAGATTATTTTAAAAGGAATGATTTTAATTTATTTATTTCATTTATAATTTATATATGCACATAATGGCAAACATGAAATTTATAAAACAAACATTCCATTAATTATACATAGGTTACATGTTGCCCTAAACGGGTCTTTTTAAGCAAACCATTTCCCACGTAGGGGTCAAACAAGTACTTACCCGCGCAGGGGTTAAATTTAAAACATAAGTCCTCGCAGGGACTGATTACTTAATTAGATGTCCACGCAGGGACTAGGTACAAAGATAAATGTCCACGCAGGGACTACATACACACATAAATGTCCACGCAGGGACTTAATTTTAAAGTAGACATACACACATAAGGGATTTACTGATCCTTCTTGCTCTTTCCCTTGATTAAGTTCGTCAAGGTCTTGAACATCCCCTGGTTACGCCGTCGGTCTTCCCGTGCCTCATGCCGCACCTCCCTAATACTTTGTAGGATCTCCTGATGCAGTGGTGGCGACATCTGCAGAGACGGCGGGGGTTGTTGGTAGTACGGGGGTTGTGTAGGCATCTGGTATCCCTGTGCTGGGTAGCCTACTCCCCAAGGACCTCCATACGGTCCCTCCTGGTTAAGGGCGTTGTAATTAGCTGCTACCAAATACGGGTCGGCTTCAGCGTAACCGAGGTTAGTGTGAGTCGGTGGCTCAAACGGGTTGTACATCGAAGGACCCGTGTATGCCGGTATCTGGTTATCAAAACCTATTGGTGGCGGTTGCTGCGCGACGGGGTTTGATGGTCCACCCAATTGTGGAACTTCTTGATCCGGCTGATAATTTCTACCACTTGATTGTAGAGGAGAGCTGAAATGAAACTCTTCTCTTCGTGTGGTCATCCGGGCTCCGGTTCTCATACGTCTTTGCGGTTGCGGAGGCGCCGGTTGAACTGGTGGCGGTGGAGGCGGTGGCGTAACTGCCACAAACTGGTGATTCCCAGAGGAATCTTGATGATGCTGCTGCTGCTGCTCATGCGGCGAAGAATAGTGAGGCTGCTGCTGCTCATGCGGCGACGAATGGTGAGGAGGTGTATAATACCATTCGTGCCGAGTAAAGATAGCCTGGAAGCTATCTGGACCATTATAGGGTGGCCCGTGATAAATGGAACTATCCGAGACCTCGATTGGGTGGTTGGGAGTTCCTGATGCGGGTTCTACGGGGTCATCTTCCTCGTCCATATCATTTCCTCCAGAAAAATGGTCCTCCGGTCCCAATGGGTTAAAACCCACTGGTTCTTGTATATAATTCGCCGGGTTAAACTGGCCTTGAAAGAATGGAGTGGGGTCTCCAAAAGGGCGGTGCGACATAGATCGATGTAACGGTATGTTCGAATGATGTGAGTCTCCAGGCTCATTTTCTGTTTGTGGCCCATAGGAGTCTTGAGCGGGAGTCGTCGAGCTGTTCGAAACCGACCGTCTTGCCGGTTGAAAGAGACCTCTCTGGTTCCGCCGAGTACCGTCACTCTCGGCGGGGATAGGACCTCGTGTATTCAAAGGTCCTGCTTCGTGATCGTTGGGGGCGGCTACCGGCCCCTTTCCGCGTCCTCGCGTACGCAAAAATCTCGGAGGCATCTTTGTTATTCATGTCAATAAAACATAAGATAACAATAACAAAAATATAAAGCTTAAAGGACAAAACAAAAACCGAATAAGGTGGAATTTGTCCTATGTTATTAGTCTAGACTCGAAGGTTTAGATATGTGCAATTGTGTAACTGAGATTAAACACTAAAGGCTAGTGTTTAATTCACTCAGCTTTGGCTCTGATACCAACCTGTCACACCCCGATTTCCACGTGTCACCGGTGGGCCCGGTGGGGGAGTATCGTGACGTGGTTGGCAACGTAATAGTCAAACAACACAATATAATAATGCACAGCGGAAGCAATTTAAAATAAGATACAACCGAATTTATTTATTGTAAACAAAGTCACAATTATCCGGTGTTTATCCACAGTAGGATCAAATGATATAAATATTGTTTATGGTTCAACAGACTTCGGCATCTTAAGTTTGCGAGACTTCTAGTGATGCTTAGGAGAATTCCAGCCTATTTCGCCTAGTACCTGCATTTAATCTTTTTGGGAAAATACGTCAGTTTACACTGGTAAATACATTCAACTGACTCATTTTATAAAATGATTGAAAATTGGTTTGGATGCACATGGCATAAACATTTATTTAACTTGGGAGAATTATTTAATATTATAATCTTGTGAACGATTTACATGTTACTTATGCGTTCAGTAGCCTGGAATGTATCCGGGTTAAAGATCAATAGACACACCACTTTAAGTGAGTTATACACGGGAGTACGCCTACACCCCGTGCTCAGGTCGTGGCTATCTCGTAAGATAATGCCGAGGATATCCGGGACATGGTCATTAACCCCCCAAAGGCTGTAAAGTAGACACATCTGTTTAAAATGAGCCGATCAAATTATTCAATTAACCACCCAACGATGGAAGATTTGATGCCCGATCAAGCGGTACGCTATGTACCGTAACCCAAGCCCGTATAGGGAAAATAAGTTAAAAGTATTTACCTTTGCAAGTATAACTCCTTAATCGAATAAATTGCAGATAGCTTTTACTGGTTCTCCTAATCTGGAACGAAGGTTTAATATAACTTATTAGAATACTAACGGGCCTTTGATTAAGCTTAAGCTTAGACCGGTCAGTTTTAATGATACGGTTCGTACGCACGATTAAGCGAAGACCGGATTGAATGTGATTCAGACCCGACAAGTTTGAAGACTTGTTTAATATGGTTTTATTATTCACATTCTGGATTTTGAGATAAAAATGATATCGTTTGACCCGTTTCGGCTAGTTTATGCAAACTAGTTACATAAACCGAACCGAACGCGTATAACGCATGACGGGTAATCGAAAGGGTCGCGAACAGGTTTCCTAAGTTAATACGCTTTAAATATGTTGTGATATCATTATGATATCTTCCATAATGCCCATAACGAGTTTAATCCTTAATTATGCCCCGTAGGGGTATTTCGGTCATTTTGAAGGTTATAAAAGGGATTTATAATACCTCTGAGATACGGGTCTGGTTTAATCAGAAAAATTATCAATTTTAACAGGTATCAACAGTTGGTATAAAGTCTTTTGTGATAAAATGGTTCTAGACCCAAACTATGCGTTTAATACGCGTATAAAGCCGTTTTAAGCGACGTACGGTTTAAAATACCATTCTGAGTTTTCTGATCAGCAAAACAGTCTCAAAACACTCTATTTATTATTTTAAATCAGTGGCAATTGGATTGGTATCAAACGGATTCGTAAAACTCGTTTTATGGCCTAAAAGGGCATATTCGGTATTAACCGAATCAATGCGATAAGCCTAGCTTAAGATCAGTTTAAAAATAATTAAAAATCTTCAAAAATCCCAAAATATTATTTAACATCAGTGGGTAAAAGTTTTGGTACCGAAAATCGGGTTTAGATAGGCTATGCGCTAATCGCGCCGTTTAATTAATAAAAAGCTTATTATTTACGCTAATGCGCATATCTCCTAATCTAGACCTCCGATTGACGTGAAAATTTACGTACATGTTTAATAATCAGTAACTAAGATTATTGTACTTCCACATTTTCAAAATTCTCGTTGTATGGTCATAAGGGCGTTATGGTCCTATTTAAGCGATTAACGGAAACGTGTGCATGCATCGGATAATCAACGAAACATGTACAGAGGCTTATACTATCATGTAACCCAACCCCAATGAGACTTTAAGGCATGTCTAATTCCAACTAAAACGGGTCAGAACCGAAGTCAACGCAAAAGTCAAAGTTTTGCGTCTTTCGGTTCCGAACCGGGTTTAAACAGAAATTTGTCGAGTCGGACAAGCGTAAACAAGTTTTTATACTTATTACCATGTTATATTAAGGTTAAAACAGGTTACACACCTTTCAGATCATTAATTGTGCATTAAATCGCATTTTGTATTTCTGTTGACTTTTTCGGTCAACGTTTGACCCGACAAACGACCTAGTTAGGTCTGGAATTGGTACTTGCCCTTATAAGGGTTTAATACCCATATAATTACCTATCTAACGGTACTTTTAATTTGACATACGACTGAGCTATCGTTACTTAATCATGAAGTCAACCGTAATTTACGATATATTGACTTTTACACTAAATACTAAGTTAAACATAATTAAGGAAGGACTAATAGACTTACAAGTGTTTAATGATGATTAGGGAGGCCTTGAATTCAGCTTGAAAGCTCCAGAGGTGATCAAATGAGTGTGCAAGAATGTTTGTGAATGAATGGGTCTTATATAGTGGGTTTACACACCACAAGTGCTTGACAAACAAGTCTATGATCATCCACAAAAGATTAACATCTGTAACTAGTGTTTAGGGATGTCTAGGGGCCATGCACATGCAAGAGAAACTGGCTAGATGGGTCACAAATGCGCATAACAGCCAACAGCAGGTATTCTGGTCGCTGGGCACCCCTCGCGTAGCGCGAGGGTCCGTCGCGCTACGCGACACCCTCTGCAGAATCAGTTTTTGATTTTGTTTGTTGGTGTTTCGAAGGGCAAGTGGTATAAACGAATGGTAGGCATTATTTTCTCATTTAGGGGCCTCCATTATGGGTCTTTTACTGTTGGATACCCTACCATTTGTGTTTGTTTGCTTTGTATTCAAAAACAAGACCCGAAAACAAAGGGTTTCCGTTCCTTTTTCATCGTAGGAGTCCTACCATTAAATTTTAAATCATTCCAAGTAATAATTCCCTGAACTTGAATATGTACAAGGTGTTTTTAACATAAATTGAGTCTTGGGATTTATAACGAGGTCGTTCAGAGGTGCAAAAGTTAACATAACGACACGGTTAAATCCTGTCAATCATTTTTAATAATTCCGAGTCTACAAAGCGTTTTGTCACACGTGACACGTGTCGTTACTTTATTGAACACGAAATTCTGAGGTGTTACACTTGGTGAATTTACTTGGATTGACTTTTGATCACATAGAATACTGGCTTTATTGGTTAGTAACCAATCCATTCCTAATACAACATCAAATCCTGCCAGTTTCATTGGATAAAGGTTTGCAATAAACTTTTGATTTAAAAATTCTATTCTTGCTCCCTGCAAGATTTCAGAAATCTTAATGGTTTCTCCATTTGATGTCTCTACTAGACATTCTTGTGGGAGTTTAGTTAATGGTTGATTGAGAAGTTTGCAAAATGAAGTATTAATAAAACTTTGGTTCGCACCAGAGTCAAATAATACTTTAACAAAAACATCATTAACTGAAAACGTACCGGCAATCACGTCCGGAATCATCTTGCCTTCTTCTGCAGTCAGAACAAATGCTCTAGCATTTTTAGTAGTCTTGTTGTTCATGGCTGGGGCTAGTTTTGGTCAGTTCGGCTTGATATGACCTTTTTCTCCGCAGTTGAAGCACATTCCATTATTAGGTTTCTTCCTACAATCTTCTTCCTTGTGTCCTGGTAGTTTGCAGAAATTGCAGTAAGTGGAGCATCTTCCTGAATGTTTCTTCTTGCAGGCCTTACAATAAGGTGTAGAGGTAGAACCTATATTTTTCCCACGGTTGGAATTTCCATAACGAAATTCTTGGGTAAGCCTTTGAGCTAGGTTTCTCCTTTGGTCCTCTTCTCGTGTACGTACTAACTCATCAGTCAAGGTGTTTGCTAGTTCTACAGCTTCTTCTATAGTTTGAGGTCTAGCTGCCTTGACTACATGCCTAATTTCACTGATTAATCCCCAGATGTAACGGGAGATTAACACCGGTTCTGGTGATGCAAGGGTCGGTACTATTCTAGCATATTCGAAGAATAACGTAGTGTAACCCTTACTATCTACTCAAGTCATTCTAAGGTTTAGGAACTTATTGGCTATCTGTTCCTTTTCATTGTGATGGCAGAATTTCCTTTCCACCATGTTCTTAAATTCCCCCCATTCCATATTGTAAATCCTATCACTTCCTCTAGACTGGAGGATAGTGTTCCACCATTCTAAAGCTGAGTTCTTAAACAGATTGGAAGCAAACATTATCTTATCCTCTTCCGCACACTTGCTTATTTTTAAGACTCCCTCAGTCTTTTCTATCCAACGTAAAGCTGCAATGGCTCCTTCATTGCCCGAGAATTCTATTGGTTTACAAGACCAGAATTCCTTATAAGAACAACCATAGGACATGGTTCTTCTTCTTTTGGGAATGGGCACTTGAAATATGGGTCCATTGTTCACGCTATGACTGAGTTCATTGGTTGGTCATTTACTGTCATGATTACTTTTATTATCGGCTTCCCTAACAGTTTGAATTATAAATGGCATTGCATATATAATTCCTTGTGCCACTATGTGTTGGATGGCACTGTTATTCACTTGGTTTCCATTGTTATTGTTATTCTGGTTATCGTGATCCGGGTTATCATTATTCTGGTTTTAATGCAAATGATCACGTAACATGCATATTGATCAAAATCGTCGAACATTGCGACTTTTACTCTTTCTTATATATTATGCGTCTAGTACAAACCGAAACTGAAATATAAAATTACAATACTATTAGGCATCCGTAGCTTTTGTTTTTTTTTCAAACATACACACATATTATATATATATATATATATATTATTACTATTACGGGTATGGGTTCATTCAGAACTCCATATTACGCTCGTCATACTTCCAGACGAGTCGTTCTCCTATCTGCCTCATCATTTCACTTCCTTCTAAAATCTCCTTACCAAAGGTTCAGAGTTCTTGCACATTCTCAGTGATCATTGGTGATGCAGGGGCTGGTACTGGGTTTGGGAACTGGGGAATGGGTTCTTGTTAAGGATACAGATTCTCTAGAATCTCCCTGATGTATGGGTCATTATCGTAGTAGGGATCTAGAGGGTCCAAGTCTGGATAAGTTGCTAGGTTTGGCATGGGTTCATCTTCAGGTATTGGGTAGCGTTGCTGGTAATCCCTATGGTCATCAAACCACGGGTCATAGTCTGGGTCAGAGGGATGGGGTGCTGGTACCCTAGGTATCTCAGCTGGGTCAATGTCAGGCATTGGGATTTGGTTTTCTGGGTTGGCTTCAATTTCCATTGGCTGTATGGGAAACAATGGTAAGGGCTGGGGTGCTATGAGTTGCTCTAAATTAGGGTCTGTAGCTGTAGTTGCTAAGATATGAAAATTTGCTAAACTCCTATTGAGCATATCCTGGGTGTGGGCATCTGTTTCTTTCTTAATGGCTGCTAAGGCTCGCTGCTGTTGTAACTTTTTCATCATTTTCCTACGTTCATGCGCTCCTCTGCTGAACCATCCTCTTTTCTTGGAAAGGAATGGCTCTTTAGATTTGGCCTTGAACACGAATATCCTGAGAGGGATGGTTATGAAGAGATACCTTCATCCCTAGGTGAGCTGGACAACTGACGGTAAGCGTCTGAAGGTCCTTGGTCACTCATACTGTAAACTAACAAATAGTAAAATAACACACAACAATAAAATGCAGATATGCATGTATTTCCATAGTTTATTTCCTAACACTTTGAATAATACTTTGGTGTCAGCAGAACACTTCTGTGGCTGAATCAGTGGCTTAGCTCTAATACCACCTTCTATCGCAACCCCATCCCCCTGTTACCCTGGGAACGAGCGGCCGCGGCCAGTTTCGGTGGTATCGAGTGTTTAATCATTTTGGCAGCGGAATTTACATCAGGATCGTAGTTAGGAAATATTTTATCAGAGTAAAAAACCACGCTTTTATAATATTAAAAATATGGGAAATTCCCAAGTTTCAAGTACACACATTTTCATAGGAATAAACCCTATTTTATTCAAGGGTAAATTACACTTTTCGTCCTTTATGTTTATATCGGATTACAACGGATACCCTTTAACTTCAATAATTACAGTCACAGTCCTTTATTTGAAAAACTCATTACACCATACGTCCTTTAACTCTAACCCAGTTAAAATTTTAAGTTGAGTCTGGTCATGTTCTTTACAAATGAGGGTAGGTTAGTAATTTTACCCATTTATTTAAAATATATTTAAACAACTAAACCACCCCCCATATCTCTCTCTTCCTCTCCCTCCCCCCCCTCTCTCCCCAACCAACCCCCACCATCATCCCATCGACCATCATTATGATGACTGACTCTAGCATTAGTTCAGTCAAAAACTGCTTTATAAGGGAAAAAGGATGGCCGTTCGGTTTTAACCGGCCTCAATGGAGATCTCTGATGGGTGGTCCGTAGGACAACCCTTAAAAGGTCTAAATACACGCGCATTCCATGCTTTATTCAGCTAATTGCTTGAACTTGGTAACCACTCTATGTGTGATTATGCAGGTACTAAAGTGTTTAAGATGCGGGACTTATGATGCTTGAATGGATGTGGGAAGATGATATCGTTTAAGAGGTGAAGAAATAAAGCTGTGGTGGAGAAATAAGAAGATAAGTCTACTCAGCGCCGTAACCTACGGCTGAGAGCCGTAGGTTACGGCTCCAACATTCACATCAAAAGACTTGCCGTAAAACAGGAGACCTTGGCCGTAAGATTCACTGCTAGCCGTAACCTACGGCAGGTGGCCGTAGGTTACGGCCTCCTGCTGACTTGTATGACTATGCTGACTGCCGTAACCTACGGCTGGGAGCCGTAGGTTCCATGTAACCTACGGCTGGGAGCCATCATTTATTGTCGATTTCAAGAGGTTTTAAGGGGACTTATGATTGGTTTTCGGTTACACCTGCTGGGGATTCGAGATTGGAGCAATTTTTAGAGACTTTTGGCAAGGAAACACAATCTTAATCATTAGCTTTTGTTGCTTTGATCTATATGAACATTGAAACTCTTGTTATGATGTTGTTTGAAGCCATGAGTGGCTAAACTTTGGATGATTGTCTTGGGTTGAAGGTTTGTGTAAGACTTTGTGTTTTGATTTCATATTTCTAGAATAATGAACTCTTCTCTATGATTTGTTTGTTATGGTGTGTGATTGCTTGCTTGTAAATTGTTAATTAGTGTGCTAATCTTGTTCTAAACTATACGTTCTTGGTGCCGTTGGCAATCGAGATATCATAGGTAGAATTAGGATTGGGTGTTGATTAATTGGTCATCGGGTAACAACCTCGCATTCTTGGAATCCGAGTACTTAGTTCCCTTTCACCACATCAAGTAGTCATACATGAATCATGTCTATGTGATTCTTTCTAGTTGAATGATAGCACAAATGTCGAAGCAAACCGGAAACTTAAGATAATCATTTGTCTCTAAATTGTTTACAACCAAAACTTTTCTCTTGCAATTTAATTAGTTAAATTTTAGTTCTAAAACCAATTCACTCAAATCAACTCTTGAATTTACTTTTATTGTCATCAGTTTAATTTTAGTTAATTTAGATAAAACTTCAAATAACACATATTCCACAAACTCCCTGTGTTCGATACCCACTTACCGCTATCTACTTAGTAGTAATTGGATTAAATTTGATTGAGACCACGACATCACGTCAATCTCAAACCGGTTCAACTGTTCAATTCAGGTCCAAACCAGTACCAAATCAATGTCCAAACGGCTGCTTTTTCAACCCAACTTTTTATGCACCTCTATTTTAACCCAAAAGAAACATAGGATGGCAGCATCCATTTCTCTTATCAAAATGGGCACATACACTGCAAGTTGACATTTGGCTAAAAAAAATTCAAGATTTAGGGAAAAGGTTCTTCAAAGATGGCAAATCAACCAAATTGATGATTTATCAAAGCTCAGTTTCCTAACACTTCTTCTAAAATTACAAAAATTAAAACAACAAAACAATTGTAAAAAACTCCTATTAGCACTTCAGAGAACAACAAAAGAACAATTGAAAATAATTAATGAAAAAGAAAGACAAATCCAAGTTTGTTCTTTTATCTCAAAACCTGGATTATATTTATCCTAAAACTCATCTTCCCAATCCCTGTTTAACGAGTAAGTGCAAATCAAAGGTATCTTTGTCACCGCTGCTTGATTCACCTAATTTCTTCCAAACTCCAACCGCGTCCATTTTCAAAATGGCGAGATCTGAGAAAGCCATCGCCGTCATCAACAAGGACTTGATCTGAGAAAGCTTCAGATCTAATTGGACAAGATGGGTTGAGGAGGTTTCCCTTGGGTTTGTGGAGAAAGTCGTCGCCGTCATCAACAAGGACGATTCAAACCTGGGTGGTGGTGGGGCTTGGTGGTGGTTGCTGGATACGGTGGTGGTGGTAGTGGAGGTGGAGGTTGGTTGAAGAGAAAGAGAAAGAGGGAGGGAGAGAGATTGGCTTGGCTTGGCTGAGGAAGAGATAGGGTTCAATAGAATAAATGAGTAAAATTACCAATCTACCCTCATGTGCAAGGCACATGATCAAACTTAACTTAAAATTTTAACATAGTTAGTGCTAAAGGACGTAGAGTGTAATGAGTTTTCAAATAAAGGACTGTGACTGTAATTATTAAAGGTAAAGGGTATCCATTGTAATCCGATATAAACATAAATGACGAAAAGTGTAATTTATCCTTTATTCAATTAAAACATCTCTTTATTTAGGTAACTTTTATAGCCACTTTTCCAAGTCTTCAGTGTTGTCCAGTTGGCTTCTATTGGGCTTTCACATTTTGTTACCTGAACGCGTTTAAAAAAAAACATTTTGTCAGTGGGAAATACTGGTGAGTGGAACCCAGTTTAATCAAGATTTATAAAACCAGTCTACAGTATTGAGGGCGATCTCGCAATTACATTTGTTTCCATCTACTTTAATTACCACCCACGGTACTGTCAACCCGACTTGTGGTCATGTTACTACCCACAATGTAGTAACAAATTTTACAAAACCCCAATATACCGACGATAATTGTAGAATACAAATACTCAATCACTGTTTAATATAATGTTAATTATGTGAGGTTTTGTAAAAACAATTTGTAAAAAGGAGATTACTCACATTGCTGTCTTAGGGTTTTCCTTTTGGATTTCCTGGTGATTATCTACTAATTACACAAATGCACATGCTTTAGTATAATAACCCAATATTTACATTAGTAATACCCTCCCCGAGACGGCATTCCAACGACTACGTCGGGCAGAACCACGACAGCCGTTACGGAACCCTTGATCAATCGGGCAGCGTATCTAATACGTAACCGGGGTTATGATACTTACAAGGAGGCAGAACTTCGTTATTTAGGGGGGTATTATGCTCGAGAATAGCTTTAATTGTTCAGAATTTCGAGAGAGAGAAAGTTTTGGTGCGAGTTGGGACTGAAGGCCAAAGGTCTCTATTTATAGGGCCTGATTCGCAGTTCCTCGCGGCCCGCGAAGGTTGTAGCCAAGGGCTACGCGGCCCGCGACGTAGGGGTAGTAGGGCCTAGCTTGTCCGGGTCATCACACTAGGTCCAACACGTTGCTGCCACGGGGCAGCTCAAGGTGTCGCCCTGATGACTGGCTGTCGCGCCCCGCGTAGGAATACAAGGGGGTCTTCGCGGCCCGCGAGAGTCCCCAAAGTTTTGTTTTTATTTTATATTTAATTATATAAAGTATTCGGGGCCTGTTTTTGTATTCGGGATGTATTTTAAGACATATAGGGGCACTTTAAATATATTAGGGGTGTCGAAAAATATTTTAGGAGGGTTGTTATATTTGATCGTAGCAAGGTCCTGCAATCTCTTGACTTTTCTAACTGCTTCCATGTGTGCAGACAATGAATCGGCATCTTTTATTTTAAGTTTATCATTTGTTTAAAAAAAAAATGTCTACATTTAGGATATAAGCAAATCAATCACCGCCTTCTATGAAAAGTTGAAAATAAAATCTTTTAAGAAAGCGCGTTAGACCATAGAGTATGGTGGGGCATGGGTTGACACGTGGAGTTCGAGCCCCCCTGCTGGTGAGTGACCTGTCCGTGGGGTATGGCGGGGCGTGGCTTGGCCAGGTGTATTAAAATAAAAAAAAATCTAAAATTAAAAAATACACACAACATTTAAAAAAAAAGCCTAAAATTTTATTAAAATTTCCTAAACATTACAAAGTTCTAAAAAAAAAAGATTACAAAATAAAAAAAAACCTAAAGCGTTAGGTAGATTTCGAAAAGGGCGAGCTTGTCAAACGGCTTCCGCTCCTTGCCCCGGAACTCGATGTTGGCCACCGCCACCCGGTCTTCGTGACTTATCTCACCGCCCGGGACGCTGTCGTAGTAGGCTTTAAAACGATCGAGTTTCGGTCATAGCTCGCACCACTTGTGTTGGCACGCGTTTAAATTGTGCCGGTAGCTTGCGAAAGCTTCCGGCCAGTAATGGGTCTCACCGGGTTGGCGGCCCTTCTTCGCGTCCACGACGCTCGTGACAAGGGCTAGCTCTTCCTCGTGCGTCCAAGAGGCCATCGATCAAGTGTTTGTGGGTAGCGGCTCGGGTAGGTGACTTGGGTTGGGGTAGCGATGGGGACAGCCGGTGGCGTTGGGGTTTATATAGCGATGTGGACAGTTGGGGTGGGTGAACCGTTTGGCTTGGCCAACAATTATATTTTAAAATTTAAACATGGCCCGCTATGCCCTAGCCAACAAGCCAATAAGAGCCGGCCACATAGGATCGCTAGCGTGCCCAACGCCCGGCCTTAAACTCCCGCCCAAGGAGCCACGCCCAAACCCAAGCCCACCCGGGATGGTGACTTGGGCGTTTCTCTCCAACCCACGCCCCAACCCCCTGTAAGATCCTTTGTTGATTATTACGATTTTTATATAGTTTTCAACTATACTTGTAACAATCTGCGTATACCTGACTTACAAAATACATATTTCTTTAAAAACTTTTAAGAAATAAACCAATTTAACATTTTATAAATAAATTCGCCGTTTAAAACATGATGACGAAACAATTCACGGAAGCTTAATTCTTGATTGTGTTTGGTTCTTTATCAAGCTTGATCGTACTCCGGTATATCTAGCACACCTACATTTCATAAAAGATGAAATGAGTAGTCACTTGGCATTTAAAACATGCCTAAACAAGTTCGTGAGTCCAAAACATGCAAACCACAAGTTTCAGCAACAAATTCAACGAGACTAACCCGTCGCGTGCCGCGACGAGAGAGGGGGTTTGGTGTCGCTGGCCGCGACCGCGTTACCTGTTCTTGTCGCGTGACGCGAGCGAAGCAATTTGAGAGCAAGGTTTGGTGCTGGTGCTGCATATTACCAGCAAACCATATTTCGACTAAAGTGATCATAACTCGATTATTTTTGATCCGTTTTTCGTCACGTTTCTTCCTACGTGATCGTAATTCGATTCTCCATCACATGGAGTTAAAATCCGACTTCCGGATTAATAAATTTTGAGACCTTTAAGCCTACGGCTTAATATATTTTTACAACTTTTATTGACCCGTTCATGATTTTATTAAACAAACTTATTTGTCGCATTTCAATGATCATGAACTTTATGTTGTAATTATTTTCTATTGTATTAGGTTTAATTCACGGGTTTATAGACATATTTAATCCGTTTTAGCTTATATACTTATTTTGACTCGTTAAGGGTATCTAAGTATATTTTAAACATGATTCGCTTTCACTCGTATCTAGCTTCATATTTCCACATTTCTTATCAAGTAATCTTCCACCACAACTATATTTTTGGTGGATTTAATGTGGAGATCTATATATTCCGAGTTTTATCCCTCGGACTATCATTTTACGGCAAAGACTCATATAGAGTCATTTGACCCAAAGATTCGCATATTTCGCTTTTTATACTTATTCCAAGTATCTATTTGATCATAAAAATTCATTTCTAAACAACCTTTAAGGGTCGTTTGCTCAATTTCACTTATAAGGCCATTTTGGTCACTTTTACCCCTCCTATTACGATGAAGGACTTTTAAAGCCATGTTCGACCAAAATCCCACTTTTAAAACTATGATCTTGTTTAGAAACCATTATATTTCTAAAAACACCATGATTATAATTTAAATTATTCGGTTTACCTATTAAGGTAACCAAATGTCCATTTGGTTAACTTGTCTAGCTCTCACAGATCCTTAAGCTCTAAATGATGAGCTGACCTCTTATACATACCTGGCTCGGATCAATATATTGACCCGTTTCGATACCTTTCCTTAATAGCCACTAAGTCAGTCTAGCCACTCAATTACCCTCCTTCACTCTTCGGCTATATATACCCATCCCGGACCAGGTTTGATGTATCGCTTATCACACTTACTACTATCACACACTTTGTTCTCAAGCAAATACTGATTCTCACGCCGGAGAGTGGTAACAAGGAGCCCCCCCCCCCACTCCATCTTCCTTGTTACGAGTCACGATGTGTTTCCTTGTGCAGGAGACAGGTTAGCGGACGATCCGGACGCCGATCCTCGGAAAGATGGGATTAACTCTACTTGACAAGACCAGTGAATTAACCTCCCTGATTAAACACTGTTTCAACAAGTGTTGAACTCCACTGCTCTTTTATATCCAAACTTTATATAGCAGTCATAGGCCAAGCCTATTCTCACAATTCTTGAACACCAAGGTCCAGTTCCCAGCAACAAGCTATCCAGCCCATTTTCTCTCAAACATACCAACATTAATTAAAGAGTTAAATGCCATTTTAGTCCTTGGGATTTGCTCATTTTGTCAGTTTAGTTTAAAGGTTTCATTTTTCGCTTGTAGGTTCAAAAGGGTTTCACCGTTGCCATTTTAGTCCACTAGGTTAACTTCATCCATTATCTTTGTGAACGAGAAGGGCAATTCGGTCATTTTATATGGCCGAGTTGCCCTTCTAGTTAAGAGAATTACATATAAAATGACTGAATTGCCCTTCTCGTTAACAGAAAAAATGGATGAAGTTAACCCAGTGCACTAAAATGACAACGATGAAACCTTTTTGGACCCACAGGTGAAAAATAAAACCTTTAGACTAAACTGACAAAATAACTCAAAACACGTGGACTAAAATGACATTTAACTCTTAATTAAAAAAACAAGTATATAAAATTACAAATGAAATATTAGACATTGATTTGTACATGGCTCATTCTATTTACACCCCCCCCCCCATTTTTACTAATTACACCCCCCTATAAAAACATCACATCCATCAATCACTTGCTTTTGTTTTTAGTCTTTTTGTTGTCTTTTTTTATTCTTTTATTTAATTATTAGTTATTTAGTATTTGTTTATTATTTAATTAGTTAGTATTATTATTATTATTATATTATTTATTATTAGTTTTTATTGTTATAATTTATCAATTTATATTTATAGCTGTAACAAAAGCTATATAAAAATAAGTCCTTTTTTTACAAAATTATTATCATTTAATAATTTACATACCGAGGTTTAATCTATACACCCCCCAAATGTAGCAGGTTGTGCTATCCAAGATTTATACATATTTTGACGTGATTCAAATATATTCTCCCAGCCAGCTGCATCATTTTCTCTCATTAATTTCCATAGGTTGTTTGTGCTGGCAATTGGATACTCTCCTTGCAATTCTACCATTATAAAATGGTTACCATTCACGTGTGCAATTGTAATTTTTTTTTTTTCTGGGAACTCGTGAGGGCCTCTCCAAAGCGAAAAACAAGTAGAACTGTTTCTTTTTTCTTGAGATAAAAAATGAACGATCACATTAAACTTGTTCGCAATCAAGAATCCTGCCTCTGGCATAATCATCCAATGTTTTTGAGGTGCAACCCCCGATCCTGACCAAGCCAAGGACGTGAACACATCTTTGAATGAGCCTAAGAAAGCCTTAGTGTACTTATTTCTAAACTCGAGTAGCTCTTCCATCAGTGATCTCCGGATAAATAACCATTCATCTTCACCGTACTCGAGAGCAGAAGCTGTCGCCTGAAACCCACAATTTCCATCACCTAACACGTTATGTATGCGTGTAACATACGCATGGAAGATTTTTTGAATTAGATGAATATAGTTGTGTATCACCTGTGATGCTTGATCTTGGTTCAACCCCATGAAGTCATAGCCTGGCGCACTTGTAGAGTTGGCGAAAGAACTTTGTCCGACAATATCTTATCTAAGGTACAATTTGCTGAATTCAAGAATTTTTTTAGCTTGGCATGTTGGCTTTCAGCTCTGTTAGTTTTCTGATTTCCGAAATGTAAGCATTCGTTAGTCCATACGGACACAAACATTTCTTTATACTTGTTTAACCAAGTACTATTCAAGTAATCCAAAACATCTGCAAAGATAATAATGATGATAACGATGGTAACAATAATACTAACAACAACAACAATAGTAATAATAATAATAATAATAATAATAATAATAATAATAATAATAATAATAATAATAGGATTATAGTAATAATACATACCTTGATGATGGATTAACATTGACTGAAGTTGCTTGTAATTTTGGAGGAATGATGTCCACGTTTGAGATTCAACGAGTGCATTCCACATTATATTGAAGATATTCCAATCATCATCCGTGGTGAAAAATGATTTGCAGTTTCTAAATATACTTTGAGAAATGTGCCACCTACAAAGTAATCGGGTAGCATTCGGAAAAACTTTCTCGCATGCATTCATCAGAGCTAACTCCCTGTCCGTAACTATAACACGTGGTTGCATGCTCTCATCTAGAGTTGATTTTAAACAGTTTAATGCCCAAAGATATTTCTCCTCTGTTTCTTTACGCATAACTGCAAAAGCTATGGAGATTGTCTTGTTGGTAGAAGTTACACCAACAATTTCAAGAAAAGGCAATTTATACTTGTTCGTATTGTATGTGACATCCATAAGCAACACATGTGGAAAATCAAGGAAGTACTTGTATGATATTTTAGGAACAAAGAATAAGTCTTCCAACTTGTTTGAAACTCTATTGGTAGAAATTTATCTTTCTAGTGCCGTTCTCTCTACTTGAATCTTTAACTGATTTATACACACCACCACGATCACACATAAGTACAAATTTAGACACGTAGCCATTTTTAGCTTTCGATCTTTTAGTCACAATAGCGTAACCAAGACTACGTCCGGTGTTTCTAACCCATTCCATCAACTCTTCACGAGACTTGAACACCTTAAAGTGAAATAATATTAGTTACAAAATATTAGGTGAACAAGCTTGAGTAGTTACAAAATATATATTATCCAAACAAACTCATTTAAACTAAAACAAGACCCTTAACCTAGCTAGATTATATAACTAAGTTGAAACTTGAAACATGGGAATTAAAAACTATATCTGATCTGTTGAAAATACAGACATCTCTTTATGCAGCTCTTTGAATAGCTTTCTCAAGAAAACACCGATAGTATGAGAATTACTTGCAGCAATAATATCACCTAAAGAAAACAAATTATGAAGCGAATGCACTGAAGTGAGTGCACCAATAATATCACCTAAAGAAAATAAATTACTTGCAGCACCAATAATATGAGCCATCATCTTCATTATTATATTATGCACCAATAATATGTTGCAGCACCAATAATACGAGCCATCTCATTTTTACCTAAAAA
The DNA here is from genome assembly GCA_030545235.1 of Helianthus tuberosus. Taxonomy (NCBI): domain Eukaryota; kingdom Viridiplantae; phylum Streptophyta; class Magnoliopsida; order Asterales; family Asteraceae; genus Helianthus; species Helianthus tuberosus. The sequence goes on from CM060374.1 coordinate 146,701,883, forward strand.
GGTAAAAAAAGTAAAAAGAGCTCTTTGAATTACACTTCCTACACGAACATAGATAAAAAAAAATTTGTGGGACATGAAACCTTGGACACGAAACATAGATAAAAAAAATTGTGGGACATGAAACCTTAGACACGAAACATAGATAAAAAAAAAGAAAATTGTGGGACATGAAACATGGTACACGAAACATAGATAAAAAAAATTACACTTGGACCACTCCCATTGGCCGGTCCCAATAATATGAGCCATCTCCGTTATATAAGCTTAATAATAATAACAATAATAATAATAATAATAATAATAATAATAATAATAATAATAATAATTCATTACTAATAGTAAATAATAATAACAAAAAGACAAAAAAGACAATAAAATATAATAAAAAAAGACAACAAAAATACAAAAAAAGACAAAAAAACAAAAAACAAATGATTGATGGATGTGATGTTTTTATGGGGGGTGTAATTAGTAAATAGGTATCTGGTGATACTATTTACACCCCCTATTTACTAACTACACCCCCACTATCAAAAACATCACATCCATCAATCATTTCCTTTTTGTTTTTAGTCTTTTTAGTCTTTTTTGTCTTTTTGTTGTTATTATTATTATTATTATTATTATTATTATTACTTAAGCCTTAAACTTTTTTTTTACCTTTTTAGTTTTTTTATGCTAGACATCTTTTTATTTTTTTACCTTTTTATTTTTTTTACCGACAGTGAAAATGACATGTAAATATATAAATATTATCACATAACAAAGGAAAGAAGATTCTAGAAAACATATGGTAATTTTATAGTAGCATAATATAATAATGAAAATGATGGCAACCAATGTTTTTAAAACCGGACCGGACAACGAACCGGTCGTCTTACTGGTTTATTGGTCGGACTGGTTGAACCGGTCGAACCAGATTTACGAACCGGATGCCAATATATAATTAATAAATATAAGTAAATAAATAAAACTTAATTAACCTTTTTAGTTGTACCATTATCTTTTTTGTGTTTTATATTTGAAATTCAAATAAGTGAACATTTGAAATGAAGAAAAGTAGCTGCTTATTCGAGACTATTGACAGCCTAAGTAGACTAGGGATATGGCCTATGAAATAGACCTAATAATTTATTAAAATATTAAAAAACTTAAATCTACCAAATACAATAAATCATTTCCCTAGTTTCCACGCACAAACAATCAAGCTTGCCCTGCCCACTGGTCTTCTCTGGAAAATTCCGGTGAACTATCTTTCCCTCTTTCCGTCCATCACTTTCTTCGGTGCATTCACTTCAGTTTCATAATTCTCATATTATCGGTGCATTCACTTCAGTTTCTTAAAGATATACTCGAGAAATATCATACAAGTACTTCCTTGATTTTCCACATGTGTTGCTTATGGATGCCACATACAATACGAACAAGTATAAATTGCCTTTTCTTGAAATTGTTGGTGTAACTTCTACCAACAAGACAATCTCCATAGCTTTTGCAGTTATGCGTAAAGAAACAGAGGAGAAATATCTTTGGGCATTAAACTGTTTAAAATCAACTCTAGATGAGAGCATGCAACCACGTGTTATAGTTACGGACAGGGAGTTAGCTCGGATGAATGCATGCGAGAAAGTTTTTCCGAATGTTACCCGATTACTTTGTAGGTGGCACATTTCTCAAAGTATATTTAGAAACTGCAAATCATTTTTCACCACGAAACATGATTGGGATATCTTCAATATAATGTGGGATGCACTCGTTGAATCTCAAACGTGGACATCATTCCTCCAAAATTACAAGCAATTTCAGTCAATGTTAATCCATCATCAAGGTATGTATTATTACTATAATCATATTAGTATTATTATTATTATTATTATTATTATTGTTGTTGTTGTTGTTGTTGTTGTTAGTATTTTTGTTACCATCGTTATCATCATTATTATCTTTGCAGATGTTTTGGATTACTTGAATAGTACTTGGTTAAACAAGTATAAAGAAATGTTTGTGTCCGTATGGACTAACAAATGCTTACATTTCGGAAATCAGACAACTAATAGAGCTGAAAGCCAACATGCCAAGCTAAAAAAATTCTTGAATTCAGCAAATTGTACCTTAGATAAGATTGTTCGTCACATTGATGAAGTAGTGAACTAAAAATCAGACAACTATATTCATCTAATTCCAAAAATCTTCCATGCGTATGTTACACGCATACATAACGTGTTAGGTGATGAAAATTGTGGGTTTTGGGCGACAACTTCTGCTCTCGGGTACGGTGAAGATGAATGGTTATTTATCCGGAGGTCACTGATGGAAGAGCTACTCGAGTTTAGAAATAAGTACACTAAGGCTTTCTTAGGCTCATTTGAAGATGTGTTAACGTCCTTGGATTGGTCAGGATCGGGGGTTGCACCAGAAAAGCACTGGATGATTATGCCAGAGACAGGATTCTTGATTGCGAACAAATTTAATGTAATCGTTCATTTTTTATCTCAAGAAAAAAGAAACAGTTCGACATGTTTTTCGCTTTGGAGAGGCCCTCACCGATTCCCAGCAAAAAAAAAATAATTACAATTGCACACGTGAATGGTAACCATTTTATAATGGTAGAATTGCAAGGAGAGCATCCAATTGCCGGCACAACCAACCTATGGAAATTATCGAGAGAAAATGATGCAGCTGGCTGGGAGAATATATTTGAATCACATCAAAATATGTATAATTATTGGATAGCACAACCTGCTACATTTGGGGGGTGTATAGATTAAACCTCGGTATGTAAATTATTAAATGATAATAATTTTGTAAAAAAGTACTTATTTTTATATAGCTTTTGTTACAGCTATAAATATAATTTGATAAATTATAACAATAAAAACTAATAATAAATAATATATCACTACTACCACTACTACTATTACTACCACTACTACCACTACTACCACTACTACTACTAATAATAATAATAACTAAATAAATAATAAACAAATAATAAGTAACTAATAATTAAATAAAAGAATAAAAAAAGACAACAAAAAGACAAAAAAAGACTAAAAACAAAAGCAAGTGATTGATGGATGTGATGTTTTTATAGGGGGGTGTAATTAGTAAAAGGGGGGGTGTGAATAGAATGAGCCTTGAAAATTCATGGATTACCATGTATTTATAAAAATCAACTGTTTAAATATTTATAGATTACCATGATTCTTAATATAACCCTAACCCTCCACCTACCCCCCAATTTTGACAAAATAGATCGAGATACGAACCTGTAAACAATCTTGCAAAACAAAGGTGTAGGCTTTACATCCTCCAGCGCCTTCTATCTCTTGAAGAAAGTCACTTTGCAAGGGATGACTAATCCGCAACTTATCTGCAATATGAACTCTTCTCCGTTTTGTTGAACGACACACGGCGGCCATCTATAAGAAAGCACACAATTACCACCACTTACGTCCATTACCATCTGCAATTTGAAAAACATAATATTTACAATCAATCAAAATAGAAGCATCAGGCGATGGTATGGGAAATAATTGTTTGAGTTCTTGAATTGCATCTTCTTTACACAACTCTTCCAACTTGATTCCTCCAATCAACAGATAACAGTAACAACTAACAAATAGATCAAGAAAGAAACTCCTTTGTAGTAAAAAAACTAAAAACATTAAACCAACAGTACGTCCCTTTTCCCTATCAATAAAAACAGGAGCAAGAGCTTTCCTTTCGTGCTAGATTCTTGCACGGAAACCATAATAGAGCCCGTGGAGAAGAGTGTGACACAACTGTAAGCTCATCCCCAAAGCCTAATGCAGTCACCACTTGTCCATCAAGAAAAACAACATGCCTCTACAAAAAAAAAAAACATAAGTTTAGCATGAAATTAAGACAACTCAAACGACATAAGTTTACCATGAAATGATGTGCCTCCTGTAGAACACACAAATGGAAGAATTCAGGATGAAAAATGTCCCAATTTCCTGGAAAGGAAATAAAATAAAAACTGTTGGAAATTTATCAAATATTTCTACCAGAATTCGTGGTACGTGTAGAAATATATAAAAAGAACACATCAATTTTGCATCAAAACCAATTGGAACAGACGAAATGGATACATATTATAAACCGAACCTAATCTTATAATCAAAGATCAAGCTATAAATATGAAACTATACCATCACCGAGCTAATTTACCTTGTAAGCGATGTATGAACAGAACCTAAATATCAGCAGATTATACACAGGTTACCGCCGTTGAAATTAAACAACCTGCATAAAGAAAATGATGCATATTTAGCAATGCTAACCCTAAATTTTCCAATTTGGGTGTAACCCAAATGAATGCTTCTCTGGCTTTAATCAAATCAATTTCAGATCATGTCAAAAACATCGTAAAAATAAAAATAACAAACTGCAAGTATTGAAATCTACGATACTTTTATCATATTCTTACCTTCAAGTTAAAAATATTTTAACATACACTCCTAATGAGTGAGTACTATAAACTAATAACAATTTTACGAACCTAAAAAGGCATCAACTTTGACATTAGTTGATCTTGACAGAAACTTCATGCAAATTGGAGGATTAACACCAGCCAAAGCCAGGATCGAACTCGGTAACGTCCAAATCCCGTCACCGCAAATCAAACCCGAAGCCACCGCTGGCCCGAATGCAGCAGCCTTTGCCTTCTTTACCTTGGACCAAATGAACAATATCAAACTTCCAACACACATGTCAATGGCAAAGTAACCTCCAATGTAGAACAGGATCGCCATTGGAATCGGAATGAACCGAGCTAGGTTTTTCCCCACCAAGTCTCGAATCCCATTCATAAAGATCGCGAACCCGAAGAATATATAGCAGAGCAAGAGACATTTTTCGGGTAATGTCGAGAATCCTTCAACTCCCAAGATTGCCTTGTTTCGGAAAATGAGAGCGTACGGTGCAGGGTACTCCGAACCCGGGGCTCCAAGATTGTCAAACGCGTTGTAAAATAGCCAGAAGACGCAAGGGGAGATGATACAAACCATTGGAGTCCCAATCACTTGGCTAACAAACATAGACCGGGGTGAAGCCAAGGTCATGTAACCAGTCTTGAAGTCCTGTGTTAAGTCGGAAGCGGTTGAGACGATGTTCATCATGACCCCACATGCTGCTAAGCCCGCCAGTACACCACCATTTGACCCACCAGTCCACGCTCCAATCACAAATATCGCAAGCTTACCGTAGGTCGATGCTAATGACCAGTCGGTGAGCCCGCATCCAAAAGCGTTACAGAACGCTAAAACCGGGGCACATACGTAAATAGCAGCGATGTAGTACCACTTGATTTGGTGGAAGATGTGTGGAAGAGTGATAATGGAGATAATAGCAATGGTTAGATAGCTAACTATCGCGATCCACGTAGGAATTTGATCTTTGAGAAACAATCGAGTGCGTTTTTGGTCATCATAAGACAGGGAAGGAAGATCGGGCAATGAGTTACCGGTAATGGCTTCATCCGCTTTGGTTTTATCATCATTGAAATGGCGATATAAGCCGGACAAAGTGTAATAAAGGACCTTTACGAAGTTGTAGAGCCCGTCACCGAGGATCATGGCTAACAGCGTAAAGAAAATGATCTGAAATTAAACAGCCTGCATAAAGAAAATGATGCATATTTAGCAACGCTAACCCTAAATTTTCCAATTTGGGTGTAACCCAAACGAGTGCTTCTCTGGCTTTAGACTTGCTGAGAAATAAAAAACAATAAATTAACAAAAAGATACAATTTCACACCTGATTTCAAGACCAGATGACTCACCATTTCGAATTGGTTGAACCCCCTTGATTCATGGGTGTACTCACAAATCACAAAAAAAAAAAAAAAAAACAGATTTAGAAAATCGCAAATAACATACTTATGTTCACAAAAACGTCAAGTCAAACCCGTTGAACCGGCCAATTTGCTTCTGATTGAGCGGGTTTTTTTTGTGGGAGAGAGTGAATGGATGGAAAAGATATACTCAGTTCGCCGAACATGTAAATCCTCTTTCTACCACATTAGAAATTGAAAATGAGGAAACCCTAAATCAAATGAAAACATTAAATGCGTTATAGAATAACCCAAATAAAAAAATGAATTTGGGTGAACAACTTGAACTTGAACAGATCCTTTATCATGGTTTGGTTTGTAACTGAAGATCAAGAACTATGAAATTGATTCACATAGCAAAAACCTATAAAAATAGCACAAAAGTAGGGATGATTTATTTACCTGATTGAATAACATCATCAACCCCAATTTGAAACCCTAACTTGCAGGTTGAATAGGTGGTGGTAGAATTGAGTAGGCAATTCAACTGAGTGGTAAGCAGATGACCGCCATGGCAGCAAAACGAACAGACACTAAACTTTATAGTTAAAAAAATAAATGGAAGATTATGCTACCTCAACCCGTATTATATAGCCAGCAAACTATTCAGTTAAGTGTCCACTACCCAACTAAGTTCCAGAAAATAAGGAACACCCTTTAACCGTCAATTGATAACTTGCACTTTTCTAGGACCCATGTTCTAATAATGCATTCTGATTGGTGCATCTTAATAAACTGCAGGTAACTGCAAGATCATGGCTGAGAGAGTGCAAAACCGACACCAACTTCTGCTTCTAGAAGGAATTTAGTGACTTTAAACGGCTGAGATTAAAAGTTGATGACTTTCTACGGCTGTAATTAACCCAAAAGGCGGTTACTAACAACAGGGGCAATATAATATAGAATTAGATAGAAAGTGGTGGTGGTGGTTATTGATTCTGACGCTTCATGTTGGAGACCTATAAATAGGCAGCTGTAGTTCATTTGAATGTATAACTCAATATATTAAGTATGCGTTTATACTGTGTGCTATATGTGAGTGGAAGTTACTCTCTCGAAATCTTTATCATCACATTCTCGTTTATTCAAGCAATATAGATTAAACCGGATTCTATTTACGAAAGCATTTGCCCATTTATATAATACCCGCTCCAAGTGGCTAATGCCAGATCCCAAGTTTTCAAATAAAATTAGGCTAAGAGTATTTACCTTTGCTTAAACAAGCTGTTAAATAAGTCCTTGAAGCAAAGTCGTAATTCAAGTTGAAACATATTTATATATCCATTAGAATGTTCATGAGTCTTTTTGTAAGTTATATTACTTGACTCCCTACTTAGAATATTGTTCGGTTTCGCTAGATTAAGCATTAGCCGGTTAGAATGTGGTTTATACCCTTCTTAGTGCGAAACCTCGTTGGATATGGGTTATTTAACCAAACATTCTGATTTGGAATGATTTAAAAAAAAATGTTTAAACCCAATTCGACTAGTTTATATATTATACATAGAGAAAAGTGCCCGGATAGTCCCTGTGGTTTGCTCATTTTTCACCTTTAGTCCCTAACTTTCTAAAATTACATCTATTGTCCCCAACTTTTGCAATTTTGTTTCCGGATAGTCCCTGACATGGATGGGGGTTAGTTTTCTCAGTTAAGTTAGTGTGAATTGACCAAAATACCCTTATTTGTTAAATCAATAACTTAAAAAGTTAGAAGAAACATAATTAATATATAAATATTTATGTGGGTCCCACCACCTACCCTAACCCACTTCATCTTCCTACCACCACCATCTCCACATTTCGGATACTTTACCGGCGTCCAGTGAAGTTCCACAGAAGTTACCGGCCAAGATGAAGAAATCAACGAGTTTGAAACTTTGAAGTCTGCATTTGCATATTTTGAGGAGGATAAGATAGTGGAGGCTCACAATCAGAAATCTCAACAATGTAGGGTTGTTGTTGCCCCCCTTTCGACCGATTAACCCCGAAAAACCTGTTGGAAATTTGTGAAAATAGCATTTTTCATAAATATAGGACACTGATTTTTTCCTATTTTGGACTAGAAATAAATATAAGAAAATGAGCGTGTTTTATATATTTATTTATGGGTTTGTGTTCTATGTTGGAAGAGCTTCGCAACGAACAAAACCATGTCCAAAACGGAGCTAAGATGAATGAGATATCAATGCTCAAATTTTGGTGTTTGAAACTTGAATGCTGAAAAAAGTGGGAAACAGGCATCTTGTCCCACATAGGAGGAGAGATGAAACTTAAAGGGGTATTTAAGTGGGAACTCTCCATCCTTATTGTTTCATGGAAGCACTCACTAAGTGTACTCGTGACTAACTCGCACTCTCACACACGCACGCGCGCGCACGTGGCATGGGCGATGAGACGCAATGTGGCGCTTTGATGGCGCACTTCGCACGCTCGCATCGCCGCGAGCCGCTTAAGAGCCGCCTTTGTATTTTTGACCACATGCGTGTGGTGGAGCACAGGGGCTGCAAGGACCAAGTGGCAGTCATGCGCATCCGCGCGTGAGTACACTTGGCATGGTGGCGCGTACTCGCGCATGGAGCATGGGCACTGAAGTGTCGTGCGCGGCGCACCAAAGTGAGCCAAAACGGCGCGACTGTGTGGCTTGCTCGTAGAGGCTCACATGTGACGTGGCGCACGTGCGCATGGGATTGAGCCAAGGTGGCGCACACGCGCATGGAAGTGAGCCAAAATGGCTCACGCGCGCATGAGCGTGCAGACCTGCGCGCGCAGAAGCTTCCAGCAATTAATGCCAGTGCAATTACACTTCAGCATTTGAAACTGACGAATTAATGCATTTGACTGAGAATTAAATGACGAATTAAAGTGCATTGAAGACGTTCAATGCAACTTAATTCGCCTAGTTAATTCATTTTTCAGTTTCAACTTCGGATCTGCAGTATAAATAGGAGATTCCTGCAGCAGATTCAAAACACTGAATTACACAGCAACTACAATCTTCTTCTCTGAAATTCTTCATCATTTTCAAGCAGCAAGGTACACCTCCGGGTTGGAGTCAAGACCGGCAGTGCAACTGCTTTAGCTGTTGTATCCTGGAAACAATCGAGTTCTCCTGGGAGACTCGAAATTTGTTTTAAGGGACCCGTGTCTAACACGATCCTCAGCTGTGAACAGTGTTTCTGTTCGTTTTCTTGTTTTTCAATTTTTCAGTTGTAATTGTACTGTACTCTTATTTTTATTCTGATTTGTTTCTGTAATTCAAGTTAATAAAGGTTTTTATTTATTTTGCACGAACGGATTCCTACAATCTTAAAACAAATTTCTAAAACACCGTTCGTGTAAGACACAAACAATTTTGCTGTGATTCTAATTTTTTTTTTATTTTCCTCACAGCAGGTTGTGTTTTAAAAAGGTTTTTCTCTGTTTTGATTCAAAGTAGCGACTTTGTCAAAACAGAACTCTGCTTCTACTCCTTTCTTTAATTGAGTTCTAAAAACCTCCTGTTGTAGTCTTCAAAGTTGGACTTAGAAGCTACACGACTGGTTTTGCGCACTCATAAAAAATAATAAATTAGCACATTTATTATTTTGAAAACAGTTTTATTAACTTGTTTTCTTTGAATTTTTCAGAATGTCAACTGAAAACGTGAATACCAACGTTGTTGTCGGTACCCCTGCTAACACTGTGGGAGCGTCCACAGTGGCTAATCATGCTAAAAGACCCGAGAAGTTCTCGGGTCTCCACTTCAAGAGGTGGCAACAGAAGATGTTATTCTACTTGACCACCATGAACCTTGCGAGGTACTTGACTGAAACCGCTCCCCAACCTGCGGAAGGGGAGACCGACGCTCAGGCTCTGAACGCGGTAGAGGCATGGAAGCACTCGGATTTCATATGTCGAGGCTATGTACTCAACGGTCTCTCGGATACCTTGTATAATGTGTACTATAATATCAAGACTTCCAAAGAATTATGGGAGTCTTTGGATAAGAAGGACAAAACGGAGGATGCGGGAACAAAGAAATTTGTTGTCGCCCGTTTCTTGGACTACAAAATGGTTGATAATAAGACTGTTATGAACCAAGTCCAAGAGTTGCAGATTATACTTCATGACATCCATGATGAGGGAATGGTACTTAGCGAGACATTTCAAGTGGCAGCCATGATTGATAAATTGCCTCCTTCGTGGGTAGAGTTCAAAAACTACCTAAACCACAAGAGAAAGGAAATGACAATTGAGGAACTTGTCGTCCGTCTTCGTATAGAAGAGGACAACAGGGTGGCCCAAAAAGGCACCATTCTGCATGCTTCGGCTAAGGAAAACATGGTGGAAATAGGGGAATCCTCAAAGGCCAAGGGCAAAAACAACAACAATGGGAAAGCAAAGGTTAACAACCTTGGACCGAAAAAGGGGGCTGTGAAAAAGAAGTCTGCACATTTCCAAGGTACTTGTTTCAACTGTAACGAGACGGGGCACCGTGCTAACCAATGCAAGAAACCTAAGCGTGAGTGTGCGTACATGGTTGATGAGGATGGTATGCCTCTGATTGCAATGATAACCGAGGAAGAGGCTATGATTGAAGAAGTCAACGCAATGGGTGAAAACAAAATAGGATGGTTCGTTGACACGGGTGCAACCCGCCATGTTTGTGGAGACAAGGCTCTTTTCTCTACATTCAAGGAAGCAATGGGTGAAGAAAAGCTTTATATGGGAAATAAAGCTACCGCAAGCATCAAGGGGGAAGGCACTGTCATCCTGAAGATGACGTCTGGCAAGGAGCTTACTTTGACCAATGTGCTTTATGTCCCAGAGATACGGAAGAATCTCGTGTCGGGATGGATGCTCAACAAGTTTGGATTTCGTCTAGTGTTTGAATTGGACAAGTTTGTTCTTTCTAGACATGGAATGTTTATTGGAAAGGGCTATGCCCTTAATGGTATGTTTAAAATGAATGTAATGGTTGTAAACCAAAATAAAAGTATGAATGAAATTTCTGCTTCTACTTACATGATTGAGTCTTCTAATGTTTGGCATGGTAGACTAGGACATGCAAATTTTAATTCATTACGACGTTTAATTAAATTAAACTTGATACCAACATTCCATATCGATTCTGATCACAAATGCGAGACATGTGTTGAATCCAAACTTACGAGATCATCATTTAAATCGGTTGAACGAATAACCGAACCCCTTGATTTAATTCATACCGATGTGTGTGATTTAAAAGCGGTTCCCACGCGTGGAGGAAATAAGTACTTCATCACGTTTATTGATGATTGTACTAAATATTGTTGCGTATATTTACTTAAGAGTAAAGACGAAGCAATAGAAAGGTTTATCTTGCACAAAAACGAAGTTGAGAATCAACTTAAAAAGAAGATAAAAGCTTTGAGAAGCGATCGAGGAGGTGAATATGTTGCACCTTTTTTTAACACCCCGAAAATATTGATATCATATTTTAAAATTAAAATATTGGTAACAGTCAAGATAAAATAACTAGGAATAAATAACCTAGTTAGTTAGTGTCTTGACATAATAGAACAAATATGGTTAACACTTTTTTTAATAACTTGTGTGTAGTAGAGGGACCAAACTTGTCAAACATGAAACTTGGATGTTTAATAAAGAAATAACACACCAAACACAAACCTAAGTGTGTGTCGGTTCGATCAGAGCAAGTGGGCGACCAGGGGATTCTCCTTCAAGCCCTAACTCTTACAAAACTCACAAATTGAAGGTTCAAATCAAGTCCAAATCGAAATCTGAATATAGATTGGTGATCTCCTCTGAAAATGGATCATAAGGTACGTAATTTCTATGGAAAATCTCCATCTAAATTTCTGAATGAATACATGAAATTCAGAATTTAGGTTGCATGTTAGTTGCTTGGAATGAAATAGGGTCTAGGGATAAACCCTAGTCAATTACTTGTTGAAATTTTGCCTAATGCTTGTGAGATTCATAATCACCATTGAAGGTGATAAGTGGGTTTTGTAGAAACATGTCGAACACTAGGATTATAATATTATCTTAGTATAATTTGAGTTCTATGAAACAAATTCAGATTTGGTTAATGCGAAAATTGATGTGAAATTGCCTAAATTGATGTTAATCTTGACTATATGACAAATATTGAACTTAATTACAAATTGTGAGAAAATATGCCTTTAAGGTGTTTGTGAAAATGCCTAAAAGAAGGCTTAAAACTGAAAATTTTAGTTAAAACGCATGTTTGTAGAGTTATGGTGAACTATGCGATATATGATAAGCAAAAGAGTTATAAACAGGATTGTGGTTGAACTCTATAGGAAAGGAAACCGGAGCGTCAAGTGGACAAGCCAGTGGTGACGCGCGACTGAAGGGTGTGCTCTAAAGGTACGTGACTTTGGTCCCGTTACATTACGTATAAACGTTTGGTTTTAGTTTGTTAAGGGTGTCATAGTGTAGTATATGCATTTGACGTGTCATTGAAGTGGCGAAGCTCACTCAACACTCAAATGGGTCAAAATATTGGTTAGAATTAGTTTGGCTTGACATTAAAGTGAAGATTCTCACTCGTCACCCAAACGGGTCAAAACTATGTTCATAAAACGACCTTGTGCGTAGAGAATTGAAAGTCTCATATTGCGCTAGTGCTAGGTAGCAATTTAGCAATGAACGGTTATACTAAGCTAAGTTTATGAATCTGTGTTATCGGGTCGTATGGCAGAAACTATTGCAAGAATTGCGTAAAAAGGGAAATGCTTGAATTTGTAGAAAACAAGCATAAAATTCGAATACGAGCGTAAAGCCATGTAATGGTATGGATACGCCAAGAATTACAAGCCCGGGGGATGGGTAAACAAGACTAGAATGCAAAAGAATAGAATGGCAAGCAATTTGCAAACATAGCTAACGGGTCGAATAATCGAAACAAGGATTTTGGGGGCCATTCGTTCATAATCCGAGTTTCGTTAAGTGAAACTTACATGGGTAGATCCGTATTTTTAATACGGACAAATAGGAAAAAGAATCAGCTGAAACGGATATGTAAATAAAAAGTTATGCTAGTTTAAAGTTTAGATTTTTAGAAAATTCGGAGCTGGGCAAAAATCCAGGTCCAAAAACTGGACCTGCTGGAAAAAGGTACTCCCCTGCGCCTTACACAAGATTGGCATGACACGCGGGGCCGCCCGCGGCACGCGAAAGGTTTGTCTGAGTCTGTCGCATAGCGTAACAGACCTAAAATCAGGATTTTTATTTTTTTTGTTATGCGTACGTTATTGGAGCTTGTCTATGCATATTTTTACATTGTCAAAACTAATAATTGATGTGGTTTTGACCTTTGGTGATGCTCATATCATTTCGGATGCCGATCAAGCAAAGATGCAAGAACCGAACACCAAATTTTGTAGCTTCCGCGTTAAATTAGACATGTTTGGACGATGATGTTTTGTAAACTCCACTAATGTTGAATGTTTTTAAACTGAATAGTTTGTTATGTTAATACTCTATAACAATGTACATCTTGGTAATTAACTAAGTTTTTGTTAATTATGCATTTTGTTTTTGAAAAGTGCTTATTTTTAAATAAAATAATGGATAAATAAGACGAGTGTTACAAGTTGGTAATCAGAGCTCAAGGTTATTAACAAAGTGTGTGCGGTTCAAGCTTGATCAAACACCCGGTAATAGTTAATTGTTTTAGTAGGTCTCTTAATATAGAAGAAAAATATAAATTGACGTGCACGGGAAGAGCGTGTTAACACACTCAAATCCGGAAAGTGCACTAAATAAAAAATGGTTAAAGCAAGTTATGAACTTGGTTAAACCGAAGCAAATAAACTATATGTTATAGATGAAATGTTTAACTGTTGATGTAAACATTTCAGCTCTAAAGATGACGGAAAAAGGTAATAATGATGCGGTGCCGATAGTCACCGAGCAAATGAAAGAAGTGATTGCCGAGGAAGTAGGAAAGGCAATTGAAAATAGCCTATCCGGTTTCATAGATAAGATTCAAAACACGGTACTTTCGTTAGTCGAAGAAAGTATCAAGAAGTTGGAAGATAATACCAACACAACAAAGGAAAAGTCGGGAGAGCGCAATGGTTGCTCATATAAGGAATTTATGGCATGTAAACCGCCACTTTACAACGGAGAGGTGGATCCGATAGTATGCCAACGATGGTTAAGTGATATTGAAGGGGTGTTTGAGAGGACCCACTGCGACACAAATGACTTCATAGCCTATGGCATGGGTCAGCTGAGAGGTCAAGCAAAAGACTGGTGGGATAATAAGAAAAAGGAGATTGGAAGCGAAGCGGCAAGAGCGATGACATGGGACGAGTTTAAGGTGCCATTCCTTAAACACCACAGACCCAAAGCAGTTATTAACCGAATCAAGGAGGAATTTATTCAGCTAAGGCAAAAAGGCGAATCTATCGATAAGATCACGGGGATCTTCCTTGACAAACTGAGATTCTGTGATGAGTTGGTGACGTCCGAAGAACAGAAAGTATATTATTACTATAATATGCTAAGTGCGGAGTACCGGGAGTTCATGACTCTCTCGAAATATGAAACTCTTACCGAGATCATAAACACGGCTCGGGAAAGAGAAATTGAACTAAAAAGCAAATCGAGAGGGGTGAACGAAGGGCGCAAATTGTCAATCCAAGCCCTACAAAGAAAGCACGAACTACAGAGTCGTTAACGAAACAAGAAGTGAAGGGCAGGTCACCGAGTTGTAAAGTTTGCGGGAAAGGGCACAAGGGTGAGTGCCGGTTAAAAGATAGGCCATGTCCAGTATGTGGGAAGACAGGGCACACGGCTGCATTATGCCCGGGGAAAGTGTCGGTGTGCTATAAATGCTACCAGTCGGGTTATAAGAAATCTGAATGCCCGGAGTTGGTCGGGAAAAAGGATGGTAAGGATTCGCAACCAGAAACTCTGAAAGCAAAAGCCAGATCCTTCCAGTTAACCGTGGCTGAGGCAAAGGTGGAACCCGATGTGGTCTCAGGTATATTCGCTATAAATTCAATTCCCGCACATGTGTTATTTGATACGGGTGCGAATAAACCCTTTATTTCACATGGATTTATTCGACATCCTTCCTTTGTGTTGACAAAACTACCTATGCCTTTAGAAGTAGAAATAGGTAACAACAAAAGCTTTATCGTATGTGACGTATGTCAAGATTGTAAGATGAGTCTTGATGACGAAGAATACTCAATAGACCTTATTCCGATGTCTATGGGAGAATTTCAAGTAGTGGTCGGGATAGATTGGTTATCCCGGCATCACGCGAAGGTTGTGTGTTTCTGCAAGGAGATAAAATTAATGTCTCCCAGTGGAAAACACGTTACCATCTATGGCGAGAAAGGGGGTAATCCCGTTATATGCTCAATGTTAAAGGCCAACAAACTTATGAGGGCGGATGTAGAGCGTTCATGATTTACGCAAATGAACCCGAGGCGGGATTGCCAAAGATTGAAGACGTACCAGTGGTACGTGAGTATACAGATGTGTTTCCAGAGGATTTACCAGGGGTACCGCCTGAACGGGAGGTAGAATTCGAAATCGAATTGATTCCGGGTGTGAAACCCGTAGCCAAAGCACCGTATAGGCTCGCGCCATCAGAGCTACAAGAACTAATGTCTCAGATTCAAGACCTGCTCAACAAGGGGTTCATTAGACCGAGTGTGTCTCCGTGGGGTGCACCGGTGCTATTCGTGAAAAAGAAAGACGGGAGCATGCGCATGTGTATCTATTACCGGGAGTTAAATAAACTCACGGTGAAAAATCGATACCCACTCCAAAGAATTGATGATTTATTTGACCAGCTACAAGGCGCGAGTTGGTTCTCAAAGATTGAGCTTAGGTCAGGTTATCATCTGTTGAAAGTCAAGGAGGAAGATGTACCGAAGAAGGCCTTTCGTACACGGTACGGACATTACGAATTCCTTGTGATGTCTTTCGGGTTAACCAATGCACCCGCGGCTTTCATGGACCTCATGAACCGGGTTTGCAAACCGATGTTGGATAAGTCGGTGATAGTGTTCATCGAAGACATCCTAGTATATTCGAAGAATGAAGCCGAGCACGCAAGTCATTTACGAGAAGTGTTGGAAACGCTAAGAAGAGAGAAATTATACGCAAAATTCTCGAAATGTGCTTTCTGGTTACAAGAAGTGCAATTTCTCGGGCACATTATTAGTGCGAACGGGGTATTGGTAGACCCGTCAAAGATAGAAGCTGTGGTGAGATGGAATCCACCGAAGAATCCTTCGGAAATCAGAAGCTTTTTGGGGCTCGCGGGATATTATAGGAGATTCATACAAGATTTCTCCAAGATTGTCGTGCCGTTAACCAAATTAACTCAAAAATATGAAAAGTTTATTTGGGGCGAAGATCAAGAAAAAGTGCTCCAAACGTTTAAAGAAAAATTGACCCACGCTCCGGTATTGACATTGCCGGATGGAGTTGATGATATGGTAGTTTACTCGGATGCGTCACATTCGGGTCTTGGGTGCGTTCTGATGCAACGGGGCAAGGTTATAGCCTATGCCTCGAGACAACTAAAGACTCATGAAAAGAATTATCCTACACACGACCTTGAGTTGGCGGCAGTGGTATTTGCCTTAAAAATATGGAGACATTATTTGTATGGGGTAAAATGCACTATCTTTACTGACCATAAAAGTCTGAAATATTTCTTTGATCAGAAGGAATTAAACATGAGGCAGAGGCGGCGGTTAGAGACTGTCAAAGATTTCGATTGTGATATACATTACCACCCGGGAAAAGCTAATGTGGTGGCGGATGCGTTGAGCCGAAAGTTAGATTATATGCCCATTCGAGTGCGATCGATGCAACTAATTGTAACATCGGGTTTACTTAAACAAATCCGGAAATCTCAAGTTGAAGCAATGAAGGAGGAAAATGTGAAGAGAGAAAGAACAGTAGGCCAATTGAAAGAATTGGCTGATGGTAACCAAGGGTTAAAGCCTCGTTTTGGGAGAATATGGGTTCCAAATTCGTGCGGAGCCAAGGCACTCCTACTTGACGAAGCCCATAAATCCCGTTATTCTATCCATCCGGGAGCAACCAAGATGTATAATGATTTGTAGCAAAACTATTGGTGTCCTAGAATGAAAAGAGATGTTGTGAAGTATGTGGAGAGGTGTCTGAGCTGTTTACAAGTCAAAGCAGAACACCAAAAGCCATACGGTAAGCTACAACCATTGGACATCCCAGTTTGGAAATGGGAGCAAATTACAATGGATTTGTTGACCAAACTACCCAAAACCAACCGCGGATACGATGCTATATGGGTAGTTGTGGAAAGATTGACAAAAAGTGCTCACTATATTCCGATTCGTGAGACTTATACATCCGAGAAGATGTCAGAGGTGTATACCAATGAAATACTGGCATGCCACGGAGTACCGATATCCATAATGTCCGACAGGGATACTCGGTTTACTTCAAACTTTTGGCGCGAATTCCAAGAGCGAATGGAGACTAAATTGTTCATTAGCACCGCGTACCATCCACAAACGGATGGGCAAAGTGAAAGAACAATACAGACTTTGGAAGATATGTTACGGGCATGCATCATCGACTTCGGGGGTAGTTGGGATGTCTACCTACTGTTGGTTGAATTTTCATATAATAACAGTTACCACGCAAGCATCTGTATGGCACCGTACGAAATGCTTTACGGAAGAAAATGCAGAACCCCGGTGTGTTGGGACGAGGTAGGTCAGCGTGAACTAGCACATAAGGATGTAGTTCGAATCACGAATGAGAAAATAGACTTAGTCCGAGCTCACTTGAAAGCGGCTCAGGATCGACAAAAGTCTTATGCAGATAAACGAAGGAGACCGATTGAGTTTCAAGTTGGTTATAAGGTGATGCTGAAGGTATCACCGTGGAAGGGAATAATCCGGTTCAGAAAAAGGGGAAAATTAAGCCCAAGGTTTATTGGGCCATTTAGAATCATTGAACGAGTTGGTAGGGTCGCGTACCGTCTAGAATTACCTGAAGAATTGAGTGGAATACATAGCACATTCCACGTATCACATCTCCGGAAATGCCTAGCTGAGGAAACAGCTTACATCCACTACGATGACATTGAAGTGGATAACAGTCTTAACTACGCAGTGAAGCCGATTGCGATTCTAGATCGTAAGGTGAAAAGCTTGAGGAACAAAGTAATTAATCAAGTAAAGGTCAAATGGGAACACAGAAAGGGTTCGGATACCACATGGGAGTCCGAAGAGGAGATGCAACGACTCTACCCTACATTGTTTGGTACGTACTCTGGTTTCGGGGACGAAACCTTTTTAAGGGGGGTGGACTTCTAACACCCCGAAAATATTGATATCATATTTTAAAATTAAAATATTGGTAACAGTCAAGATAAAATAACTAGGAATAAATAACCTAGTTAGTTAGTGTCTTGACATAATAGAACAAATATGGTTAAACACTTTTTTTAATAACTTGTGTGTAGTAGAGGGACCAAACTTGTCAAACATGAAACTTGGATGTTTAATAAAGAAATAACACACCAAACACACACCTAAGTGTGTGTCTGGTTCGATCAGAGCAAGGGGGCGACCAGGGGATTCTCCTTCAAGCCCTAACTCTTACAAAACTCACAAATTGAAGGTTCAAATCAAGTCCAAATCAAAATTTGAATATAGATTAGTGATCTCCTCTGAAAAGGGATCATAAGGTATGTAATTTCTATGGAAAATCTCCATCTAAATTTCTGAATGAATACATGAAATTCAGAATTTATGTTGCATGTTAGTTACTTGGAATGAAATAGGGTCTAGGGATAAACCCTAGTCAATTACTTGTTGAAATTTTGTCTAATGCTTGTGAGATTCATAATCACCATTGAAGGTGATAAGTGGGTTTTGTAGAAACATGTCGAACACTAGGATTATAATGTTATCTTAGTATAATTTGAGTTCTATGAAACAAATTCAGATTTGGTTAATGCGAAAATTGATGTGAAATTGCCTAAATTGATGTTAATCTTGACTATATGACAAATATTGAAATTAATTACAAATTGTGAGAAAATATGCCTTTAAGATGTTTGTGAAAATGCCTAAAAGAAGGCTTGAAACTGGAAATTTTAGTTAAAACGCATGTTTGTAGAGTTATGGCGAACTATGCGATATATGATAAGCAAAAGAGTTCTAAACAGGATTGTGGTTGAACTCTATAGGAAAGGAAACCGGAGCGTCAAGTGGACAAGCCAGTGGTGACGCGCGACTGAAGGGTGTGCTCTAAAGGTACGTGACTTTGGTCCCGTTACATTACGTATAAAAGTTTGGTTTTAGTTTGTTAAGGGTGTCATAGTGTAGTATATGCATTTGACGTGTCATTGAAGTGGCGAAGCTCACTCAACACTCAAATGGGTCAAAATATTGGTTAGAACTAGTTTGGCTTGACATTAAAGTGAAGATTCTCACTTGTCAACCAAACGGGTCAAAACTATGTTCATAAAACGACCTTGTGCGTAGAGAATTGAAAGTCTCATATTGCGCTAGTGCTAGGTAGCAATTTAGCAATGAACGGTTATAGTAAGCTAAGTTTATGAATCTGTGTTATCGGGTCGTATGGCAGAAACTATTGCAAGAACTGCGTAAAAAGGGAAATGCTTGAATTTGTAGAAAACAAGAATGAAATTCGAATACAAGCGTAAAGCCATGTAACGGTATGGATACGCCAATAATTACAAGCCTGGGGGATGGGTAAACAAGACTAGAATGCCAAAGAATAGAATGGCAAGCAATTTGCAAACATAACTAATGGGTCGAATAATCGAAACAAGGATTTTGGGGGCCATTCATTCATAATCCGAGTTTTGTTAAGTGAAACTTACATGGTTAGATCCGTAATTTTAATACGGACATATAGGAAAAAGAATCGGCTGAAACGGATATGTAAATAAAAAGGTATGCTAGTTTAAAGTTTAGATTTTTAGAAAATTCGGAGCTAGGCAAAAATGTAGGTCCAGAAACTGGACCTGCTGGAAAAGGTACTCCCCTGCGCCACGCGACGGGGTTACACAAGATTGGCACGACACGCGGGGCCGCCCGCGGCAGGCTAAAGGTTTGTCTGAGTCTGTCGCGTGGCGTGACAGACCTAAAATCAGGATTTTTATTTTTTTGTTATGCGTACGTTATTGGAGCTTGTCTATGCATATTTTTACATTGTCAAAACTAATAATTGACGTGGTTTTGACCTTAGGTGATGCTCATATCATTTCAGATGCCGATCAAGCAAAGATGCAAGAACCGAACACCAAATTTTGTAGCTTCCGCGTTAAATTAGACATGTTTGGACGATGATGTTTTGTAAACTCCACTAATGTTGAATGTTTTTAAACTGAATAGTTTGTTATGTTAATACTCTATAACAATGTACATCTTGGTAATTAACTAAGTTTTTGTTAATTATGCATTTTGTTTTTGAAAAGTGCTTATTTTTAAATAAAATAATTGATAAATAAGACGAGTGTTACACTTTTGCGGATTTATGCGCAGAAAGTGGCATTGTACATGAGTGTACACCTCCTTATTCTCCACAATCAAATGGCGTGGCAGAACGAAAGAACCGCACATTAAAAGAGATGATGAACGCCATGTTGATCAGTTCAGGAGTGAACCGAGAAATGTGGGGGGACGCCATTCTCTCAGCAAACTATCTTTTGAACAAGATACCCTTGAAGAATAGGGACGAAACTCCATATGAGTTATGGAGAAAAAGGAAGCCTTCATACAAATACTTGAAAGTGTGGGGGTGCCTAGCTAAGGTGATTGTACCACCTCCTAAGGCTCTTAGGATAGGACCCAAAACAGTTGATTGCATTTTCATAGGATATGCACATCAAAGTAGTGCACATCGTTTTCTTGTACATGTGTCCAAGAATCCCGATGTACACAAACACACTATCATAGAGGCAAATTCTAACACCGTCTCATATTTTGAGAATGTGTTTCCTATGTTAGGTCAAACACATGCGACTTCATCTAGAGCGGTTAATGAATCAGGTCCAAGTTCATCTACATGGTTAGATGAAGCAGGTCCTAGTTCATCTACGAGGTTAGATGAAAGACATGAACGACCTGAGGTCGAGGAGGGTGAGCTTAGACGAAGTAAACGACAAAGGGTTGAAAAATCCTTTGGTCCAGACTTCATGAGCTATATGGTTGAGGGTGGGCCCAATACCTACCGCGAAGCGGTTACCTCCATAGAAGGACCTCAATGGCAAGAAGCAATTAAGAATGAAATTGATTCTATATTGCAAAATCATACTTGGGAGTTAGTAGATCTTCCACCTGGTTGTAAACCACTTGGATAACGTTGGATATTCAAAAGTAAGATGAAAGCTGACGGAAGTATTGATAAATACAAGGCAAGGTTAGTGATCAAAGGATTTAGACAAAAGGAGGGTCTAGACTACTTTGATACTTACTCGCCTGTGACGCGAATAACCTCTATACGTTTGGTTCTTGCAATTACGGCTCTAAGAAATTTGGAAGTTCACCAAATGGATGTAAAGACCGCATTTCTAAATGGCGATTTAGAAGAAGAAATTTACATGGAACAACCTGAGGGTTTTTCCGCCCAAGGAAATGAGGGTAAAGTATGTAAATTGGTCAAGTCCTTGTATGGCTTGAAGCAAGCTCCAAAACAATGGCACCAAAAGTTTGATCATGTCATGATTGACAATGGTTTCAAAATAAATAAGTGTGACAAGTGTGTTTATTTTAAAGACACACCTAGGGGTTATGTGATTCTATGTCTTTATGTAGATGATATGCTTATCATTGGGAGTGATGATAACATGATCAACTCAACGAAAGACATGTTGAAAGCGAGGTTTGACATGAAAGACATGGGTCTCGCCGATGTAATTCTTGGAGTAAAAATCACTAGAACCCAAAATGGTCTTGTTTTAAGTCAATCTCACTACGTGGACAAGATCCTTGGGAAATTCAATTGGGATGATACGAGTATAGCTCGAACTCCAATTGATAATACCCAACACCTAAGGAAGAATAGAGGTGAGAGTGTTGCTCAGTTAGAGTACTCAAGGATCATTAGTAGTCTCATGTATCTAATGACATGTACTAGACCCGACTTAGCATATGCTGTGACCAGGCTGAGTAGATACACCAGTAATCCGTGCGCGGAACATTGGAAAGCTATCACGAGGGTGCTCAGGTACATAAGATACACAAGAGACTATGGATTGAATTATACCCGCGATCCAGCAATGATCGAAGGATACACTGACGCGAACTGGATATCGGATAAAAAAGATCATAGATCGACAAGTGGATATGTTTACACTTGCGGGAGTAGCTATAGCTTGGAAGTCTTCCAATCAAACTGTTATAGCTAGATCCACGATGGAATCTGAATTCGTCGCTTTAGATAAAAGCGGGGAAGAGGCGGAGTGGCTACTAGGGGTGAGCAAATTAACCACCATCACCGATAACCGAACCCTAACCGACATAACCGAACCACAAATAACCGATAACCAATATAACCAATGGTTATGTTTATGAAACTTTGTATAACCGCTTAATCGGTTATGGTTATGGTTATGGTTATGAAGCTTTGGTTAACCGATATAACTGAAACCGAACCGAACTTGTGATGTTAACTTTATATAATGGATTTGTGTCTACAAAACCATATAGAGGGTCTTTACTAAGATAAAAGTATGTTAGTAACAAAATGATCTTGATGTAGATGCTATTTATTTTGATAAAGAACTAAGCCGTTATGGCCATAATTGTTTTTGTTTGAGAATTACCTTATTAAAAAGAACCCTAAAGTTTAACCAAAAATTTTAGTCTCATTATCTTATAAAATAGGCTCAAGCTAAGTTCAAATCGTGCACAACCCTATTTATTTCAAACCTTGCTTGGTTACTTAACCGAAATTAACCAAAACCGAACCATAACCGACTTCATAACCGATTAACCGTAACCGAAGTTTGGTTATGGTTATGGTTACTAAAACTCCATAACCGAACTAGCAGTTATGGTTATGGTTAATAGTGAAAACCGAACTAAACCGACCCATGCACACCCCTAGTGGCTACGTCAATTTGTGGAAGATATTCCAAGATGGCCAAAGCCGTTGACGGCAATCTGCATACATTGTGACAATTAATCTGCGCTTGTTAGAGCACAAAGCGCGATGTACAATGGCAGATCAAGGCACATTCGACGTAGACACAACACGGTACGACAACTTATCTCAACGGGTGTTATCTCAGTTGACTATGTTAGGTCAAAAGGGAACATTGCGGACCCGTTAACAAAAGGCTTAAGCAAAGATAAGGTGTATAAGTCGTCAAGAGGAATGGGACTAAAGCCCATAGATGAAGGGAATATGAGGGAAACCTAACCTAGTTGACTGGAGATCCCAAGATCTAGGTTCAATAGGCAAACTTAATGTAACGACTCTCATCAAAAGTCATAATTATTAAATTCATTTGACCAATAGGAAACCCTAATTGAGACACCCAAGTGATTTTACGCAAACCCTGAAATTTTCATAATTTTCAGAATCAGGATTAGGGCCCCTAAAACTCAGGGGGGGTAAACCCTAGTTGAGAATTATCTATATTTGCGTGGAGAAGAAGCTGAATTTTAAAATATCGTCGACTCATCTGAGCTAGTCCCACACGTGGCAACAATATAAGCCTGAAGACTACCTTACGGACCGTAAGGTCATTAAGCTTACGGTCCGTAAGCTTGACAAAATTGGTGTATAAATTCAGAACATTGGCACTTGCAATCTGGAGTTGAAACGTCGTAAGAATTCCAATTCTACGCCGAGATATCTTCTGTATACTACAATTAACGCCCACAATCACTAAATTGAAGCTGCAATCGGGGTATTAGTACAATCGCTGCTACGATTCATTATCCGATTGATCTAAATATCCAATGAATGTTTAAGTGCCGCCCACATTAGGGTTATACTTTATCGTTCGTCATTAATTTGACGGATTGTCGTTAATTCGATAGGTAAAGTATTATACTTTATCGTTCGTTGTTAATTCAACGGATCATCGTTAATTCGATGGGTAAAGTATTATACCTTGTCGTTCATTGTTAATTCAATGGATCATCGTTAATTCGATGGACAAAGTATTGCATTTTGACATTCATTGTGAGAATTTGATCTTATGAGTTATCGTAAATGCTGGATTGATTACTAATTCCAAAATTATGTGCTTATTATTGAAATTAGGATAAAAGGCTAATCAGTAAGCCAGGCTCTGCCCGTATAAATCTGCAATGTGAGTCATTCTCCTTTTCTCACAGTTTGTGAGTCATAATATTTTTATCAAATTGCTTTATACAACTATTCTCACCGTTTGTGAGTTATTTTTATTAAATATTTTACAATACTCCAAATTATTTCAAGATTATAATTACAGGGACTAAGTCGTGGATATCTTGAATTACTGGTTAGTGGGGTATTGTGCACATTACTAATTTCTCCCATTTAGGTTCATTGACCTACTCGGGATAATCACTGTTGGGTTCATTGACCTACAGGGATAATCGTCACTATTTAGGTTCATTGATCTAAATAGTGGTATGACCATCGTCACCATTGTGACTTGTCACCATTGTGACAGAATGCCAGATAAAAATAAGATAGAAGCCATTGTAATCGCTCTTATGCTGTAATTGATAACTATGCATCATTATGCAAAATAGAATGATTCACTCAGTATTTCCGCTGACAAAACATTTTTCAAACATGTTTCAGGTGATCTGTTGTAAATCAGGAAAAGTGCTGTGGAGCATTTCAAGCTTAAGATAGTGGCTCAATATAAAATAAATAAATGATTTTGTAATATCACACTTTTATAGTAAAAATATAATATTGTAAATTATCGGGGTTTTATCCCGAATTGTGAAATAAATAATCGGGGAAAAATTTTAGCTTTAAGCGATCCTGTTTCCGCTGTTAAACTCAATTAAATCACTACCGCAGTATTTTCTGCCGCGGCTCCTGAAACGGGTCAAACCGGGTCATGGGCCGTGACACTTAATCATAAACCCAAAGGGAGTCACTATAGGGGATGCCCCAAAATTTCAATAAAGGGAGCTTTATACTTCCTAGTCCATTCCAATCAGTGACATGAAGTGAGGTTAAGCATGTTGAGGTTAAGGATTTTGTGTAAATCCAAAATTAACCATGATGCTTTTAATGATTCAGAGGAATCACCTATGTTAGAGAGAAGTGGGGTCCCTTCGAATGGATTTGTGGGGAGGCGCAAATCCTAGAGCTCTCGCAGAACCAGGAAAGTGTTCCATGACCATAAACGGACACAACCATGAGGACTTGACTCGACTAGGGAGAGTATTGTGTGAATGTATATTGT
Organism: Helianthus tuberosus; assembly: GCA_030545235.1. NCBI lineage: Eukaryota > Viridiplantae > Streptophyta > Magnoliopsida > Asterales > Asteraceae > Helianthus > Helianthus tuberosus. The sequence continues at coordinate 146,727,172 of CM060374.1, forward strand.
CACCTACATAAATGGGGGATTGTACAAAGACACCGCGTCTACAAGACCCTAGGAGGCTTAGTATGCTTCACAAAAGAAGGTTCAAAGGTTACACCTACCTATCTTGCAATACTCAACTGTTGAACGTGTATTGTTGAAACTTGATAGATCGATTTCTATTCATGTGGGGGATTGTTGGAAATTTGTGAAAATAGCATTTTTCATAAATATAGAAAAATGATTTTTTCCTATTTTGGCCTAGAAATAAATATAAGAAAATGAGCGTGTTTTATATATTTATTTGTGGGTTTGTGTTCTATGTTGGAAGAGCTTCACAACGAACTAAACCATGTCCAAAACGGAGCTAAGATGAATGAGATATCAATGCTCAAATTTTGGTGTTTGATACTTGAATGCTGAAAAAAGTCGGAAAGAGGCATCTTGTCCCACATAGGAGGAGAGATGAAACTTAAAGGGTATTTAAGTGGGAACTCTCCATCCATATTGTTTCATGGAAGTACTCACTAAGTGTACTCACGAAGGGTGCGGAGCACCCTAATTCGCACTCGCACACGTGCTCGCGCGCGCGTGTCGTGGGCGTTGAGGCGCAATGTGGTGCTTTGATGGCGCACTTTGCACTTCGCGAGCCGCTTGAGAGCCGCCTTTGTATTTTTGACCACATGCGTGTGGTGGAACACAGGGGCTGCAAGGACCAAGTGGCTAGAGACGTGGCAAGCAGGCGCATGACCCAGGTGGGTCCGCGCGGAGTGGTGCATGACGTGGCAGTCATGGGCATCCGCGCGCGAGTACACTTGGCATGGTGGCGCGCACTCGCGCATGGAGCATGGGCACTGAAGTGTCGTGCGCGGCGCACCAAAGTGAGCCAAAACGGCGCGACTGTGTGGCGTGCTCGTAGAGGCTCACAGGTGACGTGGCGCACGTGCGCAAATGCACATGGGATTGAGCCAAGATGGCGCACACGCGCATGGAAGTGAGCCAAAATGGCGCACGCGCGCATGAGCGTGCAGACCTGCGCGCGCAGAAGCTTCCAGCAATTAATGCAGTGCAGTTACACTTCAGCATTTGAAACTGACGAATCAATGCGTTTGACTGAGAATTAAATGACGAATTAAAGTGCATTGAAGACGTTCAATGCAACTTAATTCGCATAGTTAATTCATTTTTCAGTTTCAACTTCGGATCTGCAGTATAAATAGGAGATTCCTGCAGCAGATCAGTGGCGGACCCATAAATTATTTGCTGGGGGTGCGGATGAGTGGCTCAAGCATATTTTCAAGAGGTGCGGTCGGTTTTTTTGCCTAAAATATACACTAATTTTTTTTCCAAGGGGTGCGCCCGCCCACCTTGGGCATAACCTAGTTCCGCCCCTGCAGCAGATTCAAAACACTGAATTACATAGCAACTACAATCTTCTTCTCTGAAATTCTTCATCAACTTCAAGCAGCAAGGTACACCTTCGGGTTGGAGTCAAGACCGGCAGTGCAACTGCTTTAGCTGTTGTATCCTGGAACAATCGAGTTCTCATGGGAGACTCGAAATTTGTTTTAAGGGACCCGTGTCTAACACGATCCTCAGTTATGAACAGTGTTTCTGTTCGTTTTCTTGTTCTTGTTTGTCAATTTTTCAGTTGTAATTGTACTGTACTGCTTAATTTTATTCTGATTTGTTTCTGTAATTCAAGTTAATAAAGGTTTTTATTTATTTTGCACGAACGGATTCCTACAAAACCAACTATGATTCATCAAGATCTACCTATGAGCATTCATACAAACATTCAACCCAATCTTTACAACTCAATGTAAGCCTCACATCACATGAATTCGGGTCATTAAACCCACTCCCGGGGCTCCGACAAGCCAAAATATCTGCACTCGACATCATACAAATGAGCGTAAAATGCAAAAAAAAAAAAAAAATACCAAAAAACAAAACAAAACAAAAACACACACTTGTACCCATGATAGAGATCTTTACGGTTTCTTTTGCGGTAGATTGTTTTCCTTGGCCAACATTCCATGTACCAACCATAATACTAACACTTTCAATTGTATTATACATATGTTCTCTTTTTGATAATTCCGGTCTTAAAATATTATCAAGAGGCCCCGGAGATGAAATGTACCACCCACGTATACACCATGGGTAGCTAATTAGCCATCATTTCGAAAAGGGTCGGGCTGGATTGGGTCATATCGGCGGCGGAGACATTGGATTTAACAGTCACCATTGTTGAGTTTTCAAGATGGGAATGCTTCTTGATTGTTGTAAGCAGTTACCATTGTTGAGTTTTCAAGATTTTCCAGCAGGCGTCGGCGCTCGGGGAAAAGATTCTGCCGAAGAAGGGGAGAGTGGTGGTGGGTTTTTTGTGGAGGTGAATTGAAGATGCAGTAGCTGCCTCTGCATATGAGGTTATTTTATGGTGGGATCCACTTAACTTTTTACAATTAAATATATCTTTTATATATTTTAAGGAAAGGGTATTTATGTCATTTCACACCCTCTTAACTGAGAAAACTAACTGCTGTTAGGCCCAGGGACCATCTGGGAACGAAAATTGAAAAGTTGGGGACTATAGCTGTAATTTTAGAAAGCTAGGGACTAAAGGTGAAAAGGGCAAACCACAGGGACTATCCGGGTATTTAACTCTTACACAAACACACACACACACACACACACACACACACACACATATATATATAGGGTAAGGTTCATGCGAGAACCACCCTTATTGCGAGAACCAATGTGAACACAACCTAAAATAGCTAAAAAAACCTAAACCCCACCCCCCAAGAAAAACCTAAACCCCCCTTAAGCTAAATGCTAAAAACTAAAACCCTCAAAAAACCTAACCCCCCCCCCCCCCCAAAAAAAAAAAAAAACCTAAACCCCCCCTCCCCCACCCCCGAAAAACCTAACCCCCCCCCCCCCCCCACCCCCAAGCTAAAATGTTAAAAACTAAACCCCCAAAAATCTAAAAAAATCTAAATTTTTTTTAATATTTTTTATGTTAAAATCGCTACTTTTAGTATCAAAAAAAAAATTATTTAAAAAAAAAATTGTTTTTTAAATTTTTTTTGGCTTCGGAAAGTAGCGATTTTTTTATAAAAAATATTAAAAACAAAAAAATTGTGTGATTTTTAGCTATTTTTAGGCATTTTTGCTTGTGTTCACATTGGTTCTCGCAATAAGAGGTGGTTCCTAACGGATCTTTGTCCTATATAATATATATATATGGTAAGGTTCATACGAGAACCACCTTTATTGCGAGAACCGCGAGAACCAATGTGAACACAACCAAAAATACCTTAAAAAACCTAACCCCCCCCCCCCCCTAAAAAAAAAAAACTAACCCCCCCCCCAAAAAAAAAAAACCTAACCCCCCTCCCCCCCCCCCAAGCTAAAATGCTAAAAACTAAACCCCAAAAAAACCTAAAAAAATCAAAACAAAATCTAAAAAAAATAAAAAAAAAAAACAACCAAATTTTTTTTTTAATATTTTTTACATTAAAATCGCTACTTTTAGTAGCCAATTTTTTTTTTTAAATTTAGAAAAAAATACATTTTTTGGCTACTAAAAGTAGCGATTTTTGTATAAAAAATATTAAAAAAAATTTGTGTGTTTTTTTAGCTATTTTTAGGTATTTTTGGTTGTGTACACATTGGTTCTCGCAATAAAGGGTGGTTCCTAACGGATCCTTGTCCTATATATATATATATATATATAGATAGATAAACTAGTCATTTGCGTAAACGTGGCGTCGGATGGTCGAATTGGTCTATGACAAGTTCGTTATGTAAAACCATATTTCCAAATAACATATAATCAGTTTTGAGGTCAGATTATGTGCCTCATAGGTTTTAAAACCTTTTTTTTATGCCGTAGGGGTATTTTTGACATTTTAAAAGTATATATGGTGGACTTGTCGATTTACCCTTCAAATAGTATGACCATATGGTATAACCTCAGAAGGTTATTGATGCAAGATTATCTCATAATTTGAATTTTAATCTTTTTATTTAGTTGCCTATTTTGTAGGGATTTATATTTCCTAGTTTATCTCTTTTTTATTCATTATAAATTAGGTTCTAGGGTTGATGTTTTAGTGAGTTTTTGATTGATTTCTAATAATAAGAACTTTGTTCTTGGAACCATTCGGTTCGTTTTTATCGCCATTTGTTACTAATTGTTCTTGAGCCATTTGAATGCTTCCGTAACTGCATCAGTTGGTATCAGAGCTTTGGTTTTCAAATGGCTATACGTGAAGGCGAGTGTTTTCTTGTTCGAAGAGTCGCCAACCGAGGCATCGACAAGAACATTGGTGGTTCACGTGCTCGTGGAAAAGATCGACGCCCTGTTCTTAGAACCGGCGACCGAGGCAACGACAGAGTTGATCCTTATTCATGGGATCTAAAGATCAAACGACTCAGACAACGAGTCCGAGATCTTGAAGAGATCAGACGGCTCAGACAACGAGTCCGGGATCTTGAAGAGATCAAACGGCTCCGCCAAAGAGTCCAAGATCTTGAGTTACGACGGGAGATAGGCGTTAAGGAAACCGAATCGGGAACTATCGTCCGGGGCGATGTGAACAAGGAAGAGGAGCATCCTTTCTGCCATCCCCACCCCTGGTTCTTCGAACCTATCTATCAGGAGAGTTTGACGTATGATGAACCCGATTCTGGTAACATCGTTTGGGACGAAAGCGAAGGAGAAGAGGAGGTTGGTTCGGTTCAAGCGACAATAGATGAAGCAATTAATCAAAAGAAATCTGATGAAGATGACTACTTATGGGCGCAACAAGCTACTACTAGTAATAGAGTTCCCAATAGAGAGGAAAAAGAGGAAAACAATCTGATGGTTTCATTAGGTACGTTTGATTTTTTTTTTAATATAAATGCAGTTGCTGAAGGTGGTGCTAAGTTGGCTACGGGGGTAATTCGGTTTCTAGCGACAATGTGGTGGCTAGATGTGATGAGTCCGTTTTAGACGTTCCAATCTCATGGAAGACAACTATGGGAGATGCCAACAATGGCAGTCACACGGTCACCGGTAACGATTGGGCGGCTAAGGATGGTGAGTTAATTAAGAATGTCTTAATCGTATCATCGAAAAACAGGGAAGTAGTAAATGGAGGAGCGATTAATATGGTTGTTCCCACCGGTTTGGAAACAAAAATCATCGAAATTAATGTGATGAAATATGGTGTTTCTTTTGAACATTCTCATGCCAGTTTTGCAACCAACACTCCGAGATGGAGGTCAATCAAATTTATTTAAAATATGCACAAGATATGGTGGGGTCCACTATTGATGATGCATGCATGAAAATAAATTTTGGATTGCATGAAAATTATATGAAGGGAATACTAAATGGTACTAACCGAGATCTGATGGCTAGTATTACTAATGGGCCAATCCAATTATTTGATTTGATAATGGTTGATGGACTAAAAAAGGTTGGGCTGAACAGTAGTAATAGCGGGTATGCGGTTAATTTTGGAGCAAAATACCAAATTCGTTTCGAGTTCGAAAGACAAAATGTTAATGAGCCCACTGTCCGTTGCGAATCAACAACACAAGTGAACAGGAGACAGCCTAATACTCCATTTGACCCAGGCGGTACAGGTCTAAAGTCAAGTGAGATGACCACCCTTGAAGTTGGACAATTTCGGTGGGTCGTGATAATAGTGCAAAGGGATCGAGTTGATTTTCCTTTTGATCCAGGTGGCTTTGGTTCGAAGACAAAACTCGAGGACGAGTTTTTTTTCGAAGACGGGGAGTATGATGCAAGATTATCTCTCATAATTTGAATTTTAATCTTTTTATTTAGTTGCCTATTTTGTAGGGATTTATATTTCCTAGTTTATCTCTTTTTTATTCATTATAAACTAGGTTTTTACCCGCGCCGCGCGTTGCGGCGGCGACATCACGTCACACGCGTGACGATGATGACATTGATGTGTGGCACGCCACGCGTGACGTGTGAATTTATCTTTGAAAGAAATAAACCAAAAAATACCTTGAAGTGAGACCTGCGATCCCATCCTAGCTTTACATTTGGTGGAGTTTTGTGGTTCCTTTTGAGCATTTCACCTAGAAGAAAACAAACCCAAAACAGATTACAAACCTACTGGTTGCCATGTGATATCAAGCGACCATCTCCTAGCATCATAGCATGAGTATATTGCCCAATCACTTTGTCAAAGTAAAGTAAATCACACGAAGAGGCATTCAACCTAAGCATAAAGCGAAAACTATTCAAGTAGGGAGAAAATTAAAGGACAACGTCAACAAAGGACCGTTAGCATACCCTTCCATTGACATGAATTCTGATGACAATTTTTAACTTGAATGGGAGCTCAAAATCAAGTAAGACACAATATTATAAAATTTGCAAACTATTGTGGTTGAAAACTTCCAGTTAACTAATATAAGATTTTCTTAAGTATCAAAATTCAGCGTAATTAAAAACCCCAAATAGACTTTTAACGGTAAACACCTAACTTGGTTTTGTTCCTTTTCTTCTTCTTTTTTGCAGCTTCCTGAGCACCAGTATCTAACATATGCATGTTGAGTTATTAAAATGGTCCAACACATAACATTAAATAAAAACTTAAAGGAACTTGTTCATTTATGAATAGTTTATTATTCAGAGTCTTTTACATATGTATCCAGAAAGCCATTAGTTTCTATAAATCACTTTTCCGGTATTGACTAACTTGAATGGTTAAAATAAGACCAGCCATATCCCAATTTCATACAAAAAAAAAACCCTAGCCATTTGAAATGACCTCCCAAATTGCGATTTGCATAAAGATACCCATAAAAAGAGTAGATAACTCAGCCAGGATATCCATCTATACCTTAAGAGCCAGGTCAGCTGACACATCAAAGAGTAAAAAGGCCCCCTACCCACCACTGGTACATACTTAGCAGCTGCCATTGATTAATTTTTTTCTAAAAAGACAACCTTGTATTTTGTTCAACTCATAGTAACAAACACAAAGATTCTACTGGCGTGGTGTGTTTTATCAATCAAATTCCAGATCAAATTATCAATTCAAGCATATCAGTCCTTTCTCTATTAAATCAAAAGGCATCATCATCTTCCTAACATAAAATACAAATAAAAACTAACCTGAGGAATCTGCTACGGTCAAATCATCAACTTTTTCATTCAATTCTTCAAGTGCAGCAGACGGTACTTCTCCACCATTCACCTCTTCTTTCGACATCTCTGTTATAAAACATTCACAGATTATATTCAAATAATTAAAAAAAAACGAAGATCAAAAGTGGAAGACAACGTACTGAGAAATCGGATAATCAACCGCCGAAGAAAGCAATGGTGAATTAGGGTTTTGCAAAGTTAATTCGTGATCAACTCAGATCTTCATAGTCGAAGCAAAAGGCAGTCGCCAACAAAACACGGCTCGGTCTCGCCATCCTCGCCGGTTTAAACCCTCAACAAAGAGAGAAGGAAACTCATCGGAACAGGGGAACCTCTAGAGAGAGACTTCTACACCAATATCAACATCGTCGTCGCCGCTTGTTAACAGGGCGGAACCCTAGCCGCCGATAGGGCCGTTGGTCAGAACACCACACAGATCGGAGTGCATCAGGCGGTCGGCGCATGATCTCCAGGATCCTGCCACGGGCCACCCCACCCCATCGACGCCCCCGTTCTTTTCTCTATCTCTCTCTTTATCACGTGGCGAAACCCTAGATGATGATGATGATGATGATGAGTGAAGTGTGTGTATATGAAGGACGGTGAAGGAACGAGAGAAAGAGAAGGGGCGGTGAAGGAACCAGAGAATAAGACAAATGAGGGGCAGGAATGTCATTTGCTGGGTGCACCGACATTTCTCTTTAAGATTATATAAATTAGGTTCTAAAGTTGATGTTTTAGTGAGTTTTTGTTTCATTATTGAATAGAAAGAACTATGTTCTTGAACCTTTTGGTTCTTTTATCGTCTTTGATTGACTAATTGTTCTTGAGCCATTTGATCGCATACGAAACTGCATCAGTTATTCTCTACAATATTATGGTCACAAAACATGCCTTGATTAGGTTTCAAAGTAGACCAAATGGGTTAGAATCAAAAGTCTAAGGCTAGACGGTATGGAACCGTCCTCCATCCGTCGCCGATCCAACCTCCATGCCGCCCCCTCCGTCTTCATCCCATCCCGTCTTCACCGTCGACATACCGACGTCCAGGACGATCCAAATGGTGGGCCCCCTTTTGTTTGTTTGTTTGTGAATGGGATTTGTACATTAGGCTTTAATACTTGTACATAGTTTTGTGGGGTAAGATCATCTAGGACCATCCTCCCATACCCTCTAGTTTAGTGGGATAGACCATCCTTGGGAGGACTATGACGTGGTGCCTACGTGGCGGATCATCCTCCCTTGGAGGACCATCACCATACCCTCTAGCCTAAATAAAGTAAGACTGCTTGACTTTCGACATAAGAATAAGTGCTAAACTCATTATGATGAGTTGAGCATGTCAAAATATGTTTTATAAGTCTATACAAACTGATATGATTTCAAAACAATTGTTTTAGATAGTTAAAAGTTCAATTATCGCAAAGCACATATTTTCTAGTTTTGACTTTTAAATATAACATGCTTGACTCATCATTTCACCTACTTAACATGATTGTCAGAGGGTATGATAACAGGGGATTCATATCTTCATTATTACGATCACGTAGGAAAGTTCAATTCGAACTTTGACTTGACCATAGTGGTCAGAACTGAAAGTCAAATGAAAAGTCAAACTGTTTGACTTGAAGTTGAATTCTAACTAAATAATTGAAATTGACCAAGGAAGCTCCAAAGAAGTATTTTAGAGTGATTGTGAAGGTGTGACTTTGAATGAACACCAAGACATGCTATTTATACTAATCATAATGTTCCCAAATCATGCCAAGTGTAATCCCAACTGATTAGAAGTTGATTAGTGGCATCTTAGGTGTCACAAGGAGGAGAAGAAGTGGCAAATTCACAGAGATGTGGCAGCATGGCATCTAAAGAATGACAGCTGCCATTTTGCTGTCACTGGGCATCCCTTACGGACCGTAAGGGTTATGCCTTGTGGTCCGTAAGGACCCCTGGTGCGCAATCAATTTGAATCTGCTTGCGGACCGTAAGGTTTAAGCCTTGCGGTCCATAAGGGACCTCCATGATTTTTTTTTGCGATTTTTATATTTTTAGTCCTTGGACTATATATCTTTCTCCTTTTTGACGTACTTGGTCACTCTCCTTCCACAAATCGGAACTAAATGGAGAGTTTTAACATGTGTCACATTATGATTCAATATATATTTTTGCGGGATGTTACAACATTGGTAAGTTTTCCAACTTAAAAGAACTTAATCAAAGCTGGAATGATTTCTCATGATTAGATTTTACTCTTTCGCAACTTACCTGGGTGAAACTCTTAATCTTGTTGAAGCCGTAGGAAGTTCTCTTAAAGTGTAGGTCCGTTTAACGGAATGGACAAGGTAATGGAATGGATAAAAGAATTAAATGGAGCATTACCATTTCATGGTCTTGTTTGGTTACCCTGTGGAATGAAATAAATCATTACTTTATGTAAAGATGAAAAAATAAGATTGGCGGTGGGTGGCGGTAGTGGGTGGTGGGTGGTGGCGGCGGGTGATGGTGGCATGGGTGGTGAGTGGCGACAACGGCGGGTGGCGATAGTCAGTGGTGGTGGCGATGGCGCTGGTAGTCGGTGGTGGAGGGTGGCGACGACGGTGGGTGGTGGTGGTCGGCGGTGACGAGTGGTGGCGATAGCGGTGGTCTACAATAGTGCTAGTGGTCGGAGACGAAGGTGGTGGCGGTGGCGGGTGATGGTAGCGATGACGGGTGGTGGTGGTGGTGGTCGGTGGTGGTGATGAAGGATGGGAGAAGGAATGGAATGAAAAAAACCAAGGGGCGGATGGAATGAATTTGAGGTTTTTAGAGGTAATAGACTACCTTATGTAATGTGTGATTCCATTACCTCGACCAACCAATCACAGTTATTTTCATTCCCTCGAAATACATACCAAACACTACCTAAACGTTTATGTCAAGTCTCACTTGTGAGACTGAATATCATAAATGATAGTGGCTGATTACTACAATCCATGCTTGAGGTATGGGTGGGTTATAGGCACGACCAGGGGCTATTGTAGAGGCCTGTTACAAGTTGGTAGGTGAGGGTTATGGCCTTATAGGTGGGGGCAGGGGCAAGGGCGAAGAGGGGCTGGAAGGTGGTGTGGTAGTGGCGGATGTAGAGGGTGTAGTGGAAGGTGAGAGAGGATGGTTATGGTTTGGACTTGTTTAGCATGTGGATGGTGCATTGGGATCTAGGATGCGAGGGTAGGGTGGGGTGGGTATGGTTGGGTGGAGTAGCGGAAATGGGATTTGTCAAAAGTGACATGACGAGATAGGTAAACATTTCCAGTGGCCAGCTCAAGACATCGATAGTTAGCCAAATAGTCGAGAAAGACACATAAGAAGGACCTTGGGGCAAGTTTATACGGGCATGTAACATTGTGGTTAGGATAACAAGCACATCCGAAGAATGAAGGTGACAATAGGTGGGGTGTTTGTGGTATTAGAGAGCGTGGTTGCGGTATAAAAGCTATGGAGTTTAGTGGGAAGGATGTTGTGAAGGTAAACAGAGGTACGTAAAGCTTCAACCCAAAAATTTTGTGGAAGCGAAGCTCGGGTGGGGGTGACATCATCGTTTCGTTTAGACGACAAATCATGTGTTCGGCATTGCCATTTTGTTGCAAGGTTTGTGGAGAAGAGAAGCAAAATTCAAGAACCAAGTTCATTAGTTAAGGCAAAATTTTTAAATTTGGCATTGTCGTTCACTGCCCATATCATATTGAAAAATTTTGATGTTTTTATTGAATTGTGTGATGGTAAAAGGAGGTCTGTAAAGCCAGGGGCTGACCTACCTTGACGAGTGGACGGGCGGGCGCACCCTTTGAAATAAAATATAGTGTATTTTTAGGCAAAAAACTCGATCGCACCCTCTAAAAATATGGTTGAAGCCTTCATCTGCACCCTCAGAAAAAACCTGGGTCCGCCACTGTGTGGAGCTTAACTGACCGAATCATCTCCGTACACTCAAAAGGCTTCACTTGTTACAATTAGTGTAATAAGATGAAAATTAACTTACGGGTGTACTAACACATAGGACCGAAGTGCTTAAAGCACTCATATTAGAGCCTTTACATTCATACTTTCTATATATTACATTTGGAAAAAAAATAGACGAAACAACTAAACATCACTACATTGGATTCTTGATAATAGAAAATAAATTACAGAAAATAAAGTACACCTCAATATTTCATATTCAACCTTCTGTATTTTAGTGGGAGTGTATAAAAAAGTTGTTTGTGATTAAGACATAGATAGAGATGGAGAGTTGGATGTAAGATGTTTTTTAAAAGTAAATAAAATTAAGAGAAAAATGTGTTTTTAATTAAATTATAGATATACAGATAGATGAGAGGCTTTAGTGTAAATGCTCTTATAGCATAGTGGTATCAATGTGTGATGGGAAATGGGGGTGTAAACGAGCCGGTCCGAGCCCGAGCTTGACTGGGCTCGAGCTCGGTTCGTCATGTTTTTCTGAAGCTCGAGCTCGGCTCGGTTCGAGCTTAGTTATTTGAGCTCGAGCTCGGCTCACGAGTAAAACATAAAGCTCTAGATAGGCTCAAGCTATTTTGAGAACAACCTCAAACGAGTTAAAAGCTCGGCTCGCCAATATTATATATAAAAAATAAAATTTTGTTTGGGCTCGTTTAGGCCCGCGAGCCTAAACGAACTTTGTATTTCAGGCTCGAGCTCGGGCTCGATAACAAAACAAGCTCTATATCAAGCTCGGACTCGGGCTCGTTAAAGCCCGGTTCGTTCGAGCTTTTAACCGAGCCGATAACGAGTAGTTCTCGAGCCTCTGGGCTTGTTTACACCCTTAATGGGAAAGTATCCTCTCTAAGAGCATGGGTGAAGGATAGTGGGGTCGGTAGGGGGCGGCCGACCCCCGAACTTTTCACTCAGTAGTGGAGAGTATGTAGTTTTCGTACAAAAATTTTTGGGATATACGTATTTGACCCCCCGGTTTATATAATTTTTGGGTATGTACGTTTTCGACCCCCTGGTCGGAAATCTCAAGTTTCGCCACTGTCTAAGAGGATGGGAAAGTGTCCCTCTTTGAAAGGTTTGTAGTAGACAAAAATGCATTAGTTTAAGACTGTTTAGAAGATATGTGAGTTATAGTCACCATTCTAAAACTAATACATCCTACTAGGTCCAGAAAGATAAGACTAGAGTGGGCCAAAGCCCAAGAAAATAAGAGCGCTTAAAAATAACAAATATTGTTTATTTCAATATCGTAAGTTTAAGATAAAACTTTTTACTAAATGGCTAGGTTATAAAATGTTATGGGTCGATTTTTTTCTTTTCAATACTGATTAATGTTTTAAAAACTGGTTTTTAAATCACACCTGGTTAGGCTCAGAAATGATTCAACTGGTTAAATCGGGTTGTACCAGACGGTTCAACCGGGTTAACTTATTAACCCTATAAATCCATAAAATACAATTTCAACTCAAAAAATAATCCAAAACTACATATTCCATAATAAAGTATATTCTAAAAGTTAATCCTAAATAAAAAAATAATCTAAAAGTTCACTATCAACGTCACCCTCATCAGGTTAATCCATAGTGTTGAATGCATCAAGTTTACAATCGCTTAAAATATGAAATTTACTATCAACGACATAAAAGTCCAAATTTTAACCTTTTTCTACCGGGTTACCGGTTTACACCGGTATAACCCAATTTACCGGCGCATAACTTCTTTGTCGCTCCTTCAATCTACCGGTATGATTCATGCCGGTCAAGCTTCTGGTATTCGGTTTAACGGGTTCAACCGGCCGATATAAACCGGTTTTTAAAACATTGATACTGATCATACCTCGACTTGATTCCATATGCAGAACCACGTATTAAACATACCCGATTTGTGCACTTCTAGTACTCACATTCTGAATTAACTTATCTGCTGATCTTTATATAAATGGATTATAAACAATCTGGCTATGACAATTGTTATTTGTTTCTTTGGGATGAAGGCATAAATTGAGATTTGATTAGGAAAGAAATGCAAGTGGATTGAGATAACCTAACTGATAGTATTTTAAACCGCACACCCAAGATTATAAATGAACATTTACATCGAGATAGATAGTATTTTTGTTAAGAGAGAAGAAGTCTCCCAATTAAGGTAATTTTTGCTTTGTTTACTACTGAAGTATGCATTTGTTTTGCTATCTTATTCTCAAGGCTGGTCCAACGTTTTTAAGGTCCTAAGCGAACTAAAAAGTTAGGGCCCTTTTAGAGTTTTTTCTTATCTAAACCTCTCTGTTACCCGGGTTTGGGATTGAAAACAATAAACTAAGAAGTTTTAGTTGACGGAGTATTAAAAAATAGTATATATGCTAAGCACATAAACCCAAATTATAGTATCTAACTAATCAACTTCACAAAATCTTCGAAAATCAACCAAAATTCAATGTTTATCTTGATGAAGTCATGATCTAATCAAATGTAAATGAAAATTTTTGCAAACAAGTATGAAAAACTGGAGATTACAACTACAAACGGAGTTCGACCATCTCTAAAATGATAGATTAATCGCTATTTCTTCTACTGCAACTCATCAAATCTTAAAAGGAATTTGGGGCCCTTGGAGGCGGAGGCCCAGCGGTGGGGGGTGCACTCCCCCCCCCCCTCGAATGTTTTTGTTAGAAGTGTAAATTTCCTATTTTTCGTCCGAAAATTTTAAAATTCTATAGGATTGTCCCACGTCCGAAAATTTTAAAATTCTATAGGATTGTCCCACAAATTATTTTGCCTAAATTTTTATACAATATATAAATTGGGTCACATGACTTTCCGCCCACTCGAAACTTTTGGTCAAGCTCCGCCGGCCCTGGTCAAATTTAAGGGTTTAACTTTCGTTGTGATATACTTTCGTTATGATCTATTAGGTTTGGTTTTATTTATTTTTAGTGTTACATAGTTTTCTTTTAATTCTTCATGTATTTTCCTTGACATGCACCGTTTAAAATCGTTTATTCATAACCTATATAACGAATATATGGTTCATTTACTACGAGACAAACATACTAAAAGCTCGATCTATGCTCCAAACAAGCTATGAATACATTTCTGTTTTAATTTTGGAAAATCAATGCCATAAAATAATTCTGAGAAAGTAGTAAAAAAGGAACCTTCGTGAGATATTTCTTCCACCAGAGAGTCAAGTGAGTCAACTGGCATTTATGTACGGATGAAATGTTAATTATGAACGAACGACTTTTGAATCAACTAGTTGATTTTCCGACCCCGCGTTGCGGCGGGGATTCAATGTCTGCAAAACGCGTGCCGACAACGGCAAGCGGACACCAAATATCAAAACATAGATAAAAATGATGTAGTAACGATAGTTACTCCGTCATAAAAACGATTTAAAAAAATCTAATATATAATAGTAGGACCCACGCGTTCTACACGTTGGAAATTCGGTTGTTTTCAGTTCAGTTATGACGTTACTAACATGTTAAAATATGGATGAGCTCGGTACCGGTAATGGCACCGAAAGTACCGATCCCGAAAATGCTCGGTACTATACGGTATGGTATTTGAAGGTAAAAATAAGTAAATACGGGTATGGTGCTAGACCGATGTCGAACTGAAAGTAGCGATTCTGAAAACACCAAAAAGGTGGGTACCAAATTGGTACCGAAAATGATTTGGTATAGTAAATTTGGTACCGATGCGATACCGGTTTGATTACAGGATTTGATATCATTTGCTCATCAATAACTTAAATATTCAAGTTAAATTTACATGTTACAATTCATTCATTACAGAAAAACACAAAAAAGAAAACAAAAGAAGTTGTGTATATAAAACCTCATTCAAACAAAATAGAATTTACTTACCACGTGTATGAAAATCAATCTAAACGGTGCAATTACTTGCGTTGTTACGTGGCATGAGCCACGGTTAGGGATGAGCTCGGTACCGAAAACTCCTAAAAGTGGGTACCGGTACCGAATATACATGGTACGACAACGGTACGATACCAGTATTTCAGAGTAAAAACCGGTATCGAAAATGTCAAAAGTCGGTACCGAATCGGTACCGAAAATGTATCCGTTTTGATAAATTTGATATCAGTACCCGGGAATCATTTGTTTACCCCTATGTGTGTTACTGTTCAATTAGTTGTGTTATTAATATATAGGTAAATTATTTATGTGGGGCATTCTAATCTTGTGATGAAATATTCGTTTATGAGGCCATCCGTAGTCATAAAGCCCTTTGTGGGGCGTTATGCGACACGTGTCGTGCCACGTCACACAGGGGCTTTATGGGGCGTTATATCACTTGAGCCCGTAGTCATAACGCCCCTACCCATCATTACCTAATTATTAATTTCAATTTTATTAATTAATTATAAAAAACCTTGCTTAAATTTGATTGGTCCAAATTTTGAAAGATTCCCCCATAACCCCGCGATAATTATACCGCCTCCCCCAAATTTCTGAAACATGGCGCCCCTCGTTTTGGTGTGCGGGGGGTTATGCTATGGGGCATACCGCCCCATTACGTATTGTCTGAGTTGATAACTCATACGAAAGTCAAAAGCGTGTTCATACGGGAACTTAACTCATCAGTGAGTGGTCACAAAGTCAAAAGCGTGTTCATACGGGAACTTAACTCATCAGTGAGTGGTCACAAAGTCAAAAGCGTGTTCATACGGGACATGACACGAAATTTACTTTACTTTTATGTATTTCGTTTTATACATTCATTTTGATTTTGATAGCACATCTCTATTTAAGTATATCATTTCTCGGTAGATCAATTCAAATAAACCACACAAATCTTCTTTTCATTTGGTTTCCAAATTCCTAACACATCAATGGCAGCTTCACCATCCTCTTCTTCTCGATCATTTAAATATGAAGTTTTTCTTAGTTTTAGAGGAGAAGACACCCGCAAAACTTTTGTAGATCATTTGTACGCGTCTCTCGTAGATCGGCAAATCCACACTTACAAGGACGACCAGACGCTTCCTCGGGGTGAATCCATCCATTCATCTCTCTTGGAGGCTATCGAAGAATCACAAATTGCTGTAATAATATTATCCAAAAACTATGGAGGTTCTTCATGGTGTTTGGAAGAACTTGCGCATATTATGAAATGTAAGGAAGAGAGAGAGCTAATCGTTATGCCGATTTTCTATGATGTGGAACCCACAGAAGTGAGAAATCAGAAAAGGAAATTTGGAGAAGCGTTTTCCAAACAAGAGACGAAGAATGTCACCAAAGCTGAAATATGGAGAAAAGCACTTGTTCATGTGAGTAGCATCGCTGGATGGGAGCTCAAGAACATTGCCAACGGGTAAACTTTTTTTATCTGAAATATTTGCGTACCGTTAATTAATTTGTTTTACAATTAATTACATCTGATATTAGAAGTTTTCAGTTATATTTGATAGTCATATGTATATACCAGTAGCAAAACCCGCGCAATGCAGGGGGCGACAATTTACAATGCCTTTTAAGAACACCGTTAAGAACACCGTCAGATGAAGAGATGAAGAGCTGGACGAATCTGATGAAGAGTGAGATGCTATTTTTAAAAATGATTGTAGAGAATTTATGTGCTTTTTTTGTGATTGATGTGTGTTTTAGTTTGTGGTTGGTGTGTGTTTAGGTTTGTATATATATTAGAATTTTAAAACTTTTTTTTGTAAATCTGACCGTTTGCCAACGGTCTTCTTAACCAAATGCCTCGAGAAAGACAAATCTTGGCCGTTAGCATGCTGGCGAACATGGGGTAGCGCCCCCTTTATAACGTGCACGGGTGGGGGAGGGCGCCATGGGGCACCAATTTTGGTGATGTGGCGAGGTGGCGCGAGGCCACACCCCCTGGCCTTAATGTGTTTTGACAACTCAAATTCTCATTCATAGTTGTACCATGTAAGACCATGTGTGGTGGAAAGGTGAAGAGGGCGTGAAGTTGCCTAATAACGCCCCATAATGCCCCGTACACCACCCCAGGGGCGTGATCTTCATTTTTTTGTCCAAGGCGTGTATGTGAAAACACCCTATCATAATTGAATGGACCAATAGAATCTTTTGCTTTTGTTTTATTTTTTTCTAAGAAATAATAATAATTGGGTAACATTATGGGGCATTTTACCACTATACCCCTTTTTAGGCCATCTGTAATGGTTAATACCCCTAATGGGCATATTCCGCCACATCAACATCATAACGCCCATTAATGCCCTCATTACATCATTAGACTATCAGTAATGGGCATTAAAGGGGCGTGAAATGGCTTAATAATACCCTCAACACCACCCTATGGGCTTTATAGGGGCATGAAGAGGGAGGGGCATTTCTAATATAATGCCAATGTGAAAAACAAATTGTAAAGTAATGATGTAATGAGGGCATTAAGGGGCGTTAACCATTACATACATTTTAATGGGCGTTATGATGTTGATGTGGCGGAATATGCCCATTAGGGGGCATTAACCGTTACGGATAGCCTTACTTTCCAATTTTGTTTTTCTCATTGGGCATTATATTAGAAATGCTCCTCCATCTTCACGCCCCTATAAAGCCCATGGGGGTGGTGTTGAGGGTATTATCAAGCCACTTCACGTCCCTATAATACCCATTATTGATGGTTTTAACTTCACATTACATAATGTCCTCTTATGCCACATGTCGCTTCATACCCAAGGGAGAGGCTTTATGATAATGCCCCACTACACATGTTCTAAGTTTTGGTGATCTAGAATCAATTCATTTGTAACTTGTATGGGTAATAGTCAATCCAATTCGGCTCTTTGTCAAGCTTGGCCGTGATCGACGCCTTTAAAAATTTATCAAATTCATTTAACTTAAGTTCGGCTTGTCTGGAGACTTTTGTGTAAAACTCGAACTCTGGCTTGTAAATGGTTTTTATAGGATTGAACATGGCTTGGGGAAGTCTCATTTGCCAGCCGAGTCTAAATTGTACTCGAGCTCGGCTCATAAATCTATGAAGGGTAGAGCTTGTTCATTGTTTGACTCGTTAGTTATAAGATTAAAAAAAATCATACAATTTATATTATGTTATGTACATGCATTGATAGATTACTTTATACAATTTATATCATACAATTTTTATTGATAATGGTGGTGAAAGGTATTCGTGATATTGACAATGATACGGTTGTTCTCTATCATTTTGAGTATCTCATATTTATTTATTTGTATATAATTGCAGGCATGAATCAAAAGTCATAAAAGAAATTGTTGATGCAATTTTTGATAGATTGTTCCCCTTGGACTCTGATGTTGATGAAGACCTTGTTGGGATGAGTACCCGCTTGAATGATTTGAAATCTCGATTAGACATTGGGTCAAGTGGTGTGCGCATGATTGGGATATGGGGGGTTGGGGGTAGTGGTAAGACTACTCTTGCATTTTCTCTTTATAAGAAAATCTCTTGTCATTTTCAAGGTCATTGTATTGTTGACAATATTCAAGTGGAATCAAATAAACATGGTTTAAAAACTCTGCAAGAAAAAATTCTATCGTCTGTTTTAAAAACAGAACGATGGGTGCAGAGTGTTGAGGAAGGAAAAGAAATGATAAAAAGGAGGTTATGTAAAAGTAAAGTTTTGATACTTCTTGATGATGTCAATGATCTTGATCAACTACAAGCGTTAGCTGGATCACATAAATGGTTTGGTAGTGGGAGTTTAATAATAATCACAACCAGAGATGAACATTTGCTAAGAAGCCACAAGATAGACGAGATATATCGTGTCAAGTTGTTACTAGAAGACGAGGCTATCCGACTATTTAATATGCACGCGCGCAATGAAAAAGACCCCATAGAAGATTATGAGAAACTTTCATTACGTGTGGTTTCTTATGCTAGTGGGTTGCCATTAGCACTTAAAGTTTTAGGTTCGTTTCTATACGACAAAAAGAAGAGTGAGTGGATTAGTGCCTTTAACAAGTTAAAAGACATCCCAGATCCCAAGGTCATGGATGTACTCAAAATTAGTTACGATGGACTTGAAAATTACCAGAAAGAGTTATTCTTGGATATTGCATGTTTCTGGAGATGGGAAAGCGTAGATGATGTTATGGAGATACTTGAAGCATGTGATTTTTACCCTGAAATAGGGATCAAAGTGTTAAGAGAAAAAGCTCTTATAAGTATTGTAGATGGTAGGTTTGATATGCATGACCTGGTTCAAGAAATGGGGATCTACATTGTTAGAGGAGAACATCCAAAGAACCCTGAAAAACATAGCAGAGTCTGGAAAGATGAAGAAATCAGAAACATGTGCTTTCGGGATGCAACAATGGTAAAGGTTACGCTTCCAAAATATGCACTAAATGATAGGCGACCCTTACATTGTTTTTTCTTTGTTTCAGGAATATCACAAGATTGAAGCCATAAGATTTGAAGATTATTATGATGATGATAATCTTTATTTATTACCATTCTGTAGAATTGTTTCAAACATAAAGAAACTAAGGTGCCTTATGGTAAAAATTAAAGAAATCAACAAATGGCAACTATGTAGTTATCAGGGGAAGGAGGAGGAGGTTGAGGAGTATATTGAAGGGCCTGGGTTTCTTTCCAATGAGTTGCGGTACATTGATTGGGACCGATATCCGAAAAGTCCATTCCCGGACAGCTTCCAACCTAAGAAGCTTGTTGTTCTAAAATTGAGTAGTATGCAAAAAGAACTTTGGAGGGGTTATAAGGTAATTCCTTTGATTTAGGCTAAAGGCATTTTACATCCTTTATGTTTTAATGAAGTTGCAGTCCTTTAACTTCGAAAATTACGCTACATGTCCTTTATGTTATAGTTTCTCTTCAAGCCGTGTCCTTATGCCTTAACCCAGTTTGTTTTTAGCGTTAAGTTAGGTCATATGCCACTCACATGAGGACATGATGGTCATTTTGTTCCCCTTTAAAAATAATATTAGATTATACAAACATAATTTTATTACCCCAATACTCAGCTCGGATCTCTAAAAAGATGAACACAAACTGGGTGATCTCCACCTCCACCTACCTACCATCACAAAACCTCCACCATACAGACCCTTGACGACTGCATCTCCGTCGTTCCACCCACATCAGCCACCGTCACACCATCCCCACGTACATCCAGCCACAGTCGCAACCCAACAACCTCTAGCCATCACCACGACCAATTCGACACCGCCTTATGTCCTGCGGCCTCTCTGCTCTTTCTCACGGTCATCAAAAGCTCCATTAGGTTAGAATTTCCAGAGCCGTTGTGGCCAATAATGGCGGTGAAGTCATAAAACGGACCGATGATTTGGTGACCGTTGAAGAATTTGAAGTTTTCGAGTTCGATTTGGTGGACTTTGCCCTGTGAAGCCATGGCTGGCTTGGTTTTGTTTGAAACCCTAGGTTAGGGTTTAGGGTGAAGTGAATTGGAAAATTGTTAATGGGGTGAGTCAGGGTGTTTGTGGGTGGAGTTGTGGGTCGGTCGGATCATCAGCCCAAATCATTTCTTGGTTAAATTTGTTTCATAAAGGGGGTGCAGGAGATGGTGAATCTGTTGATGGTACGTAGCAAGGCATTTTCAGGTGACTGGGTGCCGGCGATGATGACAGGCGGTAGGGTGGCCTGACATGAAGGTTGTCTGTGGGATTTCTAAGAACATGTGTAGTGGTAGAAGGTTATAATGCCCCCACCATGGGGCATTATACGACACGTGGCGTCCTAGTCAGCAAGGGGGCATTATAGCAAAAGTGGTGTAGTGAGTATAATGCCCCATAATGCCCCATTCAATCATTTCACAATCATTTCACAATTATTTTTTTTAATTTAAAACATAAAAAAACTTCATTAATTTAAAAATAAAATTACATTACTTGAAATAAAAATAAAAAAAAAACTGAAAAAAAAAAAAACAGAAAAAAAACAGAAAAATAAAAAAACAGAAAAAAAAACAGAAAAAATAAAGTTAAAAAAAATAACATGATCTAGAGTTCATATTTTTCTCGAATTTTATGTTGACGCATTTGCGCAAGGATCAACGCGTCGCCTTGGAGGTGATCGATCGATTTGGACAAAAACTCAATGTCCTTTTCCATTTGCCTCGCCTCTTGCATCTCGTTAAACTTTTTGGTTTCGGCCACTCGTTCTTGCATAATCTCCCAACGTTTGTAGCCGAGGTCGCGAATGTCTTGGAGACGACGGTTCATCTCCTCGAAATCATCCTTTAACTCGAGATCGGAAGACGACTCAACCGTTTTTTTCCCGGTTCCCTTTCTTCTACCGGTGGGTCGGACCAACTCTTCTTGAATTCCCTCGTCAACGTCCACCGCCTCATTTAAATCAACATTGCGGGCATCCGATGTCGGAGTTGACGGGTCCGCCGAGGATGATGTTTTTGACCTTTTAGCCCGACGTCTACTACTAGACGTCATTGGATTAACTACCGCCCACTTTGGACTTTTTCGTAGTACTTCCCAACACTTATAGTACGCGAAAGGGCATTTTGTCCTCTCGAACTCCTCCAAAGTCTTCGTTAAAACCCAAACGTCACCTTCACCGCTCGGGCGATTATCGTAGTTACGTTGGAAGACTTCTTGGAACGAATGACACTTGTTGTTGATGTCGGTCCATTTGCTAGAAATGGAGTCTTTGTCCCGATGTTCGCCTTGACCCCACGTGCTAAAGAAGAGTGCACGAACCCTATCCCAAAAAACCGGGCCCGTTTGAAAGTTTGCTACAAAAAAAAAAAAAATAAGTTGTTTGTTATAAAATAAAGTAACAAAATAAGTAAAATAATATTTATATAAAAAAGTTACCGGTCTCTTCGTCCTCTGAAATGTCGACAAACGCCCGAGTCAACGTGTATTCCTCTTCCTTCGTCCATTTGATGATATTTTTTGTACGCCGCGGTGCGTCCTTAT
Source organism: Helianthus tuberosus (assembly GCA_030545235.1). Lineage (NCBI taxonomy): Eukaryota > Viridiplantae > Streptophyta > Magnoliopsida > Asterales > Asteraceae > Helianthus > Helianthus tuberosus. The sequence continues at coordinate 146,749,248 of CM060374.1, forward strand.
CCTTCTTCTTATGCGACCTTCTGCCGCGTTTCGATGTTTCTTGCACCGGTTCGGGTTGCGTCTCTGGTACGACATCCACATCGGGTTCGGCTTCGGGTTGTAACGGTTGAGACCCGCCGGCTTGACCATAGCCGAAAGTGGGAGGAACAAACGGAGTGGCGCCACTCAAGTAAGCCGCGTAAGTTAAAAAGCTCGGGTCCATGTCTTGGAAGTTGTACGGGGTTTGCGGTTGGGTTGTGTTCGGGTTTGCGGGTCTAGCGGGGACACCAAAAGGAGGGCGGTATGGATGCATGATTGTATAAAAATTAGAAGAAAGTGGGTGTTTTTTTTATAAAAATTAGAAGAAAAGTGGGAGAGAGTAGGAGATAAAGTGGGTTTTTTTTTTTAAATAATGGGTTGATATATATAGTGTGGTAATTTATTAAATTAAAAAAAAAATAAAGAAAGTTACCGTTTGAGAACGGTCGAAAATAGTGGGCCCCATGTCAATTTAAGCGTTATTTTTAAAACGCCGGGGCGATTTTTTTTCGAAAATAACGCCCCCTGTAATGGGGGGGGGGGTGGGCGTTATAGGGCGTTTTCGGGCAAAAATTTTTACAAAAAACGCCCCATTACGCATGGTCTAAGAGAGGGGCGTGAGTTTTCTGTATATTAATTAATTTATTATAAGTAATGGGGTTCAAAAAATTTTATTTTATGTTTTAAATATATATATATATATATATTTAATGGGGGGACAAAATGACTAGAATACCCTCACGTGCACGTGCACGTGGGGGAAGCTAACAAAAAAAACTAACCTAATGGAAGATAGTAACATAAAGGACGTGCAGTGTAATTTTCGAAGTTAAAGTACAACGCCTGCAACTTTGTTTAAACACAAAGGACGTAAAATGCAATTTAGCCTTTGATTTAACATATATATATATATATAAGTAGTGGATTAAGACTGACGTTTGATTACCTTTAACCTAGCAAATACAAATGCTTAGTCATGGCATTAGATTGTTACAAACTTTTTCTTTTATTAAATTTCATAAACTATGATAATAATATTTACTTGTGTATATTGTAGCATCTACCACATTTGAAAGTGCTTCAACTCTTTGCCATGCCCAATCTACTCAGCACACCAGATTTTGATGGACCCCCATGTCTTCAAAAGTTAACACTTCATTGTTGTAATGAGTTGGAAGAGATTCACCCTTCACTTGGAACTCACACGAGTCTTGTATACTTAAGTATATTAGGTTGTTACAACCTTAGAAGGTTTCCAAGAATTGTCCAGATGGTAAACCTCAAGACTCTAGAAATAAAGGGTTGTAGATTGAAAGATGGAGAAATCCCTTATGATATAGGTAAGTTATCCAACTTACAAGAGCTAGATCTAAGGAGTAATGATTTTTCAAGATTAGATTTCAGCCTCGCGCAGCTTATTCAGCTCAAAGTCCTCAACATGTCACATTGTTACGAGCTTCTTGAATTGCCCGAGCTCCCATCAAATTTAGCTATTCTTAAAGCAGACTGTTGCACGTCACTTAAAACTGTTGGAGATTGCCACAAAAATTGTAAACAGTTATGCGAAGTCTCGTTTCATGGATGCCATAGCATTCATAATGGTGAAAGATTACTACAATCCATGCTTGAGGTATGTTTGTTTGTGTGTTTTTTTAATCTCATTTAGTAATGATCTGAATATAACGACCGTGTGTTAATGAACTAGGGAAATGCTATTGAAAATGGCTCTATGCTTCTCCGACTTGGAGGTGTTGATGTTGCAAAGGGGTTTACACCTCCTTTGCTTAGAGGGGGTAGATGTATAGTGCAACTTCCAGAGAATTGGTACAGTGACTTTTGTGGTTTATTGATAACTGTTGTTTTGCCAACTTACTTATCTTCAATAGTATTAAGTATGAATGAGGTGATGAGTGGTATGGATTCTCAAGATGATGTGGTTTGGGAGGAGATTGATAATGCCAATGATTGGTATGGCGAGGATACATTGGTATGGTATGTTTCATTTGGTTCATTGAGAAACACTACATGGTGGAATCAAAGATACAAAGCTCTCTTGTTTCGCATTACTGATAAAGATAAGAATAGGAATGAAAAGTGTAGCGGTTTTAGAGTCAGACTCATCGACCAGAAAAGTAGAACGAGTCTAACAGAAACATCAACATGTCATTCTCATCATGCACCTAGATTCAAGATCGAAGGTGACACAAAATCTGCTTTAAGGATATCCTTAGAGTTTAGTGTAATCAGGATTGTGGTACGTAAATTATTTGTTAGTATGTAAAATCATAAATATATATAAATTTTACTTCCAAACATTCCTTCATATATTACCAACAAATTTAGTATTGTCGCAAATGACTTTATTTTCTTCTATTTTGTTTATAAATGTAACATGGATGACAATGTTTAGAGAAATAATTCACTTACTGATGAATGCAATCATCAAATCCATCTAATACTTCCATCATTAGAAGCTTTTTATTCCTCTTTGTTGTAACCGAAACGGCTACGTCATCAGCCACCCGCAAGTAGAGGTGTACAAATCGGTTTTTTTTTTTTTTTTGAAAACCGGTTACGGTTATTAACCGGACCGGTTTTTTTGGTCCAAAACAAAAACCGGTTTTTAATAACCGGTTTCGGTTACTAACCGGTTTTTCAAGTCCAAAACAGTAACCGGTTGGGACTGGTTTTAAACCGGTTTCGGTTTTTTTTTAGTACTTATTCCCCTTCCAACAGCAATATTAAAAATAAACAAACTAAATAGTAAATACTATAAGTACTAACCTGTTCTAACATTTGTTGGGGAAATTCGAAATTGCTTGGATAAATCTGAAGTCGTGTAATCACTTTCAGATCAAACAATTGGAGTGGCTACCAATCTTTGATCGGATAAAATCAGATTGATTCTAGATTTCTGTATGAGAATTTGGTTCAGAGAATTTTGAGGGATTTGACGAACTGCAAATTCGTCTAGGGTTTGCAAAACCGTTTGAGAGCGTATTTGCAGTTTCCACAACTGCTTGCAGTTTTCAATTTTGAACAAAAAACGTCTTTAGTCCCTCATGTTTCAAAAGTGCATATTTAGCCCGAAATTTAATTTCTGATGCATTTTCGATAAAGGACTTTTGTCCAAAATAAAAAATTTTCCAGCTGACCTGGCAGCTCGACCCCAGCCAGGGGCTCTGCCCCTTGGACCCCGCTTCTCTCGGGGGCGCTGCCCCCGAACCCCCGCCAAGGGGGCGCTGCCCCCTTGGATCCCCCGTTAGTCCCGGTGACATTCAAATAAGCGTGCACTCTTATTTGTATATCACACGCAATCTCAAATTACACTAAAATATCCAACAACATTTAACTTGACATTTCCTCCTACAAAATCAACACATGAAACACCATGATCTCGTTCCCTAGTCAAGTAGTAAGAAGCCAAGAGTATGGAACAATAATGAAGTGCATTTTCTTTTTGAATTACATCTTTTTATTATTAAAAAAAAGTTATTTTTGTGATAAATAAATAAAGGAAGATAGGGATTACTACAATACGTTAGGGAACAGAGAAAATTTAGAAAAGTGATTATTCCTGGAATGTGGTGGATTTAAGAATTTTTTCACTAGGTTCTGATAGATTCTCACTAATTCTCATTATTATTTTTTTTCAAATCATACAAGGTTCTCATTAATTTTTTCTATTTTTTTCAAACCGAATGGGTTCCTAGGAACCCACAAAAGTGGCCTAGATCCGCCCATGTTACTGGATTCGGATACTTTGGGCCCGTTGTTACAAAAGACTGGGACCCCAACCTGATTTGTGAATTGGTGAGTTGTGACTCGATAATGTGATCATTCCTGGATTCGGATACCTTGGGCCCGTTGTTCAGTCACAAGCTTCTGATCTGGGCCATCTAAATGGGCTTACTTACACAGTTTTGAATAATAATGGCATCTAGTGGTGCACAAATCGGGTTTTTTTAAAAACCGGGTTTCGGGTAGGATCGGGTTCGGGTAGGATCGGGTTTTACAAAATCGGGTTTTTTTTTAAACCGGTTCGGGTCCGGGTCCGGGTTCTCTACCAAAAATGTATACCCGGGTTCGGGTAAGGTTCGGGTCGGGTTTTATAAAACCCGGGTATTATAAAACCCTATTTCCGGGTTCGGGTCCGGTTCGGGTATTCATCGGGTAGGGTTCGGGTATGCATCGGGTTGGGAAAAAACCCGCACCGGGTATTAAAAAAACCCGACCGGAACTATGCTTATAAAATGTATCAAACATAACTCTCACACATATACATCAAATCTATTGATAAACAGAGGCACAATTTATAAACAGAGGCACAATTTATAGTTCTTCATGTGGTTATTCTTGAACTTTATAAATAGAGGCACAATTTATTAAATACAAAAACTAATAATGATATTAAACAAACAAAGAAAATAGAAGGGCCAACATATATTGACATATTTGTTTCCACTTGTAATGAAATATACTAAATAATTAAGTAGCGGTGGCAAATATCATTAGAAACCTAATAATTAAACAAGATTACATCAAAACGCATACATAATTTTGTTAAATCATAAGAACTAGAAGTCTTAATGCATACATAATTAAACAAGATTACATCAAAATCGGGTTTTTTTAAAAACCGGTTCCGGGTTCGGGTTCGGGTATTTATAAAACCGGTTCCGGGTTCGGGTTTTAGATCAAATATGCATACCCGGTCCCTACCCTACGGGTAGGGTCGGGTTCGGGTATAAAAAACCCGGGTTTTATAATACTTGATTCCGGGTTTTTTTTTCGGGTCCGGGTTCGGGTTTTTTGTGCACCACTAATGGCATCCACTATTCCACTTCTAATCAATCGGGAAATCCCTTCTACGGTCTATTAGAGGTGTACAAACCGGTTAATTTCAATAACTTGTTTGGTTAACCAATTGTACCGGTTATATTGACTTTTTGACTATACTCGGTTAATGCTTTAACCAGTTCAGTTAACCGGTTATTTTGACTTTTTGACTTTAACCGGTTAGTTTCGGTTAATAACCGGGTTTTTTTTTTGCCTTTTTTTTCCGTTTTTTTTTGTTAACCGGTCTACCTTTTAAAAAACCGGTTACTATACCAAATATTTATAACCGGTTGTTATTCCTCGAACGGTTATTAACTGGTTACAGTTTCGGTTAATAACTGGTTATGGTTAATTAACCGATTATTTGTGCAGCTCTAGGTCCATTAGTGACTAGTGAGGTCAGGTGTTGCGAGACTATGTAACTATGAAAAGATAAAAAGTTTGGGTTATCTAGGGGTGCAAACGAGCCGAGCTACTCGAGCTCGGCTCGAAAAAAAGCTCGAACGAGTCGAGCTTAAACGAGCTCGAGCTCGAGCCCGAGCCGAAAAAACAAGCTCGTTTAATAAACGAGTCCAAGCCCGAGCTTCGCTTATCGAGCTCAAGCCGGCTCGCGAGCCTAAACGAGCTTTCTGTTGATATATTTTTTATTAATATATTAAACATATATTTATATAATAATAATTATCATTTATATAAATATAAAAGTTTAACTTAATTATATGTATAATAAAAATTAAAATTAATTAATAAATACTAAACGAGTCGAGCCCGAGCCGAGCTCGAGCTTTAAAAATTACCTTCGAGCCGAGCCAAGCTTGAATCGAGCTTTCATATGTTAAACGAGCTCGAGCTCGAGCCTGGTCGTGGTCGAGCTCGGGCTCGGCTCGTTTACACCCCTAGTGTTATCTATCCCTCCACGCGCATCTTCTCGATTTTCTTTTCTCGACCAAACTATTTTCCTACTAACATTCACATTTATATTCACATGCACATTGTAACACATATTTACCTATATATTTAAAAGCGAAGTCATTGAACAGTAATAAATAAATAATAAATATTAAAAAGAGAAATAAATGAATAGTATCGGGTATCGGTACCGGTATTCATCGGGTTTTACCCTCAAATACCGGTGCCGTACCAGTACCGACCGTATCAAGCCGTACTGTACCAGGTATATTCCATCGGGTTTTACCCTCAAATACCGGTGCCGTACTAGTACCGACCATATCAAGCCGTACTGTACCAGGTATATTCAGTACCGGTACCCACTTTTGGGGATTTTGGTAACGGTATTTTCGGTACCGGTTCGTACCGAGCTCATCAAATCCTGTAGCAACGTAGCAATGCAAGTAATTGCACAGTTTAGATTACTTTTCATACACACAGTAAGTAAACTGTATTTCGTTTGAATGAGGTTTTATATACACAACAATTTATTTTGCTTTATTTTTTGTCTTTTTACGTAGTGAATGAATTGTAGCATGTAAAATTAACTTGGATATTTAGATTATTGATGAGAAAATCGTATCAAATCCTGTAATCAAACCGGTATCCTATCGTTACCAAATTTACTATACCAAATCATTTTCGGTACCAATTTGGTACCCACATTTTGGCGTTTTCAGAATCGTTACTTTCGGTTCGACATCGGTCTAGCACCACACCTATATTTATTGATTTTTACCTTCAAATACCATACCGTATTGTACCGAGCATTTTCGGTGTCGGTACCTAATTTCGATGATTTTCCGGATCTGTACTTTCGGTGTCGTTACCGGTACCGAGCTCGTCCATATTTTAACGTGTTAGCACCCTAATAACTGAACTGAAAACAAACGAATTTCCAACATGGTGGACGTGTGGGTCCTATTATTATATATTAGGTTATTTAAAATCGTTTTTTAGGACGGATTGACTATCCTTTTCACAACATTTTTATTTATGTTTTAATATTCGGTATCTGCTTGCCGTTACTGACACGCGTTTTGCAGTTATTGGGTCCCCGCCGCAACGCGCGGGCAGAAATTTAACTAGTTTATATAACAAATCTGGAAGAAAAAGATATCATAGACAAGTGCATGTAAAAAACCAATAAATACACCACATTTGTCTAAATAAATTAAAAGGTAGTGGTATATACATGCGCATCTAACACAAAAGTAGTTAAGATTATATATCCAAACAAAACACATTATACATGCAACAAGCACATGTATATAAAACCAAAATTCAGAACCACTATATTTATTTTTGCATTATAAAAGTTAAATGAGAAATTGAAGAACCATTATTATCCACATGCGTATTCCCATTAAACTTATTAGGGTGGAGGAGGGTATGTGTTACCCAATCACCCTAATGCATGATGGAGGTTGAAAGAGTGAGGACCAGACTTTTAAAAATCTAATATTATACATTTCAAAAAAATCAAAAATATTGGTAAGACTAACACTGCAAGCGAAAAATCAGAGGAGGTCGGGCACCCCTGGCAAAAACAATAAAGCATCACCCTTACCCAAGTGACTTAAACCAACTGCCCAATATGATTCTTACACCTCAAAACTATTTAGGCCATGTGTAGTCATAAAACCCTTTGTGGGACGTTATGCGACAAGTGTCGAAACGCGTAAGAGAGAGGCTTTATGGGGATTTATATAACTTGAGTGTGTAGTGGGGATATATATGTGTATGTATATATATGTGTGTGAGTGGGGAAGAAAGGGCCACACCGTGAAAATTTTCGCGAGGAGGAGGGAGAGGCCGCACATGGCGCCCCCGTAAATTATGGGAGAATGAGACGCCATATAAAGCCCCATTTCAAATGGTTTTAAAGTATCCTAAGTACTTAATTTTGGTAAGGGCATCTTACCCTAAATTCTCACCACATTTTTTTCTAAATAATACAAAAACCAAACTTAGTTAAACATTAATTCTTAAATAAAAAAGTGCATAAAATTTACATACTTAACATTAAAACTTAAAAACTACATAATTAAAGTTAAAACGTGATTAAATGGCAGGTCACGTGGCGCCTCTGGTCCCGATGGCCGCCGCAGTCGCTTGCTTCTTCGTTATGTTGCTACCATCATACATCGTCTCGTTGTAGACTTGGTTAAATCTACGACATGCCATTGATCACCCAAAACTTTGAATGAATTTAGTGTAACCTTCAATCGTTCTATCCAAATGTTGACTGAATTGTTCAAAGGCAACGATCCAAAATGTCGTGGGTGTGTGCGGCTATGGGTCCAAGGCGACACTCAACCAAGCCGTAGCCAAGGCATTTTTCTCTTCTTCAGTCCAACTTCTCTTAGCCATTTGAGATTGAGTGGTAAGAAGTTAGAGAAAATTTGAGTTGTATAGAAGATAATTTGAGAGAGTAGAATTGTGTGGTAAAAATTGGTTGAATGGAAAGATATGACTATATAGTATAAAAAGTTTTTTTTTTTTTTTTTTTTAAATAGTCATTGTTCGACACGGCTAGCGCACACACCCGAGTATAGAAACCCCAATTGCATTACTCATAATTGTCGCATGTTGTGGGATAGGGATAGTTTCAAATCCACTCTTGGATTGTTTAGATACATATACCATAATGCATTAAACTATATTATAATAGTGTACTAAAACTTTATAATTTGGAACACCATAGTTATGCATATGCACCGATATAAACATATGCATATGTTGATCAACTTTTCATACAACTAAACGCATTGTTTAACTTTTACAAAAGCTTTCCTTGTTTTGGGTAGTTTTTATAAAAATCTCGTGTGCATCAAGATTCAATATGTGGTCATCTTAAGCATTTTTACATATCATTGTAATACATCGTATATTTTGTAATCTACTCTACTTTTTGGTTAATTTATATGTTTTTAGGTAGTGCATATTTAGGGGAAGGTTCAAATGAAAACCACTAGTTATTGTGAAAACTCGAAAACTAATTAAAAACCACTAAAAAGGAGGGGGGGGGGGGGGAGACTTTTAATGAAGGAGGGGTAAAATTGGAAAAAAATATATATAACTTTTCAAATATTTCCCATTTCTCCATACGTTATCATTTTAAAACAAAAATGACACCATAAGATCACAAATTTTTGTATCTTTCATTCAAGTATATTCGAGCATATTTTTTATGACATAAAAAAAAGATTTATGGTGTCGTCTTGTTTTCAATACTATTATTATATTAGTGCACATGTGCAATATAACATGTACTACAATTGCATTACATGCTTAAAATTAGCTTTTTGAGTCTAGTTTAGCTTTTAGAGTTAGTTTTTTTGGAGGTTTAGGATTAGGATTAGCTTTTTGGGTGTGGGGGGGAGGGGGGTTTAGGTTTTTGGGGGGTGGGGTGGGGGGGGGGTTAGGTTTTTTTTTCGGGTTTATGTTTAGGGTTTAGTTTTAGGTTTTCGGGAGGGTAGGGGGTGGGGGGGGGGGGGTTTAGGTTTTTGGGGGGTGGGGGGATAGGCTTTTGGTGGGAGGGTGAATTTAGGTTTTTGGGGGTGGGGGGTTTAGGTTTTTGGGGGGTGTCGGTGGGGGGTGGGTTAAGTGGTTTAGGCTTTCCGTATTAGTGTACTACACATGTGCATTACAACCAAAAAAATTTTTTTTTTTTTTTTTGAAATTTTTTTTTCATATATAAAAACCAGCGAAATTTATAAAAAAAATTGAAAAAAAAAAAAGAAAATTTGTGTGTTTTTTAGGCTTTTTTTAGTTAGTTTTCGAGTTTTCACAATAAAAGTGGTTTTCATTTGAACCATCTCCTGCATATTTAACGTCCTATTTATTATATTATTGTATCAAGAGTAAAATGGCAAAATGGTCCCTGAATTTAGATCGACAAAAGAGGGAAAAATTAATAGAAAATTCTAACTCAGTTTGTCAATTGGATAAAAATGACAACAAAAATGTAACCTCATGGACCCGAACCCGCTGGGTAAACCCGAAACCCGACACATTTGGGACGGGTTTGGGGTCGGTTAATCGGGTTTGGGACGGGTTTGGGAATAGTTTTTATTTTTTCGCGGTTTGGGATTTAATAATATACCCGTTTACCCGACCCAATTACCCGATAAAGTGTACCCGATTGTATACCCGATATATTTTCTTTTATATTATTAAATATGTATATATATGATACATCCAGTTTTTATAAATATAAGTATTCTATTCCGTATACATTGTAGTTATTTGATATATATTTTTATAATGACAATACAAAATGTAACTGAAAAGTAGTTGTCCGATAGATACCCAATGGGTTTTGAGATGAGTATACTCAACGAGTAATCTTTTTAAATTAACGGGTTTACCCGAAACCCACGGGTATTCCCGATACCCGATGGGTATTTACCCGCTAGAAACCCGACGGGTTTGGGATAAGTTTATCTAACCGGGTTTGAGTTTGGGATTACTTAAACCCATCCCAAACCCGACCAATTCCCATCCACTCATATGATGTAGTGGATTGTCTATTCTACCCTTTTTAAGAATTGTTTTTCATATTTACAATAACCATCACCTATACATTCACACATGCAATTACATTTCTTAATCAAGTGTAGTATTTTCAACCATGTTAGTTGTCACTGACATCACATTTTTGTTATATCATTATACCTAGATCAAGTGTTCCGATATCTTTATTATGTCACCATCACAAATTCCTCTTTCAAGTTTAGAAAATAGAGAAAGAGCCATCTAGTTGGGCAACTTGATTGATATTCATGTGTTACCATTACCATATAATCTGTGTTATTATTGTAACGAACCATAAAAGTCAAAGATATTTGCGTGTGATATGCCAAACATATGTGATATGTTCAATTAGTATTATTATCAACTTGGAGCAATAAAAGCGTGTGTATAATTTATTTCCAAATTTAGAAATAAATTGAATAGAGTGTAAGCGAGAGATCCGGGTCAATTACACAACAGAACTTTCTAAAAATAGTAATTAAACCCAACTGATTTCCAAACAAATAACCTTATCAATCATGACAATGCCAAGACAAATGCTATATTTCATCATTGGGATTGGATATCAATAATTTTATTAACTTTTATGATAGTTATATATGTATTTTATAGTTATTACACCTGGAAAATATATATTTTTTAGAGCATAAATATTTGAAATATTGTAACTTTGACATTTCTTAGAGTTGACAAAATAGGTGGATTTGATAATTTTGCTAACGAGTTATCACATAGAAAAGCGATCCAGTTAAGATAAAACATACTAATAAGGTTGTTGATCTATTGACAAAGCAAATTTATGAACACCTAGGTTGGAATTTATATTTCAAAAAAACAAGTTATGATAAACCTTAGTATATATGATTCAGTTATTTTTTTATTTTGAGAGCTTTTAAACACCCTTGTTTCGAATAAAATTGAATTCATTTAGTTTGACATGTCTTTGTCTAGAAAGTTAAATATTATTTGTTAAAAAAATGACATTCTACTGGTTAAAATGTTATACTACAATAGGGATGAGCTCGGTACCGGTACCAGGTACTTAATGCTCATCCCTATACTACAATCTGCTATATATTAAACATTTGAGTCGAATTCAAGAAATTAAATGCACCTTGCTATGTTTTGGTTAGTGTTGATGAATAATTGTATTTGGTTTCCTGTCGCTATGTTTTGGTTAGTGTTGATGAATAAATTGTATTTGGTTTCCTGTTAAAATAAATAAATAAATGCCATATTTTCTCATTTTCTATATTTCTAAAATAAATATTACATATATTAAGGTTTTGTTCCAATATCACTTATTTGTGTTAGAGCATTTTTTTTAAGAGTTAAATGTCATTTTAGTCCATGTGGTTTGGGCTATTTTGTCAATTTAGTCCAAATACCACAACACTTTATTCTAACCAGGATCGAATCCAAGATTACTCTTTGTCCATGAATAGCTGAAATAGTCTTTACCCATAAAGAGCTTTGTTGACTTCTGTATCTCCAAAACCATTTAGCTAAGAAAGCCCAATTCAAACTTTTTAAGTCTCCCAACCCAATTTCGCCTACCCTCTTCGGTTTCGTTATACGATTCCATGACACCCACTTTAGTTTATTTTTCCCTCCCTAGTTGCCGCAAACAAATGTTCTCCTTGTCCCTTCCAGAGAATCAAGGACTTTTTTTGGCCCCTTGAACAAAGACAGGTAATAAATTGGGAGGCTACCGAAAGTCGACTTTGCTAAAGTTAACTGCCCCGCCATAGTCAAACATTTTGCCTTCCATGACGATAGCTTAGTATTAAATCGATCCACAATCACTTGCCAATGACACACCCTCTTCATATTCGAACCAATAGGACACCCTAGAAACGTCATTGAAAACATTCTAACTTTGCAATTAACCAACCCCGCCATTTGTTTCACTTTTTCTTCCCCAACCCCCACTACATAAAGACAGCCTTTCCCAAAGTTCACTTTTAAACCGATAAGAAGATACAACAGTCTTAGAATTCGGTTTAGACTTAATAAATTTTCTTCGGACCAAGACCCCATAAAAATCACATCATTTGCGTAACACAATTGAGATAGCATAGGACCTCTATTATGGAGTGTAATACCCGTGAATAAGCCCCCATTCACTGCTCTTTTCATAAACACTTCTAGGACCTCCAAAACGATAATAAAGAGAAAGGGAGAAAGCGGGTCGCCTTGCCTTAACCCTTTTCCCAATATTGAACTCCTCGGTAGAATAGCCATGGACCAAAACTAAAGCTCTGCCCGTTCGAAGACACATATATCCATCTTCTCCACCTTTTAGAGCATCTATAACGGTAAAGGTAGTCCAAAATCCAGACTTCCTAATGAACATGTCACATCATTCCAGACCTCACTTTTCCCCACAACAATAAACAAATACAAATCACCAGTTCATTATCCACCTCAACCTACAGTTTCTTTTTTTTAACCATTTATAATTTATATATATCATTTATAATAAACAATAATTGTATTTCTTTTATATTAATAATATATATTTTTCTTTTATAAATTATATAAATACTAATTTATTTTTATTCTTTTAGATATTTATGTTTTATTTTTTTCTTCTCGGACGATTAGAGTTTCAACTACTATTTTTTTCAAACCTCAGGCAATCGTCTCGGGGGTTTAGGTTTTTGAGGGGTGGGAATTTAGTTTTTTTTTTCACGCATGGTGAGAGGGTTAGGTTTTTTGGTTGTGGGGGTGGGGGGTTCATTGTTTGTGTTTTATTTATTTTTGTTTTGAGTTTATTTTGTTTGTGTTCATACTAGTTTTTAAGTTCACTCTTTAAAGCTAGTTCTCGCATGAAACCTGCCATATATATATGTATATATAGGTAGAGGTTCCTGTAAAAAAAAAAATTGTGAGAAAGGTAAGAAAGAATCTACACCATTAGATCTAATGGTTGAGATCATAATGGGAAAATTGTAAATAATGTTTACTATTAAACATATTAATTTTCTAGATTAAGGGTATATTTAACATTTTTAAATTAAGAAACTAACATTAATGCACATGCAACTTCCCCCCGTCTTTTTTAAACGTCAATAACTTTTTATAAGTAACTTTAAAAAAATACACCATAATAACGAGCGTTTTTTTTTCTTTAATATGAGTACCATATTGCTATACTTATATAGAGAAAAAAATATGTTTCGATCAGATGTTTAGTCCATGATGTTTTGTCTATGTTCATACAGTGGTGTTTTAATTGTATTGTGATTTAAAGCGTGATGTTTTAAACACATTGGAAGGCAAGGTGTTTTTTTATCTACTGTAATGTAGGTTTTAAAACACCATGGTGTTTTAACATATGGAATCTGGAACATCTACTAGCATGCAGATGTAAAACACCATGCATGCAGGTTTAAAACACCATGTACAATAACCATACTAATGAACATTATACTAAGAACACATTCTGAAAATGGAGGTAGTGTATTTAATAGTGTTATATACTTATTGAATGATGTTATATAATTATTGAATGGTGTTATATACTTATTGAATGGTGTTATATAATTTTGATGAACCGCGAGAACCAATGTAAACACAACCAAAAATGCCTAAAAATAGCTAAAAATCACACACAAAATTATATAACACCATTCAATAAGTATATAACACCATTCAACAAGTATATATAACACCATTTTAAAACTACCACATGCGAAATTGTTACAATAAAACATGCTATTTCATCAAAATTATCACATGCGAAATTGGTACAAAAAAACAACATGCGAATTCATCAAAAAATATCACATGCGAAATTGTTATAAAAAAAAAACAACATGCTATCTCATCAAAATTATCACATGCGAAATTGGTACAAAAAAACAACATGCGAATTCATCAAAAATTATCACATGCGAAATTGTTATAAAAAAACATGCGATTTTAAAATGCGGGAAGATGATCTGACGGCTGAGATTGAAGCGTACGTAATGTACGATAAGCAATATTGTACAGTACTCTTTACCTATATATATATGGGTAAGATCAAATAAAAAATTTATTTTGCCTAAGTAGGATGAGAAGGAATCTTAACCATTAATTTTTCAAATCAATGGTTAAGATGAAAGTGTAGGAAAAAATTAGGAGTGCAAGGGTATCTTGGGAAAGTCCTATTTATGGACTTTCTCTCTCCACATGCAAGGCACATGCATATTCCACCCTCATTTTTCAAACGTTCATAACTTTTTTATACGATATTATTTTTTCATAAAAATTTCACCGTAAAATCGAGCGTCTTTTTATCTTTAATTCGAGTACCATATTACTATATAAAATATGAAAACTAAAAAAACCCACTAAAATGTGTTGTATTTCTATGTTTTATAACATTTTTGTGCTTGATTTTTGTACTATAGTTTTGTGCTAAATTTTTTGTGCTGAATTTTTTTGTCTTAATTTTTTTTCCTCAATTTTTTGTGCTGGATTTTTTTGTACTACATTTTTTTGCTGATTTTTTTCGTGCTATATTTTTTTGTACTACATTTTTGTGCTATATTTTTTTGTATTAGATTTTTTGTGCTAGATTTTTTGTGGTAGATTTTTTTGTACTAGATTTTTTTTGTTGTATTTCTAAAAAACAAAATGGGTGCCACATGTCATTTTCACTCCTATTTATAAGGACCAAAATGCCCTTCATTCCTACTTATTAGGAGTGCCACATGTCATCATCACAATCTTTTTTAGGCTACTTAGGCAAAATCCACTTTTTAGTGGATCCTTCCCCTATATATATATATATATATAGGGAGAAGATCATGCGAGAACCACCTCTTATTGCGAGAACCGCGAGAACCAATGTGAACACAACCAAAAATGCCTAAAAATAGCTAAAAATCACAAATTTTTTTTTTTTTAATATTTTTTATATAAAAATCGCTACTTTTCGAAGTCAAAAAAAATTAAAATTTTTTTTTAATTTTTTTTTTGCCACTAAAAGTAGCGATTTGAGTATAAAAAATATTAAAAATTTTTTTTTTAGATTTTTTAGATTTTTTTAGGTTTTTTGGGGGTTTAGTTTTTAGCATTTTAGCTTGGGGGGGTGGGGGTTTAGGTTTTTTTTTTTTTTTTGGGGGGGGGGGTGGGGGTTAGGTTTTTTTTAGCTATTTTAGGTTGTGTTCACAGTGGTTCTCGCGGTTCTCACAATAAGGGTGGTTCTCGCATGATCTCCTCCCTATATATATATATATATAGGGAGAAGATCATGCGAGAACCACCTCTTATTGCGAGAACCGCGAGAACCAATGTGAACACACCAAAAATGCCTAAAAATAGCTAAAAATCACACAAAAATTTTTTTTTGATTTTTTTAATATTTTTTAGGTTAAAATCGCTACTTTTCGCACCAAAAAAAAAAAAAAAAAATTTTAAATTTTTTTTTTTTTAAAAAAAAAAATTTTTTTTTTGCTTCTAAAAGTAGCGATTTTAACCTAAAAAATATTAAAAAAATCAAAAATTTTTTTTTTGATTTTTTTAGATTTTTTTAGGTTTTTGGGGGGTTTAGTTTTTAGCATTTTAGCTTGGGGGGGGGGGGGGGGGGGTTTAGGTTTTTGGGGGGTGGGGGAGGGGGGTTTAGGTTTTTTTTTTGGGGGGGGGGGGGTGGGGGGTTTAGGTTTTTGGGTGGGGGTTAGGTTTTTTTAGCTATTTTAGGTTGTGTTCACATTGGTTCGCATGAACCCCTCCCTATATATATATATATATATATATATATATATATATATATATATATATATATATATATATATATATATATATTAATTACGTGTAATGTACGCTTCTTTTTTTAACAGCGTACGATTAGAATATCGCTAACCGGGTTAGTAGTTAGTATGTTAGTATCACTAAGCTAGTATTAAAACCTTATTGTCTGGACTTGAACCAAGGATCTCCAAGAGAAGCAAGCTTAGTTTTTAAATATGTGATCCATGAACTTTTTTAGTAGAACCAAATGTAACTTCCTTATTACTAAATTTAGTTTTAATGGGGAATATTATCTTCTCTTTTTTTTCTAATTCATCATCCAAATCTATAAGGAGATGACACTATAGTTTACAACGAGTTGAGCTAAGTTCGTGCTCCACTTGATTGCTCACTCAGAGAATTCAACATCGGCTCAAGTTGACTTGAAAAGAAACATAAAACTTATTTTCGATAACCATAGATCATATTATCAAGTATATAAAAATATAACAAATGATTTCAAAAGTAGCTTTGTACATGTATTATAAATACTAGAGCGAACCAGTGGACAATTTACATTTACAATACATACAAATTCAAGTTAACGGCGGGAATAGTTTTGTTACGTGGTTGGTCAAAAGTGACGGTCATTTTGGTTTTTTCTTTCATATAATAGTTATTTATAGTTCCTGCCAAATTACAATTTTATCCTAAGTTTAAAATTATGATTTTGTACTCGATTCAAAATAAAATTTTGGTTTTGCCCCTGCTTAAATTTACGATTTTGCTCTCAGTTAAAAAATACGATTTTGCCCCAAGTTCAAAATAAAACTTTGGTTTTGCCCCAAGCTAAAAATTACGATTTTGCCCGCAGTTAAAAAATTATGATTTTGCCCCTAATTCAAAATAAAAAAAATGGTTTTGCCCTCAGTTAAAAATATTATTTTACCTCCGTTATAAAATTACGATTTTACCTAAGCGAAAAATTGCAATCTTGCCATCGTTTTTTTGGGCAAAACCATGGTAGTGTTTTATTCTAATTGGTTGACTCAATTTTGTTTTTATTCATGTTAAACAGCTGCATAGCACTCGCTAATTGGTCCAGACAAATTATTTTTTTGCCCCCAACTCTAAATTACACGCTTGCCATCGTTTTAGTTATTTTTTTTATCATAACTATGGTATTGTTTTTCTTTAATTGGTTAACTTGATTTATCTTTTTTGATATCATGTTATAAGTAGCATGTATAACTAACCGACACAAAGCCGTACATGTTATTAAACTAAGAAATATTCAGTTTAGCGTCCCGCAACGCAACCAGCACATAACTCTAGTTTCATTACAATTCTCTAATTGTTGTATCCAATTTTCACGTAAAAACGGCTCCATCAAAATAAAATAAAATAAAAACAAAGCTAAAACCATTTATGGGAACAATGGAGACATCTTCTTCAAAATATAGCTCTAGTATACCATATTCATTTTTCACTTGAAAACTTTCAAATCCTAGTCTCAGTCGTGAGTAGGTTCACATCAAAACAAAAGTCTAAGAGGAGGGTCACCTTTCAATGCTAACGTACCTCCTTAAGTGTATCAAATATTTGAAGAAGACTATTTTTCGTAACCGATGGTTCAAGCGATAGTCATGAACGAATATGATATCATGATTTATAACTATGAGGACAATGAATAAACAATTACGCTACAAGGACCATGAAATTTGTACCTTAACAGTGAAATAACAATAACAACAACAATGTTAAGCTTGAATGAAACGTGTTTCGTACTCAAGAATTCATAATATTATCGTATTCGAGAATTTGATATTCCTTACACTCGGTTCAATTTGTGGTTCGCTTAGGCCATCCTTAATGGTTAATGCCCCCCTAAGAGGCAATTTCCATCACATCACCATTATAACGCTCCTTCAAAAAAATTATAATGGTTAACGCCCCTTCAAAAAAAATTCAATTACTTTCCATTTTTTTTTTCATTGAGGGTTATACTAGAAACGGTCCTCCCTTGCATGCCTCTATAACGCCCACCAGCACGGTGTTAGGGGTGTTATAAATCCCCTTCACGCTCATATAATACCCAATACGCATGGTCTTATTATTTAGGTTTTTGAGGCTTGAGCTTGTTATAAATATTTACAAGATAGTTCATAAAATTCACTAAATTCAAGATAGGTTTTTGTTACTGTTATTATTTAACCTCCCAACTTTATTAAATCCAATATCAGATATTATTAATTAATAGGCCAAGTTTATTAAATTTAACTGATGTCTTGTATAAAATTTGTCTTACCATACATATGAAATTACAATTTTATTCATATAAGATGCGTTACATATATTACAGGGAATCCAGGTGATGTGGCGGAGTGATCAATTTCGCTATAATAAAATTTATATAAGGTTAAAAAACGAAAAAAAAAAAAGATGAAGATATCGGTTATTAGGAGGTTAAACAACTACTACATTGAAGGGAAGGAGGTGATTGATCTTTAGGTTAGAATGATGGAGAATTAAATTTCTAACTTTTTCTTTATAACCAATATATAATATCTGGTGTATTAAATTTTAAGCTTTCACTTTACAACTCAATGTATTGTATCGTCTTAATATCTCACGTCTTAATATCATCTTCATATCGCGTGAAAATTACCTTTTTATCTATAATAATAATAAATATAGATAATTAATTAATAGTCCAACTTCATTAATTTTCAATCTATTAAATTGATAGTTGAATTAATGTCTTGTGTTAAATCTGTCTAAATATAGATATGTTTGTTTTATATTAAAACTTGAATTCAAGTTAAAAACGTTTTAACCATCACTAGTACTCTAGTGGTGGCCACGAGTATTTAAGTTCCACATTTGGTGAGTCCGGGTAAGTTTTCCCCTACAGGTCTCAAGTTCGAGTTTGGATGATAGGGGTTTCTCATTGAAAGGTTTAAATTAGGGATCTATTGTGCGAGGGGGCTCTTTAGTGCGGACCCGGTTAAAACAACGTATGCTAGACCTTCCAACATTTGCGAATAATTGACACCTTTTAAAAAAAAAGTCAATTTTTTTAGACACAACTGAAATTTGATATTTCTTGTAATAATATTATTTCCATACTTCAAAATTTTAAATATACTTGTATACCCGCATAGGCTGAAAAGGCTTGATAAGATTGAATTGAGCGCTAAAGTTTTTAGCAAATCTTTAAATTTCATTAACCAACAACCGCCAACCCGAACCGGGCGGACAAAATAGAAAACACAAGACTAATTACATATTAACAAAAGAGCACCATTCCTCCCAACCTATACCTTTGTGCTTGGACCTATTCGAAAACCAGAAAAAGCTCAAAACCTTAACTTCACTAACTAAGTTCTCAATTCTATTCGGGGAGTTTGAGAATCTCGCGTTATTCCTAGCCCGCCATATACACCAACACACAATTATGATGATACCTTGAACCGCATCTCTCTTCCGTTCCGAGCCGTTGAGACTTTTAAACACTACGAACAGGTCTTGTAACGAGAAGGCGAAAATAAAGGGGAACTTGCACCACGAGCTTATGCAATTCCAGATGATGGCAGCCGTATGACAAGCAATAAATACATGATCGGCTGATTCCTCACAAGATCCGCAAAAAGAACACAGCTCGTCTTCGACGTGAACGTTCCTCTTTTTTAAAGCTTCCACCGTCGGAATACTATTCAAAACGGTCCTCCACACATGTATGTTACATTTAGCGGGAACCCATTTACTCCATTCTAAAACAAAACCGTGATCCCCGGTAACTTCGGATCTCAACAATTGTTTTACTGACTTAACTGAGAAGCTATTACCCGGATCCGCAACCCACTTCCACCGATCCCTGTCTGCCGAAATCTGAACGTCATTAAGCAGCGGTGTAATCTGACCGAGACTGGCCAGCAGATCCGCATCAACTAACTGAGATCTCCAGCTCCATTCCAAGACCTGTGAAGGACCTTGACCTTTTATTCTGTCCACAACCTTACATTTTTTCTGCGTTTCCAGGCTAAACAGATCAGGGAATTTGGTTTTTAGCGGTTCGTCTAAAAGCCATGTATCTAACCAAAAGAGGATGTCTTCACCATTACCCACACTACCTCGAATGCATTGTCTGATGTTTATCCCGCCCACTTTAGTATTAATAACCAGTTTAGCTATATTGTTCCATACGCCGGTTAAAGATTTCTTGAACGGTAAGCACTCCCATCCGACTCTAGAAACATGTAAGGCATCGATGACTTTTCTCCATAAGTTATCTTTCTCCGATTTGTACCGCCATCCCCATTTGACCAACAAGGGCGTGTTAATCTCTTGGAGTTTATTTAAACCAATACCTCCTTCCTTCTTAGGCCGAGACACTTTCTCCCACCCCGCCCAATGCATTTTTTTCTCTTCAATCGAGCCTCCCCAAAGGAATCTTTTAATCAGCCCTTCCAAGACTTCAAAGATTTTTTTTGGTGCTTTGTATATCGAGAAAAAATACGTCGGCAAACTCTCCATAACCGATCTAATAATTACGACCCTACCCCCGATGGAAAGCAAATGAGATTTCCATTTGGCTAGTCTGGCCCTAAAAATGTCGATAACCGGTTTCCAGTTAGCAATCCGGTTCATATTAGCTCCCACCAAAAGACCAAGATAATTGAACGGAGTACAATCCGGTCTACACCCTACTTCAGTCGCCATAACTCCTATCTCTTCCGATTCCACTCCAATGCCAATGAGATTTGATTTGTCAAGGTTGATCTTAAGGCCTGAAACTATGTGAAAACAACGGAGAATTCTGACTATGTTACTAACTTCCCCTTTATCCCATTCTCCAACCACGATAGCGTCATCCGCATAGAAAAGGTGAAAAATAACCGGCCCGTTGTTAGGGGTGGCTAGCCCTTTGACATCTCCCACTTCTTTTGCCCGATCGAACATACAAGACAGGGCCTCCATAACAACAAGGAAAAGGAACGGAGAAAGGGGGTCCCCTTGTGTCACGGCCCCAGCCCCGGGTTTGACCCGGTCAGGAGCCGGGGACAGGAACCCATGGTATCTATGATGCGACAACGGAAGATTTTAACAGGATCTTTTTAAAACTTGAAATGCCCGATTATTTTATTTCATAATGCGGGATAAACCCCGTAATTTACAAAAGAGGAATTTAACTAGGAAATTCCCTGATTTATTAAAACATGTTTATTCATTTTAACTGAGCCACCTCCTCAAGCTGGTTAGTGCTTCGTAGCACGTTTCCTTGATTTACAGCAGGTCGCCTGAAACATGTTTTAATAATATTTTATCAGCGGGGAAATGCTGGCGAGTTATTCAAATTTGATAAAACGACACATGGTTATAAATTACAGCATAAGAGCGATTACAATGGCTTCTATCTTATTTTTATATGGCGCCGTGTCACCTGGTGACGATGGTCATACCACTATTGGGTCTTTCCTCAAGTAGTGACGTTTATCACTGTTAGGATTTATTAGTCTAACCCGTGAGAAATTAGTAATGCGCACAATACCCCACTAGCCAGTGATTCAAGATAACCACGACTTAATCCCTGTAATTATAACTTTTGAAAATGGAGTATTGTAAAATACTTTTGATAAAAGAGAATAACTCACATTGCAGATTTATACGGGCAGAGTTTAGCCTACTGATTAGCCTTGTAACCTAATTTAAATAATAATGCACACGAACTAGGTCAGTAACTAATACAGCATTTACGATAACTCACGAGATTAAACCCTCACAATGAATGACAAAGTGCGATACTTAAACATCCATCGAGTTCACGACGAATGACAAAGCATAACCCTAATGTGGGCAGCACTTAAACATCCATTGTATAGTTTTAATCGATTGGACATTGAATCGTAGCAGCGATCGAGTTATTACCCTGTTATCACGGCAGAATTCGAGCTTGTGTGTGTTTTGTAGTAAACAGACTATAACTTGAAGTGTATAACGAATTTTTTCGTCGAACAAGTGCCAGAATTCAAGTCCCACACCCCTCTATTTATACTGAAAATTTGACACCCTCGCGTGACGCGAGGGGTCCACGTAGATGCGTCGCGTGACGCGAGGGGTCTCACTCTACCATAGGGTAGCCACGTCCCTAACTAGCTTAGCTGAGTTGACGGAATGATAAAATTCGATTTTGACAGCAAGTTATTAGGATAATCGTCAATAAGGAATACCCCCCCTGAGTTTTAGGGGCCCTAATCCTGATTCTGATTGTTCTAAAAATTTTAGGGTTTATGCAGGATCACTTGGGGGTCTCAATTAGGGTTTCCTATTGGACTAAAAATAATAAGAAATAATAGTTTTGGTGAGAGTTGTTACATCCTCCCCACCTTAATAAAAATCTCGTCCTCGAGATTCACTGGAACAAGTAGGGGTA
Organism: Helianthus tuberosus; assembly: GCA_030545235.1. NCBI lineage: Eukaryota > Viridiplantae > Streptophyta > Magnoliopsida > Asterales > Asteraceae > Helianthus > Helianthus tuberosus. The sequence continues at coordinate 146,771,746 of CM060374.1, forward strand.
TTTTCGCTTCATCTCCGATTCCAGTTCCCAAGTGTATTCAGGTCCTCTCCTTGAATCCCACTTAACTTTGACCAATACTAGTCGTTTGTGTTTGAGAAACTTGATCTTTCTGTCTTCAATTTGCAGTGGCTTCTCAACGAATTTTAACTTTTCATTTACCTCTACATCTTGAAGAGGTAGTACCAGTGATTCGTCAGATAAACATTTCTTGAGATTAGATACATGAAATACATCATGTACCCCTGCTAGCTCTTCTGGTAGCTATAAGCGATAAGCAACTGGTCCTATACGTCGGATTACTGGAAATGGTCCTACGTATCTTGGACTCAATTTTCCTTTCTTACCAAATTGTACTACTCCTTTCCAAGGAGAGACTTTTAATAGAACCTTTTCTCCGACTTGAAACTCCAATGGCTTACGCCTATTATCTGCATAACTTTTCTGGCGATCTCAAGCCGTTTTTAGTCTTTCCTTGATTTGAGTAATTTTGTCGGTAGTTTCTTGTACAATCTCAGGACCTGATAATTGGTTTTCTCCTATTTCCGCCCAACAAACTGGAGTTCTACACTTACGTCCGTACAGTGCTTCGAACGGGGCAGCTTCTATGCTTGAATGATAACTATTATTATAGGAGAATTCAATTAAAGATAGGTGGTCATCCCAGTTTCCACCAAAATCTATCACACATGCTCTAAGCATGTCTTCCAAGGTTTGGATCATCCTTTCACTTTGTCCGTCTGTCTGAGGATGATATGCAGTACTCAGATTTAGTCGGGTTCCCATTGCTTCCTGGAAACTTGTCCAGAAATGAGAAGTGAAACGACTATCTCTATCTGATACAATGGAGAGTGGGACTCCATGTAAGGATACTACTTCATCTACATACAATTTGGCTAACCTTTCCATGCTAAAGGTTTCTTTCATGGGTAGGAAATGAGCTGATTTGGTTAATCGATCCACAATTACCCAAATCGCATCATTACCTTTTCTGGTTTTGGGCAACTTAGTAACAAAGTCCATTGTTATGAGTTCCCATTTCCATACAGGCATTTCTAATTGTTGTAGTAGACCTGAAGGTTTCTGGTGTTCTGCCTTAACTTGTGAACAAGTAAGACACTTAGATACGTATTTAGCTATGTCCTTTTTCATTCCTATCCACTAGAAATTATTTCTTAAATCTTGGTACATTTTGTTGTTACCAGGATGCATGGTATACCTAGATTTATGGGCTTCTTCCAAAATCTTATTTCTTAACTCTCCTTGTTTAGGTACCCAAATTCGTTTCTTATGGAATCTCCAAATTCCACCACTTCTTTGTCCTAGTTCCTTTATTTTTCCTTTCATTCCTTCAGCATCATCCTTGATAGCTGTTTCCTGAATATTCTTCAGTTGTTCCATTAAATCTAACTGTAGATTTAATCTAAGAGTACGAACTCGCTTCTGCTTTTCGTGATATTTACGACTTAAGGCATCTGCAACTACATTTGCCTTTCCTTTGTGATATTGAATATCACAGTCGTAGTCACTTAGGATTTCTATCCATCTCCTTTGCCTCATGTTCAATTCTTTTTGCCCAAATATGTATCTTAAGCTTTTATGATCTGTATAAACAGTAAACTTACTTCCATACAAATAATGTCTCCAAATCTTAAGGGCAAAAATTATGGCTCCTAATTCTAAGTCATGAGTCGTATAATTTTCTTCGTGCTTTTTCAATTGCCTTGAGGCATACGCAATTACCTTCTTGCGTTGCATTAGCACACATCCTAATCCTAGCTTAGAAGCATCACAGTATACTTCAAAATCTCCTGTTCCTTCTGGCAAGGCTAGAATTGGGGCATTTGTTAGCTTCTGCTTCAAAATTCTAAAGGCCTCTTCTTGTCTAGGTCCCCATTCAAACTTAACTGCTTTACAGGTTAGCTTAGTTAATAGTACAGCTATCTTGGAAAAATCCTTAATAAATCGTCTATAGTATCCAGCTAACCCTAGAAAACTTCTAATTTCCATAGCTGATTGCGGTACTTTCCAATTGGTGATTGCTTCTATTTTTGAGGGATCTACGTGAATTCCTTCGTGATTCACCATGTGTCCTAAAAATTGCACTTTTTGTAACCAAAATTCACACTTCGAGAATTTGGCATAGAGCTTTTCCTTTCTTAACAAAGTTAAGAGTGCATGCAGGTGCTCACGATGCTTCTCTTGACTTTTGGAATAAATAAGTATATCGTCGATGAAGACAATTACAAATTTATCCAAATACGGTTTACAGATCCTATTCATCATGTCCATAAATGCTGCTGGAGCATTTGTTAACCCAAAGGGCATGACTGTAAACTCGTAATGACCATACCTAGTTCTGAAAGCAGTTTTAGGTATGTCTTCTTCCTGTACCTTCAATTGATGATATCCAGAGCGTAAATCTATTTTAGAAAAATATCTAGCTCCTTGAAGTTGATCGAATAGATCATCAATCCTAGGTAATGGGTATCGATTCTTAATGGTAATTTTATTTAATTCCCTATAATCGATACATATTCTCATTGACCCATCTTTCTTCTTTACAAACAACACTGGAGCTCCCCAAGGGGATGAACTAGGTTGTATGAATCCTTTACCTAATAATTCATCTAATTGCTTTTTCAATTCTAGCATTTCTGTAGGTGCTAACCAATAAGGTGCCTTGGCTATCGGTGTAGTTTCAGGAATTAGATGAATTCTAAATTCAACTTCTCTGTTGGGTGGTAATCCAGGTAGTTCTTCCGGAAAGAGATCCGGGTATTCTGATACTACAGGGATTTCTTTAAGTTCCTTACCTTTTGTGTTAATGATTACTGAAATCATATACACCATTTCTTGCTTTCGCGCATAACTGGCCAACTTCATTACTGAAATGAATTTCAATGGCTTTCGTGGTTTATCTCCTGTAATCACCACTAATTCTTCAGTGGGTGTATGAATTTCTATGGAATTCTTATCACAAAGAATTCGAGCATGATTGGCTACCAACCAATCCATTCCTAATACAATGTCGAATCCAGCTAAATTCATAGGTAATAGGTTTTCAAAAAATTTATGACTTAAGAGTTCTATCTTTACATTTTGCAAAACCTTATCTATGTTAACCGAATTACCATCTGCCGTTTCGACTGTACAAATCTGCCTAAGGTTGGTTAATGGTAGGTTAAGAGCTTGGCAGAATGAAGTATTTATAAAACTTTGGTTTGCACCAGAGTCAAATAATACTTTTGCATAGACGTTGTGAACTAGGAACGTACCAGCTATCACGTCAGGAATTAATTCTGCTTCCTAAGTAGTCAACTGGAAGGCTCTTGCATTTCTCTTGGTAGTTCCTTCTGCAGGTTTGGCTTTGTTATCAGCTGGTTTGGCCAATTTTGGACAGTCTCGCCAGAAATGTCTAGCTTCTCCACAGTTGTAGCAGATTGTTGCTTTCTTCTTCCTGCAGTCTTCTTCTTGGTGCCCCGAGATTTTGCAGAAATTGCAGTATCCTTTGCATCTTCCAAAATGCTTTCTTTTGCAAGCATTGCAAAATGGAGCAGTGGAAGATTGCCCGGTTCCTTTTCTCTTGAAATTACTACGATTACCCATACGGAATCCTTGGGTAATCTTTTGGGCTACTTCCTTTTTCCTGGTTTCTTCTCGTGTACGTACCAGTCCGTCGGTTAGGGTGTTAGCTAATTCCACGGCATCGTCAATAGTGCGAGGTCTCGCAGCTTTGACAATATCACGGATTTCACCAATTAATCCCCATATATATCGGGAAATAAGCACCGGTTCTGGCGAAGCCAGAGTAGGCACTACTCTCGCATATTCGAAGAATATCGAAGTATACCCTCGACAGTCTACGTCCACCATCCGGTGGTTCAGAAATTTATTTGCCATTTGTTCTTTCTCATATTCGGGACAGAATTTTCTTTCCATTAGACTTTTAAATTCTTCCCAATTCATGGCATAGGCCACATTTCTTCCTTTGGCTTGAAGTACTGTATTCCACCATTCTAGCGCCCCTTCTTTAAAAAGATGTGACGCGTACATGACCTTGTCGTCTTCAGCACATTTACTTATTGAAAATACTGCTTCGGTTTTCTCTAACCAACGCAGTGCCGCAGTCGCCCCTTCATTGCCTGCAAATTCCGCTGGTTTACAGGCACGAAATTCCTTATAAGTGCAACCAGGTGTTGCAGCTTTCATTTTCTTAAGGAGTGGAGCTTGCATCCCGTCATTGTTATTATTATTATGGTTGCCACCTTCGTTTATACTATTACTGAAGTTATCTTCCTGAGTACGTTTACTAGGAATAATTTGTTGAGGTTCAGTTGGATTTTGAGCAGCAGCAAGGATTGCTGGAATAGCATTGGCTATTCCCTGAGCAACGATATTCTCGATATCTTCCCTATTCAGAAATTGATCCTCATTGTTGTGGTCGGATTGATTACCCTCGTTAACTTGTTCATTACCAGCGTTTGCCATCTAGTAATTATTTTATATAAGTGATTAGCACAAAATAATTATTATTCAAACATAACAAAATAATTGCACATAATCATGTAAACAAATATAGCCAAAATCGTCGATCTTTCGACTTTCAATCTTATATATATATATATTAGGCATCCGTACAAATTGGTTATCTTACAAAGTTTTATTGTTAATTTTACATGTTTTATTTTGATTATTATTATATTATTATTAAACATATGATTCCACTATTCCACATTATCCCATCAGTTGGCATTTTCAGAAACGACGCTCCCTTTCGCCGTACTTCCAGGAGATCTGTTCTCCTACCTCTCTAATTCTATTCCCTGCATCCACCAGCTCCTCGCCAAACTGGCGGAGTTCAGCTAAATTCTCATTGCTCATTGGTGGGTTTGGTACAGGTTCTGGGTCGAACTGAGGGAAAAAGGTATAAGGGTTATTTAGGAGATTCTGAAACTGTCAATCGTTGGTCCACCATTCGTCCATTCCTAGAGGTTGAGTGTGAATCAGAGGTTCTGGGATAGCCGGTTCTAAGTTTATTGGAAGTTGGGTTTCAATAGGATAAGTAAAAATGTTTTCATTGACAGGCTTAATGGTATCACAGCTTGCCAGTATGAAATCTAACTCTTCTTGCAGTGTCATTTCCTCAGCTTGCTTGGAGCTTTCTCCAATCTCTTGCTTGGAGCTTTCTCCAATTTCTATTCCTTTTCCTTTATCTATGGGATTTTCTATCTTGGGAATTTTCCTATTTGCTGGTTTCCTTCTGCGCACACGCCTCCATCCCACAAATCTTCTTCTTTTCTTAGGCTTTTGTTTCTCCAGAGGTGGAGCTTAGAATTCCATAGGTTCCTCAACATCGGCTATGTAACCAGTAAAGTCTCTGGAAACTTCTATTTTCACAGGATAAAGATTGAGATTTTCTAGGCTTCAGATAATTCATTCATGCTGTTTAGCATACACAAAATTTTGAGGTTAAAATTTTCTCATAGACACAGAAAAGTAATCAGAAAAATCTAAGTAATTATACAACCCTTTATTGAAACAACTCATTTTTATTACAACTAAATTTTGAAATATACTAATAGTTTATTTAATAGATTAGAGTTTCTAGCTTATGGATAATATGGGTATTAATACCGGGTCGGAGTATTAATAGTTTAGAGGTTAACATTTACTGCTACAGTGGCTAACATGTAAAGATCTGCCCATTTTTCATCTAACTTGTCTTCCCATGGTGGGTTATTGCCTAATTTCTGAGTTTCCTTATTATCCATCACTCCTTTTTGTTGAGACTTCATTATTCTCTCTTGACTTTTTCTAATAATCAAACTTCTTTTATTAGGGGATAGTGGATTCTCATATTGTGCCTTACGAACAAATATTCCCTCCTCAGTATCTACTGGGTATCTTGAGGAATTTGATTGGGATGAGGATCCCTTATCTTTATCTAATTGACGATAGATGTCTGAAAGCTTTTGCTTACCCATATTGTAACTAACAATTAGTCAGTTAATAAAACTCATAAGCACAAAATGGCAATTAGGAGAATTAAGTATATTTAAATACTTAATAGGCTTAAATCAGTGGCTCAATCGGTAGCTCTGATACCACCTTTTCCTGTCACGGCCCCAGCCCCGGGTTTGACCCGGTCAGGAGCCGCGGGACAGGAACCCGTGCTATCTATGATGCGACAGCGGAAGATTTTAACAGGATCTTTTTAAAACTTGAAATGCCCGATTATTTTATTTCATAATGCGGGATAAACCCCGTAATTTACAATAGAGGAATTTAACTAGGAAATTCCCTGATTTATTAAAACATGTTTATTCATTTTAACTGAGCCACCTCTTCAAGCTGGTTAGTGCTCCATAGCACGTTTCCTTGATTTACAGCAGGTCGCCTGAAACATGTTTTAAAAATATTTTATCAGCGGGGAAATGCTGGCGAGTTATTCAAATTTGATAAAATGACACATGGTTATAAATTACAGCATAAGAGCAATTACAATGGCTTCTATCTTATTTTTATCTGGCGCCGTGTCACCTGGTGACGATGGTCATACCACTATTGGGTCTTTCCCCAAGTAGTGACGTTTATCACTGTTAGGATTTATTAGCCTAACCCTTGAGAAATTAGTAATGTGCACAATACCCCACTAGCCAGTGATTCAAGATAACCACGACTTAATCCCTGTAATTATAACTTTTGAAAATTGAGTATTGTAAAATACTTTTGATAAAAGAGAATAACTCAAATTGCAGATTTATATGGGAAGAGTTTAGCCTACTGATTAGCCTTGTAACCTAATTTAAATAATAATGCACACGAACTAGGTCAGTAACTAATACAACATTTACGATAACTCACGAGATTAAACCCTCACAATGAATGACAAAGTGCGATACTTAAACATCCATCGAGTTCACCACGAATGACAAAGCATAACCCTAATGTGGGCAGCACTTAAACATCCATTGTATAGTTTTAATCGATCGGACATTGAATCGTAGCAGCGATCGAGTTATTACCCTGTTATCGTGGCAGAATTCGAGCTTGTGTGTGTTTTGTAGTAAACAGACTATAACTTGAAGTGTATAACGAATTTTTTCGTCGAACAAGTGCCAGAATTCAAGTCCCACACCCCTCTATTTATACTGAAAATTTGACACCCTCGCGTGACGCGAGGGGTCCACGTAGATGCGTCGCGTGACGCGAGGGTTCTCACTCTACCATAGGGTAGCCACGTCCCTAACTAGCTTAGCTGAGTTGACGGAATGATAAAATTCGATTTTGACAGCAAGTTATTAGGATAATCGTCATTAAGGAATACCCCCCTTGAGTTTTAGGGGCCCTGATCCTTATTCTGATTGTTCTAAAAATTTTAGGGTTTATGCAGGATCACTTGGGGGTCTCAATTAGGGTTTCCTATTGGACTAAAAATAATAAGAAATAATAGTTTTGGTGAGAGTTGTTACACCTTGTCTCATACCTTTGCCACACTTGAAAGTGAACGTAGGGGCCCCGTTGACTAAAACAGACGAGCTAGCCGATTCAAGTACCCCAAAACCCAACGACACCATCTCTCATGAAAACCCATTTGAGAAAGGATACTTATGACAAACCTCCAATTAACGTTGTCATACGCCTTCTCAAAGTCAAGCTTTAGAAAAAAATGCCTTGGACTTTCTCTTCTTGATCCAAGAAATAAGTTCGTTAACGATAAGAGGCCCGTCTAAGATATATCTCCCGCTCAAGAATGCCGATTGAGAGTCCGAAATGATGCCATCCAATACATTCCTCATCCGATTAGCTAGAACTTTGGAGATAACCTTACTAATTACTCCAACCAAATTAATTGGCCTGTAGTTACTAAGAACAACAGGATCTTCAGTTTTAGGGACCAGCGCAATGAAAGACGAACCACACCCGAGACTAATCTCGCCGGACTCGTGGAAACTTGAAAATTGTTTTGAGAAATCTTCTGTGAACCATTCCCAGAAATGCTTAATGAAATGGGAATTCATCCCGTCCGGGCCAGGAGCCTTATCATCCCCACAACAGAAAACGGCCTCTTTGATCTCGCTCTCCGAAAACGCTTCAATCAGAAACTCACTTTCCCAATCCGAAATCTTTTTTAAGTTACCACAAAGAAACTCAGATCTAGCATGAAAGTCTTCTCTGAACTTGTCTCTGAAAAAAGAAAGAACCTGCTTTTTGATGATATTTGGTTTAGAACACCATTCGCCATTAACACTTAGCCCATGAATCAAATTCGAAGCTTTCCTACTATTGACCATAGCATGGAAAAACTTTGAATTTTCGTACCTGTCCAAGGCCCATTTAACTCTCGTTCTCTGCCTGTGGTCTAAGTTCTTTCTAATTTCCACTTCCCTTATCAACCTCCTATTTTCAGCCATAATCCACTCTTCGTCTTCAGAAAGACTCCTCCCTTCCATCTCCTTTTCCAGAGATTCCAATTCCGCCAAAGCCAACCTCTCTGTTTCACTTTCTTTAAGTAAAAAATCATCTCTCCATGTCTTCAAACGAGCTTGAATACTTGTAAATTTCGACGAAAGGCTAATATTAGGAGGATCAGAAGACTCAAAATTTTCAACAACTTCCTTAACTGCCTCTTCGAAGCCCGGCTTCCCAATCCAAGACCGAAACACTCTAAACGGGCGATGCCCAAAGTTGAGATCGACCAACTCCAACAGGATCGGGCAGTGATCCGAATGTCTGTCGGGCAAAACTCTAACACAAGCTGACGGCCATTTATTGAAGAATTCTTGACAAACTAAAAAACGGTCCAATTTACTGAGTTTCTTGCCGTTATCCCTGACACACGTAAATTTACGACCTTGAGATGGGTATTCTAACAGCCCGCTGTCGAAAATAAATCTGTTAAAATTCTCCGCACAAATCCGTTTGAAGCTAGAATGTTTTCTCTCTTCAGGACTTCGAATACCCTCCGAGGGGTCGATACAAGCTGAAATATCCAACCAAAGTTGCTGCTTAGCGACAGTACCCTGAGGAGCATACACATTAACTATATTTACCCGATCACCGCCACCAGCCAACTTGCCTTTCAGGACAAGAAAATGTCTGTTCTGGACCACTGAAGACTCAAAATTTTCGGGTCCCATATCAAAATAAGACCCCCCGACAAACCCACAGCCGCAGAGCTCACAAACTCAAAATCCCTGTTGCCCCAAAAACCCACTAAATCAGATTTAGCAACCGAAGCCACCTTCGATTCTTGAAGAGCAATGACACTGACCTTACTGCAATTCTTGATCTCTTTAACCCACGACGCCTTAACCCCCCCCCCCACAAATCCTTCGAATATTAATAGATAGAACATTCATTGACAAACAGCCTTCTTACCTTCACCAAAAATGGAAGCTCTGACCAGATTGTGATGGTTACCGAGATCCACACCTAAAACATTACCCATCCTCACCGTTTCCTCCACTTCTTTGGATTCCCGATCCTGATACGTATCACAGACAAAATCGGTTGACTCCATAGATCTGACCCCTGATCCTTCACCCACCTCAATGACTGGAGTAGGCAACTCCGGTTCGACAGGCCTGATTTCCGCATCTGGGGTCTGATGAGGAGGCTCTACAGTGGAATTCACAACAGGTTCAGAGGTATCGGAGTCCTCAACGTTGACCTCTGCCCTAACATTAAGATAAAAAGAAAAATCACCTGACTCCCTTGGTCTTTTTTAGGCCTGTCTAAAGAGGATGGGCTGGACGCAGCGTATGGAGCGGACCTAGATCTTCTGGGCCTGATTTTAAAAGAACTTTTATCGGGCCTAACATTACCATCAGTAGAGGAAAAGAAAAAAAATCATCTTAGCCAAATGATTGGCCAGTGGGCCCCTTAAAATTGAATTTCGGCGCCATCTTCACCCCGAGATTCGAACCGTCTTCTGGAATGTCGAAACAATCATTAATGTTTGTATCGCTACCTCCCCCACCACTAACTTTTCCAGACTTTTCGAATACCTCCTCCGAACCAAAGTTCCTAACCGGAGACCCATCTTCCTCCACCGGAAAAATAACTGCTCTGGTGCCACTCGGTTCCCATTCACCGATTTCCTCTTCTACCCAAATCCTGTACTGCATATTCTTCCAACGAATTGTGACTTGTTCCTGAATTCTGGCTCCATCCCCAGCCAACACTCCGATCCAACAAAACGGCCAATTACCATCATCTACCGATAACTGGGCTCCATACACGATCTTACCAAAAAGACCCACAATATTATTGAGAACGTCGGCAGCAAATAAGTGTACCGGAACACCTTGAACTTTTAGCCAAGCCAGTCTCTCGAAAGGTAGGGATTGTCCATTCCAAAGATCTAAGGACACGAACCAATTTTCCCAACGGGTATGATTCAGAAGAAATTCTCTACATACGGTTTCCTCAGCGAATTTTAACATCATTGACAACCCACCCAGATAACTCAAAGAGACTCCCGGAATTCTGGCTTCGGCGATCATCCTGTTAAGATTTCTAAGCGTCTCCAGATCTTTGCACCTCCCCACCAGAGATTTTCCCATTAGTTCTTTAAACGCCAAAGTTTCTTCTTGGACCAGAATGTTCTTACCCTCATTTCCGACCAAATGAGTAGAATCTACTCCATTACCAGTTGGATTGGAGAATAGATCGCTAAACTTTCTCCTCTCTCCCTGCTTTATATATGCATGGTTATGAATAGTATGGCCCTGATACTGCATGTTGTGAACCGACATCTTATCGAACCTCTTTCCTCCATCCTGGTTATCCACAAAAACTTCCTCATTCTCTTTAGCGAATCTGGCTATATTTGCTTTCAACTTATTACCTCCCATCTTAGTTCCGTTAAGGGCCCTCTCCAGTTCTTTAGCGTCACGAACGTTCTTGAAACTAACGAAACCGAACCTATTACCATTTTTGTCCTTCTTCCTTGCTACGTACACCCCTGAAACTTCACCAAACACCTTGACGAATTCCGAAACCTCCCACGGAGTACTCCCTTGTGGAAGATTAGTTACAAAGAATTTTGTAATAGTCTCTAACTTTGCATTGCTTCTGTTCAAGCTTTTTTCCTTCTTCCTCATATGTTGTGGGAGTTCCCATGGTCCTTCCTCCGCCATACTAAAAGCCACGGAAATACTGAACCCCGAGGGCGAATGGACTCGCGGAATCTCATGATAGCGACTAAGGTTATGTTAGATGTGCAACCGGTATGCAATCTGGTTAAACCTACACCTCTATCTCAAGGTCCACTTCGTCGTCGAGCCTTCGGTGGATAATCCGAAAGAAGGAGAAACAAAGGTGTGCCTAACCCCAGCGGCGAATTGTCACACCCCGATATTTCCACGTTTGACCGGTGGGCCCGGTGGGGGAGTATCGTGACGTAGTTGGTAACATTACAGTCAAACAACACAATATTTAATATGCACAGTGGAAGCAAAAGATAGATATATTTCAACCAAATAATATTGTAATATCTAGTATCACAAATAGTTGAAAATAGTCCACAGGTGGATCAAAAATAAATAGGAAACATTGTTCAACAGTTTTGACATCCAAGCTTGCGAGACTTATTGTGGACGCTTAGGAGAAAGCCAGCCTAGTTCGCTTAGTACCTGCACTTAACCTTTTTGGGAAAATACGTCAGTTTACACTGGTAAATACAATTTAACTGACTCATTTTAAAAATGGTTAAAATTGATTTGAATGCATGTGGCACAAACTTTTTATAACTTGGGATAATTATTTAAATATTTTTAAACTTGTAAAAGGATTACATGTTCCTTATGCGTTCAGTAGCCCGGTTCGTGCCGGGTTAAAGATCAATAGACACACCACATTATTTATTTTGGCACTGACGGGTGTACGCCTACACCCCGCGCTTAGGTCGTGGCCATTTCGTAAAATGATGCCAAGGATATCCGGGACATGGTCATTAACCCCCCAAATGCATTAAGCAAACAAAACATATTTTTAAACGGGTCATCTCGATAATACCTAACCACCAATCGATTAGGGTCGAATGCCCGACCAAGCGGTATTTTATATACCGTACCCCAAGCCCGTATAAGGGAAAATAAGTTAAAAGTATTTACCTGAGCTAAATATAATATTCAATCCCAGCCGTATCAATTCAGCAAGTACAGATAGCTTTTACTGGGCTCCTATTCTGGAACGAAGGTTTATAATAACCTATTAGAATCCTAACGGTCTCTAGTTAAGCTTAAGCTTAAGCTTAGACCGGTTAGTTTCAAAAATAAAGATACGGTTCGAACGCACGATTAAGCGAAGACCGGAATAGAAGGTGGCTTAGACCCGACAAATTTGAAGACTTGTATAATATGGGTAATCTAACCACATTCTGGACTTTGAGATCAAAACGATAAGGTTTGACCCGTTTCGGCTAATTTATGCAAACTAGTTACATAAACCGAACCGAACGCGCATGAAGCGTGACGGGTAACCATAAGAGTCCTAAACATGTTTCCTAAGTTAATATACCTTAAATATGTTGTGATATCAGTAGGATACCTTCCATTATGCCCAAAACGAGTTTAATCTCAATTTAGGCCTCGTAGGGGTATTTTGGTCATTTTAAAGATTATAAAAGGGATTAATTAGACTTCTGTTATCTGGGTCTGAATTAATCAGTAAAATAACTTATTTTAACAGGTTATATCAGTTGGTGTTAAGTCTTATGTGACAAAATGGTTTTAAACCCAATACTAGGTGTTTAATACGCGTAAAAAGCCGTTTTGAGCGATTTCCGGGTTATAACAGGAAATCTGAGTTTTCGGGTCAGTTTACAAGTTCAAAACACTTCATTTATTAAATAAGATCAGTAGCAATTAGATTTGTATCAAAAGGATTTGTAAAACTCATTTTATGGCCTAAAAGGGTATAATCGGTATTTACCGAATCAAGGCGATAATCCTAGCTTATGATTAGTTTAAAAATAATTAAAAAAATCTTCAAAAATCCCAAAATATTATATTACCTCAGTGGGTAAAAGGTTTAGTGTCAAAATTGGGTTTAGATAGGCTATGCGCTAAATACGTCGTTAATTAAATAAAAAGCTTTATAATTACGCTAAAGCGCATAACTCCTAATCTAGACCTCAAACTGATGTCAAATTTTGAGGGCATGTTTATAAATCAGTAGACAAGGTCCTTGTCCTTTCACATTATCAAAAATCTCGTTTTATGGTCGAAAGGACATTATGGTCAACTTTAAACAATTAAAGGAAAGATGCAAAAGAATCAGACATTCAACGAACCAAGTACAGAGGGTTATACTAACATGTACCCAGGTCCTAACGGGGCTTTAAGGCATGTCTAAACCCACCTAAATCGGGTCAGAACTGAAGTCAAAGCAAAAGTCAAAGTTTTGCGACTTTCGGCTCCGAACCGAGTCTAAACAGAAAATTGTCGAATCAAACAAGCTTAGACCAATTCTTATACTTATTACCAAGTTATATGAATGATGAAATAGGTTACACGCCTTCTACATTGTTAATTATGCGTTAATTCGAAGATTAGCATTCTGTTGACTTTTTCTAATCAACTTTGACTCGACAAATGATCTAGTTAGAGCGGGAATCAGCAGGTGCTCTTTTAAGGGTTTATTCCCCACATAATTACCAACTTATAACTACTTTTACATTGACAAATCGCGGGACCATTAGGTGCTCTTTTAAGGGTTTATTGCCCACATAATTACCAACTTATAACTACTTTTACATTGACAAATCGCTGGACCATTAGCGATTTATCGCTAAGTCAAACCTAATTTACGACGGTTTGACCTTTAAGCTAAATACTAAGCAAAACTCAATTAAGAAGGGTTCAGCATACTTACAAGAGTCCTATGCACGATTAGGAAGGCTTAGGGTCTGCTCTTGAACTCCCAAAAGCTCCAGGAATGCAGAAGGGAAGGTGTGATCAATGTTTGCAACAAGAGGCCCTTTTATAGTGCTTTTGATATCATAGATCATTGACACACAAGCCTAGCAATGTTCCCAGATTACTTACAAGTGCTCCTAGGGCCTAACAAACATGTAGGGGTCGTCCAAAGAAGTGGAAAATCGGATTTAAGTCGGTTATTGCGTGAAAACAGGCTGCTGTCCAACTTTTCTGTAACTGGGGGTCGGACGCGGCCCGCGTAAGATGTTGTTAGGGCTTACGCGGCCCGCTTGAATCATGTTGTCAGATTCCAATCTTTTCCATTATTGCATACTTGTCTATTGGCCTTTCAAAGGGTCAACCAAACTTATTTCTTGCATTTAGAGCCCTCCATATTTACCTATAAGGGCTTTAAGACTTATACCCACTTTTTTAAGTCCTTGGTCACTTCGTGTTTACCCGAAAAGTCATAATTTTCAACGTTGACGCTTTAACCCCTTGTATACAAATTTGATCATAACTTTCTCATACGATAACGAAACTTTATGAAATTTATATCGTCCATTCTAGTGAGCATAATTAACCGTTACAAAGCTTCGGGTTTGCTAAAAGGTCACTCAGAGGTATACTTTAAACATGTTGACACATTTAACCCCTATAGTTTGTAATCTCTCACTTTCTTTCATATTTAGCTTCGTATGATCCATGATTTATTCGTTTGGAGGTATGAGCATTATGTATGTAGGGTTACTGTAAAGTATATTTATCCATTGTTGACAATTGGAACCCTTATATTCACATACTTTTCATGTTTGTCAACTTTTAGTCCCTCTAGAGTATTCTTTCACACGTTCAAGCTTATGACACGTGTCAATACATTATAGGACGTGAATTTTCGAGGTGTTACATCCTCACCCCCTTAAAAGAAATCTCGACCTCGAGATTTACTGAAATAAATACGGGTACTTTTCTTTCATTGTGGACTCTACCTCCCACGTGTACTCGGGACCTCTACGGGCATCCCATTTTACCTTTACAATAGGTACATGCTTCCTTCGAAGCTTCTTAACCTGTCGATCCTCGATCAACACAGGTTTTTCAAGAAACTTCAAGCTCTCTTCTATGTGCACATATGTATGTGGTATGACCAGTAATTCATCAGCGAAACACTTCTTCAGATTGCAGATGTGGAATACATTGTGAATACCACTGAGCTCTTCAGGTAAGTTTAACTTATAGGCAACTGATCCGACACGTTCGATGACCTCGAAAGGTCCTATGTATCTCGGGCTTAACTTGCCTTTCTTACCAAATCGCATTACTCCCTTCCAGGGTGATACTTTAAGCAACACCTTGTCACCTACCTCGAAGTTAAAAGGTTTACGCTTTAAGTCTGCGTAGCTTTTCTGCCTATCCCTGGCGGCTTTCAGTCGGTCACGAATCTGGAAAATCTTGTCCGTCGTTTCAAAGACTATTTCCGGTCCTGATAGTTGGACATCTCCAACCTCCGCCCAACAAACAGGCGTTCTGCACTTTCTACCGTATAGGGCCTCGAAGGGCGCAACCTTAATGCTGGTATGGTAGCTATTGTTATACGAGAACTCAATTAATGGCAGGTGGTTATCCCAACTACCGCCTAAGTCAATCACACATGCTCGCAGCATGTCTTCCAAGGTTTGGATGGTACGCTCACTCTGTCCGTCCGTCTGAGGATGGTAAGCCGTACTGAAATTTAAGCGTGTGCCCAAAGATTGTTGGAAACTTTTCCAAAAATGTGACGTGTATCTAGTATCTCTGTCAGAGATAATAGCCACAGGTACGCCATGTAAAGCTACAATCTTATCTACGTATAATTGGGCTAACATGTCGGAGCTATAGGTCTCCTTGATGGGTAGGAAATGTGCTGACTTAGTCAGTCTATCCACTATCACCCATATCGTATCATTTCCCTTCCTTGTTTTTGGCAACTTGGTGATGAAATCCATTGTCACCATTGTCACCCATATCCACTATCACCCAACTTAGTCAGTCTATCCACTATCACCATGTGGGAAGTTCAGGTTGTTGTAGCAAACCTGACGGCTTTTGATGTTCAGCTTTGACTTGCGCGCACGTCAAACATTTAGCTACATAGGTAGCTATAGACTTCTTCAAGCCTATCCACCAAAAGTTTGCCTTCAGATCCTGGTACATCTTATCAGCTCCAGGATGAACGGAATATTTAGAACTATGGGCTTCCTGGAGGATAACATCTCGAAGTCCCCCATGAATTGGAACCCATATTCGTCCATTCAATCTCAGAATTCCGTCCTTGCCCCGAGATAACTGTTCCTCAGTTACCCCTAACTTTTCATTAGGATAGTTAGCTTCCAACACAGCTTCCTTCTGTGCAGCTAACAACCTTTCATTTAAACTATTCTTTATCTCAATGATCTTGGCATTGATCCTTATGGGTTTCACTCTTTCCTTGCCTGGATGGTATCGGATTTCACAACCATAATCATTCAACGTCTCCATCCAACGTCGTTGCCTCATGTTCAAATCCTTTTGGTTAAACAGGTGCTGGAGGCTCTTGTGATCAGAATAGATCACACACTTGATACCATATAAATAGTGCCTCCATAGCTTCAGTGCAAATACAACGGCACCCAACTCCAAATCATGGGTGGTGTAATTCTTTTCATGCACCTTTAACTGTCGTGAAGCATAGGCAATAACTTTGCCTTTCTGCATAAGCACACATCCCATCCCGGTGTGTGATGCATCACAATATACCACAAAATCTTCTATTCCATCAGGCAATGTCAACACAGGAGCATTGCTCAACTTTTGCTTAGAATATCGAAGGATTCCTGTTGCTTAGGACCCCAATCAAACTTTACTTTCTTACGAGTCAATGAAGTTAGGGGTGCAGCAATCCTCGAGAAATTTTCAATGAATTGCCTATAATATCCTGCCAATCCTAAGAAACTGCGAATTTATGTGGGCGTCTTCGGCTCTTGCCAATTCATGACAGCTTCAACCTTAGCGGGATCTACTTGGATTCCGCGTTCACTTACCATATGTCCAAGAAATTAGACTTCACGAAGCCAAAATTCACACTTAGAGAATTTGGCGTAGAGCTTCTCCTGCTGTAGTAGTGAAAGAATACATCGAAGATGCTTCTCATGATCAGCTTGATCCTTTGAGTAGATGAGGATGTCGTCAATGAATACGATGACAAATTTGTCCAAGTAGGGCTTGCAGACGCGATTCATGAGGTCCATGAATGCGGCAAGTGCATTAGTGAGCCCAAAAGGCATCACTAGGAACTCGTAATGACCATAACGAGTCCTAAATGCAGTCTTGTGTACATCTTCATCTTTAACCTTCAGTTGATGATAGCCTGACCTTAAGTCAATCTTTGAGAAGTAACTTGCCCCTTGAAGTTGATCGAATAGATCGTCGATTCTGGGCAATGGATACCTATTCTTGATAGTGACCTTATTAAGCTCACGGTAATCGATGCACAGACGCATCGATCCATCCTTCTTCTTGACAAATAAGATTGGTGCTCCCCAAGGAGACGAACTAGGTCTAATGAAACCCTTGGCTAGCAATTCATCTAGTAGCATTCTCAATTCCTTCATCTCTGTTGGTGCCAAACTATAAGGAGCTCTAGGAACAAGTGCTGCTCCAGGGATGATGTCAATTCTGAATTCTACTTGTCTATCTGGCGGTAAACCAGGTAGTTCTTCAGGAAAAATTTCTGGGTATTCAGAAATGACAGAGATGTCCTCAATCTTAGGCTTTGGCTCATCTATAGTCACTTGTGCCATGTAGATGACACAACCCTTCTTTAAACACTTGGAGGCCTTGAGCAAAGTCACTTGCTCAGGCAGCCCATACCGGGTATCTCCCTGAATGGTAAGTGATTCACCAGACGGATTCTTGATCACCACTTGCTTCTTATTGCAGACAATCTGGGCCTGGTTATGAGATAACCAGTCCATGCCTAATACGATGTCAAAACCGGCTAACTTCAAAGGAAGTAGGGACAAAGGAAAAGAGTGGTTCCTAATGGATATAACACATCCATCTAACACAGTTGAGACGGTTTCTATGGTGCCATCTGCTAACTCCACCTCATATTTCACGCTTAAGTTTTTAACAGGTAAATTCAGTAATTTTCAAAACTTATTATCTACAAATGATTTATCAGTTCCTGAATCAAAAAGTACTCTTGCATAGACATCATTTATGAGGAAGGTACCTGTGATCACATTGTCGTCTTGCATAGCTTCCTTCGCATCCATCCTGAAGACCCTCGCATTGGTCTTCTTTCCTTCATCAGCTTTCTTTGCATATTTTGGGCAATTTGTCTTAATGTGCCCTTTTTCGTTGCAACTGTAGCACGTTGCGTCCTTCAACTTTTTGCAATCCAAGGTCTTGTACTCCTTGGACTTGTATATCCCACATGCAAAAGTTCTCGACTGTGTCTGCGAGTTCGATTCATACCTGCACTTCCCGAAGTGCTGTCTCTTGCAGATCTTACACTTGGGCTTATCACCAGATTGATGCCCATCCTTCTTAGACTCAGACCCTTTCTTGTGGTCATTGTTTCCTCGGTGTTTCTTGTTTGACCTTCGTGAATTGTCATCTTCACGTTTCCTTTTCTCGGTATCCGTGTTCCTCAACGATCTCTGTCTGACCGCGTCCAGTGTGAGGGACAAGGATATATCAGCTACAGATCTGAAAGTAGCTGGCCGAGATGCCTTCACGCTGGCCTTAATTTCTGGGGCTAAACCCCCAATGAAGCGAGCTATTCTTTTGGGTTCCGGGGTCACCAGATACATAACCAATCTTGACATGGTATTAAAGCTCGTAAGGTAAGCTTGGAAATCCAGGTTTTTCATTACCAAAGACAGAAAATCTGACTCAATCTTTTCGACCTCATGCTGAGGACAGTAGTTTTCCCTGATGAGGCAACAAATTGCTCCCATGTCATATTGTACAATGGGATCTTCCCAGTAGCTTGAATCAATGATCTCCACCAGGCTAAGGCCTCACCTTTGAACGATTGAGACACAAATTTTACTACATCCTTCTCAGCGCACCAGCTGATATCAACCACGGTATCCATCTCATCCAGCCATGTCATGCAGTCTATAGCTCCTTTCTCCCTAGTGAAATCCCTGGGTTTGCATGAAACAAAGTATTTGTAGGAGCAACCCTTATCACGGGGTCCTTGATTCAGCATGATCTTTTGAGATGGATCACTATGATGATTTAAGGAGTGACGATCGTCATCTCCTTTCTTGGGTTCATCCTTTTTGGAGGGTGGCTTGCTGTGAGCCTCAGAGTGAGTCTTAGGCTTTGAATGCGGTGTGGATAGGGTCCTACTTCGAGTCCCACTATAATCTTCATACTGTCGCTCTATGGCCTTTGTATCAGCGTTGTCTATTAACGCTTGTAGTTCAACACTCGTTATATTAATTCGGGCATTATCATTATTCTCCGTTGGGTGACTATTAATTTCATCCGAGTCAGCCATTTCAGTTTGAACTGTTACATAAGACAATGACAATAGTTTACTTGGGAGTTTATTATGGAATTGCCTTTTATGGAAATTCATTAACCATGGTAAACATAGACCATATTTGGCTAATTTATTCATCACATTTCTTTAGGATTTTATTATAATCTATCCTAATCATAAAAACAATAACAGTTTTATTTGTGGCATAAAAGGCCTAGTCACAGGGACATTTTTAAATCATAAACCATGATTTCAGAGAATCAAGGCATTAAGGTTTGAACATAGTTCCTTACCTTTTTCTGACAAAGAGTCATAGACTACCACTGTCTTTTGTCTCATATGAAAATGAGTATGGCCCGTAGGCACTATATTACCAATGTATGGTCAAATATAATCATCTTAATTGATGATTTAAACTCATGATTTATAGATCATTAAGTTGGGTTGGAAATATTTTGAAGAATTCCTTATATAAGAATGACGTGTGTGATTTTAACGAATCACGTCTGCCAAGAGCGTTAACATGTTTTCAGATGTTAACAGGAATTTGAATCTTTTTAACAGGTCTTACCATCTTGGCCAAGTCTTATAATGACATGTAGGCTAGGTTATACCTTTAAGATTCTTGTTTAATATTTACTAGGTAGATTATCTTAAAGGAATGATTTTGATGTATTTATTTCATGTATAATATATTTGTTTATATAATGACAAAAATGAAATTTATAAACTTAACATTCCATTAACATTAAAAAGGGTTACATATTGCCCTAAACGGGACTCTTAACAGTAACAAGTTGCCCACGCAGGGGCTAGGCCGATAAAACAAGTCCACGCAAGGACCAATTACTAAAATAAGTGTCCACGCAGGGACCAAAAAGGTAAGTCCAAGCAGGGACTAAATACACAGATAAATGTCCACGCAGGGACTTGATTAAAATAGGAAATACAACAATACATATAGGGATTTAATGATCCCTCTTCTTCTTCCCCTTTAGCAAGCCTGCCAGCCCCTTGAGGAAACCTTGTCGTTCCTGGTGATCTCTGTGAATCCCTCGCTCGACTTGGTCCAATCTTTGAAGGATTTCTTCCCGTTCTGGCGGGGAAAATCATGGTGGCTGCGATTGTTGCCGAATCAGAGGTCGAGGAGGTATTTGATATCCATGAGTTGGATATCCCACTCCCCAAGGAGCTCCATACGGTCCTTCCGGATGTAGGGCGTTGTAGTTTGCCGCGGCCAGGTACGGGTCGGCTTCAGCATAGTTATAGTGGGTGTGAGCCGGCTGCTCAAACGGATTGTACGCCATTGAACCGGCGTATGCAGGAATCGGGTTATCAAAACCCATCGGTGGCGGTGGTGGTGCAACTGGTGCAGAGTTCGCCTCTAAAACTGGGTTTGAAGGCCCACCCATTTGTGGGTCTTCATGCAGTGGCGGGTAATGACTGCCACTAGAGTGTCGAGGGGTGCTAAAGTGATAATCCCCTCCTCGCGCGGATATTCGTACGCCTGTTCTCCTATGCCTTGGAGGTTCTGGAGGTACTAGCTGTACTGGCGGCAGTGGTGGTGGTGGCGTGACTGCCACGAATCGCGAATCCCCAGAGGGATCCTGCTGCTGCTGTTGGTGAGGTGATGAATGGTGAGAAGGTGTGAAGTACCATTCATGTTGATTAAACCTCGCTTGGTAACTGTCTGGACCACCGTAGGGTGATCCGTAGAAGGAAGATCCATCAGAGATATCGATGGGATGGTTGGGGGTACCGCTTGCAGGTTCGACGGGATCCGTGTCCTCGTCCATGTCCATGGCACTGTCTTCTGAGAAGTGGTCCTCTGGTCCCAATGGGTTAAAACCCACGGGTTCTTGAATATAATCTGTCGGGTTGAACCGTCCCTGAAAGACAGGAGTAGGGTCGCCGAAGGAATGGTGCGAAAGGGATCGCTAGAGAGGTATATATGAAGGTTGTGGGTTATCGGGCTCGTTTTCCGAGTGCGGCCCAATAGAGTGATGGTAAGGAGGTGTTGAACTGTGTGAGACAGACCGTCTAGCGGGCTCAAAAAGGTTCCTCTTGTTTCCCTGAGGATCGGCACTCATTGTAGTGGAAGGAGTTCGTCGGTGCGAAGGCCCGGCCTCGTGATCATTGGGGGCGGACATTGGCCCCTTGCCTCGTCCTCCTCTTTGGAATCTTGGCGGCATTTTTAAACCTGTCAATATAAATAAAGATAACAACGAGGATATATATAAAACAAAGTTAAACAAAAACCAATTTTGGATTATTCCTATGTTCTTTGTCTAGACTCGAAAATTTAGGAATGTGCAATTGTGTAACTGAGATTAAACACAAAAGGCTAGTGTCTAATTCACTCAGCGTTGGCTCTGATACCAACCTGTCACACCCCGATATTTCCACGTTTGACTGGTGGGCCCGGTGGGGGAGTATCATGACGTAGTTGGTAACATTACAGTCAAACAACACAATATTTAATATGCACAACGGAAGCAAAAGATAGATATATTTCAACCAAATAATATTGTAATATCTAGTATCACAAATAGTTGAAAATAGTCCACAGGTGGATCAAAAATAAATAGGAAACATTGTTCAACAGTTTTGACATCCAAGCTTGCGAGACTTATTGTGGACGCTTAGGAGAAAGCCAGCCTAGTTCGCTTAGTACCTGCACTTAACCTTTTTGGGAAAATACGTCAGTTTACACTGGTAAATACAATTTAACTGACTCATTTTAAAAATGGTTAAAATTGATTTGAATGCACGTGGCACAAACTTTTTATAACTTGGGATAATTATTTAAATATTTATAAACTTGTAAAAGGATTACATGTTCCTTATGCGTTCAGTAGCCCGGTTCGTGCCGGGTTAAAGATCAATAGACACACCACATTATTTATTTTGGCACTGACGGGTGTACGCCTACACCCCGCGCTTAGGTCGTGGCCATTTCGTAAAATGATGCCAAGGATATCCGGGACATGGTTTTAAACCCAATACTAGGTGTTTAATACACGTAAAAAGCCGTTTTGAGCGATTTCCGGGTTAAAACAGGAAATCTGAGTTTTCGGGTCAGTTTACAAGTTCAAAACACTTCATTTATTAAATAAGATCAGTATCAATTAGATTTGTATCAAAAGGATTTGTAAAACTCATTTTATGGCCTAAAAGGGTATAATAGGTATTTACCGAATCAAGGCGATAATCCTAGCTTATGATTAGTTTAAAAATAATTAAAAAAATCTTTAAAAATCCCAAAATATTATATTACCTCAGTGGGTAAAAGGTTTAGTGTAAAAATTGGGTTTAGATAGGCTATGCGCTAAATACGCCGTTAATTAAATAAAAAGCTTTATAATTACGCTAATGCGCATAACTCCTAATCTAGACCTCAAACTGATATCAAATTTTGAGGGCATGTTTATAAATCAGTAGACAAGGTCCTTGTCCTTTCACATTTTCAAAAATCTCGTTTTATGGTCGAAAGGACATTATGGTCAACTTTAAACAATTAACGGAAACGTGCAAAAGAATCGGACATTCAACGAACCAAGTACAGAGGGTTATACTAACATGTAACCAGGTCCTAACGGGACTTTAAGGCATGTCTAAACCCACCTAAATTGGGTCAGAACTGAAGTCAAAGCAAAAGTCAAAGTTTTGCGACTTTCGGCTCCGAACCGAGTCTATTGTCGAATCAAACAAGCTTAGACCAATTCTTATACTTATTACCAAGTTATATGAATGATGAAATAGGTTACACGCCTTCTACATTGTTAATTATGCGTTAATTAAAAGATTAGCATTCTGTTGACTTTTTCTAATCAACTTTGACTCGACAAATGATCTAGTTAGAGCGGGAATCAGCGGGTGCCCTTTTAAGGGTTTATTGCCCACATAATTACCAACTTATAACTACTTTTACATTGACAAATCGCTGGACCATTAGCGATTAATCGCTAATTCAAACCTAATTTACAACGGTTTGACTTTTAAGCTAAATACTAAGCAAAACTCAATTAATAAGGGTTAAGCATACTTACAAGAGTCCTATGCACGATTAGGAAGGCTTAGGGTCTGCTCTTGAACTCCCAAAAGCTCCAGGAATGCAGAAGGGAAGGTGTGATCAATGGTTGCAACAAGAGGCCCTTTTATAGTGCTTTTGATCTCATAGATCATTGACACACAAGCCTAGCAATGTTCCCAGATTACTTACAAGTGCTCCTAGGGCCTAACAAACATGTAGGGGTCGTCCAAAGAAGTGAAAAATCGGATTTAAGTCGGTTATTGCGTGAAAACAGGCTGCTGTCCAACTTTTCTGTAACTGGGGGTCGGACGCGGCCCGCGTAAGATGTTGTTAGGGCTTACGCGGCCCGCTTGAATCATGTTGTCAGATTCCAATCTTTTCCATTATTGCATACTTGTCTATTGGCCTTTCGAAGGGTCAACCAAACTTATTTCTTGCATTTAGAGCCCTCCATATTTACCTATAAGGGCTTTAAGACTTATACCCACTTTGTTAAGTCCTTGGTCACTTCGTGTTTACCCGAAAAGTCATAATTTTCAACGTTGACGCTTTAACCCCTTGTATACAAAATTTGATCATAACTTTCTCATACGATAACGAAACTTTATGAAATTTTTATCGTGCATTCTAGTTAGCATAATTAACCATTACAAAGCTTCGGGTTTGCTAAAAGGTCACTCAGAGGTATACTTTAAACATGTTGACACATTTAACCCCTGTAGTTTGTAATCTCTCACTTTCTTTCATATTTAGCTTCGTATGATCCATGATTTATTCGTTTGAAGGTATGAGCATTATGTATGTAGGGTTACTGTAAAGTATATTTATCCATTGTTGACAATTGGAACCCGTATATTCACAGACTTTTCATGTTTGTCAACTTTTAGTCCCTCTAGAGTATTCTTTCACACGTTCAAGCTTATGACACGTGTCAATTGTCACACCCCGATATTTCCACGATTGACCGGTGGGCCTGGTAGGGGAGTATCGTGACGTGGTTGATATCATCATAGTCAAACAACACAATATTTAAATGCACAGCGGAAGCAAATGAAAGATAAAATATATTACAATCCGATTCAAAGTAATATCAAATATTACAACGGAACGTAAGATGGATCCACAGGCGGATCTTTAACAGAAAGATAATATCGTTCAACAGACTTTAACATCTAAAGCTTGCGAGACTTGATTATTGATGTCTGGAGTACCCAGCCTATTACGTATAGTACCTGCATTTAGCCTTTTTGGAAAATACGTCAGTTTACACTGGTAAATACAATTAACTGACTCATTTTAAAAATGATTAAAAATTGATTTGGATGCACGTGGCACAAAATATCTTTTATAATTTGATTAAAATGCACAGAGGCAAAATTAATCTTTTATACTTGGGACAATTATTTAAATATATAATCTTGTAAAAGAATTACATGTTTCTTATGCGTTCAGTAGCCCGGAGCGTGCCGGGTTAAAGATCAATAGACACACCACATCAACTATTTATGCACTGACGAGTGTACGCCTACACTCCGCGCTTAGGTCATGGCCATTTCGTAAAATGATGCCAAGGATATCCGGGACATGGTCATTAACCCCCCAAAGGCTTTAAGCAAACAAAACATATTTAAACGGGTCGATCAAATTATTCAATTAACCACCTAACGACGGAAGATTTGATGCCCGACCAAGCGGTATTTTATATACCGTAACCCAAGCCCGTATAGGGAAAATAAGTTAAAAGTATTTACCTGAGCTAAATATAAATTCAATCCCAGCCGTATATCAATTCAGCAAGTACAGATAGCTTTTACTGGGCTCCTAATCTGGAACGAAGGTTTTTAATAACCTATTAGAGTCCTAATGGGTCTTTAATTAAGCTTAAGCTTAGACCGGTTAGTATCAAAGATACGTTTCGTACGCATGTTCTAGCGAAGACCGGATAGAATGTGATTTAGACCCGACAAGTTTGAATACTTGCTTAATATGGTTATTCCATACACACTCTGGATTTTGAGATAAAACCGATAAGGTTTGACCCGTTTCGGCTAATTTATGTAAACTAGTTACATAAACCGAACCGAACGCGTAAATAGCGTAACGGGTATTCATGAGAGCCATATACAGGTTTCCTAAGTTAATATGCTTCAAATATGTTGTGACATCAGTAAGATATCTTTTATTATGCCCGAAACGAATTTAAACACAAACTATGCCCCGTAGGGGTAGTTTGGTCATTTGAAAGGTTATAAAAGAGTTCAGTATTTACCTGAGTTACAGGTCTGATATAATCAGTAAAAATACTTAATTTACTAAGTTATAACAGTAGGGTAAGTATATATGTGAAATTTATCAATTATAACCAAACTATGCACCGTAGGGGCATTTTGGTAATTTCACATAAGCCGAAAAGCTCAAAACTGAAGTCTGAGTTAAACAACTTTTTCTTACTGTTAAATATTATAATTTACCTAAAATATCAGTAGGTATCAACCCTTGTATGTTTAAAATAGTTTTAGTACATACTATGCGTTAAAAACGCTTAATAAGGCGATTAGAAGCCATTTCCGGGTTTTATACATAAAGCTGATATTTTTATTATTCCAGAAGGCTTAAAATAATATATTTATCATTTAAGATCAGTAGCAAAAGGTTTGGAGTCGATTAGATATGTAAAACTCATTTTATAGCCCGTAAGGGCAAAACCGACAATTACCGGATTAAGCCTACGACTATAAGTTATGCTCAGCCTAAAATTAATTAAAAATCTTCAAAAATCCCAAAATAATATATTACATCAGTTGGTAGAGAGTTTGATATCAAAAAGTATGTTTAAATAGGCTATACGCTAATTATGTCGTTTAATCGCTAATAAGCTTTCAAATTACGCTAATGAGCATAACTCTCAATCTACACCTCAAAATGATGTCAAATTTTGGGTGCAAGTTTATAATTTAGTAATTAAGGTTTCTACAATTTTACATTTTCAAAAATCACGTTTTAAGGTGAAAAGGGCATAATGGTCAACATATGAGCAATTAACGGAATCATGCGTATTAATCGGATAACTAATTAACCGAGGTGTACAATCACAGAGGGTTATACTTGCATGTAACCTGGTCCTATTAAAGCTCTAATTCATTTCTAAAACATTCCTAAACGGGTCAGAACTGAAAGTCAAAGCGAAAGTCAAACTATGCGACTTTCGGTTCCGAACCGGGTCTAAACATAAAATTGTCGGGTTGAACATGTTTAGACATGTTCTTACACTAATTACCAACTTATATTAATGATCAAACAGGTTGTATGTGTTCTACATTACTAATTATGCATAAATTAGAAATTAAACATTCTGTTGACTTTTTAATAACAAGTTTGACCCGACATTAGACCTAGTTAGAGTGGGAATCAGGGGGAACCCTTTTAAGGGTTTAAAGCCCACATAATTACCAACTTATAACTACTTTCAATTTGACTAATCACTGAACCAACAATGATTAATCGTTAAGTCAACCGTTAATTACGACGGTTTGACTTTTAAGCTAAAACTAAGCAAAAACTTAACTAAGAAAGGTTAAGCAAACTTACTGAAGTCCTATGCACGATTTGTGAAGCTTAGAGAGAAGTCTTTAGCTCCAGAAATGCTCCAAGGTGCAGATGGAAGGTGTGAAGAACTTGTTGCAACTTTGGTCCTTTATATAGTGCTCAAGAACACTTAGATCATTGACAACAAGTGCTATCAAGGGCCATGGATCATCAACAGATGTCCCTAAGTGTTTAGGGGTTGCCTAGGGGTCATGCAAGATGTGGAGAATCGGATAAAAGTCGATTACAAAGCACCTAGCAGGCAAAAACCCAAGAATTTCGGAATAGGTAGACCCTCGCGGCACGCTTAGACCCCCCCCCCTGGGGCTTCGCGTGGCGCGACGCCCTTACTGCACAAATCTGAATTTTTAGATTTTTATGTTTTGATCCTTGGCTCTTCAAAACTTTGCTACGACATTATTTCTTGCACTTTGAACCCTCCAAATTGACTTATAAGGGCTTCAAGACATATAACCACTTTGTTTAGTCCTCAGTTAACTTTATTGTCACCCGAAAAGTCCTAAACTTCAACGTTGACGCTTTTAACCCCTCGTATACGAATTTGATCATAACTTTCTCATACGATAAAGAAACTTTATGAAATTTATATCGTGCATTCTAGTGAGCATAATTAACCATTACAAAGCTTCGGGTTTGTCAAAAGATCACTCAGAGGTATAACTTAAACATGTTGACACATTTGGCCCCTGTAGTTTGTAATCTCTCACTTTCTTTCATATTTAGCATCGTATGATCCATGATTTATTCGTTTGAAGGTATGAGCATCATGTAGGGTTAATGTACAATATATTTATTCACTGTTGACATCTAGAACTCGTATATTCACATACTTTCCATGATTGTCAACTTTAATCCTTTTATAACATTCTTTCACACGTTCAAACATATGACACGTGTCAACACATTATACGACGTGAATTTTCGAGGTGTTACATCCTCACCCCCTTAAAAGAAATCTTTTCCTCGAGATTTACTGAAATAAATAAGGGTACTTTTCTTTCATCGTGGACTCAACCTCCCACGTGTATTCGGGACCTCTACGGGCATCCCATTTGACCTTTAAAATAGGCACATGCTTCCTTCGAAGCTTCTTAACCTGTCGATCTTCAATCGACAATGGTTTTTCCACAAATTTCAAGCTCTCATCTATATGCACATCTGTGTGTGGTATGACTAGCGATTCGTCAGCTAGGCATTTCTTCAGATTGCAGACGTGGAATACGTTAAGAATACCACTGAGCTCTTCAGGTAAGTTTAACTTGTAAGCCACTGACCCAACACATTCGATAATCTCGAATGGTCCTATATACCTTGGGCTTAACTTACCTTTCTTACCAAACCACATCACTCCCTTCCAGGGTGATACCTTAAGTAAGACTTTATCACCTACTTCAAATTTCATTGGTTTACGCTTTGGATCAGCGTAACTCTTCTGCCTATCTCAGGCAGCTTTGAGACGGTCACGAATCTGGACAATCTTGTCCGTCGTTTCAAAGACTATCTCTGGTCCTGATAATTGGACATCTCCAACTTCTGCCCAACAAACGGGCGTTCTACACTTTCTACCGTATAAGGCCTCGAAAGGTGCAGCCTTGATGCTGGTATGGTAGCTATTGTTGTAGGAGAATTCGATTAATGGTAGGTGGTTATCCCAATTACCACCTAAATCAATTACGCATGCTCGAAGCATGTCTTCCAAATTGGTTTTAAATTGGTTTTAACTTATAAGCTACTTGATCTTGATACATTCGATTTTCTTCGAATGGTTCTATATATTCAGAGCTTAACTAGCCTAAAAATTTAACAAATTTGGCACACCCTGTCACACCCCGACCACGTGGAACAACCAAACGTGGCGGAAATGTCGGGGAGTGTTGTAACAGAATCATTGTTTCGTAACCATGGAATAAATAAATTCTGTTTTATTGAATAAATGAACTCATTGTTTTAATACAATCAAATAAATACAACTACGATCTTCCAAGTTTTAAAGTTGCTAAGGCACGAGTCCATCCTAAATGTAGCATGTATCAACAATCATTGCAAATCAGTACCTGAAACATGTGTAAAAATAGGTACGTCAGCATAAAAATGCCTGTGAGATACATAGGTTTTGTAAAAATAGGATTCATGACTTATTTTTGAGAAAATGTTTAATCATGAACCTTGTAATTTGCTTTGTCTTGTAAATCATTTGAGAAACGATAAGGTCAGATGATATGTATAAATAAGAGAATAATGTATGGTTAAATGAATAACCATGTAAAATGAGTTTGTATAATATAAGTTGTTTGTAAATTAATGTCTTGTGAAAAGTATGTTATTTGTATAAAATGTTATATGTCTCAAATTGAAATGATTCAGATAACGATACAATATGTAATACCATACAAACACTTATATATAGGAAGTACCAGCGGCGTATCCACCATGCTTGTATCATGTTACACACGCCTCGTTACTTAATCACTTACTCAAACCAACCAACAATGTAAGATGTCTATGTTTAAACCAATTGCCAAACGTATTGAATAATGTGTCAAATGTTTATGTCAAGATGTAAGTCATGAAATGTATAACCAATGTCAATACTGTTTATGTGTCCAATGTAAATCATGTAATATGTAACCAAAATGATATGTATAAATAAAATTAAGGTTAAACGAATAACCTTATATAAGCATATTAAAAGTATACTTTGGATTTGTAAGTAACATATTAAACTATGTTTTGGTTTTGTAAATAACATATCAAAATATGCTTTGGAAGATTAACAAAATATATGTTGGTTTTGTACAATACCACACATGAGAGTATATCAAATTATACTTTTGGGAGTATATCAAAATATACTTTAAAAGTGTGATTTAAGAATTCATTCAGACCTAGTGCATCAAAATACACCTTTGAGACTATAAGGATACCACAAAGGAAATCCCTATTTGGATGGAGAAACAAATTGGTTTCAGACATTCCATGACAACAGGAATGGGGTGTCTAACCCTATAGCGCTATATCATACTAACAATCGGTCTGGTGAACATAAAATAAGTACAATTCAACATTTTATTTTATGTTCTTTGAGAAGTCAGTGTTTAAACCATAGATAATCATTTAGTTTGTCAAATGATAAGTAATAACATGTATAATCAATTATACTTTGAAATCATGAAAATAACAGATAGGTACACATGCTTCACCCCAAAACAGTTTGAAAACGGTAAAAGAGGGGAACTATGTACTCACGTTGAGAGTGCTTAGGAGTCCTTGTGTAACAACCAAACAATGCTAGAGATCACGGATATCAAACGGCACCTATTATAGGTAACTATGTTAATAAACCGGACCTAAATCAGAGGATTTAGATAGAATGAGGGTTCGTAAACCAAACGAGTATGGAGACTCGTGTCATACGGTTTAACAAAGCCTACATACTAAATGAAACCTATCCTAAGTGCTTTCGACCCATCGCGACCCATTTAGGTAGCTTATGCTACTTTAACGCGTCGTTCGCGTGAAACGCGTTCGGACCGTCTAACTAGTCCTATGACAAGTGTTATATGCCTAAACATGTTACATAATCAGTTATGTGACAAAAGTTTAGGTTACATATGCTTAATTACCAATTATACATGAAAAGGGTATTCTGGTAATTTACCTAAGGCATATAAACTACCTATCATACAACTACTCAAACGATGTGACCATAGGGTATAACCTCGGAAGGTTATTCCCTACCTACTATGGTCACCTAATGTGTTTGGTCGGATCCTAATGATCGACCAAATGGATCAGGTTCGAAAGTATAAGCGATTGTTTAGATCGCTTACCTTACGACCCTAGACAACGTGGTAATCAGTAGGCATAGTCCCAAGGGACTATAACCAACGTGATTACACTCACGTTGCGAAGTTCAAACGAACTTCGCATTGACCATAAAATGGTCAACGCAGAAAGTCAAACAAAGTTTGACTTTCAGACTCGAAAAGCAATAAAAGAACGAAAGAATACTTACGAAGGGTCCCCGAATGCTAATCTAGATCGAAATAACTCAGGTATGAAACAAAGGTTCCAACTTAGAGTCTTTAAGATCAGATTCTAGTGATTTTTGAAGTTGGGGTGATGGGGTATTTATAGTTTTCGGGTAACCGTTAAGATCGTTTGTCGAATATCATGCCATAATCGCATCCGTACAAGTGTCGGAACCTTATGGTACTAAAAAAATGATCCTTATCAGCTGACTAGGCAATTGAGAATGTGTGGGTGTGGTTAAAACAGCTGGAACCTGCTGTTAGAAACACTTAATCTGGTCTGATAGTCGGACGCGGCCCGCTTCAGGATCAGACAAGTATAATGCGGGCCGCCTGGCCAGCCTGATCAGCCAACATGTTTCAGAAATGACAGTTTCAGTCCCTGCACGTGTTTAAGCCCATTTCCGACACTTCTAAGGCCCGTAAAGCCAACTTTAAGGCCCTAAAATGATGCCTAAACATTGAGGACATGAAACATGCTCAAAAATATGTCGGATGTTGGTTCGTTTGGTCGTACGAACGCGATGTTCGCTTAATTACGACGGAATGCGCATAAGCGCGTAAAACGATCCAAATGACGCAACAAATGAATTTCTCTTATGCCAAACACTAAAATAAAATATTTTTGTGCTTACATAACTTTTTGGATGTCCAGATGTATTCAGAACGTAAGTTATGCGCGAAAATGCAAACTTGTGCACTTTTTGACACTTTTAGTCCCTGAATGACCCAAAAGTTTATTTTAGCATACCGAACCCCTCAAAGCCTATTCCTAAGCTATGTAAAGGATATTTATGGTATGTTTAACTCATGGTCATGTTCCAGAATGTTCGGTACAGTTCAAATTGGCATACTTTCGCAGTTTGTCAAGTTTAGTCCCTGTAAGCGAATTAACTTGTTTTTGCCATACCAAAGCCTTCAAAACTTATTTCTAACTTATGTAAAGGTTATTTAAGGTATGTTAAGCCTATTTCACTATTCCGGAGTGTTATTTGGATTAAACTGGTTATATTTACGCATCAGAGCGCGTTAAAATCGAACAAGAGTTGATATGTGCAAATGATACACATATTTTTACAAATCCCAAGTATGAAATACAATATTTCATTGGTTTGGCATTTGTTTGATGGTTGAAGTGACACAGGTGTCACAGTCTCCCCTACTTTAGGAAATTTCGTCCCGAAATTTAATTCTAGAGGAAACTTGTGAAGACAGCTGTGACGGTTTCGCCTTCTAATAGATCCATTAAACCCTTAAGTAAAACTTTGGGCCATGTTAGGACTCTTAGCGAATTTGTTAACCCTCAAAGTGAATTCCTTGTAGTAGTAAAACATGGAATTTTTGAACTACGGACAGAAGAACGTTTCTTATGAAGACTTGTCATAGTAAACTTGTGTGTGCTTGAAATCAGAATTGGGGAGTGTGAGAATAAATGACATTGGTCAAGGTCCAAGACTTCTCCCGTATCATTATTCTTGTCACTATAGGTCTTAACACATGACAAAGCTCCCTGTGGCTTCTGTGCAATAATTATGTAGGCCTCCATAATTACGTAATTCCTTGCACAGTCCGCACAGTTCGTTTCATAATGCGTAGAGGAAAAATCAATTGAATAAACATGAAGCAATCTGACTAGACCACCAAAGGGTCCTTTCAATTAGATCAACGAACAATCTTTTTAACTAGATCAACACATGATCTTCTTAACTAGACCGTCGTACGATCTCCTTAAATAGACCACTTAAGGGATCTTTTTTTTTTTATTTATATCATCACATGATATTTCTGATCAGATTTTCAAAATCAATCTGTTTAACCAGACCATTCAAGAGGTCCAATTAGGGAATAGTACTTTATAACCCAAGGGACTTAACTACAATGTTGAAGTCCATTAAGGATTTAAGATAGTAACTTTGGATATCCTATTAAGAATCTCTCATATGAGATATGGAAGATTCTATGAGGATTTGGATGGATCACATACAACCACAAAACATGTAAGAAAACACATAAGCACAAAATTAGTTAGCTTGATTCTTTAATTTGTTATCTTTGAGCATGGATAATTAAAGCACACTGGGAATCCAATCCATGGATTTCATTTGGCACTTTAATGATTTTTAAGGATCCATATATAAAGATAGAAGGATTTCCAATAAGAGTTTGGCTTTGTTTCTTAAAAGAAACGAGCGTTTAAAGTTCTTGGGGAGATCACAAGTGATCATAAAAATGACAGAACCACACGAGTAGTTTATCTTTGGGTTGACATCATAAGGTTGTATCGAACATTCACACAATCGTATCAGTTTTGCAAAAATAAAAACGACGAATTTTTATTTATATAACAACTGACTTGTCTTTAAACGTCAAAGATAACAACCAAGGGAAATAACAAAACACTAGTTGTTCACTGCCGCATCATTGTTCATGTTTGCCTCATTGATGTTAAACACTCGTCCACGCGCTGGAGGTATGTTAACAAGTCTTGGGCAATTGTTCCTGTAGTGGGTAAGGTCACCACAGTTATAACATGACCCCGGAGGGAACCGTGCTTGAACAGCAGCAGGGTTTGCAACAGCTTGATTTGCATAACGACAAACATTGATCAAATGTCCTAACCGCCCACAGTGGGTACATTTGTGACACTACTCTTGCTCTAGATGATGACGGTTGCACTTGTTGCACAAAGGTGCGGTACCAACGTAGTTTTGCCTTTTGCGAGGTTGTGCTGGCTGGTTTGGTGCAACCTGTTTGTCTTGAGCAGTTACAGCATAGTTTTGAGAGGCTTTGCGCTTCTTCTTCTTGGACACTTCAACATTTTCTTCCTTTGGTTCAACTTGAGCAGTCTTGTCAGATGGTCTTGAGTCACCCTTTCGAAACAGCTTACGCTTCCTGATGTGGGATTTAGTTAGGGTGGCAGACAGTTCAATGGCTTGTCTGACAGTAGTAGGGTTACTGCCAGTAACAATATCCTGAACTAGGTCAGGAAGACCATCAGTATATTTCTCGATCGCTTTATCCACAGGAGTAACCATAGCAGGGCACAAAAGGCTCAATTCTTCATAACGGTCAGTATAGGCTCGATGTTCCCCACTGTCTTGCTTCAAATCATCAAATTCCCTTTCTAGAGCCCTTAGCTCATGACGAGGACAGAATTCCTTCATCATAAGAGCCCTAAGCTCAGCCCAAGTGTGTGCTAATGCAACCTCAGCACCGCGGTCTCTCATCACCCCGTTCCACCATGTGAGAGCCCTCTTCTGAAACACACTTGAAGAAAACTCGACCTTGCGATTTTCAGGACACTGAACGTGACGGAAGGTATTCTCAATGCTCTCGAACCATTGAAGAAGCCCAGTCGCTCCCTCAGAACCACTAAACTTGAGTGGTTTAGCCGAGTTAAAAGTTTTGAAATTGCATGGAGCATTGTTGTTGTTGATGGCTTGCATCATTTGAGCATAAAGATTTGGGAAGGCAGCAGCCATTTGCTGCGCGATGATTTCCGCCAGTTCGGCATTCGCCATCTGATTGTCGCGTCGAGGAGGCATTCTAAAAGAGGAACATGAAAGGAAACGAGTGAGAGAATTAAACGAAAAGAATGAGATGAAACAAATCTGATGAAAGCAAGGATAGTGGTTATTTGTTTGTTACTACAAAGCAACAAACGACCTCGGTGATAATCAAAGTAAATAGGTCAAAATAATGTATCGCGAAGACATGCTCGCCTATAAGTGAACACTCATCCCACGAATTCCCAGGTAAGCACAACTGGTCTCGCGTCTGATGAGATATATACGAAGTGCTTGCCTAGACAGAAAACCCAGAATACAGGCATTCACCCTTCCAGTTTGCACGTGTTCACATTATTTAAAACCCAAAACCTTGACGAGATTTTGAAAACTTAAAGGGGTTCAAAACCTTATAACAGAGGGTTCCAAACCTTACAATATAGGGTTCAAAACCTAGTAATCAATCATCCTAGAACAGATGATTAGTTTTCAAAGCGGTTTTGAAATTTATGTTCTTGTTGTGGTCGTCGCCTAAGGATAGGTGACGGTATTGTTTTATGACTAAACGCAAGTAAACTCGCGTTAGGGTCCTAAGAAGGTTATAGACTAGGTCAAAGCATTACTAATAACCTAATTCCCTATAACCATTGGCTCTGATACCAACTTTTCTGTCACACCCCGACCACGTGGAACAACCAAACGTGGCGGAAATGTCGGGGAGTGTTGTAACAGAATCATTGTTTCGTAACCATGGAATAAATAAATTCTGTTTTATTGAATAAATGAACTCATTGTTTTAATACAATCAAATAAATACAACTACGATCTTCCAAGTTTTAAAGTTGCCAAGGCACGAGTCCATCCTAAATGTAGCATGTATCAACAATCATTGCAAATCAGTACCTGAAACATGTGTAAAAATAGGTACGTCAGCATAAAAATGCCTGTGAGATACATAGGTTTTGTAAAAATAGGATTCATGACTTATTTTTGAGAAAATGTTTAATCATGAACCTTGTAATTTGCTTTGTCTTGTAAATCATTTGAGAAACGATAAGGTCAGATGATATGTATAAATAAGAGAATAATGTATGGTTAAATGAATAACCATGTAAAATGAGTTTGTATAATATAAGTTGTTTGTAAATTAATGTCTTGTGAAAAGTATGTTATTTGTATAAAATGTTATATGTCTCAAATTGAAATGATTCAGATAACGATACAATATGTAATACCATACAAACACTTATATATAGGAAGTACCAGCGGCGTATCCACCATGCTTGTATCATGTTACACACGCCTCGTTACTTAATCACTTACTCAAACCAACCAACAATGTAAGATGTCTATGTTTAAACCAATTGCCAAACGTATTGAATAATGTGTCAAATGTTTATGTCAAGATGTAAGTCATGAAATGTATAACCAATGTCAATACTGTTTATGTGTCCAATGTAAATCATGTAATATGTAACCAAAATGATATGTATAAATAAAAGTAAGGTTAAACGAATAACCTTATATTAGCATATTAAAAGTATACTTTGGATTTGTAAGTAACATATTAAACTATGTTTTGGTTTTGTAAATAACATATCAAAATATCCTTTGGATGATTAACAAAATATATGTTGGTTTTGTACAATACCACACATGAGAGTATATCAAATTATACTTTTGGGAGTATATCAAAATATACTTTAAAAGTGTGATTTAAGAATTCATTCAGACCTAGTGCATCAAAATACACCTTTGAGACTATAAGGATACCACAAAGGAAATCCCTATTTGGATGGAGAAACAAATTGGTTTCAGACATTCCATGACAACAGGAATGGGGTGTCTAATCCTATAGCGCTATATCATACTAACAATCGGTCTGGTGAACATAAAATAAGTACAATTCAACATTTTATTTTATGTTCTTTGAGAAGTCAGTGTTTAAACCATAGATAGTCATTTAGTTTGTCAAATGATAAGTAACAACATGTATAATCAATTATACTTTGAAATCATGAAAATAACATATAGGTACACATGCTTCACCCCAAAACAGTTTGAAAACGGTAAAAGAGGGGAACTATGTACTCACGTTGAGAGTGCTTAGGAGTCCTTGTGTAACAACCAAACAATGCTAGAGATCACGGATATCAAACGGCACCTATTATAGGTAACTATGTTAATAAACCGGACCTAAATCGGAGGATTTAGATAGAATGAGGGTTCGTAAACCAAACGAGTATGGAGACTCATGTCATATGGTTTAACAAAGCCTACATACTAAATGAAACCTATCCTAAGTGCTTTCGATCCATCGCGACCCATTTAGGTAGCTTATGCTACTTTAACGCGTCGTTCGCGTGAAACGCGTTCGGACCGTCTAACTAGTCCTATGACAAGTGTTATATGCCTAAACATGTTACATAATCAGTTATGTGACCAAAGTTTAGGTTACATATGCTTAATTACCAATTATACATGAAAAGGGTATTCTGGTAATTTACCTAAGGCATATAAACTACCTATCATACAACTACTCAAACGATGTGACCATAGGGTATAACCTCGGAAGGTTATTCCCTACCTACTATGGTCACCTAATGTGTTTGGTCGGATCCTAATGATCGACCAAATGGGTCGGGTTCGAAAGTATAAGCGATTGTTTAGATCGCTTACCTTACGACCCTAGACAACGTGGTAATCAGTAGGCATAGTCCCAAGGGACTATAACCAACGTGATTACACTCACGTTGCGAAGTTCAAACGAACTTCGCATTGACCATAAACTGGTCAACACAGAAAGTCAAACAAAGTTTGACTTTCAGACTCGAAAAGCAATAAAAGAACGAAAGAATACTTACGAAGGGTCCCCGAATGCTAATCTAGATCGAAATAACTCAGGTATGAAACAAAGGTTCCAACTTAGAGTCTTTAAGATCAGATTCTAGTGATTTTTGAAGTTGGGGTGATGGGGTATTTATAGTTTTCGGGTAACCGTTAAGATCGTTTGTCGAATATCGTGCCATAATCGCATTCGTACAAGTGTCGGAACCTTATGGTACTAAAAAAATGATCCTTATCAGCTGACTAGGCAATTGAGAATGTGTGGGTGTGGTTAAAACAGCTGGAACCTGCTGTTAGAAACACTTAATCTGGTCTGATAGTCGAACGCGGCCCGCTTCAGGATCAGACAAGTATAATGCTGGCCGCCTGGCCTGCCTGATCAGCCAACATGTTTCAGAAATGACAGTTTCAGTCCCTGCACGTGTTTAAGCCCATTTCCGACACTTCTAAGGCCCGTAAAGCCAACTTTAAGGCCCTAAAATGATGCATAAACATTGAGGACATGAAACATGCTCAAAAATATGTCGGATGTTGGTTTGTTTGGTCGTACGAACGCGATGTTCGCTTAATTACGACGGAATGCGCACAAGCGCGTAAAACGATCCAAATGACGCAACGAATGAATTTCTCTTATGCCAAACACTAAAATAAAATATTTTAGTGCTTACATAAATTTTTGGATCTCCAGATGTATTCAGAACGTAAGTTTTGCGCGAAAATGCAAACTTGTGCACTTTTTGACACTTTTAGTCCCTGAATGACCCAAAAGTTTATTTTAGCATACCGAACCCCTCAAAGCCTATTCCTAAGCTATGTAAAGGATATTTATGGTATGTTTAACTCATGGTCATGTTCCGGAATGTTCGGTACAGTTCAAATTGGCATACTTTCGCAGTTTGTCAAGTTTAGTCCCTGTAAGCGAATTAACTTGTTTTTGCCATACCAAAGCCTTAAAAACTTATTTCTAAGTTATGTAAAGGTTATTTAAGGTATGTTAAGCCTATTTCACTATTCCGGAGTGTTCGTTGGATTAAACTGGTTATATTTATGCATCAGAGCGCATGTAACCCTCCAGAAAGTGATTTAAAGCTTAAAATCGAACAAGAGTTAATATGTGCAAATGATACACATGTTTTTTACAAATCCCAAGTATGAAATACAATATTTCATTGGTTTGGCATTTGTTTGATGGTTGAAGTGACACAGGTGTCACACACCCTTCCTGGGTGATATCTTTTGTTGAGCCTTATTTTTTAACAAGATCTTAGGAGGTTTGCTACTTTCATAAATTCTTGATTTTATGCCGAATACTGGCAGCTTACAGATGATTAGGGATTTGTATGAATCTTATTCGTTGTTTCTAATGCAACTTTCAGATTCTTATAAGTGGACTTCTCAAAGTCTCGTCCCTCCAACGGATGTTTCGATATTTCATTTATGCAAGGTCTCCAAAGGAGCCACTTTGATACTTATATAGTAACTATTATGGAAAAGCTCATCTTAAGGTGAGATGGTTATTCCAACCAGTGCTCAAAACTAATCTTACGGAGTAGCTAATCCTTACAGTTAGTCGAACAAATCGATGATCCTGGGCAGCTGATGGCGATCCTCTTTCGTTGCCCAATTAGGGTTGCGGTAATTAATGCATAAGCAAAATGAACCGTCTTTCTTATTTAACAATATCAAACCCTCAGAACATTGAGTCAGGCTATATGAGTCTATATCTTAAAACTTACTTAGTCGGGGTTTTGATTATTCCATAATCAACATGGAGTTTTTTTTTTTCACAATGCTCCAGCCCACAGCGGGATGTTAATCTTAACTTTACTAACCTCAGGAGGTAAACAGGGTAATCTTTGGAGAAGGTGATCAAGATACAAGGAGGCTACAGATATTTTCCATATCTTAGGCTTCAGTTCATCCATCATTGCTTGTGTTAAATAAGTGACACAGTTATATTATAAGTCCACGAATTCCTTAATCGGGGACATTTACTTGGACAATTCCATTCTGGATATCTTCTTTGAATACTACTAGTCGACTTTAGTACAATATGACCATTGGGATATCTCAGGGGTTCCATGTATTAAACCTCCATACTGATCAGGCATGGAAGTAATCTATGGGACACACTAGGATACGCCAATCCTCATATGGCACTTTTATCAAACATAGTTTGGCATTCGCAGGCGATAGAAAAAAAATGAGAAAAATAATTAAAATAACATATGTTGTCGTACTCTATGCGAAGAAAGAGTACTCTTAGATTTTTCGGAAGGATTCCTTGCCGATACTAGAAGAATCGGTTACTATGGTTTCCTTGGTAAGTTATACCTTGTGGATAATATAAAAGTTTGCTAAGCTTATGGTTTATGAAGATTTATTATTGCCTGTATTAAATCAGGACACTTAGCAGAAATTATCATTGGTAAATGATAAGGAATGTACTTGATGACATCGTGAACTGCCTCTTGGCATTCATCAGGTGAGTTCAGGCATTTCTTCCTTTAGCCTTTCCAGGCTTAGCTGCACCTTCTTTGGCAGCTTTATGGAATCTAGTTCTGATACGGCCTTACTCACCACAGCCGTGATAGACTGCATTCTTTATGTCCCTTCATTCCTGGAAAATGATGACCCGTTCCTTAGCAGATGTCATACTGCTTTGGTCCTGGTTCTATTCGACACTGTCCCTGGTGTCTTTTATAGCAATTCTTACATACAGGCTTCTTACTGAACCTTCGTTGCTTTTTATTAAGCCTGTACTTGCCCTCTTTCTTAGATTTCTGGGAGTTATCCTCCTCCTTTGGTTCATCCTTCATATTCGAAGTGTGAACAAAGCTCTTCTCATGAGCAATTGAACGTGGTTTTGAATGGAATTTAGAGCGAGAAGCATTCGGCTCTTTGGATGGTTTCATGACCTTTTCCCATGGCCTTTCAAACTGCTGCGTTAACCACCGCTTGGAGATTAACTCCATTAATATTGAGGTTTACGTTTGAGACATTATTTGCTTTTGTCGCATTAATAGCATTGCGACTATTGCCTATCTCATCCGAGTTTTCCATACTCAAAACTTGGTACTAATTACCAAATTAAACCATTATTAGTCATCATCCTGATGACCTGACATAGATTAGCCACGGCATCCACGAACCGTATAGGCCATTATGTTCCGAACATTCTTAATGAATGCTATTTGAATGTATATCTATTACATGTAGCTTAGGTCACAATAGGACTATCAATGGCATTCAAGGTTTGGAGCGAGTCCAATACCTGCTTGACAGGGGACCATAATGTCACAACTGTCTTTGTCAAAAGGACGATTATAAATAGCTCAAAGGCTAGCCTTACATGACTTTGGTTATATATATATACATATATGGCATAGAAGCCTGTCGCGAGGGACGTAGAAAGATATGGCAAAAAGCCCAGTCATGAAGGACATAAGTAATCATATGGTGCGAAGGCCTTGTCGTAATGACATTTAGATACGGCACAAATGGCCTTGTCTCTAGGACGTTATAGGATATGGCACTAAGGCCTGTCACTAGGGATGTTAACATTTAGTATGTTAACTTGTCACGAACGACGAATTATAGCACGGAGGTTTGTTATGGGTAACTTGAAGTATAACTTGTGGATTTGTCACAAGGACATCAATTCATAGGCTGCAATCTTATTAGATCAAGAGTTTTAAGGCTTGAACATAGTTCTTCACCTTTGGACAGGGAGTCATAGACTACAACTGTCATCGTCTTGAAAGGCGATTCACTTGACAGAAAGGTAAACCAATTAACATCACTAATGGATGTCTATATATAATTATCGTATCTAATGATATTAGTCATGATCACATCGAGCATATTGACTTATTAGGTTTGGGTATAATCCCACCATTTTGAATAGGGTATCATAAAGATCACCACTATTTTGTCTTATCGACAATAGAGTAAAGTATAGCCCGTAGGCAATTCATCACTAGGGATGTCAATATTATGAATTTATGATCATCATACTGATGATACTAGTCAGGATCGCAATGATCATATAGACTATTAGGCTTGAGCGCAGCTCACTACCTTAAACAGGGGATCATAGAGATCATAATGTTTGTGTCACAAATGGATAATATAATATGGCCCGTAGGCGAAACATCAATAATGGATGTTTATAATGGATTCATCATTTTAGATGATATAAGTCAGGATTGCATTAATCACATTGACTATCTGGCTTGAGCATAGCTCACCACCTTAGACAAGGAATCATAAAGATCATAATGTCAATGTCTCAGATGGACAATTTATTATAGCCCGTAGGCAAAACATTTCTTTTCTTGACAGGGAGTTGTAGGCTACCACTGTCTTTAGTCTCGGAGGACTTTAATTATAGCCCGTAGGCATTTCCCTCCTAAGGGATATTTATGGTATGATCATCTTTTCAGATGCTATTAGTCGAGATCGTATGGACCCTACCGACTATTATGCTTGGACGTATTCCAACATCTTTAGACAGGGTCAAAGACCACCACTGTCGTTGTCTTATCGGACAACAAATTTAGCCCGTAGGCACTTCATCACTCACGGATGTTTATATTATGATCATCTTATAAGATGATATAAGCCATGATTTCTAGATCATAAGGCAAATTAGGAATTTAAAAATTTCCAATATAGGGATGACTGTTGTGATTTTATCGAATCACATTTGTCAGGAGTGCTAACACGTTCTTAGGTGTTAACAAGGATCTGAATCCCTTGAGTAGGTTTCACCATCTTGGCCGCGTAGGCTAGGTTTCACCTTTAAAATTCTTTTTAAAATGCATACTGGCAGGGAAGGAAGGATAGTTATTTTATTCAGGATTTTTATCATAAATCCTAATTTATAAGTTAATAATAGCACAAATGGCCTAGTCGCGTAGACAAGTTTAATTTATAAGCCATGATTTCAGAGAATCGAGGCATTAAGGTTTTAATAATAGCAAAAATGGCCTAGTTGCGTAGACAAGTTTAATTTATAAGCCATGATTTCAGAGAATCGAGGCATTAAGGTTTTAATAATAGCACAAATGGCCTAGTCACATAGACAAGTTTAATTTATAAGCCATGATTTCAGAGAATCGAGGCATTAAGGTTTGAATCAAAGTTCATTACCTTTTCTTGACAGGGAGTCATCGCTACCACTGTCTTTTGGCTCATGTAGAAATGAGCAAGGCCCGTAGGCACTATATTACCAACGTTTAGTCAAAATATGATCATCTTAATTGATGATTTAAACCCATGATTCAGAGATCATTAAGTTGGGTTAGGAATCCTTTGAAGATTCCTTATATAAAAATGACGTGTGTGATTTTAACGAATCACGTCTGCCAGGAGCGTTAACATGTTATCAGAGGTTAACTGGGTTTGAATCTTTTTAAACAGGTTTTACCATATTGGCGAGGTCTTTATAACGACCCACTAGCTAGGTTTTACCTTTTTAAGATTCTTAATTAATATTTAACGCAGAACAATCCAAAATTGAGGTGTTAAATATGGATCTGAACCTAATTATGGAACTACCATCTTGGCCCGGTCTTAAAATGGCACGTGGCTAGGTGTTGTCCTTTTTAGATTTTGCCATTTTATCATAATGGTAGATCTTATAAAAGGAATGATACTTCTCATTTATTTCATGTAGTATATTTATATATATTGATAAAATGAAATTTTGATAAAACATTCCAATGATTTTAAAGGAGGTACAGAATTGCCCTGAACGGGACTTGAAAGGAATAATGTTGTCCTTGAAGGGACTGAAAAATAAATATGTCCTTAGAAGGACTATTAAGGAAACGATCTTCAGCAAAAAAGAGTTTCTTCTTCATTTTATTTCTGAATGCTTTCTCCTTGATTGCACGTTTCACCCTGGCCGCGGTACGAAGCTCAGCATTTCAAGGCTCCTGATGTGGAGAATTCCTATTACAGCTTCTTCGCTCGGCGACGTATTCAAAAATTTGGAAGCAAAGATTTCCATATTAGGATTGAGAATATTCCTATGTTAAGTCTAGACTCAGAAGGTCAAGGAATGTGCTAGTGTGTCATTGAGATTAAACACAAAAAAAACTGGTGTTTAATTCACTCAATGTTGGCTCTGATACCAACCTGTCACACCCCGATATTTCCACGATTGACCGGTGGGCCCACTAGGGGAGTATCGTGACATGGTTGATATCATCATAGTCAAACAACACAATAT
Source organism: Helianthus tuberosus (assembly GCA_030545235.1). NCBI lineage: Eukaryota > Viridiplantae > Streptophyta > Magnoliopsida > Asterales > Asteraceae > Helianthus > Helianthus tuberosus. Next base: position 146,815,450 of record CM060374.1, read on the forward strand.
TTAAATGCACAGCGGAAGCAAATGAAAGATAAAATATATTACAATCCGATTCAAAGTAATATCAAATATTACAACGGAACGTAAGATGGATCCACAGGTGGATCTTTAACAGAAAGATAATATCGTTCAACAGACTTTAACATCTAAAGCTTGCGAGACTTGATTATTGATGCCTGGAGTAGCCAGCCTATTACGTATAGTACCTGCATTTAGCCTTTTTGGAAAATACGTCAGTTTACACTGGTAAATACAATTAACTGACTCATTTTAAAAATGATTAAAAATTGATTTGGATGCACGTGGCACAAAATATCTTTTATAATTTGATTAAAATGCACAGAGGCAAAATTAATCTTTTATACTTGGGACAATTATTTAAATATATAATCTTGTAAAAGAATTACATGTTTCTTATGTGTTCAGTAGCCCGGAGCGTGCCGGGTTAAAGATCAATAGACACACCACATCAACTATTTATGCACTGACGAGTGTACGCCTACACTCCGCGCTTAGGTCGTGGCCATTTCGTAAAATGATGCCAAGGATATCCGGGACATGGTCATTAACCCCCCAAAGGCTTTAAGCAAACAAAACATATTTAAACGGGCCGATCAAATTATTCAATTAACCAGCTAACGATGGAAGATTTGATGCCCGACCAAGCGGTATTTTATATACCGTAACCCAAGCCCGTATAGGGAAAATAAGTTAAAAGTATTTACCTGAGCTAAATATAAATTCAATCCCAGCCGTATATCAATTCAGCAAGTACAGATAGCTTTTACTGGGCTCCTAATCTGGAACAAAGGTTTTTAATAACCTATTAGAATCCTAACGGGTCTTTAATTAAGCTTAAGCTTAGACCGGTTAGTTTCAAAGATACGGTTCGTACGCATGTTCTAGCGAAGACCGGATAGAATGTGATTTAGACCCGAAAAGTTTGAATACTTGCTTAATATGGGTATTTCATACACACTCTGGATTTTGAGATAAAACTGATAAGGTTTGACCCGTTTCGGCTAATTTATGTAAACTAGTTACATAAACCGAATCGAACGCGTAAATAGCGTAACGGGTATTCATGAGAGCCATATACAGGTTTCCTAAGTTAATATGCTTCAAATATATTGTGACATCAGTAAAATATCTTTTATTATGCCCGAAACGAATTTAAACACAAACTATGCCCCGTAGGGGTAGTTTGGTCATTTAAAAGGTTATAAAAGAGTTAAGTATTTACCTGAGTTACAGGTCTGATATAATCAGTAAAAATACTTAATTTACTAAGTTATAACAGTAGGGTAAGTATATATGTGAAATTTATCAATTATAACCAAACTATGCACCGTAGGGGCATTTCGGTAATTTCACATAAGCCGAAAAGCTCAAAACTGAAGTCTGAGTTAAAAAACTTTTGCTTACTGTTAAATATTATAATTTACCTAAAATATCAGTAGGTATCAACCCTTGTATGTTTAAAATAGTTTTAGTACATACTATGCGTAAAAAACGCTTAATAATGCGATTAGAAGCCATTTCCGGGTTTTATACATAAAGCTGATATTTTTATTATTCCAGAAGGCTTAAAACAATATATTTATCATTTAAGATCAGTAGGAAAAGGTTTGGAGTCGATTAGATATGTAAAACTCATTTTATAGCCCGTAAGGGCAAAACCGACAATTACCGGATTAAGCCTACGACTATAAGTTATGCTCAGCCTAAAATTAATTAAAAATCTTCAAAAATCCCAAAATAATATATTACATCAGTGGGTAGAGAGTTCGATTTCAAAAAGTATGTTTAAATAGGCTATACGCTAATTATGTCGTTTAATCGCTAATAAGCTTTCAAATTACGCTAATGAGCAGAACTCTCAATCTACATCTCAAACTGATGTCAAATTTTGGGTGCAAGTTTATAATTTAGTAATTAAGGTTTCTACTCTTTTACATTTTCAAAAATCACGTTTTAAGGTGAAAAGGGCATAATGGTCAACATATGAGCAATTAACGGAATCATGCGTATTAATCGGATAACTAATGAACCGAGGTGTATAATCACAGAGGGTTATACTTGCATGTAACCTGGTCCTATTAAAGCTCTAAGGCATTTCTAAAACATGCCTAAACGGGTCAGAACTGAAAGTCAAAGCGAAAGTCAAACTATGCGACTTTCGGTTCTGAACCGGGTCTAAACATAAAATTGTCGGGTTGAACATGTTTAGACATGTTCTTACACTAATTACCAAGTTATATTAATGATCAAACTGGTTGTATGTGTTCTACATTACTAATTATGCATAAATTAGAAATTAAACATTCTGTTGACTTTTTAATAACAAGTTTGACCCGACATTAGACCTGGTTAGAGTGGGAATCAGGGGGAACCCTTCTAAGGGTTTAAAGCCCATATAATTACCAACTTATAACTACTTTCAATTCGACTAATCACTGAACCAACAATGATTAATCGTTAAGTCAACCGTTAATTACGGCGGTTTGACTTTTAAGCTAAAACTAAGCAAAAACTTAACTAAGAAAGGTTAAGCAAACTTACTGAAGTCCTATGCACGATTTGTGAAGCTTAGAGAGAAGTCTTTAGCTCCAGAAATGCTCCAAGGTGCAGATGGAAGGTGTGAAGAACTTGTTGCAACTTTGGTCCTTTATATAGTGCTCAAGAACACTTAGATCATTGACAACAAGTGCTATCAAGGGCCATGGATCATCAACAGATGTCCCTAAGTGTTTAGGGGTTGCCTAGGGGTCATTCAAGATGTGGAGAATCGAATAAAATTCGATTACAAAGCACCTAGCAGGTAAAAACCCAAGAATTTCGGAACAGGTAGACCCCCCCTGGGGCTTCGCGTGGCGCGACGCCCTTACTGCACAAATCTGAATTTTTAGATTTTTATGTTTTGATCCTTGGCTCTTCAAAACTTTGCTACGACATTATTTCTTACACTTTGAACCCTCCAAATTGACTTATAAGGGCTTCAAGACATATAACCACTTTGTTTAGTCCTCGGTTAACTTTATTGTCACCCGAAAAGTCCTAAACTTCAACGTTGACGCTTTTAACCCCTCGCATACGAATTTGATCATAACTTTCTCATACGATAACGAAACTTTATGAAATTTATATCGTGCATTCTAGTGAGCATAATTAACCGTTACAAAGCTTCGGGTTTGTCAAAAGATCACTCAGAGGTATAACTTAAACATGTTGACACATTTGACCCCTGTAGTTTGTAATCTCCCACTTTCTTTCATATTTAGCTTCGTATGATCCATGATTTATTCGTTTGAAGGTATGAGCATCATGTAGGGTTAATGTACAATATATTTATTCACTGTTGACATCTAGAACTCGTATATTCACATACATTCCATGATTGTCAACTTTAATCCTTTTATAACATTCTTTCACACGTTCAAACATATGACACGTGTCAACACATTATAGGACGTGAATTTTCGAGGTGTTACATCAATACATTATAGGACGTGAATTTTCAAGGTGTTACACGAATGGAAGATCGGAACTGTCGGTTTAGAATGAGAGGTCAAGCCCATCAGAGAGGCGTCCTCGCACGCTAACTCGAAGAACCTTTCTTCGTCGAGCCTCCGGCGGTAAGTATATATATTTTGAGTTTCTATGATTAAACTAATATGTGAAGTTGATACATAGTTGACCAAATGGAGCTCGTGTTGACTTGTTTGTAACATTAATCACAACATTAACCATTTTTCTTCTTTTAAAAGACTATGAGGCGTACTCTAATATCTGAGCTGTTAACGATTACATGACATGTTAATTGAGATTACAAACCACTCCATCTTTGTGTTAAGGGGCATTAAATGATTTGTATTTTAACCGGATGTTAAGAAACTGAATTAATTATTCCTTCTAAACCAAAAACCACAAAAATAGGATTTGATGAAGTTAAAAGGATTAAACTATTTCTTTGGAGTGACGTAAAATGAAATGGGAAAGAAAGGTTGATATAACACTTAGATGGAGTTAAGATGAGTTAAATATGCCTAACATGAAAACCCTCTAATATACTTCTTAGACATTTGTCATGTATGGTGAATTAAATCCTCAGCCTCTCTTTATAACGCAATTTTATTAAATCAAAACCAGCTGGAAGCTGGAAAACAAACACGAAATATAATAAGAAAACAAAAGTCAGACAAACTACGCCAAAAAGACAGATCCATGAAAACAAAAACGAGGGGAGCATTCCATATGGAACAACATAACGAGCTATGTTTAGATATGTTATATCCAAGAGAAGAGATGAATTGTTATATTCTGGAACGAAGGTTTATAATAACCTTTTAGAATCCTAACGGTCTCTAGTTAAGCTTAAGCTTAGACCGGTTAGTTTCAAAAATAAAGATACGGTTCGAACGCACGATTAAGCGAAGACCGGAATAGAAGGTGGCTTAGACTCGACAAGTTTGTAGACTTGTATAATATGGGTAATCTAACCACATTCTGGACTTTGAGATCAAAACGATAAGGTTTGACCCGTTTCGGCTAATTTATGCAAACTTGTTACATAAACCGAACCGAACGCGCATGAAGTGTAACGGGTAACCATAAGAGTCCTAAACAGGTTTCCTAAGTTAATATTCCTTAAATATGTTGTGATATCAGTAAGGTACCTTCCATTATTCCCAAAACGAGTTTAATCTCAATTTAGGCCCCGTAGGGGTATTTTGGTCATTTTAAAGATTATAAAAGGGATTAATTAGACTTCTGTTATTCGGGTCTGAATTAATCAGTAAAATAACTTATTTTAACAGGTTATATCAGTTGGTGTTAAGTCTTATGTGACAAAATGGTTTTAAACCCAATACTAGGTGTTTAATACGCGTAAAAAGCCGTTTTGAGCGATTTCCGGGTTATAACAGGAAATCTGAGTTTTCGGGTCAGTTTACAAGTTTAAAACACTTCATTTATTAAATAAGATCAGTAGCAATTAGATTTGTATCAAAAGGATTTGTAAAACTCATTTTATGGCCTAAAAGGGTATAATCGGTAATTACCGAATCAAGGCGATAATCCTAGCTTATGATTAGTTTAAAAATAATTAAAAAAATCTTCAAAAATCCCAAAATATTATATTACCTCAGTGGGTAAAAGGTTTAGTGTCAAAATTGGGTTTAGATAGGCTATGCGCTAAATACGCCGTTAATTAAATAAAAAGCTTTATAATTACGCTAACGCGCATAACTCCTAATCTAGACCTCAAACTGATGTCAAATTTTGAGGGAATGTTTATAAATCAGTAGACAAGGTCCTTGTCCTTTCACATTATCAAAAATCTCGTTTTATGGTCGAAAGGACATTATGGTCAACTTTAAACAATTAACGGAAACGTGCAAAAGAATCGGACATTCAACGAACCAAGTACAGAGGGTTATACTAACATGTAACCAGGTCCTAACGGGACTTTAAGGCATGTCTAAACCCACCTAAATCGGGTCAGAACTGAAGTCAAAGCAAAAGTCAAAGTTTTGCGACTTTCGGCTCCGAACCGAGTCTAAACAGAAAATTGTCGAATCAAACAAGCTTAGACCAATTCTTATACTTATTACCAAGTTATATGAATGATGAAATAGGTTACACGCCTTCTACATTGTTAATTATGGGTTAATTCGAAGATTAGCATTCTGTTGACTTTTTCTAATCAACTTTGACGCGACAAATGATCTAGTTAGAGCGGGAATCAGCGGGTGTTCTTTTAAGGGTTTATTGCCCACATAATTACCAACTTATAACTACTTTTACATTGACAAATCGCTGGACCATTTGCGATTAATCGCTAAGTCAAACCTAATTTACGACGGGTTGACTTTTAAGCTAAATACTAAGCAAAACTCAATTAAGAAGGGTTAAGCATACTTTCAAGAGTCCTATGCACGATTAGGAAGGCTTAGGGTCTGCTCTTGAACTCCCAAAAGCTCCAGGAATGCAGAAGGGAAGGTGTGATCAATGGTTGCAACAAGAGGCCCTTTTATAGTGCTTTTGATCTCATAGATCATTGACACACAAGCCTAGCAATGTTCCCAGATTACTTACAAGTGCTCCTAGGGCCTAACAAACATGTAGGGGTCGTCCAAAGAAGTGGAAAATCGGATTTAAGTCGGTTATTGCGTGAAAACAGGCTGCTGTCCAACTTTTCTGTAACTGGGGGTCGGACGCGGCCGCGTAAGATGTTGTTAGGGCTTACGCGGCCCGCTTGAATCATGTTGTCAGATTCCAATCTTTTCCATTATTGCATACTTGTCTATTGGCCTTTCGAAGGGTCAACCAAACTTATTTCTTGCATTTAGAGCCCTCCATATTTACCTATAAGGGCTTTAAGACTTATACCCACTTTGTTAAGTCCTTGGTCACTTTGTGTTTACCCGAAAAGTCATAATTTTCAACGTTGACGCTTTAACCCCTTGTATACAAATTTGATCATAACTTTCTCATACGATAACGAAACTTTATGAAATTTATATCGTGCATTCTAGTGAGCATAATTAACCGTTACAAAGCTTCAGGTTTGCTAAAAGGTCACTCAGATGTATACTTTAAACATGTTGACACATTTAACCCCTGTAGTTTGTAATCTCTCACTTTCTTTCATATTTAGCTTCGTATGATCCATGATTTATTCGTTTGAAGGTATGAGCATTATGCATGTAGGGTTACTGTAAAGTATATTTATCCATTGTTGACAATTGGAACCCTTATATTCACATACTTTTCATGTTTGTCAACTTTTAGTCCCTCTAGAGTATTCTTTCACACGTTCAAGCTTATGACACGTATCAATATATTATAGGACGTGAATTTTCGAGGTGTTACACGAATGGAAGATCGGAACTGTCGGTTTAGAATGAGAGGTCAAGCCCAGCAGAGAGGCGTCCTCGCACGCTAACTCGAAGAACCTTTCTTCGTCGAGCCTCCGGCGGTAAGTATATTTATTTTGAGTTTCTATGATTAAACTAATATGTGAAGTTGATACCTAGTTGACCAAATGGAGCTCGTGTTGACTTGTTTGTAACATTAATCACAACATTAACCATTTTTCTTCTTTTAAAAGACTATGAGGTGTACTCTAATATCTGAGGTGTTAACGATTACATGACATGTTAATTGAGATTACAAACCACTCCATCTTTGTGTTAAGGGGCATTAAATGATTTGTATTTTAACCGGATGTTAAGAAACTGAATTAATTATTCCTTCTAAACCAAAAACCACAAAAAATAGGATTTGATGAAGTTAAAAGGATTAAACTATTTCTTTGGAGTGAGGTAAAATGAAATGGGAAAGAAAGGTTGATATAACACTTAGATGGAGTTAAGATGAGTTAAATATGCCTAACATGAAAACCCTCTAATTAATATACTTCTTAGACATTTGTCATGTATGGTGAATTAAATCCTCAGCCTCTCTTTATAACGCAATTTTATTAAATCAAAACCAGCTGGAAGCTGGAAAACAAACACGAAATATAATAAGAAAACAAAAGTCAGACAAACTACGCCAAAAAGACAGATCCATGAAAACAAGAACGAGGGGAGCATTCCATATGGAACAACATAACGAGCTATGTTTAGATATGTTATATCCAAGAGAAGAGATGAATTGTTATATCCTCCCCTAAAACTGAAATCCAAACTTTTGTTTATTTATTTATTTTTGTAGAACTGGTAATTACGAGCTGATATACCATCAAGGGCGCAGCTTCTATAGGACGGGAGGAGGCGGCCGACCCATCGAACTTTTCGCTCAGTAGTGGAAAGTATGTAGTTTTCGTATATAATTTTTTTGGTATATACGTTTTCAACCCCCGGTCTTATAGAAATTTTTTGGTATATACGTTTTCAACCACTCGGTCGGAAATCTCAAGCTTCGTCACTGTATACCATAGAGTGACGTATGAAATTGCATAGTCCAACCTTTCATCCCCCTTTAAGTTTTTGTTTTGAGACAAAACTCACGTTATATGCACGTACCGCTAAAAGCAAAATCTATTATGTATCGTTTTCATTTATGCTAATACTACCAAAATACGTCTAATAATGTAAATGACTTTACAAAATTATGCTCGTATTTACATATTATATGACGATGATTCAAAGTAAAAACAATAATGTTTTTATCATATTTGATATTCCTAACATGTTACATTGTTGATGAATCTAAACATAAACAAAATCAAATACTTTTTTTTGTTAATCCATATCATTAGATTGTTTAGGCTTCAACGTAAATTCTTTCTATTATGTTTATATATCTAAATCTTATATTAATTGAAGTTTATATAATATGGCGATGTTGAAAATGAGAACACATAAAATAAGGCATGTGGTGGGCATATTAGGATATCATAGGAACTTAGGAAGAGGTCAAAACAGAGGGATGATTTTCGAGGGGCACGCCTTGGATTGAATCAAGGAGACAGGACCCACTCACCGGCACATGTTTTCACCAATAATATATATATTTCAAATATTTTTGGCTTTAATTATTTTGCTATACTTATATAAAAGAATCAATAGTTCAGCTACTAATAATTCCAATTAAATATGTAAATAAATTAAAATTGTATTTAAATATTCATTTACATTTTTGTAATTTTTTAAAGTTAACAATAGTTTCTTAATTAAATGTAATATATTAATTAACTTCAATTCAATTTGAATAAATGGTTTTTCATTAATTAAGTTAATACATAATTAAATAAAAAACTAATACTTTGTATAATTAATAAAACAATATGATTATTATATAAATTTCTACATGCACATTCTATAGCCCAAGAAACAGAATATAATTAACTTCTTTTTTATATTGTGATTAATAAAATGTGACCCAATCTATTTTAAAACATTAACATTAAACAAACCCTATGCTGGAAAATGAGTGTAGAGAGTTTAATAGTGAGAGTAACATGATGAAATCGTAACCAAATCAATCATGTTCAAATAAACTAAAAGCTTCTATACGCACTTGAAATAAATAAAGAGTAATATTGGTTTAAATATAATTAGCCTTTAGATTTTGTGAAAACATATGTTATAATTTTTTAACAGCTTAAATTAAGCAAAATCTGTCTTTGATGAGAGAATGTTAAGTTGTACTTAGCAAACTAAAATAATTGTATGAGAATGTTAAGTTTGTACTTAGCAAACTAAAACAATTGTATGTTAATCTCTGTACCAATAAGTATAGCTAAACTTATAATTCACAAAAAGAAAACTTAAAACTATACCGACAGCATCTAGATCTATAACAACGAGAATTTTCGTCGGCATATATCACCTTGCACCGACGACATGTCCTCGCTATAGAGTTTTTCAGATTTTTTACTAGTCGACGACTTGTTTTTGGTATAGGGTTTGGTGGGGTTGTGGGAAATTTTGGCGCCTCAATGAAAACTTTGGCCACAAACCTTATAGTGACTACATGTGGGAATAGGTGAAAAAGATCTATAACGACGACATGTCGTCCCTAGTTAAAACCTTGAAAATTGTTGTCACTATAGATTTTAATGCTTGTAGTGTACATAATAGTCGTTATATAAGTTCATATTATTGTTTCGATAACCAGACTAAGCAGCCAGCCGATTAAACATATGAGTTAATGGATCAAATACAATGGTGAAAATTGAAGTAAAAGCAATGAAAACCAGTAATGCTTGCCTCAGCTCTTAACTTGCTAAATGGTTGAACCTTTGATATGAATTGCTAGAAAGCTAGCTTGGTTTAGAAAATGTACATAACTACTCATTACATGTATTATCTGATACAATATATAGGACTAGAAAGCACCATTGTAGTGTTAGGCTAAGCTAAAGGAAAAATATTCTAGCTGGATTTATATGATGAAATACTCAAAGCATTAACCAAATAAGCAAACTTGATGAGAAATTCACCTGAAAGTATTAACATACTATACACTAGGTTTCCCAAAGTTTTGGTTAATAATCTAAATTAATGGAAACCGAACGATAACCAACTTCATAAACCATAACCGAAGTTCGGTTATGCTTATGGTTAAGAAAATTCATAACCGAAGTTAGCGGTTATGGTTATGGTTATAGTTATGATTATGGTTAACCATAAAAACCGAACCAAACCGATCCATGCACACCCCTACTATACACATAGGGTTTGATAATCTGAATAAGAACATAGATCTTGAACTTGACTCATAATTAGCTCATTTTTAAATTTGCCAAAATGAGTATTAAATAATATAGAAATTATAATATTTGTAGTTACAAGGGGTAACTCACTAAATCATGAGTGTATCATTATGTTCATAACAATTGGCAATACAAATGATGAGTGCAATTATCACCAAATTATTTTAATAAAATAAAAAGGTATTCTGGGTTTTCAGTTTTGAATCTTTTGATCATTCACATGATTTGATTATCATTATCATGCATGGTTCTTGGGGTTAGCTAAACTAGCTAGGGTTTCTTTATTACTTTAAACCTCTAATTGAGTAATTGAGAGTAGAATAAGTTACAAGTTTTCATGCATGAAAAATGGATCAAGAGTAAAAGGTACAACCATTGAAGCATAAGGGTTATCTTCTATGCAGTTCAAACTTGTACCACTTGCTTCCATTGTTGTACTATTCTCACCAACCTACATTTGCTCATGCTGGTGGTGGATTAGGGTACAAGTTTTCATGAGGAAATTGGAAATAGGGTTGCATGGAAAACCGGTTTTGTGTAAAAGGTACAACCAATGAAGCAAGAGGGATGCTTGAACTTGTACCACTTGCATTGATTGTTGTACTATTCTGCCCTAAATGCTCCAATGCCTTCACTTGTGACCTTAAAAACTTTAGATAATTAGCAGCTTCATCAAGCATTGATGCTGTGTCCATTTTGTTTCCACCAGGAACAAGTTTTTGTAAAACCCTAATTCTTTCACTGATCCTTTCTCGTCGTTGTCGTGCCGCCACAGTTTGAGGGTCACTCGATATCCTCACGTTCTTTCTTTTCGGCTTTTCTACGACCGTCTCAGCTGCGAAACTCACTGGCCGAAAAGCGGCTTCTCGGTATATCATTTCCTTCATTTGCGCAATCGCTTCTGTATCCGTTTCGGATGAGTTCCCTGCTTGCTGGAAGTTGATATTTGATGAAGCTGGTCGACCTGTAGCTAGGGGTGTTCAGTATTCGTTTTCAAACCAATTATTTCAAATATCAAAATGAATTAATATTCGGTTTTCAGTTCAGTTTTAAACTAAATATTTGGTTTTTAGTTCTTTCTGAACCGAAACCGAATTTTGTTTTCATTTAAAAAAATGAATTTTCATCAAACCAAATAAACAAAAAAAACGAAGACTAAACCAAACCGAATTAAATATTCGGTTTTTGGTTATGCTTTAAACCGAATGTTAATTAGGTTTTTAGTTTAAAAAATAATAATTTAGTTTAAACCAAATAAACAAACTGAAAACCGAACTAAACCAAACCAAATCGAAACAAATTATAAATTTTGTTTTAAACCAAATAACCAAAAAACAGTAAACCGAACCAATAAACACCCCTACCTGTATACGATCTAGATCTCTTTGGTTTATAAAGCGGCTCGTTATCCAAACCCCCGACGCAGCTAATCGGGCGCTTCCCGGACGAGCATTGAGAGACATTACCACCGTCTTCAGTCACCGAATCACCGGAGGAAACACCGCTAACATTATTATTTCCGGCCACAATATTCCCACTACTTAAACCCTTACAATCGGAAAAAATGGCTGAAACCTTATCCGACACGTCGTCCGCGCTGCTATTCCCGGAAAGTAAACATTCCGGCGAGTTTTCACCGGCGTTGGGGGTGGATTTGGCTACCTCTAGATAGGGGTTGTTGCAAATCATATCAGCTGCTGCAATGGCTTGATCGGCCCAATTCGCGGGTGATAACTGGTGGATTGGGTTCAAGAACATTGTTTCTGAATCAAAACCGAAGGTTGTTTGTTGTTGTTGTTCATGATCATTGAGGTTGTACCAAGAGTATTGTAAATCATCCATGATAGTTTGTGGGATTACACACAAACTAATACAAGAGATAGATCAGTGGATATTGTTTTCTTGATGCAAATAATTGGTAGATGAAGAAGGAATGAAATTATGAAAGGGTTTTGTTGCCAACTTTGACAAGAATATGAAGACAATGTCTATTATAGCATATTCATATGATATTTTAGTGGCTTTTATATATATATTATTTGTGTGTGTAGAGAGAGAAAGAAGGGGGGATGAGAGAGAGAGGCACATGGACAGAAATACGCAAAGGCACACGCACGCACAAAGGAAAGACAAGTACAACAAATGTTTAGTTTGAAGTTGAAACTTGTAAGGTAGGGACTCAAAAAGATAAGGTCCCAACCCAATTGTTTTTGCCCATTTTGTTTGATCGTTTTGTTTTTATTTATTTTTTTCTATGCTTATTTCCAATCAAAAGTTAACTTATTTTCGTATATAGGTCTGTAAACGAACCGAACGAACACGAACATAGGCATGTTCGTGTTCGTTCATTTAACTTTAACCGAACATGAACACAAACACGAACATATAATCGAACAATTTTTATTGTTCATGTTCATTCATTAAGAAATCGGGCATGTTCGTGTTCGTTTATGTTCGTTCGTTTAAAGCGTAAATGAACAGTTCACGAACATTAACGAACACAAGAAAAAAAATTAAGTGAACATATTTGAATAAACATAAACAAACATAAATTAACATGATTGAACAAACAAGTATAATATATTACAGTTCATCCGAAAACAAATCTAAATTAGGGTTCATGGATATACTAATTAGTTATATTTGTATAAGTAGTAAGAAAACCTAATATTTATATAATAATAACTATTTATGTATTTACTAAAAATTAAACGAACATAAACAAACATAAATAAGCGAACGTTCACGAACATAAATGAACGAACATAAACGAATGTTCATGAACATAAATGAACGAACACAAGGTGTGTTCATGTTCGTTCATTTAATTAAACGAACATTTTTTTTTTGCTCGTGTTCGTTCATTTATTAAATAAACAAACATAAACGAACTTCCCGCCGAACAAGTTCATAAACAGTCCATGAACGTTCGGTTCGTTTACAGGCCTATTCGTATATGTAACATGAACTGAAAAAAATTGTAGCAAAAAGTTTTGCAAATCAGACATTCTTTCACATAACAAAAAACTCTTTGATTAAAAATTAAAGGTATATAAACCGTAAACTATAATTCCTAAATACACTAAACAAACATTGATGCCCAAGAAACAGTAGAATAAGAAACCGCCAATGAGCTAGTGGTGGAGTGGTAAGGGAGAGACCTTGTGTTCCAAATGACTCAAGTTCAATTCCTGCCCCTAGCATTTAGTTTCTGCGGCACCTGGTGATGATGGAAGACTAGGCGAGTAGGCGGCGATCGCTAGTTCGATCCTTGAACTGAGTGGGTTTTACCTCACCGCACTGTCGTGCCTTCGGGCGAGTGTTCACGGGCTTCGGCCCTAGGTGCGGGTTTTCCCCGGTTCGGAAGGCGAGTGTATCCCGATGTGGTGAATTTCGCCAGTAGCTCATTTGGAGGATTCGTTGGCCGTTAAAAAAAAGAATAAGAAACCAAATAATAATAAAATAAAACTACCATAAATTCTAAATCTTTTATCTAAAATAAACTAAACCATTTAACATCCTACAACTTTTAAATAATGACAAGATTAATCCCAACAAATTTTGAGTAACTACAAGATATGTCATATATGTTTTCTCAGTTTCTTCATCCCATATATATCTCGTAAGGTATTTAGGTTTCTCATATAACATAAACTCATGGACTCCTTGTTGATACATGATATTGTGGACGCGACTCGGTTCGGCACGTATTGTGACGACTTTCCTCCGTCGTGTGCAAGACCTCAAGCCAACACCAGAGAAAAGACAAGGACTGGGCTCAACATTAAAGTCCTTGGGCTGAGAGAAGATGGCGAAACAGGAATTGGGCCTCAACTGTTTGGGCCAAAGGCCACATCGGCGAATCAGCCCAGAAGTCGACGAAACAGATGTGTTTCGTCGACCATGATTCTGATTCGTCGCCTATTGTCTGTTTCGTCACATGTATGTGTGTCTGTTAGTATAAATAGGTTTCATTTGTTCTGTTTCGGTAGATGAACAAGAGAGAACCCACAGAGCACACACACACGAGAGAGAGAGTTTACAGAGCACATTTGTAAACGTTGGATTGTAACTGAACCCTTTCATTCGTATTAATACAGTGGTGTTAAACGGTGATATTTGCGTGTCGTGTTATTACGTGTTCTATCTCGGTTTGCTATTCCGGTTGGATTCCGCACAACCGGAGTGGTTCGTATACAAGGATTAGGCGACTAGATCCTCCCCTAGCCGGACCTACAAGTGGTAAAATAAAACTACCATAAATTCTAAATCTTTTATCTAAAATAAACTAAACCATTTAACATCCTACAACTTTTAAATAATGACAAGATTAATCCCAACAAATTTTGAGTAACTACAAGATATGTCATATATGTTTTCTCAGTTTCTTCATCCCATATATATCTCGTAAGGTATTTAGGTTTCTCATATAACATAAACTCATGGACTCCTTGTTGATACATGATATTGTGGACGCGACTCGGTTCGGCACGTATTGTGACGACTTTCCTCCGTCGTGTGCAAGACCTCAAGCCAACACCAGAGAAAAGACAAGGACTGGGCTCAACATTAAAGTCCTTGGGCTGAGAGAAGATGGCGAAACAGGAATTGGGCCTCAACTGTTTGGGCCAAAGGCCACATCGGCGAATCAGCCCAGAAGTCGACGAAACAGATGTGACGCCACCCAAGAAGAGGACATACCTCTTGAGAATCATATCCTATGTGATCCTCCCACAAAACCTGCTAAGACTGTTCCAACCGAGTCCACATCTGCAAAAGAGTCGGAGAGTGTGGATTTGCTGTACACTCTTGTTGGTGATGATAAAATCTATTCAGACAAAGATTTTCCTATTAAAAATGTTAATCAATCTTTAATCAGTAAAGTCTTTGAAAATTCTACAAGTAAGTTTTTGGGAAAGACAGGACCACATGTTACAGTCACACAGTGTCCTCCTATCCCAAAGGCTGAAGTTAGAAAACAATTTGGGAATAAGAAATTACCAACAGTGGAAAAACAGCAAAATCATACCAAACCCAAAGGTAATGCACCGACTCAAAATCAAAGGAAGCCGAATCAGAAGAAAAAGAAGAATGTGAACTTTGTGAAGTCGAAGGGAACGGACAAAATTGAAAAGTTCGCAAATCAATCTAACTTAGATTTTGTCCAGAAAGCAACTGTGATGAAAAGAAATGAACCAAGTTGTTCAAAACCTAGTACCTCGGGATCACAAAGTTCATCATCGGCAAGACGACCACATGATACTTCGGGGTTTGTTGAACGAAGATCATGTTTTGAATGTGGAACAATCGGGCATATTGTTCGAAATTGCCCGTATCTTCATAAACAAAAAGGCATAGTTGATGATCCCCGTGAACACAATCGCCAAAAGCGATCTGTTTCTGTAAAACAAGATCCCCGCCTTGTAAAAGAAAGGGAAAAGAAACAGAAACGCCAACAGGTGAAGAAAATTGAAAAAGCAATTAAAACTGATGCGGTTAACAAACCATCTGTTTCTGTCAAACCAGAAAATTCAAAAACTTCTGGCAACCATGAAGTTAAAATTTTAAAGAATAACACTGGTATAACAAAACAGACCTGGAAACCAAAAACAGTTAAAAATTCAGGGGGACCGTCACAATTTTCGAATCATCAAAGAGTAGAGGTTATTGTCATTGATGAAAATGGAAGACCCAAGACCACAATGGCTTGGGTCCCCATCTCCAACTAATCGATTGAGTTCATGTGCAGGGTGTTCCAGGAGGAACTATCAGTAGTCATTGGATTGTTGATAGTGGGGCATCCAGGCACATGACAGGCGACATGAAGCTTCTCTACGACGTCAAATCTATTAGAGGAGGTTATGTTGCTTTTGCTGGAGATAAGGGCGGATATATAACTGGTGAAGGAATGATTTCCAACGGGGTTGTTAGCTTTGATAAGATCAACTTTGTGCAACAACTTGATCACAATCTTCTTAGTGTTTCTCAAATTTGTGATAAGCAGTTCTCAGTACACTTTGATGCTAATGGATGTTATGTGCTGAAACCCGGCTTCAAAATTCCAAAAGAATGGATTCTCTTGTCGGCTCCAAGGATAAATGATTTGTATGTCCTTGATATGAGCCAAGCTATCACAACGTCTGCACAAGCAACATGCTTCGTTTCCAAAGCCACAGAAAAAGACACAATCTCTTGGCACAGACGAATGGGTCACATTCACTTACGCAAAATGAATCATTTGGTATCAAATGAATTGGTGAATGGTGTTCCTCTTAAAAATTTCCATCTTCAAGACGTCTGTGTCTCGTGCCAAAAAGGAAAACAAACGAAGAAGCGACACCCTACAAAGAAAGTCAACACGGTGGCTGTTCCTCTTGAACGCTTGCACATGGATTTGTTCGGTCCTGTCAAGCACAAAAGCATTAGGAATGATCAATATTGCCTCGTGATTACTGATGATTATTCAAGATTTTCTTGGGTGGCGTTCATGGCACAAAAGAGTGAAACCTTCGGTATTATCAAAAACTTGATCATTCAGATTGAGAATCTTTACAACTTGAAGGTTAGGCGGATACGCAGCGACAATGGTACTGAATTCAAAAATCATGCCATGGCGGAGTTTTGCACTTCTAAAGGTATTCTTCATGAATTTAGTGCAGCTTATACTCCTCAACAGAATGGCGTCGCTGAACGTAAAAACCGCACATTGATCGAGACTGCTAGGACTATGTTGGTAGAGTCGCAGCTACCGATTCCATTTTGGACTGAAGCTGTGTCCTCTGCATGTTATACGTTGAACCGAGTCCTTACAGTCAAAAGGCACAACAAGACCTGCTTTGAGCTTATCAACAAACGGAAACCAGATTTGTCATATCTTGAACCGTTTGGAGCTCCGTGCACAATAATCGATCCTAATGGAAAGTTTGGGGCAAGAGCAATTGAGGGATACTTTCTTGGGTATTCCACCCCGAACTTAAGAGTCTGGAATCTAGAGACTAAAAGGGTCGAGGAATGGTCTGAAGTCAGAGTACAAAGGCACACCTTACCAGTCAGAAATCCTGGTCAGCCTTGGATGTTTGAGTACGATGACTTTTTCAATTCGATCAATGTTGAAGCAGTTGAAGAAAGTGCTGCAGCAATGATGTTTTTCGAGAGTGACAATGCTACAGATTCACCGTTGGTTCGTCCCATTATTGTCAATCAAGAACCTTCTTCGGTGAACAATAATGCTCTCGACAATGAGGATTTTCATGATGCTTCCGAATTGAACGAATCTTCAGAGGATGATGAATTTCTAGATGCAGATCAAGAAGCTCCAACAGCAGTTCATGGTATTTCAGAGGGTACTCCTCCAGTGGTTGTCCCTCGAACAGCTGAAACCTCTGCATCATCCTCTTCGTCAATTCCGGGACTTGAATTGATTGTTGATCTCAATCTCAACAATCTGGGTACAAATATTCCAGTTCAAGAAAATCCAGAGACAAGGATTCACAATACCCATCCTCAACAAAACATCATCGGAAATGTACAGAGTGGCGTTCAAACAAGAAACATGTTGCGAAACAACAACAATGCAGGCTTGTATGCAACTATCCGAGAATCTGGTCAACAAAATGATTGGTCTTTCGCGTGTTATGTCTCACAGGAAGAGCCAAGAACTTGGAAAGAAGCATTGAAAGATAGCTCATGGGTTGAAGCGATGCAGGAAGAACTGCAACAATTCCAGAAGCTTGGTGTCTGGAAACTCGTAGAGAAACCTGCTGGTTATAAGAAGATTGGTACCCGTTGGGTGTTTAAATGCAAAAAGGATGACCGTGGAATCGTTATCCGGAACAAAGCAAGGCTAGTCGTTCAAGGTTTTCGTCAGATTGAAGGAATCGACTACAACGAAGTGTATGCACCAGTTGCACGTCTAGAAGCAATTCGGATTTTTCTGGCTTATGCCTCATTCAAAGGTTTCAAGGTATACCAGATGGACGTGAAAAGTGCATTCTTACATGGTGTGGTAGAAGAAGAGGTGTACGTCGAACAGCCTCCAGGTTTTGAAGATCCTATCCATCCCGATCGGGTTTGGTTGCTCAACAAAGCTCTCTATGGTCTTCATCAAGCACCGCGAGCTTGGTACGCAACCTTATCTAATTATCTGCTGGAAAATGGATTTCGCAGAGGTCTTATCGATTGTACTCTTTTCATCAAAGAACAAGATGGAGATCTTCTACTGGTACAGGTATACGTTGATGATATTATTTTTGGTTCTACTAATGATGTTTTGTGTAGGGATTTCGAGCGTGTAATGCAGGATAAATTCGAGATGAGTGCTATGGGGGAAATGACTTTCTTTTTGGGCCTACAAGTACAACAAACCGAGTCTGGGATATTCATCCATCAGACTAAATATGTTGGTGACATCTTGAGCCGGTTCCAGATGTCTGATGCAACGCCCATTGGTACCCCATTACCACAAAATCACGGAATTACTCCAGACTTGAAGGGACAAGATACGAGCCCCTCATTCTACCGCGCGATGATCGGATCTCTTATGTACCTCACAGCATCAAGACCAGATATAATGTACCCAACGTGCCTGCTTGCCAGATATCAAGTCAACCCGAAGGCCTCACATCTTGCAGCTGTAAAAAGGATTTTTCATTATTTGAAGGGTTACCCTGACACCGGTCTGTGGTACCCTAGGGATAATAACTTTGACTTGATCGCATTCAGTGATTCTGATTTTGGCGGATGCAAAATTGACGGCAAATCCACAACGGCTGGATGTCAGTTTTTGGGAAATCGCCTAGTCACATGGCAGTGCAAGAAGCAAACGTGCGTCGCTACATCAACATGCGAAGCTGAATACATTGCTGCCTCAAGTTGTTGCTCCCAAGTCCTATGGATCCAACAACAAATGCGTGATTACGGTTTTGAATTCCTAACTACTCCTATTTACGTTGATAATTCTGCTGCCTTACAGATCACTAAAAATCCTGTGCAGCATTCAAAGACTAAGCACATCGACATTAAGTATCACTTCATACGTGATTGCTTTGAGAAAAGGCTAATCGATGTTGCTTACGTCCACACCGATGACCAACGTGCCGACCTTTTTACCAAAGCATTTGACAAGTCAAGATTTGACTATTTATTATTGGTAAACGGCATTAAGGTCAAGCAAGAGTAATCCACATCGGAAAATCATTTTTGTAAATATCTTTGTGTTTTTAAATTTGTCTTAGTTTATTGATTTTAGGGGGAGTAAATCCAAAATTTGAAAATCCAAAAACATTGAAAAATTTCAAAAACACAAAAACAATAGAAAAACAAAAATGAGTTTCCTGGCGAGCTAAAGAGAAAATGATAGTACATCAGTGGTCTATCCAAACCTCTTTAAACCTGAAATGCAAAATGAAAAACGATAAGCAGCTCTATATAAGATGTATCGGTAGGCTCACAATCATTTTAAAGTGTGCAGGGTGATATAAACTTAAATCGACTGAAGACCAGGTGGGAACCATTCATTGGCATATGGTCTTAGTACCGAAATTTCGTTTGAGAGATTGCCGAGGTTCTGAAATATTCGGTCTTTATGCTGCTTATCATCTGGGTATCATGGTTGTATCTTTTACCGAAAAATAACGGGGACGCAAGTCTAGATCTTCCATGATACTATACATACGTGTACATACTGCATACGACCTCAATAAGTGATCAACAATCACATGTCCAATAAAAAATAAGTGATAAAATATCACAAATTCTTTCCGGGAGTCAAGTTCGTCTCTCTGCTGTACGAAAGTACTGACCTGTTCACGGACTTGCTCTTGTGCCCTTCATGCATATGAAAATCAAGTTCCTCATCAATAAGTGATTCTATCACATAGGGCTTGGTTTTCAAATCAAAATAAGTGAGAATCTCACATCATATACGGTCAAACAGATGATAATCGGTATACTCACCGGTAAGATGAACCCTCGTGCATACCTTGATACGGGAATGTGTCGTGATGTGGATGAACACCGGTCGGTAAGTATAAATCATACCTTAACGTATCCCCTCGCCATGATTACATCTGATAAGTTGAGCTTATGTGGACAACAATACCGATAATTGTTATAGGATGCTTATCTTAATGTTAACTAACTGAACAAAGAGAGTGTTTTGGCATGACCGTACACTGATATGATTCTCTTACCCTCGAAACTCACAAAAAGAATGTCTGTAAATATTTATTTAATGCTTTCAGTTTCTGCATCTTTGTATATATTTATTTACTGCTTTCAGTCTTTACATTTGAAATATTCAAAAATTCCAAAAAGATTTTAGGTGTGTTTTAATATAAACTTTCTAAAAAGCCAAAAAGATTTTATTTCTATTTTATTTTCGATCGTACGATGTTGGAGCTCGAGTCTTCATTACCTGAAACCTGAACGAAAACCAAAACGACTAAATCTTCATAAACGGTCGAAATTTGCAAGTTTTTGAAAGTTAAAATTGAAATCGATAAAATACTTTAAACTTTCAAACTGTCGGACGGTGTTTGTTTAAAACAATGGTCACATGTGTGTTGTTTGCTTATGATATCCCAAGCGGTTGTTCTCATTACGCGTTTAGATTTCTTGCATGTGCAGATTCTAAAGGCTAGGAGAACATGGTCGATGACAAGCTTCGGAATGAAGACACAACGTGAAGGCACTCAAATGATGAAGATGATCGAGTTGCCGCTGGCCATCATCAACACCACAAGGATCTCACTTCATAAAGAACAAGTATTTCACGAGCATAACTCAAGGGGGAGCTTATGTTAAGGGGGAGTTTGTCAACACACTTCCTACATGAAAATGGGAGTTTGTCGATACACTCTTTGCCTTCAAGACGTGAAGACTTTGAGGATCCTCCGACATAGAAGATATGAGAAGCGAATCTCACGAGTAGCGTCCAAGGGGGAGTTTGTTGATACATGATATTGTGGACGCGACTCGGTTCGGCACGTATTGTGACGACTTTCCTCCGTCGTGTGCAAGACCTCAAGCCAACACCAGAGAAAAGACAAGGACTGGGCTCAACATTAAAGTCCTTGGGCTGAGAGAAGATGGCGAAACAGGAATTGGGCCTCAACTGTTTGGGCCAAAGGCCACATCGGCGAATCAGCCCAGAAGTCGACGAAACAGATGTGTTTCGTCGACCATGATTCTGATTCGTCGCCTATTGTCTGTTTCGTCACATGTATGTGTGTCTGTTAGTATAAATAGGTTTCATTTGTTCTGTTTCGGTAGATGAACAAGAGAGAACCCACAGAGCACACACACACGAGAGAGAGAGTTTACAGAGCACATTTGTAAACGTTGGATTGTAACTGAACCCTTTCATTCGTATTAATACAGTGGTGTTAAACGGTGATATTTGCGTGTCGTGTTATTACGTGTTCTATCTCGGTTTGCTATTCCGGTTGGATTCCGCACAACCGGAGTGGTTCGTATACAAGGATTAGGCGACTAGATCCTCCCCTAGCCGGACCTACACTCCTCCATGGCCACAGGTGGAGATTAATGGTGGCCCAAGGGTGCATTGGCCTCTACCGACGTTTTGCTCATAGTGTTAATTTTACCGAAAATTTATGGAATTTTTTAATGTAAAATATTGAATTTTTAAGAGTTCGGCCCCCACCGATTTAGATTTTATAGAGTTTGACGGTCCCCATTGAGTTTTTGATCAAGTTCTACCATTGTCCATGGCTATAATATATTAATAACCAGTGGAATTTAATTTGAACATATGACCTCTGCCAGAGATAGTTAAGCATTTACCATTGCTTTGCGTTACCCGTTTACGCGTGCGATATTTTGAGCTAAAACACAGACGAGGAAAAAACATTGTATCCGAACTTCTTTAATTAATATAAAATGTAAGCATGAAAGAAAAATAAATTAAAAATAGAGGAGACAAAACTAATGGATTCAGAATTTGGTTATATGGATTCCCGTCTCATCAGTTTTGTTGGGTTGTTTATTTTTTGTATTGTAAATAATGATCTTTAAAATATATTACAAAAACTACTTTATAGAATAATAATAATATAAGATTTTGGAAATATAGTAATTAACGTAGCGTTTGGTATGAAGAAATTGAAGACGAAATGGAATAAATCATTGTGATGGAATGAAAAAAATCATGTTCGGTTGCCATTGGTAATGGAATAGAGCATTCCACGAGAATAACTCCATCATTGAATGATCTATTTATGGTGAACAATGTGACTTTAAATACTTTTTTAATCGGGAAAATCACTAAATTAACCTTTTTTATCAAGAAAATTAAGATAATAACCTTGACTTTCTAGAATTACCAAAATAGTCATCCTGCGTCAACCAGCTTTCTTCGAGCACCAAACCCTAAACTTCCTGCAACACTAATTTTCATATATCGTGCCATATGGCGCAGTACACCTTCTGCCTGCGCCATCTCTAGGTTTCAAGCCTAGGTAGCCTACTCCTACGCCATATTGGTTGGGACAAGAATCTCCTGCGCCATTTAAAAATTTCAGCTTGCTTCCATCTTTTTTCTTTGTCTCTCCGATCTCCATTTCCATCTTCGTTGTGCCTGCCTTCTCCTGCGCCACACCATCTTGGGCCACCCTTTTCTGCTGCACCATTTTCATCCTCCTGCGTTGATAATCTCATAGATTTGATGGCTACTTGGATAACTTTTGTAGTCAATTTGGCTAATTTGGTGATTTTTCTTTTTTAATCTTCATTTTTACAAGGGAGATTTAATTGCTTTTATATATAATTTGATTGCTAGTTTTTTTTGGGAGGGAATGTAAACATTTTGATTTATAACCAAATCCTAATTTGTTACACCTTAATAGCTAGTTACAAATCCAGACTCATAACCATGTGGTTTAGTGGTATGGTGTTTAATTTATACAAAAGTGGCGTGACTTTAAATCCTTACATATTCAAGGTTATCTGGTAATTTGATGTAAAAAAATTGTTGTTAAAAAGGTTACAAATCGGGGGGAAGTTCTATTTCAGATCAAGTATAAATAGCTCTATCGAAACATATAACAAGTTGAGTTTAAGCTTAAATCATGTTTATTGTGAAAACATAATTTTCATAAGTATTTTTTAAATTTCCAAACTTCTTATCCTACATATTTTCAAGAATGGTTCACATTGGTCTTTTTTAGCTATTCGAGTTCCCGATTTTCAAAGAATCAAGCTCAAACCCTTATCAAGGCTAATTTAACAATGGAGAGACAACTTGTACTTTTACACACCCTTACCTACTATATAGCTTCTCAATAGTTCCGCACATTCCACATGTACGTGCATGTATACAAAGAGTGGCATATCCAAAAAAAATTCATTAATTTTACTCTTCAAAAATGTATGTATCACTTTGTGTGGAATATATATGATATTAAACATAGAAAACGAATATCAAATACTACATAACCCATAATATGTAATTAAAAAAAGTCAGGATAACAAACGTAGAAATGAAGATGGTCACATATGTCCAATTTTGTTCATTTGCGTCGCCTCCAAGTTCAGTATCTTGCATTTCATGATTTCCGCTTCTCTTTATGTCATACGTCGTCCCTTTTTTCCTTTCTAAACTTTTCTCTTTCTAATAAACTTACCGAAGGGTACGTAGCCTAACAACATCAAAGTGTGTCGGTCAGATGCTCTTTCCTATATGATTGAAGGTTGAAGTCTCATAATAGGAAGAAAAAAACTAAACTTGTTATTATTTACATGTGTGAGAGAGAGAGTGTGTGTATGAATGCAAGGGTGTGTTTACATGGTGAGGGGGCTAAATAATATTGCGATTAAACGTGGAACAATTGGAATGAAGAATCTGAACAAGTACACATGCATAATATAACTAGAAAATGTTTTTGAAAAGTTATTAAAAAGATAACAATTAGTGTATATTATATGAAGTGGATTGAATAAAGCTGCAAAACTACTTTTGGATGTGTGTTTCATGCGCTCTGTAAAGTGGCCAAGAGTGAAGACTGCGACTAAGAGTTGAGCACTCAGCCTCTTTGCCAGAAACCACTTTCTGATTTTGCCTTTTAATCATACATTCATCATAATCAAATGAACAAATTGATCCATTTATTATTTGTACCTTTTATAACTTAGACCGAAGGGTATGGGGATCGGCACAGGCCCCCCCCCCCCCCCCTTTAGCTCCGTCAAACACCACCCCCCTAGGGGCGTCCCGGCACTTCCGTCGGATATGTGACGCCGGAGACGGGGCAAGTTGGTGGGCCCCCATGGCAGCTTCTCTCTCATTCTTTATATATATATATATTAATATATTATTAATGGTGGGGTAGTCTTGGCTAGTCCCCACACCCTTGGGTAGTCCCCAATGAGACTATCCTCCTCCCGTGATTACGTGGCGCCTACATGGCGGGTAGTCCTTTGGAGACTATCCTCCCCCATACCCAATGGTCTTATAATTTAATTCGTACTTGACTCTTTAAATAAGTTTGTATATCAATTTTACATTCTTTTGAAAACCGGGCCGACCTGTCTCTTATGTTCAATCAGAAATTACATTTCGAACAAAGTGTAATTTGCGTTCATCTGGTTTTAATCAAAAATCACCTTGAGTTTTTAGTTTTTTTATATTTTGTTTCTAGTTAGTTTACGAGCTACTTGAGTTGACTCAAATGAACTGGCTGGTTAAAGTATGGTCAAGCGGGGAGTTGAGAGTACGCACGAGTACTCGGACATGCTAAATTATAAATAAATTAATTTTTGGAAATTTAATATATGTTAAATAACATAAATTTACTATTAATTATAACAAAATACGTGAAAATGATATTTATATTTTAATATTATAGGTATAGAAATTATGTTTTATTTTTTTTTAAGTCAAACTCGGCCTGAGTTGACCTACGAGATCCAATTCTGGCCGAGGTTGACCATGTTTGATCGATTCCGAGTAATTAGGCGTAGCGTTGAAGAAAGTTGTCTCGGCAGCCTACCTTGTAACGATTACTTGGAGCGTACTCGGACTTGGAAACCTTGTTTTACAACCATGGTTACAACCAGTCAAAAATGAAGAATTTCAGTGAATTGCCGAGCGGTTTTTGAATCGTATTGGCTGTTTAAACTATGAACTGTCAAAACTGCTACGAATCTAGCTTTTGAAACATTTATAATTTGTGTTTAATTTTACAATTATTTTTTTAGGGTTTGTGTTTAATTTTACAATTATTTTTTTAGGGGTTTCAAATATATCCACCCCACATGCAGCCCATGACTACAGCTCAATGAATGGGTTACCATTTGAAATTTTCTAAGATTGCAGCTTCAAGTCTCCAAATATTCATTGTCAACTTTGTTTTTATTTTTCTCAATTTATAATTTAAAAGAACAAATTAATAACTTTGTTACTACAGAAAACGATATCGATCCGAAAAGAACCAAATATTTTATTTAATATTATTATTGACACGGAAATTTCTGCTCAAAATCATATCGTTATGAACATGCTTGCAATTTTATTTTTGGTTTTCATTTTTTTGAAGGGTATAAATTATTAATAAAATTATAATACGCTAGAAATAATAAAATATATAAGCTTGTAAATGTTGACTATTTTTTAAACAAAAATAAAAAGTCAAATTTGAAAAACCCAATATACACAAATTAAAATCACCTTCAAAGTTTTAAACACACTATCAGACTAAGAAAATATAATAATTGTTATACCACATCTCTTAAGATCGGGGTCATTTATTTACATAGTAAAAAGGTAAACTATACTCATTATATTATTTGATTCAAAATGTAATTTAAAACTGTTCAAATGAAGGATTGTAGGTCCGGCTAGGGGAGGATCTAGTCGCCTAATCCTTGTATACTAACCACTCCGGTTGTGCGGAATCCAACCGAAACAGCAAACCGAGATAGCACACGCAATAACACGACACGCAAGTTTCAACGATTAACACCACTTGTATTAAACGTATGAAAGGTCCAGTTACAGCTCAATGTTTACAGATCAGTACTATAAACTCTCTAACAGTGTGTGTGTGTTCTATGTTTTCTCTATCTGTCCAACCTACTAAATGAACACAACACACGGGTATTTATACCCAAACATAGCAGGTTCGGTCGAAGGATCATGCAGTCCGGTCGAAAGATCATCTTTCGACCAGGGACAGCTCGAACGATCAACATGTACCACGAAAGATGGGATCTTTCGTGGTCCATCTATCGAAAGCTATCTATCGAGCTCATCATCGAAGGATATAGGTGATCCTTCGATGACACATCCTTCGAACCTAACAAATTACAAACATAATGTTGACTGTTTGGCCAAGTCAAACCGGAGGATGGTTGACTTGGTCAAACTTACAGACTAACAAAGACATCGTTTTACATTGTGACCGAATACAGACAAAGTGCAGACATAAGTGCACCAACAAACTCCCCCTTGGATGCAGCTTTGTCTGGTTGTAGCTCTGTCTCGATCTTCATTCTCGTAAGTTCTCGTGTCTTCAAGTCTTTGACGTCTCTTCACGTCTTCAATGTCGGAGGATCTTTAAAGTCTTCACGTCTTGAAAGCAGAAAGTGTATCAACAAACTCCCCCTTGGACGCTACTCGTGAGGTTCAACTTCCATATCTTCAATGTCGGAGGATTTTCAAAGTCTTCACGTCTTGAAAGCAGAAAGTGTATCAACAAACTCCCCGTTTCATGTAGGAAGTGTGTTGACAAACTCCCCCTTAACATAAGCTCCCCCTTGAGTTATGCTCGTGAATGTTTTGATCTTTATGAAGT
The DNA here is from genome assembly GCA_030545235.1 of Helianthus tuberosus. Classification (NCBI taxonomy): domain Eukaryota; kingdom Viridiplantae; phylum Streptophyta; class Magnoliopsida; order Asterales; family Asteraceae; genus Helianthus; species Helianthus tuberosus. Next base: position 146,842,480 of record CM060374.1, read on the forward strand.
GAGATCCTTGTGGTGTTGATGATGGTCAGCGGCACCTCGATCATCTTCATCATTTGAGTGCCTTCACGTCGTGTCTTCATTCCGAAGCTTGTCATCGACCATGTTCTCCTAGCCTTTAGAATCTGCACATGCAAGAAATCTAAACGCGTAATGAGAACAACCGCATGGAATATCATAAGCAAACAACACACATGTGACCATTGTTTTAAACAAACACCGTCCGACAGTTTGAAAGTTTAAAGTATTTTATCAATTTCAATTTTAACTTTCAACACTTGCAAATTTCGACCGTTTATGAAGATTCAGTCGTTTTCGGTTTTCGTTCAGGTTTCAGGTAACGAAGACTCGAGCTCCAACATCGTACGATCGAAAATAAAATAGAAATAAAATCTTTTTGGCTTTTATAAAGTTTATATTAAAACACACATAAAATCTTTTTGGTATTTTTGAATATTTCAAATGTAAAGACTGAAAGCAGTAAATAAATAATTACAGACATTCTTTTTGTGAGTTTCGAGGGTAAGAGAATCATATCAGTGTACGGTCATGTCAAGACACTCTCTTTGTTCAATTAGTTAACATTAAGATAAGCATCCTATAACAATTATCGGTATTGTTGTCCACATAAGCTCAACTTATCAGATGTAATCATGGCGAGGGGATACGTTAAGGTATGATTTATACTTACCGACCGGTGTTCATCCACATCACAACACATTCCCGTATCAAGGTATGCACGAGGGTTCATCTTACCGGTGAGTATACCGATTATCATCTGTTTGACCGTATATGATGTGAGATTCTCACTTATTTTGATTGAAAACAAGCCCTATGTGATAGAATCACTTATTGATGAGGAACTTGATTTTCATGCATGAGGGCACAGGAGCAAGTCCGTGAACAGGTCAGTACTTTCGTACAGCAGAGAGACGAACTTGACACCCGGAAAGAATTTGTGATATATAATCACTTATTTTGTTTGGACATGTGATTGTTGATCACTTATTGAGGTCGTATGCAGTATGTACACGTATGTATAGTATCATGGAAGATCTAGACTTGCGTCCCCGTTGTTTTTCGGTAAAAGATACAACCATGATACCCAGATGATAAGCAGCATAAAGACCGAATATCTCAGAACCTCGGCAATCTCTCAAACGAAATTTCGGTACTAAGACCATATGCCAATGAATGGTTCCCACCCAGTCTTCAGTCGATTTAAGTTTATATCACCCTGCACACTTTAAAATGATTGTGAGCCTACCGATACATCTTATATAGAGCTGCTTATCGTTTTTCATTTAAGGTTTAAAGAGGTTTAGACAGACCACTGATGTACTATCATTTTCTCTTTTTCTCGCCAGGAAACTCATTTTTGTTTTTCTATTGTTTTTGTGTTTTTGAAATTTTTCGATGTTTTTGGATTTTCAAATTTTGGATTTACTCCCCCTAAAATCAATAAACTAAGACAAATTTAAAACACAAAGGTATTTACAAAAATGATTTTCCGATGTGGATTACTCTTGCTTGACCTTAATGCCGTTTACCAATAATAAATAGTCAAATCTTGATTTGTCAAATGCTTTGGTAAAAAGGTCGGCACGTTGGTCATCGGTGTGGACGTAAGCAACATCGATTAGTCTTTTCTCAAAGCAATCACGTATGAAGTGATACTTAATGTCGATGTGCTTAGTCTTTGAATGCTGCACAGGATTTTTAGTGATCTGTAATGCAGCAGAATTATCAACGAAAATAGGAGTAGTTAGGAATTCAAAACCGTAATCACGCATTTGTTGTTGTATCCACAGGACTTGGGAGCAACAACTTGAGGCAGCAATGTATTCAGCTTCGCATGTTGATGTAGCGACGCACGTCTGCTTCTTGCACTGCCATGTGACTAGGCGATTTCCCAAAAACTGACATCCAGCCGTTGTGGATTTGCCGTCGATTTTGCATCCGCCAAAATCAGAATCACTGAATGCTATCAAGTCAAAGTTATTATCCCTAGGGTACCACAGACCGGTGTCAGGGTAACCCTTCAAATAACGAAAAATCCTTTTTACAGCTGCAAGATGTGAGGCCTTCGGGTTGACTTGATATCTGGCAAGCAGGCACGTTGGGTACATTATATCTGGTCTTGATGCTGTGAGGTACATAAGGGATCCAATCATCGCGCGGTAGTATGAGGGGCTAGTATCTTGTCCCTTCAAGTCTGGAGTAATTCCGTGATTTTGTGGCAATGGGGTACCAATGGGCGTTGCATCAGACATCTGGAACCGGCTCAAGATGTCACCAACATATTTAGTCTGATGGATGAATATCCCAGACTCTGTTTGTTGTACTTGTAGGCCCAAAAAGAAGGTCATTTCCCCCATAGCACTCATCTCGAATTTATCCTGCATAACACGCTCGAAATCCCTACACAAAACATCATTAGTAGAACCAAAAATAATATCATCAACGTATACCTGTACCAGTAGAAGATCTCCATCTTGTTCTTTGATGAAAAGAGTGCAGTCGATAAGACCTCTGCGAAAACCGTTCTCCAGCAGATAATTAGATAAGGTTGCGTACCAAGCTCGCGGTGCTTGATGTAGACCATATAGAGCTTTGTTGAGCAACCAAACCCGATCGGGATGGATAGGATCTTCAAAACCTGGAGGCTGTTCGACGTACACCTCTTCTTCCACCACACCATGTAAGAATGCACTTTTCACGTCCATCTGGTATACCTTGAAACCTTTGAATGAGGCATAAGCCAGAAAAATCCGAATTGCTTCTAGACGTGCAACAGGTGCATATACTTCGTTGTAGTCGATCCCTTCAATCTGACGAAAACCTTGAACGACTAGCCTTGCTTTGTTCCGGATAACGATCCCACGGTCATCCTTTTTGCATTTAAACACCCAACGGGTACCAATCTTCTTGTATCCAGCAGGTTTCTCTACGAGTTTCCAGACACCAAGCTTCTGGAATTGTTGCAGTTCTTCCTGCATCGCTTCAACCCATGAGCTATCTTTCAATGCATCTTTCCAAGTTCTTGGTTCTTCCTGTGAGACATAACACGCGAAAGACCAATCATTCTGTTGACCAGATTCTCGGATAGTTGCATACAAGCCTGCATTGTTGTTGTTTCGCAACATGTTTCTTGTTTGAACGCCACTTTGTACATTTCCTATGATGTTTTGTTGAGGATGGGTATTATGAATCCTTGTTTCTGGATTATCTTGAACTGGAATATTCGTACCCAGATTGTTGAGATTGAGATCAATAATCAATTCAAGGCCCGGAATTGACGAAGAGGATGACGCAGAAGTTTCAGCTGTTCGAGGGACAACCACTGGAGGAGTACCCTCTGAAATACCATGAACTGCTGTTGGAGCTTCTTGATCTGCATCTAGAAATTCATCATCCTCTGAAGATTCGTTCAATTCGGAAGCATCATGAAAATCCTCATTGTCGAGAGCATTATTGTTCACCGAAGATGGTTCTTGACTGACAATAATGGGACGAACCAACGGTGAATCTGTTGCATTATCACTCTCGAAAAACATCATTGCCGCAGCACTTTCTTCAACGGCTTCAACATTGATCGAATTGAAAAAGTCATCGTACTCAAACATCCAAGGCTGACCAGGATTTCTGACTGGTAAAGTGTGCCTTTGTACTCTGACTTCAGACCATTCCTCGACCCTTTTAGTCTCTAGATTCCAGACTCTTAAGTTTGGGGTGGAATACCCAAGAAAGTATCCATCAATTGCTCTTGCCCCAAACTTTCCATTAGGATCAATTATTGTGCAAGGAGCTCCAAACGGTTCAAGATAGGACAAGTCTGGTTTCCGTTTATTGATAAGCTCAAAGCAGGTCTTGTTGTGCCTTTTGACTGTAAGGACTCGGTTCAACGTATAGCATGCAGAAGACACAGCTTCAGTCCAGAATGGAATGGGTAGCTGCGACTCTACCAACATAGTCCTAGCAGTCTCGATCAATGTGCGGTTCTTACGCTCAGCGACACCATTCTGTTGAGGAGTATAAGCTGCACTAAATTCGTGAAGAATCCCTTTTGAAGTGCAAAACTCCGCCATGGCATGATTTTTGAATTCAGTACCATTGTCGCTACGTATCCGCCTAACCTTCAGGTTGTAAAGATTCTCAATCTGAATGATCAAGTTTTTGATAATACCGAAGGTTTCACTCTTGTGTGCCATGAACGCCACCCAAGAAAATCTTGAAAAATCATCAGTAATCACGAGGCAATATTGATCATTCCTAATGCTTTTGTGCTTGACAGGACCAAACAAATCCATGTGCAAACGTTCAAGAGGAACAGCCACCGTGTTGACTTTCTTTGTAGGGTGTCGCTTCTTCGTTTGTTTTCCTTTCTGACACGAGACACAGACGTCTTGAAGATGGAAATTTTTAAGAGGAACACCATTCACCAATTCATTTGCCACCAAATGATTCATTTTGCGTAAGTGAATGTGACCCATTCGTCTGTGCCAAGAGATTGTGTCTTTTTCTGTGGCTTTGGAAACGAAACAAGTTGCTTGTGCAGACGTTGTGATAGCTTGGCTCATATCAAGGACATACAGATCATTTATCCTTGGAGCCGACAAGAGAATCCATTCTTTTGGAATTTTGAAGCCGGGTTTCAGCACATAACATCCATTAGCATCAAAGTGTACTGAGAACTGCTTGTCACAAATTTGAGAAACACTAAGAAGATTGTGATCAAGTTGTTGCACAAAGTTGATCTTGTCAAAGCTAACAACCCCGTTGGAAATCATTCCTTCACCCGTAATGTATCCGCCCTTATCTCCAGCAAAAGCAACATAACCTCCTCTAATAGATTTGACGTCGTAGAGAAGCTTCATGTCGCCTGTCATGTGCCTGGATGCCCCACTATCAACAATCCAATGACTACTGATAGTTCCTCCTGGAACACCCTGCACATGAACTCACATAATTAGTTGGAGATGGGGACCCAAGCCATTGTGGTCTTGGGTCTTCCATTTTCATCAATGACAATAACTTCCACTTTTTGATGATTCGCAAATTGTGATGGTCCCCCTGATTCAGTAACCCTTTTTGGTTTCCAGGTCTGTTGAGTGTTACCAGTTTGATTGTTTGAAGTTTTTGAAAACTTTGAATTTTCTGGTTTAACTGAAACAGATGGTTTGTGAACCACATCGGCTTTAATTTCTTTTTCAAGTTTCTTGACCTGTTGGCGTTTCTGTTTCTTTTCCCTTTCTCTTATGAGTCGGGGATCTTGTTTTACAGAAATAGATCGCTTGCGGTCAGTTGGGCCACGGGGATCATCAACTATGCCTTTTTGTTTATGAAGATACGGGCAATTTCGAACAATATGCCCGATTGTTCCACATTCAAAACATGATCTTCGTTCAACAAACCCCGAAGTATCATGTGGTCGTCTTGCCGATGATGAACTTTGTGAACCCGAGGTACTAGGTTTTGAACTACTTGGTTCATTCCTTTTCATCACAGTTACTTTCTGGACAAAATCTAAGTTAGATTGATTTGCAAACTTTTCAATCTTGTCCGTTCCCTTCGATTTCACAAAGTTCACATTCTTCTTTTTCTTCTGATTCGGCTTCTTTTGAGTTTGAGTCGGTGCCTTACCATTTGTTTTGGTATGGTTTTGCTGTTTTGGTACTGTTGGTAATTTCTTGTTCCCAAACTGTTTTCTAACTTCAGCCTTTGGGATAGGAAGACACTGTGTGACTGTAACATGTGGTCCTGTCTTTCCCAAAAACTTACTTGTAGAATTTTCAAAGACTTTACTGATTAAAGATTGATTGACATTTTTAATAGGAAAATCTTTGTCTGAATAGATTTTATCATCACCAACAAGAGTGTACAGCAAATCCACACTCTCCGACACTTTCTCAGACGAGGACTCAATTGCAACAGTCTTAGCGGGTTTTGCAGGAGGATCACACAGAATGTGATTCTCAAGAGGTATGTCCTCATCGCTTATCACCGCATCAGACTTTGCTGAATCAGTATCATCAGATTCATCATCAGAAGAATCAACATCCTCAATCACAACTGGAGGATCCTGATTCTGTTCAGCAGTTACAAATGTATCTTCTGACACATCTGAATCTGACGATACTTCTTTCTTGTATCCGAGTCCTGTAGTAAATTATGTAGCAAATTCATTAACATCTAGAGGAACAGACGGTTCAAAGTGAGTTCTATATTCCTCATCAGGCAGAGCATCAAAATTGTTTCTCACGGGTGGTGGACATTTCTTGTAACCTATGCATGTGACATCCTTTTTCTCTTTCTGAACATCAATGATGTGATTCAACACATAGCTAGAACTCAAATAACTGTCTAACTTGAGTCGGATCGCCTCACTTTCTGTTTTAACACAAGCCATTTCTTTTTGCATCACTTCAAGACGAGTGATATACAAATTAATGTCAGTTTGTTTTCTGGAAACCATTTTAGTCAGCTCTGTTTTATCTTTCTTCAATGTTTCAATCATTGATTTATAATTCTTTTCATGGTTTTCATAAAACATATTGGCTTCCGTGCACTTTGAAATATCAACTGTCAATTTCTGATTATGAATAAATGTCACATCATATTTCTCTTGCAAAGCCTCGTGTTTGCTTTGCAATTCACACCACCTATCATTCACAGAAACATGTTTGTCTTGCAATTCAAACAAACTAGCTTGTAAAGCATCGTGTTTGTCTTGCAACTCAGACATGTTTGCTTCCAACTCAGCACATCTAACATGCAAACTATCACAGTTATTACAGCTAACAGAAGTGGGTTCGTCGACACATACCTGACTTGATGAGCTGTCGACATTCGCCATAAAGGCTGAATGGAGAGAAGACGAAGAATAAGCAGCTTGATCCACCAAAATAGATCTTCTTTGAATTCCTGCTGCAGCTTCCTCCAAAAGTTCATCAATGTCTGCATTAACTGATGCAGTGGATGTGTCATCTTCCTGATCATTGCCTGAAGTAGAGGACTCTTCATCTGAACTTCCACTGTACCCGGAGCTGTCTTCATCTTCAGAAGATTCAACACCATTGGTGGAAGATTCTCCACCACTGGCGTGTTTAAGATCATTAACCACTTCAGCAAAACAAGCTGTTCCATCAGGTGCATCATTTCCTAACTGGATTGACCAATCACAGCCTTCATCTACCTGAACCACAAGTGCCTGGTTGGCATTAGATGGTCCTGCTTGACTCTGGTTGTTAACAGGCACCAGTGTTCGCTCGTTGTTCCTTCCTTGGTTCTGATTTGCCCTGTTGCCTTGACCTCGGAAAGGATTCTGGTTCCCATGCTGAGTTGGCCTTGTACATTCCCTTTTAAAATGACCCCGTTCACCACAGTTGAAGCATTTAACAGCTTGCTTATCAAACCCATACTTGGTGTCTTTCTTGCTTTCCAAGCTGGTTCGGCCTGTTCTTTCCATGAAATCCTTTGCTCGCCTAACAGCACTGGCAAAGGCCCACTTGATGTCCATCATCTCCATCTCCTCTTTATCTATCTGCTGATAGTCTTCTTGAGTCAGATTAATGTTGCCAATCTGACCTTCTACTAAACCACAGTATGCGCTCACCACAGTGTTTAGCAGCTCCATGTGTTCCTTTGCTACTTCCACACTGACTTTAGAAAGGCTTGAGGTGTCGAGCCGTACTGTATTTGGCTTTGATTGTTGACCAGCAGATGATGTGCTTCCATAACATGCTTGCTGTTGAGGAGGAAGCGGATTCCCGTACATGTCTGTTGTTGGTAAAGGATTTCCGAACATATCAGTTGGTCTGAGAGGTCGTTGCTGTTGTGGTGCTGATTGAGGGACTGGTTCCAGCAGATTTCCATACATGTCTGTCTTTGGAGGAACCGGCACTTGGATAGTATTGCCATACATGTCAGTGCTAGTCACAAATGCTGTCTGAACTGGGGCATGCGAAGAGGGTTTTGTAGAGGTGCTAGAGGTTCCAAAATACATTTCAGGATTTTGAGGCACGGGAATTCTTTTTGCCTTCAGAGTTTCTTCCTGATTCTTGTTTTCTAGAATTTGAACAAAGTCGTTGAAGCTCGTTGTAGCTAAAGTACCATTGTACTTCATGATTTCCAAGAATGTATTCCACTGAGGTGGCAATGCATCTGCAAACCTTTTCACAATCTCTACAGGAGTTGTAGCAACCCCGAAATTTGTCAATTCAGTCAACAAGTGATTAAATCGACTTGTCAAATCACCCAACGACTCATTCTCCATGCAAGTAAAACCATCAAACTCTTTCTTCAGCAACTCTTTTCTCAACTGACGTGTTGCTTCATTTCCTACGCCCCTTGTTTTCAACGCGTCCCACAACCTCTTTGTCGTCTTGTAACTGACGAATTGATGATAGATATCTTTACTTAAGGCCTGAGTGAGAATGGCGTATGCCTTCTTTTCTAGATCATAAACTTTCTTCTGATCTTCCGTGAGATCTGCAAACGTAGCAGCAGATGATGCGGCAACCTCTATTGTTTGATCAAAATCAGTAATAAACCGCAACCACAATTCTGTATTTTGGCCAAGAACGTATGTATGAAATCTATCAATCCATCCTGGATATTCATATAAATGCATCAACTTTGGAGGTCTATTCAAACTTCCCGTTTCACTCTCGCTTAAGAGAATGCTTTGAACACTTGGGACTTGATTTGATACAAACGCCCATTGACCGGTAGAAACTGCATTAGCTTGAGAAGATACCGTTGCGGAAGATGACGGAGTACCAAAATACATATCTGTATTTACCAAAGTATTCCACCTTGGATTCATTTTTAATCAGCCGAAGGATACCTGTCGAAAGACACTTGAAAAACACAAACTGTTAAGCACAAACAGACTGGTGATCGAAAGATCCACACCTGTTCGAAGGATCAACAGGGTTCGATAGATCTCTGTTGAGTTTCGAACAATGTTTTTCGAAAGATTCTCCAAACGAAGGATCCTTATCTTTCGAAAAAGTACTGTAGACCGAAAGATACACACGAATGATGACTTCGAAAGACTCCCCAGTCGAAGGATCCTAGTCTTTCGAAAAAGAACAGTAGACCGAAAGATGAAAGTTTCGAAATGATTCCTTGGTTCGAAGGATGATGATCTATCGAACCTCCACTGATCGAAAGATGGTCTTTCGAGTTCGAAGGATATCTTTCGAAATGGTTCTGACACAGTTGACAATCGGTGACAAGTTGGTGAAAAAGTTGATGGGTTGGTGAGAACTTTCGGCAGAAAGTATGTTCAGACCATATCTTCAGGTCTGAACATGCAGGTTTTTCACCAACCAGGTAATGATGTCCAATATTTTAATCAAAACACAACTCCCAACACACAAGCAAGTTTAATATTCAGATTTTAAAGATCAAAAGGTGTAAAATAATGAAGAACACTTGAATATCGGTTGAAGATAAGAAGAACAAACCCAGAAATATGAATATTTCTGCAAACCGACAACAAGCCGAAACCCGTTTTTGCTTGAAACTTCACCAAAAACCCATTTTTAACATGTGACAATGAAATGTGACAAGGTTTTTATAAGAACAAACAGCAAAAACAGCAATTTTTCCAGAAAATATGAACTATAAAATCCCGAAAAACAGCAAGAACACCTCGGTTTTAACAAGGATAAGAGCCAAGGCTCTGATACCACTTGTAGGTCCGGCTACGGGAGGATCTAGTCGCCTAATCCTTGTATACTAACCACTCCGGTTGTGCGGAATCCAACCGAAACAGCAAACCGAGATAGCACACGCAATAACACGACACGCAAGTTTCAACGATTAACACCACTTGTATTAAACGTATGAAAGGTCCAGTTACAGCTCAATGTTTACAGATCAGTACTATAAACTCTCTAACAGTGTGTGTGTGTTCTATGTTTTCTCTATCTGTCCAACCTACTAAATGAACACAACACACGGGTATTTATACCCAAACATAGCAGGTTCGGTCGAAGGATCATGCAGTCCGGTCGAAAGATCATCTTTCGACCAGGGACAGCTCGAACGATCAACATGTACCACGAAAGATGGGATCTTTCGTGGTCCATCTATCGAAAGCTATCTATCGAGCTCATCATCGAAGGATATAGGTGATCCTTCGATGACACATCCTTCGAACCTAACAAATTACAAACATAATGTTGACTGTTTGGCCAAGTCAAACCGGAGGATGGTTGACTTGGTCAAACTTACAGACTAACAAAGACATCGTTTTACATTGTGACCGAATACAGACAAAGTGCAGACATAAGTGCACCAACAAGGATCATACAAAATTCAAGGGTATTTAAGTATTTTGCAAAATCTTGAAATATAACATAAACTTTTAAGCTTGTTTTATTTTTTTTAACGGCAAATTTAGATCACTGACGGACCACTGGAGTATTTTCGTGCCACCAGCTCATATCCATCTCCACTAGGCATAATGTCTATACACCAATTCATGAGAAAACCCAATAAATATGAGAAACCCCCCCCCCCTTGTGTGAATCGAACCCAGGACCTATTGGTTCTAAAGTCTTATCTCACCCCAAAGATGTCACTAGACTATAAAGCCATGGTGTTGGTGCACTTGTGTCTGTACTTTGTCTGTATTTTGTCATGATACCAAACGATGTCTTGTGTTAGTCTGGTTTACGTCTTAGGTCTGTTAATATGTGTGTTCGATGTAAGTTTGACCAAGTCAACCATCCTCCTGGTTTGACTTGGCCAAACAGTTAACACATATTTTGTAAGCTGTCTGTGTCGAAGGATGTGCCATCGAAGGATTGTTTAGATCCTTCGATGAGCTCGAAAGATAAGCCTTCGATGGATGATTGATGGACCTCGAAGGATATCATCCTTCGAGGTGTATATGTGGATCCTTCGAGCTGTTTCAGATCGATAGATGATCTTTCGATCAGTATATCTGATCATTCGACCAGACGAGCTGTGTTGGGTATATATACCCATGTAATGTGTTCACTTCATTTCTAGACAAAAATTACACGAAAAAGAGACAGAAAATAGAGAGTGTGAGAAGTGAGTGAACCAAGTCTTGTAGAGAGCGTATTTTCAGTGTGTGTCAAGGGCTGTAACCGTGTCCACTGAAATACAAGAGCAAACTTTGATATCTCGTGTGTCTACCTTTCTATTTGTGGCTTGTGTTCTCATATAAACTCCGGTTTGCATGCTAGCTTGGATTCCGCACTTGCTAGTGTGTTAGATATAACAAGGATTAGGTTTAACCTCAACCTCCGAGGGACCTACACATGGGCTTTAAGCTTGTTTTTTATTAATGAATTTTGACACTATAAAGCTTGGATCACCACAAAACAAGTATATATATTCAAGGGTATTTCTATAATTTATATCATTCTTACATAATTTTGTGTGATTAAGATAGATTTATAAGTTATGTGATCATTTGACATATCAGTTTGATGATAAATTTAGAATTTAGGAAATGCTAACCATGTAACTCTTATCTGATTAATTAGCATTAGTTAGAGATTTGCATGTACGATATGATTTTTGTTTTAGCAACAAATTTCTTTTAATCTGTGTTGTGTGTGACTTGAATTCAAGGCCTTTCACTTCTAAACTCATGGTGTTTAAAAGTTTTGCCTTTGCCAATATACCAATGGACCACCACCCCATTGATGCATGTACAATATGATAAGAGTTCTTATCCAATACCAGAGCCGTTCCTACGTTTTCGGAGGCCCTAATCGAACTACGAAGTGGTGGCCCTTTTGCAAAATTATCGTTTTCAACATATTTAGTAATAAAACCCTCCTCCTTTATCCGGGCTTGGGACTAGCAATTTTAAACTAAAAAAAGTTTATAATTGGCGTAGTTAAAAAAAAAAATTTAAGTCATATGTTTTCTATAATTATAGTATATGTTTAAATAAAATCTACTTTTCTAGCTTTAACTGAGGCAAATTCTTTGATGAAATTATCGTAATCAAGTTCTTCTAAAAAATCTTTTTCGATTGACATAATAGCTAAACCGTTTAATCTTTCTTGTGACATTGTAGATCTTAAGTAATTTTTTATTAGTTTTAAATTGGAAAAGCTACGTTCTGCAGTAGCAACGGTTACAGGAATGGTTAACACAATTCTATAGGCGATATATGCATTTGGAAAAGAAATAAAATTTTTAATATAAGTTAATATATTGGTAAGTGTGTCAGATTCTACATGTATAATTTCTCTTAGCATTTTTAGTTCTTCAAATAAATCTAAACCATCAATATCAATATGATTATCATAGTTCCAAAACTTTTCCAGATAAATGCACTTCTCTTTTAAAATTTTTTGATCTAAAGATTTTAACTTTTTTATACTAAACAAAAAACCAAAAATTTGTTCGAACTCTTTAAACTGAGCAAATCTACTTTCGAGTGAAACACTAGCTTGATCTACTATGTATAAAAAGTAATCCGTTCTAAAACAATCAATAGGAGTTTTCAAAGTCTTATTATCAACATTTTCATCAAATCTTCTATTTCTACGAATAACACGTTTTTCACGAAAACTAGGTTTAATGCCCATCTTTAAAGTAAGTTCTTTAGCCTCAATCATAGCATTTTCAAATCCTTCATCCCTAAACTTTTTAAAATAAATAATAAGTCCATCTAGTTGTTTTATAGCAATATCAATACACATATCTTTTGATTGTAAGTTTTTACTAACTACATTAATAGCATGTAAAACCTCATACCAAATAACCATCGCTAATAAAAATTCAAATTTTTCCAACTCATTTTCAACTAAAGATTTAGCCTCACTTTTAACATTAGCCTCGGTACTATCACGATACAAATCCATTAATGCATCTCTTAGCTTTGGAGCTTGAAACCTAATTGCTTTAACACTTTCTAATCGACTTTCCCAACGTGTTTGTGATAATGATTTAAGAGTTAAATATGGTATATTATCTTGTAAAATTTTTCATCTTTTAGTGGATGATGCAAAAATAGAATAAATACGTTGTATGGTTCCAAAAAAATCTGAAACTTTGTCACAAGTGCTAGCCATATCAGAAATAACTAAATTTAAACTATGACAACCACATGGAGCATAAAAGGCTCTAGGATTAACTTCTAACAATCGTTTTTGTACTCCCTTATGTTTTCCTTTCATATTTGGACCATTATCATAACCTTGACCTCTAATGTCATCCACATTAAGTCCTATTCTATTAAGTTCCTCAGTAATAGAATTAAAAAAACCTTTACCGGTTGTATCATTCGATCACTATTAAAAATTCTAAAAAGTATTCTTTAACTTCTATTGAAGTTGGCGAAATATCTAAACATCGTAAGATAATGGACATTTTTTCTTTGTGGCTTATATCGGGTGTGCAATCAAGAATAATTGAAAAATATTTAGCTTCTTTAACCTTTTTAATAATTTTTGTTTTGACCTCATTTGATAATAAATGTATTAGTTCATTTTGCATTCTGGGTCCAAGATAATGATTATGAATTTCTTTATTTTGTATGCGTCTAACATGTTCTTGCATTATCGGGTCAAATTCTGCAATCATCTCAATACCGGCTAAAAATAAACCATTGTTTTCTTCATACAATTGTTCATTTGTCCCACGAAATGCTAAATTATGTGTACCAAGACTCTTTAAGGGCAATAATTCTTTTTAGCACATTTCTCCAATGTTCTTTTTCTTTATTTATTTGATTTTGATTTTGTTTATCGATTGTCTTATTTTTCGCCAATCTTATCTCTAATTCCATCCATGTTCTCGTATTGTTAATATGTACTTTACTTTTTTCATGTTCTTTTAATTTACTACTAATATTTTTCCAATCGTTATTACCTTCTTTAGCTAAGCTACTAGTACATTGATTCACGTTAAACAATTTATAACAAAAACAAAACGCTCTATCTAAATCTATAGAATAAATCAACCATTTTCTTTCTAGCGTTTCACCATTTGGTAATGTTCGCATATAGTGAGATGTATTAAAGCTTCTTGAGTGTTCATCTTGTGGAAAATCGTAATCATGAATTTTAATCGGACCTTTTTCTACGAGTATATCTCTTAGAACAATACTAATATTATTCCATTGACTTGGATCAACAAAATTTATAGATATTTCATCGGTTGTAAATTCATCATTTGTAGGTTTTTCGTCGTTTGTAGGTTCATTATTTGTAGGCGTATCACTATCGTTTGTAGGTTCATTATTTGTAGGTGTATCAATATCGTTTGTAGGTTGACTTGTTGTAGGTGTATCACTATCATTTGTAGGTTTGTTATTTGTAGGTGTATCACTATCGTTTGTAAGTGCTCCCTTTTGTGATTCAATTAAAGCTTCTTGTTTACGTTTTTTTAGCCTTTTTGAATGACCGGATTCAAAAGTTCGAATTCGACTTGACATTGCTAAAATATAAATCTATTTAAGAGATGGATAATGAGCCCTAATTCCCTAAACAACAACTTGATTCAGGAAAAAAGTAAATTATGAAAGAAGAATAACTGAATAAACCCTAATTCCCTAAACAACAACTTGATTCAAGAAAAAAAATCAGATACCTAACTTGTGCCACTGACTCTATGCCATTGAGTTCCAACAACTTGATCCGAGAATCTGAGTCTATGCCACTAAGTTCCGACTTCCGAGAACTGATATTCCACGTCTGCCACAAATCAAGATTCCGAGAACAGATATCAATCGAGTATTGAGCACTAAGGGTTTGTGAGTTTGTTAATTTGTTTGATGACTGAATAGACTGAATGGAGAAGAAGATATAGACGTTAATACCTGTCAATCGACGATTTAGGCGACGTTTCAGGCGACTATATCAAAATAATAATTTTCAGTCACATATCAGTAATTTATTATAGACAAAATTGCAGAAATCAACTTTTATGTTATACTCAAACTGCACTTCGTACCTTTCACTATGAAATCGGTAAAAACCAACCTTTATGTTCATGTTTTGCTACAGGTTCAACCTTTACCACTAACCTCTTCCAAAAACTCAGTTAACTTACCTCACATGCTTTGCATGTGAGGGTATTATGGTCTTTTCCCAAACCTTTTATTTAATATATTATTTTAAATGAAAGAGACTCTGTTTGTGTAACACCTCGTAAATTCGTGTCCAGTAATGAGTAATATACTGACACGTGTTCATACTCCCAATTGTGCCTAATACTGGCCGGGAGGGACTAATTTTGCCAAACATGGAAAGTATGAATGTGGAGGGACTAAAAGTGTCAAAATTGAAAATTAATAATTGACTAATGATGAGTATGGGGCTTTATGACTACACCCTCTTATGATATAAAGTCTCATAAAGCCCTCCTATACACTTTTTACCACTTGTTGTATAACGCCCCTTAAAGGGCTTTATGAATCGTCTTTAAGATTCCAACATTTGTAAGTAGTATTAATTAGAGTGTAACCATCAAAAGAAAAGGCTAAATGCCAACTTATATATATATGGTTGGTAGTCTAAGGTTAAATAACTTTATCATCTTTATTTGTAAATATAACTATTAATGATTATAAACTAATGTATCAACAAATAAGATAATATATGGGTTGTCAAAGGGATCATATCTGGAATAATGTTGTGAGCGTGTGTTGGTTGCTTATGCTTGCTTATGCTTGCTAGGTTGTACAAATTTTTCACAACAGGTGTCATCCGACGTGGCCAGGCACACACGTGAACAGCACGTGCGTTTGCTTACGTGGATCAAGGATATTGGTTGAATTTAAATAACTAAATATACGTGGCTCACTACATCAGTGAAAGATGAAGTTGTGCACCATTACACCTTGGTATGAGTGAGAGGTCAATAGGATTTTTTTTTCTTTATATTCATTTAAATATTAAATTATAAAAAAAATGATGTTGGACATGTGCTTTCCTACTTTTTTTAGAAGTAAAAAAAAACACTAGTATTATGCACTAAAATTTTGAGGGGACAACAAAAATTATAGGCTTTAGAGTTTTGCAGTCTAATGAGGTTAGGTTTTGCTTATATATCATCTTCAAAACTGCATTTATTTATGGTGTTATACAATGAAGTTAGTTAGGATTTTAATATGACGAGTTTGTTTGCGGTTTATGGTTAGTCCATGTGTACTGATGAGGCAATATAAGAGGGGTTATGTGACAAGTGGCAAAAATATGTAAGAAATATGGTTATATAATTTGGGTGTGTAGTGGAAAGGGGGTTATATAACATGTATGTATATATATGTGTGAGAGAGAGCAACCAATGTGTAGCGCCGCTATATGTATCACGCCTTGAACTATAACCCCCCCCCCCCCCTTCTAACGCCATGGGGGGGGGGGGGGTTGTTCTGGGTGCTATGGGGCGCCATAGCCCCTTTCAGCCCTTCATAGCGCGCTCGACCACACATGGTCTTGTATTGAATTCAGTAATAAATGATCCGCCGTTAATAATACAATTATCTTATTGTTTTGATCCACCAGAAATAAATCCAAAATTTATACTATTAATATTTTTTGTTACTTCTGAATCTTTGTCAAATATTACTCTCACTCTCATAGAGTCGAGCCATGGGTTAACCATTGGTCACAAGACAATGTAGCCGGTGTGTTAGTGATAGGCCATTTACCGTCTTGAATCCCCACTCCCCAACTCATGTGTTGGAAATACGGTGAATGGATATTTAGTGAATTATAATTTCATTAAATTATAATTATTAATAAACTCTTCATATGGTGAATTAAAGACCAAACTCTTGAATAGAGTTTTTATGTCTTTTAATTTGAGTTTTTATGTCTCAAATTAAGTATATAATTAAGTGGCTAGTTAAGTGAGATTTTTCACTCAACTCTTGTAAAAATAGTAGGCTATGAGCCTCACTTTGAGATAGAGAAAGGCTAGAAAAATACAAGAGAAGGGTTACAAGAAAAATACATGAATACATGGATAGCTCTTGGAAAAGAAGAAATACCTGAAGACCCATGTGTTGGGTACTTAGAGAGATATGTTTTCTCTATTCGATTTCACCACCTTCGTATCATTTTTTTCACAACTTCTAACACTATAATTTTATCCAATGTAACCTCGGACGCGTGGCCATTTTCAGCAGTACAGACCGCTTCGGCTGTTGTAACCTGTGAGACAGACAAGTCATCTTTAGTAGAGGCGCGGAATCTGTTTTAAGGGAGACGTGTTGAACACGTGCGTTAGCAACAACCATCAACACTTGTTTGTTCTTTTGTAGGAAATTACTGTACAAGAAGACGTGGTTCAAGACCTAGTTGAAGCCTACACAACGGATTATACAAGAAGGCATGATTCAAGAGTTCGTTAACGACTACACAACGGACCATACAAGAAGACGCGGTTAAAGCTCTTGTTGAAGACTACAGTTTGAATCAATCTAATTACATATGTTGGATTTAAGTTATTTCGTTAAGGATTTATACACGGTACGGTTACTACAATTTCCCAAATATGTAAACAGAATATCTTTACTATTTTTATTATTATTATTATTGTGACTCATGTCCTACATCATACGCATTTCGTCCAACACATTGTCTACAATACAACTAACAAGAAAAGATGAAGACAAATTCGGAGGTTTGGGATAAAGAAACACAGCTCATATAGGTCTGAGTTCCATGAATAGGAGGGCGGGCGGGCTCGTGATTGTAGGGGACCCGATTGAATTGAATTGAAAACCCACCTTATCCTCTTTCAGTAACTGGTCACCATCAATGGCATCAATCACAACAAGTTAATTTTAAGTTTTCAACATCAATGAGGGAGGGAGGTTTCTGGAAGTAACAAATGAATCCCACCCATACGTACAGATGTAATGTGACAGGATTTTAAAGCAATCATGAGGGTGTCTTCCATCTAAGCAAAAGATTCATCCTTTCTTTCTATCTAGTCATCCACATAAAGATTGCATACAATTAGAGTTGTTGACGTCGCGCGTTGCAGCGAAACGGAACAAATGATAAAGGTAAAACAAACGTTATTTGAAAAAGGAGCATCTTGTTTAGAAAAGCAAATCGTCAGAGAATCGGTTTAGTTTATCATCGTACTATTTTATGATAGCAATTAAATACTCTATTTTGAATACATGTTTGTTTTTAACAAAACTTATACGGGAATGTCAAGGAAAAAAATAACGAATCTAAGTTATTAATAAAATATCTAATTAACTAAAAAAAGAAATATGATTTAGAAAAAGAAAAATAATTATTCTTGCGTTTGGGTGGCCAGGGGAAAACACGCTTATGTGGACCTTATAGGAGTGTCCACTCTTGTTGGGCTCAGGGAGGGATAATGGGTTTGTCGCTGGCCAGGCTGTGTTGAAGGCGGAATCAAGCAAAGTCGCTAAGCACGAGAAGGCTTGTTTAGAGAATCAACATATGCTTATCCCATTCGCTTTTGATACATTTGGTTCCCTAGCCCCAGAGGCCGTGGAATTCCTAAACAGGGTCCAACGGGTTGTGAATAGCAATCTCTCAAACTTTAAGGGTCGTTTCGTCAATAGTAGGATTGGTTTTGCAATTCAAAAGAGGGTTGCGGCGCAACTTGTTGCCCGTTTACCTGTCATTTGTTTGTAATTTGTTACTTTTGCATTTTAATGAAAGCTTAACATTTCAAAAAAAAATTATTAAAAATAGAAAATAAGTAGTAGAAGAAATATGGTTTAAGAAAAAGAAAAAATGAAAATATGTTAAAAAGTGAAAAACAAATATAATAATCAAGTATTACACTATTAAAATAATAAATAATTAAAAAGCTATATATTATTATAAAATTAAAATTACTATTCATGGATCTTCGTCAACAATATATATATATATATATATATATATATATATAATATAATATATAATTAGAGTTGTTAAAAAGTGTAACTAGATTTAGTCGTGCTAGAGCTCGGCTCATGAGGAAAAAAAAATATATTAAGCTCGACTCATTTGTTATTTGATGACTATTTAAATATGTTATTACGCATTCATGATTATAAATTAGAGTTAATTACATAGTTAGTCCCTGTGATTTACACAAAGTAACAATCTAAGGTACTAATAGTTTAAAATCACATCCTGGGGTACTAACTTTTCATTTCTTAACATGTGAGGGTATTAATTACATAGTTAGTCCATGTGCTTTACACGAACTAACAATTTAAGGTACTAATAGTTAACAGGGAATTAACGTTAATACCCCCCACATGTTAAAAAATGAAAAGTTAGTACCCTAAGAAGTGATTTTAAACTATTAGTACCTTAGATTGTTTATTGTTATTTTGTGTAAACCACATGGACTAACTATGTAATTAACTCTATAAATTATATATAACTAGCTAGTAGTAAGCACCCCCTGCGTTGCGGCGGGGGCGAACACGAATGCCACACTACTGTCAGCGACCACCAACACTGAAGTTGCGGCGTGTTAATGCGAAGAAACTAAATCGAAACGTAAAACATATAAAAGAATAACTAAGTCGATCTAGGACCTGTGCGTTACGATGAACCTGTCAAACGGGAAAAAGTAGACGACGTGAAAACGTTTAACAACACACGCACGTTGCGCCATGTTAAGTCGCAAAATTTAGAACGGGACGTAAAATGAAAATTTTTTGAAAAAATGAAAAGTATAGATGACCAAAGTTGAAAGTAAAAAAATTATGAGTTTAAATTGCAAAAGATGAAAAGTTTTGGGGTTAAGTAAAAAAAATCAAATAGTTTTGGGTTTTGATGAAACACTGGTTGACACTACGGTTAATCAGTGGGGTTACTTCTTCTGTGGGTTCAATCTCTCTTCCTACTCGTAAGATGACCGTCTCCTGCAAAACAGCAAACCGTCAGTCTCGTTAAGAGGGGAATATGGGGGTTTCCCTCTTAACCAGGCTCCGGCGTGAGAATAAGTACTGTTCCGAGGAAGGATAATCAGTGTGTATTAAGTGTGAGAATAGTGAGAGCAAGATGATCAACCTGGATGGTGAAGGGTCCTATTTATAGCCGGAGGGTGAAGAAGGGAAGGAGCAGCAGTGCCAGCTGCAGACGCGCGCCAGCTGTCCGACCAAGGGGAATATCCTCTTGGTCTCCTCTGCTATGGTCAGGGTAGTGGTACACGTGGCGCGCCTGTATTTGGCTGATTTGGAAACATCGTACTGATGTTGTCGGGCTGCTCCCTGACCTGTTGCAGGTCCACTTGGCGCTTGATCTCTGGTGACACGTGTTGTCCTTTGTGTCGGCTGGAGCATCTTTGGTGTCACCTGGATCTTTTCCAGAAGCTTCTGGATGATGCGGTTGATGTCACTGCCACGTAGGATGGAGAAAGTGGTATGGTCATTGCCATGTTGGCAAGGAGTTGGGACCATACCTCTTCAAGTCCCCCCAGTCCAGTGTGCCTTCTAGGTGAGTTGATCGTCTAGGAGGGATTCTGGACTTATGAAGGTAGTGTTTGTTATGGTGTGGGGTTTTTGACTTCTTGCGGAAATGAGCCAAATGGACGCATGACGCGTGGCGCATGAGTTTTGACTCCTTGCGGAAGTGAGCCAAATGGACGCATGACGCATGGCGCATGGGTTTTGACTCCTTGCGGAAGTGAGCCAAATGGACGCATGGCGCATGAGTTTTGACTCCTTGCGGAAGTGAGCCAAATGGACGCATGACGCAAGGCGCATGGGTTTTGATTCCCTGCGGAAGTGAGCCAAATGGACGCATGACGCATGGCGCATGGGTTTTGGCGCTTTTATGAGTGTTGTCTTCAGGAAGAAGCTTTGTTGTTGTCTTCGGGAAGAGTGACTGACGTGACAGCCTGGTGTCAGTTGAACAGGCGCCTTTTCAGTCACGTCAGTTACTTTACGTCATAGTGGCAGGCGGTTGTTGCATACTTTTCCGAAAAAAGATGGTGGCGTTTTCTCTCTCCTCTGACGTGTCTCGCCTTAATTGGATCCTTTCCTGTATCTCTGGCGGTTCACTGCCCATCGCATTAAATGCGATGGGTATAAATTCCAAGGCGGTCTCCTCCATACTTCACTTTTCAAAATTTGAAAACCGGATTTCTCTCATCTTCCTTTGTTTTCTTCCTTTATTCTCCGGAGTTCACCTGTGTTTTTGTTCCGTTTTCACGATGTCTACTTCGAATCCTTCTTCGAAGAAGAAAAGGAACAAGGGTAAGATTCCTCCCGGCCCAGATCAGGCGGTTATTGGTTGGAAAGAAGAAGAGTTTCAGAATCTGGTAAGGGACATGGGATTTCTCCCTGGTTGGGGTGCTCAATATCCGACTGTTGGTTCCACCGCCATGGAAGCTCCTCCTGGGTACATGACTTTGTACGCCGCTTTTTTCCGGGAGGGTAATTTTAGGCTTCCGATGACTCGATTTACTGCTGACGTGTTGAGGGGTTATGGACTTCATATATCCCAAATCAATGCCATCGGGCTTCCCCGCATCACCCACTTTGAGTTCGTTTGTATGGCCAACCGGTTAGATCCGACGTTTGATATGTTCAACGTCTTCTACACTGTTACTTATACAAATGGTTTTTACTCCTTTAGTGCTCGTACCGGCGTGTCGCCAGTTTGTTCTGTGCCGTTAAAGGGTATACATGACTGGAAGCAGAAGTTTTTCTATATTCGCCGGGGTGTTGTGCCTGTAGACATGCATTATAGATCTGTGGGAGAGGGTATCCCGAAGGTTGATGTGGTTGCAGACTTTGCTAATCAGGACTGGTACAAGAGGTTGACCTGTAAGGCCACTCCGATAGTTCAACTTGAGGAGATGGCGTTAGTTGGTGCTGGGATGAGCATGAAATGGGTTCCCAAAAATCTGCTTGGTGTTCCGGTTTATGGTCATAGTGGCAAGTGTACGTTTGTTCCATATCCCCTGTTTGTTTTTCCTTTGGTTGTATTATTTTTGTATTGTGCTTTATTTCCTCCTTTTTGCAGTAGGGTTCACATTGATGAATGTTTTGGATCCCGATGCTCCGGGTGCAATGGTTGAAGTAATACCGAAGACTGACAAAGGACCTTGGTTGGATCAGATCCGCCATCGGTTTCTGCACCCGAGTGATGAGAGTTTCACTGCTTATGTGAACACTGTGTTAGGTGAGGAGATTGAAAATGAGGGTGATTCATTTGATTCCGTTCGAGAAGAAGTTATCGTTCTCTCGAGTGATGGTTCTGGCAGATCGTTGGAAGACCTAACGTCTCCTTCCGCGCGTGCAGGTCCGGTGCAAGGGGCTGTGCAAGAGCCGGTGAACGAGCTTGTTGAGGAAAATGTGGAGATTCCGGTCGAGACTGTTAACCCGTTGGAGACGAGGAGGAAGAAAACTGATAGGCCGGAAGGGAAAGGGAAAAAAGTTGAAGGAACCTCCTCTAAGTCTCCTCGTAAGCGACTTCATACTTCTCGTACCTTTGATTATGTTGTCGTTTCTGATACGTTGCCCGGTTTAGGGGTTGGAGAGAAACACCCTGAGTCGGACCCTGAGGATCGGGCGACTTTAACGGAGATTATGCAGAAAAAGATGTTTGATGATAGGAAACGGAAACTTGACGAGCAGGTTGCTGCTGCGCTTGCGGCGAAGAAGATTAAACTTCAGAAAGAGAATCCTCCCGCCCCTTCTGAATCTGATATTGATATGGCTATTTTTGCTGAAAAGCCAAGTGATTTGCTGCAGAGAATCTATGAAGCTTCTGGTATTCGCTTTATTTTTTCTCAGCGTCTCTTACGTTTTTATTTGTTGGTCCTTTTCTTTGAATATGCTCTGCTCGTTTTGGGGCAGGTACCAAAACAGCCCAGAGTGGGCACAAGATTGATATTTCTAAGATTACACCTCCTGCGTCTCCGCCGTCGAGGACATTTGGGTTGTCTCCCCCTCGTGATACTCCTGACGGGCAGGAAAAAACTGCGGGTGTTGAGCAGGTTGCGGAAGGTGGTGGTGATGCAGGTGGTGCTGCGGGCAGTGGTGCTGGTGGTGATCGCGGTAAGAACGTTGAGGTTGAAGTAGAGGTGAGTGAAACTACTCCTCATCGAACTGTGTATACCAAACGCCCCCCAGGTGATGGTGGTGGTGCAACCTCGGGTGCCGTCCGCAGCCCTCAATTTGGAAAATTTCATGCTGATTCCGTTGATACCACGAATCCCGCTTGTGACGATCTTCCGTACATCCCCAATTGGAACTTGACCCAAGGTTCTAGGATGGACAACCCTGAAAATTGCCATGACTTCTACTCGTTGTCTCTCCCCCCAGCTGAAAGGATGTTTCAGAGAAAACGCCGCCGGTTTGCACTGTTGGATGATCATGTTCAGGCCGGGGTTAATTTTTTCTCTACCGCTCAGGAGATTGTCCGCGAGTGGAAACAGATGGGGGAGGATACAATGGAGTTTGAGAATGATAAGAGACTGTTTGCGGAAGAAAGGGAGAAGTTCAATGCTGAGAAAAAGGGGTTGGAGTGGAGGCTTGCTGACGCCGAGGAAAAGCTTGCCCAGGAGAGGAAAGCCAATGCTGACAAGCAGAAAAATTGGGAAGCGGCGTGCGAGCGTACCAATGTTGAGCTTAGAACGCAACGTGACACGATTACTCGTTTGTCTGGTGAAAAGAAGAATATTGCTGATGAGGCTAATCAAGCGCGCATGATGTTTGAGAAGAAGGAGACAGAGTATGTTGAACGCATCGCTAAGCTGGAAGTTCTGGCGAGGCGATGTGAGACTTCCGAACGTCTTCTTCAGGAGAAGACTGCTGAGTGCCAAGCCGCTGAACTCCTTGCTGAGGAGATGTCTGCTGATTGTAAATGGTTACTTTCACGCGCGGTGCCTCTGGTAATTTCTTGTACTTTTTTTTTTGACTGTCGTGAATTGTCCCTTACTTGTGTGTTTGTTGTAGATTGCTGAACGCATTGTTAATTCGCACGAGCTTGCCCATTATATGTATGAGTTGGGGCAAGCTGGGTACAGCAGTGGTCGTAAGGATGGATACAACGAAGGCAGGGCTGCGGCCCTTAATAAGGAGAAAGAACACCATTTCGAGCTGTGGAAGGAAGATTGCACTGGTGCTTATGCCGCAAAGAGGCAGGAGTTTTCGTCCTTGGAGTTTGCGGTGATTAAAGCTGCGAAAAAGCTGGCTCGGAGGCCAGATGGTGTTGCTATGTTGAAAAGCGCGTTAGGTGATGAAGGTGGTGCGGCTGGGGGTGTTGGGCCTAGTCATCCTGAATGAAGGCTTCCGGCCTGCGCGCCGCGTATGACCTTAGGTGGTCTTGTATTTGACAATTCGACGAACAATTTTAACTTCCTTGTTATGCTTGTGGATATATGGCTGTGTGTTGACATGTGTTATGCTAACAGTTGTCTGTTTTTAAGCGAATTTGTTATCGTCACAATATGTGCATGTGTGATTACTTTGATTTAGGTATCACGAATAAATAATGGCGCTGACAGGTTGTGTTGTGTTTGTTACAACGTTTTATTCTGTCGTATTTGTGCGCAGGTGGGTTGTGAATACGAAGTGATCGAGTGACAGGTTATTGTGTGTACCCGGCTGTTCTTAGCTTTGGGGGTGTTTACAATGTTTGTTTGTCCTGTGTTCGACGTTTTCGTGTTTGTGTGGGCACGAAGTATTTGATTGGCGTTTGTTAGGCTTTAGTTGTGTGTCTGACCCGGCTGTGCACATGTTTGTGACAGGCCTTGGAGGTCTACAACGTTTCCTAATGGTCGAGCCATTGATGTTTTCGTGTATGCCCAAAGTGATACATGCAGTTGTGACAAAGAAATTTGCGTAATAAAAAGGTAGCCAAACACTTCTTATATTATAAATGTGTTGGCAACTAGGTCGTTGCAATTACAAAAACTTCATTCATAAGTAGCACCTTCTCAGCTGTTAAGCGTTCCATGTGCGAGAACCTCTTTGTTGTCGATGGTGCGCAGTTTGTAGGCCCCCTTTTCCGAGCACGGTGTCGATGACATACGGACCTTCCCATTTGGGAGCCAACTTCCCGGGTTTCTCTGCATTTGAGGCTTCATTGTCTCTGAGGACGTATTCTCTCGGGTTGAAGGTGCATATTCGGACTTTAGAGTTGTAATATTTTTCCAGCTTTGTTTTGTACTTTGCTTCGTTGATTGCCGCCATTTCTCTCCGTTCTTCTAGGAGGTCGAGGTCAATCCTCCTTTCCTCTTCATTGTTGATCATGTTCATCGAGAGCATTCGGGGTGACGGCAGTCCTATCTCCGCTGGTATTACCGCCTCTGACCCGTAAACCAGGCTAAACGGTGTTTCTCCGTTGCTTGTTTTGGGCATCGTCCTGTGTGCCCACAAAATGCTGGGCAATTCATCCACCCAGCCCCTTCTTTTCTCTCCTAACCTTGCCTTGATTCCATCGACGATACTCTTGTTGACTGCCTCGACTTGACCATTTCCCTGCGGGTGCGCAACCGAGGAGAAGGTATGCTCGATGTGTAGCTCTTTAAACCACTGTTGGAGGTTATCTTCTGCAAAGTTGGTTCCGTTGTCGGTGATTATCTTGAGCGGTAGACCAAAACGACATATGATTTGCTCCCAAATGAATTTTTTGACAACGGTAGCTGTGGTCGACGCGAGGGCCTTTGCCTCTACCCATTTGGTGAAATAGTCAACTGCGACTATTATAAACTTGACAGCTCCTGGGGCTTCGGGAAAAGGGCCGACCATGTCTATTCCCCATTGTTGAAAGGGCCATGCGGTAGTGACCGGTACCAACTCATTCTTGGGGCGCATCGTTTTGGGTGCATGCCTTTGGCATCCGCTGCACTTCCTCAACTCTTTGACCGCGTCCAAATGCATTCCGGGCCAATAGTATCCCGTATTCATGACTTTCGCGACCACCATCCTTGGACCAGCATGTATACCACAGATTCCCTCATGCACTTCTCTGATCAGATATCGTGCGTCTTCGGGGTCAACACATCTTAACAAAGGCCCGAGGTATGATTTTCTGTACAAGATCCCATCAGCCATCTGATAGTGTTCGGATTTGTACTGGACTTTCCTTGCTTCTGCCTTGTTCTCCGGGAGTACTCCAGATTGGAGGTATGTGATTATCGGAGTCATCCAAGACGTTGTCCCTAGTTGGACGACGCTTACTTCTCGAAGTGGTACTGACGGGTTGCTCAAAACTTCTATTCGTACATCCTTTGCTAAGTGCTGGAAGCTTGTAGAGGCGAGTTTACTTAGCGCGTCTGCTGGTTTGTTCTCGCTTCTATTTATGTGATGCACTTTGTAGGAATAGAAGGTTTGCAGCAGTGTCTTTGCTTGGCTTAGGTAAAGTGCCATCGTATCTCCCCTGG
Source organism: Helianthus tuberosus (assembly GCA_030545235.1). Taxonomy (NCBI): domain Eukaryota; kingdom Viridiplantae; phylum Streptophyta; class Magnoliopsida; order Asterales; family Asteraceae; genus Helianthus; species Helianthus tuberosus. Next base: position 146,868,817 of record CM060374.1, read on the forward strand.
CTTCGTATTCCCCGTTGATTTGGCCCGCCACCAACATGGAGTCTACGTGTGCTTCGATGTGTCGTACGCCCATTTTGATTGCCAACCTTAGCCCAGCAAGGAAGGCTTCGTATTCGGCTTCGTTGTTGGTGCTCTTAAAATCCAGGCGTATGGCGTAGGTGAACTCGTGTTTGTCGGGGCTCACCAGCCGGAGACCAGCACCTGCGCCGTCCTCGTTGGACGCACCATCTGTATATAGTAGCCAGGGTTCTTCCACTTGTTGTTTTTCGGCCTTTTCCATTGCCTTGCATTCTCAATCTTTGTCGTCTGGTACCTCTGTCATGAAATCTGCGAGCACTTGGCCCTTGATCGCCGGTCTCGGTCTGAACACTACGTTATGACCTCCGAGCTCTATCGCCCATTTTGCTAGTCTCCCTGAAATCTCCGGTCTTGCGAGTATGTTGCCAATGTTGTAGTTTGTTAACACGTGAATGACGTGGTTAGCAAAGTACCTTCGCAGCCGTCTTGATGCATGAATTAGTGCGAGCACTAGTTTCTCCATGATTGCGTACCGGGTTTCTGGATCGGTTAGAGTTCGTGACACATAATAGACCGGCGTCTGGATGCCTTGTCGATCGACAAGCAACACTGCTCCCACTGCCCTGTCGGAGGCTGACAAGTATAGTACCAGAGGTTCACCCTTAACTGGTGCGGTTAAGGTTGGCAGCTTGATGAGGCAGTCTTTCATCGCGCGGAATGCGCTTTCAGCTTCCGGAGTCCACTGAAATTTGCTCTTCTTCATGCAGTTACGGAGAGTTTTTATAAACGGAAATGATTTGGCTGCGTGATTGGCCAGGAAGCGGTTGAGTGCTGCCAACCGTCCTGCCAATTTTTGCATCTCCTTGATCGTTGACGGTGACGGCATGCGTTCGATTGCTTGTATCTTGTCGGGGTTTACCTTGAAACCATCCTTCGTGACAATGAAACCCAGGAATTTCCCCTCTTCCATGCCGAAGGAGCATTTTGCCGGGTTTAACTTGATGCTGACTCCGCGCAAAGTGTCAAATGTCTTTTGGATGTTCAGCAACATTGTACTCTCCTCTTTGCTCATAATAACCAGATCGTCCATATATACTTCTATATATTTGCCGATGGCGTCGTGGAAGGTTTCGTTCATGAGCCTTTGATAAGTCGCGCCCGCATTTTTTAAACCAAAAGGCATTTTGGTATAGCAGTATAGCCCTGTTGGCGTGCGGAACGCGGTCTTGTCCTCATCCTGCACGGCCATCTGTACCTGGTGGTACCCTTTGTAGCAATCAAGGAAACATTTCCATCGGAATGTGGCAAGTGAATCGATCTTTTCGTCGATGTCTGGTAAGGCGTAACAGTCGCGCGGACATGCCTTATTCAGATCTTTGTAATCAACGCACATCCTCCAGCTGCCGTTGTTCTTTTGGACCATCACTGGGCTTGCCACCCATGTTTGGTACCTGACCTCTCTGATGATCCCCGCGTTTAACAGCTCTATCACTTGCTCTTTCATGGCGTCATGCTTTATGTCTCCCAAGTGGCGCTTGGCATGTACCACCGGTTTGGCTTCTTCCGATACGTTTAAGCGGTGTTCAGCTATGTGCCGTGGAACGCCCACCATGTCTGCTGGCGTCCAGGCAAAGACATCCATGTTTTGGAACAGCAGTTTTTTTAGCGCCGCGCGCGTCAGATCGGACATTGCAGGTCCCAAGGTTACCGTCTGCTCCGGATATGCGCTGTTTAACACCCATTTTTCTGCCTCTTGGCGTGCTTCTGGTTTCCTTGTCTTTGCAGGCCTTAGCTCATCTGTCGCTAATACTTCTTTGCTTGCATAGATGATGGCTACTCCTGTTTCTGTTGGAAATCCCACTGCGGAGTGTGGGCCAGAGCAAATCATGCTGAAATCACCTTGGGATTCCCTTCCCAGTAGAATATCGTGTCTTGAATGTGCCGGCAGCACCATGAACGTGACTTCCTCTGTTCTTGAGTTTCTTCCGTCTGAGAGCAACACTGGAAACGATATTTGTCCTAGAGGAAAAACGGCTTCGTTGCAGAAACCAGTGAGCGGGTAATCAACTGGTTCTAAGCGCGCTTTATCCTCCTGATCGAACTGATTAAAGCACTGTTCGTATATGATATCCGCAGTGCTCCCCGGATCGATGAAGATGTAATCTGTTTGATAATGCCCAATGACGCCTGAAATGACTATGGGCCGTCTCTCTCGTGGGCCTCCTCTAACGACTGGGAAAACGACTTGTTTCTCGCGCCATGAGTCATCCTGCGCGCGCTTGTTGTAATTTTTTCTTGACCTTCGTGGGCCCCCTTGGACCATATGGGTATCTAACTTTCGGAGTTTCTTGTTATCCGGCCCTTCTTCTCTCCTTTGGATCTGACGGTAATCACGCTTTCCACCTTTGACCAGGTGAGTTAACTTTCCGTCTCTTAAGGCCCTTTCGATCTCTTGTTTGAGGCTGAAACAATCGTCGGTTAAGTGGCCGGTGTCCTTGTGGAAGTCGCAGAAAAGATTTGGGTCTTGGCCCCTCTTGTTGCGCATTTGTAGTGGTGGCTTGAACTGGTGGTTCTCGGTTGCCAAGACTTCTGAAGGGGTTTTCGTTAGGAGTGTCCACTGTTTCTCTCTGTTTTCTTTTTTCACCTCTTTCCGGTGTGCGATTTGGTTGATCGTGTGGCGCGCATCCTCTCTTATCGGGCTTCGTTCCCTGTGACCGGACGCCTTCCAAGGTTGGCTCCTGCCCTTCTTGCTATGCCGGTCGTTATGGTTGTAACTGCGTTGACGGTGATCGTCACCGGTCAACTGTCTATCCGACTGTGCAATAGTTTTGGCTGCCTCAATGAAGGTTTCCCAATCTTTGGGTCCTCCGTCTCTACCTTTTACACGCTTGATTAAATCATCGCACTTGACTGCCCGTATGAAGTGTGCGCGCATCATCTTCTCGCCGCATTCGCCAATCTCTAAACATTCTTTGTTGTACCGAGTAATGAAATCTTCTACGCTTTCGTGGTCTCTGCGCCATATGTTCAAACAATCGGCTGGATCCCTGGTGTGTCGTCGCTGTTGTGAGAAGTGTGCCAGGAACTTCTCTCTGAAATCGATCCAGGATTTGATTTTGCCTGCTGGTAGGCTGTCAAACCAGATGCGCGCCGCGCCTACGAAGGTTTGAGCAAAGAGGTGACACCAGGTTGGCAAGTTCCATCCGCCCGTTGCTCCCGCACCGTTAAATACTTGGAGATGATCGTCTGGGTCTGTCAACCCGTTGTATTTGCCCACGTTGTGTGGCAATTTCGTTTTGTCTATGGCAGCCGTGGCGATCTCTCGGATGAACTTTGAATTCTCAGCCATGTCGTCTGGGCGATAGCTTAGAGTGAAATCATGCTCTGCTTTTGGGTCATAACCCGCACGCTCGCGAGGTTTGTATGCTTCATGCTCTGGTGGGAGCCTGCTGAACACTGTGCGCGTCTCCTCATCGTTTTCAAATTCGTCGTTTATGTTGCGCGGACCTAAACGACTTTGTATCGGCTTCTTCGGTTGGTTGGAATACTGCACATAGTTGCTTTCTGTTTCACCGTAAGTATCACGCGTGTCGTGCGCGCTTGGCCTTCTAACATGCTGTGGAGGTAGTGACTCAGGACGCAGGTTGTATGCATTGGTCTGTTGAGGCACAGGGGCGCTCAAAGGCCTTTGCGGTGGAGTGACGAATGCCGACTGGTGAGCTTGTGCTTGGAGTAAAGCTTGCTGGGAAACTCCATGTTTGGTAGCCCTTCTTGGATAGCTTCGTTCCTTGGACCTCGTTGGACGTGTATGTTGTCCGAAACGAGTTCGAAGGAAGAAACGTCTCCATCGATTTGGTGGGAAGGGTTGTTTTCAGCCATTTTGACGAGTTTTTCGAAAAGAAAAAGTGATGAGAGTGGTTTTGCTAAAAGCGGATGGCGCCAATGATGAAACACTGGTTGACACTACGGTTAATCAGTGGGGTTACTTCTTCTGTGGGTTCAATCTCTCTTCCTACTCGTAAGATGACCGTCTCCTGCAAAACAGCAAACCGTCAGTCTCGTTAAGAGGGGAATATGGGGGTTTCCCTCTTAACCAGGCTCCGGCGTGAGAATAAGTACTGTTCCGAGGAAGGATAATCAGTGTGTGTTAAGTGTGAGAATAGTGAGAGCAAGATGATCAACCTGGATGGTGAAGGGTCCTATTTATAGCCGGAGGGTGAAGAAGGGAAAGAGCAGCAGTGCCAGCTGCAGACGGATGGCGCCAATGATCAACGTGGTCGTGGGTTCGAGTCCCACGGATGGCGCCAATGATGAAACACTGGTTGACACTACGGTTAATCAGTGGGGTTACTTCTTCTGTGGGTTCAATCTCTCTTCCTACTCGTAAGATGATCGTCTCCTGCAAAACAGCAAACCGTCAGTCTCGTTAAGAGGGGAATATGGGGGTTTCCCTCTTAACCAGGCTCCGGCGTGAGAATAAGTACTGTTCCGAGGAAGGATAATCAGTGTGTGTTAAGTGTGAGAATAGTGAGAGCAAGATGATCAACCTGGATGGTGAAGGGTCCTATTTATAGCCGGAGGGTGAAGAAGGGAAGGAGCAGCAGTGCCAGCTGCAGACGCGCGCCAGCTGTCCGACCAAGGGGAATATCCTCTTGGTCTCCTCTGCTGTGGTCAGGGTAGTGGTACACGTGGCGCGCCTGTATTTGGCTGATTTGGAAACATCGTACTGATGTTGTCGGGCTGCTCCCTGACCTGTTGCAGGTCCACTTGGCGCTTGATCTCTGGTGACACGTGTTGTCCTTTGTGTCGGCTGGAGCATCTTTGGTGTCACCTGGATCTTTTCCAGAAGCTTCTGGATGATGCGGTTGATGTCACTGCCACGTAGGATAGAGAAAGTGGTATGGTCCTTGCCATGTTGGCAAGGAGTTGGGACCATACCTCTTCAGGTTTAAAGTAAAGATGAAAAGTAAAAGTCTTGATACCTAACCGTTGTTAAACGTGCCATGATATGTGATGCTGTTAGCCTATAGATATTTCTTTTTATATAATCTTCCCCGATGTAATGATAGAAGACAAGCTATTGTTAACAAATTTCTTAAAAGTTTATAATCTATATGCTATCACATTGTCTCGAGCAAAGCTCTTTGAGCACCCCTGCAATGGTATCACCGGGATGCCTACAGATTCTTAGGGGTTGTTTGTTTAGCTCTTAACAGGGCTATTAATAGTTCAAACCTCTTACTGGTTTAGCACTTAAGAGTTCAGACTGTTTGTTTCACGAGCGGATGTCTGGATGGTTCATACATTTGCCTCTAAATGGTTAAGCATTATACCGAGTCTGAATAGTTAAGACCTCTAATCTGAATTTGTCAGACATTTGCCTCTGAATGGTTAACCATTATACTGGCTCTTAATGGTTCAAACATCTTACTGGTTCAGCACTTAATGGTTCAGACTTTTACTGATTCAGCAATTAACCATTTAGAAGTTGTCAAACAGCCCCTTCGGTGGAAGGGAAAGACGCGACAAGGAGAGATGAAAGACGTATGTGGCCAAGGACAGTGGTGTGGAAGATAGAGGGTGGGCGTCCGTGAGCACGATCGGACGCAAACTAAAACTATATACAAATGTCTTCAAGATTTTGGACTTTTCCATGTCACATAAGCATCAAACATAAACTAACTCGCTATGGTTGATTGCATATGAGATGTTCTTACAAGTATATAAATGAATTCAGGGTGGATTTCAAACTAGTCAAATTGATTAGTCAAAAATGACCTATAGTATATATAAATAATCAAATAATTATATCTCCATGTTTTATTTGTCAAAACTATACTATCGTTCCAATAATACAGCTCCCAGCTATGTAGCACGGGAACGGGTACGGGACTGGGGTACGGGGACGATACGGGTACGGGGAACGGCAAAACTAAAAAATCCAAGATACGGGTACGGCAAAGATACGGCAAAAAAAAATATATATATTAAACAAAGTCCTAAGATAGATCTCTACATTAAAAGTTTATTATAAAAATAGATTTTTACATTAGATTAAATAATGTGTGAAATACAAAATTGTAAGTAATTAACTAAAAATAAAAACAATAGGAATTTATAGAGTTTTAGACATTAGATTAAATAATGTGTGAAATACAAAATTGTAAGTAATTAACTAAAAATAAAAACAATAGGAATTTATAGAGTTTTAGTGTTAAATCAAAGAAATTAATAAAGAATAATTTAAAAAGTCGTTGATGTTGGTAAAAATTTGAAGAGTATTTAGTAAATAATAGTTTTCAATATTAGGTTTTCAAGTGGGTAGTGGGCCACAAACTAAAATTTTAAAAGCCTACTAAATACAATAAAAGCCCACTAAAGGCAAAATAGGGTTGCATTTTGTTTATCTTCTTCCAAATTAAACATTTGTTCAACAACTGCTGCAACCCTGCAACTCACCGGAGAAAACTCAGTACAGCCACCGTCCCTTCTTCTCTTTTATTGATTTACTCACTGGTGCCGTCCCCGAAACCTTTAGTTGCCGTCCCCACAATCCCCGAATCGTCTCGCTGCGGTCCCCAATTTCCCGGAAACGTTTGGGGGACGTCCCCATGGCGTCCCCATGCCGTTTCCGTCCCCAAACCGTCCCCGGGACGGGTACTCAATGGTCTGAGCCGTCCCCGTGCTTCATAGGCTCCCAGTATACTACCAAATACAATAATTATTTGAAATACTAGAATCAAAAGAATAAAAAAGTTGGTGGATCAATGATCATTCAAATCCGACCTAACCCACTTTTACATCGCTACTTTTTACTCGTACATTGTACATTTGGTAGTAGAACGATATGTCGCAAAACATAACATTACATAAAAGGGATCATCTTTGGTTCAGTTAAAATAAATTATAAAAAACGAACCTTAATAAAACGGTGAGTGAATTGCAATTAACATAGCTCAAGCAAGCAAACACATTCTATATGAGGAGTGTGAGGAAACATGTCCACAGGTTGTATGCTTTTTAGTCTATAACATCCTTGTAACTTTTGTTCCACCTGCACAAATTCAACCCATTTATATCAAAACCAGGTCAACTTGGATCACAATTATTGATAATGGGTCACACGAATACTCACAGAAAACATACATCGCGTGTGTAAAGGAAACAAGTTAAACGGGTCAAATGCGTTAAAAATTTACTATAGTGTACTCAAATGCTTACATTTCCTAAATTATTATAACAATTCAACGTTTTAAGTTAAGGCCGTAACAGTGGTGTACTCACCGAACCATGACATAGAAGATCCAAGTCACGTGCACATGTGGCAGGGTTACATGATACGTACACAATTCGTGGTGCTTTCAGCTTTAATAAGTATTTAATCAAGTTAGTATGCATGCCTGGCCGGTTGGGATCTGCAGAAAATTATAAAAGATTCAGTAAATTTACTTATTAAAAAAAACACATAATGGTTATATCGTTTTCACTTTTCAAATCACTTATGTTACTTCATATTTTCTTTTTGTATAGCAAAATTACACAAGAATATTAACAATTGTAAGAACCTGATATGACGATGTCTGGTTTTTGAAAATCATTCCCAAAACTTTCACTAATTTTATTGAGATCCCCTTGAATAAAAGTGGCATTGTGGACCCCATTCAACTTGGCATTCCTACGGGCATCAGCAATGGCTTCAGGAACTACTTCATAACCATACACATGTTTTACCCTGACAAATAGAGGAAACATATTCAGACGTAAGTGATAATTTGATCGGTAACAGCATCTGAAAAAAAAAAACAGATGTAAATAAGCACTTTTTTTGTAAAGAGTAAAATGTCATTTTCGTCCTTGAGAATTGGCCACTTTTGTGTCTTTCGTCCAAAGGTTTGTTTTTCGCATCCGGATCCAAAAGGTTTGAAATCTTGCCATTTTCATCAACCTCGTTAACTCCCATCCATTTTTAACGTAAAGTCAGGGGTATTTTCGTCTTTTTAGACATTTTTTGTGATGATTAAAGGGTTTGGGTGGGTAGAAAGTCAACGGAGGTGGATCTTTATTTCTTATAGTGTTTTTATTTTAATAAAAAGCGTCTAAAATGACAGAAATGCCCCTCATTAACGGAGAAAAATGGATGGAGTTAAATGCCTGAAAATGGCAAGATTTTAAACCTTTTTGGATCCAGATGAGGAAAAACAAGCCTTTGAACGAAAGTCGCAAAACTGGCCAAACCTCAGGGATGAAGATGGCATTTTAATCTTTTGTTAATAACTGGTCATACTTTTTGGCTAGTGTAAGACCAATTGTTCCGGTCCCGCAAAATAAATCAAGAACTATTTCTGAGTCATCTCCTTTGAGTCCAGCACAATCTTCTACTAGCTTGTATAGAATTTCAGCCTGCACCGGAATGCAGTCATTATTTATATCTAAATTGAACTTAATTAAATTTAAAAGGCTTGTGGGATTGTGGGAATAAAATTATTAATATTACCTAAACACAACAAATACAAAGGTCGGCGGGAATAGTGCCTCCCATTGATTGGAGGAAAGGGGCGGCAAGGGGAATAGTGTCAGGCACCTGCCTGGCACTTCCCTATTGGCCCAATTAATTTATAATTTTATCCCCGCTTTAAAATTATGATTTTACCGTCCGTTCAAAATTACGTTTTTGCCCCCAGTTAAAAATATATTTACCCTTTTGCCCCCAGCTCAAAATTACGATTTTGCCCTCGGTAGAAAAAATACGATTTGACCCTCAGCCAAAATTAGGGTTTTGCCCCAGTTCAAAATAAAAATATGTTTTCTCCCTAGCTAAAAATTATGATTTTACACCAGTTTATTATTTTACACCCACTTTAAAATTACGTTTTCCGCCTCCAGTTTAAAATTCGTTCCCCCCCCACCCCCCTCTTTAAAGATAAACATATGCTTTTGCCCCCCGCTCAAAAATACGATTTACCCTCATTTCAAAAATACGTTTTTGCCCCCAGTTCAAAATAAAATATAGTACTGTTTTTTTAATTGGTTGAGAATTATTCGGCCATCGCCCCGCAACGCGGGCGAGGCATCAACTAGTTATTATATAAATACCTGATGAGCATTTGTTTGGAAGAAAGAGTTGGCGGAAATTTCGAATGCTAATCCTCTTAATATCTCTGTGATAGTAGCTTTCCCGTATAGTGTGTACTCTTGTTCTCCAACAGATGTGTTACCAACAGCAGTATTAATATTGTTCATGATGCTTACCTGTCCCCCATATTTGTTTAAAAAAATAATAAAAAAAAAATAACTGGATGAAACAAACTTTGTTTAAAAAATAATCAAAAAATTAACTGGATGAAACAAACGAGCCTACCATCAACTCAAACGAGTCAACTGGGTCAAATAAACATAAGTTAACTAGCAAGGGAGCGAGTCAAATGGGTTAAAAGTCGCCCAAAGCCTGTTTTTTTCTGCATGCAACCTCCTAATGGTTTTATTTAAAAACTTTGATTATCACTAAAACAATATTGTCTTTGTAATTACAAGTGACACATTAACTATGCTAACTATGCAGTTAATGCGTTAATGCGGTAAAAAATCGGATATTGGTCAAGGACCTTTTGCAACTTGCAAAACACTAAGAATGGTAGCAAGTAGGAACTAATTAAGACTTTCAACACTAACAACTACAATTAACAATTAAGACTTAAAACACTAATAGAAGCGATAAGAAGAAAGACGAATGGTACAACCGTACAACTAAGAAGAAAGATACTGATATCGGTAAAATCGGTTATATATCTGTCAATATCGCCGATAAAATCGGTACCAATATTCTGACCGATATTTGACACCGATATTTTGCATGGAGACCAATAACCGATATATCACCGATATTAACTGCATAGCGCATTAATTATTTGCATATAATAATGTAGAAAATGGATGTAAATGAGTTTGCAGGTCAAGCAACCAGAGCATGCCCATTTCGATCAGTGCTAAACAAAGACACTCTCGCAAAATATATATACTTCGTACGTCCCAGTACTAATACCCACAAACAATTAAAGACGATTTAAAATACGTATAATTAATGCAGTTTTAAATTACAAGCCAACCCTTAATGTATTTAAGATACCAATTTCCTTGGAAAACTTGCAAGAATTAATGACTCGGTTAAAAGGAATAAAGAAATTAATACAGCTATCTATCTTTGAAAGTGGACAATAATTTTGGAACAAGTTTAATGGAAAAATGGACAATATATAAATGTAATTAAAATAATTTGGAGCAAAAATGTAATGTAAACAATTTGGAGCATCCGTATATAAAAAACAACATAAAATATACATACCACTTCTGGGAACACTGCCAGTTTGTCAACAAGTGGCTTCAAAAGCTCTGGCTTGTAAGACGAAGTCACGAAATTAACCATGAGTTGCGGTTCCCGAGTTTCAACGTCTCTGATAAAAGTATTAAACTTGTAATTTGATATAGATTAGGAGCAATATGTAATACCTAAGTATGCAAAAAGAGAAAGAAATCCTATTGTTATACTATATGGGGTACAGTTAACAATAACTGGTCTTGTCTAGTATTAATTTGCAAGTCAAATGCCTCAAACACATGAATCCTATATTAGTATGAAAGATACACAAACTAATTTTACACTTTTATGTAAATTTTTACAAGTTTTAGAGACTAAATGTAAACTAATGAAAGATAGAGGGGTTAAATGTTAAAATCCATTAAGTTATTTAACCCTAAAAAGGCTAAAACGCAAGAAAACACAGCTGCTCTTCTCCTTCCTAGTTTCCAGCAAGTTTCCGGCTGAAATTGCAGGTTTCCAGCCGGAATTCGTTGCCAGAATCCGCTATAATCACGCTATGGAGTCGCTACATAACAGATCGCAAGACATGGGCGCTTCGCTACCAAGCGCACGATAGAGAACGCTATTGGTAACTATGCGTCAGGCTCGTCGAGCCTTAGTGTAATATTAGTTTTTATTAATATTTAATAACATTTAACCCTTATTTAAGTTGTCTAATAAACGAGCCTAGTCTTATTTAAACTTGTTTACGAGCCGAGGCCGAACCTAAAAATAAGCTTGTTTAGTAAACGATCACGAGCCAGAGCTTCACTTATCGAGCTCGCGAGCCTAAACGAGTCTATTATTTATATTATTTTGATTTAATATATTAATTAATAGATAATAAACGAGCTGAGCTCAAGTTTTGAAAACAAAGCTCAAACCGAGCCGAGCTCAAGCTCTCATAAGTTAATCAAGCTAGGGCTCGAGCCTGGTCGAGGCTCGGCCCGGCTCGTTTGCACCCCTAGTTTAAAGATTTGTCTTATGTTTAACATAAGATAAATATTAGAAGCACAGAAAAGTTGGTATATGCATTTATGATGATATCATGTTGAAGATTATTCTAATCGTAAAGTGATATTAATGATCAGAATTGGACATTATTTACAAGAAAATAAAGAAATATTTATTAATACCTTCCGCTTCTTATCGTCAGGTGCTTCAAAAATCCAGTATGAGAATGACAATCATATGGTGACAATCCCAGTTCAGGATTTCTCCAACAATCTTGAACGGCTGCAAGAACCTATACATCAGAAATATAACATAAATACTAAGCATGCTAAAGAATCGTACAAGTGGACTGTGGGTACGTTACGTACACACACTACCACCAAATATCAAGTAAAAAAACTGAACCGTCTAAACTAACACTCGATTGTTTATTTAGCAACTGTTGCTAATATTTTGCAATGCAAAAAAATGGTCTAGTATATAATATCACCTAATAAACTGTCCATCTATCTAATGATTTGATTAATTTCCTATAGAGTAAAATGCCATTTTTGTCTCTGATGTTTGGGCAGTTTTGCGACTTTCGTCCAAAGGTTTGTTTTACTGCATCTGGATCCAAAAGGTTCGAAATCTTGCCATTTTCAACAGGCTCGTTAACTCCATCCATTTTTCTCCGTTAAGTCATGGGTATTTTTGTTAACTTAAAGGGCAATTCGGTCTTTTGAATACTTGTACATTATGCTAAATGCTTGTACATACGACAAAAAAGACAATTTCCCTTGTACCAAAAAGAGGGAATTTTCCTTTAAGTTAACAAAAAAGACAAAAATACCCCTGACTTAACGGAGAAAATGGATGGAGTTAACGAGCCGGATGAAAATGGCAATATTTCAAACCTTTTGGATCCAGTCATCCAGATGCGGAAAAAACAAACCTTTGGACGAAAGTCGCAAAACTGGCCAAACATCAGGGACGAAAATAGCATTTTACTCTTTCCTATATATAGAGAACATATTATTCTTGATACCAAACTCTAACTAATAACGAGACAAGGCCCACTCACAAGCTTTACATCATTTAGTTACTTTTCCAAATATCGTATAACATACAGCTGCCGTCCTTAAATTTCCATCATCTTTAGTTTCCATAACGGCATTAAGAGTATTATGTTATCTATGAGCATTGCCAGTTATATTGTTAAGTGTTGATATAGGTACCCTGTACCCATCAATAAAGGAAGTATATCAAGGATCAAGGGTTCAAAGATGAACTTGTGATCTTATAAAAATTGGAAATTTTTCGAACTGTTCTATCCAATATGGATTATATACAATAGTTCCATATAAGCTAAAAAACATTACCTTATTTGCCGGTTCACTTTGTAAGAAGCACTTGTCGACATTTAACACCTTATCGAAAAAACCAGGAGCATGTAATCCCAAAGAAAAGACATTAGCATCTTCACTTTTATCGGCCAATTGTTCTTTAGGTAACCATCTTTTGGGACCGAAGGAAAATTCCATCTGCAATTATAATCAATAAAACATTCTTTCAATATTTCCTCTCATGCTATAGATTTGAAGCAAGCAGACACAAAAATTATAGGTGGCTAAACGGGTTTTGAACGTTAATACGGGTTAAAATGGGTTATTTACATTTTACAGGTGAAAACAATCTGCGTTATGTTGACCCAAACACTTTTTTCTGTGTATGGTATAGATAACCAAGTAGTAGAGCACATTTATTATGATTACAAAAATGATATTAATACAATAAGTAAATGGGTACAAATTGTCATCTCTACTAAAAAAATAAGAGTAAAAGTACATGGATAGTCCTTGTGGTTTTCTAAAATTTTGGATTTGGTCCATAGCTTTCCAAAAGTATACGCATGGTCCCTGTGGTTTGCACTTTGTAACACATTTAGTCCCCAACCAACAAATCTGAAGGTTTCAGGAGGCCAAAGTAATGGTCTAAATGCGTTACAAGGTGCAAACCACAGGGACCATCCATGTACTTTTAGCAAAAGTTAGGGACTAACTGCGTTGCAAACTGCAAACCACAGGGACCATTCATGTACTTTTAGCAAAAGTTGGGGACTAAATGTGTTACAAAGTGCAAACCACCAGGATCATCCGTGTACTTTTGAAAACCTAGGGACCAAATCCAAAATTTTGAAAAACCACAGGGACTATCCGTGTACTTTACTCAAAAATTAAACACATAAAGAGTGTTGGGGACGATCTTTTGGTATTTGCTGACCTTGTTTCTGTAGTGAAATTGCGTATCACAGGGAACAATTGGCTTCATTACATTGTCAAATTCTGGATCTTTATACGAGAACTTTCCAACATGTACCACCAAGTCTCGAACTTGTTCTTCCTTAGCCTTGACTTGAGCCTCGTATAATAAGTTTTGTGTCCTACAACCTCCACACTGTAACGCGTATTCACATGGTGCTTCCACCATATCTCTATGAGGACTTAGTGTCTTCACTTTAGTCACCTGCAATTCTAACAAGACTATACAACATCAAACTTTAATGTGCATGGCGTAGGTTTGATGTGTGCTTGAAAACTGCTGGTTATATATAAAAATACCGAAATCAGACATGTATCGAATTAGGTTAAAAAATAATTTAAATATTTAATTTTATTTTACCTTTTGACACTTGGTTAGGCAGCCATAATGAACAACTACGGATCTAGGATTTTTTTCCATCGGGTTCCTTTTGGTAGATTCTCAGTAATTCTCACTAATTTTTTTCCAAATCATACAAGGTTTCCACTATTTTTTTCTATTTTTTCCAAACCGAGGGGTTCCTGGGAACCCCCAAAACACCCCTAGATCTGCCCCTGATTATGAAACTGATTACCAAAAATTATTTGACCCATAAACAATCAGAACCGATGCCTATCAATCCAAACCATAGTCACATGGATCGCGGTTCGCTCCGGTTCGCGGAACGAAAACGGGTACGTAGTTCGTGAAATTTTAAAATTCGGTACGAGGGGGGGTAGGTTCATTCGGAACGCCAATTCGGTACACAGTACGGCATACCATATAGTTTGGTACGTCGTATCGTATATAAAACAATTATTACAATATAGTTTATAAAAAAATCCAATCTGAAAAACAAATTTGATAATCGTATCCAAAATTCAAAAGCATTTCATAACCATAATCATAATTCATAAGTTCATAACAGAAAATTCATAAAACAAAAGCAGTTCATAAGCATAATTCATAGCATAATCCATTAAAAAGGCGGGAAAAGTGTCTAAACACGTTTGCAATTCGTGCATCTATTGACTGGTACGCGAATCGAATCGTTCCGAAACGGCGAATTTTTCAATCGGAAACACGTTTTCCAGTGATTCGGAACGAGTATTGTGATAATCGGGTACGACCTTTTTTCCGATCTGGTTCGCGAACCCAGGCCGAATGGTTCGATTCTGTACCCGAATCAGGTACGGCCGAACCGATTCGGGATTCGAGGGGGGATCTGCGTATCCTGTGACTATGATCCAAACACCCCGTTAACAAATGCTACATTTAGCACAACGATCCTTACATACATTTATTAGCAGATTTGTTCATTTCCATAGCATAAACTTTCTATAACGCGAAGACATTGTTATGGCAAAATATTGCCATTGCAAACGCAGAAAAAAAAAAGGGTGAAATCCTATATAATTTATAAACTTTCTAACAATCATTTCTGAAAGGTGAAGACCTATGCTGTTGCAAAAGCATATAAATGAATTGAATTATGTTAAATAAAGATCCTAACTTATATTCTTAGGCTTTTTATCTATGCGTTTTGTCTATAGTACCGGTTATTGTATGGCGTCTGTCTTGGCAATAATCTTGTTCTGTGGTGACGTGGTACATCAACACGTTGTGCCTCTTTCTACAGCTAAAGCTGAGTATACATGTGTCACTATAGTGTGGCTTCACAATCTTCTTCCTGAACTAAACTATCCAAACCAACTGTCGTATCAAGTAACTCAATACAACACAAACTTACCAAACATGTTGAGATTAATTTATACTGTATTAGAAAAAAAGATGCTATTGGCCATACCTTGGTGATGCATGTATGGTCAACTTATCAATTTCTTTATACTTAGGGTTTACCCACTAAGCATTCTTCTCACTTGGCTCCCAACTCAACGTCTGCAAACCTCCAGCTTGGAAATAAGTAGGGATGTAAACGAGCCAAGCCGCTCATGAGCTACCCGAGCTTGGCTTGCTAAAAACTCGAATCGCTCCAATCTTAAACGAGCTTGAGCCTAAGAATAAGTGTGTTTAACATGGTCGATCCAGCATGCGAGCCTAAATAAGCCTATTATTTATGTATTTTTAATATAATTAATATTATTTTAAATATAAGTATTATATTTATAATTATGATAATATTAACTCTTTTACACCCCTAGAACTAAGGAGTGAGTTAGATAAAGATCCTAGGTTATAGCCTTAGGTTATTTGTCTATAAGTTATGTCTATTAGACTAGTGGATGTGGGGGACGTCCCAGGGTCGTCGAGGCCCGTCAAGGGGCGTCCACACCGCCCCCTTTGGTCCTTCCCCTCCAAGACGCCAACCACGGTCCTCTCTCTTTTTATCACACACACAAGTATACATACATACATATGTATATATAAAGTAGGGGTGTTCAAAAAAATCCGAATCCGAAACCGAATCCGAAATATCCGAAAACCCGTATCCGAAATATCCGAATTTTCGGATATCCGAAAATCGGATAATCCGAAAATTCGGATTCGGAGAGTGATTTTGAGAATTTTCGGATAATCGGATTATCCGAAAATTTAATTTTTATTTTTTTCGGATATCCGAATATCCGAAAATATCCGAAGTATCCGAAAAATATTCGAAATATCCGAAAAAATATCCGAAGTATCCGAAAAATATCCGAAATATCCGAAAAATATCCGAAATTTATATTCGGATATCCGAAACTATCCGAAAAATCTGGTTCCAAATATTAAAAAATAATAAAAAAATAAAAGTTAAATAAAAAATTGGATATTCGGATATCCGATTAGATATCCGAACCCGAATCCGAAAAATCGGATATCCGAAATTTCGGATTCGGGTTCGGATGTCAATATTTCACTATCCG
The DNA here is from genome assembly GCA_030545235.1 of Helianthus tuberosus. Lineage (NCBI taxonomy): Eukaryota > Viridiplantae > Streptophyta > Magnoliopsida > Asterales > Asteraceae > Helianthus > Helianthus tuberosus. The sequence continues at coordinate 146,885,290 of CM060374.1, forward strand.
AAATTTCGGATATCCGATTTTCGGATATCCGAAAACCGGATTATCCGATCTTGAACACCCCTAATATCTAGTGGCTCATCCCCACACCTTAGGCCCAACCCTTTAGGCACATCCCCACACTCGCTGACATGGACGCCTACGTGGCGGATCATCCCCAACGGACTACCCTCCTCCACATCCCCTAGCCTTATTGTATGGCTCTAGCCATTTCAGGTTCTTTTCTTTTCCTTAAGTAAACTCGGGAACAGAGCCTATAGTAGGTTTATCCCACATTACACATCTACAAAATCCTATCAAAGTTAACTTGAAGCACAAACTAACCACAAAAGTACCAAAACATGATAATCTCATTTCAACTTTTCACACAAGAAGCTAAAATGAATGATATAACAGACGAAAACAAACGAACCTCAGAGTAATTGTTCTTCTTACGAGTAACTCGACCAACAAAGCGTTCACCAGGAAGAGCACGATCACACATAACCACATAACCAGTCTCCTCCACCTTACACAAACCTTTTCCTTTAAACGCTAGGCTTTCGCACACCAGTTCCAATGTCTCGCCTCGTTTGGGGAAAAACGGCTTAGGTTTTTTGCTCTTGTTCTTCCTGTGTGCTTCTTCAATGCCGGTGGTGGTGGTGGTGGTGATGGACAATGTGTTTGTGTTCGATTGAGGCTCCTCTGAATCTTCATATGAAGAAGAAGATGCAACGGGGAGAGCTATGGAGGAAGAAGAACGGTGGAGGTGTAGCGGCGGAAGAGTTGAACGGAATTTCGTTAGTGGTTGAAGTCGCCGGAGGCGGAAATTGGGGATGATTGACGCCATTGAGCCCACCGGGTAAAGGATATCGGCGGCACGAAAGCCTGAGCCACTATGGCAAGGATAGGGAATTAAAGTCAGGGTTTTGCAGGTGAGTAGAAAACTGATGAAATCGAATCGAAATTAACCGAAAGTCGGTTATCGGCTATGAAGCACGGGGACGGCTCAGACCATTGAGTACCCGTCCCGGGGACGGTTTGGGGACGGAAACGGCATGGGGACGCCATGGGGACGTCCCCCAAACGTTTCCGGGAAATTGGGGACCGCAGCGAGACGATTCGGGGATTGTGGGGACGGCAACTAAAGGTTTCGGGGACGGCACCAGTGAGTAAATCAATAAAAGAGAAGAAGGGACGGTGGCTGTACTGAGTTTTCTCCGGTGAGTTGCAGGGTTGCAGCAGTTGTTGAACAAATGTTTAATTTGGAAGAAGATAAACAAAATGCAACCCTATTTTGCCTTTAGTGGGCTTTTATTGTATTTAGTAGGCTTTTAAAATTTTAGTTTGTGGCCCACTACCCACTTGAAAACCTAATATTGAAAACTATTATTTACTAAATACTCTTCAAATTTTTACCAACATCAACGACTTTTTAAATTATTCTTTATTAATTTCTTTGATTTAACACTAAAACTCTATAAATTCCTATTGTTTTTATTTTTAGTTAATTACTTACAATTTTGTATTTCACACATTATTTAATCTAATGTCTAAAACTCTATAAATTCCTATTGTTTTTATTTTTAGTTAATTACTTACAATTTTGTATTTCACACATTATTTAATCTAATGTAAAAATCTATTTTTATAATAAACTTTTAATGTAGAGATCTATCTTAGGACTTTGTTTAATATATATATATTTTTTTGCCGTATCTTTGCCGTACCCGTATCTTGGATTTTTTAGTTTTGCCGTTCCCCGTACCCGTATCGTCCCCGTACCCCAGTCCCGTACCCGTTCCCGTGCTACATAGGTTATCGGTTATTTTTTAGTTAAATGTCATTTTGGTCTGAGTGGTTTGGACCATTTTGTCAGTTTAGTCCAAAAGTTTGAAACGTTGTCATTTTAGTCCAAATAATTTCAAACGTTGTCATTTTAGTCCACTAGGTTAACTTCATCCCTTTATTCTGTTAACTAGAAGGGCATTTCGGTCATTTTATATGTAATGGACGGAGTTGTCCCAGTGGACTAAAATGGAAACGCTTGAAACTATTTGGACTAAAATGACAACGTTTCAAACCTTTAGACGAAACTGGCAAAATGACCAAAACTACAGGGACTGGGACTAAAATGGCATTTCACTCGTTATTTTTTTTTTGTACCATCCGTTAATCGAAATTAACCGAATCAAACCATTAATATTGTCATACATTTCTAGGTTTTATACATCCATTTAATGTTTTATACTTTCATTTCATGTATTTATACCTCATGTTTCATGTATTTATATATCCACTTCATTTATTTGTACATCTATTTCATGTATTTATACATTTATTTGCATGTATTTCTAAGAAAAATTTCTAGCTCTTGTTTGATTTGGTTATTTACTAAAATTAACCGAACCGTGCACACCCCTACAGTTGTTATTTACTCTAAACTTATTATATTGTTTATAGTATACATCACATAATGTGTCAAAGAATGGGGTGTGGTGGTGTACTTAATGTTTACCCCATTGCGAATGATCGGAGATTGTTGGAACGGAGATCAAATGATAAGAATTGCGCTTTTATGATATAGGATTTGGTGTTTTTAATTTATGGTAATTTAAGGATTTTAGCGCATTTGTACGATTTGTGGGAGAATTAACAAACTTTATGACTAAATTTCAAGACTTTTCCTACAACTTACTTTTTACATTATTAGTCCAGGGGTGGACTACTAGGTTGGGGGCGGGTGTCCCCGTAAACAAAAAAATAGTGTTTTTTAGGCAAAAACCCTGATCATCCTCTTAAAGTTTGGTTAAGCCCCCCAATTGCCCATCCAGAAAATAAACTCTAGGTGTGCCACTTATTAGTCCAATGTCATGCAAGTTATGAATTAAAATCACTACTTTATGAGTTTGGTCAAGAACGAACATGAATGAGAGGATGATCGACTCAACACGAACATTGTTTTGGAAACTATAATAAACCAGTTGAGACAACAATTCAGGAATCGTCGGCCCTGCATATTTGATTACTATCTAATGAGTGAGCGCAAATGGTTTTGAATGACCTGGACCAAAACGATGGAATCCCGTTGATCGTGTCTCCTTCCTTTGCATACCAGTTAATCGGTGAAAATAGTGTTAAAAATATATAACACAAGTACCATTTTCTATTCACATAACAAATAAACTTTCCAACTTGTTTTTTAAACACAATAGAAAGTATAAAAAAACGCGGTGGTATAAGCAATTGCCTATCTTGTCCAGGCTTTGCCTCTCTCACAACCAAAAAGGCTCTAAAAACGCGTCCTCTCTCCTTCTTCTCTCATAATCTGCTTTTGAACTTTTTTGCACAACAAAGTTTAATCGGTGAAAATAGTGTTAAAAATATATAACACAAGTACCATTTTCTATTCACATAACAAATAAACTTTCCAACTTGTTTTTTAAACACAATAGAAAGTATAAAAAACGCGGTGGTATAAGCAATTGCCTATCTTGTCCAGGCTTTGCCTCTCTCACAACCAAAAAGGCTCTAAAAACGCGTCCTCTCTCCTTCTTCTCTCATAATCTGCTTTTGAACGTTTTTGCACAACAAAGTTCATCCCCCCTCACTATCTCCACTACATTCCCACTTAAAAAAAAACGCCCCAAAAACAATAGCATCAACCTATCGTTAACCAAAATAAGGTCTACATTTTTTATTACCGCTATTTATTTATCTTGATAGTTATTCATACATGGTGAGACGCTAATGGTGTGATTTTTACTTGGTACGTTTGTTTGTTATTCATACATGGTGAATTGTACTGTACCAAACCAGTATATTTGGTCGGGAGGATCCCGCCGCAGGCTAAGATGCTAATGGTTGTTTCATGTGCAACGTTCCATTCCAATCTTTAAAAATAAACCATAAACGAGAACAAATATACACCAAAATAACAAAATATTACCACCCCACGCACCTAATATCCGGATAACTTTTTTAACAGTCAGTTTAAACCACCACTAGACTAACCCAAGTCTCTGGAATCTTTACACCTTTGGCTACATGATTCCTGTACAAAACCTGAACCTTCAACAAACCGGGCTCCACACAAAAGTTCAACTAAAAGTTTGAACCTTCTAACATGATCAAAAATCCCTAACACATAAACTAAAATTACCAAAACGCCCCCAGCCACGACCCGTATAGAAATTTTCACGGGTCGGGGGCTGCATCAGCAGAACTAATACCCAATGCCGAATATATCCTACCAAAAACAACCTTCAACGGAACACAAGCTGAATCAGGCCTCTTAAGCATCCTTGTTTCACTTGGTTTTTTGGAGCTCGTTAATGATGATAACCTTCGGATCTTCTTGTTAGATAAAAGCCCTTTTTTTCCCGGTTTTCTGGAAAGTCTTGGGACCATGTTGACGTCTTCGTTGACCACGTTGACCCCACCTAACTCACAGCTACTACTAAGGCATTCGGAACTATTATTCAACGAAAGATCAGAAACTGTATCGTTCAAAACCTCGACTTCAAGTGAATGGCCTGTTACAGTTTGGCCCGTAAAGTTACTCATAAGAGACACGTATGGAAGATGTTGAGAACCATGGCCCACTTTCACCTCGACATTGACATCATAAAGGATACCCGTATCAGTTTTTTTTGAACGGGGCTGACGAATAGGCACCGATCTTTGTGGGGTCATTAAGTCAACCATGTTGACTTTTCTTAACTCGTCATCCGGGTCCAGAATTTTCTGCATGGTTTTGGTTTTGTTTTTATTTCTTGAATTTCTTTTCCCTTTATTCTGCCAATTTGAAGTACCATTGTCCATTATATGGTTGATTTCCACACCTGAACTGATCGAACGCGATTCTTGAAATTCATCAGGTTCCACTGATACGGTTTCAACGTGCCCAGCACCGACCCGACCCGTTTCGGGTACAAATCCAGGAGAAGAACCTGGTGATTAAAACATTGCATCAGTGTAATAAAACTAATTTATGCGATAAAGAATCAGACGATTTGACACCAAAAATTTTAAACTAATTATAGCAACTTCAAGTACGAATAATCAGATGATATGATAATTTTAAGTGAATGGTGTATTTTGATTATTTAAGTAAACATTTAATATTGCTATATACAAGTATACAACAGCTTATTATTTCATCAACTATAATAAAAGAATTTAGAGTAAAATGCCATTTTCGTCCCTGCATTTTGGCCAGTTTTGCGACTTTCATCCAAAGGTTTGTTTTTTCGCATCTGGATCCAAAATGTTTAAAATCTTGCCATTTTCATCCGGCTCGTTAACTCCATCCATTTTCTTTGTTAGGGGTATTTTTCGTACATAAAGTGAAAAAGACCGAATTGCCCTTAAAGTGAATACTTGTACATCATGCTAAATGCTTGTACATAAAGTGAAATAGACCGAATTGCCCTTTAAGTTAACAGGAAATACCTCTGACTTAACAGAGAAAAATGGATGGAGTTAACTAGCCGGATGAAAATGGCAAAATTTCAAACCTTTTGGATCCAGATGTGGAAAAACAAACCTTTGGATGAAAGTCACAAAATTGGCCAAACCTTGGAGACGAAAATGGCAATTTACTCAAGAATTTATTAATAAACCTTTGAATGATTATCATATAAATAATTATCTTATATCTGCGGCATAAATAAACAGTTTTGTTGCAGCTTGTACGAAACTGATCGTCCTAAAAAAGCATATAATCAAAATCACTATATAAAAAAGATCAAATGATTAATTATAATCACATAATCAGTTTAAGTTGCTCAAAATAAGATAAAAATACAAAGTACACAAATGGTCCCTGTGATTTACCAAAATTTTGGATTTGGTCCCTAACTTTTTAAAAGTACACGGATGGTCCTTGTGGTTTGCACTTTGTAACGCATTTAATCCCCAACCAACAAATCTAAAGGTTTTAGCATGTCCAAGTCAGGGACTAAACGCGTTACAAAGTACAAACCACATGGACCGTCCATGTACTTTTGGGAAAAATCTAGGGACTAAATGCGTAACAAAGTGCAAACCATAGGGACCGTCTGTGTACTTTTGGAAAGCTAGGGACCAAATCCAAAATTTTGGTAAACCACAGGGACCATTCGTGTACTTTACTCAAAAAAAAAGTTCAATACCTGCGCTATGTTTTTCTTCTCGAATAAAAGGGACATCGAAGAGCCTTCCAGAAGAACGATCATTGTCAAGTAAATCTGAATTACTCGAGTTTTCGTTCTCTTTCCGTTTGCAATCATTTGCCTCACTGTCACTATTAACGACATTGTCTGTGCTATGATACATTTTGTTGTCGGAAAAGCTCGGCCCGTTTAGACCCGTGAGTTCTTCACACGTAACAGGAACGGTAACCATTTCGGTCTTTTTTAAAACATTGGTCAACTGATGGCATACTACTCGGGACCGCTTTTTCTTAAATGACGAAATTGCCGTTCCTAACCCAAGGTCTTCTAATCCCCGCATACGTTTCATACTTCCTTCTGTTCCATCCTCTTCTGAATCACTCAATTTATCAGATAAGTTTTCGTTATTTTCGGTTTGCGAGGTGCTCTCGTGATTGTTACTTTTTGATAATTGGGAATTTTCGAGCTCAAGGGCTTGAAGAATTGCGTCTTCCCTATGTGCGTATTTTGCTGCTTTTTTGCAAGAAATGGTCGCAGTAGCTTTTGCTTTTTCAATGCATTCGTCATATTCACCACATCGAAATGGTTTTACGCGTTTAGATTTCTCAAGATTATACCACTCCCTGCATTAAAATATCACCAATCAAAATTAAAAAAAAGTAAGGCAAGAAACATATACACAAATATACAATAAATAAATTAGCGTAAAAGAAAACGGTTCAGATGGGCATGCTCCTAAGCTTATATTATTATTATCGAATATTAATATGTTGTATTTTTGCAACCAATTTCCCAAGATTTTATTGTAACGTCCCAAATTTTTCGATGTATATTGCTCTAACATTCTTTAACACTTTTTTTACCAGTCTTGATTGTCTTAAACTCTTAATCAAGCATAAAAGTTTTAGGAATCACAGATTTTTCAATTATCAAGAACAATTTTAGTAACTTCTTTTTTTGAGAAAGGACCATCATAAATTTCAACTCTTGAAACTGTTATTATCATTCCAGAAAGCTAGAATTGGCATCATTCGATTAATTCTAATTTGATATCTATGTTCCACAATAAAATGTCAAATTACGGTGCAAGCGCGCGTTAAATCAGAAGGAATCCCTCATTTAATTCCAAACGAGAATTATGTGACATCCTTGCAAGTCAAGCATGATCAAAAGTCAACAAGATAAAAATAAGATCTTGGAGGGATTCTAAGGTAAAATATCATCATTTTGGTTTATTAATTATTTTTACTATCATCTAATACTAAAGATAGTAATTTCAAGTTTCAACCTAATTATAATGGGTCGTTATGAGTAATGATTCATCACAAACAAGTTGAATGGGCTAAATAAACAGAAATAGCTGGAAATGGAACGGGGCAAACAGGTTGAAAGTCGGCCAAAATCTATTTTTAATGCATACAACCTCCTAAACAGTCTTACACAAAAATTTAAAACATTATTGTAAAAGTATTGTTTTTGTAATAATACTTAAGGTAAGGTATTAAGTATTAATGCATACAACCTCCTAAACCGTCTTTAAACAAAAATTTTAAATATTATTGTAAAAATATTTTTTTTGTAATAATAATTAATGTGTTAAGTAGTTATAAAAGATAGAGCCGTCCGGAAAAAGTTACAAAAAATGGATAAAACTTGTTAAGTGGGTCAACCTAACTCGTCAATCCAACTTCAACCTACTCTAGACATTGACCCCCAAAAAAATGGTTCAGCCATGACTCGCCAACCTTTTAGGGTTTATTCAGGAAATGTCAATTTGGATGAGAAAGATCGTTTAAAAAGAACTTTTCTAGAGATTAAGCAATGTATGAGCAGCCGATCACATATTTTAGAAAATCTTTGGAGACACGTCATCATCATCATCATACCCGGTAAATCCCACAAATAGCAAAGCTAAGGCAGGGTCTGAGGAGGGTAGATGTAGACAGCCTTACCTCTACCCCGTAGGAATAGAGAGGCTGCTTCCAGTGAGACCCCCGGCTCGATTGTAGTTTTGTATCAGGCCTTGAACCTAAGGCACATAACACTCAAACAATCGGGACAGAGACTGATTAGTGCATGTACCCACGTGTCTTTGGAGACACAGATTAGGGCAATTTAAACATATGAAAAGAAAATGCTTGAACTTGTAATGATCACTTTCGATGGCATTGAATGTCTAGCAAATTCTCATCAACCTAATTAACTAATAGATAAAATATAATACAGTTTGACAGTCGAGTCGGTTGCAGCTAGAAATAACTATTCAAGCCCTAAATCTTAATCAAACCCTAGTAACCGATCTTATAACCACTGAACAACTTAAACTAAATTAGGGTTTATACAAACAAAGCAATCAAATTTATATGACAGCAATCGGTACTTACACACTTGCATCTTCTTTTCCAAGCAGCTGCACCGGAACACCCGATCTCCTAGGCGAAAGCAAACAACTTTCCGGTAACTCGTTCGGACTTAATATCCGACCCGGCCACCACGACCCGTTTCTTCGCCGGATCCAAACCAACCCGCCCACCGTTGAGTCAATATTATACCCATTTGCTTCAGAACAACTCCCCATTTCCCAAAATCTCTACACAAAACCCCAATAATCACCTCTTAACCCTATCTCAAACCATCAATCCTTAAATCCTACCAAAACCCCAAATTCCCTAAAACCCCCCCAAAACCCTAAATTTCCTAAAACCCTAAATGCTCATTTCAAAGAAAAAATATTAGATATCTGCAATCCTGCATGCAAGAACAACACTAATATCAAGAAAAAATAATAATAATAATTACCAATTAACAACTAAAAAAATCATGAAAAAAATTGAAAATATACGGATCCACAAAGAAACTAATAAATAAATAGAAAATAAAAAATCAAATTTCAAAAACAAAGTTTATAACTTTTTATATCAAATGCTTGCTTCTTGTTTTTCAAGATTTTAGCAGATTTTGATCAAGAAATCAACCGACAGTGGGTCTGAGAGAGATTGTGGATATATGGATGTTTAAGATGTTGATAGTTGTGATTTGGGCGAGAATCAATGTACCTTTTGGTATGTTTTTGCCCAAAACAGAAGAACAGAGTATGAGAGAGAGTGTAGAGAGCGGTGTGAGTGAGAGATTGTGTTTGTGTTTGGGATTGTTTTTTGCAGTGGGCAAAGTTTTTATCAAGAAAAGCCATAACTTCCCCTTCAATTTTTATGTATTGTCATGTTGTGTCCTTCTCAAGGTTTTAAAAATCGTTAGCCGACGCTAGTCGGCTGATGGATTGCGATCAATCGACTTAGGATATTATATGTAATTTTCAGTTTTATATGTATATACACATATTTTTATATGTAATTTCGTAAGTAGACATGTTTTAACACATACTTTGACTCATATTTTTAAGGGACAATTGCATATTTCCCCTTAAAAAACTGCTTAATTGCGTATTTACCAAACTTAAAATTAAAATTGCATATGTCCCCTTCCTTAACTATTAAAATTGCATATATCCCCTTTCTTAACTAATATAATTGCAAATTTACCCATTTTGATTTTTTTTTATTAAAAACAAGTTATATAATGACTTTTTTACCTTTATTTTTACTAAAACTTAAAGAAATACAAATTTATTCATTTTTACTAGTATTTGTGGATTTTTTACAATTCTTTTAAAAAATACATATTTATTCATTTTTAATACTTTTACTAAAACTTAACACTGAAATAAACCGTCAAACTAATAAAAATCTATAAAACTAGTAAAAATGAATAAATATGTATTTTTTTTAAGTTTTAATAAAAATAAAGGTAAAAATGTCATAATATAACTTGTTTTTAATGAAATAAATCAAAATGGGTAAATTTGCAATTATATTAGTTAAGGAAAGGGATATATGCAATTTTAATTTTAAGTTGGGTAAATACGCAATTAAGCAGTTTTTTAAGGGGAAATATGCAATTGTTCCTATTTTTAAATAGATATGATGAATTGTTGTAATTTATAAGTTTTTGTCAAGAATCTGGCCAGAATCACTAGATTGTCTCTGATTTTTTGCCAATTATGACGGGATTTGACCACTGTTGACCTCATAGTGATTAATTGGCCAGTTAGATAAAAATTATTTAGTAAACCTGAGACTAGTGATTAACCGGCGAATAATCGATGGATAGTCAGAGATAGGGTGTTTGTGTCTAAATGTAATAATTATATATAGGCATGCTTAGGGGTGTTTACAGTATGGTTTTATTGGTTTTTACGTCAAATCGTGAACCAAATAGTAAGTAACAGTTTTTTAGTATTGAAAACCGAAACCGACCGGTGAACTACAAAATCGAACCAAACCGAACCGTTACTAACGGTTTTGGTTCTAGTTTGGTTTGACGATTTAGATTTAGACTTTGGCTTATGTTCCATAAAAATGGTATCATACTATACAAGGGCGGAGCATAGTGTAAAGTGGGGGGTGCACCCGCCCCCCCGAATGTTTCGGTTATAAATGTAAAATTTCCTGTTTTTCGTCCGAAAATTTTAAAATTATATAAGATTGTCCCCCCAATTATTTTGCCTAAATATTTATATAATATATAAATTGGGTCCCATGACTTTCCGCCCCCTCAAAACTTTTGGTCAAGCTCTGCCATTGATACTATATATGGTTCAAACAAGCTACCACAATTTACCTTTTACCTATATATTTAAAACAAAAGTGAATGAACAGTATACTAAATAAATATTAAAATGAGTATGGAATCAAAAGTAATAAAAAAGCATCGGTATCTGAACAGTATAATATATAAATATTAAAATGAATAGTATCGGGTACCGGTACTGTTTTTTTAAATTTATCAAACTGAGTGTATTTTCGGTATCAGTTCGGCACCGGTATTCATCGGGTTTTACCATCAAATACCGGTGCCATACCAGTACCGACCGTATCAAGCCGTACTGTACCAGGTATATTCGGTACCGATACCCGTTTTTGGGGATTTCGCTAACGGTATTTTCGTTGGTACCGAGCTCATCAAATCCTGTAGCACGTAGCAATACAAGTAATTGCACAGTTTAGATTACTTTTCATACACACAGTAAGTAAATTGTATTTCGTTTGAATGAGGTTTTATATACACAACAACTTATTTTGCTTTATTTTTTGTCTTTTTACGTAATGAATGAATTGTAGCATGTAAAATTAACTTGGATATTTAGATTATTGATGAACAAATCGTATCAAATCCTTTAATAAACCCGGTATCGTATCGGTACCAAATTTACTATACCAAATCATTTTCGGTAACAAGTTGGTACCACCTTTTGGCGTTTTCAGAATCGATACTTTCGGTTCGACACCGATCTAACACCATACCTATATTTATTGATTTTTACCTTCAAATACCATACCGTATTGTACCGAACATTTTCGGTGACAGTGCCTAATTTCGATGATTTTTCGGATCGGTACTTTCGGTGTCGTTACAGGTACCGAGCTCATCCATATTATAACGTGTTAGCACCGTAATAACTGAACTAAAAACAACCGAATTTCCAACGTGTAGGACGTGTGGGTCCTATTACTATATATATTAGGTTATTTAAAATCGTTTTTTTTAGGACGGATTGACTATCCTTTTCACAACATTTTTATTTATATTTTGATATTCGCTATCTGCTTGCCGTTACTGACACACGTTTTCCAGTCATTGGGTCCCGCCGCAACGCGCGGACGGAAATTTAACTAGTTGTTTTAAAACTAGAATGAAAGCAGCAAACAAATTATTAAACTAGATTGAATGCAATGTTGTATTGCCTGTGTTTTGTATATAGGGGTGAGCATAAATAGGTCCGACCCGACTAGAACCGAGAACCGAACCGAAACAGACCCGAAACCGACCCTAATATATTATATAGGGTATTTGTTCGGTTCTTGTAAATGCTGTATGTCGGGTATCGGGTCGGGTCGGGTACGGAATAACAAGGAACCGAAGCCAACATGTTGGAACCGATGCAAAAGTGTGATTCTGTACAAACAACTAATCTGGGCCAAAGCCCATCAGCTTAACTTAACCTAATCGATTTATAACAAACAGTTGCTACCATATATCAGAACTAAATGCAAATCTTCATTAAATCTTCAATAATTTTCATCAATTTTGGAAGTGTTGTTGCTTCACGAGGTTGAGGTAAGTGGTTCCCTGAAACTCTGCATTAATGAATCAGCAATTCAGCATTTAGTTTATAAAACAATATAATGATCGAATATAACAAACAAATAACATGTTGATGTTGGTAATGAATCAGCAATTCAGCATTTAGTTTATAAAACAATATAATGAAAAGTAACAAAAGCAATAATCCAAACCTGCTGCAAACATTGACATGATTTGAATGAAGTAGGGGTGAATCTTACATATGTTCAAGAGGTTGATAAAGCAACTGAATTTTGTTCCAAAGTAGGCTCTGATTCTGAAGGTGAATGCTCTGATTCTCTGATAGATATCATCACAAACTAGCTGTTAAAGTGATAAACCAACTGATTCTCATCGGGTCGGTGTTTAACACCTGGACCGACCTACCTGATTGTCCAACTAACCGGAACCGACCCGGTTATATAGGGTCCTGATTCGGTTCCATCTTTTAAGGTTTTTCGGTTCTCGGGTCGGGTTGGGTTCTGATAGGGTCGGGTCAGGTATCGTCGTTTGCTCACCCCTATTTGTATATAAGCACTCATAGAACAAATAATCACTTGTACAAACAAGGACCTATAAAGTAGGTTCATCATAGATTTAATACAGATAGCATAAGCTTCGCATAAAACTATATTGAATTCAAGAAACATTTAAAATTGATATAACACAACGTTAATATAATATATTAAAAAAATATGAAATATATCAACATTAACGGGCTGGTCGGTTTTTGTATAAACTGTAAACCAAACCATTTACCACAGTTATTTTTTTTTAAACCGATCAACTGAAAATTAATGAAAAAAAAAACCAAACGCAAAACCCAATCGATAACTGATTTGGACGTGAACACCCGAAGACATCGTTGCAAAAGTTACCTTTCTCTCTATTTGACGGTCATAGCTAGGGGTGTGCACGGTTCGGTTCGGTTTGATTATTAGCATTATCCGTAACCGTAACCGAATTCATCGGTTAATTGGTTCGGTTTATTCGGTTAATTTGTCGGTTTTCGGTTCCGTTAATTTCATTTATAACCAAACCAAACATTGGCTAAAATTCTTGCTTAAAAACACATATAATGGAGATATAAATATATGAATTGAATGTATAAATAAATAAATAAATAATAAATAAAATAAAGGTATAAATACATGAAATGGAAGTATAAAACATGACACAGATGTATAAAAGCTAGAAATATATGAAGATTTAAATGATTCGGTTGATTTCGGTTAACCGATGGTACAAAAAATATCGGTTAACCGATTTTCGGTTAATTCGGTTTCAGTTAATTTCAGTTCAGGTTTAGTTAACGGTTCGGCTATTACTCACCCGTACGCGGTCACACGGTAACTACATTGAGGAGCGAAACACTAGAGCAAAACCCACGTCACACCGTTTCTTGATTACGTTAGCTTAGGTTTTCACTTTTCAAGCAGCGATAAACGGAGAGAGTGGCCGCATCAGAATCGGAAGATACACAGTACAAATCTTGTAGCATAAAGTACAACTACATCTCCACTCTCCACAACCGCAGATATGACAGGTAGTTGATTCACGATGAATCGTTATGAATGCTATTTCAGTTATTCTCAAGATTTGATGTTTTGTTCTCGAAAATTCGTTGAGTTGTGTTATTGGTTGGTTCATGAGTTAAGTAGGATGTTAGGGTTTGTATCTGTAGCTAATTGTGCGTGTTAAACGGTTAATCTGTTGAATAGGACTGTAATTTAACTGAATTAGAGCTGATTTGAGGAGTGTTTTGATATTTGACTTTTAAGTTTTGTATGGATTGATTAGGTTTGGTGAATTGTTGGTAGTGATCTCATGATGTTATGTTAACGTTATTTTACTAATTTCGTGAAAATAATGTTAAAAGAGGGGATGGTTAATCATGCATCATGTGGTGGCGTTGATAGCCGAAAGACAAGGGGTACATGCACTAATCGGTGTTCATCTCAATTGCTGAGTGTTATGTGCCTTATGTCCAAGGCTTGATGCAAAATTACTATCGAGCCAGGGTCTCACTGGAAGCAGCCTCTCTATTCATACGGGTTAGGGGTAAGGCTGTCTGTATCTTATCCTCCTCGGACCCTATCTTAGCTTTGCTATTGGCTTCTTACATATTCAAGCGGTCATCTTTTGACAAGTGGTACATTTGTTGTGTAAACACAAGCGTCTATGCAAGTCTTGTAAACACACTTGTAAAGCTATCTTGTATTCTTAATTTTTTAGCAATAATAATGCAACTTTCGCTATGGTTAACGATTCTTATTTTAGAACACATCGGAGGCGCTGCACGCGAGTTAGAAGTTTACTTGATGACATTAGGCACAATTAACACTTTATTGTGCATTGATGAAGTTAATTTTGTGCATGAGAGGACTAGATTTTTTTTAATTATTATTTGTAAAACGGCTAGTGGACTAGATTAGATGTGATGATGCCATTGCCATGATAATAAGGATGCGAGTTTTCTGATTCTGAGTGGGGGATTATCATTGTTAACCAGCCTTACTGCATAACTGCATTCGTAGATAAATTTGAAGTTGGTTGGCATGAACTTGAATTGGTAAAAGTGTAAAACACAGGGAAAGGATATGAATTAATTTTAACTGAATTGTTCATGCCATGACAGACCATTTGCAGGAGCAAGAGATGGAAATTGAAGCTTTAGAAGCCATTCTTATGGACGAGTTTCAAGGTTTAGCTTGCATGTATTTTGCTCTTATTAGAATTACGGTCAACTTCCAAAGCCATACTAGTGACAAGTTTTCTTGATGTGTTTTTCAGAAATTCATCCCAGTGAAAGTGGATTGAACACTTCAAATCGCTGTTTTCAGATTACTTTGTCTCCCCAGGTAGCCAATATCATACTGTTGATTACTTATCTTTTTTTTTTTTTTTTTTCTGGAAACAGTTATCAAAAACATTTTTTCCCGTCTGTATGCTTTTTGAATCTAAGATGTATTTTTTATGTGAGATGAGTTTGATTCACTATAGGGCCCTATGTGATTTTGTGTATACTGATTTTTGGATATTATCTTATGAATGTCACTCCAGTAAAGCTAATTAGGGGTGTGCATGGTTCGGTTTGGTTGGTTTTATAGTAAAACCGAAACTATAACTGAAGTGTTCGGTTTTTGGTTATTGAAAACCGTTTGGTTTCTGTTTTTTCGGTTTTAGCAACGGCTTGGTTTGGTTTTTCGATTCGAACAAAATTATGTAAGATTAAAAAATTAAGAAGCATAATCCAAGATTTAATAATCTTTCTTAGAAAATCATTTTTTTTTATAATAATTTGAAAAGTATTTAATTTTTATGTTAAGTTTTATTATTTCTTGTAGGCAATGGATAAATCATTTCAAAGATAAATAAACATGTTAATGTTTTTATTATAAATACTTAACATTCAAGAATAAAAAAACTAATAATTCCTAAATCAATATATAACAAACACTAAAAATATGATTTTTAGGTTATTCGTTTCGGTTTTCAAAAAATGGAAAACCTTAACCAAACTGTAAACTTCAGTTCATTTTTGTTCGTTTTTTATGCGGTTTGTTTTTTATTCGGTTCGGATAAATCGGTTTTGGTTCGGTTATTTCGGTTTTCTGCTCACCCCTAAAGCTAATAACAACACAACTCAAACAATTGTCTCATAGGACAATTATTTACCACATCATTGAGTGTCATATTTACCGTATATTTTGTTGCCGATGGTGATCATATATGCATGACCAACACTAGCACTAAGTATGTTACTTTTGTTTCTGGCAGGAAGATGAAACTGATGAATCTTCTACCACTCCAGGTTTTTATCCGGAATATTTCGTAAGGTATCGGGTTGTGGATGTTTAAATGTCTTAAAACTGTTGTTTGTTGCTAATTTTTGTTGCAGTTCAGCTGGGGTTAATTTTCGCACATACAGAAAAATATCCAGATGAAATACCTCTTCTGAATGTGAAAAGGTGGATTGCTTTTCAATTGCTGAGTTGTCACATATGGTTTTGTAGATGCTTATTTTATTCTATGCTGACTTTTTGATGGTGAACTATGAAGCTTACTTGTCTTGTCTTTATGTTGCAGTATAAGAGGAATCCACACCTCAGATTTGAAAGTATTGAAAGAAAAGCTTGAGCTAGAGGTAACCGTAAAAGAGACTGTTGGCACCTTATCATCTATTTGTTTTAAACTGTACACCTTTTCTTAGGTAACTATAATTACAACCACAGTTTATTCAGTCAAACAGTTATAAACTGATTGTTGCACGGTACTGAAACACAAATGCGTATATCGACACGGTTCAGAACATGGGCGGATCTTTTAGAGGGCTAGCAGGGGCCTTGGACCATCCTGTTTTTTTGGGTTAGAAGTGTAGGTATTAGCCCATTAGGTTTGAATAATATTAGTTATATTTGGTTGCCCCCCTCCTAATCCAAAAACCCAAATCTAACTTATGTTTTTCAAAGCCCAAAATTAATAATCCACAAGCTTAATCCTAATCCTTATTTAAAGCCCAAAATAACTAACCTTATTCCTTTATTGTTTATGTGTAATAACTGTTTTTTTTTTTGGAATTTATGGTCTTTATTTGGTGAAAAAGAAACCAAGTTAATAGAGTACCAGTATCTAGGATTTATTATGTAGTTGCTGATAAAATGATAGTTCTTACTTTTATGTAGTAGAGGACTAGAGGTACATTCATTATTTACTCACTCTGAGCTTTAAAAAAATTTCTGCTCATTCTGAGTGTTTTTTTGTACAAGATGGATTTTTGTCCTGTTTGGGTCATTATGTTGACTTGCCAAATACTCAAGTATGTCGCAAGAAAAAGAGGCTAGATGACGAATATAATGTTACAACCTTGGTTTTAAAATGCGTGATGCGCTCTGATGCGTTTTGATCTCAAAAACCAATGCGTGATGCGCCGCACATCACGTATGTGAGGTGTTTCTTATTTAAAATTATTTATAGATAATATTTTAACTTGTTAACACTGAAGTACTTAAGATCAAACACTAAACATTTAGAGATTAAAATAAATATATACAAAAAATAGCTCTAGTACCATCAAAGAAGTTCAATATAAACCAAAATAAGCCTTGAACTCTTATATGTACAAGTAGTCTATGCAAAAGGTACAAGTAATCTATGTAGGAACTCACTTAACAACTTCATCAGCTCATTGTACAAGCTTATTAAGCACATTGTACAATTTTACTCAATAGTGGTCGATTTCAGAAATTGTGCGCATCAGGCTCATCATGCAAGCCCATCAGAAGCATTATGCGATCTAGAGCTCATCAACCTCACATCATGTATTCGAAGCGCATCGCATCAACCTGATGCGATCTCATCAGCGCATCGTGTGCATCACACATTATGTGCTCCTGATGCACGCATTTTAAAACCAAGGTTACAACTTTTTTATGGACCTACCTTTTGTGTTCTTTAAAGTAGAAAAAAATGAAAGGTCAGAAACATTTAGAACATAGTTTTTAATAGCGGCTATAGCGACCGCTATAACGCGCTATGTAGCCATGCGACCAAGCGTCGCTATATGGGTCTTAGCGATCAATAGCGAAGTTAGCGACACCGACAGCTAAGGTTTTTTTTTTTTTTTGATGTTACAGCCATTTTTTTATACAAAAAACGAAGGTTAAATGGTGCAAAAAAGCCCTTTTTTATGTTACAGTTAAGGGCAGAAACTGTTTGCAGCAGGCCCGGGTTTTCGGAGCTGCATTCGTGTCCGCAGGACGTGCGGGCATGCACGAGTTCAATTAAATTAAATTCCAGTTCAGAAACTCACGTTTGTTACGTCTTACTCGTTATACTTGTAGTAGTTTTTGGAAGATGACTTTGTCTAGACACATGACTATGTGAGACGTTTTCAGGCATTGGACAATCTTGGAATGGCTATGATCTACACTCTTGTTAGCTCAGCTAAGGATTGGCTTTCTGAACGATTTGCTCAAGATGCTGATAATGATGACGATGAAGAGGATGTAGGAGAAAAAGATGAAGTATGGGTCTTAATTCCTCTACTTTTTATGAACTATGCTAAATTTTATGCACATTTGTTAAAAAAACCTCTGGACTTTTGACTGGATTTACAAATAAACCCTTAAATAAAAGAAAAATCTTTTTATAAAGTCTATCATCCCTGAGGGTTGGCCATTTTTGCGATTTCATCCAAAGGTTTGTTTTTCCGCATCTGGGTCCTCGTGGTTTCAATATCTTTTCATTTTCGTACTTGAGGGCCAAACCTCGATAAACGGAGGTTGCAATAAATTGCCAAATCTCAGGGACGAAAAGGGCAAGATATGAAACCACGAGGACCCAAATGCAAAAAAAAAACCTTTGTATGAAAGTCGCAAACGTGGCCAAACCTAAGAGACGAAAATGACACTTAGGACGTTTTCATTATTGCTTAGGGAATTTATAAAGTCTAGGTACTTAATCATATAAAAAAGGACTCAATCATAAAACGTGCCATTTATCGATATACAGAAAATCGATTCAATGTAAAACAAGAGAACATTTCTTTCATTTTTACAATATCACGGCATGTGCTTTTTTTTTTTTTTTTTTTTTTTTTGCGCTTGATTTGGTAAAAACGGAACTAGATACAGTCATGGAAGCTTTGTTTTTAGTTTGAGTTAACTGCCATTTTCGTCCCTGTAGTTTGTCCAATGATGCCAGTGAGCCTAGGCCAAATTTGTATCATTTCCGTCCCTGACATTCTTGAGACATGCCAGTTCCGTCCAAAAAACTAACATCTATTAAAACCTGCTGTTTCATGAAGGGTTAAAACACCATTTTCCTTTTTCTTAATAGGGGTGGGATTTTAATAGGGTTTAAAAAAGGGAAAATAAAAGGAATCGAAAATGATGTTTTTACCCTTCATTGCACAGCAGGTTTTAACAGACGTTAATTTTTTGAATGAAACTGGTATGTTTCAAGAATGTCAGGGACGGAAATGGTACAAATTTGAAATTTTGGCCTGGACCGGCATAATTGGACAAACCACAGGGATGAAAATGGCAGTTAACTCTTTTTTGTTTTCAACAAGAGTATTTTGTAATCTTTATCATGACTTTCTTTTTGACATAAACTATGTTCAGGTTATTGTGCCACATGGAGAACCTGTGACGATTGATACGTTTCTGGCATGGAGAGATAGATTCGAAGCGGAATTGGCACTTGAAAGAGCCAAGTAAGTTTCATAAATATTAACATATTGTTTTTCTCTATGTCCCAAAGTTGTCTACATTTCTATTATAATCTGCTCATATGTTGTCCCAAAACAGTTTCTATTGTTAAATGCAATACGGTAGAATTGTCATTCTGGTAAGTCTTACTTATTAGAGTATGCATTAAGTGTACATCACAAAGGACGTTTTAGTTAAACTTGGAAGTTTCGGGATTTAATCATGCAAACAAAAGGACTTTTATGAAAGTAATAAAATGCAGGAACTTTTTTGTTAAGTTTTAGAAGTTATGAGATTTTACCATGCAGAAATGAAGTCCTGGGACTTATGTGTAAATTCATCATAACTTTTTTTTTACAATTAATATGGAACATAGGGAGTATTTTTTAATGTCATTTTCTTCATTTTTGGAGAACTTTCTTAAGTTGTGTTTTGAATCTTATTAGACAAAGTATTATAGTTAGGGACTAGATGTGTAATATGGTGTTCTATATAAACACCCACCTCATGTAACCCTAATCACACAATTACAATCTAATACAATTCTGATTATAAAGTTTATCTAATCTTTAATTGTGTTCTATCAGATTAGACTTTCAGACTAGTAGTAATCTGATTTATGATAAAAGACTAAAAGCACTTGGAAAATGTCTAAATATGCTTTATATCTTGCATATGCAGATTAATAGTTCACACAATTTTATTTGTTAAATATGAAACTGATTATGTGATGTTGAACAATCAGAGTCTAAGTTGTAATAATTGTTTGAGATAGTGTTCAGATGAGTTTTATTTACAATCAGCTATTGTGTGCTTTATAAATTTTGATTATTTAATCTAAGATGACCAAAACGGGCATTATTATTGTTTTTTTAAGTATTTCAATTATTAGATATGAATTATAATGATATCTATTATATGATAAATTTTTACTGTTAATTGTTATTCCAACAATCATGTTATCCTAATATAATTATTAATCCGTATGTTGTAATGATACGTGATGCTTGAGCATGTGAGATAGTGTTTGGACGTGCTTCTATTAGAAGTTATGGTAGTCATATAGCGATAATCTCTGATTGTTAAAATTACCGCGACCAAAATGGGTTTATTTCTTTTCTTTATAAAATTATTGATTATTATATTCCGCTGTTATGTTACTGTAATATAATTGCTAACTTTAAAATTGTTAACAATAAGTAATTTTGGTTTTTTTAAACAATCAATTTCCTTGCAGTTGCATTGCAGCTGGCATGAAACCAAATTTTCAAATCTGATTATCTGACCGCTAAATAATTATATAATCATATTTAGTCACTTTACGTCTTTATGCAAACAACTAATCAAATAATCAATTCCAGATTGATGCCAGAATCTGCACTTACAGCACCCAAAGAAAAGAGACTAAATGGGAGAGAATGGTTTGAAAGTGGCAGAGCTTCTACTGCGGTAAGTATTTGCTGCCCACTTTTAATTTTTTAGTTTTTATTTTTAGGAAATTGGTCAAAAAAAACCTTATGGGTTTTGCTAATTTTGTATATAATTCCATAAACCTTATTTCTGCAAGGTTAAATCCCTTTGCTGTTACTACTTTACGATAGAGCTTATTTCAACTTTTTAAAATGAACAAAAAGTTTTTTTTTTTTTTTTATTAATACGATTAAATGTTAAACTATATAAAAAGAAGACATATTTGTTAAGTTCTAAAAGGCTAGGGATTTAATCATTTAAAAATCCAGTAGGCATGATTGCTTTCGGCTCTGTTTTGTTTTCATTTTTTTGTATTTCGTTTACTTCATGAAGTGCTGCTTCAATTTGAGCCACTTGATTCTTCAACATTTCATTTTTATAACACAATATTATTAGCAGAAAGGCGCAATGGCAATTGATGATGAAGAAGATGAAGACGACGAAGACTTTGACTTTGATGACGATGAAGACTTTGAAGGTTATAATTGTTCTTTTCTCTTCTATATAATTATAAATATGACATTTTGCTACTGTATAAAGTGCTTCACTTTTTATACGAAAGTTTTAAAGGGAAACGGAACATAACATAGATCAAACCCGCTTATAAGTAAAATAGTCAATTGCAACATTTTAAGTTTATTTTATCTGACAAAATATTGTTTTTATGGTTACAGATGACGAGGACGACATGCTTGAGCACTATTTAGCCGAGAAAGACTCGTCTGTTCATTCTTCATCAAGAGGCGTTTAGAAATATTTGCTACTTTCGGTTACAAGTTTGTTTGAAATACTGATGCCAACTTTTGATCTGTATTTTGTTTTGGCAAGTTTAAAATATAATTAAATTCAGATCTGATTGAAGAGCAGAAATGAGTTTTACATTTGTCACATTTGATTTAATGGTATTTGTCACAATTACAAATATTATTAGCTTATTATCATTTAGAACATGAGTTATTTTTATTATAACCATAGGTAACAATATGCTTTAGGCTTGGAAATTTATCCATGTTGAAAATATTATCTACTATGGTCATAATCTACCATGTTGAATTTTTTCTCTGTTAGAAATTTATTCATTTTCAAGATTTATGCATCCAAGTTGACAATAATAAACTTACCTTTTAATATATGGAACTCTTACAACTTACTTTCATATGCTGACATGGCCAAATGCTTGTTACATTAAAAACTAGAGATGAGTACGGTATTGGACTACTGATAGTATCGGTACCAATAAAAGTAGAGATGAGCATGGTACTGGACTTGTAGTACTGGTACCGGTAAATCAACCAAAATACCACCGGTACTGAATCTAACCGGTTTTAGTATCGGTACTCGGTACCAAATGCTCATCCCTATTTAAAAAGTAAAGTTATTGCTACAATAAACACAATACCGATTTGAATGAGTATGGTCCCAATTGTCGTGCGGGCCAGGACCAAGCCCCTGCACGTGCAGTTTCACACCTACACTTAACCTAAAAACACTCAACTGATCCAAGTGTTTTACCGTGTGCCACTCCCGCGGGCGCGGGACAATGCCAGCTCAGAGGGGACAAACAGTACAAAGGTGAAAGCGACCTGCAGCCAATCAACATTCACCAGTTACTGTACCTGAAGATCCCCACGATGCTCAATCGTGCAGGGGACAAACTGTCACACCCCCAAAATCCACCATGCGGAGTACCACCGCTTGGAGACGTGACGTGACCAGGATCGAGCCACCAATCATATTGAACATCGTAATTAAGTAAATAAGACCAACCTCAATACAATTGGTGACCAAAGCTAGTTAACCATGTTTAGTTTAAACAACGGAAGCATAAAGTAAATCCAAAAGCATAAGCCCATAGTTTATAAGTTAAGGTTCAAAACACGAGTTTAATAAGTTCATAAGGATTTAAACAATGAGCAGGGAACATAACAGTCCGTACACCACAACGACTTCTTCCTCGTGCAAGCTCCAAGCATTTAGCGACCTGTAAGGCATGTAACAACTAGTCAACAACAAAGTTGAGTGAGTTCACGTTTGGTTGTTTAGTTTTAAGTTGTTTTCTGAAAAACGTGGTTTGACTTTCGTTGGCGTAATTGCCGTAGGGGTTACCCCGTAGTTGAAAGTATGTTTAACCAGTTCCTTTTTTTTTTCATTACCTAAACCATAACCATAATCAGTGGGGGCTTTCCCCGTTTGAACTACTAGACGGTATGATATCGACTACTACGAACAATAGTTGTGCCCTACATCAGTGTCTATCATCACTGACAGTTTGCCATAGTCCATTAGTACACGTCCGTCCGAACGGCACGGTGTGAGGTTTGTTAAACCTAATAGCGCTATTAACTAATGACCCGCTCGCCATTGGCCTCGGCGATTAAGTCGATATGAAGAGGGACTTATTGATAGAGTTTTGTCTAGCTAGTTTTAAGGTTGTTGTCCTGCACCAGGAGGACGAACGTACGTATTCTGCACCAGGAAAACATAACGGACTATTTAATGACCTTTCTGCATCCTACTAGTATGTTGACAAGCACATGTAAGCACATCACAGATATCAGAAAGCAGTTAAGTAATTCCACACAGTCGTCAAACACTTTAATTATCATTAATGAATTGTACGGAATACATGGGATTTTGAGGGTTGTCACATTCTCCCCCTGTTAAGAGAATTTCGTCCCGAAATTTAGCGCGTGGTTACTGAGGAAGCTAGTTAAGTTGCGTTGTTATCCTGATTTTCCTGGGGTGTCACATCATCCTCCCGTTGATTTGGAATTTCGTCCCGAAATTCTGTAGTAGCTTCAGCCTCAGTAGTGGTTGCGTTTTTCTTAAACAGTTGGGGATACTTGAGTTTCATTTGGTCTTCTCGTTCCCAGGTATACTCTGGGCCACGACGAGCATTCCAACGAACTCGGACCAGAGGTATCCTGGTATGCTTGAGGATCTTAACGTCTCGATCCGTAATCTCTACTGGTTCCTCGACGAATCGCAGCTGGTCGTCGATTGTGAGTTCCTTGAGAGGAACTAAGAGGGTCTCATCTGACAGACACTTCTTCAGATTCGACACATGGAAAACATTGTGAACTCCGCTGAGTTCTTCAGGTAAGTTCAACCTGTAGGCGACCTTGCCAATTTTCTCGGTGAGTTCAAATGGTCTGACATAACGCGGATTGAGTTTTCCTCGTTTTCCAAAGCGGACTACACCTTTCCAAGGTGAGACTTTGAGTAGCACTCGATCTCCAACCTGGAGCTCGAGTGGTTTTCTTCCCTTATCAGCATAGCTTTTCTGACGGTCACGAGCTGCCGCCATTCGCTGTCGTATTTGAGCAATTATCTCGGTGGTATCTACCACAAGTTCTGGGCCAGTGATTTGACTGTCGCCAACTTCTGCCCAATAGAGAGGTGATCGGCATTTGCGTCCGTACAATGCCTCGAACGGAGCGGCCTGAATGCTGGTGTGGTAGCTATTGTTATATGAGAACTCCACTAGCGGGAGGTGCTTTTCCCAGCCATTGCCGAAGTCGATTACACATGCCCTAAGCATGTCTTCAAGGGTTTGGATGGTGCGTTCAGATTGCCCATCCGTCTGTGGGTGATAAGCGGTGCTCATATCTAAACGTGAGCCAAAAGACTTGTGCATTGCTTGCCACAGTTCAGAAGTAAAACGCGCATCACGATCAGATATAATAGAGGTTGGCACTCCGTGCCTTGATACCACTTCCTTTAGGTAAATGTCTGCAAGAGTAGAAAACTTATCCGTTTCTTTGATAGCCAGAAAATGTGCAGACTTGGTCAGTCGGTCTACGATCACCCAAATGGTATCGTTTCCGCGCTGAGACCTAGGCAGACCAGTAACGAAATCCATGGAAATTTGCTCCCATTTCCATTTCGGGATCTCCGGTTGTTGAAGTAGGCCTGATGGTTTCTGATATTCAGACTTGACTCTCGCACAAGTCAAGCACTTGCTGACGTAGGTTGCTATGTGGGCTTTCATGCCAGGCCACCAATACGTAGTCTTGAGGTCGTGGTACATTTTATCCGAACCAGGGTGTACTGAATAACGAGACTTATGTGCTTCATCCATCACAAGCTCGCGTAAGTTGCCATAAAGTGGAATCCAGATGCGTCCGTTTACATAGTAGGCACCGTCTTCCTTTTGTTCTAGCCGCTGCCTCGATCCTCGTAGGGATTCAGCCCTGATGTTTTCTGCTTTCAATGCTTCAACCTGAGCATCACGAATCTGAGTGGGGAGGTTAGACTGGATGGTAAGCTGTAGAGCACGTACACGCCTAGGTATGGTATCCTTTCGACTGAGGGCGTCGGCCACAACATTGGCCTAGCCTGGATGGTATTTGATAGCGCATTCATAATCGTTCAAAAGCTCAACCCATCGGCGTTGACGCATGTTTAACTCCTTTTGCTTGAAGATATGCTCGAGACTCCTGTGATCGGTGTAAATGGTGCACTTGGTACCGTATAGGTAATGTCTCCATATCTTAAGCGCGAAAACAACTGCTCCCAGCTCCAGATCGTGAGTAGTGTAATTTCTTTCGTGAACCTTAAGTTGGCGTGATGCGTAGGCAATGACCTTGTCTCGTTGCATCAACACGCAACCAAGTCCTTGGATGGAAGCGTCGCAATAAACCACAAAATCTTATGTGCCTTCAGGCAATGAGAGGATAGGCGCGCTACAAAGTCTATCTTTCAAGTGCTGAAATGCGGACTCCTGTGCATCACCCCAACGATAGGTGACACCCTTCTGAGTCAGTGAAGTGAGAGGTTGCGCAATCTTGGAGAAATCTTTGATAAACCTTCTGTAATATCCTGGCAAACCCAAAAATTGGCGGATTTCTGTTGGTGTACGGGGTGCAGGCCAGTTCTTGATCGATTCAACCTTAGATGGATCCACATAAATTCCATCTTTGTTTACCACATGGCCTAGAAAGTGGACTTCGCGAAGCCAGAAGTCACATTTCGAAAACTTGGCATACAACTGTTCTTTTCGAAGAAGTTCCAGCATAAGTCGTAGATGCTGCTCGTGTTCCTACTGACTCTTAGAATAGATCAGGATATCGTCGATGAACACAATAACGAACTTATCCAGGTAAGGCTTGCACACTCGGTTCATGAGATCCATGAAGACCGCTGGTGCATTCGTCAGCCCGAATGGCATAACCAGAAACTCGTAATGGCCGTAACGAGTTCTGAATGCTGTTTTGGAGACGTCCTCATCTCGGACCCTCAGCTGATGGTATCCCGATCTCAAGTCAATCTTGGAGTAATAGCTCGACCCTTGCAGCTGGTCGAATAAGTCGTCAATACGTGGAAGAGAATAATGATTCTTCACAGTCACCTTGTTAAGCTCGTGATAGTCAATACACATTCTGAAAGTACCATCTTTCTTCTTTACGAACAAGACTGGAGCTCCCCAGGGCGAAGAGCTAGGACGTATAAAACCCTTTTCCAAGAGTTCTTGTAGTTGTGTGGACAGTTCTTCGAGTTCTGATGGAGCTAGATGATATGGTGCTCGAGCTACGGGCGCTGCTCCAGGAGCTAGCTCGATTTGAAACTCAACTTGGCGATGAGGCGGAAGACCAGGCAATTCCTCAGGAAATACATCAGGAAAATTGTGCACAATAGGGATGTCTTCAATTCTCTTCTCTTCCGTTGACGTGTTAGTAACGAGTGCTAAAATGGCAGTGTGGCCCTTTCGCAAACACTTCTGGGCCTTAAGGAAAGAGATGATGCCTTCGACAGCACCACTCTTGTCGCCACGAATCACGAGGGGTTCTTTATCAGAACGAGGAATGCGGACGATTTTCTCCTTGCAAACAATCTCCGCTTGATGATGAGATAGCCAATCCATCCCAATAACAACGACGAAATTACCAAGTGTGATGGGAATAAGATCGATAGAGAAAGTCTGACCAGCTAAGACGAGGTTACAACCTTTAACTACGTGTGTGGCTTCAAGACTTTTACCGTTAGCTAGCTCTACCGCGTGTTTGGTGTTCAAAAGTGTTGGGGGTGCGCTTAAGTATTTGGCTAACTTTTAAGGACACATAACTAGTATCGGCACCCGAATCGAATAAAACAGTAACAAAGAAGTCATCCAGAAGAAACTTACCCATCACAACGTTGGGATCGTTCCTTGCTTCTCCCTGACCAATCACGAACACACGACCCCTTGCCCCATTGCCATTGTTGTTTCCCCCATTGCCGCCTCCATTGTTGCCTCCATTGTTATTCCCATTGTGGTTCCCATTTCCTTGGTTATTGTTCTGGTTTTGGTTCAGCTGGGGGCAGTTCCTCTTAAAGTGGCCTTCCGCGCCACACTGAAAGCATCCTTTATTTCCCTGCTGATGCTGCTGCTGGTGGTTCTGTGGGGCTTGTTGTTGTTGTTGTTGTTGTTGGCGATTCTGATTTGCTGGTCGGGCGCTCCTGCAATCCTTTGCTTCATGACCAAACTTGTTACACCTCAGGCAACGACCTTTGTTGCACTGCCAACTGTGATGTTTGTTGCACCGGTTGCACTTGGGGTGGTTCCCTCGGTATCCACCCTGTCCTTGGTTACCAGAAGATTGCTGACCAGGACTCTGGTAGTCATCAGTCTTTCGCTGCTGAGACTGAACTGAAGTAGAACCCTTTCCGGAGTTCCCATCCCATTTTCGCTTGTTGTCGGTAGGTGCATCAGAAGTAGATGTGGCACTGATACGTTTGGGTAGCCTATTTTGCTCCACCGCCTGGTCGGTGAGACGATGAGCCAACTTGATAATTTGCTGAATGGTACCCAGGTTGGCTGAAGTTACGTGACTTTGAATCTCTGGTACAAGGCCCTTAAGATACAGCTCAATACGTTTGATGGGAGGGTCCACCATAGTTGGACACAGGATGGCCAGCTCGTTTGACCTTTTAGTATACGCCTCAATCTCAGACCCCGTCATCTTCAGATTGTAAAATTCCACTTCTAGCTTGTGGATGTCATCCCGACTACGGTACTCCTCCTTGATCAGCTCTTTGAAACCATTCCAGGGTGTGGCATTAGCAACTGCCAGTCCTAGTAGTTGAACCTGTGCCTTCCACCAGGTTAACGCAGCTCCTTCAAGTGTTCCGGTAGCATATTTCACCCTACGGTCTTCGGGGCATTCGCACATCTCGAAAACTGACTCAAGCTTCTCGAACCAGTGTAGAAGGCCCACTGCTCCTTCGGTGCCACTGAAAGTAGTAGGTCGGCAGTCCATGAACGTTTTGAATGTGCACACAGGAGTTTGAGCATGTTGACCTGTTGCGCGAGTATAAAAGACAAGGTTAAGCACGAGGGCTGGTTTGTGAAGGTAGGATCTAAACGTCCTAAGGTGGGTTGATATGGCAGGTTATACCTCCTGCAGGGTTAGCTGCGAGTGCCTCCGCAACTCGTTCGTTGATCAAAGCCGTCAACTGGGCTTGAGTGAGGTTGATACGTCCTTCGCGTCCGCTCATGATCTTCATAACGAAGCAACGTAAGTGAGGAAAGTGTCGCGAAGGTGCGTAAGTGTGGGACGACAATAGAGAGTAAGCACACAAGGTTCAAATAGCAAATTACCACATTATCTAATGCACAGTGAGAACTATCTAACCGACAATATAACATAAATCATACCACTTGTGGTGTCGAGTCTTGCACGTGGAGCGAAGCGTCGTTGTGGATCGTTGAGCACTGTACTGGTTATAGTCTGGTTTTATCAAAAACTTTTCCCTTTTTAAAAACCAAGTTCACTATAACCAATGGCTCTGATACCAATCTGTCACACCCCCAAAATCCACCATGCGGAGTACCACCGCTTGGAGGCGTGACGTGACCAGGATCGAGCCACCAATCATATTGAACATCGTAATTAAGTAAATAAGACCAACCTCAACACAATTGGTGACCAAAGCTAGTTAACCATGTTTAGTTTAAACAGCGGAAGCATAAAGTAAATCCAAAAGCATAAGTCCATAGTTTATAAGTTAAGGTTCAAAACACGAGTTTAATAAGTTCATAAGGATTTAAACAATGAGCACGGAACATAACAGTCCGTACACCACAACGACTTCTTCCTCGTGCAAGCTCCAAGCATTTAGCGACCTGTAAGGCATGTAACAACTAGTCAACAACAAAGTTGAGTGAGTTCACGTTTGGTTGTTTAGTTTTAAGTTGTTTTCTGAAAAACGTGGTTTGACTTTCGTTGGCGTAATTGCCGTGGGGGTTACCCCGTAGTTGAAAGTATGTTTAACCAGTTCCTTTTTTTTTCATTACCCAAACCATAACCATAATCAGTGGGGGCTTTCCCCGTTTGAACTACTAGACGGTATGATATCGACTACTACGAACAATAGTTGTGCCCTACATCAGTGTCTATCATCACTGACAGTTTGCCATAGTCCATTAGTACACGCCCGTCCGAACGGCACGGTGTGAGGTTTGTTAAACCTAATAGCGCTATTAACTAATGACCCGCTCGCCATTGGCCTCGGCGATTAAGTCGATATGAAGAGGGACTTATTGATAGAGTTTTGTCTAGCTAGTTTTAAGGTTGTTGTCCTGCACCAGGAGGACGAACGTACGTATTCTGCACCAGGAGAATTCGTAGGTTTAATAATGGCATCCACTCTATGGAGGATGGCCGTACATATCCTACCCAAGGAGGATATGTAGATTTAGTTTTAATTCTTTAACCCATTCCCAAACCACCGGGAATCCCATGCCTTAGAAAGGGTGTGAACTCACCTCGGTTTGCTCGGTTAGATTCTCAATATAGCTAACAGTCAAGGTCGGTCAATCACGTCCTAGTATGATTTACCAGTTAGTCATTTAGTGGCTTTCAAATAGAACACAAAGTTCCTACACGTATCTATCACACAACATGCATCACTTTAACGGTTTATGCCCATCTAAGTTTCCCATCCATTCCCCACTCAAAATCAAACATACGATAATGCACATAACATATATAACATGTTAGATCATTCACAGATAGCATACTCGACATTTAGACACGCGAGTCACAACTTATGTCATTTCAGCATTTATATTCAAAACCGGCTGTTTTCGGACATTTTCATAAAATAGTTAAATTATTCCAAAAATTCCCAAACTTTTACAGGATGTCTTAAACGTTCCATATTTTATTGTGTAAAAATATCGGGGTCCGGTTCATTACCAATATTTTATAAAAATTCATATTCCGGACTGAACTCAGATTTACGTATTTCTGACCACAGTCCACGGAACAATTTATTAAAAATTCATCGAGTGTCCGATTGGGTAATTACAAATGCATCGGTTGTCATCTACTGTACAAATTTCATAGTCCGATTCATCACAAAACTCAGGTTATGACTGAAAGTATAACACCCATTTATTGCTGTCAAAATTCAGCTTAAGTTGTTGTTACAAATCGACACTTTAAAAATAGTAAACGAAGTCCAAAAATTACGATTCCAGTTCCATTAGAACCGTATTTCATAATAACATATTTTAGATTCAAAATATCGGTTTTTCGTTGAGTTTATGATCTGTTTACAGCCAACTGAAGTTGGCTGTAAAACTTGGACAGATTCTGATTTTCAGTGTTTATCCTTCTAAATCGTGTTCGATTGATTCCGTTAACAAGTTTAGTGACCACAACAATCATCAAACATCAATATTAATTAGTAAATCATCAAGTAATCAACAAGAATCATAACAAAGCAAGTCTCATAAGTTTTACACCATTATTTTCTCTTTATCCAACATATACATCTTCATTACAAGACTTTTAGTTTGTGATCTTTAGTGTTCTTAACTTTAATCATCAAATCACCTATTAACCACTTAAATAACATGAAGAATGAACGGATCTAAGTTCTTACCACTAGCACAAGGCTAGGAGAGTTCGAGTGTAGGAAAGTGGTGGTTAAAAGCGAATAGAGAAGGTCCTTCCACTTCTGAGAGCACCGAGCCTCCTTATGCGAACTCTAGCACCCTTGTATGTGTGTGATTTAGCAAGAACCAAACTTGAAGGTGTGGGTGAGTGTGTGGGTGTGTGTGGCCGGTTACAAGAAGAGAGGAGAAGGGGTGAAAATCTTTTTGTGTTGTGATTTTGTAAAGTGTTTATTTATGACGTACTTATTTATAGATCCTTTCTAGTAACCAAAGGGTGTTATGTCATCAAGATACTAAGCACAAGTAATAAAATAATGAAAAGTGTGTAAGGTGTGTCTCACAAAGGGGCCCCGATCGGTTGGGGGTATGGTTTAGGGGGTTGGGTTTCAACTACATAGTTAAGTGATCTAGTTATGCTTAGTTAGAACTTTTAAGTAGGTATTTAGTGTGATATGTAATATAACGGGTGTTAGGGTGTTCGGGGCCCCTAACTAGCTTAGAAAAATAAAAACAATGTTATTGTCAATATTTTTATGTTCCGGGTAAAGTCCGGTTGTCCGGTTAGATAGCGTTCCGTTAAAGTGCTTAATTAATCCGTAAGGTGTCCTAAATATATATTTTTGTAACGTTTTTAATTTTCAACACAGGAAAACATAACGGACTATTTAATGACCTTTCTGCATCCTACTAGTATGTTGACAATCACATGTAAGCACATCATAGATATCAGAAAGCAGTTAAGTAATTTCACACAGTCGTCAAACACTTTAATTATCATTAATGAATTGTACGGAATACATGGGATTTTGAGGGTTGTCACACAAACAGTACAGGGGACAAATAGTACAGGCGAAAACGATGTGTGACCAATCAACGTGCGCCATTTCACCCCTCCTCAATCTCCACTAACGGCTGAGGGCAGACGAGACAAGAAGTACATCCGGAAAGCGACCCGTAGCCAATCATGGTGCGTGATAGTACTACTCCCACCTCTGTGCGCATTACCTGCCACAACAGAGGGGACTAAATGGATATTATTACTAACGGCTGAGGGCAGACGAGACAAGAAGTATATCCGGAAAGCGACCCGTAGCCAATCACGGTGCGTGATAGTACTACTCCCACCTCTGTGCGCATTACCTGCCACAACAGAGGGGACTAAATGGATATTATTGACAACGACGTCTAGCCAAATCAGCCCTCTTTCTTCTCCAGCCCTTTGGCTATAAATACCAGGCTTCACTTAAGGTTTAAAGATCCGATTTCCTGCTCTCTCACTCTTAACACACACTTGTTTCCTTTCTCACTCTTAACCTATACTCGCCAAACAACATTGGTGTCGATACCTGTATTCGTTTTCCTAGTTTTCAATCGATGTAAAACACGTGTCGATATCATGCCGGACATATCTCTTTCGCTTGCTGTACACCGAGCGCCAGTATTACACTGATACTATAACAAATCAAACCGATAACATTGCAAACCGAACTAGTACAGACCGAAAACCCGCTGCCGAGCACAAAAAGTTAATTTAAGAATCCATCTTTCATCCACCCACCTGTGGGTAATAGTGTAATCCCACTCCCCTTACATAAAAAGAGGTCAGACTCTCTCTCTCTTTGTGGCTTAGATTTGTTTTTGATAGGCTAATTCTATACACACCCCCCCCTCTTTACTAATTACACCCCCCCTTGTGAGAGGAAAACTGTCGGTCCCACGCAGGCCCCACCTGATCGTATGTGAGGGGAGGGGGGGGTGAGAAAAGTAATTAGGGGGGGTGAGAATAGTAGCACCCTTTTGATATTGTAGCCTATATTACCGGACTCTCTCTCTTTGTGACTCTCTCTCTCTATAGAGACTCCGGTTCGATCCCCACTCACTGCAAGTGAGGTGAGGGTGGGTTTACACCCCAGTGTGGTTCCCATCCTCAGGTTGCGGGTTCGATTCCTGGCAGCCCCGAGTTACCTTTGGCCGGGCCTCGGTTTGGTATGCTTGTCGCAGACGCCTACGGCGCCGTCTCGAACCCGGGCCGCGCGCAATACCCGTGTTGAGACAAACCGGTGAGCAGCCGTTCTAAAAAAAAAATATTACCAATTCCAACAGTGATTCAATCATCAATAAATTAATCAGATCCCCTTCACTCTCCTTGACCGGAAAATAGAAGTGTGCTTTCACAGGTAACTTTACTTATTTACTTTTTTGTTGATTCAAACTAGGGATGAGCAAGGTATTCGTTCGGTGCCAGTACCAAAAAACGGTACCGGTACCGAAAAGCGGTACCGGTACCGAAAAGCGGGTACCGGTACCGATACTGAAAGTACCGGTACCGATACTGAAAGTACCGGTACCGAAAAACAGGAAAAGTGGGTTCGGTACCTGTAACCGGTACCAAATGCTCATCCCTAATTCACATAGGATTAAATTTAGTTTCCTTTTACTATTATTGACTAATTTGGGTTTCTAATATGAAGCATAGTTCACATCTGGTATAGAAATTTGACTCAAGTTAGAATAGAGTAAATTACAAATAGTCCTGTGATTTGGCCCATACTATGAAATTCATATATAATGTTTAAATGTTTAAATATTAAGTATATAGTCCTAAATATCTTGTTTGCTTTCAAGTTTCAACCATGGTACAAAAAATTAATTGAAAAAAAAAAAACGAAACAAATTAACTGTTTGATATAAGGTGCTACTTTCTACACCCTCTATTTACTTTTTTTCACCCCCCTCCTCTCACATACTTACAGGTGGGGCCTGCGTGGGACCGACAGTTTTCCTCTCACAAGGGGGTATAATCAGGAGGGGAGGGGGGTGTGTATAGAATGAGCCTTGATATATTACAGTAAGAAGCTGTGATTTTTCCTCAATTTGGAGCTTGTGGGCAGACTTTCTCACTAGCACTAGCCTAAGTAGTTAATGTGGTAAAATATCGGATATCGGTCAAGGACCGATATTTGAGATATTGCTAATTGCGGTGGGATATCGGTAATTTTAATATCTTGCTGAATTTATATATATAGCAATTTAACACTAACAATTCAGTATACTCTCTTACCATTAACATTTTAACCTTTAGCAACTTGCAAAACACTAACAATGGTAGCAAGTAGGAACTGATTAAGACTTAAAACACTAATAATTAACACTAATAATTAACAATTAAGACTTAAAACACTAATAGCAACAATTAGAAGAAAAATGAATGCTAGAACTAAGAAGAAAGGTACTCGTATTGGGAAAATCAGTGATATATTGGTCAAATATTGGTCAATATCGCAGATAATATATTCTGACCGATATTTTACACCGATATCTCACCAGTGGACCGATATATCGATGATATATCGCTGGTGATATTAATTACATAGGGCCACTAGCACTAAGTATTAAAGAAAAAAAAATTACACTTCAAACGAAAGTTTAAAAGAAAAAAATAGGAGCCATTAAAAAAAATATGAGGGTTCTAGACTCAAGGTAGAGGATCCTGTAAAAAGTGCTCAAAGTGTGAGAAGTGTATTATAACACTATATATAATACTATATAACACCATATAAACACCGTATAACAATATGTAACACCATATAATACCATATAACACTTTGTAACACTATATATCATTATATAACAAATATAACACTATAGGTTGTCTGATAGCATGTCTATGATAGATGTATAATGTTATATTTGTTATATAATGATATATAGTGTTACATAGTGTTATATGGTATTATATGGTGTTACATATTGTTATACGGTGTTTATATGGTGTTATATAGTATTATATATAGTGTTATAACACACTTCTCACACTTCTCACACTTTAGGTCCTTTTTACACTATCCTTACCCCTAGACTCAATACATATAAAATTTTAGGTAAAATTTACACTTCGAAAAAAAATTTCAAAAAAAAAAAAGATAAACATATAAATTTGATATTTCACCGTGTATTTTGTTTATTTTATTTGTATTTGTTAATTCTTGTGTAATTTGTTTATGTTATGAAAAATATTATCATTCATTTTCTTATATTCAACTCATTTAGGTAAGTAAACAAAACAAACCACATAAATCTTCTTTGATTTGTTATCTGTTATTATACAGATTCCAAACACATTAATGGACTCTTCATCGTCATCTTTTCACAATGCAACCGCCTCTTCTTATCTATCGTGTACATATGACGTATTTCTTAGCTTTAGAGGAGAAGACACCCGCAAGACATTTGTAGATCATCTATACTCGACTCTTAAACAACACCTAATCCGCGTTTACAAGGACAATGAAACACTTCCTCGAGGTGAATTCATCGACCAAGCCCTGTTTGAGGCTATCGAAGAATCACGAATTGCTGTTATAATATTTTCCAAAAACTATGCAAATTCTTCATGGTGTTTGGAAGAACTTGCACATATTATGAAATGTAAGGATGAGAGAGAGCTGATTGTTATACCCATATTTTATGATGTGGAACCCACGGAAGTGAGAAATTGTAAAAGGAAATTTGGAGAAGCATTTGCCAAACAAGAGGCGAAGAACGTCACCAAATCAAACTTGTATTGTATTGTGTTGTTTTACTGAGTACATTAGAAGGTCCTTATATAGGACAATACAAGACATATAAAAGGAAACATAAATCAATTACAATAAATATGAAATCCCTAAAATCTCGCATCTAATATTGACTAACATTCCCCCGCAAGTTGAGGGCGGCGAACGACTTGCAACTTGGACCGTAGAAATTCAAATCTCTGTGAAGACAAGGGCTTTGTAAATACATCAGCAATTTGGTCATCGGTGGAGATAAACTTGACATTCAGCTTTCCTTTAGTGACCTGTTCACGAACAAAGTGATAATCAACTTCGACGTGCTTTATGCGTGCATGAAAGACCGGATTTGCAGAGAGATAAGTTGCTCCGAGATTATCACACCAAAGTGTCGGCGAGTGACTAACCAACCCAAGTTCTCGAAGAAGAGACCTTAACCAGATAAGCTCTGCTACAGTGTCAGCCAGCGATTGCCTTGTATTCTGATTCTGTTGAAGACCGAGAGACAGTTCGTTGTTTTCGGGCAGCCCACGAAATAAGATTTGAGCCCAAGTAGATAGCGTACCCCCCCCCCCCCGTGGATCGACGGTCGACAGGACAACCAGCCCAGTCAGAATCAGAGTAAGCCTGCATAACATCTCGGTGCCAGTGAGAGTCAGAAAAAGCCTGGAGTTGGGACCCCGAACCATGACGAAACAATAAGCCAAGATGAGCCGTGCCTTTAAGATAACGAAGTATTCGTTTCACCGCAACCCAATGGTTTTCGGTTGGGGCATGCATGAATTGACACACCTTGTTCACAGCAAAAGCAATGTCCGGACGAGATAACGTGACATACTGAAGAGCACCAACCGTTTGCCGGTATCGAGAAGGGTCATCAAGAAGCGGGTTGTCATCTGGAAGTAACACATGAGAAGTACTCATAGGAGATGTGACCGGCTTGCAGTCTGTCAGTCCAGCTCGATGAAGAATGTCCATAATGTATTTACGCTGGGAGAGAATTAGATCAGAATTATGATGAACCACTTCGATACCCAAGAAATAATGTAGACGACCAAGATCCTTAACCGCAAAAGAGAGCTCAGACGAGTTATAACATCAGTGACTGCCCCTGGATGATTTCCAGTAATGATGATGTCATCTACGTAAACAAGAACATAGACAATAGTACCATTGGAATTTAGAATAAATAATGAGGGGTCTGTTCGGGATCCATAAAAACCAATTTGTTGCAACGCCGTAGAAAGCCGAGTGAACCATGCACGAGGGGCTTGTTTAAGCCCATAGAGAGACTTGTGCAACAAGCACACATGATTCGGTTTGGTGGGATCAACAAACCCGGGAGGTTGTTTCATGTAAACTGTTTCCTGAAGATCCCCATGTAAGAAGGCGTTCTGAACATCTAGTTGTCGAAGTGGCCACTTTTGTGTAACTGCTAGTGATAAGATGGTGCGAATAGTTGCCGGTTTAACAACCGGGCTGAAGGTTTCATGATAGTCAACTCCTGGTTGTTGGTGAAATCCTTTAGCAACAAGTCGTGCTTTGTAGCGGGTAATCTTTCCATTTGGATCTGTTTTCAACCTGTAAACCCACTTGCAATCAACAACGTTAGTATTTTTTACGTGTGGAACAAGTGACCATGTCCCATTCTTATAAAGTGCCTCTAACTCTTCAGCCATGGCATGACGCCACTCCGAGAATTTGTTGGCAATGGTAAATGAGGTGGGTTCAGTGGGTAAGACAGGGGAAGTAGTGGCAGTGTAAGCTGCAGGATTGTAGGGAGTGGTTTGTTTGGGATTGGGTCGTAGGTTGGGTGGTCTAGGTCGAGGAGGTGGGTTGGCTTGCGGATTGGTTGAGACAGGTGTGGGTATTTGGTGTAGAGTAGCAGTGGGCGAGTTGGTAGGAGAGGGTGAAGGGTCGGTTTGGTCTGGTGGGTTTTGAGGTATAGGTTCGGTTGGGATAGGTGGGCCGTGAGGTATTGAGGAAGGTGTGGGTGACGTAGGGGGTTCAACGGTGAGGTCGGGTGGTAGGTCAGGAAAGATGGAGATATAGGGAGGTTCAGTTGGTAAGGTAGGTGGCACGGGTGTCGGATTGTGAAAAGGAAATATATGTTGAAGCGAACGTGGCGGGCAATATATATTCGTTCTGAGGTCGGGTCAAAGCACCGGTAACCATGGTGAACAGGGCTGTAACCAAGAAAGACACACGGAGTGGACCGAAATTCCATCTTGTGACGATTATATGGACGAAGATAAGGAAAACATTGACACCCAAAGACACGTAAAAAGGAGTAATCAGGTTTACGTTTAAAAATGTGTTCAAAAGGGGACTTGTTGGACGAGACACGAGAAGGGAGTCGATTAATTAAGTAGACAGCCGTCTCGAAGGCAAATTGCCAGAAGCGTTGAGGAAGATGAGATTGAGCTAAAAGGGTAAGCCCAGTTTCCACAACGTGACGGTGGCGACGTTCGACAGTCCCATTTTGTTCACTGGTGTGAGGGCACGAACGTCGGTGGATGATTCCAAGATTATTAAAAAAAATGTGTGAGATTTCGAAACTCGCCACCCCAGTCAGATTGAATGCTTTTTAGTTTAGTATTAAATTGTCTTTCTGACATTTTTATGAAATTAGTTAAGGCATAAAAAACATCAGATTTATGCACCAATGGATAAAACCACATATACCTAGTGTGATGATCAACACATAAGGGAAAGAATCGACAACCATCAATAGATAAAGTGGGCGCAGGGCCCCAAACGTCACAATAATCCAAATCCAAGACATTTGTGCTACGAAAATTTGAATTTGCTAAAGAGAGTTTTGAAGACTTGCCTTGCTGACAAGAGGTACATAATGAATTTGAAAGTTTATTTGAAACAGGTAAAGAACAATGGGAAACAATAGACTGAAAAACTTGAGCATGAGGATGTCCAAGACGTTGATGCCAAGTTGTGGAGGTAGCCTTGACAGCAGTGAAAGCGACTTTTGGAAGAGACTGAAAACGAGGAAGGCGGATGTGGTACAAGCCCTGTTCACTTGGACCCGTTAGGAGGGTGGTGCGTGTAGACTCGTCCTTCACAACAAAATAAGAAGAGTGAAATTCAAAAAAGACATCATTATCATGGCAAAACTTTTGGACAGATAATAAATTCTTTTTAAGTGCAGGGACATGAAGAATGTTATTTAGGTTAAAGGTTTTATGAGGGGAGTAAAGTTTGGTGGAGCCAATGTGCAAAATAGGTAGGGGATTACCATTACCAACAAGGAGAAAGTCATTACCATAATAGGGCTTAGCGTTGTCGAGACTAGATAAGTCTGGAGAGGAATGATCATTTGTTCCTGTGTCAGACAGCCAAGTAAAGCCAGCTTGGGAGGCAATGTCCGAGTGAGCAGCAAAGTTGGCCTGTGGAGTCACGCGAGATTGATTGGACTGGTTTGGACACTGAGATGGTAGGTGGCCAATGCCACAACGATTGTAGTGACCATAAACCATGTTCTGAGTGGAGGCCCAAGCAAACTGTCTTGTACCGTTGTCACGAGAACGACTGTTGGAGTTGTTGCGCGGCTGTCCTCGTGAGGATCCCCGAGAGCCACGGCTGCCTCGGTTAGAATTGACAGATCTGGGTGCAAAAAACGCTTGCGGTTGTGAGTTGGAAGCTCCCATAGGATTCAGTTGATACCCAAACTGTGCAGCCATAAGTTGGAGGTTGCTGAGTTGCTGTTGGACTGTATTAAGGTTGGATGGTGGGGTTGCCATGGGTGCAGCAGTAGCCAGAAAAGCTTGCGGGTTTGAGGCTGCAGAAGACACACCATGGACTTTGGCAATCATGAAGTCATGATCACTGAGGAGGCCATGAAGTTCATTGAAGGTAACAGGAGGAGACCGCGCCAGCAAGTTTGCCTTAAGACCATTGTATTCTTCACGGAGTCCTGAAAGTGTAAGCATGACTATATCCTTATCTTTCATGGATTCGCCAATGTTAGCTAGGGCAGTAGCGTATTCTTGCGCTCGGCTTAGGTATTCAGCAGGTTTCTCATCACCTTTCATGGTGATTCTAAGGAGTTGACTTTTTAGAGTAAACTCGTGAGAAGAGGTAACTGGTGCGTAGGCACGTTCTAATGAAAGCCAAATCTCACGAGATGTTTTACCTTGGACATGCTGGAAAGATTCTTCAGACACGGTTGATGTAATCAACAACCGAACATGCGCATCATTCGCGACCCATGGGAGATAACTTGGGTTATCAGTTGTAGTAGTTCCTGTTGTGACCTGCTGTTGTGGGCATGGGATGGTACCATCCACATAGCCGAACAAATTGTGAGAGACCAAGAAAGGTTCTATCATTGATCTCCAATGGCCATAGTTGGTAGGTTTTAGGTTAAAGGCGAATTTGTGAGAGTTGTGAATAGTTTTCTCCTGGTTTGTTAGGGTTGTGATGGCTGCCATAGTGATTGGAAGAGAGGGAGGAGAGCCGGAGGGTTTATTTTCGGTAAAGGTGGTGGCGGCTGCAGTAGGCAGCGCTGCTGCTGTTAGGGTTTCTGGCTGGGTAGAAGGTTTGGCAGCCGTGAATTATGGAGAAGCTGATTTGGCTCTGATACGAAATCAAACTTGTATTGTATTGTGTTGTTTTACTGAGTACATTAGAAGGTCCTTATATAGGACAATACAAGACATATAAAAGGAAACATAAATCAATTACAATAAATATGAAATCCC
The DNA here is from genome assembly GCA_030545235.1 of Helianthus tuberosus. NCBI lineage: Eukaryota > Viridiplantae > Streptophyta > Magnoliopsida > Asterales > Asteraceae > Helianthus > Helianthus tuberosus. The sequence continues at coordinate 146,925,439 of CM060374.1, forward strand.
TAAAATCTCGCATCTAATATTGACTAACACACCAAAGCTGAAATATGGAGAAAAGCACTTGTCGATGTGAGCAACATTGCTGGATGGGAGCCCAAGAACATTGCTGACGGGTAATATTTTTTATATGAAGTCTTTGATCTCATTTTAAGTTAAAGATCTCAAATTTGTTTGTAAGTCGTTCGATTTAGTTTGTTGATACGATAATTATCCGTGTATATCCAATATGCAGGCACGAATCACAATTCATCAAAAAAATTGTTGATACAATTTTGGATAGATTGTTCGTGTTAAATTCATGTGTTGATGAAGATCTTGTTGGTATGAGGGATCGGTTCCAAGATTTGGAATCACTATTAGACATTGGGTCGGGGGGTGTGCGCATGGTTGGTATATGGGGGGGTCGGGGGCAGTGGTAAGACTACTCTTGCGACTTCCGTTTATATGGAGCTCTCGCAACATTTTCAAGGTTACTGCATTGTGGAGAATATTAGGGTGGAAACAAGCAAGTATGGCTTAACTAAAATGCAAGAGAAATTTTTATTGGCTCTTTTCAAAAAAGAAGTGAATGTACATAGTGTTGTGGAAGGAAAACACATGATGAAAAGTATGTTATGTCGTAGAAAAGTGTTGGTACTTCTTGATAACGTCGATGAACCAGGCCAACTAGAGGCGTTAGCCGGAAAACATAATTGGTTTTGTAGTGGGAGTAGAATAATAATCACAACTAGAGACAAACATTTGCTAAGAACCCACAAGGTAGACCACGTCTATCCTGTCACATTATTATCGGATGATGAGGCTATCCAACTCTTTAGAAGACATGCTTATAATGAAGAAGACCCTGTAGAAGATTACGAGACGCTTTCATTACGTGTGGTTTCTTATGCTGTCGGGCTACCATTGGCAATTAAAGTTTTAGGTTCTTTTTGTACGACAAAAACAAGAAAGAGTGGATAAGTACCTTGGATAGACTTAATGATATCCCAGAAATGAAAATAGTGGAAAAGCTCAAAATTAGCTTTGATGGACTTAAAACTGTGGAAAAAGAGTTATTCTTAGATATTGCATGTTTCTTTAGAGGACGTTGGACGATAGATAAAGCAATGGAAATATTTGAAGCTTGTGAATTTCACCCTGAAATTGGGATAAAGGTGTTGAGACAAAAATCTCTCATTACTATATATGACTCTGAGTTCGGTGCTAGATTTGATATGCATGATCTCGTACAAGAAATGGGACACTACATTGTTAGAGGGGAACATCCTAAGAATCCTGAAAAACATAGTAGAGTTTGGAAACGTGAAGAAATCAAAGAAATGCGTCTTGAGGATGCAACAATGGTAAATGTTAAGTTTGTAAAAAAGATGCATTATATTATACGTGCATTGGATGATACTTAACTCATACATTGTTTCCTTCTTTATTGCAGGAAAATAACCAGATTGAAGCCATTTTATATGAACATTTGCCTGTTCTCCCATGGAAGATTCGTGATCATGATTATTCATTACCCTTATGTAAGCAAGTTTCAAACATGAAGAAACTAAGGTGGCTTAGTGTGTCAACTATGAGTCAGGCTGAGGATGAAGGGCCTAATTTTCTTTCAAATGAGTTGCGGTATATTGAGTGGTATAGTTATCCCGCAAGAAGTCCGTTCTTGAACGGTTTTCTACCAATGAAGCTTGTTGTTCTAAAATTAACTGATAGCAAGCAAAATGAACTTTGGAAGGGTGACCAGGTAATTCGTTTGTTTTGTGCAAAGAATCATTCGGCTATTACACAAACAAGCTGGTAAAAAGTGTATTTTTTATATATATAATATCTAAATATATTTATTTGAAATATATTAAAAATTATATAGTTTATTAGATATTTCGTATAAATTTATTTGGTGTCTTTTTATTTTTTTATGTAAGTTGACCGTAAAATAGAAAAGGAAATTATAGTTTTATACAACATAATAAGAGGCTGTCTATGAATGGTGATGGTTTTTGGTAACACGTCTAAACTTCCGCTTGTGAACACTAAGAAACTTATGCAAATAGTTTGTATGCTATTTACATGATTTCATGCCACAAATATAACTTAATATTATATCATGCTCATAGACTCTTATGTTAACTTGTCTTATACTTTGTAGCATCTACCACATTTGTCAGTGCTTCAACTTGTTCGCATGGAGAAGCTATTTAGCACACCGAATTTTGATGGACTCCCGCGTCTTAAAAAACTGACACTCCATTCTTGTAAGGAGTTGGAAGAGATTCACCCTTCACTTGGAAATCACACGATACTTGAATACTTAGAGGTATCACATTGTTACAAACTTAAAAGGCTTCCAACAATTAGTCGGATGAAAAACATGAAGGCTTTACTAATAATGCGGTGTTCATTGAAAGATGAGGATATGCCGTATGGTATTGGCGAGTTATCCAACTTACAAGAGCTAAATCTATGTTGTAATAGGTTTTCACGGCTAGATTTTAGCCTCTCGCAACTTACTCAACTCAAAAGCCTCAACCTGTCATTTTGTGACAAGCTTCTTGAATTGCCTGAGCTCCCATCAAGTTTAGCTCTTCTTAAAGCACACCAATGTGAATCACTGATACTTGTTAAAGATTTTTACAAAAACTGTAAACAATTAAGTCAAGTCTCACTTATAGATGGGTGGAGTGACAAATTATTACAATTCATGCTTAAGTTATCTCACTCTCCTTTTGAAAAATCAATTATTTAGTTCCATTTATTGATGGTGATTATAATATAATGAATTTGCGTTGATCAAATAGGGAAAGGCTATTGAAGATGGCTCTATGCGTCTCCAACTTGAAGGCGTTGAGATTCCAAAGGGGCTTACACCTCCTTTGCTTAGAGGACATTCTTGTAGATTGGAACTTCCCGAGAACTGGTGCAGTGACTTCTCTGGTTTCTTAATATGCGTTGTTACTTCATATGACTCTTTTGCCATTCCGTATCGTATATGCATAAGTATGAAGCATGTGAGTAATAAGGTTTCTGAAGATGATGTGGTTTGGGAGGAAAGACCTGGTGAGAAGTATATGACATGGGTGTGGTATGTTTCATTTGATTTATTGAGACACACTGCATGGTGGGATCAAACATACAAAGCTCTTTCTTTTGAAAATGAATTTGACACATGTAAGGGTTTTGGAGTTAGACTCGTTGAGAAAAGTGCAAGCGGTCTAACAGAAACACCGACAGATTCTTCTTCTCGTTTTACACCTAAGATCAAAATTCAACATGATTCGATAGCCGCACTAACAATATCCTGAAGTCCATATGAATGAACATGGACCTAGCATCTACACCAAGTGTATCTAAGCTAACAACTTGATGCAGAATTAGACAAGTCTTCTCTTGACATACATGGGGGGTTGAAAGGTGAGGTCGGATGTGGTAACCAACTAACTATATATATAATTTTTTATTCCCGTTTGTTGTATGCACTCAGTTGGCTATCTTTTCAACCATTTCTATCATATAGTAGTCATGAAGCACAACACCCCTTTTCTTTTCTTTCTCCCCCACTAGTGACGGACCCACCATACCATGTATTAAGGGGTAGCACCCGCACCCCTTGACGATCCGAAGGTAGTGTAAACTTTGGAAAAAATTGACGTTTTTTGACGTTTTTTCGATTTCGTTACCCATTTTTTCTGAAACGTTACCCCTAGAAGGATTTTTTAGATCCGGCACTGCTCCCTACCTGCACCTCCTTTACTGTCAAACAATTATGCAAGTCTTTTAAATGAGTTTATCAAATTATAGACCATTAAATTGACCAAGAAAACATCAAATATAGTACATAAAATCATTTAGAAATTCATAGAACATTAACAAGAAATTGGCAACCACCACCAACCCATGGCCACCGCCACCCCCACCATAACCACCCCCACCGCCATGAATGACGACTTCTGGATCTAGGGTTTTCATAACTTCGGATTTAGGGTTTACAATATCCAACAACGGCGGTGACGGTGGGATACGAGTTAAAGACACTTCCGTTGAAATAATGATTATGAAAATGTGATGAAGATGGAGGTGGTGGCGGTTGAGTGGTGGTGGTGGTGGGTTGTATGGTTTAGAGGATCCTCAGATGAAGAAGATGAAGATGGGATGATGTAAGTGGGTTTTTTTTTATTAAAGAATTATATACATATATTAAACCCATTAAGTCTAACCACCTCCCAAATCCATCTCCACCGTTAGATCTTGCTGAAACTAAATCCAGGCCGTTTAAACTCCATTTTTTAACCGCTATCTCGGCAGTTATGAGCAGTTTTTTAGCTAGGAGTTACCTCCGCAAATTTCGTCCACATGTTCTCCACATATGGCTCCTACAAAACTGGATTGTGGGTTGACGGTTACTCCCATCTCAGTTCATCTTATTTAAATAACCGCTCCCATGGCGGTTTAGGGGGAGTTTCTCAGCGGGTGGTTTTGCTCCTTATTATTCTGCCCATGACCTCCACTTCTATGGTGGTTATATCCTTATTTTATGGACCCATTATCTCCACCTCGATATCAAATTTGAGCTTCTCATCCTAAATTATGGGAAGGATGTACCCCACCCACGTTCTATCCTAAATTGTGGGTAACCTCCATATGGTTACCTCCTAAATTAGTCTATTTAAACCCATAACGTGTAGTGTCTTTAGAACACATTTTACCCATGTCTTCTCATCCAAGTTCTCGCAACTTATACGTCTATACCAATGTAAGTCACATTGTTTGTAAAATTTTTTATCAAGTTAATTGCTCTACAATAGGCAACCTGTCGTGCATTTCTAATTATGATTATACTATGTTAACATTTTCAGATATGCAGCAGAACAAGTGCATGCCCCTGCCACCTTCCAATGTATGCTATATTTGTAGTCACCATTTTAAAAGTTTGTTGTTTTACTTTTACATTACTGAAACTTCTAATTTGGTACATTGGTAACAAGGTTTCTTTTATGTAACATGGAAGGTCGGAGAGCAATCAACAAGCATATTAAATATAATACAGTTAATTTCAATTAATAAATCTTTAAATTCTATCCAACACTAAGAGATGCGTCCAGATACATACAACCAACCGGTAGCAGACTGTGAAGCCCAAGCTAAGAGGATGAACAGGTTTTTTAGACTAACACACACGTTTTATATTATGTTAACATCTTTTAAACAATGTATTCGTTTTTTTAGTTATATATCTACATAAATTGCAGACACAAAGTGGAAGCGTGGAGATTGTCTCATATGGGCCTCATGTTAGTCCCTACATTTCTCACATGCATGGGTAAAAAGTTTTTATTTTTGTTTTTATTTAAATTAAAAGAAGTTTTCTCAATAAGTAATCATTTAAAAAAAACGGCAGTATGAAATTAAGTAAAAGTGTGCATATACTAATACAAGTAAAACTTATTTTCATATTATATATGTATATGTATAATATATCTGTTGTGGTAGTTTAATTAACATACCCACAATTATATTAACACTTAATCAATTAATATTTAACTAATAAGTTGAACTAAAATTTTATGCAAATGGACATGTTTGGGATTACTAACATGTATACTCAACATAATATTCGACTAATTATGCACTTTTAGATGCAAATTGTGTAGCTAAAGAATTTAGTTATACACAACATAGCTAAAATTAAATATGACGGTTAATGTGATTTTGGGAAAAAATTTTATTTTAAGCACATTTAAAAAGTCTAAAAAGCAAACAGACATGCCCAAACATTTAAAAGTTAAAAAAAAAACTTGAGAAAAAAATATAACCCTTAATTAGACAACCAAGATTAACTAAAAATTGAGAAAAAATATAACCCTTAACTACTAACTAGACAACCGGGATCAACTCTCTTATAAAATTGTAAGCATAAATACATAGATCTTACCCATAGCCCAAAGAAAATATAGCATTTCCATCTTGAGTACAGTTACCAGAATCACCAAACAGGTTGTAAACATTTAATGTTAATTTGCCTTCGATAACTTAGAGAATGATGCTTTTCTTTGTAACGTTGATTAATTTTGTGTGCGCTTAGTATATGTTACCTTTGTTTCTCATGTTGTTTTGTACAGTTTTTTGTGTTTATAGGTTCATTCAGGTTAAAAGTAACAACCAAGTTCAGTGAGCCAATCACATATGAATAAACTCACCAAGCAGTAGATTTCCACGTTAGCTAATATTGCACTTTGTCACACCTTTAAGATATATTTTAAACGCCTTATTTCTCATTGTTTGCTTTGTTTGAACGGTTGGATGAGCTTGCATTAAATGAATTGCAATTGCTTTTTAAGAAATAGTGCAACTACATGTACAAAAAGAGTAGTATTTGGTGAGGTTTCATCCCTTTTTAAAATCTTAATAATTTGTATAACACGAAACTAAGCACCGTAATTACTTGCTAATTGCATATGAACATATTAAAATGGAGTCCATTAATGACAACAATAAATTTTGGTTATATTTTATTTTAAACGGGTCAATTCGGGTTGCGTTTTATTTCAAACGGGTCAATTCGGGTTGCGTTTTATTTCAAACAGGTGTTATAAAAAAATTAGTTAGAAGGGGAACGGGGTTGAGAGTCATAATGCATACTTATGTCATTAAGACATTAAAATACCCGTCCACCGGACGGGCATTAAACTAGTTTATAAGGGAGCAGATCAATTGACATAAATGCCTCCCATGTGAGGGCACATGACCAGTTTTTAACCAAGTAAATGGATAAGGTTAGTGACGGGGGCCAAAAAGGTTAGAAAATATGACGTTGAATGCTCAGATGTAATGTTAAAAGATTCTTTTTTGGGCTGATAAGGTTTAAGTGAAACAACCACATAGACCAAAATCGTAATTTACTCTAAAATAAAATAATAGCAACTCAACATGAAACCGTAAGTTTCAATATAACATGAAAAGAGGCACATGTAGAGTTATTAATCAACTAAAATAGGACCAATTGAAGTTAATAATCGATAAAGGAAACTTCCATTTTGCTCCCTGTAGTTTGGTCATTTTAACGGTTTTGCTCCAATCCTTTAAAATAGCAATTTTACTGTTGGGTTCGTAGGCTTTAGGGTAGCCGACCCTAATTAGGGTTAGCCGGCCCTAGTTATTAGGCCCACTTAGTTAACTTGTTGACCAGGTAGGAAACCCTAATCTTGTTCTATAAATACCTATTATGTAATTGTAGTCTCTGTCATTCTGTAAACAGTTGTGAGCATCTAATAAAAGTGAAACTAGTTGCAACCCGTGGACGTATGTCACCTTGACCGAACCACGTAAATTCTCGTGTTCTTTATTTTCTGCGTGTGTGTGTGTTTGTTCCGCTTCCGCTCGAGCCTACTCTAATCTGATACCCCTAACATTTACTCCCTGATCTATGAAGCCCATCACGATTTCACTCCCCGCCCCAAACAACATCCATTTTAAACGTTGAAAATTGTCACGTGCATAACACATGATGGACAATTATGACCATAACTAGACCAAAATCTAGACTCAAAACATGACAGTTTTTAACGTTTAAAATGGATGTCGTTTGGGGTGGGGAGTGAAATCGTGATGGGCTTCATAGATCGGGGAGTAAAATGACTATTTTTTAAGGATTGGGACAAAACCGTTAAAATGACCAAACCACATGGAGCAAAATGAAAGTTTACTCTAATCGATAAAACCGATTGAAGTTAATAATCGCTAATACCAATTGAAGTTAACTAAACATTGAAGTTAATAATTAATTATCGCTAACACCTATTGAAGTTAATTAATCATTGAAGTTAAAAATCGCTAATACCAATTGAAGTTAATTAATGATTGAAGTTAATAATCGCTAATATCCATTGAAGTTAATAATCGCTGATACAGATTGAAGTTGATAATCGCTAATATAAATTGAAGTTAATAATCACTGATATCCATTGAATACCGATTGAAGTTAATTAATGATTGAAGTTAATAATCGCTAATACCCATGGAAGTTAAAAATCGCTAAGGGGATCTTGGAGTCTTCTAGGGCGTCGGTCCTAATCAATGGGTCTCCGACATTAGAATTTCAATGTTATAGGGGTGTGCGTCAAGGAGATCCGCTCTCACCTTTTATTTGTATACTAGCAATGGAGGCACTAACTGGTTTCACGACAAAAGCATCTTCCTTGGGACTAATAAAAGGCATTTCTCTACCAAATAATGGTCCTGTTTTATCTTACATGATGTATGCAGACGATGTAGTGTTTATGGGGGATTGGGTAGAGAACTCAATTCGTAACGTTGTCAGGTTAATGAGATGCTTTTTTTCTCATATCGGGATTGAAAATTAGTCCTGGAAAATCTAATCTTTTTGGTATTGGGGTGGGAGAAAATACGGTGATTCATATGGCCTCGATAATAAATTGTCGGGCCGGAAAATTTCCTTGTAAGTACCTCGGGATCCTAGTGGGGGCTAACATGAACCATATCAAACATTGGGAGGGCGTGATCGACACTTTTAAAAAACGCTTGTCTTTATGGAAATCCAAAATGCTTTCGGTGGGGGGGGGGGGTTGATTCTACTAAAATCTGTTTTAGACAGTCTCCCTTTGTATTTCTTTTCATTGTTTAAGGCACCGCTTGGGGTCTTGGACAAACTGGAAACCCTCAGACATAGGTTTTTTTTTTATTTGGGGGGGGGGGTGACGAGAAATCTAAGACGGCTTGGGTTTGCTGGGAAAAAGTTATTGGACCGATGGAAAAGTGTGGCTTAGGGTTGGGGTCACTTAGAAACATGAATATCAGTCTTTTATCAAAGTGGTGGTGGAGGTTCAAACATGAAAAAAATAATCTTTGGGTGAAAAAAATACTGGCAATACACTTTCACGGTCGGTCGTCGGTGTATCTTCCAGTAAAGGAAGGCATCGCTGGTATTTGGAATGGGATTGTTCGGGTGGGCAAAGATTTTGAAAATTACAACCTAAAATTGGATCTACTCATTAAAGCAGAACTAGGGAACGGGAAGGACGTAAGGTTCTAGGTGGATAGATGGTATGGGGATGGGCCCTTAAAGGACTCATTCCCTGACCTATTTCGGCTTGAAAGTAATTGTCACACTCCAACCGGTGGCAGAATCATCGGGGCGTGGTACTGAGCGAAACAGATTGTCCAGAAGTTTCCATAACAACTATAATTACCAGTTATTTAAAGCATCACGTCCCATACCATGACATAAAAAGTAATATAATTATTACAGACAAAATCAAGTCAAATTGTTCTGTTCCGACAACTCAGATTTCAAATACAGACAGTTCGTTTATTTGTTTCTAGACCTTTCCTAGCCTCGATTTCACAGCAAGCCAAGCATCTAAACATCTTAAGCACCTGCCACATACGTTAAAGTAAAAGTCAATACACATAGTGTAAAGGTGAGCATACAAGTTTGATAGGTATAATAGAGTTCGAAAATCGTTTACGCATAACCAGCACATACACAGTGTGAAATGAAGCACGTTAGCTATCGACATGAACCTATCGATACCAATGACTGTGGGTTGACTGCCCAAGGCAGTTCGTAATACACACTCACCACTGTCAGCCATGTAATTACTTGTCCTTAACAACCCCTGAGTGAACAGGTGCTGAGTCCAAACTATAGTACTATCGTTGCTAAGGCAGGTAGACATCATTCCATGTGTAAACATAACAAACAAGCATTCATTAAGTCACGTATAACATGCAGTAAAGGTTAGCGTTAAAGTATTGCGTAGTGTGTTCGATGTGATTTAGTATAAGTAACGTATGTAACACCCAAAAGTGCGTAAAGCAAAAAGGGTTCGAGTATACTCACAGCGATGATGGATTGAAGGGAGCGCTTCGAGTGAGATTAGCCTGATCAGAACGATAGCAATAACGATAAGCGACGTGTAAAACGGTGTGAAGTGTCAATGGATTGGACGGTAATCCGATCGGGTGGCCGGTGTAACACCCCGGCCGAAGGCGGAAAAGCCAAAGGTGTCACGAAACTTGATAGAATGCATTTGAGCACATGGAGTTTAAATTAAGTTGAAATATGATTAAGGTTCAATTAAATAGATTGCATTCAAATCCAAAAGAAATTCTTGAACATAAACAAAATACAACATAACAATTACAATTGATTTCGGATTTAGTCTAAGGCATAAGTCTTGAATCAATCCTATGTAAAATATTCTTGCAAGTCATGTCATCAAACATTGTCACCTGAAACATATGTTAGGAGTAAAAGGATCAACAAACGGTTGAGTGAATTCATAGGTTTTGTTTCTGCAAAAATTGTCAATGTGATATAGATATAGTTTCAACAAAAAGTGGTTGTCGATATGTCTTTATAGCAAAAGAGTAATACATGTATTTACTTAGTGGTACATTCAAACCATTCAGACGTACTCGGTAATATCACCTCACTTCTTAGTTCTCACATTAGTTATCAATGCCACAACAATAGTTATCAATATCACAACAATAGTTTGAGAAGTGAAATGGGGCGTCAATCCTATAGCGCTATAATACAACCGATGGGCAAGTACATGTTAATGAACGTAAACTTCTTAAAGTAAACAACAAAGTATTAAGCAAATGCAAAAACAATCGGGGAAACCATGTATAGCAAATAGTTTGTATCACATTGTAACATATGTATCATCCCAAAAATAGTGTAAAAAGGGATTATGAACTCACCTTGATTTCGGTTAATTCCAAACAAGTATGCAAAGTGTGAGAGTTCTTGGAATTAAGATTCCACGTCACTCTAATTGATTGAACATGCAACAATATGGAATATGTATCAACAATAATATTTAATTGGATAATTTGGAAATCCTAAATCTATAGGATTCGGTAGTGTTTTGCTTAAATGGTAGTTATGTGGTTTGGATAAACTAACTAGAGAACTCGGAAAATGAATAAGGAATTATATATGAAAAATATTTCTTTGACAATAATTAGATTATATACGTACATAATTGAGTTACTACAAACATTTTAAAATAATGAATCAATTATATTCGATTTGTATAATTAGTTTAACATAAATAATTATACCAAAATATTTCATAAGTGATATAATTAATTTATAACTTATAATTGAATTTAGAAGTACAAAAATATATAATTATTTGGTAAATGATAATTATATAGTTTAAAGAATAAATATGATAATTATATAACTAATTATCAAAATAATTAATTTAAATCAGAATAATTAAAAATAACATTTTTAATTATTGAACTTTAATATTACTGATTTAAGATAATTATTACAGTTTTGAAATCATTTTAAATAAATAGAATGAATTTAAATGATTATAATAACAATAAATAAGTTTAGATAAGTTTAATTATCTAAATAATTAAATTAAATAAAATTTCAGATTCTAAATTTATATAAACTCAGAATAATGTATCTTTTGTCATAAAAATAGTCTTGGATAAAATTTATATAGTTATATAATTTAATTACCTTAAATTAAACTATATAAATAAGTATAAATATTGATTTATTTATATAAATATCAAATTTACATAAAATATCAGTAACAATATTATTTTTGTAAATTCCAACATGTAAAATAATTACTAAAAAAATTTCAATAATTAATTCATTAAATTCGAATTAATATAATTTTGTAAAGATTAAACTATTTTTAATTTATAAAAAATAGTTTTATAAACATTTTGACTAAAATTATATTTTTAATAAATGCGTCAGTGTTCAAAGTATTTATTCTAAAATGTTCAGATTTTAAATATTTAACACTGATTTAATATAAATTAAAGGACAAAACTGTTAAAATGAAAAAAAAAATAAACAATTTCACTATTTATCATCTTCTTCCCCAAAACTGGTCAACGAAAGTCAACCCTCCGATTTCGATTCAAAACCTGATTATAACCTAATTAAAATTGCAGAAACATTATAAAAGTGTAAACATACCGATTAGACGAAAAAGATTGAACCGATATTGGTTCAAACATCGGCTCGACCAAATTCCGGCGAAAGAATTTCCGGCGACATTTGCAGATTACGGTTCCGGTGGTTTTCGATGTTGTTTGAGTAATGTGAGAGGTGTAATATGATCGTGAGAATGAAAGGAACTTAAATACAGATCAAATTAAATCTCAGATCCAACAATAACTAGTGGGATTGTTTGGTTTTTATTTTTTTATAAAAATTCCGATCGACAATATGCTACGTGACGAATTGAAGTGAAAAATCGAGTTGGCAAAAAAAAAAGTTAGGACATGTGGGAAAGATTCGGATCAATTAAACAAGTAAAATGTGGATCAGGATCGGATTTATTTATTGTTTTTGTTGAAACCGTAACCTGCTGTTGCAGGCTATATAATTCAGTTCGTTTATAATGTCTATATATATATCATACAATAACGGATATATTTGGATTTGGCATGCCCGGCCGAGTGGTTATACGTTCACTTGTTAACACAGAGGTCTCGAGTTCGATCCTGGTTCACAGCGGTTAAACCCCTATTTTTTTATTTATTTAAATGTAACAGAAGTTACAGTTAGGTCCCTGAGGTTTCATGATATACAAAAATAGTCCCTTAAATAGCTAGTTAAATAGGTTAACTAAGTTAGGTTTTTGAATAGGAAACCTTATAAAGTATTTAACCCGGTTAGACTTTCTAGTTAAATAAGTTTCAAAAAGACAAAATTAGTCCCTGAAGTTCATCTTTCACAAAATGACCAAATGGTCCCTTGACTTTATTTCAAAAATAAATATATTTATTTTATTTAAAATATAAGTTTCAAAAATGACAATTTAGTCCCCGGTCTTTTGTACTTTCTAAAAATGACGGTTTTAGTCCTCGGACTTAAAATCAACATTTTCAAGCAAGTTTCAAGGAATGTAAATTAGATCCTTCAAATTGTAGTTTCACAAAATGTCATAATAGGCCCTTATAGTTTGTGTAGCCTTGTTTAATCGTATAAAACTCAACAAAATTATAATTGTTTCACGTGTTTGTATTGATATAAGCATGTATAAACATAAAGCTAAACATGTATCAAACAAATTGTATCACAAAATATGATATGTGTGTATCAAACAAGTACATGTTTGAAAATCAAGGTTGTTACAGCCGGTCGATCGAATGATAATCTGTTCGGACGGTCATCCGATCGGGTGACCGTGCGAGTGGATTTTTACCTCGTTTGGGATGGATGTGTTTATGTATGTTGGCTTGTCTTTTGAAGTTTTCGTTGAAGCATTTTGAAAATAGAGAAGTATCTCTACCTTTCAGGTCGGTCGATCGAACGGTCGGTCGATCGGGTAGCAATCCGATTGGCGAAACTTCTCAGATTGAGAACAAGTTCACAGCAGGACGGTCACTCGATCGGATGGCCATCCGATCGGGTGGCAATCCGCACGTACTGAACATGTTGAAAAATTGTTTAAGCGTTGGAGTCAAACATCACATGGTCGGGTGGCAATCCGTTCGATGTTCAAACCTCACAAGTTGGAATAAAGGTTAAGTGTGGGACCCAAGGTGCAAGCCGATCTAGTGGCTATCCGGTCAGGTGGCAATCCGATCGGACGGAAATCCGTCCCAGTTGACCTGATCGTCTTCATATTTGGTTGTTTTAATAGTTTGAAGTTTTCTCGAGACTGCACGATAACGTGTCAAGCAATAGAAACCTCGTCAAGACTTAGTGACCCGATCGGACAGGAATCACCCTAGCCCGACCAGTTAACTGTTCGAGACGGTGTTTCATGTTCAACCCGAAATCAGTATTCTCGTGGATAGAATCCAGATCTTGATCCAACACATCAACAAGAAGGAGTAGAAGATTAGAACAAGCTCCGATTCTATCGGTTTTGAGTGCATTGAGTGTAAAAGAGTTGAAAGAAAGCTTGAAAGCCATTTTTTAATCCTTTTCACAGTGAATATGTTCAGATCTATGAAAGATCTTTGTTTATTCATGTGGAAATCGTTCAGATCTGAGTTGTTCTTGGTGGACTGAGGCCAAAACATGAAGTTCTTATGAACACCATGATGACATCATCCTTGAACACCTCAAATCTAGTGATTTCATGGTTAAAAGTTAAGATTCAAAAGAAAGAAAAGTGTAGGAGTGCGTGTAGATCAAGAAAGTACAAGATTTAGGTTGAAAACTTACAAGGATCGCGAGAAATCGGAAGAAAAGTAGGCTGGAGTGAGTTCAAAGGGAGAGAGTTGTCAACATCAAGAGATGTTGACATATGAGGGTATTTATAGGGTTTCCATAAATGGAAAGGGGGAAAGGTGGCTGGTCGATCCAGTGGCACCTCGTTCGGGTGGCAGCTCGATCGAGTGGCACCTCTTTCGGGTGGTAGCTCGATCGAGTGGCACTTCGATCGGGTGGCAGCTCGATCGGCTGACCACTCGATTGTAGGGCTGTTCAAAAAACTCGAGGCTCGCAGTTCGTTCGAAGTTCGCTCGAAAAATGTTCGAAAAAAGCTCGACTCGAAAAAAGCTCGGCTCGAAAAAAGCTCGGCTCGAAATTGGCTCGGCTCGAAATTGGCTCGATGTTAACGAGCCGAGCCCGAGCCAGGGTAGGTTCGGTTCATGGCTCGCTCGTTAGTTGGCTCGTTGGCTCGCTCGTTGGCTCGCTCGTTTGGATATTTTTCATATTTTTTTAATATTTTTAGATCTTCATTTATATTATATTATTATTGCAGGATTTGTGGATTGTAATCAATTTCATTTCAATCTCTTTTAAAAGGGAACACTTTATTCTTCAATCAATCGATTTTCTATTCTTCAATTTCATTTCAATCGATTTTTCTATGCAAAACCCATAATACCCATTTCTTTATTATTTACCCTCTCTCTCTCTCATTTTCTCTAACCAAAAGTCCCGTAGCCTCTCTCAAATTTCAATCTAAAATTTTACAAAGTGACACAAGAGCATCAAGAGGGGAGCAAGGATCATCACACTCATGGTTAAAATCTTCATCGCGATACTATCATCTTGGAGGTAGAATTATAATTTATTCGTTGTGTAATTTTTTCTTATCTTTGATTCATGTTCTTATTTTTTCTTATTCAATACATAGCACTTGGGGGTAGATCATAGATTGCGTTTTTTTTATAAAAACTAAATATGCAGTTGCGTTAATTTTTTTTCTTCGCTTCAATTTTGAAATGCTTATTTCTTCGCTTCATTTTTCAAATGCTTATATTATTGGTAGAGCAGTTTAGAACTTTCTATGATATATATTAGAGAAATAATTTGGATTTTCTCTTTTGATTGCTTACTGTTTTGATTTTGATTTACTGATACATATATTGACAAAGATGTATTATTGTGTTATTATTTTGTAGGAACCAAGATGTCTTCAAACGTAGAATCTGTTGTTGCTGGAGCCATTACCCCAAATGTTGATCCCGTTGAGTTAAGTGATGAAGACAATGTCCAGCTAAACGAGGAAGCAAATGATATGGTTGATGAAATTCTAGACAATGAAGGAGATGGTTCAAAACGGAAGTCTTCATCTGGAGCTTGGAGCCATTTTACAACTGTTGAAGTGCAGGAAGACGAGAAAATGGTTAAGAAACATGAGTGTATGCACTGCAAGAAAAAATATGTGCCACAAAGTTCAAGGACAACAACACATCTCTTGCGACACTTGAAGAAGTGTGTGTTTGTCAAACGCTTGAAAGGTACAAAAGGTTTTATTAATTTTCAGCCGTCTGATAATGAAAATGCATCTAAATTTAATGCAATGGGTGGTTATGATCAAATGAAATGTAGAGAAATGATTGCAAAATTGATCATAGCTCATGAGCTACCTTTTTCGTTCGTCGAGTATCATTGGTTTAATATCTTAATGAAGTATAATAACCCACTTTATCAAAAGGTGAGTAGGGCAACCATTAGGAAGGATTGTATAAAGGTGGTTGAATTAGAACGAGAGAAGTTGAAAAAAGTCTTAAAAGGTGTTGATATGATCTCCCTTACTAGTGATTGCTGGACTTCTAACCAAACAATAGGCTATATGTGTTTGACAGCACACTATATCGACTCTAACTGGAAAATGCAAAAAAGAATTATTGGTTTCAATGAGTTGGCACCACCACATAGTGGTGAGGTTATTTCGGATTCAATCTTAGAGTGTCTTATTAAATGGGGCATTCAAGACAAAATTGGTACAATTACTCTAGATAATGCTTCTAGTAATGATAGGGCTGCTTCAATTTTGAAAAATACTTTTCAAGGGAAGGGAAAATTGCATTTTGAGGGAATGTTTTTTCATGTGAGGTGTTGTGCTCACATATTGAATTTGGTAGTACAAGACGGATTAGGAACAATTGATTGTTGTCTTGTGAAAATTAGAGATGGGGTCAAGTATTTAAGGAAGTCCCCGGGTCGTCTTTTAAAGTTTGGTGAAATTGCTATAACTCTTGGAATTCAAACCCGTCGATCTTTGTGCATAGATGTAAAAACTAGATGGAACTCCACACATCGAATGCTTGAATCAGCTATGCATTACAAACTTGCCTTTCAAGGTTACGCATTGAGAGATTCTAACTTTGAATGGTCTCTCACCGATGACGAGTGGAATAGGGCTCAAAAGGTTTGCAAAGTACTTGAGGTTTTTTTGGATGCAACAAATTTGTTTTCGGGTACATCATATCCGATGACAAATTTGTTCCTTGTCGAAATTTTTAAAGTAAAAAAAAGAGATAACTAGTTGTTATATCTCAAATGATGGTTTTTTGAAAAAAATGAGTGAGCCGATGTTCGAAAAGTTTGAAAAATATTGGGGAGAAATTGGGGTTCTTATGGCAATTGCTTCAATTTTAGATCCACGTTTTAAGAAGGTCTCAATTTCATGGACTTTTGGGAAGTTATATCCGGCCAATGAAGTTGATGGTCGGGTTGAAGATGTGATAACTAGGTTACAGTCTCTTTATGTAAAGTACTCCACCGCATTTCACATGGCTAGGTCTTCTAAGAACAACATGACGAGCACATCATCCGGGGGCCCAGACGTCCGTGATAGACTTGAAGATGATTTTTATGCTTTTCTTAAGTCTAGACCAGTTGAAAATTCACAAAAAAGTGAAGTTGAGGTGTACTTAGAGGAGCCTAATTATATAGTTTTAGAAAATAAAGAATTTGATGTGTTAA
The DNA here is from genome assembly GCA_030545235.1 of Helianthus tuberosus. Taxonomy (NCBI): domain Eukaryota; kingdom Viridiplantae; phylum Streptophyta; class Magnoliopsida; order Asterales; family Asteraceae; genus Helianthus; species Helianthus tuberosus. The sequence goes on from CM060374.1 coordinate 146,942,612, forward strand.
GCTGGTGGAGTCAAAATTCCAGCAAGTTTCCAGTTTTAAGCAAAATGGCTCGTAACATTTTTAGCATTCCAATTACAACGGTTGCTTCGGAATCGGCATTTAGTGCCGGAGGACGTATATTAGATGACTACCGAAGCTCTCTCACAAAAGATATGGTCGAGCTTCTAGTTTGTGGAGGTGATTGGATAAAGTCCACATCAAAAACAACTATTCAAACATTACAAGTAAGTTTATATTCATATTTATCGTTCATCTTTAATTTTATAATTTTATTACTTACATTTTTATTTTATTTATGCGTAGCAATTGGCAATGGAAGAAGAAAATTTAGAAGTTCCAATCCCGACAAGTGACGATGCATTTAATTGAAGTGAAGCATTTAATTGAAGTGAAAGGTAATTTTAAATTTTGTATAGATTACTGCAATGTTTTATATTTGTGGTATATAAATATGAATGATCTCATGATGTTTTGAAGATGGAGAATGAGTGAAGTTCGGGATGTTTTGAAGATGAGATGACACCTTAACGTTTTGTTTACGCTTTTGTCTTGTTTACGTTTTGAACTTGGTTGTTTATGTTTTGAACTTGGTTGGTTGTTTCCTGTTTTGGTATGATGTTCCCGCATGTACTTTGGTTGTTTATGTTTTGAAGTTGGTTGTTTCCTGTTTTGGTATTATGTTCCAGCATTATTAATGTAATGAAAAAATGTTCTACTTATAATTTTTATGGTATTATGTTCCTGCATTAGTAAGCCAGCTACATATGTTCAACTTTTATGGTTTAATATATAATCCCAGCTACAAAAGGTAGTTTTTGTATATTTTTTTTTTAAAAAAGAGCTGGCTCGAACTTTTTTCGAGCCGAACTCGAGCCCATATTTTCAGCTCGCAAAAATTTTTGAACCGAGCCCGAGCCGGCTCGTTTATCTTCGAGCCCGAGCCCGAGCCCACATTGGCTCGGCTCGGCTCGGCTCGTTTACACCCCTACTCGATTGGAGTGATTCGCGCGACGGGTTTTGTAGTTTTGATTTGTTTGCTGAGCGTTGCGATGCGATAGAGTTTCTCATCAAATTACTTTTAATCCCAACTACTATATCTAACATACACTCACTATAATCACTGCGTTTAGCGTTTCGATTCGATAGCGATGCGATAGATTGCGATTTCGATTAACACCTCAACATAAACATAACATGCACAGGTAACACATAAATAACACACACACGTAAAACAATATCCAACACACATAATTCGAGTTGCGAATGCGATAGCGATAAGCGATAAATTGATTAAACATGCGATACACATCGATTGAACCTCGGTTAGTAATAAATACTCCACATAATACAACTAACGTAAAAGCATAAAAGACTATTTACAAGTCAAAGAAGCCAAAACAGGAATTGAGCAAGGAGTGACATATCGAAATTAGCAATCTTGTCTCCCTTTGACTTCAATCTTGACTTTGACTTTGACTTTCGAAACACGGGGTGTTACAGCCTCCCCTACTTAAGGGAATTTCGTCCTGAAATTAGGCCGAAGCCGTAACAAACAACTGCGGATACTTCGCCTTCATGTCGCTTTCGAGTTCCCAAGTGAACTTTGCGCCTCGTTTGCCTTCCCAGCGAACTTTCACAATGGGAATGCGTGAGCGTCGGAGTTGCTTGGTTTGGCGGTCCATGATTTCGACAGGCTTCTCCACGAAGTGTAGTGTTTCGTTTACTTGGAGATCCTAGAGAGGTACAAACAGATCATTTTCAGCCAGGCACTTTCTGAGGTTAGACACGTGGAAAGTCGGGTGGACGTTACTAAGTTCCTCCAGAGTTCGAGTCTGTAGGCCACTTTTCCGATCCTTTCCAGGACCTTAAAGGGTCCAATATATCGAGGCGCGAGCCTTCCTTTCTGGCCGAATCTGACCACACCCTTCCAAGGTGATACGTTTAGGAGTACATGGTCACCAACGTCAAATTCAAGGGGCTTGCGTCGTCCATCGGCGTAACTTTTCTGACTACTCCGAGCTTTCAGTAGATTGTCTCGAATTTGGAGGATTTTGTCAGTCGTTTCTTGCAATAGCTCAGGACCGATTAATTGCGAGTGCCCGATCTCGTGCCATACAATAGGCGATCGACATCTTCTTCCATACAAGGCCTTAAATGGTGCCATTTGAATGCTGGAATGATAACTGTTATTGTACGAGAATTCGAATAAAGGCAAGTATGCGTCCCAATTACCACCGAAATCTATGACACACGAACGGAGCATGTCTTCTGGGGTACAAATCGTTCTCTCAGTCTGACCGTCGGTTTGGGGATGAAAAGCGGTACTTAGATTTAGCGTAGTACCGAGAGCCGTTTGAAACGTTTCCCATAGACGCGAGGTAAACCGAGCATCACGGTCAGAGATGATGTCGCGAGGCGTCCCATGGCAACAAATGATCTCATCGGTGTAGATTCGGGCTAATCTTTCTACCTTGTAGTCTTCTCGTATTGGCAAAAAATGAGCAGATTTGGTCAAACGGTCAACTACAACCCAGATACTGTCGTGACTTGATGGCGTACGCGGAAGTTTCATTATGAAGTCCATAGCTATACTTTCCAACTTCCACATAGGGATCGTGGGTTGTTCAAGTAAGCCAGAGGGTCTTTGGTGCTCGGCCTTGACTTTCGAGCAAGTCAGGCACTTCCCAACATAGAGGGCGATATCTCTCTTCATGCCCGGCTACCAGTACTTGTAGCGAAGGTCCTGGTACATTTTATCGGCACCGGGATGAATGGAATACCAGGATTTGTGGGCTTTGTCCATCAAAATCTGTCGCAAGTTGGTCCGTTTAGGGATCCAAATTCGATCCAGATAATGGAATATCCCATTCGACTTATTCACAAGATGGGCTCCATCGTGGTAGATCCTTTCCTTCTTCAAGGTGTGTTTGGTAAAACACACGTGCTGAGCTTCGCGGATGAGGGTTTCGAGGTGATGCTGGGCTGGAATATTATGAGCGCTATGCAAATAGCCTCGTCGGCTTAGAGCGTCGGCAACGACATTTGCTTTGCCTGGATGATAACGGATCTCACAGTTGTAATCGTTGAGAAGTTCTACCCATCGGCGTTGACGCATATTAAGTTCTTTCTGGTCGAAGATATGTTGTAGGCTCCTATGATCGGTGAAGATCGTACACTTAGTACCGTAAAGGTAGTGTCGCCAAATCTTTAACGCAAAAACAATTGCGCCTAGCTCGAGGTCGTGGGTCGTATAGTTCTTCTCATGGATCTTGAGCTGACGAGATGCGTAAGCGATAACCTTGTCCCGTTGCATGAGAACACAACCAAGTCCAAGATTTGAGGCATCACAATAGACAATGAAGTCGTCGTTTCCGTCGGGTATAGTGAGGACGAGAGCATTGCAATGCATATGCTTGAGAGTTTGTAAGGCAGACTCTTGTTCAGTTCCCCAAACAAAAGGCTTGTCTTTATGTGTGAGAGAGGTTAACGGCACAGCGATTTTTGAGAATCCTTCGATAAATCATCGATAATAGCCTGCTAGTCCGAGAAAAGAACGGACTTCAGACGGGTCCTTCGGTGTAATCCAACTCTTAACAGCTTTGATCTTCGCGGGATCGACGTGAATACCTTGACTATTGACAACATGACCAAGGAATTGAACCTCCTCCAGCTAGAACTCACACTTGGAGAACTTGGCATAGAGTCGATTCCCCTGGATTAGCTCGAGAACCAAACGTAGATGTTGCGAGTGTTCGGTTTTCGACTTGGAATAGATCAGGACATCATCGATGAACACGATGACGAAGCGGTCGAGATAAGGTTTACACACTCGATTCATCAGATCCATAAAAACCGCGGGTGCGTTAGTTAAACCAAATGGCATAACAACGAATTCATAATGGCTGTATCGCGTTCGGAAAGTGGTTTTGGGAATATCCTCTTCTTGAATGCGTAGTTGGTGATAGCCTGAGCGTAGATCGATCTTCGAGAAACACGTAGCACCTTGTAGCTGGTCAAACAAATCATCAATTCGAGGCAGGGGATAGCGATTCTTGATAGTCAACTTATTCAATTCCCGATAGTTGATGCACATCCTGAACATCCCATCCTTCTTTTTGACGAAAAGGATTGGCGCGCCCCATGGAGAGGTGCTCGGGCGAATGAAGCCTTTATCAAGTAGTTCCTGGAGCTGACTCGAGAGTTCGCGCATTTCGGACGGAGCGAGTCGATAAGGAGCTCTGGCAATAGGGTTTGCTCCAGGAATGAGGTCGATACGAAAGTCGATATCACGACTTGGCGGTAGACCAGGAAGATCATCAGGAAACACACTAGGAAATTCACGAACCACAGGAACATCTTTCACTTCTGTCTTTCCTTTCTTTTCCTTCTCCGCTACTACAACGTTAGCCAAGAAAGCTCTGTATTCCTTGCGAAGATACTTGCTAGCTTGGATACATGACATGAGCTTTAGACCCTTCAAAGCAGTCTCGCCATAAATGTCACGGCCTTCAACCCGGTTTTACCCGTTTCAGGAGCCGTGGGACAGAAACCCCTGGTATTGTGTATTTTGGCAGCGGAAAGTTTTAACAGGATCTTTTAAATTGAAAATGCCCAATTATTTTATTTCATAATTTGGGACAAACCCCGTAATTTACAATAGAGGAATTTCACGAGGAAATTCCCTGTTTTACAAAAAATGTTTATTTATTTTACTGAGCCACATTCCTCAAGCTGGGGGGCTATACAGCACTTATCCCTGGTTCACAGTAAATCACCTTAAACATGTTTAAAAAGATTTTATCAGCGGGGAAATACTGGCGAGTCACTCAATTTAATTAAAACGACACATAGTTATGAATTACATCATAAGAGCGATTACAATGGCTACTATCTTATTTTTATCTGGCGCCGTGTCACACCCTGGTGACGATGGTCATACCACTATTGGGTCCTTTCACCCAAGTAGTGATGATTATCACTGTTAGGATTGTTAACCTAACCGTGAGAAATTAGTAATGTGCACAATACCCCACTTGCCAGTGATTCAAGATAACCACGACTTAATCCCTGTAATTATAACTTTTGAAAATGATTTGAGGTTTAGTAAAACAGTTGATAAAAGAGAATGACTCACTTTGCAAATTTAGACGGGCAGAGTTTAGCCTACTGATTTAGCCTTGTAACCTAGTTTAAATAACAATGCACACGAAACTAGGTCAGTAACTTAATACAACTCTTTACGATAAACTCACGAAATCAAAACCCTCACGACGAATAACAAAGTATAGCCCAAATATGGGCAGCACTTAAACATCCATCGGATCGGTTTCAATCGATCGGACATTGTATCGTAGCAGTGATCGAGTTATTACCCTTGATCGTAGCATGCAGAAAATGGACGTTTTGAACTGAAATTTCGAACACAGAAGCAAAGTCCCATGCACAGGCTACTTATAGCAACATTTTAGGTTTTACGCGGCCCGCGTAAACCTTCACTTATACCTTACGCGGCCCGCGAGGACCCCTAGTCTACGTGTAGGGCTAGCGTGTCATAGGTAGGTTCGCCACGTGGCCTGGAACGCACCCCCGATCACCAGCTGTCCTATCGCGGCCCTCGTAAACCTACTCTTAGGTTTTACGCGGCCCGCCTGAAACTCAAATTTCTTGTTTTCTTGGTTTTTCATGTGTATTAGGGTTTCAGGGGTCCGGGTTTTTACTTACGAGTCGTTTTTGGTCATTTTTGCAGGTCCTTACATCCTCCCCACCTTATTTAAAATCTCGTCCTAGAGATTTACGAAAATAAGTGTGGATACTTTCGCTTCATTTCCGATTCCAGCTCCCAAGTGTACTCAGGTCCTCTTTTCGAATCCCACTTGACTTTGACTAGTACCAATCTTTTGTGTTTGAGAAACTTGATCTTTCTGTCTTCTATTTGGAGTGGTTTCTCCACGAATTTAAACTTTTCATTTACCTCTATGTCTTGAAGAGGTACTACCAGTGACTCGTCAGATAGACATTTCTTAAGGTTAGATACATGAAATACATCATGTACTCCAGCTAGCTCTTCTGGTAGTTGTAAGCGATAGGCAACTGGTCCTATTCGTTGGGTAACGATAAACGGTCCTATATACCTTGCATTTAGCTTTCCTCTCTTACCGAATCGAACTACTCCTTTCCAAGGAGAAACTTTCAACAGTACCTTGTCTCCAACTTGAAACTCTAACGGCTTACGTCGATTGTTTGCATAACTTTTCTGGCGATCTCGAACCGTCTTTAGTCTTTCCTTGATTTGAGTGATCTTGTTGGTGGTTTCTTGCACAATCTCGGGACCTGATAATTAACTTTCTCCTATTTCTGCCCAACAAACTGGAGTTCGACACTTTCGTCCATACAGTGCTTCAAATGGGGCAGCTTCGATGCTTGCATGATAACTATTGTTATAGGAGAATTCAATTAAAGGTAAGTGGTCATCCCAGTTTCCCCCATAATCTATGACACATGCTCTAAGCATGTCTTCCAGAGTTTGGATTGTCCTTTCACTTTGTCCATCGGTTTGAGGATGGTAGGCTGTACTTAAATTTAGGCGGGTCCCCATTGCTTCTTGGAAACTTGTCCAGAAATGGGAGGTGAAACGACTATCCCTATCTGATACAATGGAGAGTGGAACTCCATGTAAGGATACTACTTCGTCTACGTACAACTTTGCTAACCTTTCCATGCTAAAGGTTTCTTTCATTGGTAGAAAATGGGCTGATTTGGTTAATCGATCCACAATCACCCAGATTGCGTCGTTACCTTTTCTGGTCTTGGGTAACATAGTTACAAAGTCCATGGTTATCAGTTCCCATTTCCATACGGGAATTTCTAGTTGTTGCAGTAGACCTGAGGGTTTCTGGTGTTCTGCCTTAACTTGTGAACAAGTAAGTCACTTAGATACATATCTAGCTATGTCCTTTTTCATTCCTATCGACCAGAAGTTATTTCTTAAATCTTGGTACATCTTATTATTTCCAGGATGCATGGTATACCTAGATTTATGAGCTTCCTCTAAAATCTTATCCCTTAAATTTCCTTGCTTAGGTACCCAAATTCTTTTCTTGTGGAATCTCCAAATTCCATCAACTCCTTGCTCTAGTTCTTTCATTCGTCCCTTCATTACTTCAGCATCATCCTTGATTACTACTTCCTGAACATTCTTTAGTTGTTCCATTAAGTCTAATTGTAAACTTAATCTAAGAGCACGAGTTCGTCTTTGTTTCTCATGATACTTACGACTTAAGGCATCTGCTACTACATTTGTCTTTCCTTCGTGATATTGAATATCACAGTCGTAATCACTTAGAATTTCCATCCATCTTCTTTGCCTCATGTTTAATTCTTTTTGCCCAAATATGTACCTTAAACTCTTATGATCTGTATAGACAGTAAATTTACTTCCATACAAATAGTGCCTCCAAATCTTAAGGGCAAAAATTATTGCTCCCAATTCTAAGTCGTGAGTCGTATAATTCTCTTCGTGCTTTTTCAATTGCCATGAGGCAAACGCAATTACCTTTTTGCGTTGCATTAGCACACATCCTAATCCTAACTTAGAAACATCATAATAAACTTCAAAATCTTCTATTCCGTCTGGTATTGCTAGAATAGGTGCATTTGTTAACTTTTGCTTTAAAATCTTAAAAGCTTCTTCTTGCCTAGGTCCCCATTCAAACTTAACTGTTTTACAGGTTAGCTTAGTTAATGGCACAACTATCTTAGAAAAATCTCTTATAAAGCGCCTGTAATACCCAGCTAATCCTAGAAAGCTTCTAACTTCCATAGCTGATTGCGGGACCTTCCATTTGGTGATCGCTTCGATCTTGGAGGGATCTACGTGAATACCTTCTTAATTCACCATGTGACCTAAGAATTGCACCTCCTGTAGCCAAAATTCACATTTCGAGAATTTGGCGTAAAGCTTTTCATTTCTTAACAAAGTTAAGAGTGCTCGTAGATGCTCACAATGCTCGTCCTGACTTTTGGAATAAATAAGTATATCATCAATAAAGACAATTACAAATTTATCCAAATACGGTTTACAGATTCTATTCATCATGTCCATGAATGCTGCAGGAGCATTTGTTAGCCCAAAGGGCATGACTGTAAACTCGTAGTGACCATACCTAGTTCTGAAAGCTGTTTTAGGTATGTCTTCTCCTTGTACCTTCAGCTGATGGTATCCGGATCGCAAATCTATCTTAGAAAAGTATCTAGCTCCTTGAAGTTGATCAAAAAGATCATCAATCCTAGGTAATGGGTATCGATTCTTAATTGTAACCTTATTTAATTCCCTATAATCGATACACATTCGCATTGAACCATCCTTCTTTTTCACAAACAACACTGGTGCTCCCCACGGGGATGAACTAGGTTGTATGAATCCTTTGCTTAATAATTCATCTAACTGCTTTTTCAATTCTAGCATTTCGGTGGGTGCCAACCGATAAGGTGCCTTAGCTATCGGTGTAGTTCCAGGAATTAGATGAATTCTAAATTCTACTTCCCTATCGGGTGGTAATCCCGGTAGTTCTTCCGGGAATATATCAGGGTATTCTAATACTACAGGAATTTCCTTAAGTTCCTTGCCTTTAGTGTTAATGACTACCGAAATCATATACACTATTCCTTGTTTTCTTGAATAATTGGCCACTTTCATGACTGAAATGAACTTCATTGGCTTTCGTGGCTTATTTCCTGTAACCATAATTATTTCTCCTGTGGGTGTATGAATTTCTATGGAATTCTTATCACAGAGGATTCGAGCATGGTTGGCTACCAACGAATCCATTCCTAACACAACATCGAATCCAACTAAATTCATAGGTAACAGGTTTGCAGAAAATTTATGGCCTAAGAGTTCTATCTTTCCTTCTTGTAAAACCTTATCTGTGACAACTGGCTCAAACCGGTAATTTCCGTACACTTTAATTAGTGCTTAATGACTGTAATTATGTGTTTAATTGTCAGCAATGTCTGAACACATGATTAAACAAGTGAATTCATGCATGTTGTATACTACAAAATATTGCTTTATGCATAAACGAGAGCGTTGCGTCAGAATAATAGTAAACTCACCGGTAAGACACACTGTGTCGACTGAACTGCAGAAAGCAGTCAGACATTAGAATTGAGGCCTAGGTGTAGGTCCGGCGACAAAAATACATTAAAACCCTAGAGTATGTGTAAGGGTTTAATTTATGGACATTGCGAAAGCAAAAATATGCACTAAAATGCACCCGAAACGCACTTTAAGTGCAGAATTTATACAAATCAGCAATAATTCAGCATTTAGACATATAAATATTATGTAGAAATGTCGTTTTATTATCCAGAATATTTCCCTAAGTGTTGGGAATTGAAAGAGTACAAGAAAGGTAATTAAACGACACTAAAAAGTGTAATTTAGCACTTTAACGAATCGGTATGTAACCGAACAACCGGACTATACCCGGAGCATGAAAATATTGTTAATAGCATTATTTATCTTTTTCCGAGCCAGTTAGGGTCTCTGAATACCCTAACACCCATTGTAACGCATGACACACCACTAACCAAGTTAACTACTTAACTAACCTACTTATCTTAACTAGTAGTTAACTAACTACTTGAAAACAAACTAGAACCCCCCCCCCCCCCCCATGGCCGATTTCGGTCCCCATGTAACTAGAGCAAGTACCACACTTGATTATAATAATTACTTATGTCTAATATCTACTAGACATAGTGACCTTTGGTCCATAATCACAAGTTTTGTCTATAAAATCTAGCATTAACACACATGACCATTCTTCACATTACAACAACAACACACTCTCTTCTTTCTCTCTAGTAACTCACGGCCAAACATCCCTACTCCATCCATCATATTTTTGATCTTGGTCTTCACATTTCAAGCATCTACAAGTGTTAAGGGTCGCATATTAGGAACCTTGGTGCAAACGGAAGGCGAAGGACCTCTCTACTTTGCTTTTATCCACCTCTTTTGCGCATAGATTCTTCCCTAGCCTCGAGCTAGAGGTATAATGCTTAAAACTTATATTTGAACTTATCTAAAGTGGTTAAAAGGATTTGTGTTGGTTAAATCTCGTTAAAATGCGAAAAGATGCACAAAAGTCTACTAAAAACATGAAAAATAGTGGTTAATAGCACATAAGTTGTGTAAAAGTTGTAGTATTTGAAATATATGGTTATCTAGACCCGATCTATGATGTGGTAGCTCGGATCATCGTTTAACCTGGTTTGGTAAGATCATGGATCTTAACATAAAGCTATCTTAGAAGTAACAAGGGTTAAAAGGTGAAACCCTACCACACATAAACCATGAACTTGTGTAAAAATGTTTTAACTTGTACAAAAGTGTTTAAAATTAGTAGATCTATGTATCTACAAGTGGTATTTTCAAAAGACCAAGCATCAAAAGAAATCACATGTTCTAAATCGGATCTTACACAAACAAAAGTGGTTTTTGTGAACAAACAAGTGTGTGGATACTTGTGTAACAAAAGTTTTAACGAAGAAATAGTTTTCGTAAAAACCGACTAGAAGTTGTAGAACTTCATGTTCTTTAAAAATAAAGTTTTTAAGAAACTAAAATTATTTTTAAAGATGGAAAGACTTACTAAATGTGTTAGTGAGTTACTACACATTTTTGTAAATATTCAAGTTCATGAAATGGAGAAACTAGTGATTATTGCTGATGAGTATTGTTGATGATTATTGATGATTGATGATGATTTAAAAGAAAATAAACACACGTTTTGAAAACGTGGGAAACCTCCATTTTTAGGGGAAACTCTGTCAAAATTTTTATAAATTTTGACACTTAGAAAAAATATAAGTTTTGAGAAACTTATTCCCTAAAAATGTGTTTAAAAGTATTACTAAGGTTTCCCTAATTTTTGGTGATGAGAAATGGTGATTTTTCAAGAATAAAAATGGATATTAAGTATATATTTTTGAAAGAAAAATATATATTATTTGATCACCAACTTTTGTGCTAAGTGTATATAGTATGTGTTATACGTGCTAGTGTATTAAGACTTAAAAATACACTAATTACTCATGAGGAGTAGAAATATAAAAATACACATACAACATACAAGATACATAATTCGGGTGCAAAGTGCAAAACACAAAAGACTTATATTTATTTTAGAGATAATAATATAAGTAAGATGCGTAGTTAAAAATATAAGAATATTTTTAACACAAGAAAATATACACAAAAGAGAGTGACTGTACTTGTGCGACGCAAGTCTAGTGACTAACGTTAAGAAAACGCGTATAGGTTACGACGTTAATTAAGCAAATCCGGTGGAGTTTACGACGCTAGGAACGCAAAGTTGTGAGTTCATGCTCCCCCTTTTCTCTTTAACTGTTTTCAGTTTTTATAACTTCGGGGGTGAAATACATGTACAAAAGTACAATATTTATAAGTGGTATGATATAAATACAAGAAGTACACTTGGTGAGAACGAGAACCAAGTGTGACGAAATAAAAGAATACGAGAAGTACGCTTGGTGAGAACGAGAACCAAGTGTGATGAAATATAAGAATATGAGAAGCGCACTTGGTGAGAACGAGAACCAAGTATGAGGCGCTATGAGAAATGATAACAAGAAACGCGCTTGGTGAGAACGAGAACCAAGTAGGATGCGTTATGAGAAATAGTGTCACGAATAGGGTACAGAAGCACCATTAATCGTGTACATACTTAGACCGCAGAACAAAAGGTTAGATCTAACGGGTGCCTGGCAGCCACACTCCCGGTCGGGGCGAGAACCGAGGAGTGCTTTTGTGTCTCAGAATATACCAATTAAATGCCTTAGGTTTGGTGACTTCCTATGTCGTGCCACATGTTAATGGCTTTGCAACCCATTAACAATCTGATAATTACAGAAATACTGTATTTACATAAAATTCATACCATACTAAAATTGAGATATGACTTGAAGTACGTGGGGTACTCAAGAAGATTGAATTATACTTGAAGTACGTGGGGTACTCAAGAGAATGAGAATTATACTTGAGTACGTGGGGTACTCAAGAAGAAATTGAAATATACATATGTACGTGGTGTACACATGAAACTGAATTTATATATGAAAACTGGATTTACTCACAAACTATGTTTTCATACAAAGTATACAAACATGAAATACAAAACTGCATGAATTCACACCAACATTATGTTGATGTTTTTCCAAAACTCACATGTATTTCAGGTAACTAGGATGGATGTGCGCGTGGTCTTACTCATGCTCGTGGATGTCGCTTATGTTTATCTCTAAATAAAGTTGTAAACTTTTAAGACAATGCTTTATGCGACTTAGCGATGTAAACGCTAACGTATGTTTTCAAATTATGGTATTTGAAGTTATTTTCTTGAGCATGTAGTATGTTTACTCTTCGTATGCAATGAGAACCTTTCATGATCACACCTCGTGCTTCCGCCGTAGAAAGGGGTGTGACAGATTGGTATCAGAGCTGCGATTGTAGTGAACCAGGATTCCTTCTCGAGTCTAGTCTACAATCTCTAGGATCCTTTCACGAAAACAATTTTCAAAGAGTTTTCATTGCATAAAACGTCCCGCGACATCCACTACCTGAAACTGTCTGCAAGAGTCTAGAAAAGACACTACGAGACTTAGAGTGCACTTGAGTAGCACTTGTCGTTGACTAAGAAATTACTTGCAATTATGTGTGATAATTAGCATGTACTAGATGTAGAACGTCACAAGTATATGTGACTTTACCTGAAAGCAATGGCCCATCTGAAGGAAGAAATACGAGGATGAAACGAACTGTGCGGACTGTGCAAGGAGTTACGTAATTATGGATGCATACATAATTATGGAATTCAGTGCACAGAAACCACAGCAAGTCTTGTCACGTATAGATTCCCTCAGTGCAAGCCTACCAAGTACTCTGCTAGAGTAATAATTGTTTGATGTCACTTATGTGGTATATATACCTGTGAATATATATGATACTACTGCCTAGTAGGACGATATCAAACAAATGTGTAACCATGTTTTGTTATGTTCTGTCAGAACATGGCACCCAGGAAAGCTGTGAATGCTCGCAATGACGATCAACCTCCTCCTCCCCCACTGCCAAGAACTGCTGAAGAGCTGAACGCTCTACTGGAGGAAAGGATCTCCGCTGCTATCGCCCAGTACGAGGCGAACCGTACTCAGGACAGTGGAGGACCAAGCAACGCTAGGCGTAATGGGAATGGAGATTCGTCTGGAGACAATGCAGCTCAAGGTAACCTTGAGACACTGTACTAAGCATGAGGAAATTTATGAACGGCCTTTGTTTCATTATTTCTTCGATTGCTCACATGTGAATTGGTTGAATCAATTCCAGGCTGCACTTTCAAGCAGTTCCTCGACTGCAAGCCGATGAACTATGATGGCACAGGAGGTGCAGTAGCATTTGTGCGCTGGACGGAGAAGACTGAAGCTACTTTCCGCATGAGCAAGTGTGCCGCGGATCAACAAGTCACTTTTGCTACTGGGTTATTCGTCGATGAAGCTCTGACTTGGTGGAACCTGCTAGCCCAAACTTTGGGTGATGACGCCGCTTATGGCCTCACTTGGGAGGAACTGAAGGAAAGGATGAGAGAGAAGTACTGCTCTCGTGCGGAACTCCAAAGGCTGGAAACAGAGTTCTGGCACTTAACTATGGAAGGTGCTGACATCAATGGTTACACTCGAAGGTTCCACGACCTGTCCAGAGTGCTTCCCTACATGGTAACTCCCGAATTCAAGCGTGTTGAACGCTACATTTGGGGACTGGCCTCAGAGTTTCGTGGCATGGTGACGTCGGCCAAACCACAAACAATCACCGAGGCTGTAACTCTGGCTGTCAGCCTGACTGAAGATTGTGTTCGTATGAAGAAGTTATCACTAAACCCAACAGAAAAGACCGAGACTTATGCTGAGTCGTCCGGTGACAAAAAGAGAAAGCATACGAGTTTGAACCAAGGAACTCGCAACAACAAGAGTTTTAGCAAGAAGCGCGACACTAATCCGCCTCAGGAGATGAAAACCCATACAACCAAAGCATACCAAGGCTCCATGCCTAGATGCCAAAAATGTAAGTATCATCATGATGGAGCTTGTCGCATTCCAAGGTGCGACAAATGTGGTAAATTGGGTCATCAAACAGAAGACTGTTGGGGAAAAGGAAAGAACCGAAATGGGAACGGTGCTGGTAACAAGAATGGCAACGGGAAAGGGCAAGGATGCTTCAAGTGTGGAAGCAATGATCATTTCATGAAAAACTGCCCAGAGAGAAACAACGCTCCGGCTCGAGCATTTGTGATTGGAGCAAGAGACGCACGCGAGGACCCTAACGTGGTCACCGGTACGTTTCTCATTAACAATCACTTTGCATCCATATTATTCGACACTGGCGCCGATTATAGCTTCATGTCTGTGGAATTTAAACGCACACTCGGAATAGAATCTAGTAGATTAGAAATTCCTTATTCCATAGAACTAGCCAATGGTAAACTTGTTGAATCGGGCGAAGTTGTTAGAGGCTGCACACTAGAACTTGGTGAACGAAATTTTAGCATCGACCTCTTACCTATTCAATTGGGTAGCTTCGATGTAGTAGTCGGAATGGACTGGTTGTCCAAGAACAAAGCTAAAGTTATTTGCCATGAGAAAATCATTCGCATCCCTTTAGCGAGTGGTGAAACTCTCATCGTGCATGGAGAAAAACGAGACGCGCCTCTTCGAATCATCAGTTGTATGAAGGCACAGAAGTGCTTAAGGAAAGGATGTGTTGCTTTCCTAGCACACGTTATAGACAAGAAAGCTGAGGAGCCGAAACTCGAAGACATTCCTGTGGTGAAGGAATTTCCTGATGTGTTCCCTGAAGATCTGCCAGGACTACCTCCGCAACGACAAGTCGAATTCCGTATAGACTTGGTTCCAGGAGCTGCTCCTGTAGCCAAGGCACCCTATCGACTTGCACCATCCGAAATGCAAGAATTATCTACACAGCTCCAGGAGTTGTTGGATAAAGGATTCATAAGGCCAAGCTTCTCACCCTGGGGAGCTCCAGTATTATTCGTGAAGAAGAAGGATGGAACACTGCGGATGTGTATCGATTACAGGGAACTGAACAAGCTCACAATCAAGAATCGGTATCCGCTACCAAGGATTGATGACTTATTTGATCAATTGCAAGGATCAAGCTACTATTCCAAGATCGACCTTCGATCTGGATACCATCAGCTGAGAATCCAAGAGGAAAGCGTACCAAAGACTGCATTCAGAACGCGATATGGGCACTACGAATTTCTTGTGATGCCATTTGGGCTGACGAATGCACCAGCGGTCTTTATGGATCTAATGAACCGCGTATGCAAACCATATCTCGATAAATTCGTGATTGTATTTATCGATGATATCCTGATTTACTCGCGAACGAAAGAAGAGTACGAGCAACATCTCAGAACCATCTTGGAATTACTGAAGAAAGAGAAGCTTTATGCAAAGTTCTCGAAGTGCGAATTCTGGATTCGCGAAGTACAATTTCTTGGTCACGTGGTGAATGAGAAGGGCATTCATGTAGACCCGTCCAAGATTGAAGCAATAAAGAATTGGGAAGCTCCCAAGACCCCAACCGAAGTTCGTCAATTTTTGGGCTTAGCGGGCTACTATCGGCGATTCATTGAGAATTTCTCGAAGATAGCTCAACCGCTAACGACCCTTACGCAGAAAGACAAGAAGTACGACTGGGGTGTTAAACAAGAAGAAGCCTTCCAGTTACTTAAAAACAAGCTAGGCGATGCACCGATACTATCATTACCCGAAGGCACTGAAGACTTCGTGGTATACTGCGACGCCTCACGACAAGGCTTGGGTTGCGTGCTTATGCAACGCCAAAAAGTCATCGCTTATGCTTCAAGACAACTGAAGGTTCATGAGAGAAATTATACCACTCACGACCTGGAGCTGGGTGCAGTGGTATTCGCCTTGAAGATTTGGCGACACTATCTATATGGTACTCGATGTACAATCTTCACAGATCACAAAAGCTTGCAACACATATTTGATCAGAAGGAATTGAATATGCGCCAGCAACGTTGGGTCGAGCTGCTAAATGATTACGACTGTGAGATTAAGTACCATCCTGGAAAGGCAAACGTTGTAGCGGACGCGTTGAGCCGAAAGGAAAGGGTTAAGACCCTAAGGGTTCGAGCATTGGAAATGACGATTCGAACGAACCTCACTGCACGCATTCGGGATGCACAACAAGAAGCTCTTAAAGAAGAGAACCGTAAAGCTGAATACCTCCGGGGTGCATTGAAGTACATGGTGCCAAATGAAGAGGGAGCCTTATACTTCAAGAAGCGTATCTGGGTTCCACTCTGCGGTGGCATACGTGAGGTCATCCTTAATGAAGCCCACAAATCGAGATATTCGATCCATCCAGGATCGGACAAGATGTACCAAGACTTGAAAGAGTACTATTGGTGGCCGAGACTCAAAAGTGACGTTGCTGTCTATGTTGGAAAATGCCTAACCTGTGCTAAGGTTAAGGCCGAATATCAGAAACCGTCCGGCCTCCTACAACAACCAGAAATTCCCGTGTGGAAGTGGGAACAAATCTCGATGGACTTCATAACGAAGTTACCCAGGACCCCGAGAGGGCACGATATGATATGGGTAATCGTTGATCGATTAACAAAGTCTGCGCATTTCCTACCAATCCGAGAGAAGGATAGCACTGGAAAGCTGGCAGAGATATACTTAAGAGAAATTGTGGCACGTCATGGAGTGCCAATCTCAATCATTTCAGACAGAGATGGACGCTTTGTCTCAAGAATCTGGCAATCATTTCAGGAAGCCTTTGGATCTCAGTTAGATCTGAGCACGGCATTCCATCCGCAAACAGACGGCTAGAGCGAACGGACAATACAAACGTTAGAAGATATGCTTCGCGCATGTGTCATGGATCTAGGCGGCAGCTGGGATACTCATCTACCTTTAGTTGAGTTTTCCTACAATAACAGTTATCATACGAGCATAAAAGCCGCGCCGTTCGAAGCACTGTATGGCCGCAAATGCCGATCGCCCTTATGTTGGGCAGATGCCGGAGATAAACGTATGGTTGGTCCTGAACTTGTACAAGAGACAACCGACAAGATTGCGCAGATCCGAGAGCGCATTAGGGCGGCTCGAGAGCGACAAAAGAGCTACGCCGATCCAAATAGAAAATCGGTAGATTTCAAGGTGGGAGACAAAGTGTTGTTAAAAGTCTCACCTTGGAAGGGCGTAGTCAGATTTGGAAAGCGTGGAAAGCTGAATCCACGATATATCGGACCATTCAGAATATTGAAGAGAATTGGTACCGTGGCATACAAGTTGGAGTTACCGGAAGAACTTAATGGAATACATGATACGTTTCATGTATCCAACCTGAAGAAGAGTCCAACGCAAGAAAACGTGACCATCCCGATGGATGAAGTGCATATTGATGAAGCCCTCCGATTTACAGAGCAACCCGTTGAGGTTACCGACTGGAAAGTCAACAAGACCAGGAGGAGCAGTGTGAAACTTGTCAAAGTACGTTGGAGCTCTAAGCACGGACCCGAGTATACATGGGAACGTGAAGACCAGTTCAAGAAAAAGTATCCCCACCTATTCAAGAAGACTCCGGCGAGAGTTAGTTCAGTCTGAATTTCGGGACGAAATTCTTTTAACGGGGGGAGACTGTGACAACTGGCTCAAACCGGTAATTTCCGTACACTTTAATAAGTGCTTAATGACTGCAATTATGTGCTTAATTGTCAGCAATGTCTGAACACATGATTAAACAAGTGAATTCATGCATGTTGTATACTACAAAATATTGCTTTATGCATAAACGAGAGCGTTGCGTCAGAATAATAGTAAACTCACCGGTAAGACACACTGTGTCGACTGAACTGCAGAAAGCAGTCAGACATTAGAATTGAGGCCTAGGTGTAGGTCCGACGACAAAAATACATTAAAACCCTAGAGTATGTGTAAGGGTTTAATTTATGGACATTGCGAAAGCAAAAATATGCACTAAAAAGCACCCGAAACGCACTTTAAGTGCAGAATTTATACAAATCAGCAATAATTCAGCATTTAGACATATAAATATTATGTAGAAATGTCGTTTTATTATCCAGAATATTTCCCTAAGTGTTGGGAATTGAAAGAGTACAAGAAAGGTAATTAAACGACACTAAAAAGTGTAATTTAGCACTTTAACGAATCGGTATGTAACCGAACAACCGGACTATACCCGGAGCATGAAAATATTGTTAATAGCATTATTTATCTTTTTCCGAGCCAGTTAGGGTCTCTGAATACCCTAACACCCATTGTAACGCATGACACACCACTAACCAAGTTAACTACTTAACTAACCTACTTATCTTAACTAGTAGTTAACTAACTACTTGAAAACAAACTAGAACCCCCCCCCCCCCCATGGCCGATTTCGGTCCCCATGTAACTAGAGCAAGTACCACACTTGATTATAATAATTACTTATGTCTAATATCTACTAGACATAGTGACCTTTGGTCCATAATCACAAGTTTTGTCTATAAAATCTAGCATTAACACACATGACCATTCTTCACATTACAACAACAACACACTCTCTTCTTTCTCTCTAGTAACTCACGGCCAAACATCCCTACTCCATCCATCATATTTTTGATCTTGGTCTTCACATTTCAAGCATCTACAAGTGTTAAGGGTCGCATATTAGGAACCTTGGTGCAAACGGAAGGCGAAGGACCTCTCTACTTTGCTTTTATCCACCTCTTTTGCGCATAGATTCTTCCCTAGCCTCGAGCTAGAGGTATAATGCTTAAAACTTATATTTGAACTTATCTAAAGTGGTTAAAAGGATTTGTGTTGGTTAAATCTCGTTAAAATGCGAAAAGATGCACAAAAGTCTACTAAAAACATGAAAAATAGTGGTTAATAGCACATAAGTTGTGTAAAAGTTGTAGTATTTGAAATATATGGTTATCTAGACCCGATCTATGATGTGGTAGCTCGGATCATCGTTTAACCCGGTTTGGTAAGATCATGGATCTTAACATAAAGCTATCTTAGAAGTAACAAGGGTTAAAAGGTGAAACCCTACCACACATAAACCATGAACTTGTGTAAAAATGTTTTAACTTGTACAAAAGTGTTTAAAATTAGTAGATCTATGTATCTACAAGTGGTATTTTCAAAAGACCAAGCATCAAAAGAAATCACATGTTCTAAATCGGATCTTACACAAACAAAAGTGGTTTTTGTGAACAAACAAGTGTGTGGATACTTGTGTAACAAAAGTTTTAACGAAGAAATAGTTTTCGTAAAAACCGACTAGAAGTTGTAGAACTTCATGTTCTTTAAAAATAAAGTTTTTAAGAAACTAAAATTATTTTTAAAGATGGAAAGACTTACTAAATGTGTTAGTGAGTTACTACACATTTTTGTAAATATTCAAGTTCATGAAATGGAGAAACTAGTGATTATTGCTGATGAGTATTGTTGATGATTATTGATGATTGATGATGATTTAAAAGAAAATAAACACACGTTTTGAAAACGTGGGAAACCTCCATTTTTAAGGGAAACTCTGTCAAAATTTTTATAAATTTTGACACTTAGAAAAAATATAAGTTTTGAGAAACTTATTCCCTAAAAATGTGTTTAAAAGTATTACTAAGGTTTCCCTAATTTTTGGTGATGAGAAATGGTGATTTTTCAAGAATAAAAATGGATATTAAGTATATATTTTTGAAAGAAAAATATATATTATTTGATCACCAACTTTTGTGCTAAGTGTATATAGTATGTGTTATACGTGCTAGTGTATTAAGACTTAAAAATACACTAATTACTCATGAGGAGTAGAAATATAAAAATACACATACAACATACAAGATACATAATTCGGGTGCAAAGTGCAAAACACAAAAGACTTATATTTATTTTAGAGATAATAATATAAGTAAGATGCGTAGTTAAAAATATAAGAATATTTTTAACACAAGAAAATATACACAAAAGAGAGTGACTGTACTTGTGCGACGCAAGTCTAGTGACTAACGTTAAGAAAACGCGTATAGGTTACGACGTTAATTAAGCAAATCCGGTGGAGTTTACGACGCTAGGAACGCAAAGTTGTGAGTTCATGCTCCCCCTTTTCTCTTTAACTGTTTTCAGTTTTTATAACTTCGGGGGTGAAATACATGTACAAAAGTACAATATTTATAAGTGGTATGATATAAATACAAGAAGTACACTTGGTGAGAACGAGAACCAAGTGTGACGAAATAAAAGAATACGAGAAGTACGCTTGGTGAGAACGAGAACCAAGTGTGATGAAATATAAGAATATGAGAAGCGCACTTGGTGAGAACGAGAACCAAGTATGAGGCGCTATGAGAAATGATAACAAGAAACGCGCTTGGTGAGAACGAGAACCAAGTAGGATGCGTTATGAGAAATAGTGTCACGAATAGGGTACAGAAGCACCATTAATCGTGTACATACTTAGACCGCAGAACAAAAGGTTAGATCTAACGGGTGCCTGGCAGCCACACTCCCGGTCGGGGCGAGAACCGAGGAGTGCTTTTGTGTCTCAGAATATACCAATTAAATGCCTTAGGTTTGGTGACTTCCTATGTCGTGCCACATGTTAATGGCTTTGCAACCCATTAACAATCTGATAATTACAGAAATACTGTATTTACATAAAATTCATACCATACTAAAATTGAGATATGACTTGAAGTACGTGGGGTACTCAAGAAGATTGAATTATACTTGAAGTACGTGGGGTACTCAAGAGAATGAGAATTATACTTGAGTACGTGGGGTACTCAAGAAGAAATTGAAATATACATATGTACGTGGTGTACACATGAAACTGAATTTATATATGAAAACTGGATTTACTCACAAACTATGTTTTCATACAAAGTATACAAACATGAAATACAAAACTGCATGAATTCACACCAACATTATGTTGATGTTTTTCCAAAACTCACATGTATTTCAGGTAACTAGGATGGATGTGCGCGTGGTCTTACTCATGCTCGTGGATGTCGCTTATGTTTATCTCTAAATAAAGTTGTAAACTTTTAAGACAATGCTTTATGCGACTTAGCGATGTAAACGCTAACGTATGTTTTCAAATTATGGTATTTGAAGTTATTTTCTTGAGCATGTAGTATGTTTACTCTTCGTATGCAATGAGAACCTTTCATGATCACACCTCGTGCTTCCGCCGTAGAAAGGGGTGTGACATTATCTATGTTAACAGAATTTTCATCTGCCGTTTCTACCGTAAAAATTTGCCTTAACTTAGTTAAAGGTAGCTTAAGAGCTTGGCAGAATGAAGTATTTATAAAACTTTGGTTTGCACCAGAGTCAAATAATACTTTCGCGTAAATGTCGTTTACCAGAAACGTACCAGCTATTACGTCCGGAATCAGCTCTGCTTCTTGAGTAGTCAGTTGGAAGGCTCTTGCGTTCTTCTTATTAGTTCCTTCAGCTGGTTTGGCCTTGTTGTCAGTTGGTTTGACCAGTTTAGGGCAGTCTGGTCTAAAATGTCCAGCTTCTCCACAGTTGAAGCAGATTGTTGATTTCTTCCTCCTGCAATCTTCTTCTTGATGCTACGGAATCTTGCAGAAGTTACAGTACCCCTTACATTTTCCAAAATGCTTCCTTTTACAGGTACTGCAAAATTGAGCCGTGGAAGATTGCCCAGTCCCCTTTTTCTTGAAATTGCTATTATTACTCACCCGGAATCCTTGGGTAATATTTTGGGCCACTTCCTTCTTCCGGTTTTCTTCTCGTGTGCGTACCAGCTCGTCGGTTAAAGTGTTGGCTAATTCCACCGCATCGTCGATTGTGCGGGGTCTCGCAGCTTTGACGATATTCCGAATTTCGCCAATCAAACCCTAAATATAGCGAGAAATAAGCACCAGTTCTGGCGAAGCCAGGGTTGGTACAACTCTAGCATATTCGAAGAATGACGAAGTATACCCTTGACAATCAACATCCACCATCCGGTGGTTAGGGAACTTATTTGTCATTTGTTCCTTTTCATATTCGGGGCAGAATTTTCTTTCCACTAGTCCCTTAAATTCTTCCCAATTCATGGCATAAGCCACATCACTTCCTTTAGCTTGTAGTACTGTGTTCCACCATTCTAACGCTCATTCTTTAAAAAGATGTGACGTGTACATAACCTTGTCTTCCTCGGCACATTTACTTATTTTAATTACTGCTTCGGTTTTCTCTAACCATCGCTGTGCAGCCGTTGCCCCTTTGTTACCTGCAAATTCGATTGGTTTACAGGCAAGAAATTCCTTGTAAGTGCAACCAGGCGTTGCAGTTTTCATTTTCTTAAGAAACGGGGCTTGCATCACACCGTTGTTATTGTTGCCGCCTCCATTTACACTGTTACTAAAATTGTCGTTGTGAGTACGTTTACTGGGAGTAACTGGTTGAGGTTCAACTGGATTTCAGGCAGCAACAAGGATTGCAGGAATAGCATTGGCTATTCCCTGAGCAACGATGTTTTCTATATCTTGCCTATTAAGAAAGTGATCTTCATTGTTTTGCTCAGATTGATTAACTTCGTTAACTGGTTCATTGACGGCGGGTTCCATCTGATAATTATCAATATATAAATATATAAATTATTAGCACAAAATGAAATAAGCAATAACCAGTCACAATAAATTAATCACACATAATCATGTTAGCACGTATAGCCAAAATTGTCGACTTTGCGACTTTCATATTTTTATATATATTAGTATGCATCCTTACACACCTTTTATATTACAAAAGTTTTATTTTAGTTATTTTACACGATTTTATTTTATTATTTATTATTTTATTATTATTAAACACATAACCACACAATCACCACATCCGATCCCTGTCAGCTGGCACTTCAGAAACGACGTTCCCTCTCGTCGTATTTCCATGATATCCTCTCCCCCACTTCCCGGATTCTATTTCCTGCGTCCACCAGCTCCTCGCCATAGTGGCGGAGTTCAGCCAATTTTTCTGTGCTCATAGGTGGGTTTGGTGCAGGCTCAGGGTCAAACTGGGGGAAATAGGTGTTAGGGTTATTCAAGAGATTCTGAAATTGCCAGTCAGTTGTCCACCATTCTTCCAACTCTCCTTGTAGGGGTCGGGGGTTGACAATAGGATCTGGGATAGCAGGTTCCAAATTAATTGGAAGTTGTGATTCAGCTGGATAATTGAAGAGATTTTCATCGGCAGGTCCGATGAGGTCGCTATTTGCCAGTTTGCGATCCAGCTCCTCCCATGGTGGCATTTCCTGGGCTTGCCCTGAACTTTCCCTGATTTCCTTTCCTTTGCCTTTATCTTTTGGATCCTCAGTCTTTTTAATCTTCTGTGCGGCTGGCTTCTTCCTACGCCCACATTTTCAGTCCAAGATTCTCCGTCTCTTTTTCGGCTTGGGTTTCTCCTGGGCTTGGGCCTGGAATGTCATGGGTTCTTCAGTGTCGGCATGATAACCGGAAAAGCCCCCGGAAACTTCCATGTCAGCAGAGTAGATGGTGAGATTTTGAAGAGCTTCAGACTACTCACTCATGCTATTAGAATACAAGGAAACACAAAATCCTAGTTAGAATGTTATTTATTGCAAATTTCCATAGAATCACAGAGCGGCAATTAAATAAATTAAGTATTTCTAAATACTTAATTGGCTTAAATCAGTGGCTCTGATACCACATTTTTCTGTCACGGCCCTCGACCCGGTTTTACCCGTTTCAGGAGCCGTGGGACAGAAACCCGTGGTATTGTGTTATGTGTATTTTGGCAGCGGAAAGTTTTAACAGGATCTTTTAAACTGAAAATGCCCAATTATTTTATTTCATAATTTGGGACAAGCCTCGTAATTTACAATAGAGGAATTTCATGAGGAAATTCCCTGTTTTACAAAACATTTTATTTATTTTGCTGAGCCACATTCTTCAAGCTGGGGGGCTATACAGCACTTATACACATAGTTATGAATTACAACATAAGAGCGATTACAATGGCTACTATCTTATTTTTATCTGGCACCATGTCACACCCTGGTGACGATGGTCATACCACTATTGGGTCCTTTCACCCAAGTAGTGATGATTATCATTGTTAGGATTGTTAACCTAACCGTGAGAAATTAGTAATGTGAACAATACCCCACTTGCCAGTGATTCAAGATAACCACGACTTAATCCCTGTAATTATAACTTTTGAAAATGATTTGAGGTTTAGTAAAACAGTTTATAAAAGAGAATGACTCACTTTGCAAATTTAGACGGGCAGAGTTTAGCCTACTGATTTAGCCTTGTAACCTAGTTTAAATAACAATGCACATGAAACTAGGTCAGTAACTTAATACAACTCTTTACGATAAACTCACGAAATCAAAACCCTCACGACGAATGACAAAGTATAGCCCAAATACGGGCAGCACTTAAACATCCATCGGATCGGTTTCAATCGATGGGACATTGTATCGTAGCAGTGATCGAGTTATTACCCTTGATCGTAGCAGCGTTTTGACACCTTAAAACTCGTTTTCAAGCACAAAATGGACGTTTTGAACTGAAATTTCGAACACAGAAGCAAAGTCCCATGCACAGGCTACTTATAGCAACATTTTAGGTTTTACGCGGCCCGCGTAAACCTTCACTTAGACCTTACACGGCCCGCAAGGACCCCTAGTCTACGTGTAGGGCTAGCGTGTCATAGGTAGGTTCGCCACGTGGCCTGGAACGCACCCCCGGTCACCAGCTGTCCTGTCGCGGCCCGCGTAAACCTACTCTTAGGTTTTACGCGGCCCGGCTGAAACTCAAATTTCTTGTTTTCTTGGTTTTTCATGTGTATTAGGGTTTCAGGGGTCCGGGTTTTTACTTACGGGTCGTTTTGGTCATTTTTGTAGGTCCTTACAATAAACACACAACAAATCACCATTCGCCAGCAAGAATCGAATCATCTTATCAAAGCATACTACTTCAGCATGGTTTTCACGAAGAAAGTCCATGCCTACTATGATGTCAAAACTTCCGAGTTGTATCGGAATAAGGTCGATCGGAAAGATGTGATTGTTGAGTTCAAGAGTACAATCACGGAGAACGGAATTGACAGCGACGGTTTTTCCGGTGGCAACTTCGACATCGAACGTCGAGGGGAGATGGGAGCGCTTACGATTAAGGAGCTTCTCGAATTCAAATGACACAAAACAGTTATCGGCTCCAGTATCAAACAAACACGAAGCATATAAACCATTCACGAGAAACGTACCATTAACCACATTGTTGTCAGCCTGGCCTTGGCGCGCATTGATGTTGAAAGTTCTGGCACAGGCGGTTTGTTGCTATTGCTGCTGCTGTTGCTGGGGCTCTTGTTTCACAACCCTGTTTTGGCACATGTTCGCGAAATGGTTGGGATCACCACACGCGAAGCAGACTCTGGCGTTGATCGCGGGTGCCTGAGCCGCTTGTTGGCCTTGAGGAGCTGGAAGTAGAGCTTGATGAGCAGTAGCTTGAGCTGGTGCTTGTCGAGGACCTGTATGACAGTTGGCAGTGAAGTGGTCATACATGTTGCAGTGCACCCAAAATCTGCAGGCAATACCCACCGGATGGTGATAAGTACATGTCGGGCAAGCAGGGTGAGGGTCAATGTATGCACTCTTTGCGGACGGTGCATAGGTAACTGGTGCTGGAGCTGATCGGTGCTGAGATTGCTGCTGAACCGGTACGGCTTGAAGTGGGGCAGCAGTGCTAGTGACAACACAGTTCTTGTTGCTGGAGTTGCTGTTGTTGTTCTTCCTCTTGCGACGAGAGGACTTTGATGATTGAGAAGCGGCGGCGGTTTCAGCGGTTGGTGCAGTGGTGGCTTGGTGCAGGTTCTTGGTAGCTTTATCCCAAAATCCAGCTTTGACTCGCTTGTCATTGATTTCAGCGGCAAGCAGGTAGATCTCTTCGATTGTTGCTGGCTTTGAAGCATGCGCAAAATCTGCAACGCAATCCGGCAGAGCTCGGATGTACTTCTTGATCGTCATTTTAGCAGTCTTGACTTGATCAGGACAGATAATACTGAGTTGCTTGAAGCAAGCAGTTAAAGCAGCGTTGTCGCCATCCTTCTGCTTTAGATGCCAGAATTCGTCCTCCAGCTTTTGGCGCTCATGGGGAGGGCAAAACTTTTCTAGCATGACGTTCTTTAACTCATCCCATGACAGACCATTAGCTGCGTCATTTCCGCGTTTGTTTCTCTCGGTCGTCCACCAGTCTAATGCGCGGGACTGGAAGGCGCCGGTAGCATTCAGAGTGCGGAGATTGTCAGGACATCCAATCTGACGCAGGGTGACTTCGATTGAATCGAACCATTGAAACAAAGCCGTAGGGCCATCTTCGCCAGTGAATTCTTTCGGTCCGCAAGCTTTGAACTGTTTGAAGCTAAAAGCAGCTTTAGAGGTAGCTTTGGGAGCTTCGGTCTTGGACTCCTCAGACGATTTGCTCACGTTCTCGTATAGTTCACTCACGATCTGAGGAACAACTTTCGCCACTTGCTTAGCGACGAGAGCAGCAAGGCGTTTATCTCTCTGTTCTTGGCGAGTAACTCGGGGGTGACGGGGTCCAGATGACGACGACATTGTCTGCAACAGACATCGTCATGGGACTCAAACACAGTATAATCGAATCTCACCTCACATGTCTAATACCACTAAAGCTTAGGAACACAGCGAAACATGTAGCACATAAACACATAGGCACATAATCACAGATTCACATAAGCATAGAAGCACATAAGCACGTAAGGCACAGAACACAGAACCACGGAAGCACATAAGCACAAGAGGCAGTAAGAATACAGAAACCTAACTATATGTTGCACGTATTCCCTATCCTTCACAGTGCATGTAGCAATTACTTATAGCGATTGCGAGTATCAAGTAGCGATTGCGAACAATGACCAGCGATTTGGTTACGTTTGTGTAGTGTGTTGTGCGTGTTGATCAAAGCGATAGCGAAAACGAATAAATCACCAAAAATCGTATCTCACAAACATATAATCAGCACATAAAACACATAAAATCCACATAAAACGACATATATCAGAGTCGGCGATAGCGAACTCAGAATCGAAACACATATAAATCGAGAATAAGTTGTCTGCGGCTATTAGACGTCGACTACCCAAAGTGATTCGACTATTCACAAGGACTGTCAGTGCACACTTTGACCTTCGGGACTGTGCTCTCACCTCGATTTTGGGTGATCGGTACGCATCCTTTCAGTCATATCGTGACTTCAAGTCGTTGGAGTCCGTCGAGACTTTGGTGAGAGTTTTGTAAAACAAAAATAGAGATCGGAACAAGTCATCAAGGTTCGGGTTTCACCCCTGACTTAACAGCCTCGTTCCTGTCTTGATAAAATAAGGAAGAATCATGCGTCAAAGTATGATTTCACTCTTGATTCAACGCAAATTCTCCTGTTTATAGATAAAAATGTGGGTTGAGCAAGCAATTCAGTCGAGAGTTTGTGGTTTTCACACCTAATCTTGACTTAGTTGCCTATTCAGTTTCGAAAACTAGAGTGCAGTGATAGTGTGGTGTAGGCGAGAATAGCGAGAAATAGCAAGTAAGCTTGTACATAGCCCCTACAGGGTATGCACAAGTCGGTCTGTTGGTATTTAACAATAGACTAGGTCGTTTCTAAGACATCTACCCAGACTAGGTCGAGTCTTGCCTAATTCCCTATAGTTATGGCTCTGATACCAATCTGTCACACCCCAACCGATGGCGGAATCATCGGGGCGTGGCACTGAGCGAAACAGATTGTCCAGAAGTTTCCATAACAACTATAATTACCAGTTATTTAAAGCATCACGTCCCATACCATGATATAAAAAGTAATATAATTATTACCGACAAAATCTAGTCAAATTTTTCTGTTGCGACAACTCAGATTTCAAATACAGACAGTTCGTTTATTTGTTTCTAGACCTTTCCTAGCCTCGATTTCACAGCAAGCCAAGCATCTAAACATCTTAAGCACCTGCCACATACGTTAAAGTAAAAGTCAATACACATAGTGTAAAGGTGAGCTTACAAGTTTGATAGGTATAATAGAGTTCGAAAATCGTTTACGTATAACGAGCACGTACACAGTGTGAAATGAAGCACGTTAGCTATCGACATGAACCTATCGACACCAATGACTACAGGTTGACTGCCCAAGGCAGTTTTGTAATACACACTCACCACTGTGAGCCATGTAATTAATTGTCCTTAACAACCCCTGAGTGAACAGGTGCTGAGTCCAAACTATAGTACTATCGTTGCTAAGGCAGGTAGACAACATTCCATGTGTAAACATAACAAACAAGCATTCATTAAGTCACGTATAACATGCAGTAAAAGTTAGCGTTAAAGTATTGCGTAGTGTGTTCGATGTGATTTAGTATAAGTAACGTATGTAACACCCAAAAGTGCGTAAAGCAAAAAGGGTTCGAGTATACTCACAGCGATGATGGATTGAAGGGAGCGCTTAGAGTGAGATTAGCCTAATCAGAACGATAGCAATAACGATAAGCGACGTGTAAAACGGTGTGAAGTGTCAATGGATCAGACGATAATCCGATCGGGTGGCAATTCGATCGGGTGGCCGGTCTATCGGGTGACAATCTGTTCGGACGGTCATCCGATCGGGTGACTGTGCGAGTGGATTGTTACCTCGTTTGGGATGGATGTGTTTGTGTATGTTGGCTTGTCTTTTGAAGTTTTCGTTGTAGCATTTTGAAAATAGAGAAGTATCTCTACCTTTCAGGTTGGTCGATTGTTCGATCGGGTAGTAATCCAATTGGCGAGACTTCTCAGATTGAGAACAAGTTCACAGCAGGACGGTCACTCAATCGGATGGCCATCCGATCGGGTGGCAATCCGTACGTACTGAACATGTTGAAAAATTGTTTAAGCGTTGGAGTCAAACATCACATGGTCGGGGTGGCAATCCGGTCGGATGGCAATCCGTTCGATGTTCAAACCTCACAAGTTGGAATAATGGTTAAGTGTGGGACCCAAGGTGCAAGCCGATTGAGTGGCTATCCGGTCGGGTGGCAATCCGATCGGAAGACAATCCGATCGGACGGCAATCCATCCCAGTTGACCTGATCGTCTTCATACTTGGTTGTTTTGACAGTTTGAAGTTTCCCGAGACTACACGATAACGTGTCAAGCAATAGAAACCTCATCAAGACTTAGTGACCCGATCGGACAGGAATCACCCTAGTCCGACCAGTTAACTGTTCGAGACGGTGTTTCATGTTCAACCCGAAATCAGTATTGTCGTGGATAGAATCCAGATCATGAACCAACACATCAACAAGAAGGAGTAGAAGATTAGAATAAGCTCCGATTCTATCGGTTTTGAGTGCATTGAGTGTAAAAGAGTTGAAAGAAAGCTTGAAAGCCATCTTTCGATCCTTTTCACCGTGAATATGTTCAGATCTATGAAAGATCTTTATTTATTCATGTGGAAATCGTTCAGATCTGAGTTGTTCTTGGTGGACTGAGGCCAAAACATGAAGTTCTTATGAACACCATGATGACATCATCCTTGAACACCTCAAATCTAGTGATTTCATGGTTAAAAGTTAAGATTCAAAAGATAGAAAGGTGTAGGAGTGCGTGTAGATCAAGAAAGTACAAGATTTAGGTTAAAAACTTACAAGGATCGTGAGAAATCGGAAGAAAAGTAGGCTGGAGCGAGTTGAGAGGGAGAGAGCTGTCAACATCAAGAGATGTTGACATATGAGGGTATTTATAGGGTTTCCATAAATGGAAAGGGGGAAAGGTGGCTGGTCGATCGAGTGGCACCTCGTTTGGGTGGTAGCGAGATCGAGTGGCACCTCGTTCGGGTGGCAGCTCGATCGAGGGGCACTTCGATCGGGTGGCAGCTCGATCGGCTGACTACTCGATTAGAGTGATTCGCGCGACGAGTTTGCAGTTTCGATTTGTTTGCTGAGCGTTGCGATGCGATAGAGTTTCTCATCAAATTACTTTTAATCCCAACTACTATATCTTACATACACTCACTATAATCACTGCGTTTAGCGTCTCGATTCGATAGCGATGCGAAAGATTGCGATTTCGATTAACACCTCAACATAAACATAACATGCACAGGTAACACATAAATAGCACACACACGTAAAACAATATCCAACACACATAATTCGAGTTGTGAATGCGATAGCGATAAGCGGTAAATTGATTAAACATGCGATACACATCGATTAAACCACGGTTAGTAATAAATACTCCACATAATACAACTAACGTAAAAGCATATAAGACTATTTACAAGTCAAAGAAGCCAAAACAGGAATTGAGCAAGGAGTGACAAATCGAAATTAGCAATCTTGTATCCCTTTGACTTCAATCTTGACTTTGACTTTGACTTTCGAAACACGGGGTGTTACATTAATAAATCGGTTTCGGTCGAAACTCAGTTAGGCGCTTGGGAATGGAAATCCAACCCCAACACGGAAGACGAAATCGAACAGCTGCATGGCCTGTCCCCCTTAATTCAGGCAATACGGTTACAAAACAGGGAAGACAGATGGTGTTGGACCGCTGCAACGGATGACATATTCTAGGTTAAGTCAGCTCGGAATGCATTGGCCAGATTTGTTGTTCCCTTTTGCCCTTTTGACTGGGATAAATGGGTTCCGAGGAAGGTTAATGTGTTCGGGTGGCGTGCAATGCAAAATCGACTACCAACAATGCAAGGGTTAAAAAAACGTGGAATGATCAATGGCACAACTAATTGTAAACTATGCGGGGAACAAGAAGAAGACGCGGATCACTTATTTACGGCTTGTTATGTGGTGGCGGTTTTGTGGCAGAAAGTGA
Source organism: Helianthus tuberosus (assembly GCA_030545235.1). Classification (NCBI taxonomy): domain Eukaryota; kingdom Viridiplantae; phylum Streptophyta; class Magnoliopsida; order Asterales; family Asteraceae; genus Helianthus; species Helianthus tuberosus. The sequence goes on from CM060374.1 coordinate 146,973,621, forward strand.
GCAGCTGATGCAAAATACAACAAATTTTTGCGTTTACCATGAAAGACCTACTCGAGATCTATAGACTTACAACAATTGAGAAGAAGAAGAAGAGGAAGTTCATTCAAACCATAATCTTGACATGTTGGGGAATATGGAAGGCGAGAAACCAATACATCTTTGAAGGAAAACGTATTAATATAGACGTGGTTTTCGGTGAAATGCAAGCAACATCATACCTTTGGATAAAACATCGGGCGAAGAGAGTAGAATGGGAGTGGAACAAATGGATCGGATTCGAAGGTTTGGATTAGAATTAATCGAAGATAATTACTGGTGGTTTATCACGTTTTTTCTTAATTTGGTGTTGTATAAGAAATAGGTGGTTGGCTTAGTGGCTTACTAACCATTGTATCTCAACTTTTGATGTTAATTTGGTGATGAATGAAGTGTTTTTGCCGTTCAAAAAATTAATGATTGAAGTTAATAATCGCTAATACGTACCTTAATAATCGCTGATACAGATTGAAGTTGATAATCGCTAATACAGACTGAACAATACAAACCTTCGATCAGCAATACAAACGCGATCACACATACTGCAATCAAAGATAACAACGAATTAGTAATAATCGAACATTAATAGAACAAATTAAAAAAATGAACCTTCGATCAGCAATACAAACGTGATCACGCATACTGCGGTTGAACAACGCATCAGTAATAATAGATGATTGACAAAACAATTAAAAAAAAGAAAAAGAGTTATGCACAAGAAAATATTGGCACATGTTTTACATGGATAAAAAACAACTAAAAAACGAAGTCACATCGGTCAGTATCATTGTGTCGTGTTAAATCGTAATTGCTTAGATGACTTACACATGGTTTTTTTAAACTTAAAGAATAATGAAACTACCGTGGAAGGCCTGTAAACGAACCGAACGAACACGAACATAAGCATGTTCGTGTTCGTTCATTTAACTTTAACCGAACATGAACATGAACACGAACATATAATCAAACACATTTTTTTGTTCGTGTTCGTTCATTAAGAAATCGGGCATGTTCGTGTTCGTTTATGTTTATTCGTTTAAAGCCTAAACGAACAGTTCACGAACATAAACGAACACAAACGAACATAAACAAAAAAATAATTAGCTGAACATATTTGAATAAACATAAACAAACATAAATTAATATGATAGAACAAACATAAAGGAACACAAATGAATGTAGTTGAACAAATATAAACAAACACAATTTAACATTAGTGAACACAAACAAACAAGTCTAATGTAATACAGTTCATCCGAAAACACATCTAAATTAGGGTTCATAGATACTAAAATTAAGTAGTTTTTATATAAATATTAAATAAGTGATTAGTTACGATCTAAGAAAAAATCTAAAATTTTATTTTTTATTACTAGAAAACTCAATTACTAATTAATTAAATTTATATAAGTAGTTAGAAAACATAATATTTATATAAATATAACTATTTATGTATTTACTAAAATTTAAACGAACGTAAATAAACGAACATAAATGAATGTTCACGAACATAAATGAATGAACACAAGGTGTGTTCATGTTCGTTCATTTAATTAAACGAACAAAAATTTTTGTTCGTGTTCGTTTGTTTATTAAATAAACGAACATAAACGAACTTCCCGCCGAACAAGTTCACGAACAGTTCATGAACGTTCTGTTCGTTTACAGGCCTACATGGAACTATGCTCGCAGTGGTTATTTTATTATTTTGACAATAACAATAAAATAATAGCAGTAGATGACAAATAATAATATTTGTAAAGATATGTGTTTTAATATGTATAAAAGAAAGAAATAAACCTAAGGCTATAGCCCTCATGACCACGACCCTCCACCTCAGTGCCATGTCATCCACCTCTAATCCATAATTCAAATCCACTACCCTAAGGGTGTTGTCATGACCCAAACCACTATCCCCTTATTAATTTTAATTTATCTTTGTATAAAGAAAAAAGAAATGATTACTTGAAAAATAGAAAGGAGGACCATGGTTGACATGGTTTAATCCATGCAAACCATGGTGGATTAGAGGATTGGGGGGGGGGGGGGGGGGGGAATAGGCTTCCATTCATGTTCCTACGTGGGAATCATGTCCCAATCATAACCCACACACCCTTTAGCCTAAGGATGGAAAATGAAAACCATAAAAGTATAAGATCACTTTGGTCGGTGATAAAGAACACTGTCTTTGGTAAATAGTATAACAGTCTTAAGTCCTCTGTATTGTGGGGTGGGGGCGGAAAACTGTACTACCAATTTTACAGGGCTGGGGGCATAAAATCGTGCTAAGTAACACCTTAGCGACGACCAAAACCGAGACATGGCGTAAAACAAAAACACGATTTTTAACACAAAGTGGCTCACGTGACGTAAGAAGCAGACGAGGTTGAATTTATACCGATACATATTAGAAAGTCGAGCGGGTAAAAAAACCCAAGAGACCAAATGTGACTACCAAACACTGTACTAAGTAGTAACCGATCGACAGTCAAATCTAAAAAAAACGTTAAATAAAAACAAATAAAAAATAAACTCGTTTACACAGAGAATTATAAAAAAACAAAAACTTTGTTACATGATTATAAAAAATCCTAAAGTTTACTATAAAAAGGAAAGAAAAAGGAAAGAAAGAAAAAACAACCACAAAAGACAAACAATTTGTTACTATTCATTACATGTTAGAAATTAGTATACACTGAGAATGTTCAATTGCTAAGAAAAGAGTGAAAGCATTGGAGAAAATTAAGGCGAGACCAAAGTGAAAAAGCAAGTTGGTATTTTTGTAGCAAAACTTCATTCAACACTTTAGTCAGGTACCCTAATGCAGAGTCTAAATGAGAAAATCATATATATTTTTGAGTAAACTGCCATTTTGGTCCCTGTGGTTTGGCCAGTTTTGCCACTTTAGTCCAAATCTCAAACTTATTACATCTGGGTCCCTGTGGTTTCACTTTTTTTGCCATTTTAGTCCAAAATTCAAAAACCCTAATTTTTTACTGTTGCAACCTGGGTTTTTGTCCTTTTCTAAAAGGGCATTTTGGTCATTTTGCCTGCCCAAGTACCCACCCCACCCCACCTTTTCTTCTTTCTCTCTCCTGCTGAATTGATTTTATTATCTAACCTTCATCTACACATCATCTACACATAAATTCGATTAGGTCATTTTATAACCTTCATCTACACTATTATCTCAACCTTCATCTACCACCACCACCATATCCCACCTCCCACCACCACCACCATCTCCTCCTTCTATATCCATTTCAAAAAACAAAACAAATATCAATCATCCACCAAAAAACCCAAAAATTCTGCTATTTCAACTCGAATTTATCTAACTTCAATTCCTGTTACAGATAGAATGCCACCGCCGCCGCCGCCGTTGCTCGGATATCTGACAATTCCAGGGTTTCTAAACAAAACAAATATCAATCATCACCGCCGTCGTCGCCGTTGAACTACCACCACACCACCACCACCACCACCACCACCATCCCACTGTGGTGACAAAACAACCCAAAAAAAACAACCCGGGACTCTCTCTCTCTTCCGATCACTCTCTGTCAAATGGCAGATCTAGATGAGAACGAGAATGGGGGTTCAGGTGTCTGATTTCGAACGAGAACGAGAATGGGTCTGATTTCGAACGAGAATGGGGGTTCAGGTGTGGTGGTGGCTGAGGTGTGGCGGTGGTGTAGAGAGAGAGAGAGAGGTTGGTGATGGTGGCGATGGTGAGAAGGGGGAGGAGGTGGCGGTGGTGGTAGTGCATGTGGCGGCAGAGTGGTGGTGGTGGCGGCGGGCTGCAGATCCGGTGGTGGGAGTGGTGATGGTGTGGTGGTGGTAGTTCAGAGAGAGAGAGAGCAGAGTCTCTGTATGTGTGTGTATATATATATTAATGGTTTTAGGGTATTATATATATATATATATATAATTGAGTTATAATAATTTCAAAATGACTAAAATACCCCTGAGGGTAAAGACAAAATATCATGGTCATTAGTGGGGAATCTGACCAAAATTGAAATTTGGACCAAAATGGCAACAAAATGCAAACCACGAGGACCCAGATGTAATAAGTTTGAGATTTGGACTAAAGTGGCAAAACTGCTCAAACCACAGGGACCAAAATGGCAGTTTACTCTATATTTTTTTACATAAAGCATCTACACACTCACTTATGTTACATTTAGTTTTTGAAAGATGGCTTTGTCTGGTTTAGATACATGACTATTTGAGACATTTTCAGGTGTCTGAAAATCTTGAAAAGCCTATGATCTACACTCTAGTTCGCTCAGCCAAGGATTGACTTTCAGAAAGATTTGCTCAAGATGTTGATGCAGATGCAGATGCTGATGAAGAGGATGTAGCAGAAGAGGATGAAGTATTGGTTTTATTTTTCTTCACCTTTTTTTTTATAAATTATGCTAACTTTTATGCACATTTGTTAAAAACCATCTGGACTTTGATTGGATTTACAAATAAATCTTTAATTTTTTTGAATGATTAAATTCCTAGACTTTAAATAAAAAAATCTTTTTTTTATCAAGTCTAGGTACTTAATCATAAAAAAAAGGACTCAATCATAAAAAATAAGACTTTTTTGAAAAAAAAATGTAGGGAATTTATCATTAAGTTTTTTAAAGTTTAGGTGGTTAATGATGCAAAAATAAACATGAGACATATGTGTGTTAAGTTGGGTACATTTTAATACAATTTATATCTTATTAAATTAATAATTAAAGAATGGAAAACTAAATAACTTTACATCTACATTATCATGTATCAGGTTATAATATTTGCCCTTTGATCAAAGTTTGATGCAACAAATTTCCAAAGTTTGGTTCTTGGTGTCGAATACCCAACCCACGGATGACGTTTGATGGATCTTCGGTGACGTCAAGAGCTCTTATCCTTGCTTGCTACAAAACAACAAACCGTTAGCCTCGTCACGGGGGACCCCGGGAGGGGGATCCGTGACCAAGCTCCGGCGTGAGAGTAAGTAAACTTGCCGGAAATGGGAGGAGCTTCTTCCGGTGAGTATGATCACCGAGAGATTTCCTCTTTGGTGTGAATCTTATTGTGTGTATGTGTAGATAATAAATATGAGGGAATATTGGTCGGGGATTAATGTGTGTAGTAAATGAGGATATATTAAATGAGCGAGAGCTGGGGATGATGATACCTGCCGTTCCTCTTGTATGCCTTCTCTTATATAATATCCAGCACTTGTCTCATTAGATATTTCCCACATATGATCTAACGGTTTCTGGAGGTTCTCGGGGAGTGCAGACACGTGTCTGGCTCCCAGCGACAAGATGTTTACCTTAATTAATGTTTGAACCGGAGAAGTACAAGGTTTCAGACGAGATACCATTCTTATCGAGCATTAAATGAGGTCTGCTCTTGCAAGCTGTCTTCCCGCCTATTTCTGAAATGGAGAAACCTTAGCGGGCAAGGTTATTGTGATTGGTGGGCTTTTTTTGAATAGTTGGGCTTCCAGATAGAAAGGCCCAAAGCGGGTTAAGTGGGTTTTACCCACTGGCCCGTCGTCAAGTCATCTTTAGTCCCTGGTTCTGAGACCCGAGGCTCATGATCCAGGGCTGAGCCATAACTGCTTTGAGAGTAGTTTTTTCTAGTGGGTCCCTCTGGGATCGGTTGTAATGAGCCATCTCTACTAATGATTATATCGCCGGATTCATTATAGCGGGAGCTAGTCCCTAGGCAACACGTGTCCCTTATTTTGAATTTTGAGGAGACAACCGACGTGACGGTTACTTGCCTGTCAGCGGCGTTTCTTTAAAACCCTTACTTGGCCCTTCCGATTTTTTATTCAAACCTTTCAACTCTCTCTTCTTCTCTGTAACTGCTCCCCTGTATCATCATTCTCTTACAACCATGAGTCGCGGTGGCCGGTCTTCAATAAGGTCTGTGTTGACTGCAAAAGACTTGAAATCCTTTGTTAAAACATATAACATCCCTGAGCGGTTCTCTCCTTCGTTGCCGGGTCCTGACGACTCAGCGGAATGCACATCGGAAAGAGTCCCAATCTATACCCTGGCCTTCTCTTCCTGTGGGGTACGGTACCCCCTTTCCGCGTTTAAGATTTCTTTGCTTCGTCATTTCGGCGTGCACTTCTCACAGGTTCACCCCTTGGGATTTATGAGGGTAGTTCATTTCGAACTGTCCTGTGCCGCTATCTCCGGGGAACCCTCTGTCCCCCTATTCTGTATGTTTTACCGGCTGATTTCAGACGGGGATTGGTTTACTTTTGCAAAACGGCCGAACGGTGTTTCGAGACCTTGTTACAGTTTTATGCCAACCTCTACCTACCCAAAAGACTGGAAGTGTAGATTCATATTTGTATCAGCGGCTATGTTTCCGGAGCCCCCTGTTCCAAAGGATCTTGATGCCGCTATTGAGGACACCATTCCCACCCTTTCTGCAGCCGAGACTGTTCAGTGGAAGAAGATGTGTGATAACTCGACAAGGGCGTTTACTTTCTCTGAGGGAATGCTTGCTATGGGGGGGTTGAGTCCCTCTTATCCTGTCCGTCCGAGGGCTTTTTTCGGCAAGAAAGGTATTTCTTTGTTCTTGGTTTGCCTTTTGCATTTATTCTTTCATTATTCTTTTGGAGATTCCGTAGTCATCTTTTGTGTGTTCTTTTTGTGTAGAGATAACTCTTTGGAGGCTTCTCCAGGGTGATTCCAAGGATGTAAAGTATGTGGTTGATGATGAGGTTGATCCCCGGCTGAATGTGGGAGTGCAGGTTGCTGGGGGATCCGTCCAGGCAGGAGGTTCTACCACCTTAGGTAGTGATGAGGAGAATTCTTCCGGGGAGGAAGAAAGTTCCCCTGACCTTCCCCCTGTTCATCCTTCTGGTCAAGGTGATGATGAAGACGTGGAGATAAAGTTGGTTCGTAAAAGGAAGTCTGCTAGCCCCCAACCAGGTCCTGTATCCCGTAGTATCCGCCAGAGGCTCCGTAGTGCCAGTGGCTAGAAGCCTCCCCCTTCTTCTAGAGCTGCTTCCGACCTCCCCCCCGCTGGGGTCAAAGGTTCCTTGTCTAAGCACTTGAAGTCCTCAAGCTTAGTGAGTGCTCCTTTGTTGGTAAGCTTTCTTTTCTTCCGTTTTTCCTTTGTCTTTCTGTGTAGTTCCTGACCGTTTCTGCTCTTACTTCTTAGGGGAGTTCCTTGGAGCCTATAGAAATACCTACTGGTCCTTCCCCTTCCCGTATCCGAGACAAGACTTCTGAGGCGGGAGTGGCTCGTTTTTCCTCAGCCTTCGACCTTTCTCCCCCACATGCTACTGGGACTAGCAAGCCTGCCGCCCTTGAAGGCCCTGTTTATCGATCCCCTCTTGCCCCTTTGTTTGCCGATGCCCTTCCCTTTACCTATGTCCCTAAATGGAAGGTAACTGACTCTTCCGTTATAGGGACTCCTGAAGCTGCTAGGGACTTTCTGAACCATGCTGTTCCTCCCTCACATAAATTTGTAAATTCTGCCTTGAGGGATGATCTTTTTGAAGATCAATACAGTATGTCCCTATGTGAAAGTTTTTTCAGGGGTGCTGGGATGCTTCAAAGGATTGATGATCTGAGGAAGGCAAACGAGGGGCTTAAGACTGAGCTTAAGGTTTCCCAGTCAGCTGTTGCTGAGCTTAGGAGCCGGGCGGTTGATGCTGAGAGGAAGTTGCAGGAGGAGAAGGTGCATAGACCTCTCTCCCCCCCCTCCCCTCTTTTTTTTTTATATATACTCACTGATTCTTTGTTCAGGGAGCCGGGGCTATGCTTGAAAGGAAGGAGCGAGCTTGGGAGCGGGAGATGGCATCGCTGATTGAGGAGAAGGAGGAGCTTGCTGCTGAGCTGAAGCATTTGAAGGAGGTTGACTCCCTTTCCCAAGAGCAGATCAATACCATTTACTCGGACTATGGGGTGGCTTCTGATGATAATCAACGGTTGGCGGGAGAGAAGCATTGGCTAATTACCGAAGGCTTTGGGGCCTTTCTTTCTGCTGTAGCTCAGTCGGAGGATTTTAAGAGCGGTTTGGAACAGGTGTATAGGGCCTATAGGGATGTTGGGTATCAGTCGGGGTTGAAGGATGGTTACAAGTACTCTGCTCAGGGTTTGGATAGGAAGGAGACTCCTCTGTATGACTCCAAGGTCAAGAAGAAATTGTCCAAGCTGAACGAGGAGTTTGGGCATAAGACCCCAGCCGTTCTTGCCAAAATCCTGGAGCATCCCTTGATTTCAATTGGCGAACTGAAGGCCCTGTTCTCCTCCGCGGGTCCCTCGTCTCCGCCGTCCCTTTCCGGGGGTAATCCCCAGTAAATTCTGAACGTTTGACAAACTTCGATGTGGTTGTAATAACTCTAACTTACTTTGGGATGTTTGTACGTTTTGTTTGGCCTTTTTTGGATGGTCCTTTGTGTTGGGGGCCATCTTGATCGCTAATCGTATGGCCTATGGTTATGTATAGCCCTTCCCTTGCTTTGTTGCCTGTTCCCTGTCTCGTTTGTTTTTGTTTTACAGGGGTATTTATCGGAGGCTAGCTTGGTAATTTTCTGGGAACTTTCAAGCTGCTTTAGCGAGAAGCCAAAGGGACTTGTTTTTGTAATCTGGAGCTGGGAGCCATCTGGCCGTTTTTGTAATCCCGTGTATTGCTTGACTCCTGCCCAAGTTATTGGGGCTTGTTTTTGTATATGTATCTCATACTAAATAAGGCAGATTTCCCCCTTATGATTTTCTATGTATGGGTGTGTTTGCATTATTTGTTTTTATTGTTTGCTTCGTTAAACTGTGATTGTCTGTTCGAGGCCAATCGGTGGACAAGTTTATAATGCAGTGTTATGTTTTTAACTTGCTTTTGTCCGTTTTAGGTTAGCTAGACCTTTATTAGCCCCACGGCCGGGCTTCGGGCATGCTTTGAATGCCTCATACACGTGTGTTTGTTTGCTCTAGTTTTTAGATATAAAGGGTGTTCATGGGCACGTCTGCCTAGGTATGGTTACCCATGATTTTCAAAATGGGACGTCCTCGTCCGTCTTTCATTTAATCTTAGGGGGATCTATACCCCCTGGCATAGATTGTTTACAAAAGGTCCATCCTCTTGGGGGGAGATCCCCGTACATATAGTTATCTGTTACAAAAGTGGCTCTTGGCCGTTTTTTCTTGGGGGTGCACCCCTTACATGTAATACTTCCTGAGCTGCATGAGGTTCCAGGTCCTGGGGACCTCTTTTCCCTCTAGCGTCTCCAACTTGCATGTTCCCTTACCGTTTGCCCAAGTGACTCTGTACGGTCCTTCCCAGTTGGGGCCCAATTTCCCGGTGTTTTCTTGCAGACTGGCCTCGTTGGCTCTGAGAACCAGGTCCCCTGGGACGATGTTGAGTTTTTTCATCCGGGTGTTGTAGTAACTTGCCAGGAGCTTTTTGTAATGAGCTTCCTTCACTGCTGCTATCTCTCTTCTTTCTTCCAACAGGTTCAGGTTCATCCTTAGATCCTGCTCGTTCTCCTCATCCCTTAACCTCATTCGGGCAGTTTGGGACCCGATCTCTGCAGGGATCATAGCCTCCGTTCCGTAGGTAAGGCTGAATGGGGTCTCCCCATTGCAACTTTTGGGAGTAGTTCGGTATGCCCATAGCACAAATGGAAGTTCTTCCAGCCAGCCTTTCTGTTTTCTCCCAAGCCTACCCTTCATTCCTTTGAAGACGCTTTGGTTGGCTCTCTCCACCAACCCGTTACTCTGGGCATAGGTAACGGAGGTAAACACCTGCTGGATCCGCATCTGCTCGCACCATGGTTTGAAGGGTCTCCCAGCAAATTGGACCCCGTTGTCGCTCACCAACTCCTTCGGGACCCCATACCTGCATATGATGTTATCCAGCACGAATCTTCTCATCTGGTCTCCGGTGATCTTTGCCAGGGGCTTTGCTTCAATCCATTTAGTGAAGTAGTCAATGGCCACCACCACGTATTTGACCCCCCCTGGGCCCTCTGGGAAAGGCCCAATTATGTCAATGGCCCATTTCTGGAATGGCCAGGATGTCGAGACTGGGACCATAGGGTGTTTGTGCTGGTGGGTCATTGGTGCATGTACTTGGCAGTTATCACACTTCTTGATTTCTTCAGACGCCGTTTCGTACATTCGTGGCCAGTAAAACCCCGCGTTCATTACTCTTCTTACTACCGTTCTTGGTCCTGAGTGCATTCCGCAGATCCCCTCGTGCATCTCCCTGAGCACATATTCGGCCTCTTCCATATCGATACACTTTAGGGATGGACCCAGGTACGACCTTCGGTACCGCTCCCCCTCAATCAATTCATATTGTAGGGCTTTAACTCTTATTTTTCTGGCTGCCCATTCCCCCTCGGGTAGAGTCCCGTCCCGGAGGAAGTTAACGATTGGGGTCATCCAGGTTTCCTAGGGGCTTTCGATCGTGGCCACCTCCGTCGTGCCGAGGGAAGGGGATGTCAGGACTTCTACTTTGACTTCCTTTGCGAGATGGTCGAATGCCACTGAGGCTAACTTGCTGAGTGCATCAGACTTCCTGTTCTTCCCTCGAGGGATGTATTCTAGTTTGAAGGTCCTGAATGCTTCAGCTGTCTCCCTAACCTTCGCCACATATCGAGCCATGGTGCTGTCCTTGGCTTCATATTCCCCTTGGTATTGCCTTACTACCAACTGTGAATCGGTGCTAGCCTCTACGTGTTTTGCTCTCATCTTCTGTGCCAACCTCATCCCGGCTAAGAGGGCTTCATACTCGGCGGTGTTGTTGGTGTTCTCGAAATCCAGCCTTACGGCGTATGTCAGCTCTACCCCCTCGGGACTTATCAGTGTGATTCCGGCCCCGCTTCCTTCTTCACTGGATGCTCCATCGGTAAGCAATTTCCACACCGCCTCATTTTCTTTCTCCCTTTCTTCTTTCTCTAAAGCTTCCCATTTCAAGAGCTCCCTTTCTTCGTCCTCAGGAACTTCTGCTAAGAAGTCGGCCAGTATCTGCCCCTTTATGGCCGTCCTGGGTTTAAACTCCAGGGAGTGTTCCCCTAACTCCACGGCCCACTTAGCTAGCCGTCCTGACAATTCTGGCTTCCTGAGTACCTTTTGAAGGGGCTGATCGGTCATTAAAGTGATCTTATGCTCTTGGAAGTACCTCCTGAGTCTTCGGGATGCGAAGACAAGGGCTAATGCGAGTTTCTCCAAGGGCATGTACCGTTCCTCCGGCCCTTTGAGAGTCCTGCTGATGAAGTATATGGGTATCTGCTTCCCCTCCCTTTCTACCATCATGACCGCACTTATGGTCGTCTTTGAGGCGTATAGATACAGGAGCAATGGGTCCCCAGGTACTGGGGTGGCCAGCATTGGGAGCCTGCAGATGTATGCTTTCATTTCTTGGAAGGCTGCTTCGGCCTCTGCGGTCCATTTAAACTTGTTTGTTTGGAGGCAGTCTTTCAATACCTTCATGAAGGGAAGGGTCTTATCGGCCACCTTCGACAAGAAACGGTTTAGTGCTATCAGTCTTCCGTTCAATTGCTGGATGTCCTTCAGGGACCTGGGGGATCGCATATCGGCTACCGCCTGGGTTTTCTCGGGGTTTGCTTTGATCCCTCCCCTGGTGACCACTACCCCCAGGAAATTCCCCTCCTCTACTCCAAAACAGCATTTCCCAGGGTTTAACTTCATGTTTACGTCCTGCATGGTGTGGAGAGTCTCGGCTATATCACTTATCAGGGCTGTCTCCGTCAAGCTTTTGATAACAATATCATCAACGTATACCTCCAGGTTCCTCCCTCGTTGCTCCCTAAACAAACTGTTCATAAACCTCTGGTATGTGGCCCCAGCGTTCTTGAGGCCGAAGGGCATCTTGGTGTAGCAGAAAGTCCCTTCGTCTGTGATGAAGGCGGTTTTCTCCTCATCTTCTATTGACATTTGGATTTGGTGGTACCCTTTATAGGCGTCAAGGAAACACTTCAGAGGGTATTGAGACAGGGAGTCCACTTGGGTGTCTATTTCCGGAAGGGGATAACAGTCCTTGGGACATGCTTTATTTAGGTCTTGGAAATCGATGCACATCCTCCATCCCCCGTCTTTTTTCTGAACCATGACTGGGTTGGCAACCCAGGATGGGTATTTAACTTCCCTGACTATCCCCGCTCTGAGTAGCTTTCGAGTTTCTTCACAGGCAGCCCTTCTTTTACTGGGCCCCATACTCCGCTTCTTTTGTTTCACCGGTTTCGCCCATGTAAAGGTGTTAAGCCGGTGTTCTGTTAGGCTCCTCGGGACCCCCGTCATGTCTCCATGTTGGAATGCAAACACGTCTATGTTATGGAGGAGTAGCTCCTTCAGGGCACTCTTACATTTGTCACTCAAATGACTTCCCACCTTGACTGTTTGTTCCGGGAATCTATCACAGAGGACCCATTCTTCCACCTTCTTCCCTTGGGACTTTCCTGGCTCTTCTTCTTTGGATACGGAGGAAACTACCTCGTAGGCAGACTTAACCCATGCGAGACCTTTTGGCGTTTGGAATACCAAGGCTCCGTGGGGTGTAGAGGCCTGTGCTTGTAGATCGCCAATTCCGGGTCTTCCCAAGATTGCATTGTACTTAGAGGGTGCCCGGACCACCGTGAAGGTCAGATCTATTGTCCGGACCCTATCCCCCACGCCGACCGTGAATGGGAGCCGGATTTTTCCCAGGGGATGTGATACACTGTTGTTGAACCCTACCAATGGGATTGAGTCTTCCTCCAGCCTATCCCTTATGTCCCTGTCGAACCTAAGGAAGCAGTGTTCGTATATTACTTCAACGCCTGACCCTCCGTCCACATGTATCCTGGACACTTTGTGTCCAGCTATCACAGCCGAGATGTTCAGCGGGAGTCGTTGCACCTCTCTTTCTTCTAAATGTGGCATGAGGATGGGAGCTTTCATGCAGTTTGGGGAACCTAAGATTCTGGCTTTTACACTTCGGGTGGTATCAAACTCATTTCTCCTTCTAATCATATCAACGTCTGCCCTCCCTGGTTCCCGTGCATCTCTTCCCTTGCGATCCCCTCCCCCTTCTTTGATTTCCCTGACCAGGTGGGCCAGCCTTCCCGTTCTTACTGCAGCATCTATTTCTCTCTTTAAGTAGAGGCAGTCGTCGGTTTTATGCCCGTGGCCTTTGTGAAATTCACAATATTCATTTGGTTGTGCCTTCGGCCCGGGCTTTATGGGTGGTGGTCTTGGGAAGGAGTTCTTAATCCGCTCAGTAGCCAATATCTCACCTGGCGTCTTGATGAGGGGTGTGAAACTATCGGAGTGCGGAGGGGGACCCCTCCCTCGGGGTTTGTATGGGGAGTACGAGGGTCTCATTCTGTCATGCATCATTCTATCAAAAGCAGGTTTTCGAGAGTAGGGTGTACCTTTGTCCGGGGGTTTTGTGATCGGGGCGATCCTCCGGGGTGTAACGTCTGCCTCCTTGGCTTTGCTAACCGTGTCTTTCCCTCTGACGAAGGCCCTGACCCTGTCCATGAGGCTGTCAAATGAATGGGGGAATTCCTCCCCCAGCTTCTCGCACAGCTGGGCATGTTTTAGTCCGTTTATGAAACTCCTAATCTTCATGATCTCCGGGACGTCCTTAATGTTCATACTTTCCTTGATAAACCTTTCCATGTATTGATCGATCCGCTCGTTGTCTCTTTGCCTGATGTGAAGGATCTCGTTTGGATTTTTAACCACCTTTCTCTGTTGTCCAAAGTTCCTCAAGAATTTCTCGCTTAGCTCTTCATAGCTATCTATGCTCCCAGGGGGAAGGCTATCAAACCAAAGGCGGGCCCCCTCCGTCAGGGTTTGTACAAACATGTGGCACCATATCGGCATAGGCCATCGTCCCAGCTGTCCTGCTCCCCGGAAGGCATGTAAGTGATCCTCGGGATCTCTCGTCCCGTCGTATCGGTCGAAGCCTGGGGGTAACTTGGTCTTGGGGGGCATAGGTGCTTCCGAGATTCTTCTAGTGAACTTTGAGACTTCAGCCAGGTCTCGTGGCAAGTATGGCTGGTCCAAGCCGTCGTCACCAAAGTTGTCTTCCTCCTTTCCTTTCTCCTTGGGTTTCTGGCCTGTGATCAGATCCTCTCTTTCTTCAGAAGACATCTGCCTCAGGGCAGACATGAACGTTTCCAGTTGGTCACCGTTGTTGTTCTTGTTTTGGAGGTTAGTTCCCCCTTGACTGGAGGGTGTATCGAAGGAAAGCCTGGCCCTGAGGCTCTCGAGTCTTTCCTGTCTCTTCAGGTCTTCAAGGTGCTTGGTTATCTTTTCCCTGTGCATGGCCACGAAGTCGGGAGTGATGTGTTCCGTTTCCCTCAGGTTTCCTCCCTGATTCTCATCATCTTCTTCATGAGTGATGTCCTCTACAGTGACTTTATCCAAGTCGTCCCGTGCTGTCTCAGTGACACGTGAGTTATGTGGGGTTGCCATGTTTTTAGCAGGATAAGTTGTTCTCTGGACGTCGAGTGTTTGTGTGGGAACACCGGGCAGGCTGATGTCCCACGGATGGCGCCAATGTCGAATACCCAACCCACGGATGACGTTTGATGGATCTTCGGTGACGTCAAGAGCTCTTATTCTTGCTTGCTACAAAACAACAAACCGTTAGCCTCGTCACGGGGGACCCCGGGAGGGGGATCCGTGACCAAGCTCCGGCGTGAGAGTAAGTAAACTTGCCGGAAATGGGAGGAGCTTCTTCCGGTGAGTATGATCACCGGGAGATTTCCTCTTTGGTGTGAATCTTATTGTGTGTATGTGTAGATAATAAATATGAGGGAATATTGGTCGGGGATTAATGTGTGTAGTAAATGAGGATATATTAAATGAGCGAGAGCTGGGGATGATGATACCTACCGTTCCTCTTGTATGCCTTCTCTTATATAATATCCAGCACTTATCTCATTAGATATTTCCCACATATGATCTAACGGTTTCTGGAGGTTCTCGGGGAGTGCAGACACGTGTCTGGCTCCCAGCGACAAGATGTTTACCTTAATTAATGTTTGAACCGGAGAAGTACAAGGTTTCAGACGAGATACCATTCTTATCGAGCATTAAATGAGGTCTGCTCTTGCAAGCTGTCTTCCCGCCTATTTCTGAAATGGAGAAACCTTAGCGGGCAAGGTTATTGTGATTGGTGGGCTTTTTTTGAATAGTTGGGCTTCCAGATAGAAAGGCCCAAAGCGGGTTAAGTGGGTTTTACCCACTGGCCCGTCGTCACTTGGTATAGAAAGTATAATGTTAGATACACTTTAAGGTAGAAAGTTCAAAAGTTAGTTATATTAAAATGTAAGCCTTAAAGTTTATTTTATTTTAATATGAAGTAATTTAAAACGACAATTATATCAAAAGATAAATTCTTAAGTTTTAGTAAAAACGACAATTATATCAAAAGATAAATTCTTAAGTTTTAGTACAATAGATGTAACACTTAAAAACAATGTGTTGTGTATTTCTAAATTACTAAGCTAATTGAGGTTTCAAATGGTAAATGGTATAGAGATATAGCGGTGACCAGAGTTTATAGATTTTGAAGAGGGGAGGGGGGGGGGGGGGGGGGGGTATTACCAAAGGAACCTTTACAAGAGACTATTGTGTTTACAAGTACTTGGAGATGTAGACCCTAACATCCCTTTTATACTAGTGGTTGCCTATCTAGAGAGTTCTAAGTATTAAACACTCTTTACAAGAGATCTAAACATATAATATCTACATAACTCTATACAAATATCATGATACTTTGCTGAATTAGCCTTCCAAGGCAGATTTTTATAGGTGTTTTGACTAGCAATTTCCAGCATTTTCTAGGCCATTCTTGGCTGGAACTTGGTCTTCCACATGTCCCCAAGTTGTTGGCAAAGTACGGGTTATTCTAGAGTCTTCCGGACAGCTCTTAAAGTGTCTAGATGGCCCAAAATGTTATAAAATTCTGAATTTTTGAGCTGAATTTATGCGGGCGTGACATGATGGACAATTAGGTGATGGGTATTGAGTTCAATAGTTAATTATAGATGATATATATTTTTAATTTACATGTGATAAATATATTTTTTTGTTAATTTTCTAATAAGCAAAAGTTAAGTTACTTTTCTTTAGATAAAAAATGATTTTTTTTTTCTCACTACAACAAAAAGATTCATGGTTGTCAATGACAGAAGATCTTTGAGCGTTGCAGGAGTTCCAATTATATGTATTCTAAAGAAAATTTGATGGGTGCCGAATTGACATACATCCCCTAAACATAGGGTCTTCCCATGATGGTGGTTTAAGTGGCGTTATCAAAGAAGTAAATTGATAAAAAATGGTGAATGCCCCCAAGGGACAAGGTGTATTGGTGGTCAATAGAGGTGGAGGTTTCAAATCTAACAAAGCGCATGTATTATTAGGAGTAAGTTTGTCGTTCCAAAAAAAAAAAAAGAAACGGTATGTGTTTGAAAAAACAAACTCAATAGGCGGTTGTGGCCAAGGGACATTGGCCCAATAGCAATGGTAAATTACTAAATACCCATCATTGATGGTTGAAACCCTATTGCGGTTAATGTATTTAAGTGGTGCAAAATTAGAGCGTAAGATCGTTGTAAAGAAAAACAAACTGACACTTGTAAGGGAATGCGGTGAACCCAGAAGATGGTCGGTGAAGAGGTTTTATTTGTTTTCCAAAGACTATCGTGTTGAAGGTAGGTAAGTCTTCAGTTCACTTTACTTAAAACTGATCGTTAAGTAAGACTAGTTATAGCGTTGTGAAAGACTATACATTTAAAAGAAGCTCTGATTACCATGAAACATATAAAACCCGAAAAAGATATTATGTATTACTCGTGGGGTATAAATATTTAAACGATAGTCAGAAAACTATACAAAAAACTTACAAGAATGAACCTGCTATACAATTGCAAAATGCATCAAACCTATACATTAAACCCTAATGCTAGATAAACATTCTTAAGAAAGCAACTTTATATATTTACCAAACGGATGGCTTGATTGTGCTCCAATTTCACTTGGATTATGAGTTTTAGCCCTTTAGTTTAGGATCTTACCTAGGGCTACAAACGAACCGAACGAACACGAACAAGACCTTGTGCGTGTTCGTTTGTTAAGAAATATATGTGTTCACACACTTACCAAACAAGATTTTATGTTCGTGTTAGTTTGTGTTTGTTTTTTTAATTTTAGGCAACGAACGAAAACGAACGTTGATGAACACAAATGAGCACGGATGTTCATGAACACAAACAAGCGTTATGAACTTAATATATAATACATTGATGCTTATTAAATATTTTATTTGGTAGAATTTTGAAGTATTTAAATAATATATATAAACAAAAAACAATTACTTGATAGAGGTCCTGATGTAAAGTTTTGGGTGTGAAATAATATTCAGCAGTTCAAAAAAAAAATATATATATATATATAAACAAAAAACACTAATGAACTATCGAACACGAACACATACAAACATGTTACATTCTTACCGAACGTTCATATGAACATAAAGGAACGAACGCGGACTCTGTTCATGTCGTTCATTTAACAAACGAATACAAAGAAACTATTTGCCGAATGGCTCATGAACTATTTGCGGAACGTTTGGTTCGTTTGCAGCCCTAATCTTACCATCAAATTCTTCTATACACATTGCATAAACATTCACCAACAATTTATTAACATCTTTCAAGAATTTTCTTTTACAGAACAAAACATTTTCAACAATAATAAATCTAAAACAACGAAGAAAAAATCAACTAAAAAAGGTATTAAACAAGTAAAATGTAAACTTGAGGGCCTACAAAGTTGGCAGCAGAGCTCCTTCACAACTAAAACTACAGCCTAAATAATTTTTCTCACTTCAAAACATAATAAAAAAATAATAAAAAGAAACCGTAACTTATGGGTAAATAAGAAAATAATAAAACAAATTGAGGATAGAAAGAAAAATTGGTAAAATAAAAGAAAACTTGTTCTATTTTGGATTTTTGGATTTTTTTTTTTTCGAGTGAAGGGTGTGATTTAGAGAGGAAAAAAAAGAATGGGAATTTGGGAACCAAAATTTGTTAAAATCATGCATAATACATGTACAAGCTGTTTGCAGCAGCACAAGCGATTGAGTTTTCGGTAGGATGCCATGCAAGATGGAGTAATTTTGTTGTCGAATCAAATGAATTCCCATTTGCATCGACCCCGGGGCTATCTGCTCCTGTAGGTAAAAGTTAAATTATTAAATCAACCAACTAATACACAAAATAATTAAATAATTTAGAAGTTGCTTATTAAATGAAAAATAACGGCTAACCTCGTCTAACTGCACGGGTTATGCTGCTTAGGGATCTGGAAGGCCTCGAAGGGGTCTGCACTTGTTTCCTTAAAATGTCGAAAAGGTTTTATTAAACATATGCTTTTTGTTCGAGTACAAACACACTTAACGTACAAAACGTACGAAAGGCATGAAAAAGTAAAAAAAAAAACGCAGTGGCATTTTTGTAATTATTTTACTCCTAGGGTAATTATCAAAATTACTCTACAAATAATCTTTTAGGGTAATTTTGATCTTGTAGGGTAATTTTGTAAAATGATCTTGTAGGGTAATTATAAGATCATTTTACAAAATTACCCCTACAAGATCAAAATTACCCTACAAGATCAAAATTACCCTACAAGATCATTTGTAGAGTAATTTTGATAATTACCCCACGATAATTACGAAAAATGCCACCGCGTTTTTTAAAGTAAACCTTCAGTTCGTTTGTGCATATTTTCTTCTTCATTTTTTATCCAAAATAATTCAGCAATAGATACAACAAATGATTTTTTTTTTTCAAAACAATTGAGCATTAGATACCTACCTCATTGGGTTCCTGCTAGCTTCCAGAGTAGTTGCTTCAGTAGTTCCGGGATGACGCCCAAACACACGGAATAAGTTGCTGTAAATATCGATTTGACAAGTGTGTTAGTTACAATAATAATAACAAAAATGATAATAAAATCATTTCCATATAGAAGAAGAATGTTACCTGTAAGAACCTGTTGCTACACGCTGGCCATCACCACTCAGACAACACTCAAATTTATCGAAAATAGAATCATTTTCATATAAATCACACAGCTGAAAACAAACAATTTTGACGTCACCGGTGATCTCAATGCTGAAGTAAAATCAGCAGTAAAAAGCAAAAACTGGTGAGAAAGTGATAAAACTCAAAAGTATACCCTGGGTCTTAAATGTTCATGGACCTGAAACGTTGAGACCGGACCAGAGTCCATGTTGATGTCCCATAACTGCAAAATGTGATGTAAATAAAGTAAGAAAATCATATAAGATTTAGTTTGACCCGTTTACTTATAAATGGGTCGATTCAGGTTGTGTTTTTAATAGCTAAAAAGGGAACACTTTAAATGGAAGGAACACGTCACACGGAGTTGAAAGTCATATTTATCATAATAAAAGTTAAGATTAATTACCAAATATTTATCCGTGCATAAAAACTTAGATTTATTACCATACATCTTTACAAGGTTATATAAATGAAAAGCCACTTGTAATTGTTTTATAGTAGAATGTAAAGACAGACAAAATAAGGCCTTGTTGGTGTTCGTTCGTTAAGGAAATAATGTGTTCACGAAGTGTTCATGAACACTTCCTGAACGAGAGTTTATGTTCATGTTCGTTCATTAAAAAAAGGTACGTGTTCATGAATACAATTGAACGAACGAGACCTCTATTCGCATTCGTTTGTTTAACTAATCAAATGAAAACAAACAAACGTAAATGAACTTCCCACCAAACGGTTCACGAACTGTTCGCTGAACGTTTGGTTCGTTTACAGTCCTAACAACTAACAAAAGTCAAATGCAACTTTACCCTCACATAGTATAAAAAACAAAAAAAATATACGTTTAAGATGTAAGGATAAGATTGTCATAATACAGTTTGTGTCCAAATTACCTCGCTATGCTAAATATATGCAAAGCAATATAGAGGTTGAGTACTCGAAAGATTACAATATTAAAATACTATCTCAGGGTATATAATATAAGCATAAGAAGAAAGAATAACAAACCTTAAGGGTCATATAATCACGACTAAGTAAATATCTTCCATCTTTTCCAAATTTTATATCGGAAATTGAAGCTATTATCTCGGTGAAAAATGATCTTGAACCAGGTGCTTCCTGTTCCACAAACCTATATAAGAAAACAACAGAATTGTTGTCTTCTGCATTGTAAATTTAGAAAAGATGCGTAATTCACAAAGCAGAAAGTATAAAGAACAAACTAAGTTAAACCGCAATAAAGTAATAATCCATAAGATAATAGCCTTGATTTTATATAATTTCTTCTGGTCCCTACTACTTGGGTCAACAGGCTAAAGTAATAACTTCGCTAAACGCATTCTATATATACTAAAAATGCTAATTTGTCAAAACCAACCAACTTTGGCCCCTCAACTTTGGTAATGACACATTTAGCTCTTCAACTTTAGTAATGACATATTTAGTCCCTCAACTTTAGTAATGACATATTTAACCCCTCAATTTTTGTCAACATCAATCAACTTTGGCCCCTCAACTTCGTAATGACATATTTGGCCCCTCAACTTTAATAATGACATATTTAGCCCACCAACTTTTGTCAACATCAACCAACTTTGGCCCCTCAACTTTGGTAATGACAAACTTAGCCCCTCAACTTTAATAACCTACATGTTTAGCCCCTCAACTTTAATAAGGTTTCCTTTTTTTAATTTTCATTATTTACCCTTACACTTTATTATAGTTACTATTTCGACCTTTCCTTATTTTTATCTACGTTCCGAACCCGCTGCGGAGTGCGGTTGGTAACCCACTAGTTAAGTAATTAAAACAGGTTAATCCTTAACACCATACTAAAAAATATAATTACTAAATTTCATTGACACACACACAAATCTTTCAACCAATCAAAAATACACATACGATAACCGTTCCTTTTGAGAATATGAATATATAGTTGACTTTATATGAACTTACTTTTTAGGTAAAGACTAAATCTTTTCATGTGCTATGCACATGACTAATGACTTGTTTTCAGAAATATCATTCAAGTAATACGTTTGATTTTCTTAGTATGTACAGTTTTTATATTAAAAAGCTCTCTATAAAACAACAAATAATTCAAAAAAGTTCAATGATTTATCGACAAATTGATAACCTTGCAGAATGAATATTGCCCATGGTCTCAAGGGTATTACTTAATTAAGGTTTAACTGTAGAATCAAAACTAGAGAGTGCAGAAAGCTCAAAAAATACTTACAATTTAGAATGTTTATCACACAGTGCAGACTGACGCAAGTCGATAAGACGAATAGATCCTTTTGAACTACTGTATGCTAGCGTATGACAATGGGTAGGATGAAACTCGGCTGATGTAATCACCTCTGTGACAAGGTCAAAGTGAAGGTCAACAAACGTTTGCATCATCCCAAAATATTATAATCAAGGATGCTAAGAAATAGGAAATTGTATCAACACACACATACTTAATATCTAGAAATTACAAAAAAAAAAGTCAAAAAGTACAATAAGTTATATATCAGTTTTAATTAGATAGTAAACTATCAAATATATTGAAGTATATCAAATACAAAGTAATGTTACTTTTTAGCTAAAACACAAATTTCAAAAACAAAAAAGCAAAAATAAAGCATAAAGGTAGATAAATGTGATTGATTGATAATTAACCTCTCCTTGAGATTTGTGGGTTTGGTTTTAAAAATGAAAACTATAAAAAAAAAGATCAAATATGATAAAGCCTAATTTGTTCATATATTAAAACTAGTGGAATTCACGCGCTTCGCTGCGGGCTTTCAGTCCGTATCGGTTTGGTACGTTACAGTACACGTACAGGTACCAATGTTGTTTGGCCGGTGTCGGTTCGACTCGTTGCAACACCGTTACGGTGCCGTTACCGTAACAATGTTGTTTGGCACATTAAGCAAATTATTAAAAACGGATATGGTACCGGTACCAGTGTTATTCGGTGGGTATTGGTTTAGCTTTCAAGAAAAAGAACAAAAAAAAACTATATTTGATACGTTTAAATAAAATTTTTATCAAATCATGGATAAAAATAAGCACATCGTAACGAATATTCGAAATTTATAAAACATTATATTATTTTGCTAAAATAACGAAGAAGGTAAATGCATCATTTAAAAAAAAACTAAATCACAACATAACGTTGATGACATGTACGCTTGTGCTTTGATCACTTGTAAATTACTATTCACAACTCGGTTTTAAATAAAGTTTATTTCTAGACGTAGATAAAATAAAGATAAGCATATCACCAATAACATATTTAGAATTTTATAAAACATTGTGTCTCATTATGTTTAAAAGTAATTTTAAAATAAAATTTATTTTTAAAAAGATTTATTTTAAAATAGTAAAATAAAAGCCACCGTAAGAAAAAAAACATTTCTAAAACGTTTTCCGTTGACACGTGTAAATCTCTAGGGAAGTAATATATTTCGCATTGTACTTTGTGTTTAAAATTTTGTATCTCACTGTACATGTCATTCACTGCGCCCGCTTGCGGTATGCGCATATAATGTACATGTCATTCACATTTATTGGGTTATATAATGTGCTATTGGTGGGATTTCCTGAGTATGATGATGATGTACATGTCATTCACATTTATTGGGTTATATAATTTGGACCTAAATTGTGTTTTTAAACACATGGATCATGGTACGCGGAACGAAAACAGGTATGCGGTCCGTATCAGATACAAAAAACTTCAAAATAGATTTTTTCATCAGATTTCAATTTAAAATGACACATTTCGAGAGTCAGACATTAAATTCATGTGAAAAAGGCACCATTCAAAAATAGCGGGAAAAAGTCTATTGAAATGCCGAGAGTAGACATTAAATTTGTTCCAAAAAAGGCATGAAAAGGCTTTTTAGATTCCAGTACGTGTATCTTAACGATCCCAAACACTGACCCAGACATTCGGAAACGCGAATTAGATGGAAACGGAAACAGGTCGAATCGTTTGACAACCACGAACACACAATTTCTCCGATCCGGATCGCGTACCATCTATCAACACGATTTTGTACCGTGATCCGATACGAACGATCTGGAACGTAGATCTTGCGGGCGTTTCCTGTGACCATGTTTCAAACTTCTAAAGCTAATCCAAAGTTAATTAATAAGCTTCGGGACAAATACAATGCAGCTTACAATATTTTACTCCTCATAATAAACGTGATCACTACTAATATTGTACCAGTGAGATCTTCCATGTTTGTAGGCTTGACATCCACAATGTTGAAACTTTGGTTGCTAATTTCCAGATTCCAAAGGTTTATCCGAAGATCATCAGCAGATATAAATGTTTCACCATCACTAATGCAAGGGGAAGGGGGTATTAGTAGATGATTTTAGAAACAAATGCATATAAAATATAACATCTATATGAATCAGTGCTTAACCATTACATCAGAAATATATATTTTTTTTGCATAAACATATTCTGCTTCGGTTTGTCTAAAATGTTGGGGCCAAATAATCAATGTCATACCAGTTGAAACAAATTTGATTATCTAAAGAGTCAAATACAGATGCTAATATTTTGAAATACTTCTACTCTAATTAAACATTTAAACGTAACAACCCTCTTTTTTACAAATGTAACATTTTTCTTCATTTTATGAAATGGGAGTATATGAGAAGTCAGCAATCCAGAACGAATTTGTAATTCTTGACTGTATTTAGAGAAATTACATACATAAGAAAAGACGAGCCGGGGGTCTCACTGGAAGCAGCCTCTCTATTCCTACGGGGTAGAGGTAAGGTTGTCTACATCTTACCCTCCTCAGACCCTACCTTTGCTTTGCTATTGGTGGGATTAACTGAGTATGATGATGATGACATACATAAGAAAAGAGTAAAATGCCATTTTCGTCCCTGACGTTTGGCCACTTTTGCGATTTTCATCCAAAGGTTTGTTTTTTCGCATCTAGATCCAAAAGGTTTGAAATCTTCCCATTTTCATCCGACTCGTTAGCTCCATCCATTTTTTAACCATAAGTCAGGGGTATTTTCGTCATTTAATCTTGCCATTTTGATATAAATAAACAAAACAAATAGCTAAAATGATGAAAATGCCCCTGACTTAACCTAAAAAAATGGATGGAGTTAACGAGTCGGATGAGAATGGCAAGATTTCAAACCTTTTGGATCCAGATGCGAAAAAGCAAACCTTTGGACGAAAGTCGCAAAAGTGACCAAACCTCAGGGACGAAAATGGCATTTTACTCTAAAAAAGTTATATTTTGTTAAACTGGGTATTCGACCCCTTCCACGAAAACCTCTGCTCAATTCTCTTCTATCGATCGACTTATCATACAACTAAATGTATAACATAATATCATTTTTTAATCTCAAGAGGGCTGGATATGCAGACTAATATTGTTCAAGAGACAAGATAATCAAGAGTCAAGAAATGGAGACTATAGCGTAAACATGTTGATTAAAGCCACACTAAATAATAATAATAAAAACATGCAAAAACTGAAGATCCAAACCTGTTATTTGAGATAGAATTGATGTGATAGTCATGTGCATGAGCATACACCCTTCTACATCTTGCAACGAGGTTTGTTTCATTGCAAGTTACCTACAGTTTCAACTTCAGGTGTTACAACAGTATAAAAAACGCAAGTAACATGATGTAAGAATATCAATGTCATGATGGCATATGCCATACAAAGACATACATAATTTCTAAAGTGTTTTTGGATGATATTTTAAACTTGTAGCTAAAGAACGTTTCAAAGTGATTAATTGAGGTATAAGAATCACACTATAACCTAAGCAGTTAATGAGGTAAAAAATCAGACATCGGTCAAGGTTCGATATTTGAGATATAGGTTATCGCGGTGGGATATCGGTAATTTAAATATCATGCAGAATTTATGTATATAGCAATTTAACAGTAACAATTGAGTATACTCTCCTACCATTAACAAATTAACCTTTTGCAACTTGCAAAACACTAACAATTGTAGCAAGTAGGAACTCATTAAGACTTAAAACACTAACATGTAACACTTACAATTAACAGTTAAGACTTAAAACGCTAATAGCAGCAATAAAAAGAAAGACGAATGGTAGAACTAAGAAGAAAGGTACTGATATAGGGAAAATCGGTGATATATCGGTCAATATTGCTGATAATCATCATCATCATACTCAATAAATCCCACCAATAGCAAAGCTAAGGTAGGGTCTGAGGAGGGTAAGATGTAGACAACCTTACCTCTACCCCGTAGGAATAGAGAGGCTGCTTCCAGTGAGACCCCCGGCTCGATAGTAGTTTTGCATCAAGCCTTGGACATACGGCACATCACACTCAGCAATTGAGACAAAGGTCGATTAGTGCATGTACCCCCTTGTCTTTTGGCTATCAACGTCACCACATGATGCATGATTAACCATCCCACTCTTTTAACGCTATTTTCACGAAATTAGTAAAATAACGTTAAAATTAGTGCACTTTCACTTTTGCCCCCTCTTTCGGCTATCAATATCGCTGATAATATGGGTACCGATATTTGACACCGATAATTTACATGGGGACCGATAACCGACATATCACTGATTAGGATTAAACAAATAGAGTAAGGTACAACTACCACAGGTAAACGAAGTGACGAAACGCCCCCCGGAGGAAATAATAAATCATTGCTTAAGCTAGTGTAAGATTTGTCAGTATGACCGCCATTGGCAAGATGCGGTTTAGGGGTAGAAGTAACACTTGAGTTAGCAACATTGGCCTTTCCAGTTGCTTTAGAAGGCACCATGCTGATGTCAGCGACTTTCTTTATCTTTTTTTCTTGGACCTGTATACGTCAAAATAAATGTTTTTAAAGCTATAAAATTTCCCTTCAATCAAGACCTGTAATGACACTATGTGAAACTAATCAGTTATTGAGTGGACATAACGCAAATGAAGAGAATCCAAATAAGCGTTACGACTAAGAAAAAAGATTATGGTTTTAATAAACAAATAATTAACTTCCACTGCTTTTCATGCTTAAATCATTGTACTTTAATCTCTAACTGCCAACCACCCACAAGTAGGGCTGCAAACGAACTAAACGTTCAGCGAACAGTTCGTGAAACGTGCGGCGGGAAGTTTGTTTGTAAATAAACGAACGAACACGAACAAGAAAAATCGTTCGTTTAGTTAGATGAACGAACATGAACAAAGGCTGTGTTCGTTCATTTATGTTTGTGAACGTTCGGTAAAGTGTTTGTTTATGTTCGTTTGTGTCCGATAGTTCATTAGGGTTTTTAATTTTCATATTTTATTTAAATACTTCAAAATTTCCACTGATAAAAATATTTAATAGATATTAGTGTATTGTTTATTACATACATTTTAATTTCTGTTCATAAACTATTGGTTGTGTTTGTTGGTATTCATTTGTGTTTATGAATGTTTGTTTGTGGTCATGAACATTTGTTCGTGTTCGTTCACGAACAAGAACACGTTCATTTCCTTAATAAACGAACATGGATAAGAAATCTTGTTCGGTAAGTGTTCATGAACAGTTCGTGAACACCATTATTTTCCTTAACAAACGAACACGAACAAGGCCTTATTTACAAGATAATCACAAGCCAATCACCAACTTAAGGCAGTTATGTTTACAAGATTGTACTTTAACCACTAAAAACCACCCTTAAACATTTCCTTAAGGGATATGTTTATCATCTCCCAAAATAACACCGTTTGAACCTACCAGGTTATCAGTCAAATCTAATAAAGGAACGGAACTTTTTTTAAAAATAAATAAATGGATAACTATGCAAGTTGAAAAGGCAGAGATATATATAAGTCTAGTACCTTCCAGTATTTAATGGTTTTATCATTAGTAGACAAAAGAAACAGGGCACCATTGGCTGATTGGCACCATCTGATTTTGTTAATTTTCTCTTCAATCTCCAGACTCTTCAAATAATCAAACTAAAAACAAAAAGATAAAAAAGCCTGATAAATAAAACTGAAGGAGATAGTTGGAGCAATAGAAATGAACATATATAACCTCCGGTTCATGGCTTTGAAACTCGGTTTTGTAGCGAAATTCTGGATGTTTACTAATTGAATAATCAGACTTCTCTAAATCCTTTCTATTTCCACCATGCTACAAAAGCAATCACTGAAACTTGTGAGCAAAAAAAAAATAACTCAAAAGAATATAAAACAACAAAAACAAATTTGCAGAACACCAAAAGATATATCCCAATAAAACGTAATCGAATTAGATAACCGACCTCCTTTTTATCGGTCTGCTCGAATAATACTACCCTGCCGCCACGATCACCGGTGGCAAGATGGTCACCACTTTTATCAAACTCAATCGCTGAGATGATATCAACTGCAAAAATCACAAATTCATCATTGCACTATGAAATAATCCATATTATCCATAATCAAGTAGATTGGTTAAGAAATAAAGGTTTATTAATGTGAAAAATTGGTAATTGTATAACATAAACAAAAAACGTGCAGCAAACGTTACATGACTTACAATCTTTGCATTTATATATTACCATACACAAACACCTTAAATGTTACCAATAAGCCAAATAACTGACAGAAAAACACTAAAGTAGCATTAAATTTAAAAACATTTCCATATAACCATTAACCATCAGAGACCGTGTCAGAAACAATAAACTTCTTACATCTCATACAATCTGATTTTCTATATAAAATAATTTAGTTTTTGGATCCTACTGTCAGCCTAACATATTTGTTATAGTATAATGAGATAAGCACCATTGGGCAAAGCTCAGGATAAACCTAAAAGACAAAGTGAAATCCGATATTAGCCTCTTAAGAAAAGTGTGCCTAAGGGGATTACCCTGAAACAAGAGACAAGTCAAAAAGATATTAAGGTGTAAATGTGTAATTATGTATTCTGGTGGGGTCAATTTTTTGCTTGTCACGTGTGCCAAACATGTTGCGATGATTAATCTGATAATAATAGTATATAAAGTGCCAAAAAGAACTCACGAGGAGTATGTTACAACTTGAATCCATAGGCAGTACAACAAGCACTAGTTCTAACTTTCTAAGTTTAGCCTTGAGGATTAGTATAAGCGGCAATAAGAAAAAGTAGCCACACAGATGTGGAACCCCACAATTTCATCGGTGAAGAATGAACCATGTATGTAATTGGATAAAAAGTTTCGAGCTTTCATAAAAGGTTAGCAATTTCTAATGAAAAAAACACTAAGAGCGTGTATTAGAATACATACTTCCTCCTGCATATAAACTTATGTCAAGTGACATGTGACAGATAGTACGTAGCACGGAATACTGGCAGAGTGGCAGTAGGGTTAGATACACAAAAACGTTGTTGAACAAGTTAACATTACCTTGATAAGCAAGAATAGCAATATAACATTTATAACCTATGTTGTCAAAAGTGCACTAGGAGCAGAAGCACAGAGAAAGCGTGCAGTTCAGGCGATCATACGCAGTTTCTGGCCAAATTCCGGCCAAAGTTCTTCCATGTTGGAACATGTCTAAAACCCCTAAACATGCCTGGAATCAACCTAAAATAACATAAACTAACCCCAAACAAGGCTAAAACATGTCTAAAACCCTTAAAAATGGTATTTTTATACTATACGACTCGCTTAAAAGAACCTTCACTATCTTAGCACCTTGCAAGTGCACCTTTGACAACATAGATTATAACCACCACCTATCAACATTTTACAACCAATAACCCTAGCATCTCACACCTATACAACTATATGCAAGCAAAATTTAATAGTTTCTTAATCACAAATAATATCTTTTAGCATATGAAACATAAAAGAAGATGCTTAAGCCTTCCAATACTTAAAGAATAGTAACTACTAGATCAAAGCACAAATGCAAATTTATCATTCTATAGCTTCTGTCCAACAACAATATGCCAATCCATAAACAAACTCCAACACTTATTAAATTCAAAACCTAATCAAATACACATCTGCAGATCCATATAATAAAAATAAAATATACATATATAAAATAATGTATGTATACCTTCCTGAACTTCTTCACCGGCGGTTCGTTCACCAAACACCTGAGAGAATTTCCACTCAAGCGCACCATCTCCCCCTTCGCCACCTTTCATCTCCTCCTTTTCTTATTATTATATCAATTACACGATTAATCGATCAACTCAATCCAAACCTAACGCAAATCAGCATAAACAATCGTCCGATCGGTCATACAGTAACTATTTAATCGAGATCGTATCCTTCAAATCGTCAGTTAATTCCATCAACAAACGGAAATAATGATGTGCCTGTTTTAGATTCATTGATTAACGATCATCGTTGTAAATTTGCAATCGTAATTAACGAAAACTTCACGAAATCGATTCATTTACAGGTTGAGATTCGGTTTTTATTTTCTCTCTCTTGTTCGAACACTTTCTCTCTCTAAAATTGGGGAGAAATTGGGAGGAAGATTGAAGTTATTTTTTTCACCTTGTGATTTCTGTCGTTTATGATCGAATGACTGGGGTGAATGTTTGTTAGGTCACGGGTTGATCGGTATCCAATGGGTGGTGTACGTGGATGTCTATTGGTGGTTTGTGATGGAAGGAACGTGACAGGCTTGTGACTTGAGTCAAAAGGTGTTATTATATAGTTTTTGAGGGTGTATATTGTATATGACGAGATACGAGGGGTGCGTTCGTGGACCCAAGGTAAACCTGTGACATTTTTTCTCTTGGTTTTTTTTCTATGATCAAGGTAGTATTAAAGTTACTTCACTTTTTTAATCTTATTCACTGCAATTAAACACAACTTGAATGTATTTTTTTTTTTTTGAAATGCTACTTCATTAACAGAACCCGAACCCGAAAACCGGGACGGACAACAACCAAAACAACAAACTACATAAATACAAAGAAAACTGACCGATCTAACTTCGCTAAAGATGCTATCGACACAGCTTCTCTTCCAGTTGAAACGCATATTGTTTCTCTCCCTCCAAAGCAGCCAACAGGCAGCATACACAATTCCCTGCAATGCCATTTTTTTCCTTCGGTCTTCTACAGCCAGTATTGTGGAGCTCCAACAGGTCCCTGAATGAGAACACATAAAAATTTTGAACCCGAAACCAAAATGAAATTTTCTCCCATATTCCCAAAGCCAGCGGGCATGCGGTGAAGAGGTGCTCAACCGAGCCAGAATCGGATCCGCAGTGAGCGCAAGAGATTTCCGTAACCGACACACCCCTCCGATCCAAAGCCTCGGCTGTCGGGATCCTGTTCATCTCGGCCTGCCACATGAAGATATTGCATTTGATTGGAACCCATTTACACCATTAATGGGTACGTGTCTTATTTTTTAGGCAAAAAGGAATCTATGGCGTTCAAGGTCTACATCTAACCATAAATAGTAGAAGAAATGGAAGTTAAAATTATACATTCCTTTCATGTCTTTCTCTGACTCTCGCCACTTTCCCCCTCTTTCTAAATATATTCAAATTCTTTTATATTATATCCATAATAATAATAATAATAATAATAATAATAATAATAATAATAATAATAATAATAATAAAGCACTGTCCCGTTTAAGTGTTTTAACCCCTGATCAGTGATACCCTGTCTGATTGATCTAGGTCCCCGTAACGCATGTCAAGGCTTTGCCCGACTAAGTTTGTTGGGGTTCTGTCTCGTGACGTAGGGATACAGTTGAATTGGGTTACTATACTTAACACGAGTGCATTATATATTTTATTAAATAGCTCATGAGTTATACCCAAGATTATACCAGGAGGCTTTCTAGTTGAACCCTAAAGTTACAAAGTAACTCCATTCTCTTTTCTCACAGTTTATGAGTCATTCTTAGGGCTGTAAACGAACCGAACGAACACGAACAAGGCCATGTTCGTGTTCGTTCGTTAAGGAAATTAACATGTTCTTGAACTGTTCATGAGCGTATACCGAACATAAGTTTATGTTCATGTTCGTTCGTTAAGGAAATTCAGTTGTTCACGAACAGTTCGTGAACACTGGTCTCGAACATAAACGAACGCAAGCGAACACAAACGAATGCAAGCAAATAAAAAAGAACACAAACGAACATTTAACTTTAAAATAAAAAATAAAAATATTGTTATCCTTAAACATTGGATATAAGTAGTTAAATACAACCATCAAATGATAAATCAAAACAAAAGAAGTCTAATACACCACCAAACGATGAATCAACTTTAACTAACTTAGACATAATTATCCCCAAAAATGTCTTAGCATATCCAAATTTTAGCTAACTTAGAAAAATAGGGTTTCAAGTTTTCAATATGTTTAGATAAAAGGTTTATTATTTATTATGTTTTAATATAATCAAACGAACACGGACGAACGTAACCGAACATGTTATCGAATGTTCACGAACGCAGTCGAACGAACGAGACATATGTTCGTATTCGTTCGCTAAGCTAACCGAACGAAATTTTTTGTTCGTGTTCGTTCGTTAAGCTAATCGAACGAACATAAACGAACTTCCCGCCAAACGGTTCACGAACTGTTCGCTGAACGTTCGGTTCGTTTACAGCCCTATCATTCTCTTTTTATCACCTTTTTGTTATATAGTTATATTTAAAAATGCTTTTCAAAATACTAAATATTTATCAGTTATACTTACAGTGATTAAATTTTTGTATTCTGTATGAGAGATTTTATACATTACTTGAACCTCGTTACTATTGTCAAAAAAGCTAGTCAATAGTTGCATGACCACAAGCACGGGGGAAATTGTGCCCCAGTGGTCATAGCTTATAACTAATTTTATTTTTACATTAAATAACTAATAAATTTAAGATATGATTGAAATAAATCTAAATAATGTGTATATAAAATAGAGATGTATTAATCATTATTAAAGTATATTAGTTAAATTAAAGAAAATATATTTAATAAATCTAAATTACTATTAACATTATAAAATAATGTATAACATAATAAAATATGTCAAATATATTATATTCTACTTTTAATATACTAAGGTTATATTTTAAATCTTAGTCACGATAAAATATTAAATAATAACATCATAATTATTTAATTAATATATTATATTTGATAAAGTTATAGCTATTAATTTGACAGAAAATGATATATTTCATTTTATGGGCTAATTGGTTTTGTGTCATAGAAAATATATTTGACAAAGTAAAATCATGGGACACTATTAAGTTCAGAGTCACTAGTTGAGAGAATGATCAACAGTGATATGACCTGAAATATGACCAGAATCATTAGTTGAGAGAATGATCAACAATGATATGACCAGAATCACTAACTGAGAGAATGATCAACAGTGACATGACCAGAGTCACTAGTTGAGAGAATGATCAACAGTGATGTGACTAGTCACTAGTTGAGAGAATGATCAACAGTGATACAACCCCAGTCACTAGTTGAAAGAATGATCAACGGTGATTTGACCACTGTCACGGGAATTGCCTAGTGACATATACCTTTGCATAAAAGTAAGATATAGCATACATTTATTACTTGACAAACTGTACTATTCGACGAAAATTAGCCAATGAGTGATATGACCACCGTCACATCGGAATTGCCACCATGTGACAAATAATGATTGAGTTTTTGGGTAAATATAAACAAATATAAAAACCTTAATGCTATAAAGTATAACAATATATTTTTATAAAAATGGAATGAACTCGCCAGTATTTATTACTGATAAAATGTTTTCAAAATATGTTTCAGGTAATTTGTTGTAAAGATAATAGAAGGAAGCTATGGAGCACTGAAGGTTTAAATAAAGTGGCTATAAATACCTGAATAAAAGAAGAAATTTATGTTTTATTTATTTGGGTTTATCCCTATAAAAACAATTGAATTGAATATGAGTTTTAGCCCATTTGTTTAATATTAAAAGTTTGGTGTTTTACAAACTCTGAAATTATTTCCTAACTACGGTCCTGATGAAAACTTTTCCGCTGCCAAATTAATAAACAGTGGTACTATCTGACTAGCTCGCGACTCCCGCTCCTAGGGTGGAGTCGGGGGCTGTGACACTTGGCATACTTTTTTGAGGGTTTATTCCCATGTACCCAAGAGAATCGTGTTGAAAAATTTCATCATAAGCCAAGTTTATCCCTATAAACACACTCTTCAATGACAAAAACACAAGCAACATTATAATTTAAAACAATGAATTCTAATTTACCAAATATGAGTTTAGCGCCGGTTCACTTATAACTTCTGGATGAAAATTAACTTCCAGAGAATCATACTGATACTACCCCCACAAACACGAACAATCAAATCTCAAAATTGTTAATTAAATGCACTAAATTAACACAAAAGTAGCAAAATCAAAAGTATAATTAAAGTTATAACTACTTACAATGGCGGACGACATACCAGTGGTGGTTAACAGATGGTGGATTTGATGGTTGTGCTGGTCGATTGGGTGGCATTGACGACCGATTGAGCGGTAATGACTGTCGATTGAGAGGTGGCGAGATCGCCTTAGTGGTTGCTATGTCCGATGGTAAATTTTCTCCTTACGAATGTAAATGAATATATAATAAACATGATAATATATAAATCAAATGTCATGGTAGTGAGTGGTTATGGCTATCAACGTGGGCTTGAGAAAAATGAGGAACAAAACTGTTGAAGAAGGAAAACTGAACATCACAACCACCAAGAAACCTCTCCTTCTAGAAGGTTTTTTATATTTTAAAGGCTAAGATTTGATTTCAGTCTCATCCAACGATGGAGATAGATTTTAGGAACCATTTGATTTTAAGGGGAACATAAGTATATATAATTACTTTTCTCATGTGGCAGTTCATTACCATAAAAGCACCCAATACTCAAATGGATGTCTGCTTTGTGGTTCTTACCACATTCTTACTCGTTGAGTAATTTCTCCTAATTTTCACGAAAGTGTTTATTTTATTTGGCATGCGTGAAACTTACATATTATATTTCTCCCGGAGGCGGGTCTAGGTAGAGGGCTGGGTGGGTGAGCGCACCCATTGAAAAAAAAATTAGTGTATTTTATAGGGAAAAATCCCGATGGTACCCTTTGAAAATTTTGTTAAACCTCTCGTTCGCACCCCAGAAAATAACTCATGGGTCCGCCACTCGTTTCTCCCTTATTTTTATTGGATCAAGTGCTTTAACCATGCTTCTATCCCTGGGATAAATCTTGATTAATTAACGAAAACTGAACTATAACCGATTAACCATAACCAAAGTTCGGTTATGGTTAAGGAATTCCATAAACGAAGCTAGCGGTTATGGTTATGGTTAATTCTAAAAATCAAACCAAACCGACTCATGCACACCCCTAACCTTCGGTACAGGTACGGTTCAGTATTGAGCAAAATTTTACATAGCTTAAAATAGAAATGATTACAGACTAATGGCAGGTAGACGAGCAACAAGCTATGCCGCTACCCCCTTCTAGCAAACCCTACCCTGCTAAACACAAAATTCCGCCCCTTAACATGCACGGTGTTACTGCTTACCACCTGCTGAACCCGCTTGAGGAACCGCACCGCGTCAGGGGTGAAAGCCCCAATGGTATCGAAAGCGAACGGGATGAACACGTGCTGATTCTCGATGCAAGCTTTTTCATGCTTAGCTACTTTGCCCGCTTCTGCCTTGGTTATCGCCTGGCCCTCCACAAACCCGTGGTCCCTTAGCCCAATGAGGGGGGACACACCTATCAAATTGACGCACGCGTGTTTCCCTCCTTCCCATCCAAAAACAAGAATCTCGGCGGGCCGTAGGGTAGATCTCCCTTCTAATGGATCGGTCAAGAAGTTCACCGGGGCTTCCTTTTTGGCCGAGATCACTGCCCGCTTAAGAACATCATGAAGGACATTGTCACACCCCCAAAATACCACCTAAGGAATGTCCCTGCTAGGCGTGTGACATACCAACAACGAGCCACTAATTACGTTGAACCCATACAAGTTTTAAAATAAAATCGTCAATTATTAATGAAAAACACCGTCAATAAGTTTAAATGAAAACCAACATGTTCAGCGGAAGCAAATAGTAAACCAATGTTAAACTGTTTCAAAAACCAATGTATGATATCAATAGTTCAATCACATGAATCCCTCCAGTCGACCCATGACCACTCCAGCTACTCCAGACAGCAAGTTCCCAAATCCAAGATATCTAACGATCTGCGAGCATGCAACAAGTGTATCAGACAACGCTAGTGAGTTCATAGTTTTACGAAAACGTTGGTTACCAAGTGTTTAGTTAATCCATTACATTTAATTCCGAAAGTAATGTTGATAATATCTCGATACTGAACAAGACGGCTCCTGATGTAGGTTTTGCCCGTTCCCCAGTGCTCCTATCAAAACACTGGGTATGACTAGGTCATTAGTTCACACCCGTCCTCTCCGGTACGGGGTGAGGGTGCCAAACCTAAGTAGCGCTACCAACTAATACCCGTTACCTCCCCGGTAACACAAAAGATGGGACTTAAGAATGATAGGGTGAGATTATTATCCAACATCCCAGTTTTAGCCAAAAGACTTATCCCTCCCCGGGATACCCACTGACTGTCCTAACCACCGGGACACATGCTCTAAAGTAATGAACTCACCTTGGTTTTGCTCGGTTAGACTATTTACGTGTTCAAGTAGCTCAAAACAACCCTAACATGGTTTATCGATAACAATCAGTTTCGCATTCGTATTGAATCACGTATTTTGTCACATATTACACAAGTCGCACTTATGAAATACATACATAATTTTACACGTTCTATCCGTTAACTTCGTCATATATTATCCAAGATAATGTCGTTTATTCACACAGCAGATGTTCGTGCCCAACACATGTTTACTTTACGAGCCCAAGTTACAAATAACACTCAACAGTCCACACTAACTTAATTAATCAAATGCGACCCAACCCGTTTGTGTGCGGCCCACTCGGTCATGATTCACCTCTGTAACAGTTTTCCATATTAACATATATATCCTACCTTGCACCTTAGAAATCAATATATATAAATCAGTTATTTGAATGTTGATATCTATTATTCAAAAGGTTCCATTATTCAAAAGTTCTATTATTTCCACATCCTATCATTATTATCATATTCTTATAACATGCAATTAGTTTTTCAAGTAGCCTTAACTATCACTGTCGAATCTGAACCAAAAACATAATCACTACCACTTGTAATTATCAAGTATTACAATAACCACTACCACTTGTAATCTGAACAAAACATAATCCATGTAACATAATCACTACCAATAATTATCAAGGTAAACTCTTCGAGTTTTAACATGCACGAGCCCTAGTTCATCAGTCACTAACATCCATCATGCTCCTAGATTTAGCAGTTTGTAATTAACATGGATTCTTTAAGAATCTTACTATCATGCAACAAATAATCCACATTATTATTGAAGCATGAACTATTAATACAGTATCTTATATACTGTCACACCCCTATTTTCCACGTGTCACCGGTGGGCCCGGTGGGGAGTATCGTGACGTAGTTGATATCATCATAGGTCAAACAACACAATATATAAATGCACAGCGGAAGCAAAGATAGATTCATTTCAACATTATTAAATTGTAATATTAAATATCACAAAATAGTTGAAACGGATCCACAGGCGGATCAAAATAAAAGAAGATATTGTTCAACAGTTTTATTGACATCCAAGCTTGCGAGACTTATTGTGGACGCTAGAAGACATCCAGCCTAGTACGAGTAGTACCTGCACTTAACCTTTTGGAAAATACGTCAGTTTACACTGGTAAATACAATTTAACTGACTCATTTTAAAAAGGTTTAAAAATTGATTTGAATGAACGTGGCACAAAACATTTTATAACTTGAGATAATTATGTGAATATAATCTTGTAAGTGAATTACATGTTTCTTATGCGTTCAGTAGCCCGATCCGTAGACCGGGTTAAAGATTAATAGACACACCACATTATTTGGTTAGGCACTGACGGGTGTACGCCTACACCCCGTGCTTAGGTCGTGGCCATCTCGTAAGATGATGCCAAGGATATCCGGGACATGGTCATTAACCCCCCAAAGGCTTTAAGCAAACAAAACATTTCAAAACGTAGCATATCAATGATTTAACCTCTATTCGATTAAAGATTCAATGCAGGACCAAGCGGTATTTTATATACCGTACCCCAAGCCCGTATAGGGAAAATAAGTTAAAAGTATTTACCTTTGTAAGTATAAATCACAATTAGCGAGTGCGGGTAGCTTTTACTGGTTCTTCTATTCTGGAACAAAGGTTTGTAATAACCTATTAGATTTCTAACGGGTCTTTATTTAAGCCTAAGCTTAGACCGGTTAGTTTTTAAGGACGATACGGTTCAAACGCACGATTAAGCGAAGACCGGATAGAATGTGATTTAGACCTGACAAGTTTGAAGACTTGTATAATATGGGTATACTAAACACATTCTGGATTTTGAGGCAAAAATGATAATGTTTGACCTGTTTCGGTCAATTTATGCAAACTAGTTACATAAACCGAACCGAACGCGAAAAGGGCGTCACGGGTAGCTATAAGAGTCATATGCAAGTTCCCTGAGTTAATATGCCTTAAATATGTTATAATATCAGTAAGATATCTTCTATTATGCCCCAAACAAATTTAAACTCCAATTATGCCTCGTAAGGGCATTTTGGTCATTTAAAGGTTATAAAAGAGTTTAATTAGAATCTGAGTTACAAGTCTGATTTATTCAGTGAATATACTTAATTTAATAAGTTATAACGGTAGGGTATGACCTATATGTGAAATTTATCACTTAAAACCAAACTATGCACCTTAGGGGTATTTTGGTAATTTCACTTAGGCTTAAAAGGTCAAAACTGGAAACCTGAGTTTAAAAACTTTTACTTACTGTTAATATATAAAAATATACTA
The DNA here is from genome assembly GCA_030545235.1 of Helianthus tuberosus. Lineage (NCBI taxonomy): Eukaryota > Viridiplantae > Streptophyta > Magnoliopsida > Asterales > Asteraceae > Helianthus > Helianthus tuberosus. The sequence goes on from CM060374.1 coordinate 147,011,690, forward strand.
AAAATATCAGTAGGTATCAACCTTATATGTTTAATATGGTTTTAGTACATACTATGCGTTAAAAACGCTTAAAAAGGCGATTTGGAGCCATTTCCGGGTTTTCAAAGGAAATCTTATATTTTTATAATTCCAGAAAGCTCAAAATATTTATTTATCAAATAGAATCAGTAGAAAAAGGTTTGGGGTCAAAAGGTTTTGTAAAACTCATTTTATGGCTTAAAAGGGCAAAACCGTCATAAACCGAATCAAACGTAGAGACCAATGTTATGCTCAGCCAAAAATTAAATAAAAATCTCCAAAAATCCCAAAATATTATATTACATCAGTGGGTAAAAAGTTTGATATCAAAAAGTGGGTTTAAATAGGCTATACGCTAATTACGCCGTTTAATTAACATAAAGCTTTCAAATTACGCTAGTGAGCATAACTCTTAATCTAGACCTCAAACTGATGTCAAATTTTAGGTGCAAGTTTATAAATTAGTAAGTAAGGTTTCTACTCTTTTACATTTTCAAAAATCACGTTTTATAGTCAAAAGGGCATAATAGTCAACAATTAAGCGTTTAACGGAAACATGCATATGCATCGGATAACTAATGAACCAAGTTGTGTGACCTCAGGGGGGTTACACTAATATGAAACCTGGTCCAATTAAGGCTCTAAGCCATTTCTAAACAATGCTTAAATGGGTCAGAACTGAAAGTCAAAGCAGAGGTCAAACTATGCGACTTTCGGTTCCAAACCGAGCCTAAACTGAAAATTGTCGAGTTGAACATGTTGGGACATGTTCTTACATTAATTACCAAGTTATATTAATGATCAAACAGGTTGCAAGTATCCTACATTGTTAATTATGCTTTAATTTGAAAATAAACATTCTGTTGACTTTTTAAAGTAAGCTTTGACTCGACAATTAACATAGTTAGAGTGAGAATCTGAAAGTACCCTGTTAAGGGTTTATTACCCACATAAATACCTACTTATAGGTACTTTTAATTCGATATTTGACTGAGCCAAAAATAATTAATCTCGAAGTCAAACTTAAATTACGACGGTTTGACTTTTAGCTAATTAACTAAGCTAAAACGAATTTAGATAGGTTAAGTATACTTACAAGAGTCCTACTTATAATTAGGGATCACTAGGAAGGTTGCTTGCTGACCAGAGAGCTCCAGAAAATAAGTTGTGAATGTTGCAAATGTAAATGCCCAAAAGTTGCAACTTTCATCTTCTTATATAGTGAACCCAAGAGCTTAGGATCATGCCAAAATAGTCTAGAGGTGTTGTAAGATCATCCCAGGTGGACCTAGGATGCTAAAAACCACCTAGAGAGTCCCTGAATTTCGAATACCACCTAAATGAGGCGGTGTAACCGTTTTAACAGGCAGCTGTCCTGAAAATCGCCCAGCTGCATACCTTACGCACCTCAACGTTCAGGGTGTTGAGGTCCGTAAGCAGTCTTGCGCACCTCAACGTTTTGGGTGTTGAGGTCCGTAAGCCTTCTCTAGAGAACAGAATTTTGTTTTTATTAAGGCTATGACCATGCAACACTTATATCTCCGAATCTCATGCATTTTAATCAGAATGGGGACCATGTTTTCAGCCATTGCATGTCTAGGCATGCACTTACACACTTTGGCACTTTGTGGGAGGTTTAAATTGACGGAAAATACTAAGAATTTGCATTGGATCCATGTCTAGAGTTATAAAATAAATTTATTATTTAGAATGGCCAGATTTATAAACATAAATCAGATGTTGATAAAATATATCCTGGTTAGGGATTTATTAATAGGTCGCTCAGAGGTATAAATTAACATGTCGACGTTTTTAAATCCTACCGTACATCTTTATCTGGATCCGTATTCATAACACGTTGGCATAACATGACACGTGTCTTTATTTTATTGGACATGAATTTCCGAGGTGTTACATCCTCACCCCCTTAAAAGAAATCTCGACCTCGAGATTTACTGGAACAAATGAGGGTATTTTTCCTTCATGGTAGACTCTACCTCCCAAGTATATTTGGGACCTCTGCGGGCATCCCATTTGACCTTTACGATAGGCACATGCTTCCTTCGAAGCTTCTTTACCTGTCGATCTTCAATCGACAATGATTTTTCCACAAATTTCAAGCTCTCATCTATATGCACATCCGTATGTGGTATAACTAGCGACTCATCAGCTAGGCGTTTCTTCAGATTGGAGATGTGAAAAACATTTTGAATACCACTGAGCTCTTCAGGCAAGTTTAACTTATAAGCCACTGACCCAACACATTCGATAACCTCGAATGGTCCTATATACCTTGGGCTTAACTTACCTTTCTTACCAAACCGCATCACCCCTTTCCAGGGTGATACCTTAAGCAAAACTTTATCACCAACCTCAAACTTTAGAGGTTTACGTTTTGGATCAGCGTAGCTTTTCTGCCTATCTCTGGCAGCTTTCAGGCGATCGCGAATCTGGACAATCTTGTCCGTCGTTTCAAAAACCAATTCAGGTCCTGATAATTGAACTTCTCCTACTTCCGCCAAACAAATAGGTGTTCTGTATTTTCTACCATATAATGCTTCAAAAGGTGCAGCCTTAATGCTGGTATGATAGCTATTGTTATAGGAGAATTCAATCAATGGCAGGTGGTTATCCCAACTACCACCTAAATCAATCACACATGCACGAAGCATGTCTTCCAGTGTTTGGATGGTACGCTCACTCTGTCAGTCCGTCTGTGGATGGTAAGCTGTACTAAAATTTAAGCGCGTGCCCAAAGACTGTTGGAAACTTTTCCAAAAATGAGAGGTGTACCTTGTATCTCTATCAGAGATAATTGACACTGGTACGCCATGCAGAGCTACAATCTTATCTACGTACAATTGAGCTAACATGTCAGAGCTATAAGTTTCCTTAATAGGTAGGAAATGAGCTGACTTAGTCAGTCTATCTACTATTACCCATATTGTATCGTTTCCCTTCCTTGTCTTTGGCAACTTAGTGATGAAATCCATTGTCACCATCTCCCACTTCCATGTGGGAAGTTCAGGCTGTTGTAGCAAACCTGACGGCTTCTGATGCTCAGCTTTGACTTGCGCACACGTCAAACATTTAGCTACATAGGCAGCTACAGACTTTTTCAAGCCTATCCACCAGTAGTTTGTCTTTAGATCCTGGTACATCTTATCAGCCCCAGGATGAACAGAATATTTGGAACTGTGGGCTTCCTGGAGGATAACATCTCGAAGTCCTCCAAAAAAGGGAACCCATATTCGTCCATTCAATCTTAGCATTCCGTCCTTGTCATAGGATAACTGCTCCTCAGTTACTCCTAGCTTTTCTTCAGGATAGTTAGCTTCCAACACCGCTTCCTTCTGTGCAGCTAACAACCTTTCGTTCAAGCTATTCTTTATTTCAATGCTCTTGGCATTGATCCTTATCGGCTTCACTCTTTCTTTCCTGCTTAAAGCATCCGCAACCACATTGGCTTTTCCTGGATGGTATCTTATCTCACAATCATAATCATTTAAAGTTTCCATCCAGCGTCGCTGCCTCATGTTCAAGTCCTTCTAATTGAACAAGTGTCGAAGGCTCTTGTGATCTGAATAGATCACACACTTGGTTCCATACAAGTAATGCCTCCATAGTTTTAGTGCAAATACAAAGGCACCCAGCTCCAAGTCATGGGTGGTGTAGTTCTTTTCGTGCACTTTTAACTGTCGTGAAGCGTAGGCAATAACTTTGCCTTTCTGCATGAGTACACAACCCATACCAGTGTGTGATGCATCACAATACACCACGAATTCTTCTATTCCATCGGGTAATGTTAACACTGGTGCATTGCTCAACTTTTCCTTAAGAATGTCAAAGGATTCCTGCTGCTTAGGGCCCCAATCAAACTTAATCTTCTTACGTGTCAATGAAGTTAGGGGCGTAGCAATCCCTGAGAAGTTTTCGATAAATCGCCTATAGTATCCTGCTAAACCCAGAAAACTACGAATCTCTGTAGGCGTCTTTGGTTCTTGCCAATTCATAACTGCTTCTACCTTAGCGGGATCTACTTGGATACCATGCTCACTAACCACATGTCCAAGAAATTGGACTTCTCAAAGCCAAAATTCGCACTTCGAAAATTTGGCGTAGAGTTTCTCACGATGTAGAAGTATAAGAATACAACGAAGGTGTTTCTCATGGTCAGCCCGATTCTTTGAGTAAATAAGGATGTCGTCAATAAAGACGATGATGAATTTATCCAAATAAGGCTTGCAGACGCGATTCATGAGATCCATGAATGCGGCCGGTGCATTAGTGAGCCCAAAAGGCATCACTAGGAACTCGTAATGACTATAACGAGTCCTAAATGCAGTCTTGTGCACATCTTCATCTTCAACCTTCAACTGATGATAGCCTGACCTCAAATCGATCTTAGAGAAGTAGCTTGACCCTTGTAACTGATCGAACAGATCGTCGATCCTGGGTAAAGGATACCTATTCTTGATAGTGACCTTATTAAGCTCACGGTAATCGATGCACAGACGCATCGATCCATCCTTCTTCTTGACAAACAAGATCGGCGCTCCCCAAGGGGACGAACTAGGTCTAATGAAACCTTTGGCTAGCAGATCATCTAACTGTGTCCTCAACTCCTTCATCTCTGTTGGTGCCAACCTATAAGGTGCTCTGGCAACAGGTGCTGCTCCAGGGATGATGTCAATTCGGAATTCTACTTACCTATCTGGTGGTAAACCAGGTAGTTCTTCAGGAAAAACTTCAGGATACTCCGAAATGACAGGGATGTCTTCAATCTTAGGCTTTGGCTCATCAATAGTAACCTGTGCCATATAAATGACACAGCCCTTCCTCAGACATCTGGATGCCTTGAGCATAGACACTTGCTCAGGCAATCCATGCTGGGTATCTCCCTGAATGGTAAGTGACTCACCAGACGGAGTTTTGACTACCACTTGCTTTCTGTTGCACACAATCTGGGCTTGGTTATGCGATAACCAATCCATACCTATGACTATATAAAAACCGGCTAGCTTAAAGGGAAGTAAGGACAAAGGAAAAGAGTGGTTCCTAATGGATACATCCATCTAAAACAGTTGAGGCTGTTTCTATGGTTCCATAAGCTAATTCCACCTCATACTTCACACTTAAGGCTTTTACAGGCAATTTCAACAACTCACAAAATTTGTTATCCACAAAAGACTTATCTGCTCCAGAATCAAACAATACTCTAGCATAAATATCATTTATGAGAAAAGTACCTGTAATCACGTTGTCGTCCTAAACCGCTTCCTTTGCATCCATCTTGAAGACCCTAGTGTTAGGGGTTATTTTCTTAACATATATATCCTGACCAATATCCTGCCTATGTTTGTTCATTTGTGACCAGGATGCTGGAAGAGGATATTGCTAACATCTTGGGCGATATCCTGAGGCTTATTGAATTAACCACATGCAGATTAAGGGCTGAGACTTGCTAACGGTCAAGAGGACTTCTTCTCCTCAAGACTCGGACGAATTTATTGAGAGAGAGACGTTGAGCCCGAAAGACCAGGTCTACAACGTTCGAAGAAGGAATATCCGGTGGATCCCGCAAGTTTAGGATAGTTTGTTATTTTATCTTAACTATAAATAGATGGGGACGGATCAGCTTAGAACACACAATTTTTCACTAACACTCTCATACACTTACACTCTCTAGCTCATTACAAACACCACACTTGTATTCAAGTTTCGTTGTAACACTTAGTCGATCCGTACCACATCCTGCACTGTATCCTGATTTTTGAAGCAATTGAAGAACAAGGCAGCTGCGATTGTCAGCTCCCGAGGTTTTATGCCGGCGATCTAGATTGATCAAGGGCTTTCCTCGTACATCTCGTGTCGTTTACTTTATTTTTGCTCATTGTTTGATCATAGATACAACTCTACATCTTGAGCCGTATCCTGAAACTGTTTTTACAAATCAACTTGATTAACATATTTTCGACACTCATTTCTAGCACACTACCTCACTTAACTAATTTGATCACTTAATTGCTTCGGTAATTTTTGACCAAAACAATTTGGCGCCCACCGTGGGGCAAGTGGTGCTCTCTTTACTAAAAATTTTTGTCAAATCACTAATCGGTTTTCTATTTTCAAAACTTTTTGCCACATTGTCCATAATGGCCTCAAGATCAAACATGAGTTCCTCTACTGTGTCTGCTATGACTTCTGCTACTACCGGTTCGGTGCTTCCACCACCTCCTCCAAGGATGCCAGTCTCTACACAATCTCAAGATGTTATCCCAACTCGGAGTGTCCAGGGATCTGCTCCCGTTTTAGCTTCTAATGATGAAATTTTAACCTTATTTGGAAGTGTGCAGGAATAAATGAGGCAGCAACAGGAAACAAACCAAATGCTTTTGAGGGAAATACAACTCCTAAAGGCTGGCTCGAGCAGATCTGCGGAGGACAATGTCACTCCGTTACACCCCAGAGCGTTGAACTTTAGTTCAGCTATATATACCGAGGATAACAGGGGGAATATCGTGCCCAGTCTTCCTCAGAATCATACTCCTGAAATACCCTCCTCGGTTAGGATGTCAACCATGAGGAACTCAGGATATGCTTCAGGATATGGGCAAAATCCTCCAACAGGTAACGTGTCGAATAATAACAATACTCATGCTACTAACAGTGGTGGATCTTTGCAGGATACAGGTGTAACATCAGCACTTACCAGGGAACTTCAGAAGTTAAAGGACATGATATCTAGTGTACCTGGGGTGGTCCAGCCGATCCCGGAAGTGTCTCAAGACAGCCACAAGATATCTCGTTTCGCGTATCCTATCTGTGATGCTGAGATCCCAAAGAGATTCCAAACCCCCAACATGAAGCTTTATGATGGGACTACGGATCCTGAGGAGCATATTGCTCAGTATAGGGAAAGAATGGAGATTAACCCTATCCCTCCGGAGCTCAAGGAAGCGTGCTTGTGCAAGGGATTTGGTTCTACTCTAACAGGATCAGCCTTAAAATGGCTGTTAAACGTTCCTCCTCACTCAATTACTTCATTTGCTCATTTGGTTAATTTTTTTAACAGTCAATTTTCTTGTAGTCGGAGTTTTGAGAAACTAACCAGTGATCTTTACAGGATAACTCAAGGGCCTCAGGAATCCTTGAGGGATTATGTGAACAAATTTAGTTGAGAATCCTTGGATATCCCACATCTTGATGTTGCAACAGCTGTGCAAGCTTTTAAGATGGGATTACAAAAAGATTCTCAGTTTTATCAGGATCTTGTAATGAATCCCTGCAGGAATCTCGATGAAGCTCGTAACAGGGCTTTGAGATATATCCGTCTGGAAGATGACAGGAAGATGCAAGAAAGGATGAACTCATCCAACACTTATGAATCAACCAATAGGAAGTCAGAATCCTCGTTCAAGTCATATCGGCCTAAGCCGTATAGTAGAAATGAAAACAAAAGAGTGAACGCTGTTGAAGATGGGGATCCTGAAGAGTATCCTGAGTTGTCCGAATATTGCTTTTCTGTTAATATTCCTGAATTGATGTATGCTATGCAGGGTCTAGGAGACAAGGCTAGGTGGCCTCGAAAGAATCAACAAAAGGCTGACTGGAAAGATAAGTCAAAATGGTGTGCTTTCCACGAAGATTTCGAACATGTGACTGAGGATTGCATTGCTCTAAGGAAAGAAATAAGCTATCTTCTAAGCAAGGGATATCTGAAAGATCTCTTAGGAAAAAAGAAGAATAAGGGTCAGGATACTGAGAAGGATCCTGAACGAGCAGCATCACCCCCCGCGGATGCCAAGATAATCAACTTTATTTCGGGGGGATCCGACATTTGTGGAACTTCGTATTCGGCAGCAAAGAGACATGCAAAGGAAGCCAAGGCCGAAAGGGGAGACAGACCTGTCAGGATGACTACCCTCACAACTGACAAAGTGATCACTTTTGATGCAGATGACAGGGATACTGTCCAGGATCCTCACCATGATGCTCTGGTAATAACGTTATATGTGGCTAACCATTTTGTGCGCAGGATACTGGTTGATAATGGCAGCTCCGTCAACATAATCCAACTAGAAACTCTGAAAAGAATGAATGTATCTCCAATGGATATCACTTCAAAGTCTACCGTGCTTGTTGGATTCAGTGGAGAGGCTAGAAACACAGTGGGAGAGATAAAGTTTCCAGTATACGTTGAAGGAGTCAATTCGAGACAACGTTTCTGTGTGATGGATTCTCTATCCTGCTATAACATCATACTGGGAAGACCGTGGATTCACGATATGAAGGCCGTGCCATCAACATATCACCAATGCATCAAGATACCTACCCCCTGGGGAGTGGTCAAAGTTGATAGTGATCAGCAGGAGGCGAAAGAGTGTTACTCATCCTCGATGAAATCCTCAGCCAAACCTAGTGCAGCATAGCAATTAAAGACGCGGGCCCTGGATATCGTGGAGGATCCGGAGCAGGATGTGAAGAAAGTTATCCTGGACCAGGATAACCCCGATATTTCGGTGCTCGTAGGGACCAATATCCCTCAGGATATTGAAGAACAGTTAATTAACTTTTTAAAATGCAGGATGTCAACGTTTGCATGGAAGCATGAGGATATGACAGGCATATCCAAAGATATTATCACTCACAAGTTTGGAATTGATAAATCGTTTAAGCCTGTGCAACAAAAAAGAAGGAAGTTTGCTCCTGAGCGGAACGCGATTATCCAGGAGGAAGTTGAAAGATTATTAAAGTCCAGAATGATCAGAGAGGTTAAGTTCCCAAGGTGGCTAGCAAACGTGGTGGTAGTACAGAAGAAGAATGGGAAATGGAGAGTCTGTGTTGACTACACAGACTTGAACAAGGCTTGTCCTAAAGACCCATTTCCTCTTCCTCACATCGATGCAATGGTGGATGCTACTGCTGGACATGAAATGTTAACGTTTATGGACGCATCCTCAGGATTTCAACAGATCCAAATGGAGCCTTCTGATCAGGAGGATACTGCTTTCATGACACCAACAGGTATATATTGCTATACTGCTATGCCTTTTGGTTTGAAAAATGCAGGTGCAACATACCAGAGATTGGTAAACATGATGTTCAAAAATAAACTGGGGGACACCATGGAGGTGTACATTGACGATATGGTGGTAAAATCAAAGAAAGCTCAGGATCACCTCCAGGATATTAAAGGAGCATTTGATATCCTGGATCAATATAACATGAAGCTGAATCCTGCTAAATGCCATTTCAGAGTGGGTGCAGGAAAGTTTCTTGGATATATGGTGACAAAAAGGGGGATAGAAGCGAGCCCAGAGCAGATCTAAGTTATCCTGGACATAAAATCACCCTCAAATATGAAGGACGTACAAAGATTGACAGGCCGAGTAGCAGCCCTAAACAGGTTTATCTCAAGATCCTCAGAGAAATGCAAAGACTTTTATGATATCCTGAAGAAGAACAAAAAATTCGAATGGGGGGAGAAGCATGAAGCAGCCCTGCAGGATTTGAAACGATATCTCACAACCGCACCTCTATTGATGAAGCCTGAAAATGGTGAACCACTATCCCTGTACCTTGCTGTATCAGGGAATGCTGTAAGTGCCGTTCTTATAAAAGACCATGAAGGTCAGCAATATCCTGTTTATTATGTTAGTAAAAGTTTGTTAGATGCTGAAACTAGGTATTCTCATTTAGAAAAATTGATACTAGCATTAGTCATGGCATCAACGAAACTTAGGCATTATTTCGAGACACATAGGATACATGTTAAAACAAATTATCCTATCAAAAATGTGCTTAGGAAACCAGAGATGTCAGGCAGAATGGCCAAGTGGTCAGTAAAGTTAAGTGCTTATGATTTAGTATATGAACCTAGAAATGCCATAAAGTCTCAGGCTTTAGCTGACTTTGTGGCTGATTTCAGTAGTGACATTCAGGACGAGGTAGACCTAGAAGTTCAACAGTTAGGAGAATCCTCAGGATCCTGGACATTATATACTGACGGTGCATCTAATGTAAGAGGAGTAGGATTATGAATACTACTAAAATAGCCACAGGGGGACATATTACCCCAGGCTATTAGGTGTGAATTTCCTGCTACTAATAATGAAGTTGAGTATGAGGCTTTAATTGCAGGATTAGAGTTGGCTAAGAGCATGAATATCAAAAATTTGCAAGTATATGTTGACTCTTTGTTAATTACTAACCATTTTAATGGATCCTATGCAGTTAAGGGTGAGAAATTAATCGAATATCTCGATATTCTCAAAAAACTACCAGGATATTTCGATGTTTTTATACTTGAACAGGTACCAAGGGAGGATAATGCTGAAGCGGATGCCTTAGCAAATTTGGGATCATCAATCAAGATACCCAAAGGGACGCAGATACCAATATTACATGTCCTATATCCTGCAACGAATCCTCAGGATAAAGTAGTAGCTGGTATTCAGGATCCTGGAGTAGAACATCCTGAAGAGGATCCTAAATCCTGGACGGCTCCAATCTTGGAATATCTCAAAGAAGGACACATCCCTGGAAATGAAAATCCTTAGGCATTTAGGATGAAGGTATCACGATTCACTATTATAGATAATATTTTATACAAGAAATCTCTTGCAGGACCGTATTTGAGGTGCTTGGAGGATCCTGAAGCCAAGGAAGTACTTCAGGATATACATGAAGGGGATTGTGGTAACCATGCTGGGGGCAGGTCGTTATTCTCAAAAGTATTAAGGACAGGATATTATTGGCCAACAATGAGAAAAGATGCCGCAGAATATGCTCGAAGATGTGACTCATGTCAAAGACCGTGACAACCCTCACTAAACCAGGTATCCGTACGATTTAATTAATGATTAATTGCTGCTTAATTACTGTGCTTAACTGAAATTGCTGATAAACTGCTACTTGCATACTGATACATGCACTTACTTGCATCATACTTTATTTGCTGTCACTCCATATTTTGCTTACAGCACCTTAGTGACAAACATGATGCACAAAAAGCACAGTAGCACTATAACGGATAACCTATTGAACATGCTGATAAAGCCAGCATCAGGCAAACACTGCCTCTAAGGCCTGTATGAGCCAGAAATATTTTTGCTACACTAATGGTGAGTGTAGGGATATAAGGGTTGAAGAACTGCGTCTCTAGGGATAAGTCACAGTGACTGGATGGGCCTAAAACGTACTCAAAGTACAAAACTCAGCACTTTACATAACAATTCAGCTTTTAGCTAACTAATAAAGTGCCAAAACATGAGAAAAATATTACTAGACACTTTCCAAAGTGTCAGAAATGAGTTGCGTCACTAAAAAGAGTAATAACGACACTTTAAAGCTTTGGTAACGCTTTAACGGATTACTATCAAACCAAACAACCGGACTTTACCCGGAACATGAAAATATTGCTATTTTCACTATTTATCTTTTTTTGAGCCAGTTAGGGTCCCCGAATACCCTAACACCCGTCATAACATACTACACAAGTAACCGAGTTAATTACTTAACTTAACCAAACTATTACTTAATCATCTAGTTGGATTCGAACTAGGTACCCCCCCTCCTAACCGTCCCCAACCATGGGGGACACACTTGTCCTTTCAAGATTTCCATAATGTAAGTTTGTCTAATATCTAATTAGCACATTAACCATTGGTTAATACACATTTGATTTGCCTATAAGATCTAAGCTAAACACATGAGATCATTACACAACACAACACTCAACACAACTCTCTCTCTTGCCCTCTAGAGCTCTCGGCCGAACACCCCCCTCCCCACACATCCATTTTCGGCTTCCATCATCACATTCCAAGTCCATACAAGTGTCGAGGGTCGTATACAAGGAGCCTTGGAGCAAGCGGAACACGAAGGACCTCTCTACTTTGCTTTTATCCACGCCATTTTCGTCAAGATCCTTCCCTAGCCTTGAGCTAGAGGTATAATACTTAAAACTCGTTCTTGAACTAATCTAAAGTGGTTAAAAGGATTTTTATCGGTTAAAACTCGGAATCTTACATGTTGATGCTTTAAAGTTTACTTAAAACACTAAAAATGGTGGTTAATAGCTCATAAGTTGTGTAAATGTTGTAGTATTCGAAATGTATGATTATTTAGGCCCGATCTATGATGTGGTAGCTCGGATCATCGTTTAACCCGGTTTGGTAAGATCATGGATCTTAACATAAACTTGTTTTGAATGATACAAGGGTTAAAAGGTGAAACTCTACCACACGCGAATCATGAACTTGTGTAAAAGAGTTTTACTTGTGAAATGATGTTTAAAACTAGCAGATCTACGCATCTGCAAGTGGTATTTTCAAAGAACCACGTATCAAGAAATCATGTATTTTAAAAGATGGATTTTACACTAACAAACATGATTTCTATAAACCACAAGTGTGTAAACACTTGTGAAATGAAAAGATCCGACAAAAGTAACAGTTTTTGTAAAAGATGACGGGAAGTTGTAAAGATGGATTTTCTCTAAAAACGAGGTTTTTACAAGATCAAATTACCTTATATGAAGATCTACTAAATTTAAGAGGACTTATACCACAGTTTTGGGAAAACTACAAGTTCATGTAATTTTTGACAACTTACACATATGTTGATTTGTTGTTGTGACAAAAGTTGTTCTGATCAAATAAAGAAAATTGTTGGTTGATTTGTAAAAGAAAATGATACGCTTGAAAGCGTGGCCACCTCCAGTTACAGAGGAAACTCTGGCGAAATTTTTCTAAAAACCTAACACTTAGAACTATTTACACCACAAGTGTTAGAATTACTTTTGGACATGTTTTCGAAATATAAATTTCGCCATGACTTTATTTACTAAATATTCAGAGGTGGGATTTTCACAAAATTTAACGTGATAAATATATATTTTTCACACACTGTTTATGATTATTTTGTGAAAATACATAAATATTATTTTTAGAGTAAAAATAATATTTACAAACGTTAACGAATCCAAAATAATACGAACGCTTTCACCATAAATATATAGTTACACCGGTAAGTATATTACCACTCGATTGTTAAAACGTAACTTACGCACTTACGGAAATATTTATGAACGCTTATTTTAACAACGTATTATTGGAGAAAATTATGTGAAATGAAAATATAATATTTTTGAGAAAAATACTTATATTTTGGAATTGGAAATATATACATATTAAGTGAGACTTAATGAGATAATTTGAACGCACATGTATTGAATCCCCCATCCTTGGGAAGGAGATTAACTACCAAGTATATACAGAATGTAAACACGAAATAGTTGTCTAACTATTTCCCAAAAAATTAAACTATAAAGCTAAGGCACGGCCGTCCGTCTAATAGAAATTAGCACCTGTAGGTCGTCGCACAGCTGCCTGATTTGGAGTACTTGGTAGAGACGCTTCACTGTGAGTTCATGTCCCCCTTTTCTCTTAACTGTTTTCAGTTTTCTAAACTGCGGGGGTGAAATACATGTTACTATGATTATGAGTACTTTATACATGGTATGGTTAGCGTAAGGAGGTTTACTACTTAGATCATGTGAGTGGGTAGGTGGGAACTGGAGGCCATTAATCCTCATTGTAGGACCGAGGGACGTAAGCGGTAGATCTATCTGGGTGTAGCGAGCCCGACCCCAGGCCCAGCAGGACGGACCTCGGGGTGACTTTGTGCCCAACGCAAAATCCGCTAGGTTTGAGTCTTCCTACTTGCACTTCACACATATCAATGGCTTTGCAACCCATTGGTGATCTCTTTTTCCTTACACTGCTACATACCAGGGAATGTTTATACTTACAAGTGTTTTACATACTCACTTACACATGAACTCGCTCAACATTATTGTTGATTTTTTTCAACTTACATGTATTTCAGGAAATTAAAAAGGGATCTGGCATAGTATGGCATGTTTTCTGCTGCACTAGTTTCCGAGGTCATCCGGGGTTTAGGGGATGTGTCTCTTTCCTGGACAAGTCACAATCCTTAAACCATGTTTATGTTATGTTTAAGTTTGTATTGTCTGTTGAACAAGGTTATGGTTGTTAGGGTATGTTCCCGTTAAAACAATGGTACTGTATTTGGTTTTCAAAACTTAATGGATGATCTTGCATGTTTTTAATTCATATAGCTTGGTTATGATTAAGCTATGGTATTAAGAAGTCACACCAAAATTAACCACGCTTCCGCAAAGCCAGGGTGTGACAGCTTGGTATCAGAGCTCTGATCATAGCGAACTAGGATTCTTTCTCGAGTCTAGACTATGATCACTAGGGCTCTCACGAAAACATTTTTCTGCATACCACTTAAGTCCAGATCCAAAACTTTTTACAAACAAATGTTGAGCACATTTTATTATTTATAGGCTCAGTCTGGGAAGGCTGAGGCTCGGTCTGAGAGGCCGAGGCTCGATCTTAACGATTGAGGTAGATGGCTAGTGAGACTAGGAAGGGTAGGCTCAGTCTAGAAAGGCTAAGGCTCGGTCTGAGAGGCCGAGGCTCGGTCTGAGAGATCGAGGTAGTTGGCTAGTTGGACTAGGAAGAATAGGCTCAGTTGGAGGCTGAGGCTCGGTATTGGAGACCGAGGCTCGATCTGAGAGGTCGAGGTAGTTGATAGAGCAGTCTAGAAGACTGGGAGGCTAGTGGGACTAGGAGAATTAAGTGATATCTTACTTGGTGACTTATGTGATTATCTGATTGTATGACTGATTATTTGAGCATATTTGTGTTTATGTTACAGACTCATGGACTCAGCCGGTACCGACGATTCGGACACCACTGGACCTATACCTATTGTATCTGATGACCTCACGTCCTCCGAGCACGAGGTGCATACATCTGACTATACCAGTACTGACGAGGACGATTTCCAGCCCTTCGCACTACCCGATGGTGTTGATGAGCCTGTAGATGGCCCTCCTGCTGAGTACCTACCTCTAGTAGAGATTCCGGCTCCTATACCCTTAGCCGTTTATCCAGCATATGATTTTCCTCTTGACGCCGAGGCTGACGGCGATGTTGACCTGTTTGAGGATGAGCCCTTTGAGGATGAGATCCAGGGCGAGGCCCTTCTTCCTGCGGACGATCTTCTGATGATCGCTGACGTTCCCGCTCAGGATTCGCCTGCGCATTCTCCTGTCCCAGACTCCTTCGAGTCTGTGGCATCCGCACCTTCTCACACATTGAGCGCACATCACTTTGCGCATGATTCTGATCCTGACCAGGCATCCTCTGTTGCACCTATTCCCAGTTTTGCGTTTGACCATGATGACATAGAGGATTCTGATCCTATATTTCCCCCGGGATACGACCCGGATCGTGATATCGAGTTTATACCTATGGATCAGCCCATGGAGGATCCAGCTGACCCAGTAGATCCTATCGACCCAGAGTTTGACTTCGAGATGGCTTTTGATGATCCCGAGCCTGCCGTCGCCCCTGAGCAGGCAGCCGCTCTAGACCCCATGCTTGAGCATGACCCCATACATGCTGGCATCCCTATTGAGCCTGCTATAGCAGACCCACCTGTTGATGATCTCCCCGTGGATGTTCCTTTGTTAGAGGGCGATCATGTCGTTGTTGATCCTGTTGTTCCTCTACCTGTTGTTGATATACCTGTTGACCATCCTGTTGAGCACATTGCACCTGTTCACCCTTTTGTTGCTCCCCCACCTGATCCCATTCCACTAGAGCCCGAGCATGCACTGTTCGCGGCACACATGGATCCACCAGATGAGCATGCACAGCACGGTTGGATACCTGCTGATGAGGATGTACCGCCTTTTCCCCCTCAGATCCCTGATACACGACATGTTGATTTTTCTTTTCAGGTTCCTCAGTTTGCACCTCCAGCGAGGCCTGGAGAGGGTTCTTCAGCCCATCCTGTTGGGCATGTACCGATGTCTATCCCCTTCATGCCCCAGATGACATCTGTTTCACCCTCGGTTGCTCCATTTCATGTAGCACCTTTTGATCCCTCTAGTGAGCCGTTCCTTTGGGCACCGGACTCTGCTGTGCCACCTACTGACCCCTACCATTCTTTCCACAGGGGGTATACTATCGAGGACGTTTTGATGTCTTTTATCGCCCAGCACGAGTCACACACGCAGCGCATCCAGGAGCTTGAGAGAGCTCAGCTGCCACCATGCCAGTGCCATGGTCAGACACACTCTCCTCTACAGCCATTTCGACCCTTACCTCCAGATTATGCTGCCCGTCTCTTTACACTAGAGCAGCAGGTTGCCTCCATCATTCGTACTCAGCGAGCCATGGAGGAGGACTGGCTCCAGTTACGTCGTTTGTTTTACACCCACTTTCCCCTCCTCCACCGCCATCTGTATAGAGCTCATCAGTGCTGTTTGGGTGGACGTTGGTGAGAAGACGGCGAATGCTTTTGACTGCACAGCATTTTTGGAGACTACTTTATGATCCTGACTTTTGTTGACATGTATTTGACATATTTGACATTGATTTGATAAAGTTTTGGACAGGGGTGATGTAGCCCCTAGTTGATTGATGATTGTATGACACAGGGATGTACTGATACCCTTACTATGTGGTCTCGATATATGGCAGTCGCAGTATTCTCACCATATTTGATTCGCTTGATTGCTTATTTATATTTTTATGACATGGGATGTTGTGTGATTGGTATTTGTGATGTATTGATAACATGAGATGTTATGTGCTATTACTATTACTATATACGTACGCTTTACTATGACCTAACTTACGTATTATAACATGGAATTTTTACTATGGCCTGACCAATGTAAACCATCTTTTAGAAGATGCCGCCGAGACGTGAGACACGCATGCCTGCCAATGAGGCAGAACTCCAGCAGATTATCACTGCTGCCATCGCACAATACGCCGCTTCACAGGGATGACCCAGCGGAAGCAGCACGAACAACATTGGCAACAATAATCCACCTCATGGTAATACCAAGTCATTTAGACCTACCATGATCTAATTGGATATCTTTAGCAATGATGCTAATGCCGATCGTATGTTATAACGTATGTACAGGGTGCACCTACAAGCAGTTTCTAGACTGCAAACCGGTCAACTTTGATGGCACAGGAGGTGCTGTCGCCTTTGTTCGCTGGGCTGAGAAAACCGAATCTGTTCTTCGCATGAGCAAGTGCGCGTTGGATCAGCAAGTCACCTATATCTCAGGGCTGTTTCTAGATGGAGCCCTATCCTGGTGGAATCTACAAGTTCAGACACTAGGCGAAGCTGCTGCCTACGCGCTGACCTGGACCGAACTAAAATAACTTATGCGCAAAAAGTACTGTTCCCGCGCAGAAATCCAGAGATTGGAGACCGAGTTTTGGCATTTGAAAATGGACGGTCCAAAGATCGCAGAGTACGTTCAAAGGTTCCATGACTTATCGCATGTGGTACCCTACATGGTCACTCTTGAGTTCAAGAGAATTGAACGCTTCATTTGGGGATTAGCTCCTCAAATCATAAGCATGGTAACCTCATCCAAGCCTGCGACCATTACTGAAGCCATTGATTTGAGCGTGGCTCTCACCGAGGAGGCAATTCGTTTGAACAAGTTTGATGAGATCAAGACGAAGAAGGCAGAGACTCATGTGGAGTCATCAGGAGGTAACAAGCGGAAGTTTTCAAACTTCAAGCAGGGCGCCAGTGTGGCGGTTAAGAAAGGAGGATCAGGCACGCCAGCTCAGGTTACAGCTGGTAGTGGAAAGAAAGGAAAAGGGTATATGGGCACCCAGCCCAAATGCAACACCTGCCAGCGCCACCATTCTGGTCATTGTGGGCCAAAAGTATGTGAAGCTTGTGGAAAGACTGGTCACTCGAAGGATTCTTGTTGGGCTAGTGCTGGCCGGGGAGGCCAAGGAGGATTTGGGAATAGGAATAATCGTGGTGGTGTTGGGAATCGCCCACAGGGAAACTATGGCGGTAATGAAAATCGAGGCAATAATGCTAACCAAGCGGGCGCCGCGAATCGTAATCAGAGGAATGATCAAGCTGGTGGAAACGGGCAAAGACTCGGATGTTTCAACTGTGGTGATATCGGGCATTTTAAGAAGAACTGCCCAGACTTAAACCAAGCCCGTGGAAGAGTGTTTCAATTAGAAGCAAGGGAAGCGCGCCAGGACCCCAATGTCGTTACTGGTACGTTCCCTGTGAACCAATGCTATGCATCCGTTTTGTTTGATACTGGTGCCGATTATAGCTTCGTGTCGTTAGAGTTTAAGAATATGCTTGGTCTAGCCGCTAATAAGTTAGATATTCCTTACTCGATCGAATTGGCCAATGGGAAGTTAGTAGAAGCCAATGAAGTTATCAGAGGTTGTGTGATTGAATTGGGAGAGCGTGAGTTCGCTCTGGATCTACTACCAGTCCAGTTGGGAAGCTTCGACGTGGTGGTAGGAATGGATTGGTTATCAGGCAACAAGGCAGAGATAGTTTGTCATGAAAAGGTTGTTCGTATCCCAACCGATGATGTTGAGACCATTGTTGTTCATGTAGAGAAGCGTGAGATGCCGTTGAGGATTATCAGCTGCTTGAAAGCAAGGAAGTGTTTGCAGAAAGGATATGTTGCTTTTCTGGCACACATCGTGGATAAAAAGGCTGCTGAGCCAAAGATCGAAGACATTCCGGTCGTGAGGGAGTATCCAGAAGTCTTCCCAGAAGACTTGCCTTGATTGCCGCCTCAGAGGCAAGTGGAGTTCCACATCGACTTAGTTCCAGGCGCCGCGCCTGTGGCTAAGGCCCCGTACAGACTTGCTCCGTCTGAGATGCAGGAACTGTCGACACAACTTCAAGAGTTGTTAGACAAGGGTTTTATCCGACCAAGCTTCTCGCCTTGGGGAGCTCCGGTCCTGTTTGTCAAGAAGAAGGACGGTAGTTTCCGTATGTGTATCGACTACAGAGAATTGAACAAGCTGATGATCAAGAATAGGTATCCTCTGCCAAGAATTGATGATCTGTTCGACCAACTTCAAGGTTCAAGCTTTTATTCAAAGATTGACCTTCGATCTGGATACCATCAGTTAAGGATACAAGAGGAAAGCATTTCGAAGACAGCCTTCAGAACTCGTTATGGGCACTACGAGTTCCTCGTTATGCCATTCGGTTTGACAAATGCACCAGCGGTATTCATGGATCTAATGAATAGAGTTTGCAAGCCGTACTTGGATAAGTTCATGATTGTATTCATCGATGATATTTTAATTTATTCAAAGACGAAGGCTGAACACGAGCAGCATCTTAGAGGCATTCTAGAGCTGCTGATGAAAGAACAGCTGTATGCTAAATTCTCCAAGTGCGAGTTTTGGCTAAGAGAGGTGCAATTCCTTGGGCACGTGGTAAATGGAGATGGAATCCACGTGGATCCAACCAAGATCGAGGCGATCAAGGATTGGGAAACGCCAAAGACGCCAACCGAGATTCGGCAATTCTTGGGTTTGGCTGGCTATTATCGAAGATTCATTGAGAATTTTTCAAAGATCGCTCAACCATTGACGCTCCTCACGCAGAAGGATAAGAAGTTTGATTGGGGAATCAAACAGGATGAAGCGTTTCAGATATTGAAAGATAAGCTCTGCAATGCGCCAATCTTAGCTCTACCGGAAGGTACTGATGATTTTGTGGTATACTGCGACGCATCGCGTCAAGGATTGGGTTGTGTGTTGATGCAACGCCAAAAGGTTATTGCTTACGCATCGCGTCAGTTGAAAGTGCATGAAAAGAACTATACCACACACGATTTGGAGCTCGGCGCAGTGGTTTTTGCTTTAAAGATCTGGAGACACTACCTTTATGGTACGAAATGTACAATTTTCACAGATCACAAGAGCCTACAGCATATATTCAACCAGAAGGAGTTGAATATGAGGCAAAGACGATGGGTTGAATTGTTAAACGACTACGACTGCGAGATAAAGTATCATCCAGGGAAGGCGAATGTGGTCGCCGATGCCCTAAGTCGAAAAGAGAGAATCAAGCCCATAAGGGTTAGGGCTTTGGAAATGATTATCCAAACCGATCTTTCCGTGCGCATTCGTGCCGCGCAGAAAGAAGCTTTCAAGGAAGAAAACCTTGAAGAAGAATATCTCCATGGGATGGAGAAGCTTTTGGTACCAAACGAGGAAGGAACATTATGTTTTGAGAAAAGGATTTGGGTTCCTCTGTTTGGTGATTTAAGAAAAGTTATTTTCGATGAAGCTCACAAGTCGCGGTACTCTATCCATCCAGGAGCGGATAAGATGTACCAGGATCTCAAAGATTATTATTGGTGGCCTAGGATGAAAGGCGATGTTGCTGTTTATGTGAGCAAATGTTTAACGTGCGCTAAGGTTAAAGCGGAATACCAGAAGCCTTCAGGACTTCTGCAACAACCTGAGATTCCCAAGTGGAAATGGGAACAAATCTCAATGGATTTTGTTACAAAATTGCCAAGAACGCCAAAAGGCCATGACACTATCTGGGTGATAGTGGATCGATTAACGAAGTCAGCACACTTCTTACCTATCAGAGAGAAGGATAATACGAGCAAGTTGGCTGAAATTTACATGAGAGAGATCGTTGCACGTCATGGAGTGCCTCTCTCGATCATCTCTGATAGAGACGGAAGGTTTGTGTCAAGGATATGGCAATCCTTCCAAGAAGCTTTTGGATCGCAATTGAATCTGAGCACTGCGTTTCATCCGCAAACTGACGGCCAGAGCGAGCGAACGATACAGACTTTGGAAGACATGCTGAGAGCGTGTGTTATGGATTTGGGCGGTAGCTGGGATAAGCATTTGCCTTTGGTCGAATTTTCGTACAACAACAGCTACCACACCAGTATTGGTGTCGCGCCATTCGAAGCCCTTTACGGACGCAAGTGTCGATCACCTCTATGTTGGGCTGACGCAGGTGATAGACAGCTTGCTGGTCCCGAAATCGTCCAAGAGACGACAGACAAGATCGCACAGATTCTTAAACGCATCGAAGCAGCTCGCCACAGACAGAAGGCCTATGCGGATCCAAACCGGAAACATGTGGATTTCCAAGTTGGAGAAATGGTGTTATTGAAAGTCTCACCCTGGAAGGGTGTGGCACGCTTCGGGAAGCGTGGGAAGTTAAATCCGTGCTACATTGGTCCCTTCAGAATTCTGGAGAGAATAGGACTAGTAGCATACAAGTTGGACCTACCTGCTGAACTGAATGGTGTTCACGATACAGTTCATGTATCCAATCTGAAGAAAAGTCCAACTCAAGTTGACATTGCCATTCCCATCGACGAGATTCATGTTGACGACACGCTCCACTTCGTTGAAGAACCTGTCGAGGTCACGGATTGGAAGGTAAACAAGACCCGCCGGAGCAGTGTCAAACTCGTCAAAGTTCGTTGGAATGCCAGACACGGTCCTGAATACACCTGGGAGCGTGAGGACCGGATGAAAGAGAAATACCCCCACCTTTTTCCTAAGAACCCTGCATCTACAAGCAGAACTTAAATTTCGGGACGAAATTTATTTAACGGGGGGAGAATGTAACAACCCTCACTAAACCAGGTATCCGTATGATTTAATTAATGATTAATTGCTGCTTAATTACTGTGCTTAACTGAAATTGCTGATAAACTGCTACTTGCATACTGATACATGCACTTACTTGCATCATACTTTATTTGCTGTCACTCCATATTTTGCTTACAGCACCTTAGTGACAAACATGATGCACAAAAAGCACAGTAGCACTATAACGGATAACCTATTGAACATGCTGATAAAGCCAGCATCAGGCAAACACTGCCTCTAAGGCCTGTATGAGCCAGAAATATTTTTGCTACACTAATGGTGAGTGTAGGGATATAAGGGTTGAAGAACTGCGTCTCTAGGGATAAGTCACAGTGACTGGATGGGCCTAAAACGTACTCAAAGTACAAAACTCAGCACTTTACATAACAATTCAGCTTTTAGCTAACTAATAAAGTGCCAAAACATGAGAAAAATATTACTAGACACTTTCCAAAGTGTCAGAAATGAGTTGCGTCACTAAAAAGAGTAATAACGACACTTTAAAGCTTTGGTAACGCTTTAACGGATTACTATCCAACCAAACAACCGGACTTTACCCGGAACATGAAAATATTGGTATTTTCACTATTTATCTTTTTTTGAGCCAGTTAGGGTCCCCGAATACCCTAACACCCTCATAACATACTACACAAGTAACCGAGTTAATTACTTAACTTAACCAAACTATTACTTAATCATCTAGTTGGATTCGAACTAGGTACCCCCCTCCTAACCGTCCCCAACCATGGGGGACACACTTGTCCTTTCAAGATTTCCATAATCTAAGTTTGTCTAATATCTAATTAGCACATTAACCATTGGTTAATACACATTTGATTTGCCTATAAGATCTAAGCTAAACACATGAGATCATTACACAACACAACACTCAACACAACTCTCTCTCTTGCCCTTTAGAGCTCTCGGCCGAACACCCCCCTCCCCACACATCCATTTTCGGCTTCCATCATCACATTCCAAGTCCATACAAGTGTCGAGGGTCGTATACAAGGAGCCTTGGAGCAAGCGGAACGCGAAGGACCTCTCTACTTTGCTTTTATCCACGCCATTTTCGTCAAGATCCTTCCCTAGCCTTGAGCTAGAGGTATAATACTTAAAACTCGTTCTTGAACTAATCTAAAGTGGTTAAAAGGATTTTTATCGGTAAAAACTCGGAATCTTACATGTTGATGCTTTAAAGTTTACTTAAAACACTAAAAATGGTGGTTAATAGCTCATAAGTTGTGTAAATGTTGTAGTATTCGAAATGTATGATTATTTAGGCCCGATCTATGATGTGGTAGCTCGGATCATCGTTTAACCTGGTTTGGTAAGATCATGGATCTTAATATAAACTTGTTTTGAATGATACAAGGGTTAAAAGGTGAAACTCTACCACACGCGAATCATGAACTTGTGTAAAAGAGTTTTACTTGTGAAATGATGTTTAAAACTAGCAGATCTACGCATCTGCAAGTGGTATTTTCAAAGAACCACGTATCAAGAAATCATGTATTTTAAAAGATGGATTTTACACTAACAAACATGATTTCTATAAACCACAAGTGTGTAAACACTTGTGAAATGAAAAGATCCGACAAAAGTAACAGTTTTTGTAAAAGATGACGGGAAGTTGTAAAGATGGATTTTCTCTAAAAACGAGGTTTTTACAAGATCAAATTACCTTATATGAAGATCTACTAAATTTAAGAGGACTTATACCACAGTTTTGGGAAAACTACAAGTTCATGTAATTTTTGACAATTTACACATATGTTGATTTGTTGTTGTGACAAAAGTTGTTCTGATCAAATAAAGAAAATTGTTGGTTGATTTTGTAAAAGAAAATGATACGCTTGAAAGCGTGGCCACCTCCAGTTACAGAGGAAACTCTGGCGAAATTTTTCTAAAAACCTAACACTTAGAACTATTTACACCACAAGTGTTAGAATTACTTTTGGACATGTTTTCGAAATATAAATTTCGCCATGACTTTATTTACTAAATATTCGGAGGTGGGATTTTCACAAAATTTAACGTGATAAATATATATTTTTCACACACTGTTTATGATTATTTTGTGAAAATACATAAATATTATTTTTAGAGTAAAAATAATATTTACAAACGTTAACGAATCCAAAATAATACGAAAGCTTTCACCATAAATATATAGTTACACCGGTAAGTATATTACCACTCGATTGTTAAAACGTAACTTACGCACTTACGGAAATATTTATGAACGCGTATTTTAACAACGTATTATTGGAGAAAATTATGTGAAATGAAAATATAATATTTTTGAGAAAAATACTTATATTTTGGAATTGGAAATATATACATATTAAGTGAGACTTAATGAGATAATTTGAACGCACGTGTATTGAATCCCCCATCCTTGGGAAGGAGATTAACTACCAAGTATATACAGAATGTAAACACGAAATAGTTGTCTAACTATTTCCCAAAAACTTAAACTATAAAGCTAAGGCACGACCGTCCGTCTAATAGAAATTAGCACCTGTAGGTCGTCGCACAGCTGCCTGATTTGGAGTACTTGGTAGAGACGCTTCACTGTGAGTTCATGTCCCCCTTTTCTCTTAACTGTTTTCAGTTTTCTAAACTGCGGGGGTGAAATACATGTTACTATGATTATAAGTACTTTATACATGGTATGGTTAGCGTAAGGAGGTTTACTACTTAGATCATGTGAGTGGGTAGGCGGGAACTGGAGGCCATTAATCCTCATTGTAGGACCGAGGGACGTAAGCGGTAGATCTATCCGGGTGTAGCGAGCCCGACCCCAGGCCCAGCAGAACGGACCTCGGGGTGACTTTGTGCCCAACGCAAAATCCGCTAGGTTTGAGTCTTCCTACTTGCACTTCACACATATCAATGGCTTTGCAACCCATTGGTGATCTCTTTTTCCTTACACTGCTACATACCAGGGAATGTTTATACTTACAAGTGTTTTACATACTCACTTACACATGAACTCGCTCAACATTATTGTTGATTTTTTTCAACTTACATGTATTTCAGGAAATTAAAAAGGGATCTGGCACGGTATGGCATGTTTTCCGCTGCACTAGTTTCCGAGGTCATCCGGGGTTTAGGGGATGTGTCTCTTTCCTGGACAAGTCACAATCCTTAAACCATGTTTATGTTATGTTTAAGTTTGTATTGTCTGTTGAACAAGGTTATGGTTGTTAGGGTATGTTCCCGTTAAAACAATGGTACTGTATTTGGTTTTCAAAACTTAATGGATGATCTTGCATGTTTTTAATTCATATAGCTTGGTTATAATTAAGCTATGGTATTAAGAAGTCACACCAAAATTAACCACGCTTCCGCAAAGCCAGGGTGTGACAAAGACATAGTAACATACTGCATCAACCTGCTGAACCATTGTATCCTATTGTTTCCCCTTGGCCATTTATGAAGTGGGGTATGGATATAGTGGGAAAGCTACCAAAAGCTCCGGGAGGAAAAGTCTTTATGCTGGCAATGACGGATTATTTCTCTAAGTGGGTTGAAGCTGAAGCATTTGTTCAAGTTAGAGACCAAGAAGTAGTATCATTCATAAAGAGAAATATCCTGACCAGATTCGGAATACCAGCCGAGATAATCTGTGACAATGGTTCTCAGTTTATAAGTAAGAGGACTACTGACTTTTGCAAGAGTTGGGGAATCAAAATGATCACATCTACTCCGGTACATCCTCAAGCAAATGGACAAGCAGAATCCTCAAACAAGATAATACCTACTGCAAGATCTATCTTGAGTGATCCTGATCAGAATTACCCTTTGTTTTATGGGCTGATAGGACAACGGTAAAGAATGCAACAGGCCAAACCCCATTTTCCTTGGTGTTTGGAGCCGAAGCAATGATTCCAACGGAAATGACAATACCTACTGCAAGATCTATCTTGAGTGATCCTGATCAGAATCCCGAAGCCTTGAGTCAGGATTTAGACACTATAGATGAAAAGAGAGATGCGGCAAGGCTAAGAATGGCAGCATATCAACAGAGAATATCAGGGGCATATAACAAGAATATTAGAACCAGAAGATTTAAGGTTGGAGATTGGGTGTTAAGAAAGGCTTTCCAAAATACTACTAATCCTGCCGATGGCAAGTTAGCTCCAAAATGGGAAGGACCATATGAAGTTGAATCAGAAGCAGGGAAAGGAGCATATAGACTCAAGAATATGGAGGGGGATATGCTACCGAGATCTTGGAATACTATACACCTTAAGCTCTATTTCAAGTTAGTCTAGAATTTAATTTCTAACTCAAGATGGCATGAATTCTACTTCTTTTAAATATGTTTGGTTTAATCTGTTCTTTGTAACCTGATACTGACTTAAGCATCAGAGGGGTGTTAGCCAAGCTAACACCCACCTTAGTTTACATTTGTTTTGCAAGATATGTTTCAGGATGTAGCTCCAGGATATGCACTCAGGATAACTCAGAAGATTAGAGGATTGGCCCCCTCTCTCACGTTTAAGGGATACTGATCCCTTCACAGGTTTAAAGGTATTCACCTTTCTTCCGAATTGGGTTTAAACACCCCGCCTGGAGCGCAAGTTATTCAGGAATAGTTCAAGGTGGCGGGACCAGTCCATGTAAAAGTGGCTGACAATTTCGTTACCATTGGCTATATCCTGAATTCTAAAGGTATATGAGGATTGATCACCCTCTCTCACGAAAGGGTATTTTCATACTCTCTAAGGTTTAAAGGTTTTCACCTTTCTAAGTCTTGGAGTTTATACACTCCCGCCTGTAGCGCATGAAAAGTTGGGATTTTCCCCAGGATACAAAGGATTTATCTCCAGTACATCCTTGGGTTTTACCCTTGGGACGTAAAAAATTTCTTATGCAATGGGAACTGACATTAAGTAGATTTCTAAGATACTTGAAGATATTGTGCACAGGGGACATCCCTGCCGAGGTGGTGGTGTAAAGCTAAGTGGATGAAGTTTACGACTAATGCACTAAGTACCTTGCACTGGGGACATCTTCAATAGAAGAGTTGCAAAGGGATTGAAGTTTGGTAATAGGTTTATATCCTATTTCTGGTATGATCTTTCCTTTGTAAGCCTCATTTAAGTTTTTAGTGACATTATGTTAAGTATCCTGATATATATCCTCAAAGTCCTTTTAAGGATATTTGATTAGGGTGTTTGAAACCAGTATTAGTTTGGAACTATGATCTTTTAAATATTATCAAAACTTGATTTTGAAAAGATAAACTATTTTTTACTTTCTAAAAGAAATTTTTACAAAGTTGAAGGAACATTTGGAAGATCTATCTAATACAAGGCTTTTGCAATATGTTACTGAGCATACTGATCAGGATATTTTATAAGATACCAATACAAAATCTTTACAAAAATAAGACTCATACTAAGTAATGCAAGGTAACAGAAAATAAGTCAAAAGATAGTTATATTATTAACAAGTCAAAAGTTGTGCTTTTGGTTTCACCTAAAACCAAGGCCCATCCGCCAAAAGCACAATTAGTTTTTACCATACTTGTGTAACGGTTGCAGGATCTATCTCAAAACAGGACCCGTCCACCTACAACCGTTACTACGTTCAAAACAAGTTATACTAATTGATGACCAAGGGCTTCGTCCTAAAACCTAGGACCCATCCACCTTTGGTCATCACATTGTTCAAAGACAGGAAAAGTAAATTGTTTATGCAACCACAACCATGAATTTAAAAAATGGGCTCCGGCCTTGGCACATATATCCATCATCGCCCATTTCGCCGCCTAAGATGCGGCACCTTCTTGATCGGCAACCTCCTTGCCAGCATTCGCCCCAGCATCATCCTCGGGATTCTTCTCAGCACCATCACCAGCGTTGGCCACCTCCTTTGCCGCCTTAGAAGGCTCTTCACCAGTATGTTTTGCAGGATGAGCAACGGGATGACCTCCGAGGCCCTGTAGTTTCTCCTCCCAAGCCTTTACATTCCAGAAAGGGCATTCAAAACCCAGATCCATGGCCTCATAAGCCATCCTTATCCTGGCTTGGAGAAGAGAAACGACCACTGAAGCTTTTAGGCTATCCCGGTATGAGCTCATATTCTGCTGATATTGGAGAAGAGCGGCATCTAGCTTGGCTTGAGCATCCTCATTAGCTTTGTGGAGGGCGGCTTGATGTTCCTGAGTCATTGCCTTGTATTTGTCTTCATAGTGCTGGGATTTGGCAGCTGCAATGGTTCCTTGATCAGCTATGGTGGCTTGAGCTTTCTCCAGCTAAATCTGCAACATCTTGTTAAGACCGCAAGCGTCTTCGTATAAATGCATGAGGCGATCCAGACCCTATCGATAAAGACACAGGTATTAACGTGAAAAATAAGCAGGATAAAGACTAACATACTTGTACAGGATATCGAAAAGAAGATTCTACCTGTTTGAGGAATGAGGTGGCGTCATTGAACCCATGATTCTCAAGAGAGAACGTTTCGGAAACAGCTGGGGAGTCAGTCTCCTTTCTCTTCCGAGAGCTGGATGCCCGGGTCCTGGATGCCGGAGGGCCTTTGGGAGCAGAAACAGTTTTCGAGGAGGTAGGCTTTGGTGTAGCAGACGACTTTGGTTTGGATTCTTGTTTGGCGGGTTCAAGGCTGGAATAGCAATCCAGTTCGTCCAGTTCGAAACCTTCAAGGTTGACGACTAGTACTACATAAGGGAAGATATTCTTAAAACTCATCATATTTTTGAAAAATAATTAACATATGAAGATGTGCTTACCAGACATTTCTGAGCTTGATTTTTGATGAGAATATGTGAGAGACAGGGAAAAAGTTCTTTCACTGGCAGGAAGACGGTAGATTTCCTTGATCTTGGATTCGGATTCTGCGCTAGGAGGCACTAAATCTCTGAAATTCGCTGCATATAAACATCAGAATATAGGTTCGGGATACAGTTTGAAGATATAATTGGGGATATTCCTAAAACCCTAAATCCTACCCTTGGTTAACCATTTAACCGGTAGATCGAAACCCTTATCAATAGAGTCTCTTTTGACGAAAAAGAATTTTCGTCGCCATCGATCCTCATTCTTGGTGGCTTTAAGGACCAAAGGGTTCTTGATGGAGAACAGAAGATAACGGTGATTGCCATGAGATCTTAACCGGTATGCTACGGGAAGGTCCTCAACAAGTAGGTTAGGAAAATGACGAGATTTGATTTGATCCAACACTATCAAGATTCGCCAGACCATTGGCATAACTTGGGCATAACTAAGGCCGGTGAGGTCGAAAAAGCTAGAGATAAAGGGTGGAAATGGATACCAGAGTCCAAGAGAGAAAGGATAAGCGAAAAAACAAACCCACTCGTCGGATAATGCGTCCGATCGGGCTTCCTGGTCGAAGGGGCGAAAAACCGTTCCGGTGGGAAAGGCACCGGAATCTTTAAGAGCAGCGATGTCAGCATTGTTGAAGCAGCAGATCTCCTTTGCTGGATCGGCGATGAGATTTTGGCTCATGAGGGTTGAGGCTGATCGGTTTGATCGGGATTTCGTTTGTGGTGCCATGGAGAGTGAATAGTAAATTAAGAGAAATTCAAGAAAGGAGAATAGAGAGGAAAATACCTGTTATTCGCTTGCAGATAAGGATAACCGAGATAAGGAGCCCCTCGGTTAATATAGGATGAATATAGGGGGGTAAAAAGTAAATAATGCCTTGGAAGTTGCACCGCTGTCATTTCAAGAGTCTAGTCATATTAATTGCCTTAAGTTATGAGGTGAAACTTTTGAAATATATCCGTTGGATTGGTATCCCAACTGATATATTTGGGGACAATTGTTAGGGGTCATTTTCTTAACATATATATCCTGACCAATATCCTGCCTATGTTTGTTCATTTGTGACCAGGATGCTGGAAGAGGATATTGCTAACATCTTGGGCGATATCCTGAGGCTTATTGAATTAACCACGTGCAGATTAATGGCTGAGACTTGCTAACGGTCAAGAGGACTTCTTCTCCTCAAGACTCGGACGAATTTGTTGAGAGAGAGACGTTGAGCCCGAAAGACCAGGTCTACAACGTTCGAAGAAGGAATATCCGGTGGATCCCGTAAGTTTAGGATAGTTTGTTATTTTATCTTAACTATAAATAGATGGGGACGGATCAGCTTAGAACACACAATTTTTCACTAACACTCTCATACACTTACACTCTCTAGCTCATTACAAACACCACACTTGTATTCAAGTTTCGTTGTAACACTTAGTCGATCCGTACCACATCCTGCACTGTATCCTGATTTTTGAAGCAATTGAAGAACAAGGCAGCTGCGATTGTCAGCTCCCGAGGTTTTATGCCGGCGATCTAGATTGATCAAGGGCTTTCCTCGTACATCTCGTGTCGTTTACTTTATTTTTGCTCATTGTTTGATCATAGATACAGCTCTACATCTTGAGCCGTATCCTGAAACTGTTTTTACAAATCAACTTGATTAACATATTTTCGACACTCATTTCTAGCACACTACCTCACTTAACTAATTTGATCACTTAATTGCTTCGGTAATTTTTAACCAAAACACCTAGCATTGGTCTTTTTCCCATCCTCGGTTTTCTTGGTGATCTTTGGGCAATTTGACTTAATGTACCTTTTTTCATTGCAACTGTAACACGTTGCGTCTTTCAGCTTCTTACACTCCAAGGTCTTATGTTCCGTAGATTTGCAAATCCCACAGGGCCTCGGCTGAGACTGGGATTTCGACTCAAGTCGGCACCTCCCAAAATGGTGCTTCTTGCAAACCTTACATTTGGGCTTATCTCCAGATTGTTGCCCATCTTTCTTAGACCCCAACCCTTTCTTGTGGTCATTACTTCCTCGGTGCTTTTTATCTGATCTTCGTGAGGTATCGTCCTCACGCTTCCTCTTACCTTCTTCTGAATTCCTGAGCCATCTCAACCTAACTACGTCCAAGGTAAGAGATAGAGATAGATCAACTGCTGATCTAAAGGTAGCAGGTCTTGATGCTTTAACACTGGCTTTAATTTCTGGGGCTAAACCCCCAATGAAGCTGTGACAACTCGAGTTTCCGACATTCTTTATTCGCATTTAATGCACGTTGACTTTGACTGTTTAGTTGTTTGACTCGTCTGACTTGTGACTGTATGCTTGTGTTATAATAAACTATTGTGTTTGCATGGTTATGTTTGATTGTATAACATGGAACTTGTCGAGAAACATAAGCTGTTTAAGATTTGTAGAACCCGACGAAACACAAGTGTGTTTCGCCATAACCAGTCTCGACGAAACAGGATTGTTTCGCCAACAACCCACCCGACGAAACAGGTCAGTTTCACCGAGCCCAGTTTCGCCGAAAGCCCAGTTACGGCCCAGAATGTTATTTCATGAATATTTACGTGAAACGGGTTCAGTTTCACAAGTTAAGCAATCAGAAAAACCCTAGAACTCTCTCTCTTCTGTGCGACGGCAACAACCATCGTTCACCATCATCCCTGGCTCTCGAATCCTTGTTTGTTCATCTCAAATCGGTTAGTGTGTGTTTGTTAATCGATTTCATGTTTCTGTAATATCTCGATTCATGCTTGTGTATATGATTGATGTGTGTTACTGCTGTGATTATAAGAGTATGATGATGATATAGATTTCGATATGCATGATGTAGGCGGATACAAATAGTTCTATGCGAAACTTAATACGATCAAATACTCGGTTCTGAATGTTATTTATATGATCTGGTTCTGAATACACATTAGCATCTTGATAAGGTTCGGTGATGTGATGTTGTATGTTAATCGATATGTTGTATACGCAAACTAGGGTTCATGCTAGACGATGATTCTTTGATGATTGTGTTATGTGATTCTGTGAACGAATGATTACTGCATGATTAATGATCGCTGATGACGGCTGTTAGGATGATTAGGGTTTCTGCGTTAAGGTTGTATCTGATTTACGTAACTGACATCACCCCGAAACCGACTCGACGAAACAGATCTCTTGGCGAAACAGAAAGTGTTTCACCAAGGAAAGTCGACGAGATAAAAATCTTGTTTCGCCAAACAAGACTCGACGAAACAGAATGTGTTTCGTCGATGTATGTGTTTCGCCAATACATGTGTGTTTCGTCAATATATGTGTTTCGCCGAGCTGTGCAGTAACTTGAGTTAATTTTGTTAAGTGTTAACTGGACTATCTAACTGCTGTTAAATAATAAACATGACTTGAATGCTTGCGAATACGTACTACTTGCTTATACGTGAACAACTTGAGCACAAACTGATTATTGTATACGTGCGTACTTTAGGACGTGATTGATTTACTTTGAGCACATACTTAGCATACCGAGCAAACCAAGGTGAGTTCACACAGCCAAGGCATGGGATTCCCGGGGTGGGAATGGGTTTGGATTATTTACTTGTACTTACCTAGTTTATGGAACTTAGTTATATGGTCCTCGGGAGAGGAAGGGTTATTGATAAGATACGGCTAGACTAGTGATACTAATAGAACTGATCTTCGCACACACGCCGGGGATTGGCCGCGATAATATGACTGATCTTCGCACACATGTCAGGGTTGACCGCGATATTATGACTAATCTTCGCACACATGCCTAAGAAGGCCGCGAACTATACACTAAACTTCGCACACATGCCGGGTGGCCGCGATACAAATATACCTAGTCTAGAATACTCGGGAAGTTTTCCCCAATCATCGCACACATGCCTAGAGGGCCGCTATATGAATTAATATGATACATGACTAAATGAACGAATACAAGGCTTACTATTACTGAACTATTAACTGTGAACTCGCTCAACTAGTTGTTGACTCTCTGCTGCATGCCTTGCAGGACCTTAGGTACATATGGAGCTTGCACAGGGAGGAGCAGGTCGTTGTGGGACATGGATCGATGATGCCATGTTAATTATCTAAACATTTGAATTTACGATTTACATTGGGTTTACATACTTATGCTTCCGCTACACACCTGTTGATGTTTAGTTTGAAAACACCTTTCGTATTGATGAATGACTTTTATTATTTACAATTATGTTCAACATGATTGGTGGCTTGATCCTGGTCAGTCACGCCTCCAAGCGGTGATACTCCGCGTGTGGATTTTGGGGGTGTGACAGAAGCGAGCAATCCTCTTGGGTTCCGGAGTTACCAAGTACGGAACCTGCCTAGATAGGGTATTGAAAGTGGTGAGGTAAGCTTGGCAATCTAAATTCTTCATCACCAATGATAAGAAATCTGATTCGATTCTTTCGACTTCGTGTTGCGGGCAATAATTCTCCTTAATGAGAGCAACGAATTGATCCCATGACAAGTTGTAAAGTGGGATCTTTCCAACAGCTTGTATGAGAGACTTCCACCATGCCAGTGCCTCTCCCTTAAACGATTGGGATACATATTTCACTACGTCCCTTTCAGCACAACCGCTGATGTCCACTACTGTATCCATCTCGTCCAACCAGGTCATGCAGTCAACCGCTCCTTTCTCCCCAGTAAAGTCTCTGGGTTTACATGAGACGAAGTATTTGTATGTACAGGACTTACCACGCGGTTCCTGTTTATGCTCGACCTTCCTTGACGGGACATTGTGTTGGTTCGAGGAGTGATGATCCTCATCATCCTTCTTTGGCTTCTCTATCTTAGAGGGTGGCTTATCATGAGCTTCAGAATGTGTTTTTGGCTTAGAGTGAGGAGCTGATCGGGTCCTGCTTCGAGTACTACTCGATTCACTATATTGCCTCTCGATGGCTTTAGTAACAGCATTTTCTACTAATGCTTGTAGCTCCGCACCAGTTACAAGTATTTTAGCATTTTTAGGGTTTTCCACTGGACGACTGTTTATTTCTTCTGACTTGGCCATGTAGTTTTAAATTGCTACATAAAGGAAATAAGGACAAGGTTTATTTAGAAGCCTAAACAGTATTATCGTTCTTGACGATTTATTAACCATGGTTTTAATAGCCATTTTAGTTAATTTTTTAAATATATAATTATTCAGGATCTTTATCATAATCCTAAATCATAAATTAATAATAGCACATAGGCCTAGTCATGTAGACAAGTTTCTAAATTATAAATTTAGATCTTATAGGATCTAGTTATTAAGGTTTGAATTAAAATTCATTACCTTTCTTGGCAGGGAGTCTATAAACTATGACTGTCTTTTGTCTTATATGACATTATAGCCCGTAGGCATTACATCACGATCAGATGTTTAAATAATAATAAGGAATTTGGATAATTTATTAAAAGGGTGACATGTGTGATTTTGCGGATCATATTAGCCAAGAATGTTAACATGTTTGCAGATGTTAACAGAGATTTGAATCTTTTTAAACAGGTTTTACCATATTGGCCAGGTCTTTTAATATGACATACAAGCTAGGTTTTACCTTTTAAGATTCTTATTATTTTATTAAAATGGTAAATCTATAAAATAAATGTTATTTTTCATTTATTCACATTTTATATTTATGCACATAATTTAAAAATGAAAAATGAACTAACCATTCCAATAAAAATTTAAACTAGTGCAAGTTTGACCTAAACGGGACTTTTACATAAATAACATGCCCACGCAGGGGCCAAACTAACAAACAAACCCATGCAGGGGTTAAAATAAAAAGACATGCCCACGCAGGGGCAGAGTACAGAAACAAATGTCCTCGCAGGGACATGATTACAATACTAAAATAAACAAACAAACAAAGGATTTAGTGATCCTTCTTGCTTTTTCCCTTGATCAAATCCACCATTTTCTTGAACATCCCTCGGTTATGCCTACGGTCGTCCCGCACCTCATTAATCCCCTGAAGGATTTCTTGAAATTGTGGCGGTGACATCACCGGCGTCTGTGGTGGTTGCTGATAATGCGGAGGTTGAGGGGGCGGCGGTTGCTGATACCCATATGGTGGGTATCCATAGGTCGGGTATCCCGTAGTCCAGGGACCTCCATAGGGACCTTTCGGATGGATAGCGTTGTAGTTCGCAGCTACCAAGTAAGGATCAGCCTCGACATAGTTGTAATTTGTGTGGATCGGCTGCTCGAAGGGATTATACGTTGCCGCACCAGTGTAAGCAGGAATTGGGTCTCCAAAACCCAGTGGTGGTGGTGGCGCGACTGGCGCAGAGTTCACTTCTGAGAGGGGGTGTGACGATTCTCCCATCTCTAGTTCTTCGTGAACTGGCGAGTATCGACTGCCACTTGAAAGTGGAGGGGTGTTGATGCGCACTCCCCCTCGCGCGGATATCCGTGCGTTCGTTCCTCTTCGCCTCGGGGGCTCCGGAGGCTGTAGCTGAGGTGGTGGTGGTGGTGGCGGTGGAGTGACCGCGACAAGACAGGAATCCTCGGAAGGATTCTGCTGCTGCTGAAGCTGCTGCGGCTGGTGCAGAGGAGAGTTGTGGTAACTGGGAGTAAACGCCCAGTCACACATTCTGAATCTCTCTTCATAACTGTCGGGACCATTGTAAGGTGATCCCACAAAAGGTGACCCATCTGAAATTTCAATGGGGTGGTTAGGAGTTCTGGATGGTGGCAGTGAAGGATCGGTGTCCTCATCTATGTCCATCGCGTTGCCACCGGAAAAATGATCTTCAGGTCTAAGTGGGTTAAAACCCACTGGTTCTCCAAGGTAATCGGCAGGGTTGAACTGGCCCTGGAAAACAGGTGATAGGTGGTCGAAGGGTGAGTCATGTCCTTGAAGAGGTATGTAGGATTGGTGGGAGTTGTGGGGCTCATTTCAGAATGAGGCCCAAAAGAGTGTGGAATAGAAGGGGAGGTACTCAGTGAAACTGAGCGCTTAGCTGGTTCAATAAAAGTCCTCCAGAGATCTTGAGGACCTGGGTTGTGGGGATCTGACGGTGTTCGCCGGTGCGAGGGTCCGGCCTCATGGTCATTTGGGGCGACAAGTGGCCCTTTTCCTCTTCCTCTTCCTCTCATCCTTGGCGGCATTTTGTCAACCTGTCAAAAACAAACAAGTGATACAACAAGAAAATATATAAGACAAAGTTAGAATTAAAACAAATTTGGAATATTCCAAAGTTCTTTGTCTAGACTCGAGAATCGAGGAATGTGCAATTGTGTAACTGAGATTAAACACAAAAGACTAGTGTTTAATTCACTCAGAGTTGGCTTTGATACCAACCTGTCACTCCCCTATTTTCCACGTGTCACCGGTGGGCCCGGTGTCGTGACGTAGTTGATATCATCATAAGTCAAACAACACAATATATAAATGCACAGCGGAAGCAAAGATAGATTCATTTCAACATTAATAAATTGTAATATTAAATATCACAAAATAGTTGAAACGGATCCACAGGCGGATCAAAATAAAAGAAGATATTGTTCAACAGTTTTATTGACATCCAAGCTTGCGAGACTTATTGTGGACGCTAGAAGACAGCCAGCCTAGTACGAGTAGTACCTGCACTTAACCTTTTGGAAAATACGTCAGTTTACATTGGTAAATACAATTTAACTGACTCATTTTAAAAAGGTTTAAAAATTGATTTGAATGCACGTGGCACAAAACATTTTATAACTTGGGATAATTATGTGAATATAATCTTGTAAGTGAATTACATGTTTCTTATGCGTTCAGTAGCCTGATCCGTAGACCGGGTTAAAGATTAATAGACACACCACATTATTTGGTTAGGCACTGACGGGTGTACGCCTACACCCCGTGCTTAGGTCGTGGCCATCTCGTAAGATGATGCCAAGGATATCCGGGACATGGTCATTAACCCCCCAAAGGCTTTAAGCAAACAAAACATTTCAAAACGTAGCATATCAATGATTTAACCTCTATTCGATTAAAGATTCAATGCCAGACCAAGCGGTATTTTATATACCGTACCCCAAGCCCGTATAGGGAAAATAAGTTAAAAGTATTTACCTTTGTAAGTATAAATCACAATTAGCGAGTGCGGGTAGCTTTTACTGGTTCTTCTATTCTGGAACAAAGGTTTGTAATAACCTATTAGATTTCTAACGGGTCTTTATTTAAGCCTAAGCTTAGACCGGTTAGTTTTTAAGGACGATACGGTTCAAACGCACGATTAAGCGAAGACCGGATAGAATGTGATTTAGACCCGACAAGTTTGAAGACTTGTATAATATGGGTATACTAAACACATTCTGGATTTTGAGGCAAAAATGATAATGTTTGACCTGTTTCGGTCAATTTATGCAAACTAGTTACATAAACCGAACCGAACGCGAAAAGGGCGTCACGGGTAGCTATAACAGTCATATGTAAGTTCCCTGAGTTAATATGCCTTAAATATGTTATAATATCATTAAGATATCTTCTATTATGCCCCAAACGAATTTAAACTCCAATTATGCCTCGTAAGGGCATTTTGGTCATTTAAAGGTTATAAAAGAGTTTAATTAGAATCTGAGTTACAAGTCTGATTTATTCAGTGAATATACTTAATTTAATAAGTTATAACGGTAGGGTATGACCTATATGTGAAATTTATCACTTAAAACCAAACTATGCACCTTAGGGGTATTTTGGTAATTTCACTTAGGCTTAAAAGGTCAAAACTGGAAACCTGAGTTTAAAAACTTTTACTTACTGTTAATATATAAAAATATACTAAAAATATTAGTAGGTATCAACCTTATATGTTTAATATGGTTTTAGTACATACTATGCGTTAAAAACGCTTAAAAAGACGATTTGGAGCCATTTCCGGGTTTTCAAAGGAAATCTTATATTTTTATAATTCCAGAAAGCTCAAAATATTTTATTTATCAAATAAAATCAGTAGAAAAAGGTTTGGGGTCAAAAGGTTTTGTAAAACTCATTTTATGGCTTAAAAGGGCAAAACCGTCATAAACCGAATCAAACGTAGAGACCTATGTTATGCTCAGCCAAAAATTAAATAAAAATCTCCAAAATCCCAAAATATTATATTACATCAGTGGGTAAAAAGTTTTATATCAAAAAGTGGGTTTAAATAGGCTATACGCTAATTACGCCGTTTAATTAACATAAAGCTTTAAAATTACGCTAGTGAGCATAACTCTTAATCTAGACCTCAAACTGATGTCAACTTTTAGGTGCAAGTTTATAAATTAGTAACTAAGGTTTCTATTCTTTTTCATTTTCAAAAATCACGTTTTATAGTCAAAAGGGCATAATAGTCAACAATTAAGCGTTTAACGGAAACATGCATATGCATCGGATAACTAATGAACCAAGTTGTGTGACCTCAGGGGGTTACACTAATATGAAACCTGGTCCAATTAAGGCTCTAAGGCATTTCTAAACAATGCTTAAACGGGTCAGAACTGAAAGTCAAAGCAGAGGTCAAACTATGCGACTTTCGGTTCCAAACCGAGCCTAAACTGAAAATTGTCGAGTTGAACATGTTGGGACATGTTCTTACATTAATTACCAAGTTATATTAATGATCAAACAGGTTTCAAGTATCCTACATTGCTAATTATGCTTTAATTGAAAATAAACATTCTGTTGACTTTTTAAAGTAAGGTTTGACTCGACAATTAACATAGTTAGAGTGGGAATCTAAAAGTACCCTTTTAAGGGTTTATTACCCACATAAATACCTACTTATAGGTACTTTTAATTCGAGATTTGACTGAGCCAAAAATAATTAATCTCGAAGTCAAACTTAAATTACGACGGTTTAACTTTTAGCTAATTAACTAAGCTAAAACGAGTTTAGAAAGGTTAAGCATACTTACAAGAGTCCTAATTATAATTAGGGATCACTAGGAAGGTTGCTTGCTGACCAGAGAGCTCCAGAAAATAAGTTGTGAATGTTGCAAATGCAAATGCCCAAAAGTTGCAACTTTCATCTTCTTATATAGTGAACCCAAGAGCTTAGGATCATGCCAAAATAGTCTAGAGGTGTTGTAAGATCATCCCAGGTGGACCTAGGATGCTAAAAACCACCTAGAGAGTCCCTGAATTTCGAATACCACCTAAATGAGGCGGTGTAACCGTTTTAACAGGCAGCTGTCCTAAAAATCGCCCAGCTGCATACCTTACGCACCTCAACGTTCAGGGTGTTGAGGTCCGTAAGCAGTCTTGCGCACCTCAACGTTCTGGGTGTTGAGGTCCAGTAAGCCTTCTCCAGAGAACAAAATTTTGTTTTTATTCAGGCTATGACCATGCAACACTTATATCTCCGAATCTCATGCATTTTAATCAGAATGGGGACCATGTTTTCAGCCATTGCATGTCTAGGCATGCACTTACACACTTTGGCACTTTGTGGGAGGTTTAAATTGACGGAAAATACTAAGAATTTGCATTGGATCCATGTCTAGAGTTATAAAATAAATTTATTATTTAGAATGGCCAGATTTATAAACATAAATCAGATGTTGATAAAATATATCCTGGTTAGGGATTTATTAATAGGTCGCTCAGAGGTATAAATTAACATGTTGATGTTTTTAAATCCTACCGTACATCTTTATCTGGATCCGTATTCATAACACGTTGGCATAACATGACACGTGTCTTTGTTTTATTGGACATGAATTTTTGAGGTGTTACTTATACACAAGACCATCATTTGGATGGTCTCACATACAGCCGTGACTGATCAAATCATACAAATAAAACAAGGTCATGCAAGGGTTATCGAACATATTATGCGTATGGAGCAAGATCATCATCATAACGGGTTCTCTAACATAAGTATATTAACTATCATACACGATTCGACCAGTACATCACACTAATCAGTTCCGAATTCCACGATTATCATCATCTATAATGTCTCATAAAACTCATGAATATCAACAACCAACATCATTCGTAATGTTGCACATAACTGGGAACAGCGAACACGAATCAAGTCGAGTATAAGAATACTAACCAATGAATTATGCATGTACATGAATGTCGAAGCCAAGAGAAAGAGAGCTCCGATGAATAAGGCTGTCGTTGATCTAAGGGAGGAGAGACTAGGGCTAGGGTTTGTGTTTCGTGGGTGTTTAGGAAAATATGGGTAATCATCAGCATGCAATATGTATAACATTTGTAATATGTGGGCTCGGTTTGGGCTTTGTTTATATGCATCCGACATATACAAAAGTGGGCTTTCAATTCCCAACATAATCATCATCACAACCTCATCAGACATCACGTGGGCTTGAGGTTTGATGACATCATCGATTATCATCAACACACAGGCAAGGAGTTGGGGGGCACGTGCTTGAGAGAGGGTATTTGTTCACAAGTCAACAATATAAAACATCAT
Organism: Helianthus tuberosus; assembly: GCA_030545235.1. Lineage (NCBI taxonomy): Eukaryota > Viridiplantae > Streptophyta > Magnoliopsida > Asterales > Asteraceae > Helianthus > Helianthus tuberosus. Next base: position 147,051,537 of record CM060374.1, read on the forward strand.
CATGAATAACGTAAACTTGGGAATAACAAAACATAGTGGGCCGACATTATTATCCTTAATCGGACTGGGCTAGCAAACTTCTTGGGAAGGTGGACTTTTGTGGGGCGGCAATACGATAGGAGGGAATCATCATCTCACATGGGCCGAGTAGAATGGCACAAGATGTGCAATCGCGGGTTGGGGTCGGGTGTGCGATCCAGGAGTTTGTGTGGCCCACATCAACATAGCACGTACAATTCACTCAATCACAACTTACACAAATAAATTAGTACAATCAATTATACGAAATCTAAATAACGTACAAGGTGAGACTAAGAGTCAAGGCAACGAAAGGATTCCAGAAATTACGGGTTGTCACATCATCCCCAACTTGAAAGAAATTTCGTCCCGAAATTTGACGAACAATCATCGAGGAGGGAAGCGGTAGATTAGGATGCCTGTGGACTTTTCCCCAGGTGCCACATCATCCCCAACTTGAAAGGGAATTTCGTCCCGAAATTCGCTAGTGACATCGGGAGTTGTTTCAACTGTTTGAACAATTGAGGATAGTAGAGCTTTGTCTGTTCCTTGCGTTCCCACGTGAACTCCGGTCCACGTCTTGAATTCCAACAAACCTTCGCGATTGGAATTCGACTGTGTTAAAGAACCTTGACTTTCTGGTCTATGTGTTCGATAGATTCCTTGACATCTGCAACTTGTCGTTAACCTTAGGCTCTATTAAGGGTGTCGCAAGTGTTTCATCGAACAAACACTTATTTAGGTTCGAGACATAAATGACATCGTGTACAATACACACTTCGCCGGGTAATCTCGAGTTTATAGATCATACTACTGATTTTTCTCGGAATTTGAATAGTCCATCGCAATGTTACCACACTCTCCCAGGGTGAGATTTTCAACATGATACGATCGCCTACAGTGATTTTCCAGCGCTTCCTAAGCTTATCAGCTTTCCTGTCGGTCACGCGTTGCCGCCAAATGATTTCTGATCCAAACAATCTTCCCAAGAGTTTCGAGTACAAGTCCTGGACCTGTGATTGGGTTTCCACCCACCTTAGTCTAACAAGGAGATTGGCATTACCATCCCTGCAATGCCTTTAATAGAGCTGTCTGAATACTAGAACGGTATCTGCTGCAGTAGGACTCATCCCACGATAAGTGTCCTTCCAATCTTCACTAAAGTAAATCATACACATACTCGCAACATGTCTTCGAGTGTCAGGATGGTTCGTTTAATCTGACCGTTTGTCCAACGGTGATGAGCAATGCTCATGTCTAGACGTGAGCCAAGAGTGTTGTGTATTGCCTGTCATAAATCAGGTATAGCTCAAAATCAGAGGTAATAGGAATTGGCACCTCGTGCCAAAAAGCCGCCTCTCTCAAAGGAGCATTCACAAGCTGTGACGACTCGTCAGTTTCCTTAATTGAAAGAGAATGTACTGGTCACATGAGGCAATCAACGGTCACCCAGGTGATATTGGTTCCGCTCTAAGTTTTAGGTAGTCCAATGACAGAATCCGTGGCAGTCTGTTCCCACTTCCATATGGGTGTTCCTGGTTGCTGACACGACCCAAGAGATTTCTGGTAGTCCACCTTGACTTTCGCATACGTCAGACATCGTTCATGAAGATTGCTAGATGGGTCTTCATGCTCGGTTGCCTGTACCAGATTTATAGATCCTAATATCTCTCATAAAAAATCCAGACGACTAGAATATCGAGGCTGATATGATCTGCTCAATACGAGTTCCCTGCAGTTGCCATATAATGAGTCCCACATTCGTTCCATGAGGTAGCGAATATCATCCGACCTGTCAAAGGTTGCTTCTCCCTCCCCGCATGGGTTTAACATGAAAATTCTCTTCCTTCAGTTCCCCAGTTTGAACAGAGCGAGTTTCATCAGCTAAGTTTGAGTCGATAGTGAGCTGCAAATCTTGTGCACGTCCATGTTTCACAGTCGTAATCATTCAAAAGCTCCATCCAGCGATGCCATCATATGCTTAGTTCTCTCGAAGCAAGGGTACACGGGAGGTCCTTGTGATCGGTCTAAGTAGTGCATTTGGTACCGTCCAAGTAGTGCTCCAACTTAAATCCAAGGACCATGGTTTCCACCGCAGGTTGTGACTCGTGCAACTCTTCTTGTAAATCCACTACATAAGCCATCACCTACTCGTATTGCATTGGCGTGTAACTGGGACTTTGATTCAAACCATAATGGTATACTACTAGATCATCAGTACCCTCGGATAGAAGCGATGCTCAGTGCATTGTAGAGTTAAATATCAGTGGCCAAAAAAGGCGTTCTCCAGTTATGTCTCTCAAGAGTTCACAGCACCCCGCCCTGCTAAAAAGGTTAATGCTGCCCAACCTTCGAAAATTCTGTGAATGGATCGTAGCGAGATCCACATGTATTCCACTTCGTTGATTTCATGGTCAAAAATGTACCTCTTGAATCCAGTAGTTACATTTAACCAGACTTCATGTGACACCTGTGTTACTTCAACCATCAAACAAAGACCAAACCAATAAAATATTATATTTTATACTTGGGATTTGTATAAATATGTGTATCATTGCACATATCAATTCTTGTTCAATTTCGGGCTCTAAATCGCTTTCTGGAAGGTTATACGCGCACCGAGGCGTAAATATAACCATTTTAATGAAACGAACACTCTGGAACAGTGATATAGGCTTAACATACCTTAAATAAACTTTACATAACTTAGAAATAAGTTTTGGAAGGTTTGGTATGCCGAAATCAAGTTAATTCGCTTACAGGGACTAAATTCAACAAACTGCGAAAGTATGATGATTCGTACTAGAACACACATTCCGGAACATGACCATAAGTTAAACATACCATAAATATCCTTTACATAGCTTATAAATAGGCTTTGAGGGGTTCGGTATGCTAAAATAAACTTTTGGGTCATTCAGGGACTAAATGCGTCAAAAAGTGCATAAGTTTGCACTTTCGCGCATAACTTACGTTCTGGATACATCCGGACATCCAAAAATTTATGTAAGCACTAAAAAATTTTATTTTAGTGTTTAGCATGAGAAAAATCCATTCGTCGCGTGATTTGGATCGTTTTTCGCGCTTATGCGCATTCCGTCGTAATTAAGCGAACATCGCGATCGTACGACCAAACGAACCAACATCCGGAATATTTTTGAGCATGTTTCATGTCCACAATGTTTAGGCATCATTTTAGTGCTTTAAAGATGGCTTAACGGGCCTTAAACATGTCGGATATGGCCTTAAACCACAACAGGGACCTAAACTGTCATTTTTGAAAGTTGTTTTCTGATCAGGACACCCAGGCGGCCCGCGTAAGACCAGGGTGATCCTTTACGCGGCCCGCGTCAACCTCCCATATCAGATTAATCAGTTTTAACAGCTGTTTACAGCTGTTAACCACCCAAAACTCACCCACACTTGCCCTTTCCTGCTCATGAGGGGCCAATTTGATGTTCCATAACATTCCAACAAGTGTAAGGTTGAGATTACATCACGGTTTTCAAGAAAAGATCTTAACGGTTCCAAGAATCCTATAAATACCCAACCCTTTCACAACTCAAAACCCACAAAAATCTGATCTAAAAGCTCTAAGTTGAAGCCATAACTTCATACCTGAGCTACTTGGATCAAGATTATCTTGCAAGGACCCGTTGTAAGTGTTCCTTCGTTCTTTTATGCGTTTTTAGCGTTTTCTGCGTTGACCAGTTTATGGTCAACACAAAGTTCATTTGAACTTCATAACGTGAGCGTGATCACGATGGTTATAGTCCCTAGTGACTATACCTACTTATTTCCACATTTATCTAGGCTCAGTGACGAGTCGTAGTTTCGGCCAAAATGCGCATTCTTGCGTATTTTGTAACAAAACTACACTTAGGTATCAAAACCGTTTGTTTTGATACCGAACCTGTTTTCTAAACTTAGTTAAGCATGTTTCAACATGCTTAGCTCGTCACTTTTAGTTTAGTGCTTATATAGGGTCGTAAGGTAAGCGATCTAGACAATCGCTTATACTTTCGAACCCGACCCGTTTGGTCGATCATTAGGATCCGACCAAACACATTAGGTGACCATAGTATATAGGTAATAACCTTCCGAGGTTATACCTTATGGTCGCTTCGTTTAAGTAGTTGTATGATATGTAGTTTATATGCCTTAGGTAAATTACCAAAATGCCCTTTTTACGCCAAAATTCATTTTAAGCATATGTAACATAACTTTTGACATCTAAACTGATTTGGCAACAATATTAGATATGTTAAGGCATATTTTACTTGTCATAGGACTAGTTAGGCAGTCCGAACGCGTTCCACGCGAATGACGCGTTAAAGTAGCATAAGCTACCTAAACAGGTCGTAATGGGTCGTGAGCACTTAGGTTAGGTTTCATTTTAGTATGTAAGCTTTGTTAAACCATATTACACGAGTCTCCATACTCGTTGGTTTACGAACCCTCATTCTATCCAATCCTCCGAATTTAGGTCCGGTATATTAACATAGTTACCTATATTAGGTGCCGTTTGATATCCGTGATCTCTAGCATTGTTTGGTTGTTACTCAAGGTCTACTAAGCAATCTCAAGTGAGTACATAGTTCCCCTCTTTTACTGTTTTCAAATTGTTTTGGGGTGAAGCATGTGTACCTATCTGTTATTTTCATGATTTCAAAGTGTAGTTGATTATACATGTTATTACTTGTCATTTGACAAACTAAATGACTATCTATGGTTTAAACACTGATTTCTCAAAGAACATAAAATAAAATGTTGAATTGTACTTATTTTATGTTCACCAGACCGATTGGTAGTATGATATAACGCTATAGGATTAGACACCCCATTCCTGTTGTCATGGAATGTCTGAAACCAATTTGTTTCTCCATCCAAATAGGGATTGCCTTTGTGGTATCCCTATAGTCTCAAAGGTGTATTTTGATGCACTAGTTCTGAATGAATTCTTAAATCACACTTTTATTGTATATTTTGATATACTCTCATGTGTGGTATTGTACAAAACCAACATATATTTTGTAAATCATCCAAAGCATATTTTGATATGTTATTTATGAAACCAAAACATAGTTTAATATGTTACTTACAAATCCAAAGTATACTTTTGATATGCTACTATAAGGCTATTCGTTTAACCTTACAATATTTTACAGAGCATAACTTTTGATTTATTCAACCACTTTGTTTTGTACATTTTTACTTATGGTTTAAGTAGTCTCACTTTACTTACCATACATAACTTTTGTTTACACATTGCATGGTTTACATTTAACTTGGGTTATACAATAACACTGGACTATTGGTTTAAACATGAACATTCTATATTGGTGGTTTGGTTTGAGTAAGTGACTTAAGTAACAAGGCGTGTGTAATATGATACAAGCATGGTGGATACGCCGCTGGTACTTCTTATATATAAGTGTTTGTATGGTATTACATATCGTAGCGTTATTTGAATCATTTCAATTTAAGACATATATCATTTTTCTACAAATAACATACTTTTCACAAGACTTTGTTTTACCAACAACTTATCTTTTACAAACTCATTTTTACTTGGTTATTCATTTAACCTTACATTACTCTTTTACGTATCATCTATTTTGTCATCACTTTTCGAATGATTTATAAGACAAAACATTTTTACAAGGATCATGACTGACTTTTGTTAAACAACATTTTCTAAAATTATAAGTCATGAATCCTATATTCACACAACCTATGTATCTCACATGCATTTTTATGCTGACGTACCTATTTTTACATATGTTTCAGGTGCTGTCTTGAGATGATTGTTGATACATGCTACATTTAGGATGGACTCGTGCCTTAGCGACTTTAAAACTTGGAAGATCATAGTTGTACTTATTTGATTGTATTAAAATAATGAGTTCATTTATTCAATAAAACAAAATTATTTATTCCATGGTTACGAAACAATGATTCTGTTACAACACTCCCCGACGTTTCCGCCACGTCTTGTTGTTTTACGTGGTCGGGGTGTGACACTTCACGCGGACTGGCTCCTCCCTCAGGAGCTCTAAAATAAGATACAAATGCTGCCCATGATGTTTCTTTCTCCTGGAAATGATCCAAAACGTCGTCGATAAACACGGTCGATTCATGTGGTCCATAAAGCTGCTGGTGTGTTGATTAACTCAAAGCCGCACTAGCCGCATTGCGTTCGATATGGCGTTCCAAGAACATTCTCCCCTTGGACTTCCATCTGATAATAGCTTGTTCGTTAAACAATCCTGTAACACCCTTATTATTATTTAACGTTTTTCGTATAAATTATGAAAATAAACATGTGATTATGAGCACATATACCTTACATAATCTGGGTTTACTAAAACATTTACAATTTAAAGTTTAACACAACATAATGTAATTGAATTCCTCATTTAAAAATAATGACAAAACAACATGCGGAAGCTTCTTCATCATGTGTTCGGTTCTTTCTTGTCGCTTGATCTCCATCCGGTGCTTCTGATATTCTCCTACGATCAAAACCAACTCAAAAGTTAGTTTTGATAATTTAAAAACAAGTTCCAACATCAAATTATTAAACAAAACAAAGTTTCCAAAATTATGCCTCTCGCGCCACGCGAGAGGCTTGGTTTTACTTGTCGCGTGCCGCGGGGACTCCCGCGTGTCGCACCCGGATTGGTGTCACCCCTCGCGTGGCGCGGGGGAGACTGTTTTCCAGCAGGTCCGTATCTGGACCTGCATTTTCTGCCCAGCTCCAATTTTTTTCTCCAAACTCAAACTTTGAATGACCATAACTTTTTATCTACATGTCCGTTTTCCACGATTCTTTTTCCTACGCGTTCGTAATTTAATTCTCCATCTTATGGAGTTAAAACCTGATATTCAACTACTTTAAAAATTCAAATTTCAAGCTCTGGGCTTGAAATTCCTTTTTAACACTTTTGACCCGTTTCATAATTCTTTACACAAACATGTTTATTATACCAAACTTCTTATGAACATCATATTTCAGTTGTTTCCTATGACACCAGATTTAAATCACGGATCATTAGGCATCATTAACCCATCTATGATTATGTGCTTATTTTGACCCGTTACAATCCCTAAAGGTTGTTTACCCGATTTACCCGCCATGGGCGTTTTGGTCAACTTTAGTCCTTCAATTTACGACGAAGGACTTTCACTACATATTTGACCAAAATCGCACTTTGCACTATAACTTGTTCATACGTACCTGGCTCGGGTCATAATATCGACCCGTTTCAATACCTTTCACTATTAATCACTAGTTAATAGTAACGTGAACCTTATGTTAATTCCTGTGAACACAAAACTCAACAAGCGATTATCAAAATGTTATTGTCAAATGGTGTTAACAACACCATTTGACCCATTTAGTCTAATTGACCATTCGTCCGTATGAAATGGTATTTATTTAACATTTCACCCCTTTAAACCTATCCCGGTTTTCTCCTTGAACTCTTTTACTTAAAAACCATTTCTTATATGTTCGTCATTACATGACTAATTTACCATTTTACCTCTTTACCATAGTTCATGATTTCTTACCATTTTCCTTTGTTCCGACTCGCGTTAAATTGTGTCGGAACATCATATTCCAATCACTTAATAGAACTTGTATACAATATTTGCAATTAAGTAAATTGTAAATAATGTAAAAGGGGTGTAAGCTTTACTTACCTCGCATCCCAGCTATGCTTTCCTTTTTCCTTCATGATTTGTTTGACCGCTTCTTTCCCAAACCTCCACCTAGCTCGTTAAGCATCAAACTATTGTCAACATTTACAAGGTGGTTAGACTAGTCATTAACAATCACGACCATTCTACCTTATTTATTCTCTGTGTCGAAACTACCATTCGACTTCATCATCAATTAGATTAACTTGTCAAAAGTTAACTACTTTCAATCACATGGTTTCACAATTGAGTCTAAATCAACATGATGTTTAGAACCCTTATCACTTCATATTACGCATAATTACCATATCATTCAAATACGCATTTTTTTACTCTAAATTTCAGCATTTAGCTTTCATTAGGCATTTTAACAAACACCCAATGGGCATATTTTTACACATTTACAAACTAGCTCATAACTAGTTATTTTTACCAAGGTTAACATCAATTAAGCAAGTTCATATCATTGAAAATAGGTTGTTTTTGGTGACCTGTTTAACCTGTTTACAAGTCTTCAAAAATTATGATTTTTTTATGTGACATATCTCTCGGAGGGTTAGGCCTTGTGTTAAAATTTCAAGATCTAACTCATTACCAAAAATTCGTAAAAATTCATTTACTAAGCTGCAATCAGATTCGTCATTTCTGACTGCAGCTTACGAAAAAATTCATTAAAAATTCCTCGTTTATCCGATTGACGAAATCCCAATTGGCGATTCTTTTAATCTCTTAAAACTATCTACAGTAAAAATTTGAGATCGTAACTAAGTTCCTAAATTGAGTTATGACATTCGTAATGGGCTGCAAATTCTGCCAGAAAACGCAGCTTGAACCTTTGATACGGAAAAATTCATAAAACGCTCAATTTTCGTCGAAAAAATGCGATTCCAGTGGGGTTTTTAAGATATTTCCTGGAATTACATTTTAGACTCTAGAAACTCATGTTTTTGTCAAGTTTTATCCACGTTACAGCCAATACAAGTCGGCTGTAAATTCTGATCAGAAGCTGTTTGAATTCAGCTTTCAACTAAAACATGTTTATGACATTATAAAACTATCTTTAGCAATCAAAAACCCTAACAACAATCACCTTCAATGGTGTTCATCGATTTTACTAGAATTAGGCATGATTTCAACATATACTTGTCTAGGGTTTACTCCTAAACACTACAATGTTCCTATTTCATCCATATAACAAGCATGCATCAACAATTTTTGAATTCTCTAGGTTTTACTCAGAAATTCAACTAGAGATTTCTCATGAAATTTACATACCTTGTGACTCCTTTTTCAGCGGAGATCACTAATTCATGCTCGGATTTTGATTTGGAACTGATTTGGACCTTCAATTTGAGAGATTTAGCAAGAACTAGGGTTGGGCTCCCATGGAGCTTTCTTCTGGTCGATCCTACGCGCACCCCTGCGTGTGTGGGTTTTATTTATTATTATTTTTTTGGTTTATAATTAAGCTTTCATTTTATCCTTTGTCCCCTCGTGTTTGGTTAGTTATCAAGTAGATCACAACTCCTTTAGTTTAAACAATATTCCCTCTTATTTACTAGGTTAGACATTCCTAGTTAACATAATAGGTTCGGGGAAAATTATGACCCAGTCTGTTTTAAGTCCCGTTAATTCGGGCCTTTTATTCACTTTATTTTCCTCAAAAGGATTTGCCCAACTTTTATTTAATATTAGGTTTATTTACTTAAATCCTAATATTTACCGGGTAAGTTTTTCCACTAACTGTATTTTACCCGTCCTTTAGTATTAACGTGGTTTAATTACCAAACCCGTTTTCGGGGTGTTACAAGTCTACCCCCCTTAAAGAGGTTTCGTCCCCAAAACCTTATTTACGTAGTTCTTTTAATTTTTTTACTAAACGAACTTAGTTTCGTTTTTATGATATTCATTCCTTCGGTGTCTTTTATGTGTAAGTCCTCACTGACCGAGGCTTTCACCTCTTATTCCTTATCCTTTGCACCTTTTTAACCGAGTCGTCACTCGATCACTTAGTCTCATCAGTTTATTAACATGTTTATCCCGCGCTTGTCTTATATTAACAAGCGCTTTGTATTTGTCAGGACATTTTCTTAACTTTGATTAGTTTTAACGGCTAAACTAATTAGTCGCCGTCACTTCATACCCCATCATCCGGGTATACTATTTTGCCATCTCTGGCCTTATGTGTGTTTAAGATTTTCTAAATCCCCTCATATTACTTATGTTTGTTAGAACGCTGCTTTTGACTAAAAACTAATTTTTTTGTTTACGTTTTCTCTGCCTTACTTCTTTTTCTCTCAAGTCTAGGAATTTTCGTCTAAGTTTTATTCCTGACCGTTATTATTTTACATGGAGAACTGTGACCAGTTTTCCACGCTTTACCCAAGCAACCCGTAGGTTCCTTTACTTAGCCTCGTAGGCTTTTTCTTTAGATTTTCACCTTTTTAAGGTAAAACCCCATCAGTTCATTTCTTTCTATTCGTGACCCGAGGGTCTTTTGGTCCCGTAGATTTAACATTAATTATAATACCGTAGGTCATGATGATCCCGTAGATCATCTTTTATTCGTGTCTTTACTTAACTGTATATATATATATATGGTGTCAAGGTACCATTTTTATCTTTAGAATCATTTATTTTCGCTTTTGTATTTCATTTGACCTTGACCGTAGTCTAAGGCTACATTTGTTTTCTTTCGAATTATTCTTCCGACTCTATGACTTCTTCCATCATTTACACGTTGGTTTGTCCCACTCGCATCGTTATTCAGTTTATACCTCTATTTCCTTTCGAACCGTTACCCGGGTTCTTTATCTTGATGTTTTTAACACTCCAGTTTCACTGGTTTGCGTTTTCCTTTCTATACTCTTTTACGACCTATCACATAGGTTCATTAATGTTTCGCCCTTTCATTATTCAGCTTGCGCTTCCTTTCATTTTCGAGCGTTATTCTTTATTAATCTCGTTTGACCCGTTTGTGTGAAACTTCATCACTTATGAACGTCAAACTTCGTTCTTTGTTCGACCCGTTCACTTTAAAAGAGTTGAACGTAATTATCAAAAATTTCTGTTTGCAAAATCTTATCATCTTTTAGTCATGACCCATAATCCGAGTCTTTTGACTTTCTAATCCGCGTTCCCATCTATTGGGTTACGCATCTTCTTAAAATCATACCCACCTATCGGGTATCCTTACCGAAGTCATTTTCAAAGTAATCATTCTGATATGATTTTAGAGTTCGTTTTAACTTATTTGGTCGTCTTAGCGAAATCCATCGCTTTTATTCAATCGTGTCCTTTATTCTTTATTTAATTTGTTTGACTTGTCCGTGTGAATTTCATTACTTGTGACAGTCAAACTTTTATCCCTATGCCTTAGCATTCCCATTAGTCAGTTTGTATTTTCATTTACCTTGATTCTTGTCCCTTCTCTCGGGCTCGTTATCCTAACGTAATACGCTTCCGTCCTCTAACTTGCGTTTACGTTTACTATCAAACATCTTACTTGTTTGATTCATTTGGGTACCTTTTTAATTCGTCCCATTCACCCCGCCCTTACTACATCGGACATAAATGCGTCCACTACAAGAAGTTCATGGTTTCATATGCCACTACTTACTTGGCCAGAGTAAGCGATTGGTACATGACACACATGACCTTTTCATAGTTTTCACATCATGCCCTATGTAAGTAATGCCTCTATTTATTTCATATCCCTGATTTCATTTACTAAATCTTTATTTAATTGTTAAACAACAATCACTAGTTTTACTAGTTTTACATTCGAACATAAAAATGTTTTCCTCTCTATCGAACTATTATATAATCACATTCGTTAATGTGATCGCTACCTTTCTTAATAGCATTATATTGAGAATTTTTTCACTTGGATAATTACCCCCCGTCCAAGTTTCCATATAAACTAATCCTATTATTCCTTTGTTATTCATCATTGTGAATAACATATATTTCTATTAAACTTTTCTTGGGAACATCATCCTGAATAGATATTCTATTCAGGTTTTCCAAGTTTTATCACATATATGCAACCATCATTCCCTACGTGTTTGTTGCATAATACTACTTGTGCGATTACATTTAAAGGTGTGCACCTGGTAATGCTTGCCCTGACTGGCTTTCCTTGCCATAGCCTTGTTCGCGATTTTTACGCGGTTTTTGTTCTTGGCGAGCATATTCTGCTTGTCATACTTGGACCTTTTCTCCATCATATCCACAATTTGTTAGATTCTCGCCATCTTCAGATGCGAGTGTCCTTCAATTAAGCATTTATAAAAATTAGTAATGTCGACATTCGATAAAGGCCCATATTACAATACGAGGTTTTCTGCTATACGTGTCAACGCACGTAATTTCGTTAACTATATTAGTCATTTACTTGGGGTAACGTGTATTACACGATAACCCTATGTGTTGTTCACAACACTTTAATCATACTAAACTATTAACATACATGTACTTACCGGATTGGCGCGGGGGAGACTGTTTTCCAACAGGTCCGTATCTGGACCTGCATTTTCTGCCCAGCTCCAATTTTTTTCTCCAAACTCAAACTTTGAATGACCATAACTTTTTATCTACATGTCCATTTTCCACGATTCTTTTTCCTACGCGTTCGTAATTTAATTCTCCATCTTCTGGAGTTAAAACCTGATATTCAACTACTTTAAAAATTCAAATTTCAAGCTCTGGGCTTGAAATTCCTTTTTAACACTTTTGACCCGTTTCATAATTCTTTACACAAACATGTTTATTATACCAAACTTCTTATGAACATCATATTTCAGTTGTTTCCTATGACACCAGATTTAAATCACGGATCATTAGGCATCATTAATCCATCTATGATTATGCGCTTATTTTGACCCGTTACAATCCCTAAAGGTTGTTTACCCGATTTACCCGCCATGGACGTTTTGGTCAACTTTAGTCCTTCAATTTACGACGAAGGACTTTCACTACATATTTGACCAAAATCGCACTTTTCACTATAACTTGTTCATACGTACCTGGCTCGGTCATAATATCAACCCGTTTCAATACCTTTCACTATTAATCACTAGTTAATAGTAACGCGAACCTTATGTTAATTCCTGTGAACACAAAACTCAACAAGCGATTATCAAATGTTATTGTCAAATGGTGTTAACAACACCATTTGACCCATTTAGTCTAATTGACCATTCGTTCGTATAAAATGGTATTCATTTACCATTTCACCCCTTTAAACCTATCCCGGTTTTCTCCTTGAACTCTTTTACTTAAAAACCGTTTCTTATATGTTCGTCATTACATGACTAATTTACCATTTTACCTCTTTACCATAGTTCATGATTTCTTACCATTTTCCTTTGTTCCGACTCGCGTTAAATCGTGTCGGAACATCATATTCCAAACACTTAATAGAACTTATATACAATACTTGCAATTAAGTAAATTGTAAATAATGTAAAAGGGGTGTAAGCTTTACTTACCTCGCATCCCAGTTATGCTTTCCTTTTTCCTTCATGATTTGTTTGACCGATTCTTTCCCAAGCCTCCACCTAGCTCGTTAAGCGTCAAACTATTGTCAACATTTACAAGGTGGTTAGACTAGTCATTAACAATCACGACCATTCCACCTTACTTATTCTCTATGTCGAAACTACAATTCGACTTCATCATCAGTTAGATTAACTTATCAAAAGTTAACTACTTTCAATCACATGGTTTACACAATTGAGTCTAAATCAACATGATGTTTAGAACCCTTATCACTTCATATTACGCATAATTACCATATCATTCAAATACACAGTTTTTTTACTCTAAATTTCAACATTTAGCTTTCATTTAGGCATTTTAACAAACACCCAATGGGCATATTTTTACACATTTACAAACTAGCTCATAACTAGTTATTTTTACCAAGGTTAACATCAATTAAGCAAGTTCATATCACTGAAAATAGGCTGTTTTTGGTGACCTATTTAACCTGTTTACAAGTCTTCAAGAATTATGATTTTTTTATGTGACGTACCTCTCGGAGGGTTAGGCCTTGTGTTAAAAGGTCAAGATCTAACTCCTTACCAAAAATTCGTAAAAATTCATTTACTAAGCTACAATCAGATTCGTCACTTCTGACTGCAGCTTACGGAAAAATTCATTAAAAATTCCTCGTTTATCCAATTGACGAAATTCCAATTGGTAATTCTTTTAATCGCTTAAATCTATCTACAGTAAAAATTTGAGATCATAACTAAGTTCCTAAATTGAGTTATGACATTCGTAATGGGCTGCAAATTCTGCCAGAAAACGCAGCTTGAACCTTTGATACGGAAAAATTTATAAAACGCTCAATTTTCGTCGAAAAAATGCGATTCCAGTGGGGTTTTAAAGATATTTCCTGGAATTACATTTTAGAATCAAGAAACTCATGTGTTTGTCAATTTTATCCACGTTACAGCCAATACAAGTCGGCTGTAAATTCTGATCAGAAGCTGTTTGAATTCAGCTTTCAACTAAAACATGTTTATGACATTATAACACTATCTTTAGCAATCAAAAACCCTAACAACAATCACCTTCAATGGTGTTCATGGATTTTACTAGAATTAGGCACGATTTCAACATATACTTGTCTAGGGTTTACTCCTAAACACTACAATGTTCCTATTTAATCCATATAACAAGCATGCATCAACAATTTTTGAATTCTCTAGGTTTACTCAGAAATTCAACTAGAGATTTCTCATGAAATTTACATACCTTGTGACTCCTTTTTCAGCAGAGATCACTAATTCGTGCTCGGATTTTGATTTGGAACTGATTTGGACCTTCAATTTGAGAGATTTAGCAAGAACGAGGGTTGGGCTCCCATGGAGCTTTCTTCTGGTCGATCCTACGCACACCCCTGCGTGTGTGGGTTTTATTTATTATTATTTTTTTGGTTTATAATTAAGCTTTCATTTTATCCATCTTTGGCCTCTCGTGTTTGGTTAGTTATCAAATAGATCACAACTCTTTTAGTTTAAACAATATTCTCTCTTATTTACTAGGTTAGACATTCCTAGTTAACATAATAGGTTCGGGGAAAATTATGACGTTAATTCGGGCCTTTTATTCACTTTGTTTTCCTCAAAAGGATTTTCCCAACTTTTATTTAATATTAGGTTTATTTATTTAAATCCTAATATTTACCAGGTAAGTTTTACCACTGACTGTATTTTACCCGTCCGTTAGTATTAACGTGGTTTGATTACCAAACCCGTTTTTGGGGTGTTACAAATCCTCGAATGGGGGGGGGGGGACTTGACTTGACCCTCACAACTGGTTAACGGGTTGTCAATGCAAGGTCGAGGCAAACGGTTCTCAACTGTCACCTTGTTGAGTTTCTGATATTCGGTACACATACGAAATGGCTTCTCTTCATGGGTGTAACGGGGCTCCTTAAAGTGAAAACTCCTGTCCGACAGTTCCTATAGTTGAGTAAACAGCTCCTGCAACCCTCCTGGTGCAAGATGGTAAGGAGTACGAGTAGCTAGAACTGCCTCTGGCGTGAGGTCAAACTGAGATCCTACCTAGCAGTTGTGGAGATAATCCTGGAAGTTCCTCGGGTAGCACATTGAGGGTAAACATGAACAACTGGTGGATCCTCGATCCTCTTTTTCCTAACCTTAACGTCAATAATAGTTGCAAACATAGCAGGGTAATCCTTCTGTAAACACTTCTGGGTTTCATTGTAGATTTTATGCCAACACAACTCTGATACTTTGGACGGATGACGATTCTCCACAGGGTATATCCGTGCGGTGTATGGATAACCAATCCATACCAACTACTGCATCAAAACTATCGAGGATAGTAGAAGGAAGGTCGGCGTCGAACACTTGTCCCACAAGGTCGAGTTTGCATCCCAATGAACATATGAGGTTTCAGTTGACTTGCCATATGCCTATTCCACAACAGGTTCGGTCTCAAGAAACATCAGGGTCAAACAGAAGAGAGATGAAGCGATAAGCTACCATACTAGTTTCCATGTTATATTGCCTGGCGTTGCCTACGCCAATCCTAAATGCCCTCCTGCTAGCATCTCTACTAGTGTTGTTGCTACTGTTACGAGGATTCCCATTACTGTCATGGTTCTTTGGCTTGTTGTCGCCTTGACTTAACATCGGCCGGTCTTTGTTAAGGCCACCTTCATTCCCATACTGAAAGTCATAATTTGCGAGTACCTTGTTGCCGCCGTGTATGCTGCCTCTAATATCGTCGCTTGAAACGGAGCCCCTACGATCTTCACCAATAGGGTCCATCTCTTCGCATTCCGTGTCATGTCCTAAGGTGCTACTCATTGTGTTGGCAGTTACACATTCCATACTGTAGTTGATTGTCATCGCTCATATCCCGATTGATTCGTAAGGGTTGACTCCCATAAGTCACTGACTAGGGTTAGAGATTCGATTGCAGTCACTTTGCTGGTGTTCATTGCCAGAAACCAAGGTCGTTCTAATACTGGAGTCGGTGAGATACTACGATCATCCTCTTACCCCTCGATCTTGCAAGTTGATCGAGTAATACACGGTACGCTGCTAGAGTGTTGTAGAAGTGATCACGCTTCGAGATTTAGGACGTCAATACATGAGTTCCGGCAAACAAAAGGAGTGTGAGTGGTATAGACCAATCATTGATGCTGCAACATCCAAGTCAGGGACGTTCGTACATACACCTAACATTCTACACAGTTCCCTAGGCGTTCAGATGGGTGTTCAAGTAATACTCGATAGAATCAAGATTCGAAAGGATTCAGAGAGGAGTGAAAAGATCACGTTCGAGTAGGAGACAATTACGGCTATGACTCCTATAGATTTGTTACGTTTCTCTTTGATCAAATATCAGGACAGAACCCCTTTTTCACTTGTTAAGCCTCACTGGGACTCACATGCACCCCACATTATTATTATGTGTGCACCCACAATAATATTGTGATTTGCATGCTCATCTCAGCTCCTCTTAACTCATGTAAAATGGTTCCTCAAACTCGAGTAGCAACCAAAGAGCATCACGAAACGTAAGTCATGAATGTTTAGGGAAGTACCACACTACCAATCACATAACACATGCAAGTAATACTTGAATTCATACTGTGGTGCTAAACGTGCAATCACATGCAATGTCATATGTAAGTGTTCACTAGTTACGCAGTACAATGAGTATACGAGAGACGAACCTTGCAGTCTGGAGCTGAGTGTCATGGTCGTATTCAGTACTTGTTCGGTTATAGTCTGGTTTTATAAAAACGTTTTAAAACCAAGTTCAGTATAACTAGTGGCTCTGATACCAAACTGTCACACCCCCAAAATACCACCTAAGGAATGTCCCTGCTAGGCGTGTGACGTACCAACAACGAGCCACTAATTACGTTGAACCCATACAAGTTTCAAAATAAAATCGTCAATTATTAATGAAAAACACCGTCAATAAGTTTAAATGAAAACCAACATGTTCAGCGGAAGCAAATAGTAAACCAATGTTAAACTGTTTCAAAAACCAATGTATGATATCAATAGTTCAATCACATGAATCCCTCCAGTCGACCCATGACCACTCCAGATACTCCAGACAGCAAGTTCCCAAATCCAAGATATCTAACGACCTGCGAGCATGCAACAAGTGTATCAGACAACGCTGGTGAGTTCATAGTTTTAGAAAACGGTGGTTACCAAGTGTTTAGTTAATCCATTGAATTTAATTCCGAAAGTAATGTTGATAATATCTCGATACTGAACAAGACAGCTCCTGATGTATGTTTTGCCCGTTCCCCAGTGCTCCTATCAAAACACTAGGCATGACTAGGTCATTAGTTCACACCTGTCCTCTTCGGTACGTGGTGAGGGTGCCAAACCTAAATAGTGCTACCAACTAATACCCGTTACCTCCCCGGTAACACAAAAGATGGGACTTAAGAATGATAGGGTGAGATTATTATCCAACATCCCAGTTTTACCCAAAAGACTTATCCCTCCCCGGGATACCCACTGACTGTCCCAACCATCGGGACGCATGCTCTAAAGTAATGAACTCACCTTGGTTTTGCTCGGTTAGACTAGTTACGTGTTCAAGTAGCTCAAAACAACCCTAACATGGTTTATCGATAACAATCAGTTTCGCATTCGTATTGAATCACGTATTTTATCACATATTACACAAGTTGCACTTACGAAATACACACATAATTTTACACGTTCTATCCGTTAACTTCGTCATATATTATCCAAGATAATGTCGTTTATTCACACAGCAGATGTTCGTGCCCAACACATGTTTACTTTACGAGCCCAAGTTACAAATAACACTCAACAATCCACACTAACTTAATTAATCAGATGCGACCCAACCCGTTTGTGTGCGGCCCACTCGGTCATGATTCACCTTTGTAACAGTTTTCCATATTATGTATAAATCCTACCTTGCACCTTAGAAATAATATATATATATATATATATATATATATATATATATCAGTTATTTGAATGTTGATATCTATTATTCAAAAGGTTCCATTATTCAAAAGTTCTATTATTTCCACATCCTATCATTATTATCATATTCTTATAACATGCAATTAGTTTTTCAAGTAGCATTAACTATCACTGTCGAATCTGAACCAAAAACATAATCACTACCACTTGTAATTATCAAGTATTACAATAACCACTACCACTTGTAATCTGAACAAAACATAATCCATGTAACATAATCACTACCAATAATTATAAAGGTAAACTCTTCGAGTTTTAACATGCACGAGCCCTAGTTGATCAGTCACTAACATCCATCATGCTCCTAGATTTAGCAGTTTGTAATTAACATGGATTCTTTAAGAATCTTACTATCATGCAACAAATAATCCACATTATTATTGAAGCATGAACTATTAATACAGTATCTTATATACACAAGACCATCATTTGGATGGTCTCACATACAGCCGTGACTGATCAAATCATACAAATAAAACAAGGTCATGCAAGGGTTATCGAACATATTATGCGTATGGAGCAAGATCATCATCATAACGGGTTCTCTAACATAAGTATATTAACTATCATACATGATTCGACCAGTACATCACACTAATCAATTCCGAATTCCGCGATTATCATCATCTATAATGTCTCATAAAACTCATGATTATCAACAACCAACATCATTCGTAATGTTGCACATAACTGGGAACAGCGAACACGAATCAAGTCGAGTATAAGAATACTAACCAATGAATTATGCATGTACAGGAATGTCGAAGCCAAGAGAAAGAGAGCTCCAATGAATAAGGCTGCCGCTGATCTAAGGGAGGAGAGACTAGGGCTAGGGTTTGTGTTTCGTGGGTGTTTAGGAAAATATGGGTAATCATCAGCATGCAATACGTATAACATTTTTAATATGTGGGCTCGGTTTGGGCTTTGTTTATGTGCATCCGGCATATACAAAAGTGGGCTTTCAATTCCCAACATAATCATCATCACAACCTCATCAGACGTCACGTGGGCTTGAGGTTTGATGACATCATCGATTATCATCAACACACAGGCAAGGAGTTGGGGGGCACGTGCTTGAGAGAGGGTATTTGTTCACAAGTCAACAATATAAAACATCATCATGCATAACGTAAACTTGGGAATAACAAAACATAGTGGGCCGACATTATTATCCTTAATCGGACTGGGCTAGCAAACTTCTTGGGAAGGTAGACTTTTGTGGGGCGGCAATACGATAGGAGGGAATCATCATCTCACATGGGCCGAGTAGAATGGCACAAGATGTGCAATCGCGGGTTGGGGTCGGGTGTGCGATCCAGGAGTTTGTGTGGCCCACATCAACATAGCACGTACAATTCACTCAATAACAACTTACACAAATAAATTAGTACAATCAATTATACGAAATCTAAATAACGTACAAGGTGAGACTAAGAGTCAAGGGAACGAAAGGATTCCAAAAAATTACGGGTTGTCACAGACATCTTGTTGAACGTATTAGATTACCCTCGACACCAAGTCTCGTACAGTCAATGAACTATGATTTCCAGCTGAGTTTTTGAGTGTTTGAGAGTGAGATTAGTGAGTTTGCAAAGTGAAAAATGTGTGGAGGAGGCTTGGGTTTTATAGGGAATGATTAGGTTGGTTGTTGGGTGCATTAAGTGCAAGAAACACATCTAAATAACACAAAATGGACCAATAATCACGGCTGAAACACACATCTGCAGATCTAGCACCCTCGCTGGGTGCAAGCCAGATGGAGCTCCGAGTCGCGGGCCGCGAGCAAGGGGCTGGTTGTTCAAGTTTGTTATTTTGGCAAATTTAGTCCTTGTACTTATGTTTTAAGGTGTTTTAAGGTGCTTTAGGGTGTTTTATGTATAAAGAACCATATGTAAAGGTATGTAATGTAATTAAATTATAAAAAACAAATATAAACAAGTATAAATAAGTATGTTTATCGAGATTAAGTATCGTATTCACATAAATTGAGCATATAACTCACGTGTTTGTAAGTTTAACGTATTCTGCACGAATTATGATTAAAGTATCACATGTTTAATTAATTCGAACGTATGAACATGTATGAAATGTGTATAACATGAATGCAAAGAAATACGAATTTTATCATGATCCAAGTCTTGGATTTTACAATCATTACAACGAAATGACTATAACAACCCTCCCGAATATTTTTCTGACACCCTAATATATGTTAAATACCCCTATATGTCTTAAAATACACCCCGTATGTGAAAACCGAGCCTAAAATATGTTACAACATTAAAAATAAATAAAAAACAAAGAAAATGGATTTTAGGCGGCCCGCGTAAGCCTTCGCTTAACCATTACGCGGGCTACGACCTAGTGAAATCTGGCGAAACCCTGGGCTGCCACGTGGCAGCCACACGTCGAAGCTAGCTGATGACCCGGATCACCTAAACCCTACCCGGACTACTAGGCGGGCCGCGTAACCCTTGGGTTATACCTTACGCGGGCCGCGTAAAAACCCAAAACAGGCCCTATAAATAGCAGGCCTTGTATCTTCAGTCTACTCGCTCATTTCTTTTCTTTCTAATCGAATTCTGAAGTAGTAGACATAATATACGGGTATTATATCCCCCTAATTAGCAAGGTTCTGCTCCGTTGTAAGTATTATAACCCCAGTTTCGTATTAGAGATGCTGCCCGATTGATCAAGGGTTCCGTAACAACTGTCGTGGTTCTGCCCGACGTAGTTGTTGGAATACCGTCTCGGGAGGGTATCGTTAATATAATTAAAGGATTATTATACTAACATATGTACATTTGTGTAAATTATAGATTAACACCAGGAAACCCTAGAAGAAGTCTAAAACAGCAATGTGAGTTTATCCGCTTTTTGTAAAATTTTTGTGAACTGTTTACAAAACCTTAAATGTTTTACAATGTGATTAAGCAGTGATTGAGTCTTTGTAGTTCTTCAATTACTGCCGGTATGTTGGGGTTTTGTATACAAAATGTGGAACAGATTTACCATTGGACGACGAGTTAGCCAATGTGTAATATGACCCACTAGTCAGGATTAACAGTACTGAATGAGTAATTGTGTAGAAATAAACAATGTGATCGCTCTCAATACTGTGTTAATTGATAAAATGTTTCTTGATTAAACTGGGATTCACTCATCATTATTTTCCACTGACAAATGTTTTTAAAACGCGTTTCAGGTAACACAATGTGACAGCCAATTAGTAAAAAGCCAGCTGGAGAGCACTGACGGCTTGGAAAAATGTGGCTATAAAAGTTACCAAAAAGACGATGTTTTAAATTCAATAAAATAGGGTTTATCCCTATAAACATGTTGTAATAAAGAAACTTGGGTTTTACCCATGCGATTGTTAATATAAAATATGGTGGTTTTACTCTGATAAACAATTTCCTAACTACGGTCCTGATGTAATTTCCGCTGCCAAATTAATAATTAACAACCTGATACCACCACAAACGAATGTTCACGGACGCCCGTTCCCGTGACAGATCAGGGGGCGGGGGTTGCGACAGAAGGTGGTATCAGAGCTTAGCCACTGATTCAGCCACCGGAGTGTTCTGCTGACATCAATATATTATTTAAATTGTTAGGAAATGAATTCTTAAAATACGTGAATATCTGTACTTTATTGTCATGTGTTATTTGACTATTTGTTAGTTTACAGTATGAGTGATCAAGGACCCTCAGATGTGTATCGTCAGTTGTCCGATTCACCTAGGAGTGAAGGTACCTCTTCCCAGCCTACCCTCTCTGGGTAATCTGCTGATCAGGAAGAAGGGATATTTGCCTTTAAAGCTCAGTCGGAAGAGCCATTCCTTCAGAAAAAGAGAGGATGGTTCAGTAAGGGAGCCTTTGAGCGTAGAAAAAGAATGCGAAAGTTGCAACAGCAAAGAGTCCTAGCAGCCGCTAAGCGAGAGTCAGATGCCCATACACAGGATATGCTTAATAGAAGCCTAGCCAATTTCCATATCCTAGCAACAACTACTGCCGACCCAAGTCTGGAACAACTAGTAGCTCCACAACCTTTACCTTTAATTCCCACTCAGCCGATGGAGGTAGAAATGCATGATTTCAACCCTGAGGAAATACCTAGGATACCAGCTCCTAATCCCTTAGACCCAAATTATGATCCATGGTTTGATGATCTTAGGGATTATGTGCCACGCTACCATCTAAATGACGAAACCTTGCCAAACATAGCAGTGTATCCAGGTCTGGACCCTCTAGATCCCTATTATGACAACGATGAATATATTAGGGAAATTTTAGAGAATCCATACCCTCAGGAGAATCCCAGGCCACAATATCCAGATCCAGTACCAGCACCTGCACCCCCAATGAGTGCGGAGAACTTGCAAGAACTCCGAATTTTCGGAGAAGAAATCTTAAAAAGTAGTGAGAGGATGAGGTATGTAGGAGAACAACTCGTCTGGAAATACGACGAGCGTCAGATGGATTTCGGGGGAAATCCATATCCATGAAAGATGATAAGTGGAGTTGGTAATAATAATAATATAATAATATATAATATGTTTATATGAATATATATATATATATATATATATATATATATGTAATAATAATAATATATTGTAGTATAGACCACTTTGTGGTTAGTGATGCATAATAGTGTTGTAATTCCTGCTTTAGTATGTATTTGACGCCTACTATATAAAAGAGTAAAGTCGCAATGCTCGACGTTTTTTACCAATATGTGTATTATGTGGTTGTTACTTAAACTATTATTCTATGATGTTAAAAATTGTCAAATGTTTTAATTCAGATGGCCGACGAAGTAAATCAAGGAAATCTGAATAATAATAACCAGAGTAACAATAACTCCGGTAACTAAAATCCAAACAACAACAATGGAAACCAAGTGGATAACAGTGTCATCCAACACATAGTGGCACAAGGAATAATAGATGCAATGACATATATTATTCAAACGGTTTGGGAAGCAGAATATATAAGTAAACATGATAGCAAGCGACCTTCTGAACCTGAAAATAGCGTAAACAATGGACCCGTACTTCAAATGCCCATTCCCAAAAGAAGAAGAACCGTGTCTTACGGTTGTTCTTACAAAGAATTATGTTCTTGTAAACCAATGGAATTCTCGGGCAACGAAGGGGCCATTGCAACCCTACGCTGGATAGAAAAGACTGAGGCAGTCTTAAGAATAAGCAAGTGTGCAGAAGAAGATAATATAATGTTTGCTTCCAGTTTGTTTAAGAATTCAGCACTATAATGGTGGAATACTATTTTCCAGACTAAAGGAAGTAATAGAACTTACGATATGGAATGGGAGGAGTTTAAAAACATGGTAGAAAGGAAATTATACCCTCCTAATGAAAAAGAACAAATAGCAAACAAGTTCTTAAACCTTAGAATGACTGGTGTAGATAGTAAAGGGTACACTAAGTTATTCTTTGAATATGCTAGAATAGTGCCAACCTTTGCTTCACCTGAACCAGTGTTAATCTCCCATTATATCTGGGGATTAATCGGAGAGATAAGGCATGTAATCAAGGCAGCTAGACCTCAAACCATAGAAGAATCTGTAGAACTAGCCAATACCTTGATAGATGAATTAATCTGTACATGAGAAGAAGATCAAAGGAGGAACCTAACCCAGAAGCTCACACAAGAATTTCGTTCTGGAAATTATATCTGTGGAAAAAATATAGGTTCTACCTCTACACCCTACTGTAAGAATTGCAAAAGGAAGCATTCAGGAAGATGCTCCATATACTGTAACTTTTGCAAAATATCGGGACACAAGGAAGAAGACTGCAGGAAGAAAGCTAATAACAGGATATGTTACAATTGTGGAGAACAAGGTCATATCAAGCCTAATTGTCCAAAATTAGCTCCGGCTACAAACAACAAGAATACCAAAAATGCTAGAGCTTTCGTTCTGACGGCAGAAGAAGCAAAAATGATCCCGGATGTGATCACTGGTACGTTTTTAGTTAATGATATTTTTGCTAAAGTATTATTTGACTTTGGTGCAAACCAAATTTTTATTAATACTTCATTTTGCAAACTTCTCAATCAATCATTAACTAAACTTCCACAAGAATGTCTAGTAGAGATAGCAAATGGTGAAACCATTAGAATTTCTGAAATCTTGCAGGGAGCAAGAATAGAAATTCAAAATCAGAAATTTATTGCAAACCTTTACCCAATAAGTCTGGCAGGATTTGATGTGGTATTAGGAATGGATTGGTTAATAGCCAATAAAGCCAGTATTTGGTGTGATCAAAAGTCCATACAAGTAAATTCACCAAAGGGTGAAAAGATCATAATTAAAGGATATAAAACTTCTAAATCCACTAAATTCATCTCTGTGATGAAAACAACAAGTTACATAAGAAAAGGATCATTAGTGTATTTGATTTCTATAACCACTAACACTAAAGGAAAAGAATTAAGGGATATTCCAGTAGTATCTCAGTTTTCAGATGTATTTCCAGAAGAATTACCAGGGCAACCTCCAGATCGAGAAGTTGAATTCAGAATCCATTTAATACCAGGGACAACACCAATTGCCAAACCACCTTACCGTTTGGCACCTGCAGAAATTCAAGAACTAAAGAAACAATTAGATGAATTGCTAGAAAAAGGATTCATACAGCCCAGTTCTTCACCCTGGGGAGCGCCGATTTTATTTGTTAAAAAGAAGGACGGATCAATGCGAATGTGCATTGACTACCGTGAATTAAACAAAGTCACAATTAAGAATCGGTATCCATTACCAAGAATAGATGATCTGTTTGATCAATTGCGAGGAGCACGATTTTTCTCTAAAATCGATTTAAGATCAGGATATCATCAATTAAAGGTACAGGAAGAGGACATTCCTAAGACCACTTACAGAACAAGGTATGGCCATTATGAATTTACTGTCATGCCATTTGGTTTAACCAATGCCCCAGCTGCATTCATGGATATGATGAACCGAATATGTAAGTCGTATTTGGATAAATTCATAATTGTCTTTATAGATGATATTCTCATTTACTCTAAGAGTAAAGAGGAACATGCAAAGCATTTGCACGCACTTTTAAGTTTATTAAGAAAAGAAAAGCTTTATGCTAAGTTTTCAAAGTGCGAATTTTGGTTAGAACAGGTACAATATCTCGGACACCTAGTTGATCATGAAGGAATTCATGTGGATCCCACAAAAATCGAGGCAATAACCAAGTGGAAAACCCCCGAGTCACCAACCGAGGTTAGAAGTTTCTTAGGATTAGCCAGTTATTATAGAAGATTTATTCAAGATTTTTCTAGAATAGCCATTCCCTTAACTAAGCTAACTTGTAAACCTGTTAAGTTTAAATGGGAACCAAAACAAGAAGAAGCCTTTAGAATCCTTAAGCAAAGATTAACTCATGCACCCATACTAGCATTACCAGAAGGAACTGAAGATTTTTGTAATCTATTGTGACGCTTCTAAATTAGGTTATGGATGTGTGTTAATGCAACGTCAAAAGGTTATAGCCTATGCATCCAGACAACTAAAGAATCATGAAGAAAATTATTCCACTCATGATTTAGAATTTGGAGCTATAATTTTTGCTCTTAAGATTTGGAGACATTACCTGTACGGTAGTAAGTTTACTGTGTTCACCGATCATAAGAGTTTAAGGTATGTCTTTGGGCAAAAGGAATTGAATATGAGACAAAGACGCTGGATGGAACTACTTAGTGATTATGATTGTGATATTCAGTATCATGCAGGAAAAGCAAATGTAGTTGCTGATGCTTTAAGTCGAAAATATCACGAACAGCCAAAAAGGGTACGTTCTCTTAAATTAAATCTACAAGTAGATTTAAATGAGTAGATTAGAAAAGCACAAGAATCAGTAATCAAGGATGATACTGAAAAACTAAAAGGAATGATCAAGGAATTAGAACAAGGAACAGATGGAATTTGGAGATTTCATAAGAAAAGAATGTGGATACCTAAATTAGGAAACCTACGTCATCGCATATTAGAAGAAGCCCATAAGTCTAAATATACGATGCATCCAGGAAGCGATAAAATGTACCAGGATTTAAGAAAGAATTTCTGGTGGATAGGAATGAAAAAGGACATAGTAGCCTATGTTTCTAAATGTTTAACCTGTTAACAAGTCAAAGCTGAACATCAGAAACCTTCAGGTTTATTGCAACAGTTAGAAATGCCTGTTTGGAAATGGGAATTGATAACAATGGATTTTGTTACTAAATTACCCAAAACAAAGAAAGGTAATGATACAATTTGGGTGATTGTAGATAGACTAACCAAGTCAGCACATTTCCTATTAATGAAAGAAACTTTTAGTATGGAACAATTAGCTAAATTGTATGTAAATGAAGTAGTTTCTTTACATGGAATTCCTCTATAAATTGTTTCTGACAGAGATAGACGTTTTACCTCTCATTTTTGGACAAGTTTCCAAAAAGCAATGGGAACCAAGTTGAATCTAAGCACAGCTTATCATCCTCAAACGGATGGACAAAGCGAAAGGAAAATTCAGACAATGGAGGACATGCTTAGAGCTTGTGTAATTGATTTCGGAGGTAATTGGGACGAGCACTTACCATTGATAGAATTTTCTTATAATAATAGTTATCACACAAGTATAAATGCTGCACCATTCGAAGCACTTTATGGACGAAAGTGTCGACCTCCAGACTGTTGGGCAGAAATTGGGGAAAAGCAACTAACTGGACCTGAGATAGTACAAGAAACAAAAGACAAAATCATTCAAGTCAAGGAACGACTGAAAGCAGCATGTGATCGACAGAAAAGTTATGCTGACAACAGGCGAAAACCATTGGAATTTCAAGTAGGAGATAAAGTGTGATTAAAAGTCTCTCCTTGGAAAGGAGTGGTAACATTCATAAAAAGGGGAAAGCTAAGTCCCAGGTATGTTGGACCTTTCAAGATTATTAACAGAATAGGACCTGTAGCCTATCAGCTGCAACTGCCAGAGGAAATGGCTGGAATACATGATGTATTTCATGTATCTAATCTCAAGAAATGCTTAGCTGATGAGTCACTAATAGTACCTCTTAAGGATATAGAGGTAAATGAGCAGTTAAAGTTTGTGGAAAAGCCTCTACAGATTGAAGATAGGAAAGTTAAGAATCTCAAGCACAAAAGACTAGTTCTAGTCAAAGTGAAGTGGGACTCCAAAAGAGGACCAGAATACACATGGGAGCTTGAATCAGAAATGCAAAGGAAATACCCACACCTGTTCCAGTAGACCTCGAGGACGAGCTCTAAAACAAGGTGGGGAGGATATAACAACCCGCCCGAATATTTTTCTGACACCCTAATATATGTTAAATACCCCTATATGTCTTAAAATACACCCCGTATGTGAAAACCGAGCCCAAAATACGTTATAACATTAAAAATAAATAAAAAACAATGAAAATGGATTTTAGGCGGGCCGCGTAAGCCTTCTCTTAACCCTTACACGGGCCGCGACCTGGTGAAATCTGGCGAAACCCTGGGCTGCCACGTGGCAGCCACACGTCGAAGCTAGCCGATGACCCGGATCACCTAAACCCTACCCGGACTACTAGGCGGGCCGTGTAACCCTTGGGTTATACCATACGCTGGCCGCATAAAAACCCAAAACAGGCCCTATAAATAGCAGGCCTTGGATCTTCAGTCTACTCGCTCATTTCTTTTTTTTTTTTCTAATCGAATTCTGAAGTAGTAGACATAATATACGGGTATTATACCCCCTAACTAGTGAGGTTCTGCTCTGTTGTAAGTATTATAACCCCAGTTTCATATTAGAAACGATGCCCGATTGATCCAGGGTTCCGTAACAACTGTCGTGGTTCTGCCAGACGTAGTTGTTGGAATATCGTCTCGGGGAGGGTATCGTTAATATAATTAAAGGGTTATTATACCAACATATGTACATTTGTGTAAATTATAGATTAACACCAGGAAACCCTAGAAGAAGTCTAAAACAGCAATGTGAGTTTATCCGCTTTTTGTAAACCTTTTTGTGAACTGTTTTACAAAACCTTAAATGTTTTACAATGTGATTAAGCAGTGATTGAGTCTTTGTAGTTCTTCAATTACTGCCGGTATGTTGGGGTTTTGTATACAAAATGTGGAACACGTTACCATTGGACGACGAGTTAGCCAATGTGTAATATGACCCACCAGTCAGGATTGACAGTACTGAATGAGTAATTGTGTAGAAATAAACAATGTAATCGCTCTCAATACTGTGTTAATTGATAAAATGTTTCTTGATTAAACTGGGATTCACTCGCCAGTATTTTCCACTGACAAATGTTTTTAAAACGCGTTTCAGGTAACACAATATGACAGCCAATTAGTAAAAAGCCAGCTGGAGAGCACTGACGGCTTGGAAAAATGTGGCTATAAAAGTTACCAAAAAGATAATGTTTTAAATTCAATAAAATAGGGTTTATCCCTATAAAGATGTTGTAATAAAGAAACTTGGGTTTTACCCATACGATTGTTAATATAAAATATGGTGGTTTTACTCTGATAAACAATTTCCTAACTACGGTCCTGATGTAATTTCCGCTGCCAAATTAATAATTAACAACCTGATACCACCACAAACGAATGTTCGCGGACGCCCGTTCCCGGGACAGATCAGGGGGCGGGGGTTGCGACAAAGACGAATACAAGAACACAAGACTTCCAAAAATAGAAATAGAAACAACGTTTTCTAATTATGGAAAGTACGAAGAAGCAGGGCGTTACAGGAATCGCACGTAGGGACCTCTATTTATACTACTTTGAGGCGGTGCAGGTGGTAGAAGTGTGTTATGATTGGAATGTTGAAGTGGGTTTTGAGATAAACATCAAAATAACGCGAAATAAGCGATGATTCTTGCGGATTAAGTGTGATTAAGATGGAGATAGGGTTTATCGCTTAAAAAACGGACTGAAAAAGCATTGAAACGAGGTTCCGGAGTTACCGGAATCGTCACCGGAAAAACCGGCCGGAAAATCGAAAGGGATGAAGCGCTGTTTCTTGTTTTGAATGTTTGAGATATTTCACAACTGGTCCCTGAGTTTTTGTATTTATTAAGAAATGGCCTTTATACTTCTATAATGCCTTATTTATAATTTCATTAAGTGACAATACTGGTCCCTGTTGTTACACGAAACATACGTGAGAATGAGGAATTCACTGATATTTTTTCTCTTATTCCATTTTATCAAAATTAACTTACATATTTTTCTAGTCTATTTTACTTATGAGAAAGGATACTATACAAGACAATAATTCCATGCGAAACATACGTGAGAATGAGGAATTCACAAGTGTCATTGGCAGGAAAGGTATTCTAGTAATTTTTCAAGTGAACAACTTCCTCCATTGGTTTTCAAACGACTATAACTTTTTCATACGTTAATATTTTTTTTTAAATTACACCATATTAATGATCATTTCATTCTCTTTAATCCGAGCGACCTATTGCTATAGTTTTCTTAAAAAACTATAGGATTTTGAATACACAATAATTCATTACGTGATTGCATGATTTTACATACCCAACACATAACTATGTGATTTTGAATACCCATCACGTTATTACACATTCAACATAAATCATTACATGATTACAATTTCAATATAAATCCATTACTTGATTACACATTTAATATGATTTGCTATAACTAATGTGATTACAATTATGCTTGTAACGTAATCACTCAGTGGGTTTCATATAAAATACTATAATTAGATCACGAAATGGGTATTCAAAATCACGTACTCACGTAATAATACATAGTCAACTATTGTTACATAATTACGTAATCACTTAGTGTGGTTACACATACTATAATGAATTCATGTAATCACGTAATCGGTATTCGAAATCACGTAGTTACGCGCTGGGTATTCAAAATCATGTAATCACGTAATAAGCCTACCCCTTCGTACCAAATTTTAGAGACCTAGCGAATTACAATCCCGTTCCATGTTACAGTATCTGAGCGTACCACGAACCATGGGAATAGGTATATTTTGGATGGGCCTCTTATTATTAACGAGGTTTGGTCGTGGCTTTAAAAACAAAAATAGAAAGCTTTTTTATTCAAAATTGACTTCGAGAAAGCATACGATAACATTAATTGGAGGTTTGTGGTGGATGTCTTTCGCCAAATGGGTTTTGGGGTTAGATGGTGTAATTGGATATGGGGAGTTCTTTCGTCGGCTCGTGCATCAGTTCTGGTTATCGGATCGCCTACTTTTGAGTTCAAATGTGGTAAAGGGATGAGGCAAGGGGATCCCATGTCTCCGTTTCTTTTTGTTGCTGTTATGGAAGCCTTGTCTCGTTTAAATGACAAGGCGGGGGAGGCGGGTGTTTTCTCGGGTATTAAGCTTCCCAACGATGGTCCGATGTTGTCCAATTTATTCTTTGCGGGCGATGCTTTGATAATTGGTGATTGGGAAGAAAGTAATGCTTTAAATATTATTAGAATTTCAAGTTGCTTCCACGTGTGCTCTGGGCTGAAAATTAATTTGGGAAAGTCTAATTTGATCGGTATTGGCGTTGATGGGTTGGAAGTAGAAGCTTTGGCGGAAGTCGTTGGTTGCAAACCAGATTCCCTTTCGTTTAAGTATCTTGGGCTTAAGGTGGGGGCTAATATGAACCGTGTAAATAATTGGAGACCTGTGTATGACATTTTTGAATCTAGGCTTGCTCTTTGGAAATCCGCTATGATGTCTATAGGAGGGAGAGTTACGCTTATTCGTTCGGTCCTCGAGAGCCTTCCCAATTATTACTTCTCCTTATATAAGGCGCCATTGAAAGTTGTTAAAGATCTGGAAAGCCTCATTAAAAAGTTTATGTGGGGAGCTGAGGGTCGAGTGAGGTTAGAAAGACTCATTGGGTGGCATTGGATAGAGTTTCTTTGCCTAAGAAGTTTGGAGGGTTAGGTATTAGTAAACTCAGTAGTATTAACAAAGCTCTTCTATGTAATTGGGGTTGGAGATATAAAAAAGAAAAAAGATAACATGTGGGTTAAGGTGGTGGATGCAATTCACTATGGCGGATCAGCTTGGTCGTTTCTCCCGGTCAAAAAATATTTAGGAGGAGTTTGGAATAGTATTGTTTCTATTTTCAACAAGCCGTTGGATGGTATCTCTCGGCTCCGTGATTGCTTTAGGGGATCGGTGGGTAGGGGGATAGTATACTTTTTTGGTTGGATCCTTGGTTGATGGAGGTTCCTTTGAAGGAGGCGTTCCCTAAGTTGTTTGCGCTTGAAGTTGTTAAGAATTGCTCGGTGCGTGATCGGTTGTTAGGTGTATGGCTTTGGAAACATGAGCCTGACATGGTTGACGAGTTGGCGGAGTTGTCTGCTCTCAACGAAGCCATCACTTCGGATTGCTTAATTGACAGGATGGACGACTGGAAATGGACTCCCGATCATTCTAGCTTATTTTCAGTTAGCCCCGTTAAGTGTGTTTTGGAAGGTGTCAACAACAACATCAGCAACTATGTGGTCGAATGGTGCAAATGGGTCCCGATTAAGTGTAACGTTTTCGTTTGGAGAGCGGAATTAAAAAGAATTCACACTGCCGATGCATTACGGCGTAGGGGCATTGTTGTGGGTGACGAGGCTTGTCCTCTTTGCAAGTCGGAGATTGAATCGGTGGAGCATCTCTTCACGTCTTGTGTAACGACTGTGGTCCTGTGGCAAAAAATTAGTCGTTGGTGCCGAATTCCTCCCATCTTTGCATTTTCATTTAAAGATTTGTTGGAGATTCATAAAGCAAATTCCATTAAATCTGGGGATAAGGTTAGAGTTCAAGGTATCATTTTCATCTCGTGTTGGTGTCTATGGCTAGCTCGTAACAGAGCGGTGTTCTCGGATGTAGAGGTCAAGGTGGAAGGTGTGTTTAGTGAAGTTAGATCTTTAGGCTTTTTGTGGTTCAAGCATAGATCCAAGTCCAGTTCTGTTTCGTGGTCGAATTGGTGTAAATTTGTAAATATGTAGTTGGTTGTTTGTTGTCCCTCCCGGTTTTCGGGTGTGGGTGTGTTTTAATGAAGTTCTCTTTTAAAAAAAAACAATAATAATAGCTTTGGGGTGAAGATATCGGGTTCGGAAGAATAAAGCTTCTTTTTGTCATGCTATCTCTGCTAGAGCCCTCTTTAGATAGAGTAGTAACCAAATTTTGGTTATGTATTTGGTAGTTCTGTCGGTGGCACTCCAACTCCAACTGATTTGACGTTATTACGTTTTTATCCAAAAGATAGCCGTGTACAAAACGTGTTTGTGGCAACGCGTGGGTAAGAATACTTGTTTATTTCAAACCCTAACCAAATACAAATTTGTGGATCCATATATATGAGAAATAAAATATATAGAAAACAAACTTACTTATTTCTCCTCATTTATTCTTGTTATATTAATTAATCAATAAATTAATTATATATTCTTATGTTCCCTTAAAGTTAAGGGAATAATATACATTCTCAACCATTAGATTAAGATGAGATTAAATCCTGACCCTTCTAATTCACAAGATCCTTCTAGAAGCGGAGGTTTTCAGACGGTTTTCTCATTCCAGTCAATGTCTCCCCACGTCCTCTACCAGTAGTTATACATCTTGGATTATGAGCAGTTGTGCAAGATATGTGTAGTCGGTTCAGAACCAGGTGCGGACTTTGATAATTTATAACTTCTACGGTCTTCTTATGATATTGTTATGTTTTGTTTTGTTTTAGTTGTAGGTCTTTGTCATAGTTTGATTTTGTCTCCTTCGTTTTATGTGGATCGATACAACTACCAGGTAAGAATAACCTACTATTTCTTTTTGGTTTCCTTTGTTTATCTCTAAATATTGATGCACAATAATTGTAAATATTCTAACGTAGTGAAATTTGTTTCCTTGATTTTCATTTTTTACCATAATTTTGTTTAGAATGTTATTGCAATGCTAATCATCCGGTTCAATACTTCTATTTGTTTGGTTCACTACATTTGGTATTGGTCAAAACTTCTGGTTTTCGTTTAAAGAGGTTGATGAATTTGAAGAACTAATGAACCTAAATCAAGTTAACTTAACGGTGATCCAAAATAGTTCAACCGCCTATGATGATAGCCCTAATATAATTGAAATTTGAAAAGGGTGAATTTTATAATGTGGAAGGCCGGGGTTCCATGATAGATAACACCCAACTGACAGCTTCTATTTGGCTTGGTAAGAATCATACAAGGTCACATATACACAAAAGGCTTAATGTGTATTTTGGAGTTCAAAAATCCTGCTGTGATATAAATTCGTTTTTGCAGGTTTTTGCTTTTAGAGATATAAGTTCACAGTTTCAAGCGACGTTCCTTCCTCAGCGATTGAAGTCTTATTCTCACAATAGTCGTAGTTTCACAGCAGTCACATGTTCAATTTGAATTGAAGTCTCAGGGTATATTGACCATTTGATTATAATATCTTTTATAGTTACACATGCATGTGATGTATTGCAAAATACACATCCTTTATTCGTGTATAGTTTGTATAAGTTTCCGTTATTTTTAGTTTAGTTTTAGTTAGAATGTGCATACTTTGATAAAATCTTGTGTTTCCAGGTCTTTCTACTGATTATTGCTGGAAATTGATTGGAAACGAGTCAAAATGCTGAAATACCAAGGCTTGGAATAAGCTTAAAAGAGTTAGAAAATATCTTGAGGTTTTTGGGAAGCTCAAGCTGGAAAATTCACGCAACATTATGATCATTTTGTGCACTCGCGTCACGCCACGAAGGAATAGCATAGTGGTGGCGCTACGCCCATGGTTGTAAAACAAGGTCTCCAAGGCCGAGTCCTCCCCGAGTAGTCGCTACAAGGTAGGTTGCCGAGGCGACTTTCTTCAACTCCGACTAATTACTCGGATTCGATCAAATGCGGTCAACATCGGCCAAAATCGGATCTAGTAGGTCAACTCGGGCCGAGTTTGACTTAAAATAAAATAAAACATATTTTATATGCCTATCATATTAAAGAATGAATATCAATTTCACGTATTTTGTTATAAATATTAGTAAATTTATGTTATTTCATATATTTAATTTCCGAAAACTATTTTCTTTATAACTTGGCATATCCGAGTACTCCCCGTGTACTCTCCGCCTAGGCCGAGTACTCTCAACTCCCCGGTCGACCGACTAGGGAGCACCTAGCGACTTTTGCAACCATGGCTACGCCACCATTAAAATAAGAATATCTGGTTTTTATTGTGCTCGTGTCACGCCACGGCAAAGAGAACTACCCGTCGCGCGACGCGACGGGCTGGGTTGACGGTCAAAATTCGCTGAAATTAGGGTTTGCTATAAAAACCCAAGGAAATCAATCATTAACCCTAATTACGAATTGGAGTTGTCTTGGGCGATTTTGAGAGCAAGTTTTGAGCACTTTCGGAGATTGTGAAGCCTACGAATCAGTGGTACGAGTTCGGGATGAAGGATCGAAGACTATATGGGTTTTCAAGTTCTTTGTTTTTTATTTCTTTCTCGAAACTTGTTATCATAAATTCTAGTTTGAACATCTTTGATTTGTTTTCGTTTATGAACATGCTTGGCTAAACTTTTAAGCTACCTAGACTTAGAAGAATGGATTGAATAAAGTTTTTACCGTTTTCGTTACTTGCATGAATATTATGGATTAATTGTGTTTAGTAAAGAGTTTGTTTTATTAATTTGATGTATATGCATGCTTTAATTTGGTTTAATATTATCAATTGCTTCGTGTGATTCTTAGTGACGGTCTTTATCACAACATAGAGTCATACTAGGGTTTAGGATTTTGGTGAGTGTCTATATCACGTAAGAAATCTTAACTCTTTAGGGAAAATAGGCCGATAACACCTAGAAGTAAGTGTTAGTGATTTACTATGTTTTAGTGTTCTGCTAGTCCTAATACCTGGAAAGTGAGGGGCTATTGATAGGTCTTACCCGGCGAATTGCTTTAGACAGTCCTTGGAAAAGGTCGTGAATTGGTTTCCCCATCGGTTTATTAGTCTATCAAGTCAAGTTTAATAATTCAAACTACCCTAGATCTATGATTGGAAAAGAGTAGGTCAACATTAGGGTACTTACACAATAAGTAGACAACTGGAAAGGCGTCTAATAACCGGTAGGATTAACGGCCTAGGTAACGCCATAAGTTTCACCTCGAGAAGGGTTGAGGGGCTTAGTTGGTGTTTAATAAGTTCGGTACTTTAAGATCCCGATTCCATAATTCATGCATTTAACTTAATAGGTAATTCTTTAAAATCTATCCAGGATTCTAGTCTAGGTGGTCCTTGTTATCATATAAGAATCGTCTTAGTCCTCTTTCGTACTAGTCTAATTCTTAGTTAATTAATTAGTTTAAATAGATTTCTTTAGTTTTCCGTAACCCCCCCTAAAACAAATAAACATTTTAAGTCGTGTCTGTCAGTGTCTATTAGAGTCTAGTTTACGTGATACATAGAGTCTCGTGGTTCGATATCCGAACTTCCTAGGTTATACTACATTGATCGGTACACTTGCCGATTGTGTGGTTTTAGGTCGAGTCTAGAATTAAAGCTTTTTAGTGTCTAGCTTAGAGAGTCTAATATAGTTAATTTTTATAGTCTGTTTAGCACACATCGGCATGCAACATAATATATATAGTCTAATTAAAGATGTATGTTTTATTAAGTGGTTTGTTTTTGTTCTGTTTTTTAATTGGTGTTGGAGAAATATGAAAGCATACAAAATTGCAAAAAAAAAAGTGTTCCTCATACATATATGGTAGCATCCCATTAACAATTAATAGTTATTTTGTTAGGCGGAAATTGATTTAATATTTGGACTTGATAGTGGCTCTAACGCTAATGGGGAAAATTGTGTCTCTTTCAATAAGATAATTGAGTTGAAATGGGCTTGGTTGGATTGACCTGAAATATTTTATGTCCTTTTACACATTTGGCCATTTTCTTTTTTAGTTTTTTTATTTACCCGTTTTACATGTTGGTGATAAAAAAAATATACTTTTTATCTGACATTTACAGGGAAGGGAAACAAGGATGGACTTTCTCTAGTCTTCTTAGCGGTTACAATTCGCATGTTGTCGTTGCTGCATGTAAGAATTGATTATTAGAAAAGGTACATTTCTAACACCATGTGACTATGTCACGGGTCAAATAATGTGAAAGATGACTAATTAAATAGAACCAATTTTTTATAATAAAACAAGCAATTATATTAACATTTTTTATCGCGTCAACGGGTTGGAATAATGATTTAAAGGTACTAAACTACACATTTGGTTTAAAAGTATATTAACGAACATTCACTTTATAGAAGGTCAACCAACCCAACGGAAGGAAAAGAACATCATAGAGATTAGAGAAGCATTAAAGAATTGAGGAAAGTACAAAACCCTTAGTTTATGAAGCATACATGATGCTACATTTATCTGTATTGTGGTTATTGAAGGATGATTATGATGTTCTTGAAAGATTTTAATTTGTTGTGTCGTACTCTGCTGCATAACATTTTATTTGTTATGTTGTACATGATGATTATGATGATGTTCTTGAAACATTTTACTTTGTACTATGAAGTTGTAAAACCACAGAAACGGGTTTGGTAATTAAACTCCGTTAATGCTAAAGAGCGGGTAAAATACCGTTAGCGGTAAAGGTTTACCCGGAAATTATTAGGATTTAAATAAATAAGTTTAATAATAAATAAAAAGAGGGCAAACGACTTGAGAAGACAAAGTTTATAAAAGGGGACCCGAGTTAACGGGACATAAAATAAACGGGTTATAACTCCCGGAACTAATTAAGTTAACTAGGAATAATCAACCTAGTTAGTTAAAAGTCTCGTAATGATATCTGAGTGGGTTAAAAACACCTAAAGTAAGAACCTAATAATAGTTGAGGGGCCAAAGGTGTTAAAAAGCAAACTAGTTTTTAATTAAAACAAAAAAAAAATAATAAACACACACTTGTGTGTGTGGATCGAACAGAACACAGGAGGGGGCGACCAAGCTTACTCTCAAACCCTAGCTCACCCAAATTTGCCAAATTGAAGGCCAAGACTAGCTCGAATCAAATGCATGAACACGTACAAACGATCACCAAGCCAAGGGGATCGTAAGGTATGTCAATTTTTGAAATTTGGGGATGTTTTGAAATTATGATGAACACTCATAATCAAGATTCAGGGATGCATGTTGAATGTATGAGTGTTATATGTGTTAAATTCATGTTTGGAAACAAACCCTAGTTGAAAACTTGGTGAATTGATGTTAGAAACTAGGGATTTGATGATTACCCTTGAATGTGCTAAGTGGGTTTTGATTAATAATGAAGATAATGATGTGTTTGTGCTAGGAATCATCACAATTGATAGTTAAAGCTAGATACTTAAACAATTTGCAAGTTTGGGTATTGATCATACATGACCCGAATTGGGTTTTGAATGTTGTAGTGAAATTAGCGATTTATATCATGAATATGGATGCTAGAAATCATATTACCTACTAATTGGTGTGTAAAAAACTAGAATTGTTAAGAGTTCGGATGAAAATGTCTAAGTGAGTTCAATGAACCAAATGTGTGTTTGAATATGTTAATAGATAAATTGACTTTTAGGAAGTCAAATTGACCAATGATATGATCGAGTGATAAATTCGACATAAGACCCGTAAGGTGGGGTAGTCATAATTGATAATGACTAATCTAACCGTCTTACGAATTATGATGATAGTTTGACGCCTAACGAGCTAGGTGGAAGCTTGATAAGGGAGCGGGTCAAACGAATCAAGAAGGAAAGGAAAAGCGTAGTTCGGATGCGAGGTAAGTGAAACTTACGCCTTTTTGTAGAATACGTATCTATTCTATAAGTTATAAATACAATCGAGCTAATATTCGAAATATGGTTTCCGACGCAAAATGATACGGGTCAGAACCAGAAACAAATGTTTAAAAATCATAGTTGATGGTAAAATGGGGTGGAACGGTAAATTAGTCACGAAAAGACTAAGATAAATGAACTTTCGAATGGCTACTTTATAAGTAAGCCTAAACTAATAAAAAGGGGTGAAACAGATCAAATGGTAATATTGATACCATTTGACAATTAACGACTGATAAGTGTATGTCGAGTCTCATGCTCGCAGGATAAACGGCTTGTGAATTAGCGATGCTAGGAAATAACAAATAAATGAAGACAAGGTACTAAAACGGGTCAATAAGTTGACCCGAGCCAGGTACGTGTAAATAAGTTGTTAGTTAAACATGCGATTTTGGGTCAAATAATTAGTGAAAGTCCTTCGTCGTAAAAGAGGGACTAAAACTGACCAAAATGTCCTTGATGGGTAAAATGGATAAACGACCCTTGTGAGTCGTTTAGAAACATGTAATATGATAAGTCAAAGTTTAGTTAGGTGAAAGGGTGATTTCGGAATTTATCAATTGATAACCAATAACCCACCGTAAGGATAGTTGTGGTGGGAGTCCACATGACAAGTAATGTGAAAATGTAACGTTAGAATCGAATGTAGGAGTCTATGTGTAGAGTTGCGTAAATACCCTTAGCGGGTCAAACTAAGCAATTAACCATAAACGGGTTAAAGATGTGTGATAATCCGTGATTTTGAGAATAATATGATAGACAATATTGAATTTATGAGATTTATGGGAAATAGGGATCAAACAAACTTGTTTGTTTGATAAATACATGAAAGGGTCAAAATTTAGTAAAGTATATTTTAAGCCGAAAGCTTAAAAGTCCATGATTTCATTAATCCGGATGTTGGATGTTAACTCCATATGATGGAGAATTAAATTACGGTCACCTAGGAAAAAGAATCGTGTAAAACGGATAAATAACGAAAAAGTTATGCACGTTTCGGTGAAAATTTGCGTTGCTGAAAATATGCAGCTTTGAGCTGCAACATTCTGGAGAAAAGAAGGGGTCGCGCCACGCGACGACAAAGGCCAGGGGCCGTCGCGCGACGCGACGGTGTCCTTTTTGGCGAAAAAATTTATTTATTTAATCAGTTTTGTTTTGCGAACCCGTTTAAACACGTTTTAAATTACGTATGACTAAAATCATTTCATGTTTATGGAATGTAGGTTGCCTAGAAGTACCGGATGACGATCGAGCCCGATGAAGAACCGAACACGATCAAGATACAAGCTTCCGCGCATCGTTTTGTCGTAAATTTTAAACGACGAATTTAATTGCACTATGTAGTATTGCTTTCAAGTAAGAAAAGTTTTAAATAAACCCGCGTTTCTCAATATATGTGTAATTGTAAATGCACATTTATTCCCGAAACCTATACGAAAACCGTTAAATAGTAGTAAGGGCGTTACAGAAGTCTGATGCATCAATGCAGTAAATCACTCTTCAAGTGTCTTTTGCTTAATAGTATATATAATTTTTTATCTAGAGTAAACTATAATTTTACCCCCTGCGGTTTAGGGCAATTGGCATGTCTACCCCCCCCCCCATAAGGAAATAATTGCAATTTTACTATCGCAACCCCCGCCCCCTTATCTTTCCCGGGAACGGGCGGCCGCGAGACCATTATTGGTGGTATCAGTTGTTTATCATTTTGGCAGCGGAAATTTCATCGGGACCGTAGTTAGGAAATATTTTATCAGAGTAAATACCACACTTTTATAATCTTAAACATATTGGGATAAAACCCAAGTTTTTATTACAAACTGATTTATAGAGAAAATCTCTATATTGTTGAATAAAACATCTTCTTTTATTTAGGTAACTTTTATAGCCACTTTTCTAATCCTTCAGTGCTGTCCAGCGGGCTTTTTGTTGGCTCTTACATTTTGTAACCTCAAACATGTTTAAAAACATTTGTCAGTGGGAAATACTGGTGAGTGAATCCCAGTTTAATCAAGAAGAGTTTTATCAATTAACACAGTATTGAGAGCTATCACATTGTTTATTTGTACACAATTACTCATTCAGTACTGTCAATCCTGACTGGTGGGTCATATTACCCATTGGCTAACTCGTTATCCAATGATAACGTGTTCCACATTTTGTATACAAAACCCCAACATACCGGCAGTAATTGAAGAACTACAAAGACTCAATCACTGCTTAATCACATTGTAAAATAGAAAACGTTTTGTAAAATAGTTCACAAAAAGGTTTACAAAAAGAGGATAAACTCACATTGCTGTCTTAGATTTCTTCTAAGGTCTCCTGGTGATTTATCTATAATCTATACAAATGTACATATGTTAGTATAATAACCCTTTATTTATATTAACGATACCCTCCCCAAGACGGCATTCCAAAGACTATGTCGGGCAGAACCTTGATAGCCATTACGGAACCCTGGATCAATCGGGCAACGTATCTAATACGTAATTGGGGTTATAATACTTACAACGGGGAAGAACTTCGTTAATTAGGGGGATATTATACCCGAGAATTATATTAAATCTTCAGAAATTCGAGAGAGAAAGATTGTATGAACGATTGGAACTAAAAGCCCGAGCTCCCACTTTATAGGGCCTGAAATCGAGTTCTACGCGGCCTGCGTAAGGTGTAGCCAAGGGCTACACGGCCCGCGAGAGCAGCTAGGGTAGGCCCTAGCTTGTCCGACTCAGCCCCAGCCTCGACACGTTGCGCGACACGTTGCGCGACACGTGGCAGCACCGGGTGCGGCCCTGACTCCTTGCTGTCGCGACCCGCTTAAGCAGAAGGGGTAGTTTACGCGCCCCGCGAGAGACCCATAATATTTGTTTTTAATTAATTTTTAATAAAATAGAGGTATTCGGGGCCCGTTGACGTATATGAGGTGTATTTAGGAGCGTTTAGGGTTACTTTAAAGGTTCAGGGAAAACTGCTATATCTATGGAGATAATGAAATACATGACTTTAAATTTTATGTTAGATTTGTTGTCATATCTAGTTGCCTACCTATGCTTAGTTATCTTTAAATATGTATACATATATAAGGATATTCTAACTAGATTAGGGGTGTCAGAAATATTTTGGAGGGTTGTTATATCCTCCCTACCTTGTTTTAGAGCTCGTCCTCGAGATCTACTTAAACAAGTGTGGATATTTCTATTGCATTTCTGATTTAAGTTTCTATGTGTATTCTGGTCCTCTTTTAGAGTCCCAATTTACTTTGACTAGAACTAATCTCTTGTGTTTGGGATTCTTGACTTTTCTATCTTCAATCTGTAAAGGCTTCTCTATAAACTTTAATTGCTCATTTACCTCTATATCCTTAAGAGGTACTATCAGTGATTTATCAGCTAAGCATTTCTTGAGATTAGATAAATGAAATACATCATGTATTCCTGCCATTTCCTCTGGCAGTTGTAGCTGATAGGCTACAGGTCCTATTTTTCTAATAATCTCAAAAGGTCCAATATACCTGGGGCTTAGCTTTCCCCTTTTGATGAATCTTACCACTCCTTTCCAATGAGAGACTTTTAATAACACTTTATCTCCTACTTGAAATTCCAATGGCTTTCGTCTGTTATTAGCATAACTCTTTTGTCGATCACGTGCTGTTTTCAGTCGTTCCTTGACTTGAATGATTTTCTATGTTGTTTCTTGTACGATCTCAGGTCCAGATAGTTGCTTTTCTCCAACTTCTGCCCAACAGACAGGCGTTTGGCACTTTCGTCCATAAAGTGCTTCGAATGGTGCAGCATTGATACTTGTGTGATAACTATTATTATAAGAAAATTCTATCAATGGTAAATGATCGTCCCAATTACCTCCGAAATCAATTACACAAGCTCTAAGCATGTCTTCAATTGTCTGAATTGTCCTTTTGCTTTGTCAGTCCGTTTGAGGATGATAGGCTGTGCTTAGATTTATCTTGGTTCCCATTGCTTTTTGGAAACTCGTCCAAAAATGAGAGGTAAAACGACTATCTCTGTTAGAAACAATTGATAGAGGAATTCCATGTAAAGAAACTACTTCATTTACATACAATTTAGCTAACTGTTCCATACCAAAAGTTTCCTTCATTGGTAGGAAATGAGCTGATTTAGTTAGCCTGTCTACAATCACCCAGATTGTATCATTACTTTTTTTGTTTTGGGTAATTTAGTAACAAAATCCATTGTTATCAATTCCTATTTCCAAACAGGCATTTCTAACTGTTGCAATAAACATGAAGGTTTCTGATGTTCAGCTTTGACTTGTGAACAGGTACACTTTGCAACATATGCTGCTATATCCTTTTTCATTCATATCCACCAAAAATTCTTTCTTAAGTCTTGATACATCTTATCACTTCCAGGATGCATTGTATACTTAGACTTATGGGCTTCTTCTAATATACCGTGGCGTAGGTTTCCTAATTTAGGTATCCACATCCTTTTCTTATGGAATCTCCAAATTCCATCTA
Organism: Helianthus tuberosus; assembly: GCA_030545235.1. Taxonomy (NCBI): domain Eukaryota; kingdom Viridiplantae; phylum Streptophyta; class Magnoliopsida; order Asterales; family Asteraceae; genus Helianthus; species Helianthus tuberosus. Next base: position 147,094,221 of record CM060374.1, read on the forward strand.
TTCCTTAATTATTCCTTTAACTTTTCAGTATCGTCCTTGATTACTGATTCTTATGCCTTTCTAATCTATTCATTTAAATCTACTTGCAGAAGAGAACGCACTCTTTTTGGCTTTTCATGATACTTTAGGCTTAAAGCATCAGCTACTACGTTTTCCTTTCCTGCAAGATACTGGATATCACAATAATAATCACTAAGCATTTCCATTTAGTAATTGCTTTGATCTTGGTGGGATCTACATAAATTCCTTCATGATTAACTAAATGTCCAAGAAATTGTACATGTTCTAACCAAAATTCACACTTTGAAAATTTTAGCATAGAGCTTTTCCTTTCTTAATAAACTTAAAAGTGTGTGCAAATGTTTTGCATGTTTCTCTTTACTCTTATAGAATATCGTCTATAAAGACAATTATGAATTTATCCAAATATGGCTTACATATTCGGTTCATCATGTCCATAAATGCGACTGGGGTATTGGTTAAACCAAATGGCATGACAGTAAATTCGTAATGACCATACTTTGTTCTGAAGGCGGTCTTAGGAATGTCCTCTTCGTATACCTTTAATTGATGATATCTTGACCTTAAATCGATTTTTAAGAAAAATCATGCTCCTTGCAACTGATCGAACAGATCGTCGATTCTTGGTAATGGATACCGATTCTTAATCGTGACCTTGTTCAATTCACGATAATCAATGCACATACGCATGGATCCGTCTTTTTTAATGAATAAGATCGGCGCTCCCCAGGGTGATGAACTTGGCTGTATGAATCTTTTCTCTAACAATTCATCTAATTGTTTCTTTAGTTCCTGCATTTCTGCGGGTGCCAAACGATAAGGTGCTTTGGCAATTGGTGCAGTTCCTGGTATTAAATGGATTTTGAATTCAACTTTTCTATCTGGAGGTTGTCCTGGTAGCTCTTCTGGAAATATATCTGAAAACTGGGTTACTACTGGAATATCCTTTAATTCTTTTCCTTTAGTGTTAGTGATTATGGAAATCAAATACACTAAAGATCCTTTTCTTATATAACTTGCTTATTTTCATTAGATGAATTTTGAGGATCTAAATGGCTTATTTCCTTTAAATGTGATCTTTTCACTTTTTGGTGAATTTACTTGGATTGACTTTTGATCACATAAAATGCTGGCTTTATTAGCTACTAACCAATCCATTCCTAATACGACATCAAATCCTGCCAGATTCATGGGGTAAAGGTTTGCAATAAATTTCTGATTTAGAATTTCTATTCTTGCTCCCTGCAAGATTTCAGAAATCTTAATGGTTTCTCCATTTGCTGTCTCTACTAGACATTCTTGTGGGAGTTTAGTTAATGGTTGATTGAGTAATTTGCAAAATGAAGTATTAATAAAACTTTGGTTCGCATCAGAGTCAAATAATACTTTAGCAAAAACATCATTTAACTAAAAACGTATTGACTATCACATCCGGAATTATCCTGGCTTTATCTGTAGTTAAATACTCTGGCATTTTTCTTAGGTGCTTCAATTCTCTTAGCTAACTTTACAGGTTTCTTATAGTAATGTAAGGGGAATTCTTATACTTTTGATGGCATCCCAACTTTAAAGAGTTACTGCCTTCATCTTGTCACACGAAAATTTGAAGAGTGATGATTAAACGAAATAATGTTTGTTATCAGAATTTATAGATATACATACGAGAAATTCCTGATAAATCTAAAATTATCATTGACATACTTGTTCGTGATTTATTATTAATCATTATGACCTTCAGATTTCCTTATATATATATATATATATATATATATATATATATATATATATATAATCATATATTTCGTATACTGTAATGTACACTTCATTCATAAGGTCAATATGTTATATCCCCAAAAATAGGTCAGACATCTGGTCATGGTACTTTTTAAGGAATTTTATTAAGATAACATATACCCTATCTCACCCGGTTTCACCGGAGAGGTACCCCCATCTTACCCGGACAAGCTGGAGTGTTTACCACATCATACCTAGTCTTGCCGGAGAGGTAATTTATCATTGTATTTCTCAAATCATGATCTTTAAAATTCATCATTTATTATGGCTGGTATCAAGAAATATGAAAATTAGTATTCTCATGATAGATCATATTCTAGAATCGAGTAATACTAATAAACAAGAAATAACAATGGCCAGGTGTTATTGCTTACTTATCATATTTGCACTTTTCTAGTTATCATCTTCATGGTATACCAACATCCATCACACTTTATTTATACAAATAATTAGCTTATTTTGAGGTATTAAAATTTCTGGTGCTACTATATGTTGGATGACATTGTGATTTCCTAGGTTTCCATTATTCTCATTATTTTGATTTTTCTGCTTTACTTCGTTGTTCATCTAAATATTTATCAGGTATCACAGACAAATATCTAGTACAAACATTTAGATACAATCATACAAACAGATTGATTAAAAATGGTGAACATTACGACTTTTATATATATATATGTATCTATTACAAACTACAACTGGAATTCAAAATATACTAGTGGTTATGCATCCGTAACTTTATTTTAGTCTATCTAGATTATAGAAATATTATGCTCAACATGCTTTTATGTAAGGTTTATTCTATCTCCTGTCTCTACTAAGTTGTTATCTAATAGGCGAAATTCTTGTAAAGTTTCTGACTCATAGGTGACATGGGTGCTGGTACTGGATCAGGGTGTTGAGAGATAAGTTGTTTATAAGGGTATGGGTTTTTTTTCTGGTTGAAATCTAATTTTTATTGGTTGGTCCTGGTTTGGCGTTTCAACTATTTAATATAAGTTAGCATTTACTACTATAGTGGCTAACATACCGAGATTTTCCCATTGCTTATCTAATTCATTTTCCCATGGTGGGTTATTGCCTGTTCCCTGAGTTTGTATATTTATTTCCTGATTGATTATTACTCCCTTTGGTTGTGACTTCTTTATTTCCTGTATCTTCTCTCGACTTTTTCTAATAATCCAACTTCTTTTCTTAGTGGTAAATGGTTTCTCAGACTGTGCCTTACGAATAAATATTCCTTCCTTAGTATCTGCTTAGTATCCTGAGGGATTTGGTTGAAATGGGGTTCCCTTATCTTTTGATGAACTATCTAATTGACGATAGATGTCCGAAATTCTTTGCTTACCCATACTGTAGACTAACAAATAGTCAAATAACATAAAACACATAATCACATAAATTATTTCCTAACGCAGAATTTAAAATTTAAGTGTCAGCAGAACACTTCTTTGGATTAAACCTGGCAAGGCTCTGATATCACCTTCTGTCACAACCCCCGCTCCTTTATCTTTCCCGGGAACGAGCGGCCGCGAGACCATTATTGGTGGTATCAGTTGTTTATCATTTTGGCAGCGGAAATTTCATCGAGACCGTAGTTAGGAAATATTTTATCAGAGTAAATACCACACTTTTATAATCTTAAACATATTGGGATAAAACCCAAGTTTTTATTACAAACTGATTTATAGAGAAAATCTCTATATTATTGAATAAAACATCTTCTTTTATTTAGGTAACTTTTATAGCCACTTTTCTAATCCTTCAATGCTGTCCAGCTGGCTTTTAGTTGGCTCTTACATTTTGTTACCTGAAACATGTTTAAAAACATTTGTCAGTGGGAAATATTGGTGAGTGAATCCCAGTTTAATCAAGAAGAGTTTTATCAATTAACACAGTATTGAGAGCTATCACATTGTTTATTTCTACACAATTACTCATTCAGTACTGTCAATCCTGACTGGTGGGTCATATTACCCATTGGCTAACTCGTTGTCCAATGGTAACGTGTTCCACATTTTGTATACAAAACCCCAACATACCGCCAGTAATTGAAGAACTACAAAGACTCAATCACTGCTTAATCACATTGTAAAATATAAAAGGTTTTGTAAAATAGTTCACAAAAAGGTTTACAAAAAGAGGATAAACTCACATTGTCGTCTTAGATTTCTTCTAAGGTCTCCTGGTGATTTATCTATAATTTATACAAATGTACATATGTTAGTATAATAACCCTTTATTTATATTAACGATACCCTCCCCGAGACGGCATTCCAACGAATACGTCGGGCAGAACCTCGACAGCCGTTACAGAACCCTGGATCAATCGGGCAGCGTATCTAATACGTAATCATGGTTATAATACTTACAACGGGGCAGAACTTCGTTAATTATGGGGATATTATACCTGAGAATTATATTAAATCTTCAGAAATTCGAGAGAGAAAGATTGTATGAACGATTTGAACTGAAAGCCCTAGCTCCCACTTTATAGGGCCTGAAATCAAGTTCTACGCAGCCCGCGTAAGGTGTAGCCAAGGGTTACGCGGCCCGCGAGAGCAGCTAGGGTAGGCCCTAGATTGTCCGACTCAGCCCTAGCCTCGACACATTGCACGACACGTGGCAGCACCGGGTACAGCCCTTACTCCTTGCTGTCGCGGCCCGCGTAAGCAGAAGGGGTAGCTTACGCGTCCCGCGAGAGACCCATAATATTTATTTTTAATAAAATAGAGGTATTCGAGGCCCGCTTACGTATACGAGGTGTATTTAGGAGCGTTTAGAGTTACTTTAAAGGTTCAGGGAAAACTGCTATATCTGTGGAAATAATGAAATACATGACTTTAAATTTTATGTTAGATTTGTTGTCATATCTAGTTGCCTACCTATGCTTAGTTATCTTTAAATATGTATACATATATAAGGATATTCTAACTAGATTAGGGGTGTCCGAAATATTTTGGAGGGTTGTTATATTTACCCCCCAACGTTTGCTATTATGTCGCAACTTTACCCCCCGACGTCAAAGTTGTTAACAGATCTGTTAACTATACTTGAAATGACTATATTACCCTTCCATTTTACCCCCCAACATTCCTGTTAAGTCGCACAATTACCCCCCCCCCACTGGTAAATTACTAATTTGTTCTTTGTTATTACCCCCTGTACTTTGTGTTAAGACATAACATTACCCCCTGCAACTTCCAAAACCCTTCCCGCCAAAATTAGAAACCTGTTAAAAAATCTGAAACCTATAAACCATGTATCAAACCTTCAATGTTTGGCTATTCAATGTGTTCTATACTCAAAAAATCAAACCTGTTCAAAAATCAAGCATACCTGCTGCACTAACAATTTCATTCAATGTATCTGACCATGTATCGAACCACTATCTGACCATGTATCAAACCACTGCTGCTCTGACCATGTATCAAACCACTGCTGCACTAACAATGTATCAAACCACTGTTGCACTAACAATGTGTTCTAGAATCTGATTAAGCACGCTCACATACAGACATTGTAATTAACAAAATCTGATTAAGCACACTCACATTCACTGCTGCACTAACAATGTGTTCTAGAATCTGTTATGACTATTAGCAGCAGCAGCAGCTAATAACAGCAAACAGTTGAAAGACTTTAAACAGGTTGTTGACAGCAGGTGTTATTAAGCTAAGAAACACAATTGCAAATGGTGCGAAAAACAGTCACACAGGGTTGGGAATTATACCCGTACAGGGCTGGAATAATTTTGATGTAATAGGGTTTGTTATACAGTCATGTAAGGCTTTGAAATACGCTCTTATGGGGGTAGAAATATGCTTATACAAGGCTAATCGAAGATATCAAGCATTTTAAATGAAACTCTAAGTTGCTGTTACCCTGAATCTTGTAGTACGTGGTTCCAATATTATAGAAAACTAGAATTGATACCCGCCGCAAAGCGGCGGGGATTTTTTAGTTATAACTAAGTCGATTTAGGACCCACACCTTATATTAAACCTGTCAAACGGGAAAAAAATAGACGATGTAAAAACGTTCACCCACACACGCACGTTGCATCGTGTTAACTCGCAAAATTTAGAACGAAACGTAAAAACGTTAAACCAAAGACGCACGTTGCGATGTCTTAAGTCACAAAATTTGGAACCAAGCATAAAACGAAAAATTTGCGGAAGAGTAAACAGCCATTTTGGTCCCTGTGGTTTGGCCAGTTTTGCCACTTTAGTCCAAATCTCAAACTTATTACATCTGGGTCCCTGTGGTTTGCATTTTGTTGCCATATTAGTCCAAAATCCAAAAACCCTAGTTTTTTTACTGTTGCAACCTCCTATTTTGTCCTGTAGTGCAAGGGTATTTTGGTCATTTTGTTTTTCATTTAACCTTTTCTTAATTCAAAAATTAATATATATATATATATATATATTAATATACACACATACATATACACAAATAAACAACATATCTAAATCGATCATCATCATCATCCCCAAAAACTGAGACCTTCTCTCTCTCTCTCTTCTCTCTCTAAATCGATCAGTTAACTAACTGAGACCTAAATCGATCATCATCATCATCCCCAAATAAAGTTTGAATCTTGATTGTTGTTATTCATGGCTGGCAGTAATGAAATCAACGTGAATGAAGCTAAGGTAATGTTACTTTCTTTCTGATCTGTTTACTTTGTTTTTCTTTTGTTTTTTGTCTTTTTTTTTCTTAAATTAGTTAATATTTTTTGTTTTTTTTCACTGGGTTTGCTTGATTTTATTATGGGGTTTTCTTTTGTTTGATCTAGGGTTAAATTTTAATTATCTAATTTCAGTTTTATACATCTTTATTAGGGTTCTTGATCTTTCTAAATCGATCAGTTAATTGACACAGAGAGCAGACTGTGACATTTCTCTCTCGTTCGGCTCTCTCTCTCTCTCCTGATCTTCCTGGTTCAGATCTGCCGGTGTGGTGGTGGTACGGGGCTGCTGGTGCGGGATGGTGGTTGAAGATGATGTTCTTGATTTTATGGGCTTTGATGATGATATTTGAAGATGAACGATCTCTGGGTCTTGATGATGTTCTTGAAGATGTTCTTGATTTTTCTGGGTTTTGATGATGTTTGTTTCAAGGCTATGATGATCAGAGTATCAGAGTATTCTGGTGGTGGTTATGATTTTTTTTTGAGTAAACTGCGAGGCTGTGATGATTTCACCTAATCCGAGTCAAAATTGGGTCAACATTTGAGATTTTCCGCAGCTTGGCGTGGCAGAATCGGAGGAGGGCAAGTGCGCTTGCAACCTCTGTTTGCAGCCATGGCGGTTAATGATGATGTTCTTGATTTTCTGGATTTTCTGGGTTTTGATGATGATGTTTGATGATGTTCTTGAAGATACAGATCTGAGCCTTGTTTCTCTTTACAAATCGGTTTTTGATTTTCTTGAAGATGATGTTCTTGATTTGCTGGATTTTCTGGGTTTTGATGATGATGTTCTTGAAGATACAGATCTGAGCCTCGTTTCTTTTTACAAATCGGTTTTTGTTTTGATTTAATTTTAATGAAATTATATTTTTATTCTGGGTTTTGTTCTGGTTTCTTGATTTTCTTGAAGATGTTCTTGATTTTCTGGGTTTTGATGATGAAGTTTGATGATGTTCTTGAAGATGATGTTTCATGTTCTTTTCTTGATTTTCTGAGTTTTGATGATGAAGTTTGATGATGTTCTTGAAGATGATGTTTAATGTTCTTGAACAAATGAAATTTAAAAAATGACTAAAATGCCCCTGCACTACAGGACAAAATAGGAGGTTGCAACAGTAAAAAAACTAGGGTTTTTGGATTTTGGACTAAAATGGCAACAAAATGCAAACCACAGGGACCCAGATGTAATAAGTTTGAGATTTGGACTAAAGTGGCAAGACTGGCCAAACCACAGGGACCAAAATTGCAGTTTACTCTTTGCGGAAAATGAAAACTATAAAGGACCAAAGTTGAAAGTAAAAAAAAGTTGCGAGGATAGATTGCAAAAGATAAAAAGTTTTGGGTTAAAAGTAAAAAAAAAAAAACAAATGGTTTTGGGTTAAAAGTAATTTATGAAATACTTTTTGGTGAAAAGTAAAAAAAATCAATTTTTTTTGGAAAACCCCCAAAGCCAAGGTCACGACAACCATAAGCATAACCATTTTTTCTTTAGAAAACCCCCAAAGCACACCCCGCGTTGCGGCGGGACGTAAAACGATGTCAAATATTATTAATGTCACACAACCGTCATCGACCACCAACACTGACTCGAACTAGGATCTGTGTGTGCGATGAACCTGTCAAACATGAAAAAATAGAGGTAAAAAACGTTGAACCACACATGTACGTTGCGCCGTGTTAACTTGCAAAATTTGAAACAAAACATAAAAAAGTTGAACCACACTTGTACGTTGCGTTGTATTAAGTCGAAAAATTTAGAACTATACGTAAAACGAAAATTTGACAAAGATGAAAAATATAAGTGACAAAAGTTATGAAGTTAAATCGCAAATAATGAAAATTTTTGGGTTAAAGTTAAAAAAAAAAACAAATTATGTAACATTAAAATTGCAAAAGCTAAAAACCTTTAGGTTAAAAGTAAAAAATCAAGTGTAGTTTTGGGTTAAAGTTAAAAAAACAAATTATGTAGGGTTAAAATTACAAAAGCTAAAAACCTTTGGGTTAAAAGTAAAAAAATCAAGTTTTTTTTTGAAAAACTCCCAAAGCACAAGGTACAAGTGGTTATGCACAAGAAACTTACTTATTTGTATATGGAATAATATACCTTGCTAATTGTGGATTAATAACCAAATTTTCTGTTTCTTTGAATGAAGCTTGCTTTTGTTAACCATATGATTTTGGAGTGGATTTGGATGCATTAATGCTTAAAACTGACGAGTATTGATTACTAATTGTGGTTTTGTGATCCTATGGCTTATGGCAATGCAATGCAATCTATCATGCTATCGTAAAGACAAGCAAAAAAAAAAGGCAGAAGCAAAATAGTCCTTTTTAGGAAGACCAATTGGAATATTTTTTTAACGGTCAATGAATCCTCTAAATGGGTTACTGACGAAATTCACATCTGGATATTCTCGCCTCCGAACCGGGGAAAACCCTCACCTAGGGCCGAAGCCCGTGAACACTCGCCCGAAGGCACGACAGTGCGATGAGGTAAAACCGGCTCAGTTCAAGGATCGAACTAGCGATCACCATCTATTTGTCTAGTCTCCCTCGCAGAAAGAATATAATGAGGATGGCAGAAATCAAACTTGGGTCCCTTAGAACACTAAGTCTCTCCCTTACCACTATAATATTCTAGAGTTGGAAATATCTATCTAAAATGGCTCGCTTTGGGTTGTGGTTGGGTCAAGTAAAAAAGGTAAGTTCAAAGGAAACGGGTGAAATGATTGAAATTCGTCACTAGTGTATTTTTGATGTTTATAGCCTCCGACATTCTATTAACTAAAAAAAAAGATAATTACGGGTAGCTTTTGTAGGCATATTATAACAAGTATTAGTAAACAGCTTGGAGCCACGTGAGTTTATTTATTTACTTTTATTATTGTTATTTTTATATGTTTGGTTTAGTAAATGGCATGGAAAAGTGATGGAACCCTTGCCAATCGGTTTGAACGTTGGTTAGTCTTGACATGGTTAAGGGAAGCTCCAGTTTTCTTTACTAATGATATACATGCCATTATTTAAATGGACTGAAACCGAAGGAATATGAAACAACCATCGTTTTTGGGAACCAGGGCCGGTCCTAAAAGTTTGGGGCCCAAAGCGAATTAAAAATTCGAGGCTCTATTTAATTTTTTTACGCTCGTAATTTCGGTTTGTATCTGATATGAAATATGTCAGGAAGAAACTTATGAAGCACTTAACCATTATATAAACTAGATGATTTCCTTAATCAAATAATGTTGAGATCTAATACATAAATCAAATCTAAGTTGGTCAAAAAAGTTTAACACTTTAATCTAACAAATAACAACTTACATTATGTGTGAAAGGAATTAAAACATGCTACTTATTTTAAGTATACTATTGTTATTAGTTAGAAACAATTTTTTTAAATAAAATTTTACATGGACGTATCATGTTAAAAATTGTGTGGATAAAATATTTTAGCTTATTAAATTAAAAGAGATGATTAAAAAAGATGCATTTATAGTGAGTGAGGTGATTAATAATTTTAAAACTGGACAGCAGGTGGGATTCGAACCTAGCCCTCTACAAAAACCAAATCTTGTTCTTGCCACTAGACTACACTTGTATTAATATTAACAAATATCACCGTAAATATAATATTCTTTTTTTATAAATATAGTTTTTTTTTTTAATTTTGGAGGCCCTATTTTTCAGAGGCCCTAGGCCGTCGCCTAGCTCAATTGCACTAACGGGCCGGCCCTGTTGGGAACAAGACTATGATGTTAAACCAATACTTATGGGATTATAACATATACCGGTCTATCGGACGGGTATAGAACTACTTGCTATTGGGGTTGGTGGCTTAATGGGAGAAGCAAAACTTCTAGGAGTATCTAAGTCGGGAAGGTCCTCGATTCAAGTCCCACAAGCAGGGGCGGGCCGACTGCCACTCCAAGGGGGGCAGCCGCCCACTTAAAATTTTGGTTTTTAGTGTTAAATGTACTTGAAAATCTCGAGCGTCCCCCATGAAATTTTAGCATCACACCCCTTAAAATAGCGAATAGTTGAAGAAATGATTATCAGAACTAAAAGAAAAAAATGATAATTGTGTTAATCGGAAGTTTTCCGATCATTCAAGGTTGCAGACTTGCAGCAATTGACAATTGTTGAAGATGGGTATTAAGATAGGGGTAATTCGGTAATTAGACAAAACCACTAGACTAAGGCTATAGGGTGTGGGGGTCATGTTTGGGACATGATTTGTCACCTAAGAACATGAATGGAAGGCTACACCACCCCCTTGCTTGATCCACCAAGGTTTGTATGGATTAAACCATGACAACTATGGTTCTCCTTTCCATTTTTCAACAAATCATTTCCTTTTTCTTTAGACAAAAATAAATTAAAATAAATAAGAGGCTAGTGGTTTGGGTCATGACCACACCCTTAGGGTAGTGGTTTTGGATGGTGGATCAGAGGTGGGCTACATGGCACTGACGTGGAGGGTCATGGTGGTCATGAGTGTCATGACCACACCCTATAGCCTAAGGGGTTGTTTGTTTACCTCTTAATGAGCCTTTTAATGTTCAGACCTCTTACTGGTTTAGCACTTAATAGTTTAGACTGTTTGTTTCATGAGCAAATGTCTGAATGGTTTAGACATTTGCCTCTGAACGGTTAAGCATTATATTTGCTCTTAATGGTTCATAATTTCTTACTGGTTCAGCACTTAACCATTCAAAAGTTGCCAAATGGCCCCTAAGTTTAATAGTACATTACGTGCGTTCGTTTAAAATTTGACCTCTTTTCATTACTTTCGCTTTTTTTTTTTTTTTTTTTGGAAATTGGTAATCGGCGGAGAGACCATTTGTTGTTATATATGCTTATTTAATTAAGGGTAAATTACTTTTTTAGTCCCTGTGTTTTATGGGTTTTAACTAGTTGAGTCCAAAAGCAAAAAGTTTAACGACCTGAGTCCCTATAAACATTTTCTTTAACCATTTGAGTTCAAATTTCTAACCCAGTTAAAATTTTGTTGTTAAATTTTGTTACAAATTACCCTTTAATTAAAAATCCATTCCTAATTTGTTATGTCATGCACATCATAACTACTAACAAAAAAATAGAGTGACATTACCAACTTTACTAATCTTATTTAATATTTTGTGTTTTCTATTTTACTAGATATTCAGGAAAAAAAAACTGATTAAGAATTTAAATTATGAAAAGATGAGATTGCTCGTAAAAATAGTAACCGACTAATACTAGCAATTGTAAAAAAATCTTCGAATAAAATTTCTAGTTTTGCCCGCGGATGTAATGGCTTTTAAGAAGAAAGTGACTATATATAGATCTTGTATTTCTATTCCAATGAAGATTGACATATTTTTATAATATTTTTGAAATTTAATGTAGTTTTATGCTTTTGTTACGTGAACCGACCTGATTTGACCCAACTCGAATTGGACCGAAGTTTTTTACTATTTAGCATAAACAACTAACCTTTTTCCGGTCCTAATGAAAAAAAATTCCGCTTCCCATGAAAAATTTTTTTGGGCCTAGCACTGCCTACAAGTAGTAAAATAATAAAATTTGCCATTAAAAAGAAAAAACAATCAATTAATTAACTGATTCCAAACTAAAAGCAAATCAACAAAAGCATCATCCGATCGTTTGTACATCCCGAAAAGATAAGCCAATTCAAGCATCACTTCCGATGAGCTTTTTTTCCCGATCCATTGTTGGAGGCATGCTGTCTTCTCATATGTGCTTCCCAAATTTACCCCCAGCTTGATTTATAAATTCAAAAACATTTGATGCTCAAAATAAAGTATGATGTTGGTAGTTCATAACATTGGTGAAGATGTTGAAAAAAAATTGTGTACGCCACCAGTAGGCGTCCCCCACTGACCGGTAAATCACGTGTACACCAATATGATGGAGATAAATCACATGTCTGGTGTAAATCATGTGTTACCGAGGTTTGATCCCCAGACTTGCGTAACAGATTTCCACTTCCTTAGACCATGCGTAGTGGTTTAGTGAATAATGCCCCAACCCTTGGGCGTTTTCCGCCATGTGGCAGTCCAGTCAGCAAGGGGGCATTATTTGGCGTTTTTACAAAAAGGACGTAGTGGGATAATGTCCAATAATGCTCCGTCAATCATTACACAATTATTAAATTTTTTAATTAAAACTAACTAAAAACATTACATATCTAAAACACAAGGACCAAAATTCAAAAGTTCAAAAGTTAAATTTAAAACCATATCTAAACTACAGGGACCAAAGTTGTCAAAACCAAACCTTTTTAACCTCCTCTGCATTCCATCTTCTTTTACGTTTTTATACAGGTTTTCCGGCGACAATTCCGGCTAACCACAAAGCCATTCCGACTCGAATTCGTCCCATTCCGGCACAATTTCCAGCTATCTCCATCTGATTGGCCAAAAAATTTCCCCTTTTGGCGTGATTCAAAGCACGCCGGTAGGGGGTTTTGTTACGAAAAACGCCGGATCACGCCGGAGGGGGTGGGGGGAGGGCGTTTTCAGGCGTGATTGGGGGGGGGGGGGGGGGACGCCCAGGATCTTGCCCACTACACATGGTCTTACCAATATGGAGATAAGGATACCTTTAGTTCAGATGTTGAGTCATGTTGAATTTTGATCTTAGGGGTATAATGAGAAGAAGAATCTGTTGATGTTTCTGTTTGACCACTTGTACTTTTCTTCTCAACGAGTCTAACTCCAAAACCATGATTGTAGTAACTTGGTATGTGCAAATGACTTTCAATTTTAAGAGAAGCCGCGTTGTGTGTTTGATACCACCAAGTAGTGTGTCTTAATGAACCAAACGAAACATACCACACCAATGTATATAGACCACCATCACTCTCCTCCCAAACCCCATCATCTTCGAAATCCATACCACTTTCCTGCTTCATACTTATATAACACCCAGTCATGTAGAAGGTATATGGAGTAACAAAGCATATTAAGAAACCAGTGAAGTCATTACACCAATTCTCTGGAAGTTCCAATCTACAACTACCTCCTCTACGCAAAAGAGGTGTAAACCCCTTTGGAATCTTAAGGTCACCAAGTTGGAGACGCATACAACCATTTTCAATACTTGTTCCCTAATTCATTAACACAAGTTAATTATATTTTCATTACCATTAACATGATCGATATACATAGAACTAATATGATTTTCAAAACAAGAGATACCTTAAGCATGGATTGTAGTAATCTCTCACTCCACCCAACTTCAACTGCAAGTGACACTTGACATAAGTGATTACATTTTGTGCTAAAATCTTTGACAAGTGTAAGTGACCTGCATGGATCTGCTGTAAAAATAGCTAAACTTGATGGGAGCTCGGGCAATTCAAGAAGATTGTCACACCATGACACGTCGAGACTTTTGAGTCGTGTAAGTTGCGAGAAGTTGAAATCCAGTCGTGAAAATTTGTTAAAAGAAAGATTTAACTCTTGTAAGTTGGATAATTCACCAATACCATATGGTATATCTCCATCTTTTAGATCACAAGACCATATTATTAGAACCTTTATGTTTTTCATCTGACTAATTGTTGGAAGCCTTAGCTTGGAACAATATGATACCCTTAAGTATTCAAGACTTGTATGATTTCTAAATGATGGGTGAATCTCTTCCAACTTCCAACAATTAGAGAGAATCAACCTTTTAAGACGTGGGAGTCCATCAAAATCTGGTGTGCTAATTAGCTCCGGCAGGTCAACAAGTTGAAGCACTTCTAACTGTGGTAGATGCTACAAATAGACAAGTTAATATATATGAGTTTATGAGAATTGATATGATCTAATAAATAAGTTATATCTTCCGGTGGGAATCCAAATAAATTGTAGGTAAGTTACGAAGAGTTGTATTGTTTGATTTTAGTTCCTGACTTGAGTTTTGCATTATTAGTTTTGATATCAAGAAAATTCTGAAGTTAAACAACAATGAGAGTGGCTTCGGTTTCATTATTTTATTTTTTAATAATAAAAAAGCTAATTTATACTTAATGGGTTTTGTTAAAAATGTATATATAAATACAATTTTATACATTTGTTTTACCAAGTTTATACTTAATATATTTCTAATTATTTTATTTGTTATATGTTGAGCTGAATTGGATGATGGACTTGCACCCGGACAACATAAAATTCAAAATTACTCTACAAAAGCATCTTAATTACTCTACTAGTTTATCAAAATAACATAACATACACAATTACTCTACAAAGTTCATCAAACAACATACAATTCCAAATTACCTATACAAGTGTATCATAATTACTCTATCAGTTCATTATTGTTACTCTACAAGTGCATCATAATTACCTTAACAGTTCATCAAAAAAATAATATAAAATAACAGACACATTTACTCTACAAATTCATCAAACAATATAAAATTCAAAACTACTCTACCGGGATATCAAATGATATAAGATTCAAAATTACTCTACAAGTGTGTCATAATTACTCTAGTAATTGATCAAAATAACATAACATAAACAATTACTCTACAAGTTCATCAAACAACATACAATTACAAGGGCATCATAATTACTCTACCAATTTATTATTAATACATTACTAGGTATTCAAAATTACTCTACAAAAGCATCACAATTACTCTACTAGTTTATCAAAATAACATAACATACACAATTACTCTACAAAGTTCATCAAACAACATATAATTCCAAATTACCTATACAAGCAGGGGCGCAGCATGTGAGGGGGGGGGGGGCGTCCGCCCCCCGGGATTTTTCGCTCAATAGTGTTATATATGTAGTTTTCGTATAGAAATTTGTGGGTATATACGTTTTCACCCCCCCCCCCCCCCCCGGTTCTATAGAAATTTTTGGGTATATATGTTTTCACCCCCCCGGCCAAAAAATCCAAGCTTCGCCACTGTATACAAGTGTATCATAATTACTCTATCAGTTCATTATTGTTACTCTACAAGTGCATCATGATTACCCTAACAGTTCATCAAAAAGATAATATAAAAATAACAGACACATTTACTCTACAAATTCATCAAACAATATAAAATTCAAAACTACTCTACCGGGATATCAAATGATATAAAATTCAAAATTACTCTACATGTGTATCATAATTAATCTACTAGTTTATTAAGATAATTAATCTGCAGATAAAATACTTACTCTACGAATAAATAATCACGAAAATGTCACCGTGTTTTTTTTTTTTTTTACTTTTTCACTCTATTCGTACGTTTTGTACAATAAGCTTATTTGTATTTGATCTTTGGTCAAAATATGTATCAAGGCACCATAGGTTAGTTTTAAAAAAAGAAATGTTTATACATCTTTGGTAGTTTCTACTTTTCATTTATAACTAAACTATTTATTTATAACAAAATAAAAAATTTCAAATGTTGTATATGATTATGTATAAAGTTTTCCATTGTTAAAAAAAATGCTAAAAATACTTTAAGCAAAAAACTATAATGAATTACCTTATAACCCTTCCAAAGTTCTTTTTGCTTGCTTTTAGTCAATTTTAGAACAGCAAGCTTCATTGGTTGAAAATTGTGTGGAAATGGACTGGCAAGATAATTGTACCAGTTAATATATTGCAATTCATTTGAAAGAAAATTAGCCCCTTCGACATTCTCGTTATCATCATTGGTAGCCACACTAAGCAACCTTAATTTCTTCATCTTTGACACAATCTTGCATAAGCGTGACGTACCACCATATTCAACGCCATCTTTATAGATTATGGCTTCAGTCTTGTCATATTCCTAAAATGAAGCAGGAAACAATGCGTGGATTGAGAATCATTTAGTAA
The DNA here is from genome assembly GCA_030545235.1 of Helianthus tuberosus. Lineage (NCBI taxonomy): Eukaryota > Viridiplantae > Streptophyta > Magnoliopsida > Asterales > Asteraceae > Helianthus > Helianthus tuberosus. The sequence goes on from CM060374.1 coordinate 147,110,557, forward strand.
ACATATAACATAATGTATATATTTTATAAAAGGTTAATCTTTACCATTCTTTCATCCTTAAAACACAATTCTTTAATTTCTTTACGTATCCAGAGTCTACTATGTTTTTCAGGATTGTTTGGATGTTCCCCTCTGACAATGTAGTGTCCCATTTCTTCAAGTACATCATGCATATCAATGATGTCATCCACAATTGTTATAAGAGCTTTTTGTATTAACACCTTCATCCCAATCTTAGGGTGAAAACCACAAGCTTCAAGTATCGGAACTACCTTATCCGTGTCCCACCGTCTAAAGAAACAGGCAATATCTAAGAATAACTCTTTCTCGTAAGATTCAAGTCCATCATAACTAGTTTTGATTATGTTCATGACATCTGGATTTGGGATGTCTTTTAGCTTTTTCAAGGCACTAATCCACTCGTTCTTATTTTTGTCATACAAAAAAGAACCTAAAACTTTAAGTGACAAGGGGTGCCCAGAAGCATAAGATATTGCACGTAGAGAAAATTTATCATAATCTTCTATAGGTTCTTTTTCATTATATGCATGCCTTTTAAAGAGTTGAGTAGCATCATCATTTGATAATAATGTGATAGGATAGACGTGGTCTACCCTGTGGGTTCTTAGCAAATGTTCATCTCTAGTTGTGATTATTATTCTGCTCCCACTACCAAACCAATTATGTTTTCCAGCTAACGCCTCTAGTTGGCCAAGTTCATCGACATCATCAAGAACTACCAACACTTTTCTATGACATAACATACTTTTCATCTTGTGTTTTCCTTCGATAACACTACCTACGTTCACTTCTTTCTTGAAAAGAGATGATAAAATATTCTCTTGTAGTTTCTTTAAGCCATGCTTGCTTGTATCCTCTCTAACATTCTCCAAAATACAGTGACCTTGAAAATGTTGAGACATTTCCATATAAACGGAAGTAGCAAGAGTAGTCTTACCACCGCCCCCAACCCCCCATATCCCAACCATACGCACACCATCTGATCCAATGTCTAATAATGATTTCAAATCTTGGAAGCGAGTCCTCATTCCAACAAGACATTCATCTACACATGAATTTAACGCGAAGAGCCTATCCAAAATTGTATCGACAACTTTTTTGATGAATTGTGATTCATGCCTGCATATTCGATATATGGATAATTTATTATATCCACAAACTAAAGAGAACTGAGTTGTAAATTTGAGATATTTAACTGAATAAAGATAATCACGAATTTAAAATTAACGTACATAAATAAATAATTAACTTATGGATGACTAATACGGTGAAGTCACCTAATCAATCCATCTAAATGGATAACCTTTTCAGTCTACATATACTATGCAAGTAGGATAGCCTTAGCCTAGCTTATATATATACACATAAATATAAATACATGGAAGAGTTTAAATGAGAACGTTAAATATCGCAAGAACCATGAGAACGAATGAAAAAACCGTAAAAACTTGGTCAAAAACATTTCAAATTCAAAATTTATAGGGTTTGGGTAAAATGAAAATTTATACGAGTTGTGAGAACTTAGATAACTCGTTCTTACGAAAGATTTTTTCAAAATTTTTTTTACCAAAAATCCTAAAAAAAAATAACTTTTCCAAAAAAAAAAAAAACTAGATTTTTTTTTTCATTTACGGCAGCCGTAAATGCTGTAAAAAGTGATGCCATGTTTATGTTATCACCTTTTTACAGCTGCTATAAGCGACCGAAAAACACCATTTCAAATTTTTTTATTTTTTTTTACGGCAATCTTTTTAAACATTTTAATTTAGGGATGTAAAAAAAATTGGGTTTACAAAGGATCGAGCTCTTCACCTCCATTCTTAACTCCACAGCTTTACAATATAATATAAAGTAGAAATTGTTTTTTTAAATGAAAACTAGTGGGTTACCACCCGGCACCCGTGCTCCGCGACGGGCTCAAACGTAGACAAAAATAAGTAAATTGCGAGTGTTAAAGTTCTTTGATGTTTTAGTTAAGAGGCTAAACATGTCATTATTAAGGTTTAGGGGCTAAAGTTGTTCGCTATTAAAATTGAGAGGCTAAACATGTTAATAAGTTTAAGGACTAACATTGTTTATTATTAAAGCTGAGGAGCTAAAATTCTTTTAGTTAAGAGGCTAAATATGTCATTATTAAAGTTGAGGGGCCAATTGGTTGATGTGACAAAATAGCATATTTATAGTATTATATAATTTGACTAACACGCCCATTATCGAGGATTCAATGTAAAGGATCACTTCAAGGGTCGGACCTACAGTTCTACTAAGGGGGCGGTCGCTCCCCCTGAATTTTTTTAGTGTAATACAGGTGTTAAAATCCTCAAGAGGTTTGTTCCACATCTTCTACTACAGATATCTGCATATGTTACGGCTATAAGATTAAGATTCCAATACAATTTTTTGTAATTATTAACTTGTTGTTTCTTACTGCTATACGATTAAGAATAATAATCAAAATAATATATAAGAATAAAGGTTATGGGGTTATTATTTTTAAGAATAGTAATTAGGGCTATAAGATTAAGAATAGTAATTACTATATATTAATAATAGAAATGTATTAATAATAGAATTGAAATGAATAGTGATTTTAAAATTATAATAATATATAGTTTTTTTAATACTTTTATTATTTAATATTATAATAATAGTATTTTCTTTACTTAATATCAGGAGTTGGGATAAGCTTGGTGTCGACCGGTATCGAACCAGTATTGGTATCGAAAATACCGGGACGGTCCTGTTCGGTATCAGTACATGAAGGTAAAAAACGGCACTAATACAGAAAACGCCAAAAGTTGGTGCCGAATTGATATTGGAAATATTTTGGTTCGGGAAATTCAGTGCTGCTACCCGGTACCATTTGCCCATCCCTGATCACGGTTACCGTACAAACAACGGTATCGTAGAACTATTTTTTGTTGATTTTCTAAAAAAAAGATTATTATATGTCAATATCATGGAGCTATTTCTAAAACTTATTACTAAATTAGTTATTAGATTATTGAAACTTGTTTGTTAACATTTACTTTAAGGAATGTCAATATCATGGAGCTATTTCTAAAACTTATTACTAAATTAGTTATTAGATTATTGAATTAAATATTAGTTTTGGCTGACGCAACAAGTTTTACCTGACCCGATCCAAACAGAACATTTTTTTAATATTCCGCGATAGATAACTAACCCTAAAAATTCCGCCCTCATCCAAATATTCTTGGATCCGCCACTGATCACTTCTGATTTTAAACAAAAATCTAGCTTGGCTTGTTTACACACATATATACATATAACAATCAAATATAACTGAAAACTTCTAATATCAAATGTAATTAATTGTAAAACACATTAATGGTACGCAAATAATTCAGATAAAAAAAGTTTACCCGTTGGCAATGTTCTTGAGCTCCCATCCAGCGATGCTACTCACATCAACAAGTGCTTTTCTCCATATTTCAGCTTCGGTGACATTCTTCGTCTCTTGTTTGGAAAACGCTTCTCCGAATTTCCTTTTCTGATTTCTCACATCTGTAGGTTCCACATCATAAAATATTGGTATAACAATTAGCTCTCTCTCATCCTTACATTTCATAATATGTGCAAGTTCTTCTAAACACCATGAAGAATCTGCATAGTTTTTGGAGAATACTATCACAGCAATTCGTGATTCTTCGATAGCCTCGAAGAGGGATTGATTGATGGATTCACCTCGTGGAAGTGTTTCATCGTCCTTGTAAACACGGATAAGGTGTTGTGTAAGAGCAAAATATAGATGATCAACAAATGTCTTGCGTGTATCTTCTCCTCTAAAACTAAGAAATACATCATATTTGCACGAACGAGAAGTAGAGGCGGGTGCAGAGTGAGAAGAAGATGATGAACATGCCATTGATGTATTTAGAATCTGTAGAGTAATATGAAACCAATTTAAATGAAGATTAATGTGGGTTGTATTGTTTTTATCTACTCAAATGAGATGTATATAAAGAGAAGCTTGATTTTATCACATTATATGGCTAGGAAATTTCCTTTTACCTTTTTCATAATATAAGAACACAATATTAAAAATATATATAAACAAAAATAACTTGTGAAACTTTAAAGGAAGGGTGTACCTATTGGCACACCAATGTGGCTATATGCACACCAAAAAGTGTTTTTTTGTCCTATATGCACACCCTGCAGTGTCGAGCTATGGCCAAAGCGCGGCGTTTTGGTCCGGTCAACGAGACAAAGACTGACGGGTGTCTGACGGGTCTGTTGACCGGACCAAAACGCCGAGCTTTGGCCGCGTTTTGGTCCTGTCAACCAGGCGTTTTGGTCCTGTCAACCAGACCGGGTGTCAATCTTTTGCCTGGTTGACAGGACCAAAACGCGGCCAAATCTCGGCGTTTTGGTCCGGTCAACAGGTTGACCAACGGGGGACAAAGTTTGGTTTATTAAAAACCAATTTTCCTTATAGATAATAGACAACTATAAACATAAATCATCGGTTAATATACCATAAAACAGTGATCACATATTCACACCGGCAAAGGGGGAAATCATCAAAATAACTAAAATTAATCGAAGTGAACACATATGAACCCTAGATTGGAACCCGCCCCCAAATCGGTCGAAAGAATCAAGAGTGATAGAAATTTGTTTGGGGCTTTTATACCATAATATACAGTGATCACATATTCACACCGGCATAACAGAGATACATATAGATATATATACAGAGAAAAAAAATTAATCGAAGTGAACACAATTCAGATATCTTAGAAACCCAATTAGTCAGAAAAAAATAAATAAAATCCACGGCATAACAGAGATACATATAGATATATATACAGAGAGAGAGATATAGAGAGAGAGAGAGAGAGAGTGGATCTGACCTTGTGACGAGGATGACGATGACAGTCACGACGGTGTGAGGGACGGTGTTGTCACTGGGTTGATCAGTTGACCGGGAAGGAGTAGTCAACGGTGGTGGGTAGAGTATACAAAGACTTGAAGGTGGAGGGAGACTTGGAAGGATCAATGAAAGATGGGTAGTTAAAACAAATCAGCCGCAAGGTATAATATAGGTAGTGGAATCACGGGCTACGGCTCAAACCCTGTATTTGAAGTGTAACTTTTTTGCGGTTTTATATTTTTTTGGAACGGCTACTTTTTTGTATTAGGCTACCGCACACCTCAAATTGGAGAGCCCCGTTGCCTCACTCCGACCAAACTATCTTGTCTTAACCGGGCCCACTCTGGCTTCAGAGTTTGGTTTGGGCGTTCCCCCGGAAAACCATACCACCAGCTACCACTTGACAGTCATTGTGCCACCACAAGAGCAGAACTCTCTGGCGTAACACACGGTGAGACGAAAACCCGGGTGGGCCCAGGATAGAGCCTTGGCACCTCTGCAAGGAGGCTATGCTCTATCTATCATTGCCTTGTCCACCAAAGTGACACAGTGGATCGATTTGCAAAACTAAACACCGTGAGACTGGTTACTAGGAAAGATTGGGGGTTTTCATAATCATTCTCCGGCATGAGAAAGCATTGTTCTTAAGTGAGTAATTGATAAGCGAGACTAAAGAGTGAAGAATGATTTCACCTTGATGAAGTGTAGTATTTATAGCCGGGATGGTGAGATATGGTTGGGCGAGGTGTCATTGTCGGAATATCCATTTGGTCCCCTCCCTACTTACCATTAGTGGTGGCAGAGGGTGTATATCCGCGGTGTGCCATTGGCTAGACGTCGCTATCAGGATGTCCTGGTGGTCTCTTTTGTGATGACCGCTAATGGAGATTCATTGTATAGTGGATCCCGGAATGTAATTGGCCACACGTCGCTTTCACAATGTCCTTTGTCTCCTCAGCCCTGCCATGGCCACCCCGGAGATTCACAGGAAAGGGGGAGGCGGCGCGGCGTTCCCCGCTCCCCCACCCTCCAGCATTAGACTACATCCATAATTCCGTATGTACTTTTGTCGCACTATAATTCTCAAAAGAAAAGAAAATGTCTTTTAAGTAGAGGTGGCAATTTTGACCCAAAGGCTTTCAAGTGGGTTTATTTGGGTTGTTTTTAAAATTATATGGGTTAGTTTGGGTAAGATATTTTAACTAAACGGGTCACAACGGGTCAATTGAAATTCCTTCTTGTTATTTTCGGGTCAAAGCGGGTCGACAACTTTAAAGAAATGGGTCGATGTGGGTTAGCACCTTAAAGAAACGGGACAGGTTCGGATCAGAATGGGTTTCGGGTCAGCACAAGTATCCTCACAAGACGGGTTACAGCACGAAACATATTTTGGATCGGAACGGTTTCAGTTCGAATTAAGTTTCGGACCGAGACGGGTTTTGGCACGAGGCGGGTTTTGGATCGGAACGGGTCGGTTCGGATCGGGTTCGGGCCAACGTGAGTTTCCGCACGGGACGGGTTTCAGATCGCAACGGTTTTTAGGCCGACACGAGTTTCCGCATGGGACGAGTTTCGGGATGGGTTTCGGTTTGGTTTCGTTTTTTGTTTCGGTTTGGTCGGTTTTTTCGGTTTCGTTTCGAATCGGTTTCAATATTTTCAGTTTTTTTGTTTCGTTTTGGTTTCGGTTTCGGTTTTTTGTTTCCATTTGATCAGTTTATTCGGTTTCGTTTCGGTTGAGTTTTGATTTTTAGTTTCGTTTTAATCGGTTTTTTTTTTTTTTTTTTCTGTTTCGTTTTGGTTTTTTAGTTTCATTTCGGTATTTGACGTATTTTTCATAGAGAAAGCAAGTTGCAGTGATGAATTAATGGATTATAAGTCAACTCTTATGTCATTGGCTTTATTCAAGAAAGGTTCTCGTGATGCAAACCGTATACATATAGACTTTCATGTATATGTTCACACCCACCAACTGTTTGATATAATTCCTCAATGAGTTGTTTCATTACTGATTCATACAGAAGCATAACGACACATATATTCTGTCATTGTCTTTCCTTTATACAACCTGTAATTTGAATCACAAGTAAAAAGATTCAAACGGGTTCTTGTTTCAGTGTTAGGTTGAAAACAGAAAGTTCTTGTCATGAATGTGAGTGCATAGTAATCATTTCGGTTTGGTTTCGTCTTTTTTTTTCGTTTCAGTTCGGGTTTTTTTTTTTTGTCTCGTTTTGGTTGGTTTTGATTTTTTATTTCTTTTCGATCCAATTTCTTGGTTTCGTTTCGGATTGCTTTCAATTTTGTCAGTATTTTTATTTCATTTCGGATCGGTTTCGATCTTTTCAGTTTTTTTTTTGTGTTTCGTTTTGGTTCGGTTCTTTTGTTTCTGTTTGGTCGTTTATTCGGTTTCATTTCGGTTCGGTTTTGATTTTTTGTTTCGTGTTGATGGTTTTTTTGGTTTCGTTTCAGAATCGGTTTCAATCCTTTCAGTTTTTTGTTTTGTTTCGGTTTTTTTTTAAGTATAATCTCTCTTTTATTTAAAGAGCAATTTTTAACCAACCCGACCCGAAACCTGTTCTGACCCGGATCCGTTTCAACCCAAACCCGTTTCGACCCGAACCAAAACAACCATTTTTGTAATTGACCCGTTTTGACCCGAACCCGTTTTGACCCATGACCCAACCCGACCCGTTTGCCAGGTCTACTTTTAAGTGTTAAAATTGAACATGCACTCAGAGTTGATTATGTGAGCGGTTTTTTTTAACCATTTTGAAAAAGCCAAGTAAATCATAACTGTACTAAACGCTCGCAGCGTTTATTTCTGCTATTTGCTTTGCAAGTAGACGTGTGAACTTTCATAAGACGCGAACTTGATACGAACAATTCAGAGGTTTCGGGTTTAGCTTAAATAGGTCCAGTCATTTCTAATTGAACCTGCGATCAATTCAAGTTCGGGCCAATGTAAATTACCAACCAGGGCTCAAAGCCGTAAAGAAGCTCAATTGTCTGCAGTCAGAAAAATGTTACAAGGCCCCACAAGCCAATTACAACATAAACCCTAAATTCTAACTTAAAGCGAGTAAAATTGTGAATAGAGGTATTCTCTTATCTTGTAATACTCCTCACATAACGGACCTTCGATAACTATTTGTTGGATAGCAGCAGCACCACCCTACACCTTACAAATGAAAATTAAGTGAATTCGCTCATAATATATATATATATATATATATATATATATATATATATAACTAATGCATAAAAACACCAGCCATGGTATAAGAAAAAAAAAACTAGGACATAGTCTTCCAAGTCAACATCACTAATTTTAACCCATACGCGTACCTAAAGATACCCATTTTGACCCGTTACTCAACCCACCCGACCCACTCATTTTACCAACTTTAATTAATATTCTAAATACACACCTTCTGACTAGCATCGCCGACTTTCCTCAGTGTCACGTACTCACCACATCGTAAGGCCCCGCCCGAAAATTCTACCTGAAACGGTTTATTTGATATACGATGCATAACATGAACCACCATTATGAACGGTACTCAGAAAGGTGCAACTTGGAAAGATGTTATGATGAGATGCAGTTGATTTTACTGCGAGAAAAAGAGAAGAAATTACCTGAATACCCTTTCCGGAGAGAAACTGCTTAAAGTCACCATTTTTAGATCACCGACAAGTACCGATTTGTGAGGAGGAGCTGTTGTTGAAAGAGGGAGTGAAGAAAACGTGCCACTCTCTGTTTTCTCGATCTCAGAATCAATCCATGCTATTTCATAATCTCCAAGCTGTAGTGAAAACGGGTCAAAATGCATAATTTTTATCATCAGATATGATCACTAAAACTATATTATTCTAATAATAGCCTAACCTTCTTAAAAAGAACATTGCTCATCAGTTTCTCAGAGAGTTGCACCTATTTCCACAACAACAACAAACCAATCAAATGTGGATTTGACGATAAATTGTGCAAAACAACATCCTAATAAACTTTTTATGTACCTTATATGCACACAAATCTGATGTGACATCAATCGTTTCTTCAATTTGAGGAGCATATACACGAGGACAGACATGTTTCAGACAATGTTGCTTTAGATGTTCAGTGGCCTCTGCGGATCCATGCACCAGCACCTAATAAAGAAGACTTTAATATCTTAACAGTTCAACAATAATTGCAGAAAATAATTTGCTAGAAAAATAAAAGAAGAAAATTCATACAAGTTTCAAAGGGGCAACATGAGAAAGAATTGATTTGATTGATCGACCATCAGACCGTCCTTCAAAATCCATGTAAACCAATGAGCATTTGACTTGGACCTGAGGCAGACAAAATACTTATATAATAAGATAATTAATAAACGTAAGTTGAATAATAATTTATGGCAAAAGTCAATTTATCATTGCCTGCAAAATAATTTCTTGCTGGTAAAATTCATGTGAAGGAACTTACAGTAAGTTCAGAAGATACGACTTTTGATGGGGTTGTATCAAGCATCAAACTAGCAGTGTTTTCATTGAGTTTTCCATCAAGATCTCCACCCACCTAATCTCATCAAAGTAAACGTATATTACAAACCACTTCTATATATACATAAAAGAGGTAACTTTACATACATGAAATTAAATCGAACTTAAAGGCATAGATCCCATGTCCATATCTTCATCCTTGATTACATAATCATCGGGATTAATTACTTCACCAAAATCATCCCATTCTGAGGTGTTATCATAAAATGGGAACATTGGGGCAACGCTCGAGGGTGGAACAAATCCATCTATTAATACATCACGATATGCTTCCCCGCGCACCCCACCAGCTGCAATAAACAATTGTCGTCCAATAAATAAAATTAAATAAAAAAACAGATCACGTTTGCGGTAAGTTGAAAGGAAAGACAACACCAAATCTAAAACTATATTAAAAAAATAAGATTAATATTTCAACAATTGTTTAGAACGGGCGTATGCACCAGTTACCTCTTCACGTGAGGTATGGCTATCTTTAGAACGGGCGTATGCACCAGTTACCTCTTCTCATGAATTTACTTTAAAAAATCAGCTGCTCAGAATCACCATGAAGGGTAATGAGAAACCTGCTGACTATCTAAGTCTGGCACAAGAATACGCACTGCCTTGGCTAATATCGGAGAACCGATGAAAGATAAGGATCTTGTTATGCTTACCCTTGCAGGGCTTCGTGAAGAATATAATGGCCTCAAGGCCAATCTTTTGGCCCATTCAACGAGCTCCATGGGTTGTTAAGTGATCATGATTACCTAATTACAAGGATGTTGGCAGCCAATACACAGGTTCCACAAGCATTTTTAGCGGCTGCCACACCAACACAGCAGCCTCTCTCGGCTGCCACTACACCTCCACAGCAGCCAACCTTGACTATATTCAGCAACAACTTCATAATCTTCAACTCATGGCCTCTCAGTTAGGATATCAACTCAATCCTGTTACTTCACCACGCCCGCAAGCTTTCTTTGGCTCTCGGTCTTTCAACAACAACAACCGAGGCAACCGTGGCTCTCGTGGCTCTCCGCATGGTAACTTCCGTGCAGCTTCAAATTCTCGTAAGTCGTAATCGAGACAATAGTGACACCCGACAATTCTTATGGGCTTCCACTCAAAATACGGTGTATGGTCATTGTAACCGTTGTGGCATAGGTCATCTACCTTCTCAGTGCCCAAATCAACCGAATCAATCTCGTGCACAGGTCAATTATGCTACTTACTCGGATGCTGCCTCACAATCAGTCTCCTCTTGGAAACCCGACACTTGAGCTAATCACCATGCCACTCCAGATCTATCTAGCATTGACAACTCCGAGGCTTATTACACTGGAGCTCATCATTTTTGAAAAATTAAAAAGCAAAACAACGACTTTCTACTGGTTGAACAGGTTATTCATTGCTACAACGGTACAACCAGTAAAATAATGTAACTTTGTTGCTAAAATCAGTTATAAAAGCAAAACTGATTTCTAATCTGTACCTAATGTAAGGAGACGTAAGGTCGGTTGCTAAAATTGCTAAAATTGCTAAAATCAAGAAAAAGTACAAAGTTCATTTCGATGTCTTGCAGTTAGCCCTAGCTCATAATCTCATATTTAACGCTTTATCCATCGATTGTCTTCAAACAAAGACCTCGAAATGGTAACACCGACCACAGCTTTCAATTCCTCTTCTTTAACAAGAGTGCCTTTTAAAGCCTCCTCTTTTTTAATCTTTTCTTGCTCTTCTTCATACACAGCTAACTCGTCCCCAACCAATGGCACTCTTTTCGATAGGGTTACTTTTACCGCTTTAGGAGGTGGATCTGATTGAAGCATTCTTGCACGCGTATCAAACTAAAAAATACAACTGTAAGTGACGAAATCATGTTTCTTGTGAAAGATAAAACCAACCAAGTATTTGACTTTAAACACAAAAGATAAAAATTGCAGAACGTACCTGGCCCCTTTCGGTAAAAAGAACAAGATTTCTTACATCAGCAGCCCATTCTACAAATATGTCATGTGAAAATCCCACTTCTAAACTGGCCATAGAAGCTAAAACAATCTAAAAAAGTAATGTAGTCAATATCGCGATAAATGTAATTAAATAAAGAAAGTGGATTAAACTTGTTACCTTTGGGCCCTCTGGCGCATTTTCTAGTTCACTCTTGTTGATCAAAAGAGTAACATGCCTGCAAACAAATATATAAACTCCGATCAAATTCATATCGATATAAGCTGGTAGAGAATTAGACCAAATAAAAAGCTAATACTTTAGAAGGAAGGCATTATCACGAGTGTGCTCAAAGGACTTTGCTATCGAATCACTCATCCATTCAAGGAAACTCTTGACATAATCAATTGTGCTTGATGACACATATGTGAGAAAGAAGATGTGATAGGTCAAATGATGTTGTTCCCAATACTGCAACATTTAAAAAAACACATTTAAAAATAAAAAGTAAAACGGATATCAAAATCTTCAAAATGCACATGAGCAAAAACCTTTTTATGCAGACTAACCTGTTCGAGTATCAAAAGCAGTTCCAGTACGCGTCCAGCACTATCCACAGGCAACAATACATTCCCATTGGCTCTTAGAGTGTTTAATATAGCCTCTAAATTTCAAAACAAATTCACACAAAAATAAGATTGTTAGAAAAATCGACTTGCATATGTTAGTCAGACTGCATATTTCAGTAAAAAAATACCTAAAAACTCCTGATCTCGTTGACGTCTAGAAGGCTGATTACTCAAAGCATTATATGCATCTGTTATAAGAACTGCAGGACGAACAAAAGACTCCAAAACTGTTCCATTTAAATGCCTGAAGAAAAAATCAGCAATTAAGAACATTATGCATCGGGAAGTGTAATTCAATATATTTGCAGTTGGTATAGGCAGGGGCGGTTCTTAGAAGGGCTTTGGCAGGGCAACGGCCCGGGCAAGTTTTTCGGCCGTAGTGCTAATTTTCCGCATTTCGATCGAAATTTTTTATATATGCTATGTTTGGCCCGGGCTTGCCCGGGCTTTTTTTAGTGCTCGTGTCTTTCGACCCTGGCACGTTCAACGGGCAAGATCCACCACTGGGTATAGGGAATACCTCTCTTTGCGATGATTAAAGTCAACAGCATATATAACATCGTCTCCATCTTTAGTTATTTTCCAAACAGTGCCTCCCAAGAGATGACCAGCAACATGAGGTGCAATCACAATACCCTCACCTTTTCCTGAAATAAGTTCATTGAATCAATAAAATAAATGTAAAGTGGACTTAAAACTGAATGATGAGTAAGAAAAATTCTCACCGGATAAATGACAATTCTGAGAGTAGGTTAATCTTGTCATATTTTGGAAAGCAGAATCAATATCATCCAATGTGAACAAATCAAACTCCGATACTTGCTGCAGATATATGGATACAGTTAGAAACATAGTTATCATAGTTCACATTTATATTAAATCAGTTATTTCTATAAGGTGGTAAAGGGTAGACATAACCGTAACGGAATGTGTTACCTACCATGGTTGTAAAACAAGGTTTCCAAGGCCGAGTACTCCCTGAGTAGTCGCTACAAGGTAGGCTGCCGAGGCGACTTTCTTTGACTACGCGTAATTACTCATAATCGGTCAAACACGGTCAACCTCGACCAAAATTGTGTCTAGTAGATCAACTTGGGCCGAGTTTGACTTAAAAAATAATAAAACATAATTTCTATGCCTATTATATTAAAGAATGAATATCATTTTCACGTATTTTGTTATAGTCTTTAGTAAATTTATGTTGTTTGACATATATTTAATTTCCAAAAACTAATTTCTTTACATTTAACATGTCCGAGTACTCCCGCCTAGGCCGAGTACTCTCAACTCCCCGGTCGACCGATTAGGGAGTGCCTAGCGACTTTTACAACCATGTTACCTACTACTGCTTTGTTCTCAATTAACATCAATTGGCAATGTACATGGGTATTTTAAGGAAATGAGGGGGACCCTATGTCCCTTGTACACAGTGGTTGTGGTTGTGGTTATGGTTATCCTAAATCTGGTGATCATCCGGATGATTAAAGTTAACGAGGGATTTAGATATCACTGGAATAGTGGAGTGTTAGGTGGTTATTCCGGCAGCGCATAATCTCCGACAGTGACTGAAGCATTGTTCCAATCAGAACTGCAGATGTGACAGGCTGCTGAACAGAATCGGAACAACAGCAGCACCGATAAGCTGCAGATCTGCTTGTAGTTAAAATCAAAGTGTCGTGAAAACATTTATGTTGTTAAAAGTATGCCTGGCAAAGTAAACCCAAACATCTACTATTGGGTCTATATGGGTGGATTATAAAATCTGATGGGTATTCTTAAATGGGTTAAAGTAGGCAACTTTAAAAGTGAGAAAAGAATTAAATGGGTCAGGATGGGTTTTCATTTCTAAAATCAGTAGAACCAGATCACATCTTCTCCGCTTCTGAATTCTTAAATAAACAAACTGCCACTAAAATTTGTCTATTCCGGCAGCAATAATCAGAGTAACCCCAACCGCAGCTAATTTAAACGAAACCGGTTTCGATTATGGAGAATTGGGAAGATAGATGGATGGAATATTAGCAGGGATAGAAGACGACAGCGAAGATGGAAGTTTGGGAGAAAATGGCTGGTCAGCCGGCGGTGATGCGGTGGCAGTTGGGTTAGGTGTAAACGGTATCTTAGATGACAACGACGGAGGTACGGCGGGTAAGTCCAGTGCGAAGAATGGTTGGTGCAGCGTCCGACGGCGGCGGTGTTGCCGGAGTTTGTAAAAAAGAAGGGGAAAGGAAAGAAGATCACCATGAATGTGTGTGGTGTGTTCACAGCTAATAAGATTTTGGTGATTGGAAATGGCAGACAAGCTCTGGTTTGAAATTTGTTTTTGGGATGGAGACTCATAAATCATCACTTCAGCGATAAGCTACAACCATTAATGACAAGCTACTTTGTTTTATGAATAACCAAACCCATCCTAAATCCTAACCCAAACTCATCCTGATCCTTTTCTAATTTGTCCATCCTAACCCAAACCTGTTCTGATCCGACAACCAACCTGCCCATTTTGCCAACTCTAGTTAAAAGTAAGGAACAGTATGTTGGGATCAGTTGCAATAACTTGCAGATCAGGAAGATGTTCATGACATTACTCACTATGGTTTAAATTGGTTTAACTGGTATCTCTAATATATATTTGTTGCTTCTGAGGGTGTTTGGGTTAGCTTATTTTGGAGCTACTTTTAACTTATAAAAGTTAATAAGTCATTTTGATAGTGTTTGGATAATGGGTTGAGAAGGAGTTTTTATAGTTTGAAAATGAGAAGTTAAGATTTGTGACTTATGACTTATAAAAGTTAACAAGTCATAAGTTAAAAGCAATCCCAAACACCCCGTCTGTCTTTCACTGCTGAGCTACTTTGTTATACGTGTGAGTTGGACACCATTAGTAAAAAGATTTGGATCAACTACAAAAAGGTTCGGTTCATCAGCAGTAAGTGTTGTGTATTAATATGAGTTCTGGGTCAAGAATAGTCAAAGGATTTCAGATTGGTTAGTGGTTAGCATGAGTTAAGGGCAGTCTATCGTCATGAGTTTTGATGAATATGTTAATGATGATGTCTACCATGAGCATTAGGTATAATGTTATAATAAGATGGATAGCCCAAAACATCAAGACAACAACTAATATGTTTCTGTTCTAGAGTTACTAAAGTCAAAACATAATTCTTTTGATTGATGCAAATAGATCATGTATGATTATTGATTATATAAAAAATAAACAGCATTATCTTCCACTTATATGATGATATGTGTATGAAAACATAATATATAAAAGCGAAGGGACGGGACGGATGTTTGACCTTGCGGGAAAGATAGTGATCATACATAGTTAAAAGCCCTAATCTGAAAACCGGTTCTGTAGCATAAACAGGAGCAGAAAGTCCAAAGTGTTTGACGGCATAGGGTAAGGCACCAAGATGTAGTGTATCTGAATGTGACAACAATACAGCATCTATTGTTGAAGCAACCCTACAACAGAAATCAACCATACAATGTATAAGTTTAAACACCACCACCACCACAATGAGTCTCTTTTCTACAAGAATACATTTTTGGGACAGCCTACTCAATTCTCAACTACTAAAAAACCCTAAATAAATCATGATATAATTGTACGTACCTGGAGAGAGGTTGAAGGAGGGAGGGATCGAAGTGATCGTTCCAGCCACAATCGATAAGAATGTTGAAGCCATCAATGGAGACTAGGTATGATAAAGGGTTTTCATTGTATACTCCACACAGTGGGGTCACCTGAACGGAAGTTCCCATCTCTGCCGGAGACCTTTTTGCATATAACTTCCAGTCACCGCCCGCAGTGGTGGATCCAGGATTTTTTTTTCACTGGGTTTACTTTTTCGGTGCTTAAGTTTCAGTCAACTCAACGTTCGAATTTCGGGTCGGATCGGGCATTATCACTTTTTTTCCCATCCCACTATCTATCTCCGTCCCTAAAAACACATGAAGCATAAAAAGATGAATAAATAAGCAATATTCGAACAAACGAACAGATCTTAATTTTAGCTTAAACAAACGAAATCAGCACAAACGAACAGATCTTAATTTTAGCTTAAGCAAAAAATAAACCACGAGTGAAAATGAATCAATTTAAAGCATTTTCAAAGGCCCGGGAGACATCAATTCAATATAACATAACAATGAGTTCAAAATGCTTTCAAAATTCAAAGGGACACGAGTCACAATCAAATCAGCACAGCTAACGACTAACCTGAAGTGATGAAAGATGAACGATGGCCGATGTCTGATGTCTGGTGATGAAAGTGAGCGATGTCCGATGAACGATGCACAACGGCGTCGAATCAAGAACCGTACTAGCTAGCCGTGAAGTTCCGATGCCGGAATCTAGCATCACAGAATCTCTGGCGGTCTCAAAGAGATGAGCGGGGATGTCCGATGCTGTCGAAGAGATGAGCGATGGCCGGAATAAACTCGACGCCGATGTTCGATGATGTCGAAGAGATGAGCGGCGATTCAAGGAATTTAGGGTTTGGTATTGGTACTCCGTACTTTGCATATTGGAGAATGGAGCGTGAATTGAAACTTGAAATGAATATGGATTTCAAAATTTTGGTTAGAGTAAATTGCTATTTTAGTCTCTGAGTTTTGTCCAAATTTGCCAGTTTAGTCCAAATAGTTTTTTTTTTTTTTTTCCATCTGGGTCCCTGACTTTTACATTTTGTTGCCATTTTGATCACAATGCTTAACTTCATCCAAAAACCCAGTTTGTACTTAATCACTAATGTTTTTCAGTCGCCATTTTGATCCAATTCCAAAAAATCAAAAAAATTCCAAAAAATTCAAAAAAATCTAAAAATCAAAAAAATTCTAAAAAATCCAAAAATCATTAAATGTTTCGGCACGAACCGTTTCGACCGTACCGTTTCTAACCGAACCGTTTCGACCCGTACCGTATCGAACCTAACCGTTTCGACGCGAACCGTTTCGAACCCGTACCGTATCGAACCGTACCGTTTCGACCCGTACCGTTTCGAACCCGAACCGTTTCGAGCCGAACCGTTTCGACCCGTACCGTTTCGACCCGAACCGTTTCGAGCCGAACCGTTTCGACGCGAACCGTTTCGAACCCGTACCGTATCGAACCGTACCGTTTCGACCTGTACCGTTTCGACGCGAAGCGTTTCGACCCGTACCGTTTCGACCCGTACCATTTCGACGCGAACCGTTTCGGGTTCGATACCGTACGGTCGAAACGGTACGGTTCGAAACGGTTCGCGTCGAAACGGTACGGGTCGAAACGGTTCGGGTTCGAAACGGTACGGGTCGAAACGGTTCGTGTCGAAACGGTTTGGCTCGAAACGGTACGAGTCGAAACGGTTTGGCTCGAAACGGTACGGGTCGAAACGGTACGGGTCGAAACGGTACGGGTCGAAACGGTTCGTGCCGAAACATTTAATGATTTTTGGATTTTTTAGAATTTTTTTGATTTTTTAGAATTTTTATGATTTTTTAGAATTTTTTTTAGTTTTAGATTTTTTTGGATTTTTTTGGATTTTTATGATTTTTAGATTTTTTTGGAATTTTTTTTATTTTTTGGAATTGGATCAAAATGGCAACTGAAAACATTTTTTAAGGAAATCCCCAAAATACCCCTGTTACAAACTGGGTTTTTGGATGGAGTTAGGCATTGTGATCAAAATGGCAACAAAATGTAAAAGTCAGGGACTCAGATGCAAAAAAAAAAAACTATTTGGACTAAACTGGCAAATTTGGACAAAACTTAGGGACTAAAATGGCAATTTACTCTTTTGGTTATCCCCTTCTGACTCTACATTACCCTACGTATACAAAAACAACTTTCGGGGAATAGTGTCACACAGGTGTGTGACACTTCCCTATTGGACCATACCATTTTTAATTTAATTTTATTCAAAATTTAAAATTACGATTTTGTTCTTCGTTTAAATTTACGTTTTTCCCCTCAGCTCAAAATAAAATTATAACTTTGCCCTTAGCTCAAAATTACGCTTTTGCCCTCGGGTCAAAAACTCTTTTTTTATTTTGTTCCCAGTTTAAAATTACGGTTTCGCCCTCCGTTTAAAATTACGTTTTTGCCCCCAGCTTAAAATAAAATGTTGTTTTTTCCTCTAGCTCAAAATTACAATTATGCCTTCAGCTCAAAATTATGTTTTTGCCCACAGTTAAAAATAAAATTATTTTTCCCCGTAGCTCAAAATTATGATTTTGCTCTCAGTTTAAAATTATGATTTCGCCTCCAGTTAAAAATATAATTACGATTTTGCCCTCTGTACAGTCATACATGTTATGAGAGAGAAATATTCGGCTTATTGCCCCGCAACGCGGGCGGGGCAAAAACTAGTGTCCACATAATTGATATATTTTTTAACTTAAAATTATAAACAGGTCACTAACGGGTCTTAACAGGTTAACGAGTTTTAACATGTTTAGACACGAAATTTAAACAGGTCTTATCGTGTCAACCTGTTTAGACACGAAACCTGTTATGCTCAAACACGAAACCTGTTAACTTCGTGTAGGTTCGTGTCGTGTTATCGTGTTCGTGTCAGAATTACAAGCCCTAAGTTTATTTAGCTTTTTTTTTTTACAAAATAAATTTAACTTGGTGTTTGATTTAGCTTTTTAAACTTATGCTTATCTATCTATCTACTATAATAAAAGAAATCAACTTTTCGACACGTGCCATTCATTGAAGGTATCCTCAAATCTATATTTATTTTATATTAACTAAATAAATAATAAATTAATATTAAATCTTATCATACTTTAATAAAATATTATTAT
Source organism: Helianthus tuberosus (assembly GCA_030545235.1). Classification (NCBI taxonomy): domain Eukaryota; kingdom Viridiplantae; phylum Streptophyta; class Magnoliopsida; order Asterales; family Asteraceae; genus Helianthus; species Helianthus tuberosus. Next base: position 147,129,376 of record CM060374.1, read on the forward strand.
CAAATCTAAATTGTTAATTTAATATATTTTTAAAACAAATATCTCTCTTTCCTAGTTATATTGTTAATTTAATATATTTTTAGAGTGTTTTATGTATAAAGAACCATATGTAAAGGTATGTAATGTAATGTAATTAAATTATAAAAAACAAATATAAACAAGTATAAATAAGTATGTTTGTCGAGATTAAGTATCGTATTCGCATAAATTGAGCATATAAGTCACGTGTTTGTAAGTTTAGCGTATTTTGCACGAATTATGATTAAAGTATCACATGTTTAATTAATTTGAACGTATAAACATGTATGAAATGTGTATAACATGAATGTAAAGAAATACGAATTTTATTATGATCCAAGTCTCGGATTTTACAATGATTACAACGAAAAGACGAATATAAGAACACAATACTTCCAAAAATAGAAATACAAACAACGCTTTCTAATTATGGAAAGTACGAAGAAGCAGGACGTTACAGGACTCGCACGTAGGGACCTCTATTTATACTACTTTGAGGCGGTTTAGGTGGTAGAGGTGTGTTATGATTGGAATGTTGAAGTGGGTTTTGAGATAAACATCAAAATAACGCGAAATAAGCGATGATTCTTGCGGATTAAGTGTGATTAAGATGGAGATAGGGTTTATCGCTAAAGAAACGAACCGAAAAAGCGTTGAAACGAGGTTCTGGAGTTACCGGAATCGTCACCGGAAAAACCGGACGGAAAATCGAAAGGGATGAAACGTTGTTTCTTGTTTTGAATGTTTGAGATATTTCACAACTAGTCCTTGAGTTTTTGTATTTATTAAGAAATGGCCTTTATACTTCTAATGCATTGTTTATAATTTCATTAAATGACAATTTTGGTCCCTTTTGTTACACGAAACATACGTGAGAATGAGGAATTCACTGATATTTTTTTCTCTTATTCCATTTTATCAAAATTAACGTACATATTTTTCTAGTCTATTTTACTTACCAGAAAGGATACTATACAAGACAATAATTCCATGTGAAACATACATGAGAATGAGGAATTCACAAGTGTCATTAGCAGGAAAGGTATTCTAGTAATTTTTCAAGTGAACAACTTCCTCCATTGGTTTTCAAACGACTATGAGTTTTTCATACGTTAATATTTTTTTAAATTACACCGTATTAACGATCATTTCATTCTCTTTATCCGAGCAACCTATTGCTATAGTTTTCTTAAAAAATAACAGGATTTTGAATACACATTAATCCATTACGTGATTGCATGATTTTACATACCCAACACATAACTATGTTATTTTGAATACCCATTACGTTATTAAACATTCAACATAAATCATTACGTGATTACAATTTCAATATAAATCCATTACTTAATTACACATTTAATATGATTTGTTATAACTAATGTGATTACAATTATGCTTATAACGTAATCACTCAGTGTGTTTCATATAAAATACTATAATTAGATCAAGAAATGGGTATTCAAAATCACATACTCACGTAATAATACATAGTCAACTATTGTTACGTAATCACTTAGTGTGGTTACACATACGATAATGAATTCATGTAATCACGTAATCGTTATTCGAAATCACGTAGTTACGTGCTGAGTATTCAAAATCATGTAATCACGTAATAAGCAGGGGCGGACCCATATGGTGCGGGTCGGGGTCCACGGACCCCAATGTTTTTAAAAAAAATTAGTAGAACGGTATGTTAAATTTTTCAAGGACCCCATAAAATAAATTAACTGGACCCCATATTATTAAAAGCAAAGATGGTATGGTGGTAAATCCTCTTGTGTTCTAACAAATAGGTCTCAAGTTCAAGTCTTACATCTCTTGTTTTTTAGTTTATTTTTTCCATCAAAATTCACTAGTGTTTTAAAACAGCACAACCACTCACTGACCCTCTAATTTCCTTCTTTAAAATGATAAATTTAATATCTCCGAATGATTTTACTTCACATTTGATTACTAAATAAGACTTCCAACATATAGTGGCGTTCAAAAAAAAAAAAAAAAAAAAAAGCTTAAGCAAAATTTTGAAGTTATGTGAAGTAGTTGTTGTGTTGTTTAGATAGCTTTTGGTTTCAAGCAACTTATTAATCACCACAATTTGATAATTTGAATCTTAAAAATGGTTCTTAATAATGTGTTGGTTTCATATCCACTAAATGCTTCTACATTATTTCCTAGCCCCGACCCGACTACGATGACCGACCCGAAAATTTTAATGTTTGGTTGTGAAAAATTCTAACACAAAAATGGACCCCAATCGAAAAAAAATCATGGGTCCGCCACTGGTAATAAGCCTACCCCTTTGTACCAAATTTTAGAGACCTAGCGAATTGCGATCCCGTTCCATATTACCGTATCTGAGCGTACCACGAAGGCACGAACCATGTGACTATGGTAAAAATACTATCCACTTTGGAATTTGAAATAAATTTCCCATAAGGATGAAGCCCCATATTTTAAGAAGACGGTTCAGTTTTATGAAGGAATTTCAAATTAAACGGTCAACGAGGGTCATGTGTTGGACCTGATTGCTTCTGCACTTGACCAGGTTAAACACATTTATGAGTTTATCCTTTTCATCTGTTTGTAGTTATATGTGCTTATGCAATACATATGTAGGTAAGTTGGAGGTAACACTAACAATAATAATAGCTTTGGAGTGAAGATCTCGGGTTCGGAAGAATAAAGCTTCTTTTTGTCATGCTATCTCTGCTAGAGCCCTCTTTAGATAGAGTAGTAACCAAATTTTGGCATGGTAAGAATCATACAAGGTCACATATATTAATAGGGATGTGCAAAAAAACAAATTAACCGAACCATAACCGAATTAACCGAAAAAACCGAACCGAAAAAACCGAACCAAATAAAAAACCAGTGGGTCGGTTAATGGTTTTTTTGAAAACCGAATGTAGCGGGTCGGTTATGGTTATCATTTTTTTCATACCCATCATAACCGAACCGAACCGACATGTAGTAAATCTTTGTAGGATTTAGGACCTTTCAATTTTTAATATTTGATGTTTTTGACTGAAGATTTTTAGTACTTATTGGTTTTTCATATCATTTTGTGGTTTTGATTGAATGTTTATTTGAATTTATGGAATGTATCATGTCACTTTATTTGAATATTCGATAATAATTGGTATTAATATTATATATTATATGTATTTTTTAATACTATGTAATATACTAATATATACAAATATGCAATAACAATTTATTCCATGTTAAAAAAATTAAGCTATTTTTAGCTAAGCTAAATACACGGTTAACCACCCATAACCGACCCGCTATAACCAGCAAAACCGAATAACCATAACTTATGGTTATCCAATAACCGACATCGCGGTTATGGTTATGGTTTTTGGTCAAAACCGACCCATGCACACCCCTACATATATAAATAAGGCTTAATGTGTATTTTGGAGTACAAAAATCCTGCTGAAATATAAATTCGTTTTTGCAGGTTTTTGCTTTTAGAGATATAAGTTCACAGTTTCAAGCGACGTTCCTACGTCAGCGATTGAAGTCTTATTCTCACAATAGTCGTAGTTTCACAGCAGTCACATGTTCAATTTGAATTGAAGTCTCAGGGTATATTGACCATTTGATTATAATATATTTTGTTGTTACACATGCATGCAACATAATATATATAGTCTAATTAAAGATGTTGTATGTTTTATTAAGTGGTTTGTTTTTGTTCTGTTTTTTAATTGGTGTTGGAGAAAGATGAAAGCATACAAAATTACAAAAAAAGTGTTCCTCATACATATATTGTAGTATCCCATTAACAATTAATAGTTATTTTGTTAGGCGGAAATTGATTTAATATTTGGACCTTATAGTGGCTCTAATGCTAATGGGGAAAATTGTGTCTCTTTCAATAAGATAACTGAGTTGAAATGGGCAGGGTTGGATTGACCTGAAATATTTTATGTCCTTTTACACATTTGCCCATTTTCTTTTTCGGTTTTTTTTATTTACCCGTTTTACTTGTTCGCGATAAAAAAGTATCCTTTTTATCTGACATTTACAGGGAAGGGAAACAAGGGTGGACTTTCTCTAGTCTTCTTAGCGATTACAATTCGCATGCTGTCGTTGCTGCATGTATGAATTGATTATCAGAATTAAGGTACATTTCTAATCATTTGAAATATGACTAATTAAATAGAATCAATTTTTTATAATAAAACAAGCAATTATATTAACAATTTTTTATAGCGTCGACGGGTTGGAATAATGATTTAAAGGTACTAAACTACACATTTGGTTTAAAAGTATATTAACAAACATTCACTTTATAGAAAGTCAACCAACCCAACAGAAGGAAAAGAACATCATAGAGAAGCATTAAAGAATTGAGGAAAGTACAAAACCCTTAGTTTATGAAGCATACATGATGCTACATTTATCTGTATTGTGGTTATTGAAGGATGATTATGATGTTCTTGAAAGAATTTAATTTGTTGTGTCGTACTCTGTTGCATAACATTTTATTTGTTATGTTGTACATGATGATTATGATGATGTTCTTGAAAGATTTTACTTTGTACTATGAAGTCTGATGCATCAAAGCAGTAAACCACTCTTCAAGTGTCTTTTGCTTAATAGTATATATAATTTTTTATCTATTAAAATGTGAAAATTGTTATCGTGTAACTGCATAGATTTTGAGTAATATTTTTTATCTTCAATTTGCTGGAATAAAAGTTTGTATTTTAGGCTGTTCAGGGCTGTTATACAGGCACATTAAGCTAAGAAACACAGTTGGAAATGGTGCGAAAAATAGTCACACAGGGCTGGGAATTATACCCGTATGGGGCTGGAATAATTTTGAAGTAATAGGGTTTGTTATACAGTGATGTAAGGCTTTGAAATACGCTCATATGGGGGTAGAAATATGCTTATACAAGGCTAATCGAAAATATCAAGCATTTTAAATGAAACTCTAAGGGCCTGTTTGGTTGAAAAAAATCCATAGGATTTTAAGGGAATTGGAATTTGAATTTCATTCCTTTGTGTGTTTGGTTAGACAAATTAGTTGAATGAAATTGGATTTCAATTCCAACAAAATCCCTTATTTAATGAAATTCAGATTCCATCTAAATTCCAAAGGAAAGTTTAAAAAACCACGGGAATGTTTCCAAAGTTACGGAAATAACCCCTTGCCTCTTTCATTTTTGTCTAAAAACCAAAAATTAATAAAAAAATCATTAAAATTCTAAAAAATCAAAAAATCAAAAAATAATAAAAAATCCAAAAAATTCTAAAAAATAAAAAAATTCTAAAAAATCAAAAAAATAATAAAAAACCCAAAAAAATCTAAAAAATAAAAAAATTAATAAAAAATCCAAAAAATTCTAAAAAATCAAAAAACTATAAAAATCAAAAAAATAATAAAAAAATCCAAAAAACTCTAAAAATAAAAAAATAATAAAAATCCAAAAAACCTAAAAAATCTAAAAAATAATAAAAAATTTAAAAAAACCCAAAATAAAAATCTAAAAAACCAAAAAAAAAAATTTAAAAATAAAAAAAATCTAAAAAATAAGAAAATAATAAAAAATTTTAAAAATCCTAAAAAACCAAAAAAATAATAAAAAATAAAAAAAAATCTAAAAAATAATAAAAAATAATAAAAATCCTAAATATTCTAAAAAATAAAAAAAATTAATAAAAAATCCAAAAAATTCTAAAATATCAAAAATATTCTAAAAAATCCAAAAAATTCAAAAAAATAAAAAAAGCTCTAAAAATCTAAAAAATAATAAAAAATCTAAAAAATCCACAAAATTCTAAAAAATCAAAAAAATTTAAAAATAAAAAAATAATAAAAATAAAAAAAAATCTAAAAAATCAAAAAATAAAAAATAAAAAATCTAAAAAATTCTAAAAAATCAAAAAAATAATAAAAAACCAAAAAAATTCTAAAAAATAATAAAAACTCTAAAAATAATAAAAATATTAAAAAATCTAAAAAATTCAAAAAATTTTGAAAAATAGAAAATTTCTAAAAATCCAAAAAAATCTAAAAAATAATAAAAATTCTAAAAAATTCTAAAATATCAAAAAAAATAATAAAAAATTCAAAAAATTCTAAAAAATTCAAAAAATTAATAAAAAGTATAAAAAATCCTAAAAAATTATAAAAAACCAAAAATAATAGAAAATAAAAAAATATAAAAATAATAAAAAATCCAAAAAATTCTAACAAAATCATAAATCAAAAAAAATATTTTTAAAATTTTTTGATTTTTTATAATTTTTTGGATTTTTATTATTTTTTGGAATTTTTTTGATTTTTTAGAGTTTTTTGGATTTTTTATTATTTTTTAGATTATTTTTTAATTTTTTGGATTTTTTATTATTTTTTAAATTTTTTGTGATTTTTTGAAGTTTTTGTTGATTTTTTTGAATTTTTTGATCTTTTTATTATTTTTTAGAATTTTTTTGATTTTGTTTTATTTTTTAGATTTTTTTTTGAATTTTTTGGATTTTTGGATTTTTTATTATTTTTTAGAATTTTTAGATTTTTTTTTATTTTTTTTGAATTTTTTGAACTTTTTATTATTTTTTACATTTTTTTTATTTTTTAATTTTTTTGATACTTTTGAATTTTTGGGATTTTTTAGAATTTTTTTGAATTTTGATAAATTTTTATGATATTTAGAATTTTTTTGAATTTTTATAATTATTTATAATTTTTTGGATTTTTTAGAATTTTTATCTAAGATAGTTGTTAAAATTTTTGCCAGTTGTTTATAACTAGGGGTAATTTTGTCTTTTTATGTAATTTTAAATTCTAATTAATAACCCTACAAAAAGTAACTTGGGTTACGTCTCTTTTGGTTAAAAGTCGCGTCCATTAGAAAAGGTTATTGATGGAAAGGTTACACCTTTTTTGTTTAAAAGTCGCGTCCATTAGAAAATGTTATTGATGGAAAGGTTACGTATGTTTTGTTTTAAAGTAGTGTCCAATAGAAAAGGTTATTGATGAAAGGTTACCTTTTTTAATTATATACATACATATACAACATACAAAAAGTAACTTAAGTTGCGTTTACGCACCATCGTATCATTTCGGATGAAGGCACCGTTTCATGCAGAATTATATTCCACCGTTTCCCACGTTTACTTCCACCGCCTGAAATCATACTACCATATTATGTATCATACAATGACCACCGCTTCAATTGAAATGAAAACGAAAATTTCCCACCAATACAGAATGAATATCGAATCGCCAAGTATAATTGAATCTCTTTTCATACCTACAACTTCCGGCCACCATCAAAACGCTTCATCATTCAATAACCGCCATCACATCGCTTCATCATTCAATAACCGATATACAAACATTCGGAGTCGGAAACATTCATATTCATCCACGCTATGTTTCCTCACGAAGGCGATTCGATTCATCGTTCAATAATCGCTTTTGTCAAAAGGCGATTCGATTCAGATTCAGATTCGCGAGGTTAACTGATGAAGATTCATCATTCTTTATTTAACAATTAATTTCAGAATATATGCAAGCGTTCACGTAGCATAAGAATCTGAACACTCAAATTTGCTTCATAATTTAATAATTGCTTTTCGAAGCAGAATTCGCGTTGATCCTGAAAATCTGATAAAAACCTTACTATTTTGTTATGAGAAATGTCGCTTTTGCAAAAGGCGATTCGATTCTGATTCGCCAGGCGTGGAATGACAATTTCGAAGAAGAATTCGCTTTGATTCGAGAAATCTTTGACGATTATCGATTCACATCGCAATGGATATTGAATTTCCTGGAGTTGTTCTTTGTCTGGTCGGTTATTTATAAAAACAGTAACGACTATCATTACCAGACGTTGAAGGATAACGTTGAAGCATCTAGCCATTCAATTTCCGTGTAACGTGAAAGATGCTGCTGTTTATACAAATGATTTCGTTGAGCTTTTGAAACATATCATGATTGATTATAAGAAAAACAACGAAACGGAATCTATGTGCGTAGATTTGGTGAAATTGTTGATATCTTCATGGATTGTTTTTAAAGATAGTGTTTACTGGGATGCATTTCACAATGGGTAGAATCTACGTGACACACAATCTGGATTTTTAAGTTTGATTAATATGTATTTTCCTATTATTATATGATGAAGTTCCCCAACCATGCATACTTGAAGTTGGGCCGTTCTTCCAAACACTTTATGCATTTTGGAAGTAAAATGCTTTAGTGTGGTCATGTAGGTCAGAAATATAGCTTGGTCTGATGTACCCTTTTTCAGATAATCTTTACATATTCTATATAGATTTTACAAACTACTGCACTATATATTCTCTTTTCATGGCGAATTCAGCCAAAATGTTCTCTTTTCATGGCGAATTCAGCCAAAAAGATAGGATGCTGCAATCTTTAGAAGGTCAGCCATACACTTTCTTCAGGCTTCTAGCTTATTTGCATCTTGCACAACATTAGTATACAATCACGGAGGTATGATTTGAAGGTGTCCGCGCACATTGGTTTTATGCTTCAAGGTAGATTCAAAACCACTAATTTCTTCGGTTTAAACACAAAGCAACTGTGGTTTATATGTTATCCGACACTTTAGTATTGGTTGCAAATTGATTTGATGTTTCATTGGTTTATATGTTACATGTGCATTTTAGCCTTGGTTGTAAATTGAGTTGATATTTCATTCCGTTGATTTCGTTCTAAATCCAATTTTCTTTCAAAATTAACCAAATTTTGATTTTAAAACTAAGTTGTATATTTTCTCCATGATATTACAACACTATGGAAAGTTCAAATTATAAGACTACACAGTGGCTGAGCTTGAACGGAAACTCGCTGCGGTCGGACTCTGAAAATCTAAATCGGTGGGGCCGGACTCTTAATAATCCAATATTTTACACTAAAAAAACAAATTTTCGGTAAAATTAACCATACACACGAAAAATCGGTGGAACCGAGGCACACCTAGGCCTCCGTTATCCTCCGCCCCTAACTACAACACACAAGCCTTCAAACTCTAAAAATGCTATTGCTTTGTAATACATGAAATGCTAACCTTACTCGAGTGCACACGCAAAACAAACCCGCCTCAACGTGCGGGTAAATTTTCTAGGTTCAACGCAGTCAAAAGCCACGTTCAAGGTTCTATTTCATTCAAAGTTATAGTCACGGCGTTTAAATTCTTAGCTTAAATCAAGCACAACTTGATTTACGGAATAGGTTTTGTATTTGCATGAAAATGTTATATGTTTTCTATTTAAATGTTAGCATATACCACCAGCTATATGACGCATGAAGAATATCTAAGAGTATTCAAATAACTATATTAAACTCTTTAGAAGCTATTTATATTTATCCATTTAATATTTGTGTAAAACACTTTTAAAGAACGTAAATAAAGAATTATACTATGGGGTATGGAGCGGGAGTTGGGGCGTGGGTTGGGTATAAACGCTCAAGTCACCACCCTGGGTGGGCTTGGGTTTGGGCGTGGCCCCTTGGGCGGGGGTTTCAGCCCGGGCGTTGGGCGGGGCTACCCACATGACATGGCGGAACCTCATTGGCCAAGAGCACTAGCCCTTTGTAATTGACTTTTTTTTCCACGCCACCCCAGCCACGCCCCACCATACCCCTTTGAAATTGGCTTTTGGTCTTGGGTGCCCCATACTCCACGTGTCACACCATGCCCCCAACCCACGCCCCACCATACTCCACAGTCTTAGATAGGATGCATATACTCTATCATAATTATTATCCAACCTGAAACATAAAACCATCACCTTGGACATTCATTTTTACATTTCTGCTGCAATGCGCGGCAACATCAACTTATATCTATCTTTTATACAGTAATTTTAATGTTAATTGTTATTTTTGTTAGTATTAGAATTATATAATCTAAAAAGATAAATGCTAAAAGGTTTTTTTGGATGAAAAAGGTAAAAAAAGGATATATGTTATCTGACCAAATTACCTCTGAGTTAATTATTTTTGGAAAAAGTTATTGATTTGGACGAAAATGACAAAAAATAAATAAATAAATAAATCAAACCTCATAGACCAGACGAGAAAAAAAAACTCTTTGGTAATCAACTCCCGCCGCAACGCGCGGGTAGCGTCACCTCGTTCTATTAATACATTTATCAACCAAACACATCTATGGATTTCAAAGGAATCCATCAAATTCCAATTCCTATAGGGATTCCAAAATCTCATATAGTAGATTTTAGCCGGTGCCGCGCATTGCGGCGGCAACGTCACGTCTGTTACTTCTTTACATGGGATACGATGACGACATTAACGTGTGATGCTCACACGTGATGTGACACGTTTTTTACTTTGTTATACATATTTGTTGGTGCGCTTGTGTCTGTACTTTGTCTGTATTTCGTCTTGATACCTAACGATGTCTTTGTTAGTCCTGTAAGTTTGACTAAGTCAACCATCCTCCGGTTTGACTTGGTCAAACAGTTTGAAATTGGTTGTAACATGTTCAGGTCGAAGGGTGTGTCATCGAAGGATAGTTCTTATCCTTCGATGAGCTCGAAAGATGAACATTCGATGGATGATTGATGGACCTCGAAAGATCTCATCCTTCGAGGTACATGTTGATCCTTCGATGAGTTTCTGGTCGATAGATGATCCTTCGATCAGTCTATCTATCCTTCGACCAGACCTGCTGTGTTCGGGTATAAATACCCATGCATGTGTTCATTTCTGAGAGAGACACTAGAGACACATAGAGAGCATTATGTCCAGAACACACACACACGAAAGTTAGAGAGAGTTTATAGAATACATCTGTAAACCTTGTGCTTGTAACCGAACCTTTTATCGTATTAATACAAGTGGTGTTAATCGGTGAATACTTGTGTGTTGTGTTTATGTTTGTGCTTGTTCTATCCCGGTTTGCATGCTAGCTTGGATTCCGCACTCGCTAGTGTGTTAGACATAACAAGGAATAGGTTAAACCTCAACCTCCGAGGGACCTACAAGTGGTATCAGAGCCGTGGCTCTTTTCCTTGTTAAAAACCGAGTTTTTACAAGACTTTGGTGTGTTTGGATGAAACTCACTGTTTTGGCAGCCATTTTTTTACTGATTTTCTCGCTTTTCTTGACGTTAAAAAAGTGTCTAAACTTACCGGGTGTGTTAAAAGACGGGTTGGGTAACTTGAAAACTTGTTTTTAAGTTGTTTGGTCATTTCCGGCCAAAATTCCGGCATACTCCGGTACCGGTTTCTGGGTTGATCATTCTGTTCTTAGCAATATTTTATTGGTTCAAAATCTGATTTTGGCAGAAAATCATGGTCTGACCATACCTCTGCCGAAAGTTTTCACCAACCCATCACCTTTTTCACCAACCTGTCACTCTTTGTCAACTGTGTCAGAACCGATCGAAGGATATCCTTCGAAGTCGAAAGATCATCTTTCGATCATAGGAGGTTCGAAAGATAATCATCCTTCGAACATCCTTCGAAGCCTGTGACTTATCTTTCGATCCAAGGAATCTTTTCGAAGCATACATCTTTCGGTCTACAGTTCTTGTTCGAAAGATAAGGATCCTTCGGTTGGAGAATCTTTCGAAACCATTGTTCGAAACTCAACAGTGATCTTTCGAACACTGTTGATCCTTCGAACAAGCTTTGATCTTTCGATCCTTAGTCTGTTTATGCTTAACAAGTTTGTGATTTTCAGGTTTTATTTTTCTTGATAAAAAATGAATCCAAGGTGGAATACTCTGGTAAATACTGATATGTATTTTGGTACTCCGTCATCTTCCGCACCGGTATCTTCTCAAGCTAATGCAATTTCTACCGGTCAATGGGCATTTGTATCAAATCAAACTCCAAGTATTCAAAGCATTCTCTTAAGCGAGAGCGAAACTGGAAGTTTGAATCGGCCTCCAAAGTTGATGCACTTATACGAATATCCAGGATGGGTTGACAGATTTCATACATACGTCCTTGGTCAAAATACAGAATTGTGGTTGCGGTTCATCACAGATTTCGATCAAACAATAGAGGTTGCCGCATCATCTGCTGCTACATTTGCAGATCTTACGGAAGATCAGAAGAAGGTCTACGATTTGGAAAAGAAAGCATATGCCATCCTTACTCAGGCATTAAGTAAAGACATTTATCATCAATTTGTCAGTTACAAGACAACAAAAAGGTTGTGGGATGCATTGAAGACAAGGGGCGTAGGAAATGAAGCGACACGTCAATTGAGAAAAGAACTCCTAAAGAAAGAGTTTGATAGTTTTACTTGTATGGAGAATGAATCTTTAGGAGATTTGACAAGTCGATTTAATCATCTGCTGACTGAAATGTCAAATTTTGGGGTTGTTACAACTCCAGCAGAGATTGTGAAGAAGTTTGCAGATGCATTGCCACCTCAATGGAATACTTTCTTGGAAATCATGAAGTACAATGGCACTTTAGCTACAACAAGCTTCAATGACTTTGTTCAAATCCTAGAAAACAAGAATCAGGAAGAAACTCTTAAGGCAAAAAGAGTTCACGTGCCACAAAATCCTGAAATGTATTATGGAACTTCTAGCAGTTCTACAAAACCTTCTTCACATGCTCCAATGCAAACAGCGTTTGTGTCTAGCACTGACATGTATGGCAATACTATTCAAGTTCCGGTCCCTCCAAAAACAGACATGTATGGAAATCCGCTTGAACCAGTTCCTCAACAGCAACAGCAAAGCCAACGACCTCTCAGACCAACGGATATGTTCGGGAATCCATTACCTGTTCGATCTCCCGAAACAACTGACATGTATGGGAATCCACTTCCTCCTCAATCTACTGGTCCAAGAGACATGTATGGGAATCCTCTTCCTCCTCAACAGCAAGCGTGTTATGGAAGCACATCATCTGCTGGTCAACAATCAAAGCCAAATACAGTACGGCTCGACACCTCAAGCTTCTCTAAAGTCAGTGTGGAAGTAGCAAAGGAACACATGGAGCTGCTAAACACTTTGGTGAGCGCATACTGTGGATTAGTGGAAGGTCAGATTGGCAACATTAATCTGACACAAGAAGACTATCAGCAGATTGATAAAGAGGAGATGGAGATGATGGACATCAAGTGGGCCTTTGCCAGTGCTGTTAGGCGAGCAAAGGATTTCATGGAGAGAACTGGCAGAACCAGCTTGGAAAGCAAGAAAGACACCAAGTATGGGTTTGATAAGAAGGCTGTCAAGTGCTTCAACTGTGGCGAACGGGGTCATTTCAAAAGGGAATGTACAAAGCCACCTCAACATGGAAACCAAAATCCTTTCAGAGGTCAAGGCAACAGGGCAAATCAGAACCAAGGAAGGAACAATGAGCGCACATTGGTGCCTGTCAACAACCAGAGTCAAGCAGGACCATCTAATGCCAACCAGGCACTTGTGGTCCAAGTCGATGAAGGCTGTGATTGGTCAATCCAGTTGGGAAATGATGCTCCAGATGGAACAGCATGTTTTGCTGAAGTTGTCAAGGATTTAAATCACGCCAGTGGTGGAGAATCTTCCGCCAATGGTGGTGAATCTTCTGAGGATGAAGACTCTTCCGGTTATAGTGGAAGTTCAGATGAAGAGTCCTCGGGTTCAGGGAATGATCAGGAAGATGACACATCAATTGCATCAGCTAATGCAGATATTGATGAACTATTGGAAGAAGCTACAGCAGGAATTGAAAGAAGATCTATTTTGGTGGATCAAGCTGCTTATTCTTCATCTTCTCTCCATTCAGCCTTTATGGCTAATGTCGACAGTTCATCAAGTCAGGTATGTGTCGACGAACCCACTTCTGCTAATTGTGATAACTGTGATAGTTTGCGTGTTAAATGTGCTGATTTAGAGGCAAACATGTCTGAGTTGCAAGGCAAACATGATGCTGTACAAGCTAGTTTGTTTGACTTGCAAGACAAACAAGTTTCTTTGACTGATAAGTGGTGTGAATTGCAAAGCAAACACGAGGCTTTGCAAGAGAAATATGATGTGACATTCATTCACAATCAGAAATTGACCGTTGATCTTTCAAAGTGCACTGAAGCCAACATGTTTTATGAAAACCATGAAAAGGAGTTTAAGTCGGTAATTGAGAAGTTAAAGAAAGATAAAACCGAGTTAACTAAAATGGTTTCCAGAAAACAAAATGACATAAATCTGTATATAACTCGTCTGGAAGTAATGCAAAAAGAAATGGCTTGTGTCAAAACTGAAAGTGAGGCGATCCAACTTAAGCTAGACAGTTATTTGAGCTCTAGCTATGTGTTGGATCACATCATTGATGTTCAGAAAGAGAAACGGGATGTCACATGCATAGGTTACAAGAAATGTCCACCACCTGTGAGACATAATTATGATGCCATGCCGGATGAGGAAGATAGAGTTTTCTTTGAACCATCTGTTCCTTTAGATGTTGAAGAATTTAAAACAGGACTCGGATACAAGAAGGAAGTATCATCAGATTCAGATGTGTCAGCAGATACATGTGTAACTGCTGAACAAAATCAGGATCCTCCAGTTGTGATTGAGGATACTGATTCTTCTGATGATGAATCTGATGATACTGATTCAGCAAAGTCTGATGCGGTGATCAAAGAAGAGGACATACCTCTCGAGAATCATATTCTCTGTGATCCTCCTGCAAAACCCGCTAAGACTGTTGCAGTTGAGTCCTCGTCTGAAAAAGAGTCGGAGAGTGTGGATTTGCTGTACACTCTTGTTGGTGATAATAAAATTTATTCAGACAAAGATTTTCCTATTAAGAATGTTAATCAAACCTTAATCAGTAAAGTCTTTGAAAATTCAACAAGTAAGTTTTTGGGAAAGACAGGACCACATGTTACAGTAACACAGTGTCCTCCTATCCCAAAGGCTGAAGTTAGAAAACAATTTGGCAATCAGAAATTACCAACAGTGCAAAAACAGCAAAATCATACCAAGCCAAAAGGAAAGGCACCGGCTCAAGGTCAAAAGAAGCCGAATCAGAAGAAGAAGAAAAATGTGAACTTTGTGAAATCTAAGGGAACGGACAAAATTGCAACATTTGAAAATCAATCTAACTTAGATTTTGTCAAGAAAGCAACAGTAATGAAAAGGAATGAACCAAGTAGTTCAAAACCTAGTACCTCGGGGTCACAAAGTTCATCATCATCGGCAAGACGACCACATGATACTTCGGGGTTTGTTGAACGAAGATCATGTTTTGAATGTGGTACAATTGGGCATATCATTCGAAATTGCCCGTATCTTCATAAGTTGAAAGCCAAAGAAGATGATCCCCGTGAACAAATTGACCGCAAGCTATCTGTTTCATCAAAACCAGATCCCCGTCTTGTAAAAGAAAGGAAAAAGAAACAGAAACGCCAACAGGTCAAGAAAATTGAAAAGGCGATTAAAACCGATGTGGTTCAAAAACAATCTGTTCCAGTTAAACCAGAAAGTTCAAAATTTTCAAAAACTTCAAACAATCAAGCTGGTAAAACTCAACAGACCTGGAAACCAAAATCTGTTATTGAATCAGGGGGACCATCACAATTTTCAAATCATCAAAGAATAGAAGTTATTGTTGTTGATGAAAATGGAAGACCCAAGACCACAATGGCTTGGGTCCCCATCTCCAACTAATTATGTGAGTTCATGTGCAGGGTGTTCCAGGAGGAACTATCAGTAGTTATTGGATTGTTGATAGTGGGGCATCCAGGCACATGACAGGCGACATGAAGCTTCTCTACGACGTCAAATCTATTAGAGGAGGTTATGTTGCTTTTGCTGGATATAAAGGCGGATACATTACGGGTGAAGGAATGATTTCCAACGGGGTTGTTAGCTTTGATAAGATCAACTTCGTACAACAACTTGATCACAATCTTCTTAGTGTTTCTCAAATTTGTGATAAGCAGTTCTCAGTACACTTTGATGCAAATGGATGTTATGTGCTGAAACCCGGCTTCAAAATTCCAAAAGAATGGATTCTCTTGTCGGCTCCAAGGATAAATGATTTGTATGTTCTTGATATGAGCCAAGCTATTACTACGTCTGCACAAGCAACTTGTTTCGTTTCCAAAGCCACAGAAAAAGATACTATCTCTTGGCACAGGCGAATGGGTCACATTCACTTACGCAAAATGAATCATTTGGTGTCAAATGAATTAGTGAATGGTGTTCCTCTTAAAAACTTTCATCTTCAAGACGTCTGTGTTTCGTGCCAAAAAGGAAAACAAACGAAGAAGCGACATCCGACGAAGAAAATCAACACGGTGGCTGTTCCTCTTGAACGTTTGCACATGGATTTGTTCGGTCCTGTCAAACACAAAAGTATTAGGAATGATCAATATTGCCTCGTGATAACTGATGATTATTCAAGATTTTCTTGGGTGGCGTTCATGGCACACAAGAGCGAAACCTTCGATATTATCAAAAACTTGATCATTCAGATTGAGAATCTTTATAACTTGAAGGTTAGGCGGATACGTAGCGACAATGGTACTGAATTTAAAAATCATTCCATGGCGGAGTTTTGCACTTCAAAAGGTATTCTTCATGAATTTAGTGCAGCTTATACTCCTCAACAGAATGGCGTCGCTGAACGTAAGAACCGCACATTGATCGAGACTGCTAGGACAATGTTGGTAGAGTCACAATTGCCGATTCCCTTCTGGACTGAAGCTGTGGCCTCTGCATGTTATACGTTGAATCGAGTCCTTACAGTCAAAAGGCACAACAAGACCTGTTTTGAGCTTATTAACAAACGGAAACCAGACTTGTCATATCTTGAACCGTTTGGAGCTCCGTGCACAATAATCGATCCTAATGGAAAGTTTGGGGCAAGAGCCATTGAAGGATACTTTCTTGGGTATTCCACCCTGAACTTAAGAGTTTGGAATCTAGAGACTAAAAGGGTCGAGGAATGGTCTGAAGTCAGAGTACAAAGGCACACTTTACCAGTTAGAAATCCTGGTCAGCCTTGGATGTTTGAGTACGATGACTTTTTCAATTCGATCAATGTTGAAGCAGTTGAAGAAAATGCTGCAGCAAGAATGTTTTTCGAGAGTGACAATGCAACAGATTCACCGTTGGTTCGTCCCATTATTGTCAATCAAGAACCATCTTCAGTGAACAATAATGCTCTCGACAATGAGGATTTTCACGATGCTACCGAATTGAACGAATCTTCAGAGGATGATGAATTTCTAGATGCAGATCAAGAAGCTCCAATAACAGCTGTACATGGTACTTCAGAGGGTACTCCTCCAGTGGACGTCCCTAGAACAGCTGAAGCTACTGCATCATCCTCTTCGGCAATTCCGGGCATTGAATTGGTTGTTGATCTCAATCTCAACAATCTGGGTACAAACATTCCAGTTCCAGATAATCCAGAAACAAGGATTCACAATACCCATTGTAACAACTCTCATCAAAAAGTACTATTTAATATATTAATTAGTCAAAAAGGAAACCCTAATTGAGACACCCAAGTGATTCTGAACAAACCCTAAAATTTTCATAATTTTCAGAATCAGGATTAGGGCCCCTAAAACTCAGGGGGGGTAAAACCCTCGTTACGATTATCTAAATAACTTTCTGTCAAAATAGAATTTCACAAAACTGTCGACTCAGCTAGCCTACCCATGCACGTAGCCTACTCTACAAAAATAGGTTTGCAGTCGCGTAGCGCGACTGCTAGAGGGGTACCCGTCGCGCTACGCGACGGTGTCAAATTTTCAGTATAAATAGAACTGTTTGGGACTTGATTTCTGGCACAAAAACGACGTAAAAATTCCAATCCTACACTGAATTACGTCCGAATTACTATCACAATTCACAAATCAACGCTGCAAAACAGGGTATTAGCACAATCGCTGCTACGATTCAATTATCCGACGATCAAGATATCCAATGCATGTTTAAATGCTGCCCACATTAGGGTTATACTTTATCGTTCGTCATTAATTTGACGGATTGTCGTTAATTCGATAGATAAAGTATTATACTTTATCGTTCGTTGTTAATTCAACGGATTATCGTTAATTCGATGGATAAAGTATTATACCTTGTCGTTCGTTGTTAATTCAACGGATCATCGTTAATTCGATGGACAAAGTATTGCATTTTATCATTCATTGTGATAATTTGATCTCATAAATTATCGTAATTGCTGGATTGATTACTAACCCAGTTTTGTGTGCATTATTATTTATATTAGGTTAACAAGGCTAAATCATAGATTAGACTCTGACCATATTAAATCAGCAATGTGAGTCATTCTCTCTTTTTATCAAATCTATTTACAAAACCCTATTTATTTCAAAGTTATAATTACAGGGATTAAGTTTATGTAATCACCATATTACAGCCGGTATGTGGGGTTTTGTATACATTACTTGATAATCTTCACCATTGGGGCAGCCAAGGGGTGATATGACCATAGTCACAGACACCATTGGACGGAAGGGCCAATGGGTCGAGTGACAAAGTACTGTGGGTAATTGGTTTGATATCAGAAACATTGTAATCTTCCTTAATACTGTAAATTATAACAAATGTGTCATTTTAGTAAATAGAATGATTCACTCAGTATTTCCCGCTGACAAAAATCTTTTTCAAACATGTTTCAGGTGATTTGCTGTAATTCAGGAAAAAGTGCTGAGGAGCATTTCAAGCTTAAAATAGTGGCTCATTATAAAGAAATAAGTTTGTAAAATAAAGATTTTATAAAATCATACTTTTGTAAATTATCGGGGTTTTATCCCGAATTGTGAAATAAAATAATCGGGAAATATTTTAGCTTTAAACGATCCTGTTAAATAAACTTCCGCTGTTAAATTTAATCAATTTAATACCGCAGTATTTTTGTCCCGCGGCTTCTGAAACGGGTAAAACCGGGTCAGGGGTCGTGACAGAAAAAGGTGGTATCAGAGCCACTGAGTTAAGCTAATTAAGTATTTAGAAATACTTAATTTTTCCTGATTACTATTATGTGATTAATTGTATTATTAACTGATTATTTGATTATTTGTTAGTTACAGTATGGGTAAGAAAAAGCTGTCAAGTATCTATCTTAAATTAGATAGATCATCCAGTGAAAAAGGAAGTTCATCCCAAACTAAATCCTCGAATCAGACTGAAATTCCTGAAGAAGGAATATTTGTGCGAAAGGCACAATACGAGGAATCACTTTCTCCTAGAAGGAGGGAAATAATTATTAAGAAAAGTAAAGAGAAAATCCGAGAAAAGAGGATTAAACGGGAAACTCAGGAAGTAATTGATAAATCACCTTGGGAAGATAAACTAGATGAGAAATGGGCTAATTTATATATGCTAGCCACCGTAGCAGAAAATATAAATCTTTAAAGTTTAACGCCCTACCCCCACAATCTAGAAATCTTGTGTGATAAATAAAATTTGAAACCTAAAGTGTGTTTTTCAGTTATCTTTGTAATCAACTAGCACACAGTATATAATAAATTACAAAGTTATTTGTAAATTTTAACTTAGTATTTTATGCATTTTGCATATATGCTACATCAGCATGAATGGGATATCCGAAGCTTTTCAGAACCTTACTCTTTACCCTGTAACTGTCGAAGCTTCCAAAGAATATACTAGCTACTATCCCGATGTTGAACAACCAGTAGAATTCAAGGTTCCACCTTTGAGCAAGCCAAAACAAAAGAAAAGAACTTATGTAGGATGGAGGAAAATTCGTAAGAAGAAGCCAGTTAAGAAACTGCCCAAAATAAATAATCCTTTGAAAAAGGGAAAAGAAGTTATAACCGGAGAGAGTTCTAAACCACAAGAAATGGAAACTAGAGACAAAAAGAAGGATAAGGAGGTAGAAATACAAATGGAGGAAATTACTAAAGAAGTAGTAATGGAAGTTGGGCAAGGATCTATACCAGCTCAGAGAGAAATTGGAGAGAATTCCAATCCAAACCAGGAGAGAACTTTTCAAGATGAGATAGACTTCCTGTTGGCAAGCTGTGAAACCATTCAGCCTGTCAATAATAATAATAATAATAATAATAAGAATAATATTTTTAATTATCCTCTTGGAAACCAATTCCCTATGAATTGGGAACCAGCAGCAATTCCAGACCCAATAGTTCACTCCCAACCCATAGGAATGGACGAATGGTGGACGAACGATTGGCAATTTCAAAATATTGTCAACGATCCTTACTCTTTTCTTCCACAATTCGATCCAGAACCTTTACCTAATCCACCCATGAGTAATGAAAACATGGCAGAACTTCGCCACTTTGGTGAAGAGTTGTTTGATGCTGGAACTAGAATCAGGGAAATAGGGGGACAGATTGCTTGGAAGTACGATGAGAGGGAGATGCGTTTTAAAAACAACAAGTGACGAGAGATAGTAGGGTGGTAAAACAGTGTTTGTGTAATAGTCATAATAAAGTTAGTCTGTAAATAATCAATAAAACTCTGTATGATATCTGTGAGTAATGATGCATATTATAATAGATATATAAATAAAATCGAGAAATCGATTGTTTTGATTATATCTGTATTATAAAAATTTCTGATTATTTGTATTTAATTATTAATTGTCAGTTACTAATAAAATTTATATATATACATTATCAGATGGCAAACAGTGGTAATGAACCTATTAATGAAGTTAATCAATCTGAGCACCATTCAAGAGATCAATATATGACTCGGCAAGATATCGAAAACATTGTTGCTCAAGGGATAGCCAATGCTATTCCAACATTCGTTGCTGCTATAAAGAATCCGATCGAACCACAACAAATTGTTCCTAGTAAACAAATTACTGAAGATAACTTCAGTAATAGTATAAATGGAGGCAATAATCATAATAAGGAACCACATCCAGCTCCATTACCCAAGAAAATGAAAACTGCAACGCCTGGTTGCACTTTCAAAGAATTCATTGCTTGTAAACCCACTGAATTTGCAGGCAATGAAGGAGCAACTGCATCACTGCGTTGGTTAGAGAAAACCGAAGCAGTTATTGCAATAAGTAAATGTGGTAAAGATGATCAAGTCATGTATTCATCTAATCTGTTCAAAGAAGGAGCACTCGAGTGGTGGAATACTGTGTTACAATCAAAAGGAAGAGCAATAGCTTATGCTATGACTTGGGAAGAATTTAAGGGTTTGGTGGAAAGAAAATTCTGTCCTGAGTATGAGAAGGAACAGATGGCAAATAAGTTTCTAAATCATCGGATGATGAGTGTTGATTGTCGTGGTTATACCTCGACATTCTTTGAATATGCAAGAGTGGTACCCACACTGGCTTCGCCAGAACCTGTACTCATTTCTCGCTATATTTGGGGACTAATTAGCGAAATCCGTAATATTGTCAAAGCTGCGAGACCTCGCACTATTGACGATGCGGTAGAATTAGCCAACACTCTGACCGATGAATTGGTGCGCACAAGAGATGAAGACAGGAAAAAGGAACTAGCTCAGAAGATTACCCAAGGATTTCGGGCGGGTAATAGTAATAATTTCAAGAAAAGAGGAACAGGGCAATATTCAAATCCACCTTTCTGTAGAAATTGCAAAAGGAAGCATTACGGAAAATGTAATTTAACCTGCAATCTTTGCAAGGGTATAGGTCACCGTGAAGAAAACTGCAGAAAGAAAACCGTAATCTGTTTTAACTGTGGTGAAGCAGGGCATTATAAAACAGAATGTCCTAAATTGGTCAAACCAGTAGATAACAAACCTAAGGCGACAGAAGGAACTACTAAGAAGAATGTTAGGGCATTTCAGCTGACCACTCAAGAAGCAGAACTTATTCCAGATGTGATAGCGGGTACGTTCCTAGTTCACAACGTGTATGCAAAAGTATTATTTGACTCTGGTGCAAACCAAAGTTTTATAAATACTTCATTCTGTCAAGATCTTAGTTTACCTTTAACCAATATTAGGCAGATTTTTACAGTTGAAACAGCAGACAGAAATTCAGTTAAAATAGATAAAGTTTTACAAGAAGGAAACATAGAACTTTTAGGACATAAATTCTCTGCAAAACTATTGCCAATGAAATTAGCTGAATTTGATGTTGTATTAGGAATGGATTGGTTAATCGCCAACCATGCTAGAATCCTTTGTGATCAGAATTCCATAGAAATTCAATCACCCACCGGAGAAGTAATTAGGATTACAGGAGATAAACCACGTAAGGCCATGAAGTTCATATCAGTAATGAAAATTGCTAATTATGAACGAAAACAAGGAATAGTGTATATGATTTCGGTAATCATTAGCACTAAGGGAAAAGATCTTAAGGAAATACCAGTAGTCTCAGAATATCCTGATGTATTTCCAGAAGATTTACCGGGATTACCTCCAGACAGGGAAGTAGAATTTAGGATTCATCTAATTCCAGAAACTACACCGATAGCCAAGGCACCTTATCGGTTAGCACCCACAGAAATGTTAGAACTGAAACAACAATTAGATGAATTACTAAGTAAAGGATTCATACAACCTAGCTCGTCCCCATGGGGAGCGCCAGTGTTGTTTGTGAAGAAAAAGGATGGTTCAATGAGAATGTGTATCGATTATAGAGAATTGAATAAGGTTACAATTAAGAATCGATATCCATTACCTAGGATTGATGATCTTTTTGATCAACTTCAGGGGGCTAGATATTTTTCTAAGATAGATTTACGCTCCGGATACCATCAATTGAAGGTACAAGAAGAAGACATACCTAAGACTGCTTTCAGAACTAGGTATGGTCATTACGAGTTTACAGTCATGCCCTTCGGATTAACAAATGCGCCTGCAGCATTTATGGACATGATGAATAGGATCTGTAAACCGTACTTGGATAAATTTGTAATTGTTTTCATAGATGATATACTTATTTATTCCAAAAGTCAGACAGAGCATTGTGAACATCTTCATGCACTCTTAACTTTGTTAAGAAAAGAAAAGTTGTATGCCAAATTCTCGAAATGTGAATTTTGGTTACAAGAAGTGCAATTTTTAGGACACATGGTAAACCATGAAGGAATTCATGTAGATCCTGCTAAGATCGAGGCAATTACCAAATGGAAGGTTCCACAAACAGCAATGGAAATAAGAAGTTTTATAGGTTTAGCTGGGTATTATAGACGGTTTATTCAAGATTTTTCCAAGATAGCTGTACCCTTAACTAAGCTAACCTGTAAAGCTACTAAGTTTGAATGGGGACCTAAACAAGAAGAAGCTTTTAGAATTTTAAAACAGAAGTTAACCCATGCACCAATCTTAGCCTTACCAGAAGGAACTGAGGATTTTGAAGTATATTGTGATGCTTCAAAATTAGGATATGGATGTGTGCTTATGCAACGCAAAAAGGTAATTGCGTACGCATCAAGGCAATTGAAAAAGCACGAAGAAAACTATACGACTCATGATTTAGAATTAGGAGCCGTAATTTTTGCCCTTAAGATTTGGAGACATTATCTGTACGGAAGTAAGTTTACTATCTATACAGATCATAAGAGTTTAAGATATATCTTTGGGCAAAAAGAGTTAAACATGAGGCAAAGGAGATGGATGGAAATCCTAAGTGACTACGACTGTGATATTCAGTATCACGAAGGAAAGGCGAATGTAGTTGCAGATGCCTTAAGTCGTAAGTATTATGAGAAACAACGACGGGTTCGTGCTCTCAGATTAAATCTACAAATAGATTTAATGGAACAATTGAAGAATGTTCAAATTATAGCAATCAAGGATGATGCTGAAGGAATGAAAGGAAGAATCAAGGAATTAGAACAAGGAGCAGATGGAATTTGGAGATTCCACAAAAGTAGAATTTGGGTACCTAAGCAGGGAGACTTAAGACCTAAGAGTTTAGAAGAAGCTCATAAATCTAGGTACACTATGCACCCAGGAAACAATAAAATGTACCAAGATTTAAGGAAGAATTTCTGGTGGATAGGAATGAAAAGGGACATAGCCAGTTATGTTTCTAAATGTCTTACTTGTTCACAAGTTAAGGCAGAACATCAGAAACCTTCAGGATTACTACAACAATTAGAGATGCCAGTATGGAAATGGGAACTTATAACAATGGATTTTGTTACTAAGTTACCCAAAACCAGAAAAGGTAATGATGCGATTTGGGTAATTGTGGATCGATTAACCAAATCTGCTCACTTTCTATCTATGAAAGAAACTTTTAGTATGGAAAGACTGGCTAAATTGTATGTAGATGAAGTTGTATCCTTACATGGAGTTCCACTCTCCATTGTTTCGGATAGAGATAGTCGTTTTACTTCCCATTTCTGGAAAAGTTTCCAGCAAGCTATGGGAACTCGACTAAACCTGAGCACTGCATATCATCCACAAACTGACGGACAAAGTGAAAGGACGATCCAAACTCTAGAAGACATGCTCCGAGCATGTGTGATAGACTTTGGTGGAAGTTGGGATGATCATTTACCATTAATTGAATTCTCCTATAACAATAGTTATCACTCAAGCATTGAAACTGCTCCATTTGAAGCACTATATGGAAGAAAGTGCAGAACTCCAGTTTGTTGGGCAGAAATAGGAGAAAGTCAATTATCAGGACCTGAAATAGTGCAAGAAACAACTGATAAGATTACTCAAATCAAAGAAAGGCTGAAGACGGCTAGAGATCGCCAGAAGAGCTATGCTGATAATAGATGTAAGCCATTAGAATTTCAAGTTGGAGACAGAGTATTGTTGAAAGTTTCTCCTTGGAAAGGAGTTGTTAGATTTGGTAAGAAAGGAAAGCTAAGTCCAAGGTACGTAGGACCATTTTCCGTGATCCAACGTATCGGACCAGTAGCTTATCGTTTACGACTACCAGAAGAATTATCTGGAGTACATGATGTATTTCATGTATCCAATCTCAAGAAATGCTTATCAGATGAATCACTGGTAGTACCTCTTCGAGATATAGAGGTAAACGAAAAGTTGAAATTCATTGAGAAACCTCTTCAAATTGAGGATCGAAAGATCAAGTTTCTTAAACACAAACGACTAGTTTTAGTCAAAGTCAAGTGGGATTCAAAAAGGGGAGCTGAATACACTTGGGAACTGGAATCAGAAATGAAGAAGAAGTATCCACACTTATTCCAATAAATCTCGAGGACGAGATTTTTCTTAAGGTGGGTAGAATGTAACAACTCTCATCAAAAAGTACTATTTAATATATTAATTAGTCAAAAAGGAAACCCTAATTGAGACACCCAAGTGATTCTGAACAAACCCTAAAATTTTCATAATTTTCAGAATCAGGATTAGGGCCCCTAAAACTCAGGGGGGGTAAAACCCTCGTTACGATTATCTAAATAACTTTCTGTCAAAATAGAATTTCACAAAACTGTCGACTCAGCTAGCCTACCCATGCACGTAGCCTACTCTACAAAAATAGGTTTGCAGTCGCGTAGCGCGACTGCTAGAGGGGTACCCGTCGCGCTACGCGACGGTGTCAAATTTTCAGTATAAATAGAACTGTTTGGGACTTGATTTCTGGCACAAAAACGACGTAAAAATTCCAATCCTACACTGAATTACGTCCGAATTACTATCACAATTCACAAATCAACGCTGCAAAACAGGGTATTAGCACAATCGCTGCTACGATTCAATTATCCGACGATCAAGATATCCAATGCATGTTTAAATGCTGCCCACATTAGGGTTATACTTTATCGTTCGTCATTAATTTGACGGATTGTCGTTAATTCGATAGATAAAGTATTATACTTTATCGTTCGTTGTTAATTCAACGGATTATCGTTAATTCGATGGATAAAGTATTATACCTTGTCGTTCGTTGTTAATTCAACGGATCATCGTTAATTCGATGGACAAAGTATTGCATTTTATCATTCATTGTGATAATTTGATCTCATAAATTATCGTAATTGCTGGATTGATTACTAACCCAGTTTTGTGTGCATTATTATTTATATTAGGTTAACAAGGCTAAATCATAGATTAGACTCTGACCATATTAAATCAGCAATGTGAGTCATTCTCTCTTTTTATCAAATCTATTTACAAAACCCTATTTATTTCAAAGTTATAATTACAGGGATTAAGTTTATGTAATCACCATATTACAGCCGGTATGTGGGGTTTTGTATACATTACTTGATAATCTTCACCATTGGGGCAGCCAAGGGGTGATATGACCATAGTCACAGACACCATTGGACGGAAGGGCCAATGGGTCGAGTGACAAAGTACTGTGGGTAATTGGTTTGATATCAGAAACATTGTAATCTTCCTTAATACTGTAAATTATAACAAATGTGTCATTTTAGTAAATAGAATGATTCACTCAGTATTTCCCGCTGACAAAAATCTTTTTCAAACATGTTTCAGGTGATTTGCTGTAATTCAGGAAAAAGTGCTGAGGAGCATTTCAAGCTTAAAATAGTGGCTCATTATAAAGAAATAAGTTTGTAAAATAAAGATTTTATAAAATCATACTTTTGTAAATTATCGGGGTTTTATCCCGAATTGTGAAATAAAATAATCGGGAAATATTTTAGCTTTAAACGATCCTGTTAAATAAACTTCCGCTGTTAAATTTAATCAATTTAATACCGCAGTATTTCTGTCCCGCGGCTTCTGAAACGGGTAAAACCGGGTCAGGGGTCGTGACACCCATCCTCAACAAAACATCATCGGAAATGTACAAAGTGGCGTTCAAACAAGAAACATGTTGCGAAACAACAACAATGCAGGCTTGTATACGGCGATTAGAGAATCTGGTCAACAAAATGATTGGTCTTTCGCGTGTTATGTTTCACAAGAAGAGCCAAGAACTTGGAAAGAAGCTTTGAAAGATAGCTCTTGGGTTGAAGCAATGCAGGAAGAACTGCAACAATTCCAGAAGCTTGGTGTATGGAAACTCGTAGAGAAACCTGCTGGTTACAAGAAGATTGGTACCCGTTGGGTGTTTAAATGCAAAAAGGACGACCGTGGAATCGTTATTCGAAACAAAGCAAGGCTAGTCGTTCAAGGTTTTCGTCAGATAGAAGGGATCGACTACAACGAAGTGTATGCACCTGTTGCACGTCTAGAAGCTATTCGGATCTTTCTGGCTTATGCCTCATTCAAAGGTTTCAAGGTATACCAAATGGACATGAAAAGTGCATTCTTACATGGTGTGGTGGAAGAAGAGGTGTACGTCGAACAGCCTCCAGGTTTTGAAGATCCTATCCATCCCGATCGGGTTTGGTTGCTCAACAAAGCTCTCTATGGTCTTCATCAAGCACCGCGAGCTTGGTACGCAACCTTATCTAATTATCTGCTGGAGAATGGATTTCACAGAGGTCTTATCGATTGTACTCTCTTCATCAAAGAACAAGATGGAGATCTTCTACTGGTACAGGTATACGTTGATGATATTATATTTGGTTCTATTAATGATGTTTTGTGTAGGAATTTCGAGCGCATCATGCAGGATAAATTCGAGATGAGTGCTATGGGGGAAATGACTTTCTTTTTGGGCCTACAAGTACAACAAACAGAGTCTGGGATATTCATCCATCAGACTAAATATGTTGGTGACATCTTGAGCCGGTTCTAGATGTCTGATGCAGCGCCCATCGGTACCCCATTGCCGCAAAATCACGGAATTACTCCAGACTTGAAGGGTGAAGCTGTTAGCCCCTCATACTACCGCGCGATGATCGGATCTCTTATGTACCTCACAGCATCAAGACCAGATATAATGTACCCAACGTGCCTGCTTGCCAGATATCAAGTCAACCCGAAGGCCTCAGATCTTGCAGCTGTAAAAAGGATTTTTCGTTATTTGAAGGGTTACCCTGACACCGGTCTATGGTACCCTAGGGATAATAACTTTGACTTGATCGCATTCAGTGATTCTGATTTTGGCGGATGCAAAATCGACGGCAAATCCACAACGGCTGGATGTCAGTTTTTGGGAAATCGCCTAGTCACATGGCAGTGCAAGAAGCAGACGTGCGTCGCTACATCAACATGCGAAGCTGAATACATTGCTGCCTCAAGCTGTTGCTCCCAAGTCCTGTGGATCCAACAACAAATGCGCGACTACGGTTTTGAATTCCTAACTACTCCTATTTACGTTGATAATTCTGCTGCATTACAGATCACTAGAAATCCTGTGCAGCACTCAAAGACTAAGCACATCGAAATTAAGTATCACTTCATACGTGATTGCTTTGAGAAAAGGCTAATCGATGTTGCTTACGTCCACACCGATGACCAACGTGCCGACCTTTTTACCAAAGCATTTGACAAATCAAGATTTGACTATTTATTATTGGTAAACGGCATTAAGGTCAAGCAAGAGTAAAACCAACATCGGAAAATCATTTTTGTAAATACCTTTGTGTTTTAAATTTGTCTTAGTTTATTGATTTTAGGGGGAGTAAATCCAAAATTTGAAAAATCCAAAAACATCGAAAAATTTCAAAAACACAAAAACAATAGAAAAGCAAAAATGAGTTTCCTGGCGAGAAAAAGAGAAAATGATAGTACATCAGTGGTCTGTCCAAACCTCTTTAAACCTAAACTGAAAAACGATAAGCAGCTCTATATAAGATGTATCGGTAGGCTCACAATCATTTTAAAGTGTGCAGGGTGATATAAACTTAAATCGACTGAAGACCAGGTGGGAACCATTCATTGGCATATGGTCTTAGTACCGAAATTTCGTTTGATAGATTGCCGAGGTTCTGAGATATTCGGTCTTTATGCTGCTTATCATCTGGGTATCATGGTTGTATCTTTTACCGAAAAATAACGGGGACGCAAGTCTAGATCTTCCATGATACTATACATACGTGTACATATTGCATACGACCTCAATAAGTGATCAACAATCACATGTCCAAACAAATAAGTGATAAAATATCACAAATTCTTTCCGGGAGTCAAGTTCGTCTCTCTGCTGTACGAAAGTACTGACCTGTTCACGGACTTGCTCCTGTGCCCTCATGCATCGAAAATCAAGTTCCTCATCAATAAGTGATTATATCACATAGGGCTTGTTTTCAAATCAAAATAAGTGAGAATCTCACATCATATACGGTCAAACAGATGATAATCGGTATACTCACCGGTAAGATGAACCCTCGTGCATACCTTGATACGGGAATGTGTCGTGATGTGGATGAACACCGGTCGGTAAGTATAAATCATACCTTAACGTATCCCCTCGCCATGATTACAAATGATAAGTTGAGCTTATGTGGACAACAATACCGATAATTGTTATAGGATGCTTATCTTAATGTTAACTAATTGAACAACAAGAGCGTTTTGACATGACCGTACACTGATATGATTCTCTTACCCTCGAAACTCGCAAAAAGAATGTCTGTAAATATTTATTTAATGCTTTCAGTTTCTGCATCTTTGTATATATTTATTTACTGCTTTCAGTCTTTAAATTTGAAATATTCAAAAATACCAAAAAGATTTTAGGTGTGTTTTAATATAAACCTTTAAAAGCCAAAAAGATTTTACTTTTATTTTATTTTCGATCGTACGATGTTGGAGCTCAAGTCTTCGTTACCTGAAACCTGATTGAAAACCGAAACGACTAAATCTTCATAAACGGTCGAAATTTGCAAAGTGTTGAAAGTCAAGACTAAAATTGACAAATTTTCTAAACTTTCAAACTGTCGGACGGTGTTTGTTTGAACAAATGGTCACATGTGTGTCGTTTGCTTATAATATTCCAGGCAGTTGTTCTCATTACGCGTTTAGATTTCTTGCATGTGCAGATTCTAAAGGCAAGGAGAACATGGTCGATGACAAGCTTCAGAATGAAGACACGACGTGAAGGCACTCAAGTGATGAAGATGATCGAGTTGCCGCTGACCATCATCAACACCACAAGGATCTCAATTCATAAAGAACAAGTATTTCACGAGCATAACTCAAGGGGGAGCTTATGTTAAGGGGGAGTTTGTCAACACACTTCCTACATGAAACGGGGAGTTTGTTGGTACACTTTCTGCTTTCAAGACGTGAAGACTTTAAAGATCCTCCGACATTGAAGACTTGAAAGGACGTCGAAGACTTGAAATCACGAAGATCGAGACAAAGATCGAGATAAAGCTACAGCCAGACAAAGCTACAGCCAAGGGGGAGTTTGTTGGTGCGCTTGTGTCTGTACTTTGTCTGTATTTCGTCTTGATACCTAACGATGTCTTTGTTAGTCCTGTAAGTTTGACTAAGTCAACCATCCTCCGGTTTGACTTGGTCAAACAGTTTGAAATTGGTTGTAACATGTTCAGGTCGAAGGGTGTGTCATCGAAGGATAGTTCTTATCCTTCGATGAGCTCGAAAGATGAACATTCGATGGATGATTGATGGACCTCGAAAGATCTCATCCTTCGAGGTACATGTTGATCCTTCGATGAGTTTCTGGTCGATAGATGATCCTTCGATCAGTCTATCTATCCTTCGACCAGACCTGCTGTGTTCGGGTATAAATACCCATGCATGTGTTCATTTCTGAGAGAGACACTAGAGACACATAGAGAGCATTCTGTCCAGAACACACACACACGAAAGTTAGAGAGAGTTTATAGAATACATCTGTAAACCTTGTGCTTGTAACCGAACCTTTTATCGTATTAATACAAGTGGTGTTAATCGGTGAATACTTGTGTGTTGTGTTTATGTTTGTGCTTGTTCTATCCCGGTTTGCATGCTAGCTTGGATTCCGCACTCGCTAGTGTGTTAGACATAACAAGGAATAGGTTAAACCTCAACCTCCGAGGGACCTACAATATTGCGTTAGTAACAATAACTTGGTTAGAAATAAATAAAATTGCTCTAGTTTCGTAGTGTATAACAAAAATGTAAGAACTGCTCAATTTACTTCAAATATAATCGTTATGATTTATGACAAAAAATGTAAAAATTGCTCTAGTTTCGTAGTGGTTGTAAAGTATTTTGATTAATGTTGTTTTATTTTTCTAAACAAAAGGTTATGAGAATGTAAATGATTATTATTATGCTTCATATAAATCATTATTGTTATGCCTTCGTGTCGTCAAAGGAAATACATTAATACGAAACGACTGAACTTTAAGGATTTTTTGAAAAGATGTAGCAAAAATAATTTTCTTATATGAATAAAAAAATTAACATTTAAATTTAAAAAGTTATATCCTTGAAGTAAATTTATTATGAGAAATCAAGTTCTATTTGTTATGAGAAATCATCAATTACCATATAATAAACTGAATATTGAGAAAACCAATATTTGAGAAATCGATTACCATATATTGAGAAAATCAAATAAAGATAGGGAAATTATTACTATCAAATAAAGGCAAACAAATTGAGGAATCGATTATTAATTTATAATGGAACGGTAAAATATTATCAAATAAAGGCAAACAAATTGAGAAATCAATTACCGTATAATGGAACGATAAAATTATATGATAATAAAATGAAGTTATACAATCTCCATGTGGCGATTAGACAAATTATAGTAAAGTGACACATCAACCAACACACCATTTAACAGATATTAACATTTCACTATATTAAAGAAAAGAACATACCCTTTTATGAATGGAACTATATTAAAGGAAACATATCCTTTTACGAATAGAGGTTATGGTTCGGATGGGGTGTCTTAAAGGAAACAACATACCCTTTCATCAATGGAGGTAATGGTTCGAATGGACTTAATCTATAATCTCTTTCAAGTTTCGTACACTCTTCAAACCTCTCGAATGAAGGGGTGCATGTGTTAAATAGAAGATCAATTAGAAGGAAGGGGAATGTGTATTAAACAAAGGGGCATGTGATAATTAAAGGGTATTTATGTTAAACAAAGGGGTATATGTTGCTTATAGAAGGAAGGGGTATGTTTTAAGCAAAGAGGTGCGTGTGTTAAACAAAGGGATATATGTTGCTTTTAAAGGGTTGTGATTTTTTGTATACATACGAAGGGTTGTGACGTTTTGTAAGGGTATGATATGTATAAAAGTAGTTTGAATGGTCGTGACTTTTTGAAAGGATGTGATCCAATCCAAATTATTGTGTATTAATTTACTTTTTGTAGTATTATATAATATAATATAATTTATTAAAGGGGTGTGTATATTGGGACATGTTGGTTTGGGTTAGTTGGCATAACATGTGTTTAATATATGGTATGTGTTTATTAATGCAATGGTATTATTTAAGGGTGTGATGTGAAGAGACACAACTATTACGTGAACCTAAGGTGATGGTTCCGGTGGTGACCGAAGTTACATATTCAAGTGAAGGGTTGTGACTTTTTGAAGATGTGTGATCCAACTCATCATACCTTAAGTTGTAGTTTGAAAGGTTGTGACTTTCTTAAAAGGTGTGATCCAAACCATCATACCTTAAGTTACTTTTTGTAGGGTTATATAATAACCAAATTTTCAGTTTCTTTCAATGAAGCTTGCTTTTGTTAACCCTATGATTTTGGAGTGGATTTGGATGCATTAATGCTTAAAACTGACGATTATTGATTACTAACTGTGGTTTTGTGATCCTATGGCTTATGGCAATGCAATGCAATGCAATCTATCATTCTATCGTAAAGACAAGCAAAAAAAAGGCAGAAGCAAAATAGTCCTTTTTAGGAAGACCAATTGGAATATTTTTTTAACGGCCAATGAATCCTCCAAATGGGTTATTGGCGAAATTCACATCGAGATACACTCGCCTCCGAATCGGAGATAACCCTCACCTAGGGCTGAAGCCTGTGAACACTCGCCCGAGGGCACAATAGTGCGGTGAGGTAAAACCCGCTCAGTTCAAGGATCGAACTAGCGATCACCATCTATTTGTCTAGTTTCCCCGCAGAATATAATGAGGATGACAGAAATCGAACTTGGGTCTCTTAGAACACTAAGTCTCTCCCTTACCACTATAATATTCTAGAGTTGGAAATATCTATCTAAAATGGCTCACTTTGGGTTGTGGTTTATCAGTACTGGGTCAAGTAAAAAAGGTAAGTTCAAAGGAAACGGGTGAAATGATTGAAATTCGTCACTAGTGTATTTTTGATGTTTATAGCCTCCCACATTCTATTAACTAAAAAAAGATAATTACAGGTAGCTTTTGTAGGCATATTATAACAAGTATTGGTAAACAACTTGGAGCCACGTGAGTTTATTTATTTACTTACTTTTATTATTGTTATTTTTATATGTTTGGTTTAGTAAATGGCATGGAAAAGTGATGGAACCCTTGCCAATCGGTTTGAACGTTGGTTAGTCTTGACATGGTTAAGGGGAGCTCCACTTTTCTTTACTAATGATATACATGCCATTATTTAAATGGACTTAAACCGAAGGAATATGAAACAACCATTGTTTTTGGGAACAAGACTATGATGTTAAACCAATACTTATGGTATTATAACATATACCCGTCCATCGAACGGGTATAGAACTACTTACTATTGGGGTTGGTGGCTTAATGGGAGAAGCAAAACTTCTAGGAGTATCTAAGTCGGGAAGGTTCTCGATTCAAGTCTCACAAGCAGGGGAGGACCGACTGCCTCTCCAAGGGGGCAGCCGCCCACTTAAAATTTTGGTTTTTAGTGTTAAATGTACTTGAAAACCTTGAACGTCCCCCATGAAATTTTGGCATCGCACCCCTTAAAATAGCGAATAGTTGAAGAAATGATTAACAGAACTAAAAGAAAAAAAATGATAATTGTGTTAATCGGAAGTTTTCCGATCACACTACTACAATAATAAATTAATAAGCAATAGCCACCAAATTTTACTACGGGAAAAGACGGTATCAAATTTAGCTGCCTTTTTTCATCTAACAAGCGTACTTTCTCATGGTTTGGTAACAAATTAGTGGCAAATGAATTTTTTTTTTGTTTTTTTTTTTTGAGATTTAATTAGACAACATTTCCATAGGTTCTTTGATTTACGCTCCACCGCCCAACGCCTCGTGCTTAAATACCCTAGGGTTTCAACATCGATTCTGTTGTGGTGAGATCATTCAACATCAATTCAATAGGATTCTATGAGATCGTGCAATTGGAATCCTTCAACATCGATTCAATCGAACACCGTTCGTGCAATTGGAATCACTCAACATCGATTTTGAGATCATCACATACACTATAATACATCTATCAGATTCAATCGAAATCATTCATTCTGGAGATCAATCGGAATCATCATTCTGAGATCTGATTTCAATCGATTCTGCACTCTATTCACTCGGTACGTTGTGCTCGAACATCAAAGGCTGGCGGATTTCAATCGGTACGTCCTTATTCTTATCCATCTTCTAGCTTGTATATTAGGTTACGGATTTAGATTTTCTGAAAATTTTGTTGTACATTGTTACATTACATTGTTAATATGCTTTCGTTTAGTGTAACTGGTGCGAATTCATACACTTTGTGGTTAATTAGTGTGAATTTAGGGTGAATTTTAGACTCTGAAGGTTCTATAGTTTTGTGAGAGTGTATTTATATGTTGAATGTGTCTACTGTTGCATTAGGTTGCTGATTGTTGTTTATATGCGTTTTTAGTGTGATTAGTGGCGGTTTATATGAATTCTTGGTTAATTAGTTGTGAAATTAAGGCAAACCTAGACTCTGAAGGTTGATATAGTTGTTGTGTGCAAGCATAAATGAAATGAAAACAGAAATGGCTATGCATTCTAAGGTTAGTAGTGGACCTTTTTTCATAACATTTTATACGTTCTCATTCAATTATAGGAAATCCCCAATTTGAAATCCTAATGCTGCAGAGTACAACTAATGGAGAGAGGAATGATATCAGTGGACCGGTGGAGTGAAGGCAGTCAGGTCTATTTCCTAACTCATCTTCACGCAGATCACACCGTTGGTTTATCCCCTCGTTGGAACAAAGGCCCACTTTTCTGCTCTCGCATATCCGCCAGACTTTTTCACCACAAATTCCCCGGTTTCGACACTTGGTTGATTCGAAATCGGCCAATGGCACTCCTTATCTCTGCTTTCGTTGTCCACTAATTCGCAAACTACTGTTGAAGTTATGGCAATTGAAGCCAATCATTGCCCTGGTAACTGTTCCCAACTTTGTTTAATAATTGATGTGTTTTTATTTGTTCATTTTAGGGTTCTGTTTAGTGATACTGCATGCAATTGGGGTTAGGAACTTAAGATGTTGTTTATGCTAACTTATTTACTTAACATATTTGATGATATGGTTATGCTGTTTATGCTAACTTATTTACTTTAATGGTGCGTGTGTGTGTATTAATGTTACAGAGAGTGAGATATGCATATGTTGGTATTCCGTATTTTGAAGAAGGTACTTTCTTTTTCTTGGTCTTGGTCATGGGTGTATGTTTAGACTAGAGTGTATTGGAATGCTGAGAATCAATTCAAGATTGGGTGGTTGTTAGTGATTTGGTGCGTTTAAATGGCGGCTATTAATGGACCTTTGACTATGAGTTAGCTTTCTTTTAAATTTTTGGATTCTTCGTTACATATCTGACTTAGAAATATGTAGTATGACTTTGACTTATACACTCCTTTTATATGTTGATTTTTTTGTTGGCCTCTAATTGTCTTACTATAATCTTGAATCCTCAACTCTTACAGTATGGAGCTTATGGTCTTTTAGATTGTTTGTTTGGTATACAATATGTTAATTATGAATGTATGTATGTGTGTATGTGCGTCGATGCTAATTAAGTAATTATATGAGTTCATTGCAGGAACCGATGATGATCTCCCCCCGTCCCATCAAAACAGAATTCCAAGAGGTGGACACGTGGCAGGTAATGGAAGATCTGCAGTTATGGGTTCCGCACAATATCCTAGGATGTACGGGGATACCGATATGGAAGCCCAAATTCACCACCTTGAGCAAGAAGCATACAGTTCAGTTTTACGAGCCTTCAAAGCCCAAGCAGATGCAATCACTTGGGTATGCTTTGTCATTAATTCATTATATATGCATGAATTTTTTGTTGTTTTTAATCAGGCTTTTGTTAGATTAGCATTAAAACATATTTTTTTAGGAAAAGGAAGGTTTAATAACTGAGCTCAGGAAAGAATTGAGATTGTCAAATGAAGAACATAGAGAACTTTTGCTTAAAGTAAATTCAGATGACGTTATCCGGAGAATAAGGTAAATCAAGTATTGGTGATAACACATTAACAAGGTTTGTCATATTTATGATTACGGAGTTTTTTTTTTTCTGATTTTTGTGAGTGTTGTGTCATGAAAATAACAGGGAGTGGAGGCAGTCCAGTGGGCTTCAACCCGGGATGGTCAACCCTGGTCAAGCAGTACATGACCCATTACCGAGCCCATCTGTCTCAGCCTCTCAGGAAACCGTAAGAAGCAGAAGATGAACCCGCCAGGACATTCTCAATCGGCCACCACAACATGTACCTTTACCAACTCCATCTGCTAGAAGAGCACCTGTGACGGGGCCCAAAGGAAAAAACAAGAAATCCGTAAGCTTTCTTATTTTTTCTTATTTTTTAGCATTTATTTCTTATATAATTATATTATTACTTTACATCTCAAAAATGCTCAAAGTAAAGGTAATTTACCACCAACTTGTTTTTGTATAACTATATGAAAAATAGGGGTGTTCAAAAAGCTTGTAACTCGCTTGGAAAAAGCTCGGCTCGAAAAAAGCTCGGTTGTCAAGAACATTTTACGAGCCGAGCTCGACTTTTCAGCTCAATAAAATAAACAAGCCAAGCCGAGCTGGCCCGTTTAAGTTTGAGCTAGAGCTCAACCTGGCTCGACTCGGCTCAATTACAGCCCTAATAAAAAATGTGTGTAGGTAATTTCAAGGGCATTTTTTCACTTCTGTTTATAATTTCGTGGCAGATTTGGGTCAGCTAGTTACTCTTGCAAGCTTGTTACTTGATCCATATTACCGCACCATCAAGGGATTTCAGGTATGTTTTCATTCGAGACGTAGACTATGTATACATGTCTTGTCAGCTTAGTAAAAAAGTATTTTTAATCCCTATTTTTATATAGGCACTTATGGAAAAAGACTGTCTTGCGTTTGGACATCCGTTTTCATATTGTCTTGTCAACTGTGAGTGGTTTAGAATTACCTAGGCAGTCTTCAAGGAGCTCGTTAAGGAAAAACCCAATAGAGATTTGGTCTTCAAAGTAAATTTGTTGGGGCGGAAGTTGACCAAGAGATATAGAAAGAACATCGACGCCATCTTGAATAGCGTCGCTAAATGCCGCTAGAAGGTCGGCATCTTCACAACCTCCAAACCAGCACGTTTTGTAAATTGTGATCATCATGGATTTTTTTGTGGTATTTGAGAGTTATCTTGCAAGCTCAGGTTTAAAGAACAGTCTATTCTTGAAAGAAAGCCCACCCTTATACAAACACACACTTTTAGTTTGGATGTTTGGATTTGGATAATTTAATTTGAGTTATATGATGATTTGATTTGGATGTTTATTATGAGGACCATTGGATGTATAAATTTTTACATTTTAATGGAATGGCAACAAGTTATAATTGTTATGTTTTTATGAAATGGAATAGCCGAATGCAAATGGAATACCATAAATGGTAGCAAAACGGTGGCAAAATAGCGGTAGCAAAATGGTGATAAAACAAAATGTGGTAGCAAAAGGGTGACAAAAAGCGGTAGCAAAAAGGTGGCAAAATAGCGGTAGCAAAACGGTGACAAACAAAATGTGGTAGCAAAACGGTGACAAAAAGCGGTAGCAAAACGGTGGCAAATCAATGGTAGCAAAATCGGTAGCAAAAAATAAAACGGTAGCAAATAGGTGGCAATAGGGCATTTGCTACGTGTGCTTTTGCCACCGAGTTTTTGGTGGCAAAACGGTGGCAAAAGAGCAATTGCTACCGTTTTGCGACCGAAAATGTGGTAGCAAATACCTTATTCTCTAGTAGTCATTCAAGGTTGCAGACTTGCAGCAATGATTCAAAACTCTTACTGGTTCAGCACTTATTGGTTTAGACTGTTTGTTTCATGAGCAAAATGTCTGAATGGTTCAGACATTTGCCTCTAAATGGTTAACTATTATATTGAGTCTGAATTGTTAAAAGCTCTAATCTAAATTGGTTAGACATTTGCCTCTGAACGGTTAAGCATTATATTAACTCTTAGTGGTTCAGAATTTCTTACTCGTTCAGCACTTAATGGTTTAGACCTCTTACTAGTTCAGCACTTAACCATTCAGAAGTTGCCAAACGGCCCCTAAGTTTAATAGTACATCACGTGCGTTCGTTTAAAATTTGACCTCTTTTCATTACTTTTGTTTTTTTTTTTTTTTTTTTTTTTTTTTGGTAATCGGCGTAGAGACCATTTGTTGTTATATATGCTTATTTAATTAAAGTTCCATTCCTAATTTGTTATGTCATGTACATCATAACTACTAACAAAAAAATAAAGTGACATTACCAGCTTTACTAATCTTATTTAATATTTTGTGTTTTCTATTTTACTAGATATTCAAGAAAAAAACTGATTAAGAATTTAAATTATGAAAAGATGAGATTGCTCGTAAAAATAGTAAGTGACTAATACTAGCAATTGTAAAAGATCTTCCAATAAAATTTCTAGTTTTGTCACCGGATGTAATAGCTTTTAAGAATAAAGTGACTATATAGTTCTTGTATTTCTATTCCAATGAAGATTGACATATTTTTATAATATTTTTGAAATTTAATGTAGTTTTATCCTTTTGTTACGTGAACCGACCCGATTCGACCCCACTCGAATTGGGCCGAAGTTTTGTAGTATTTAGCATAAACAACTAACCCTTTTCCGGCCCCAATGAAAAAAATTTCCGCCTCCCATGAAAAAAGTTTTTGGGTCCAGCACCGCCTACAAGTCGTAAAATAATTAAATTTGCAATTAAAAAGAAAAAAACAATCAATTAATTAACTGAATCCAAACTAAAAGCAAATCAACAAAAGCATCACCCGATCGTTTGTACATCCCAAAAAGATAAGCCAATTCAAGCATCACTTCCGATGAGCTTTTTTTTTTTTCGGGTCCATTGTTGGAGGCATGCTGTCTTCTCATGTGCTTCCACAAATCTAGTCAGTACATCCCAAATTTACCCCCAGCTTGATTTATAAATTCAAAAACATTTGAAGCTCAAAATAAAGTATGAAGTTGGTAGTTCATAACATTGGTGAAGATCTTGAAAAAAAAAATTGTGTACGCCACCACTAGGCGTCCCCCACCGACCGGTAAATCACGTGTACGCCAATATGATGGAGATAAATCACATGTCTGGTGTAAATCAGGTGTTACCGAGGTTCCCCAGACTTGCGCAACAGATTTCCACTTCCTTACCACTGAAAATCATATGGCTCTAAGGATACCGTTAGTTTAGATGTTGAGTCACGTTGAATTTTGATCTTAGGGGTATAATGAGAAGAAGAATCTGTTGATGTTTCTGTTTGACCACTTCTACTATTCTTCTCAACGAGTCTAACTCCAAAACCATCATTGTAGCAACCTAGACCTTGTATACGCAAATGACTTTCATTTTTGAGAGAAACCGCGTTGTGTGTTTGATACCACCAAGTAGTGTGTCTTAATGAACCAAACGAAACATACCACACCAATGTATGACGACCACCATCACTCTCCTCCCAAACCCCATCATCTTCGAAATCCATACCACTTTCCAGCTTCATACTTATATCACACCCCATCATGTCGAAGGCATATGGAGTAACAAAGCACATTAAGAAACCAGTGAAGTCATTACACCAATTCTCTGGAAGTTCCAATCTACAACTACCTCCTCTACGCAAAAGAGGTGTAAACCCCTTTGGAATCTTAAGGTCACGAAGTTTTAGATGCATACAACCATTTTCAATACTTGTTCCCTAATTCATTAACACAAATTAATTATATTCTAATTACCATTAACATGGTCGATATACATAGAACTAATTTGATTTTCAAAACGAGAGATACCTTAAGCATGGATTGTAGTAATTTGTCACTCCACCCAACTTCAACTGGAAGTGAGACTTGACATAAGTGTTTACATTTTGTGCTAAAATCTTTGACAAGTGTAAGTGACCTGCATTGATTTGCTGTAAAAATAGCTAAACTTGATGGGAGCTCGGGCAATTCAAGAAGATTGTCACACCATGACACGTCGAGACTTTTGAGTCGTGTAAGTTGCGAGAAGTTGAAATCCAGTCGTGAAAAATCGTTAAAACGTAGATTTAACTCTTGTAAGTTGGATAATTCACCAATACCATATGGTATATCTCCATCTTTTAGATCACAAAATGTTATTCGTAGAACCTTTATGTTTTTCATCTGACTAATTGTTGGAAGCCTTAGCTTGGAACAATTTGATACCTCTAAGTGTTCAAGACTTGTATGATTTCTAAATGATGGGTGAATCTCTTCCAACTCCCGACAATCACTGAGAATCAACCTTTTAAGACGTGGGAGTCCATCAAAATCTGGTGTGCTAATTAGCTCCAGCAGGTGATCAAGGTCAAGCACTTCTAACTGTGGTAGATGCTACAAACAGACAAGTTAATATATACGAGTTTATAAGAATTGATATGATCTAATAAATAAGTTATATCTTCCGGTGGGAAATCAAACAAATTGTAGCTAAGTTACGAATAGTTGTATTGTTTGATTTTAGTTCCTGACTTGAGTTTTGCATTATTAGTTTTGATATCAAGAAAATTCAGAAGTTAAACAACAATGAGAGTGGCTTCGGTTTCATTATTTTATTTTTTAATACTAAAAAAGCTAATTTATACTTGATGGGTTTTGTTAAAAATGTATATATAAATACAATTTTATACTTATGTTTTATCAAGTTTATACTTAATATATTTCTAATTATTTTATTTGTTATATGCTGAACTTAATTGGATGATGGACTTGCACCCGGATGGGCTTGTGGACACTTGGGATGTAGCAGATAGGATAGCTTGTAGCAAGGTATTGGTTGGGCTTGGGATGTAGCAGATAGAAATACTTTGTGTTTCCTTGAATGTATATAGTAGAACTTAAGTTTATTTATTTATTCCGATGATTGTGTTAACAGACCAAATGCGTGTAGCCATTCTCAAACAGTGGTCATTTGTCGAAAATGTCAA
Source organism: Helianthus tuberosus (assembly GCA_030545235.1). NCBI lineage: Eukaryota > Viridiplantae > Streptophyta > Magnoliopsida > Asterales > Asteraceae > Helianthus > Helianthus tuberosus. The sequence goes on from CM060374.1 coordinate 147,170,505, forward strand.
ACCGTGTTAATGCCAGTCCGCGGTTCGCTAGCGATTGATCGAGGAACCTGTATGGTTGGTGGGTCATATAACACAAACAATGTTGATCTTCATAGGAATTGACCGTGTAACTTGGCCGACATCTTCTGTGTATATAATTATATTTCATGAAACTTGCCTCTTTTATCCCTGATAGCTTGCCGCTTTAAGCAGAATTTGGACAATTGGTAACATTTTAGACACTTCTCTGTTGTTTTAATTCATTCAGAGGTATATTATATGCATGGTTTTCACTGGGTATTGCTTATGACTGGGTATTACTTATTCAGTACATTTGTTTTTTGTTTAATAGTGATGCATTTGGTGAAGACAATGTTGGCCTTCCCACCAAGATACGTGGTATATCAGAGGTGTGTATTGTATAAGTTCTTCATATTACAACTTTTTTAAATAACAGGCTGCCCATGTATGCAATTTACCTATGTTGCCCGTTTTTGAATGCAGTGTACGCGTTATGTGTTTAGAAATTGGACTTTTCTATTATGATGCCATTGTTTTGGATGAAGTTCACTATCCAAGTGACATATCTTGGGGTGCCGTTTGGGAAGAAGTAGTGTGTTTTTCCGTGCATTCATCTAATATTTAATAGGAGTAGGTTGAGTGTAATCTAATTATGTGGTCAATAAAAAGGAAAATCGATAAAATGCGTTTTTCGTTTTACATTATATCAATTAGAAAGTAATCGTAACACATAAATTTTTTTAAATAAAGGTCATCCTTAGATCCTACAGATAGTTTTGTTAAGGCTTATTGGCCTGTAATAATCCCACCTACACCTTTTTGGCCAATAATAATCCCACCTCAGAATATTCCCCACACCAGTCCCATTTTTCAGATTTTTGGCCCACACTAGTCCCCAGTTAAAAATCCCTAACTCAGTTAGTAAAATGGCTGATGTGGCAGATGATGTGTTAAAAACTGATTATGTGGCAGATATGTGGCAGATGATGTGTTAAAAACTGATTACCTGTAATAATCCCACCTACACCTTTTTGGCCAATAATAATCCCACCTACACCTTTTTGGCCAATAATAATCCCACATCAGCCATTTTACTAACTGAGTTAGGGATTTTTAACTGGGGACCAGTGTGGGCCAAAAATCTGAAAAATGGGACTGGTGTGGGGAATATTCTGAGGTGGGATTATTATTGGCCAAAAAGGTGTAGGTGGGATTATTACAGGCCAATTTGCCTTTTGTTAATTATATAATTGGATTAACGTATTATGTCAAACGGGTTGCATCGCATGGCTTTCCTACTAGTGTGTGTATATATATAGCTTTTTTACTAATATTATGTATGCTGTTTAGGTGTGGAACTTGCAATCCCAAGTGGAAAAGTTAAATAAATGATTCGAAGAGGCGCAACAATCCCACACGGAAGTGTTGCAACACAAATGAGAGAAGATATGAAACGACAAATAACCGAGTTGGATGAAGCAGTTTGGTAATCCTAGCAATCCTCCACCATAGTTTAGTTTTGTTTGTTGTCTTTTGCGGTTGAACTTGTAATTTAACAACCGTGACATATTTTGTTGTTGAACCTACAATTTGACAACCGTTTTGTATTTTGTGTATGAACTTTCAGTTCTATAATCGTGTCGCATTTAGGATTTTTATTAGATTTTTTTTCTGTATTTTTAGCAGAAAAAATCTGGATTTTTTAGTTTTTTTTATTAAAAAGTTTTTCGTCGGAAACTAGTAGGAAGAGAAATTAGAAAATCTGGTCGGAAAACCGTGGAAAGGTTATGGTCGGAAAACAGTAGGTACACGGTGGTCGGAAAGCTGTAGGAACCTTTTGGTCGGAAAATAGTAGAAAAACGGTGGTCGGAAAATAATAGGAAAACGGCGGTCGGAAAGCTGTAGGAAATTGTGTTCGGGACCTTGTCGGAAATAGTAACTTCTTTTTTTTGTCGAAAATTTGTCGCCAATTTAGTCGGATACTTGTCGGAAATTTTTCCTACAAGGCTTTTTCCGACTAACGTATTTCTGTCGGAAATTGGTCGGAAACGCCGTTTTCCGACAGTTTTCCGACAAAAACCTTGGTCGGAAACAAGACAGTTTTTTAGTAGTGTTAGAAGGTTACAACGCAAACTGATAGAATCATATTGCTGATTTGATCAGTATCTTGTAGCCCTAAGTGAAGGCTGCAATCCGGTCAAAGTTATACGCACCCCAGGGTGAGATTGTTCCTTTCCTAAATTTTACTTTCTTGTGACAGTTTAATTATTGTGTTAAGACATTTTCTATTGTCGGTTAGTCAGACCGGTGGTTGATCGAGTCTCTGTGTTCTATTTGTTGCATAGTTGTTGATCTTGTTTGTGCATCTTGACTCTATAGTTGGTTGTTTGTTGTTTCTGACATTTATTTTGTCTAATTGTTTTCTTGTTTTTGATTATTGCATTTGTGTGGTGAAGTCTATGTCTAGGGGCTCCCTTGATAAGGTTTGCGGTGGCACTTTTGAGTGATGAACCACTGATCGGATACTCTGACTTGGCTTCGCCATTTGTGGTGTGTTTTTAGTTCCGTTGATTATAGTGATACTATTGATTGTTAATTCTTGTGTATTATTTGGTGTGTAAACAAACATGGTAGATGATATTGTTGAGACTGGTGGTAATAGTAATCCTCCTGCTGAGATTCTTGTTAATAAGTTGGATGCAAGTGATCCATTATACTTGTATCTATTAAAATCTAGTAATCTTACTGTAGGTCCACCCGGAAATCACTATGGATGATATGGGTGTGGCGAAATCAGTGATTTCGTCACACTTGTTTTCATCCATAGTGATTTCGTCCAAGGTTCAGTATAAATACCCAAGCATGTTTCATAGTTTAGTTTATGAGAGCATAGAGAAACCAGAGAGTTTATCGTCAAACATTGTGTGTATATGTTTGATATTGTTCTCGTCCTTTTAATCCAAGTGAATCTTTGATTATTTGTTGTGTTATCCATTTTACATTGTTTGGTTTGCACCTTCACGGGGATTCCGCACCCGCGATTGTGTTCGTGATAAACAAGGATAGGTTACGTATCGGATCCACCGAGAAAAACGGACCTACACTTACCTTGTTTCTTTTAAAATGAAAGGGGCTAAGAGTTATACAGTTTGGTCTAATGCAATGCAATTACCTATACAAGTTAAAAATAAACGAGGTTTTATAGAAAAAACTTGTGTAAAATCTAAAATGGTACCAGTATTTATTGACTTCACCTGTATTTATTGTAATTCTCTAATTTTATAAAATATAGAGTTTCATGAGCTATCCTAATATTATAAAATGGCACCAATATTTATTGTAATTTTCTAATTTTCATATTAGTGAAAAAAGAAACCAGTGGATTAAAATACGTTGAGTAAAGATCCTATACAAATAAGCTTATCGTACAAAAAGTACGAAAGAAGTGGAAAGGTAAAAAATGTGGTGACAGTTCCGTAATTACCAAATTACTATACAAGTGCATCAAAGAACATCAAATTCAAAATTACTCTACAAGTGTATCATAATTACTCTAGTAATTGATCAAAATAACATAACATAAACAATTACTCTACAAGTTCATCAAACAACATACAATTACAAGTGCATCATAACTACTCTACGAGTTTATTATTAATACATTACTAGTTATTCAAAATTACTCTACAAATGCATCATAATTACTCTACTAGTTTATCAAAATAACATAACATACACAATTACTCTACAAAGTTCATCAAACAACATATAATTCCAAAATTACCTATTCAAGTGTATCATAATTACTCTTTCAGTTCATTATTATTATTCTACAAGTGCATCATAATTACCCTAACAGTTCATCAAAAAAATAATATAAAAATAACAGACACATTTACTCTACAAGTTCATCAAACAACATAAAATTCAAAATTACTCTACCGGGATATCAAACAATATAAAATTCAAAATTACTCTACATGTGTATCATAATTACTCTAATGGTTTATTAAGATAATTAATATGCGGATAAAATACTTACTCTACGAATAAATAATCACGAAAATGTCACCGTGTTTTTTTTTTCACTCTATTTGTATGTTTTGTACAATAAGTTTATTTTTACTTGATCTTTTGTCAAAATATGTATCAAGGCACCATAGGTTAGTTTTTAAAAAAGAAATGTTTATACATCTTTGGTAGTTTCTACTTTTCATTTATAACTAAACTGTTTATTTATAACAAACTAAAAAAATTCAGATGTTGTATATGATTATGTATAAAGTTTTCCATTGTTAAAAAAAAAAAGCTAAAAATACTTTAAGCAAAAAACTATAACGAATTACCTTATAACCCTTCCAAAGTTCTTTTTGATTGCTTTCAGTCAATTTTAGAACAGCAAGCTTCATTGGTTGAAAATTGCATGGAAATGGACTGGCAGGATAATTGTACCAGTTAATATATTGCAATTCATTTGAAAGAAAATTAGCCCCTTCGACGTTCTCGAGATCATAATCGTGACCATCGGTAATCACACTAAGCAACCTTAGTTTCTTCATCTTTGACACAATCTTACATAAGCGTGACGTATCATCATCTTCACCACCAAATTGATAGATTATGGCTTCAGTCTTGTCATATTCCTAAAATGAAGCAGGAAACAATGCGTGGATTGAGAATCATTTAGTAAACATATAACATAATGTATGTTTTATAAAAGGTTAATCTTTACCATTCTTTCATCCTTAAAGCACAATTCTTTAATTTCTTTTTTTATCCAGAGTCTACTATGTTTTTCAGGATTGTTCGGATGTTCCTCTCTGACAATGTAGTGTCCCATTTCTTCAAGTACATCATGCATATCAATGATGTCATTCACAATTGTTATAAGAGCTTTTTGTATTAACACCTTCATCCCAATCTTAGGGTGAAAACCAGAAGCTTCAAGTATCTGAACTACCTTATCCGCGTTCCACCGTCTAAAGAAACATGCAATATCTAAGAATAACTCTTTCTCATAAGATTCAAGTCCATCGTAACTAGTTTTGATTATGTTCATGACATTTGGATTTGGGATGTCTTTTAGCTTTTCCAAGGCACTAATCCACTCGTTCTTATTTTTGTCATACAGAAAAGAACCTAAAACTTTAAGTGACAAGGGGTGCCCAGAAGCATAAGATACTGCACGTAGAGAAAATTTATCATAATCTTCTATAGGTTCTTTTTCATTATATGCATGCCTTTTAAATAGTTGAGTAGCATCATCATTTGATAATAATGTGATAGGATAGACGTGGTCTACCCTGTGGGTTCTTAGCAAATGTTCATCTCTAGTTGTGATTATTATTCTACTCCCACTACCAAACCAATTATGTTTTCCAGCTAACGCCTCGAGTTGGCCAAGTTCATCGACATCATCAAGAACTACCAACACTTTTCTATGACATAACATACTTTTCATCTTGTGTTTTCCTTCGATAACACTACCTACGTTCACTTCTTTCTTGAAAAGAGATGATAAAATATTCTCTTGTAGTTTCTTTAAGCCATGCTTGCTTGTATCCTCTCTAACATTCTCCAAAATACAGTGACCTTGAAAATGTTGAGACATTTTCATATAAACGGAAGTAGCAAGAGTAGTCTTACCACCGCCCCCAACCCCCCATATCCCAACCATACGCACACCACCTGATCCAATGTCTAGTAATGATTTCAAATCTTGGAAGCGAGTCCTCATTCCAACAAGACATTCATCTACACATGAATCTAACGCGAAGAGCCTATCCAAAATTGTATCGACAACTTTTGTGATGAATTGTGATTCATGCCTGCATATTCAATATATGGATAATTTATTATATCCACAAACTAAAGAGAATTGAGTTGTAAATTTGAGATATTTAACTGAATAAAGATAATCACGAATTTAAAATTAATGTACATAAATAAATAATTAACTTATGGATGCACTAATACGGTGAAGTCACCTAATCAATCCATCTAAATGGATAACCTTTTCAGTCTACATATACTATGCAAGTAGGATATCCTTAGCCTAGCTTATATATATATATACATTAATATATACATGGAAGGGTTTAGATAAGAACGCTAAATTTCGCGAGAACCATGAGAACGAATGAAAAAACTGTAAAAACTTGGTCAAAAACATTTCAAATTCAGAATTTATAGGGTTAGGGTAAAATGAAAATTTATACGAGCTGTGAGAACTTAGAGAACTCGTTCTTACGAAAGATTTTTTCAAAATTTTTTTTACGAAAAATCCTAAAAAAATAACTTTTCCAAAACAAAAACAAAACTAGATTTTTTTTTTCATTTACGGCAGCTGTAAATGCTGTAAAAAGTGATGCCATGTTTATTTTATCACCTTTTTACAGTTGCTGTAAGGGACCGAAAAACACCATTTCGATTTTTTTTTTATTTTTTTACGATAATCTTTTTAAGCATTTTAATTTAGGGTTGTTAAAAAAATTGGCTTTACAAAGGATCGAGCTCTTCACCTCCACTCTTAACTCCAACAGCTTTACAAGCTAATGAATATAAAAATGAATTTGTATTTTCATGCACACAATATAATATAAAGTAGAAATTGTTTTTTTAAATGAAAACTAGTGGGTTACCACCAGGCACCCACGCTCCGCGGCGGGTTCAAACGTAGACAAAAATAAGTAAATTGCGAGTGTTAAAGTTCTTTGATGTTTTAGTTAAGAGGCTAAACATGTCATTATTAAGGTTTAGGGGCTAAAGTTGTTCACTATTAAAATTGAGAGGCTAAACATGTTAATAAGTTTTAGGGCTAACGTTGTTTATTATTAAAGCTGAAGAGCTAAAATCCTTTTAGTTAATAGGCTAAATATGTCATTATTAAAGTTGAGGGGCCAGTTGGTTGATGTGACAAAATAGCATATTTATAGTATTATATAATTTGACTAACACGCCCATTATCGAGGATTCAATGTAAAGGATCACTTCCAGGGTCGGATTGACAGTTCTGTTAAGGGGGCGGTCGCTCCCCCTGAATTTTTTTAGTGTAATATAGGTGTTAAAATCATGATCGCCCCATAAAATTTTATAATCACACCCCTTGAACTTTTGAAACCAAAAGAAATGTGAAAGTTAACAACTGAACTTTCTGGTGGACGTGGCGGAGCTGTGACGGGAGACGGTGGTTAACGATAGAGAAGAAGATGACACCAAAATCAAAGAAAAGTTCACAAACATCCAGTATTAATGTTTATTATTTTATACTTGGGTGAAGTGTGCATTATAGCATATAGTTTTAACTAGTCTGACCAACTTATAAGTCTATATACATTTTCTAATTGTGAACTTCTCTATATAGATTGAGGGCTTGTTTGTTTTTATTGAAAAGATGTTTCTGGCCACTTTTGTCTGCGTCGCACAGATCACAAGCAGACCTTTTGTTTCGCAGAGTGTTTGTTTTTCAGAAGACATTTCATTTAAAAACATCTGCGTGTCCTCTTATTCCAGCAGATGTGGACTTGCTATTTCATACCACTTCCAAACCCTAGTTATCCTTCCCTTCTCACAAATCGCCTCTCACCCCTCTCCTCCTCCAACATCTGACTCCACCTCTCACCTCCACCAACAGCCGCCACCTCCACCTCTCTCTTCTACCCCATAGCCGCCTCCTCCACCCCATAGCCGCAACCTCCACCTCTCACCTCCACGAACAACGCCGACTCTCACCCATCTCCTCCACCCCACAACCGCCGCCTCCACCCTCTCCTCCATCCCACAACCGCCTACAGATGTTAAAAAAACAAACAGTCTTCTTCTTGCAGACTTGAGAGGTTTGTTCCACATCTTCTACTACAGATGTCTGCATATGTGGTTCTTACGGCTATAAGATTAAGATTCCAATTCAAATTTTTGTAATTATTAACTTGTTGTTTCTTACTGCTATAAGATTAAGAATAATAATCAAAATAATATATAAGAATAAAGGTTATGGGGTTATTATTTTTAAGAACAGTAATTACGGCTATAAGATTAAGAATAGTAATCAAAATAATATATAAGAATAAAGGTTATGGGGTTACTATTTTTAAGAATAGTAATCCCAAATAATGATATAAGAGTCTAGATTATGGGGTAATTATTTATTAGGGTAAGTGTGTTAGTGTGTATTTTGTTAATGTTTGTTGAAACTTCTTGCAAGATTAATATTAGATTATTGAAACTTGTTTGTTAACGTTTACTTTAAGGAATGTCAATATCATTGAGCTATTTCTAAAACTTATTATTAAATTAATTATTAGATTATTGAATTAAATATTAGTTTTAGCCGACGCAACAAGTTTTACCTGACCCGATCCAAACAGGAACAATTTTTTTAATATTCCACGATAGATAACTAACCCTAAAAATTCCGCCCCCATGCAAAATATTCTTGGGTCCGCCACACTTTTGATTTTAAACAAAGATCTAGCTTGGGTTATTTACACATGACTATCAAATATAACTGAAAACTTCTAATATCAAATGTAATTAATTGTAAAACACATTAATTAACGGTACGCAAATAATTCAGATAAAAAAAGTTTACCCATTGGCAATGTTCTTGAGCTCCCATCCAGCGATGCTACTCACATCAACAAGTGCTTTTCTCCATATTTCAGCTTTGGTGACGTTCAACACCTCTTGTTTGGAAAACGCTTCTCCAAATTTCCTTTTCTGATTTCTCACATCTGTAGGTTCCACATCATAAAATATTGGTATAACAATTAGCTCTCCCTCATCCTTACATTTCATAATATGCGCAAGTTCTTCTAAACACCATGAAGAATCTGCATAGTTTTTGGAGAATACTATGACAGCAATTTGTGATTCTTCGATAGCCTCGAAGAGGGATTGATTGATGGATTCACCTCGTGGAAGTGTTTCATCGTCCTTGTAAACACGGATAAGGTGTTGTTTAAGAGCAGAATATAGATGATCAACAAATGTCTTGCGGGTATCTTCTCCTCTAAAACTAAGAAATACATCATATTTGCACGAACGAGAAGAAGAGGCGGGTGCAGAGTGAGAAGAAGATGGTGAACATGCCATTGATGTATTTAGAATCTGTAGAGTAATATGAAACCAATTTAAATGAAGATTAATGTGGGTTGTATTGTTTTTATTGTTTTTATCTACTCAAATGAGATGTATATAAAGAGAAGCATGATTTTATCACATTATATGGCTAGGAAATTTCCTCTTACCTTTTTCATAATATAAGAACACAATATTAAAAATATATATAAACAAAAATATCTTGTGAAACTTTAAAGGAAAGTGCTTAATAAATTCAAAGACACTATCATTTCTCAAGGGTCCACATGATAATTATTTGCCCACTAAAATAAGTATTTTATACCATACTATTATTTTATACCTTTTATATAGAATTATTTATACAACATTTTTTTTTCTCATACTAGTAGTAAAACCTGTGTGCAAATACGGATGGTTTTTAGAAAACCATGCATAATACATTTTAATAGAAAGTATAGATAGGTATATAGATATTGTATCAAAATGTGTTATCTATTGTAGATAGGAAAATTGGTTTTTAATAAACCAACCTTTGTCCCGTTGGTAAATAATAATCTTACCTACGTAATTAGTATACAATAATCCTACCTATCAACATGTTGGTACTCAATGAACTTTCGTTAATTTTTTTTAACTGAAGTTAGTTTTTAAGTTTTATTTATTACACAAACAGTCCCTGTAGTTGTAATTTATTAGTTTTAACTATTTTATAAAACAAAAAAACCTCAAGAACAATTACTAGTTTTAAGTTGTCAACACTTTGATTCCCCATATGAACCCTAGATTGGAACCCGCCCCCAAATCGGTCGAAAGAATCAAGAGTGATTGAAATTTGTTTGGGGCTTTTATACCATAATATACAGTGATCACATAATATACAGTGATCACATATTGACACCGGCAAAGGGGGGAAATCATCAAAATAACTAAAATAAAATAACAAAAATTAATCGAAGTGAACACAATTCAGATATCTTAGAAACCCAATTAGTCAGAAAAAAATAAATAAAATCCACGGCATAACAGAGATACATATAGATATATATACAGAGAGAGATATAGAGAGAGAGAGAGTGGATCTGACCTTGTGACGAGGATGACGATGACAGTCACGACGGTGTGAGGGGCGGTGTTGTCACTGGGTTGATCGGGAAGGAGTAGTCAAGGGTGGTGGGTAGAGTATACAAAGACTTGAAGGTGGGGGGAGACTTGGAAGGATCAATGAAATGAAAGATGGGTAGTTAAAAGAAATCAGCGGCAGAGGTATAAATTAATATAGCCTATATGAAAATTAGGAGGTAACCAAGAAATATCCCATCTAGTTCCACTTGCTGATTTATTTATATGAAAATTAAATTAATAATAGAATAATAGGACTGATTCCATTATTCCAATATTCCATATGCCATCAGCAACTTGTCAATGTCTATTACACTTGATTTAGAATTATAAACAATATTTATTATCACCTTTTGATTAATTAAACCTTAAAATATCTAAGTTGTTCCAAGATATATAATTTCGTTTACTCGTATATAGGGCTGCAAACAAACCTTATTTAGGCGTTAACTTAATTTGATACAAACTTTGTCGATTATATTTAGGCGTTAATGGCTCCTAAACAAGCATCCGGATGGCAAAAAGTCAAAAGAGGAAACGACAAGATGAATTGGTACTTTTGTCGCACTATAATTCTCAAAAGAAAAGAAAATGTAAAGTGTTAAGATTGAACATGCACTCAGAGTTGATTATGTGAGCGGTTTTTTTTTAACCATTTAAAAAAAACCCATGTAAATCATAACTCTACTAAACGCTCATAGCGTTTATTTCTGCTATTTGCTTTGCAAGGAGACGTGTGAACTTTCATAAGACACGAACTTGATACGAAATTCAGAGGTTTCGGGTTTAGCTTAAATAGGTCCAGTCATTTCTAATTGAACCTGCAAATAATTCAAGTTCTGGCCAATGTAAATTACCAACCAGGGCTCAAAGCCGTAAAGAAGCTCAATTTCAAGATCCAGTCTGCAGTGTCAGAAAAATGTTACAAGGCCCCACAAGCCAATTACAACATAAACCCTAAATTCTAACTTAAAGCGAGTAAAATTGTGAATAGAGGTATTCTCTAATCTTGTAATACTCCTCACATAACGGACCTTCGATAACTATTTGTTGGATAGCAGCAGCACCACCCTACACGATACAAATGAAAATTAAGAAGGTGAATTGGCTCATAATATATAAATATATATATATAACTGATGCATAAAAACACCAGCCGTGGTATAAGAAAAAAAAAAACTAGGACAGTCTCTTCCAAGTTAACATCACTAATATCCGTTTTGACCCGTTACTCAATCCACCCGACCCACTCATTTTACCAACTTTAATTAATATTCTTAATACACACCTTCTGACTAGCATCGCCGACTTTCCTCAGTGTCACGTACTCACCACATCGTAAGGCCCCGCCGGAAAATTCTACCTGAAATGGTTTATTCGATATACGACGCATAACATGAACCACCATTATGAACGGTACTCAGAAAGGTGTAACTTGGAAAGATGTTATGAGATGGAATTGATTTCACTGCAAGAAAAAGAGAAGATATTACCTGAATACCCTTTCCGGAGAGAAACTGCTTAAAGTCTGCCATTTTTAGATCACCGACAAGTACCGATTTGTGAGGAGCTGTTGTTGAAAGGGGGAGTGAAGACAACGTGCCACTCTCTGTTTTCTCGATCTCAGAATCAATCCATGCTATTTCATAATCTCCAAGCTTTAGTGAAAACAGGTCAAAATGCATAATTTTTATTATCAGATATGATCACTAAAACTATATTATCCTAATAATAGCCTAACCTTCTTAAAAAGAACATTGCTCATCAGTTTCTCAGAGAGTTGCACCTATTTCCACAACAACAACAAACCAATCAAATGTGGATTTGACGATAAATCGTGCAAAACATCCTATTAAACTTTTTATGTACCTTATATGCACACAAATCTGATGTGACATCAATTGTTTCTTCAATTTGAGGAGCATATACATGAGAACAGACATGTTTCAGACAATGTTGCTTCAGATGTTCAGTGGCCTCTGCGGATCCATGCACCAGCACCTAATAAAGAAGACTTTAATATCTTAACAGTTCAACAATAATTGCAGAAAATAATTTGCTAGAAAAAAAAAGAAGAAAATTCATACAAGTTTCAAAGGGGCAACATGAGAAAGAATTGATTTGATTGATCGACCATCAGACCGTCCTTCAAAATCCATGTAAACCAATGAGCATTTGACTTAGACCTGAGGCAGACAAAATACTTATATAATAAGATAATTAATAAACATAAGTTGAATAATAATTTATGGCAAAAGTCAATTTATCATTGCCTGCAAAATAATTTCTTGCTGGTAAAATTCATGTGAAGGAACTTACAGTAAGTTCAGAAGATACGACTTTTGATGGGGTTGTATCAAGCATCAAACTAGCAGTGTTTTCATCGAGTTTTCATTCAAGATCTCCACCCACCTAATCTCATCAAAGTAAACGTATATTACAAACCATAAAAGAGGTAACTTTACATACATGAAATTAAATCGAACTTACAGGCATAGATCCCATGTCCATATCTTCATCCTTGATTACATAATCATCGGGATTAATTACTTCACCAAAATCATCCCATTCTGAGGTGTTATCATAAAATGGGAACATTGGGCAACGCTCGAAGGTGGAACAAATCCATCTATTAATACATCACGATATGCTTCCCCGCGCACCCCACCAGCTGCAATAAACAATTGTCGTCCAATAAATAAAATTAAATAAAAAAACAGATCACGTTTGCAGTAAGTTGAAAGGAAAGACAACACCAAATCTAAAACTCTATTAAAAAAACTTAGATTAATATTTCAACAATTGTTTAGAACGGACGTATGCACCAGTTACCTCTTCACGTGAGGTATGGCTATCTTTAGAGCGGGTGTATACCAGTTACCTCTTCTCATGAATTTACTTTAAAAAATCAGCTGCTCAGAATCACCATGAAGGGTGATGAGAAATCTGCTGACTATCTAAGTCGGGCACAAGAATACGCACTGCCTTGGCTAATATCGGATAACCGATGAAAGATAAGGATCTTGTTATGCTTACCCTTGCAGGGCTTCGTGAAGAATATAATGGCCTCAAGGCCAATCTTTTGGCCCATTCAACGAGCTCCATGGGTTGTTAAGTGATCATGATTACCTGATTACAAGGATGTTGGCAGCCAATACACAGGTTCCACAAGCATTTTTAGCGGTTGCCACACCAACACAGCAGCCTCTCTCGGCTGCCACTACACCTCCACAGCAGCCAACCTTGACTATATTCAGCAACAACTTCATAATCTTCAACTCATGGCCTCTCAGTTAGGATATCAACTCAATCCTGTTACTTCACCACGCCTGCAAGCTTTCTTTGGCTCTCGGTCTTTCAACAACAACTGAGGCAACCGTGGCTCTCGTGGCTCTTCGCGTGGTAACTTCCGTGCAACTTCAAATTCTCGTAATCGGGACAATAGTGGCACCCGACAATTCTCTTGGGTTTCCACTCAAAATACGGTGTATGGTCGTTGTAACCGTTGTGGCATAGGTCATCTACCTTCTCAGTGCCCAAATCAACCGAATCAATCTCGTGCACAGGTCAATTATGCTACTTACTCGGATGCTGCCTCACAATCAGGCTCCTCTTGGAAACCCGACACTTGAGCTAATCACCATGCCACTCCAGATCTATCTGGCATTGACAACTCCGAGGCTTATTACAATGGAGCTCATCATTTTTGAAAAATTAAAAAGCAAAACAATGACTTTCTACTGGTTGAACAGGTTATTCGTTGCTACAACGGTACAACCAGTAAAATAATGTAACTTTGTTGCTAAAATCAGTTATAAAAGAAAAAATGATTTCTAATCTGTACCTAATGTAAGGAGACGTAAGGTCGGTTGCTAAAATTGCTAAAATCAAGAAAAAGTACGAAGTTCATTTCGATGTCTTGCAGTTAGCCCTAGCTAATAATCTCATATTTAACGCTTTATCCATCGATTATCTTCAAACAAAGGCCTCGAAATGGTAACACAAAATCAGCAGCAAAATAAAGAAAAAAAGATAAAATTACCATCAACTTTTGCATGGCCATCAATGAGCATTGGGTCAGTTTTACTGACATCAGCACCGACCACAGCTTTCAATTCCTCTTCTTTAACAAGAGTGGCTTTTAAAGCCTCCTCTTTTTTAATCTTTTCTTGCTCTTCTTCATACGCAGCTAACTCGTCCCCAACCAATGGCACTCTTTTCGATAGGGTTACTTTTACCGCTTTAGGAGGTGGATCTGATTGAAGCATTCTTGCACACGTACCAAACTAAAAAATACAACTGTAAGTGATGAAATCATGTTTCTTGTGAAAGATAAAACCAACCAAGTATTTGACTTTAAACACAAAAGATTAAAATTGCAGAACGTACCTGGCCCCTTTCGGTAAAAAGAACAAGATTTCTTACATCAGCAGCCCATTCTACATATATGTCATGTGAAAATCCCACTTCTAAACTGGCCATAGAAGCTAAAACAATCTAAAAAAGTAATGCGGTCAATATCGCGATAAATGTAATTAAATAACGAAAGTGTATTAAACTTGTTACCTTTGGGCCCTCTGGCGCATTTTCTAGTTCACTCTTGTTGATCAAAAGAGTAACATGCCTGCAAACAAATATATAAACTCCGATCAAATTCATATCGATATAAGCTGGTAGAGAATTAGACCAAATAAAAAGCTAATACTTTAGAAGGAAGGCATTATCACGAGTGTGCTCAAAGGACTTTGCTATCGAATCACTCATCCATTCAAGGAAACTCTTGACATAATCAATTGTGCTTGATGACATATATGTGAGAAAGAAGATGTGATAGGTCAAATGATGTTGTTCCCAATACTGCAACATTTAAAAAAACACAATTAAAAATAAAAAGTAGAATGGATATCAAAAACTTCAAAATGCACATGAGCAAAAACCTTTTTATGCAGACTAACCTGTTCGAGTATCAAAAGCAGTTCCAGTACGCGTCCAGCACTATCCACAGGCAACAATACATTCCCATTGGCTCTTCGAGTGTTTAATATAGCCTCTAAATTTCAAAACAAATTCACACAAAAATATGATTGTTATAAAAATCGACTTGCCTATGTTAGTCAGACTGCATATTTCAGTAAAAAAAATACCTAAAAACTCCTGATCTCGTTGATGTCTAGAAGGCTGATTACTCAAAGCATTATATGCATCTGTTATAAGAACTGCAGGACGAACAAAAGACTCCAAAACTGTTCCATTTAAATGCCTGAAGAAAAAATCAGCAATTAAGAACATTATGCATCGGGAAGTGTAATTCAATATATTTGCAGTTGGTATAGGGAATACCTCTCTTTGCGATGATTAAAGTCAACAGCATATATAACATCTTCTCCATCTTTAGTTATTTTCCAAACAGTGCCTCCCAAGAGATGACCAGCAACATGAGGTGCAATCACAATACCCTCACCTTTCCTTGAAATAAGTTCATTGAATCAATAAAATAAATGTAAAGTGGACTTAAAACTGAATGATGAGTAAGAAAAATTCTCACCGGATAAATGACAATTCTGAGAGTAGGTTAATCTTGTCATATTTTGGAAAGCAGAATCAATATCATCCAATGTGAACAAATCAAACTCCGATACTTGCTGCAGATATATGGATACAGTTAGAAACACAGTTATCATAGTTCACATTTATATCAAATCAGTTATTTCTATAAGGTGGTAAAGGGTAGACATAACCGTAACGGGATGTGTTACTTACTACTGCTTTGTTCTCAATTAACATCAATTGGCAATGTACATGGGTATTTTAAGGAAATGAGGGGGACCCTATGTCCCTTTACTTGTACACAGTGGTTGTGGTTATGGTTATCCTAAATCTCGTGATCATCCGGATGATTAAAGTTAACGAGGGATTTAGATATCACTGGAATAGTGGAGTGTTAGGTGGTTATTCCGGCAGCGCATAATCTCCGACAGTGACTGAAGCATTGTTCCAATCAGAACTGCAAATGTGGCAGGCTGCTGAACAGAATCGGAATTCGGAACAACAGCAGCACCGATAAGCTGCAGATCTGCTTGTAGTTAAAATCAAAGTGTCGTGAAAACATTTATGTTGTTAAAAGTATACCTGGCAAAGTAAACCCAAACATCTACTATTGGGTCTATATGGGTGGATTATAAAATCTGATGGGTATTCTTAAATGGGTTAAAGTAGGCAACTTTAAAAGTGAGAAAAGAATTAAATGGGTCAGGATGGGCTGTAATATTTTACACAATGGGTCAGGATGGGTTTTCATTTCTAAAATCAGTAGAACCAGATCACATCTTCTCCGCTTCTGAATTCTTAAATAAACAACAAACTGCCACTAATATTTGTCTATTCCGGAAGCAATAATCAGAGTAACCCCAACCGCAGTTAATTTAAACGAAACCGGTTTCGATTATGGAGAATTGGGAAGATTGATGGATGGAAAGAAGACGACAGCGGAGATGGAAGTTTGGGAGAAAATGGCTGGTCAGACGGCGGTGATGCGGTGGTGGTTGGGTTAGGTGTAAACGGTATCTTAGATGACGACGACGGAGGTACGGTGGGTGAGTCCAGTGCGAAGAACGGTTGGTGCAGCGTCCGACGGCGGCGGTGTTGCCGGAGTTTGTAAAAAAGAAAGGGAAAAGAAAGATCACCAAGAATGTGTGTGGTGTGTTCACAGCTAATAAGATTTTGGTGATTGGAAATGGCAGACAAGCTCTGGTTTGAAATTTGTTTTTGGGATGGAGACTCATAAATCATCACTTCAGCGATAAGCTACAACCATTAATGGCATAGGGTAAAGCACCAAGATGTAGTGTATCTGAATGTGACAACAATACAGCATCTATTGTTGAAGCAACCCTACAACAGAAATCAACCATACTATGTATAAGTTTAAACACCACCACCACCATAATGAGTCTCTTTTCTGCAAGAATACATTTTTGGGACAGCCTACTCAATTCTCAACTACTAAAAAACCCTAAATCATGATATAATTGTACGTACCTGGAGAGAGGTTGAAGGAGGGAGGGATCGAAGTGATCGTTCCAGCCACAATCGATAAGAATGTTGAAGCCATCAATGGAGACTAGGTATGATAAAGGGTTTTCATCGTATACTCCACACAGTGGGGTCACCTGAACGGAAGTTCCCATCTCTGCCGGAGACCTTTTTGCATTCAACTTCCAGTCACCGGCCGCAGTGGTGGATCCATGATTTTTTTTCACTGGGTTTACTTTTTAGGAGCTTAAGTTTCGGTCAACTCAACGTTCGAATTTTCGGGTCGGATCGGGCATTATCACTTTTTTTCCTATCCCACTATCTATCTCCGTCTCTAAAAACACATGAAGCATAAAAAGATGAATAAATAAGCACTATTTGAAGAAAAGAAAAGAAAAGATCTTAATAAGCACTATTTGAACAAACGAACAGATCTTAATTTTAGCTTAAACAAAAAATAAACCACGAGTGAAAATGAATCAATTTAAAGCATTTTCAAAGGCCCGGGAGACATCAATTCAATAAAACATAACAATGAGTTCAAAATGCTTTCAAAATTCAAAGGGACACGAGTCACAATCAAATCAGCACAGCTAACGACTAACCTGAAGTGATGAAAGATGAACGATGGCCGATGTCTGATGTCTGGTGATGAAAGTGAGCGATGTCCGATGAACGATGCACAACGGCGTCGAATCAAGAACCGTACTAGCTAGCCGTGAAGTTCCGATGCCGGAATCTAGCATCACAGAATCTCTGGCGGTCTCAAAGAGATGAGCGGAGATGTCCGATGCTGTCAAAGAGATGAGCGATGGCCGGAATAAACTCGACGCCGATGTTCGATGATGTCGAAGAGATGAGCGCCGATTCAAGGAATATGGATTTCAAAATTTTGGTCATCCCCTTCTGACTCTATGTCCCGAGTTTCATTAAATGAGAGAAAAGAAAAGATCTGGAAGGAAATAATTTTTAGTTGTGTTAAGGTCAAACACGAAACTTGCTAACTTCGTGTAGGTTCGTGTCTTGTTATCGTGTTCGTGTCAGAATTACCAACCCTAAGTTTATTTAGCTTTTTTTTTACAAAATAAATTTAACTTGGTGTTTGGTTTAGCTTTTTAAACTTATGCTTATCTATCTATCTACTATAATAAAAGAAATCAACTTTTCGACACGTGTCATTCATTGAAGGTATCCTCAAATCTATATTTATTTTATATTAACTAAATAAATAATAAATTAATATTAAATCTTATAATACTTTAATAAAATATTATTCTCAAATCTAAATTGTAAATTTAATATATTTTCAAAACAAATATCTCTCTTTCCTAGTTATCTTATATTAAATATATAAATAATAAATTATTGTCAAACCCGATAGGATCTTTCAATGATATCAAACACTACTTGTGAGTGTGCGGAATCCAAAGACAAGTTAATAACAATATAAATTAATAACAAACCAGAAATCTTGCATTCAACGATTGACGATCCAAGTACTTGTACTTGGATTTCACAATTTAAATTCTTTCAATGTTTGATGATTAGTCAAATCTTCAAGAACGGTTATATTTTTAACTTAAAGAAAACAAATAAACACTATATTTTTTGATTTTTGGTTTTACAGAAAAGCAAGACACTATTTTTGTATTTTTGAATTTTTCATCATTTTTTTTTTAATTTTTAATTTTAAGAATTAGAAACAAATAAACATTCAAAATATAAACAGCTACCATAATATACAATTACAATTGCAATGGGATCAAAATTCGTTCTCAGACAGACTAAGGAACACTTTTCAGTACGAGCCTAAACAAACTGGTCTATGCGATTGCCAATATGTTTGTCCACTTAAACATTGAAGCTCAACTTTCAATTATTCAACTTCGTGTTATGCTTAAGGTAATATTATACTATTATACCAGTGTGTCCCATTCCAAGGCATACCCCCGCGATCAAGGTAAGCACAACGATTCATCGTAACAGGTGAGTATACTGATGTCATCCTTTTTTATTTACAACATTAGACCATTGGTGATAGGTCAGTACTTTCGTACAGCAGAGCGACCAATGATTGTGTCAAACGAGGGCGAGGCAAATACCATTTTGGTACGAATTTGGCTCTTTGAGCATTTGGAATTTTCTCATTTTGAGATTTTATTCCTTAGGGTTTTTGTCCTCTTAGGATCTTTTAAGATATCCTGACTATGTCTAGGTCTGCATATAATCTGGATGCAACAGAAGGACAGCCAAGATATCCCCGGATGATTCAACAATATAAAGACTCGAAACCTCAGACGTTGGCTATCAATCAATGCAAGATTTAAGACCATAAAATCATATGCCGTTGGTATGTTACCCACATGGTACATAGTTTGTTATGTTTATATCACACATCACTCTGGCTTGGAAGACCCTAGTAGCGCTGCGAGTTTTAAGCTCTTCAGGGCATTCACTATCGATGAACGTGACTTCTATGCTGTTGAACCTCTCTAGCATAGCAGTCACCCATCGTTGCCAGTGAATGGCTTAGGGTTGTAAGACGAGAAATGCTTGAAGTTGAACGACACAGGTTTGCACACATCAATCTTTGAATCGACGGAGGAGTTTGGGGTAGAGGTAGCTTGGATTTCGCTGACGATCTTGGGGACGATACGAGCAATCTGATTGGCCATGAATGCCATCATCTTCTTTTGAGTGCTGGACTTGGACCTCTTGGTCGCATTGGAGAATTGGCTTGAAGACATCTAAAGATTCAAAAGAACAAATAGGTGAGACTTGATCATAATGTTTGTTTAAGGAAATTGTTTTCATGAATGCGTCATATAGCATATAGTTTCACATAGCATATAAAATGTTCAATTTGTTTCACGTAGCATAATCATGAATTCCACGTAGCATAACATAGATAATGAAAGCATCGTAAATTTAGTTTGTTCACGAGAGTTTATTATTGTTTTTTATTGCGAGAAACGTGCAAATTGCGTAACGGTTTTGAAATGAACGAGGTAACAAGTATAAAATCACATATAAATTAAGATAACATTAAAAAAGAGGCTCATCAAACATTGGATTGTTTCGGGTAGAGAAACGTCGACTATTCCAAAGTGGATCGAAAGTCCTTTCGAATTAGAGAAATGTGCTTTGGCCTATAGGTAAAATACTCTCGTCGAGAAGCGATTAACGATATTTTACCCTTCCAGTTACTACACATCTGTAATCGATTGAAACAATCGGGACTTTGGCGAGACTGAAAATCGAGGAGTGGGACTTAATCGACAAGATGCGGGTTTCACCCCTAACTTGACGATTTTGTACCCTAATGTGGTTGGTACTCGTCGGGTCAAAATTAAATTTCGACACTTTGACGAGGGTCCACTAGAGTTTGAATTGGACAATTACCATTAAGATGTGGATTTCACTCCTAACTTAATGGAGAAATTTCGTGCAAAATAGAATTAAGCGGAATGAGAGTCGTCTACCAATTGTGGGTTTCACGCCTATTTTGGTAAACTCGTCTCGTTTGTGTTACGAGTGTCTTCAAAAGTGTATTGTGTTAGCCTTAGGAAAGGCATGTAAGTTTAAGAGACCAAAAGAGGATAGATAAGAAGCAAATAAGGTAGAATGCATGTAGTTTTAAACAACAAATAAGAGAAAAATTCCTAAACGATAGACTAGGCAAAAGCATTCCTACTTTTCCTAATTCCCTACACTTATGGCTCTGATATCAATCTGTCACACCGCAACCGATGGCGAAAACATCGGGATGAGACGAACAAATCGCTCAAAGCATCATAACACTATGTGACAATATAATTTAAATTAAATTTCATAGCAATGCTAAAAATGTCATACAATATTCAAACATAAACAAAATTGTTTCAAAACATAACATCAAATAAACGTTTATTCTAGGTGTGTTTCTAAGTCCACCTAAATCTCATTTCTTCACTTAGCATCATCTCGTCTATCAACCTGCAACATGTATTAAAATATGATCAACAAAAAGTTGGCGAGTATACGAGTTTTATACATAGCATAAAATAGGATAAAAATGTTTAACGTGCTCATATCCAACATGAATAACAATATGCAAGTTACTAATATGCTGAAACGGTGTAACTATATGTTCAAACCTGAGTATACAACGCAAATTTGCCTATCCCAAGAGACTAGCGGGAGGTTAACATGTTTAACTTAACAATACCCCAAGACTAATGGGCGGTGCGTTAATCCTATAGCGCTATAATTGTTAAGGTAGGCTAGCAAAGTTAATGAGCATATATTGACACAAAAGCTTACATAGCATACGAGATTAACAAGCATCACACAGTTTCATGTTTAAACGTGGATAGAGTGTGATTAAAATAAGTTCCAAGTGTTGCGTGTTTTGTCTGAAATACATGTTGCACCCAAAGTGTTTAAAAGTAAAATGGGATCGAGTATACTCACGGTTTTGTAAGCTTCCACTTGGTAAATCCGCGAGGGTTTGTTGGTTGATTAGGATGGAGCACCAAGTCCTTCTACACTAAGAAACATAGGTGTATGAGTATTGGATGTTAACGGAGGATTAAGGATTCAGAGTTTAAAAGTATATGAAAGTAGACATATGAGAAAATAATCATCTAGGACATAATACTTGTTTTGACACTATGAAACCCAAAAGGGTTTGAATGTTTTCACGGGTTAAAATACCCATTAGAATCGTAACAAGTATTAAGGTCTTGGATGATGTAACTTAACATTTTGACAAATGACCACTAGGTCATCATCAAAGGTTTGGTTACTTGGATATTATATATGTTATATAGTATATATCATAAGTTTCTAGTCCATTAATATGACAAGAACATCATATAAGTCATGCATGAGGTAGGAAGATAAATCTTCCATTTAGGAACCTCTTTTGTATTCACCATTACACATGTTGTCATAGACAACAAGGATGATCATGAATATACATTAAGGAATGAAATAAACTCTATCTAATAAGGAAAACATCAAGTGATGTGTGGATTTGCAAGTAGGATAGCCCAAGCTAACCATATAATCACACAACTTCAAGTTTAAGACTTGTTCATCACTTGTGGGTTAAAACCCTATTAAAATAGAAAGTTTTGAGGATTAAACCTTTGGGTTTACATGTCACAACCTTGTTTTTAAGCTCACATAATCATGGTCTTGATTAGTGGTATAAGGACATATGAATGTGTTGAGAAATCTCAAGTTCAAGTAAGTTTAACAAGTGTTTATACAAAACATAAAGTTTCCTTGCACTTTTAACCTTATTTGGTTGATGTTCCAGCCTTGATTTTCTATGGAAAACCTGTGGAAACATACCTAAGGTTGTTCCAAGTGCTAAGAAGAAAGAATCAATGAAAAAGATGAAGTAAAAGTGAAGTTATGCTCACTTTTGTAACTTGTAACGAATCTGAGTTGATATTGATTTCCAGCTGAGTTTTTGAGTGTTTGAGAGTGAGATTAGTGAGTACCCAAAGTGAAAAATGTGTGGAGGAGGTTTGGGATTTATAGGTAATGATTAGGGTTGGTGGTTGGGTGCATTAAGTGCAAGAAACACATCAAAATAACACAAAATGGACCAATAATCGCGGCTGAAACACACATTTGCGAATGATTAGGGTTGGTGGTGGGGCTCGAGCCAGATGGAGCTCCGAGTGTCACGGGGCCGCGAGCAAGGGGGCTGGCGGTTCAAGTTTGTTATTTTGGCAAATTTAGTCCTTGTATTTATGTTTTAAGGTGTTTTAAGGTGCTTTAGAGTGTTTTATGTATAAAGAACCATATGTAAAGGTATGTAATGTAATTAAATTATAAAAAACAAATATAAACAAGTATAAATAAGTATGTTTGTCGAGATTAAGTATCGTATTCGCATAAATTGAGCATATAAGTCACGTGTTTGTAAGTTTAGCGTATTTTGCACGAATTATGATTAAAGTATCACATGTTTAATTAATTCGAACGTATGAACATGTATGAAATGTGTATAACATGAATGTAAAGAAATACGAATTTTATTATGATCCAAGTCTCGGATTTTACAATGACTATAACGAAAAGACGAATACAAGAACACAAGACTTCCAAAAATAGAAATACAAACAACGCTTTCTAATTATGGAAAGTATGAAGAAGCAGGATGTTACAGGACTCGCACGTAGGGACCTCTATTTATACTACTTTGAGGCGGTTTAGGTGGTAGCGGTGTGTTATGATTGGAATGTTGAAGTGGGTTTTGAGATAAACATCAAAATAACGCGAAATAAGCGATGATTCTTGCGGATTAAGTGTGATTAAGATGGAGATAGGGTTTATCGCTAAAGAAACGGACCGAAAAAGCGTTGAAACGAGGTTCCGGAGTTACCGGAATCGTCGCCGGAAAAACCGGCCGGAAAATCGAAAGGGATGAAGCGCTATTTCTTGTTTTGAATGTTTGAGATATTTCACAACTAGTCCATGAGTTTTTGTATTTATTAAGAAATGGCCTTTATACTTCTAATGCCTTGTTTATAATTTCATTAAATGACAATTTTGGTCCCTTTTGTTACACGAAACATACGTGAGAATGAGGAATTCACTGATATTTTTTTCTCTTATTCCATTTTATCAAAATTAACGTACATATTTTTCTAGTCTATTTTACTTACCAGAAAGGATACTATACAAGACAATAATTCCATGTGAAACATACGTGAGAATGAGGAATTCACAAGTGTTATTAGCAGGAAATGTATTCTAGTAATTTTTCAAGTGAACAACTTCCTCCATTGGTTTTCAAACGACTATGAGTTTTTCATACGTTAATATTTTTTTTGTTAAATTACACCGTATTAACGATCATTTCATTCTCTCTATCCGAGCAACCTATTGCTATAGTTTTCTTAAAAATAACAGGATTTTGAATACACATTAATCCATTACGTGATTGCATGATTTTACATACCCAACACATAACTATGTTATTTTGAATACCCATTACGTTATTACACATTCAACAT
Organism: Helianthus tuberosus; assembly: GCA_030545235.1. Lineage (NCBI taxonomy): Eukaryota > Viridiplantae > Streptophyta > Magnoliopsida > Asterales > Asteraceae > Helianthus > Helianthus tuberosus. Next base: position 147,194,753 of record CM060374.1, read on the forward strand.
AAATCATTACGTGATTACAATTTCAATATAAATCCATTACTTAATTACACATTTAATATGATTTGTTATAACTAATGTGATTACAATTATGCTTATAACGTAATCACTAAGTGTGTTTCATATAAAATACTATAATTAGATCAAGAAATGGGTATTCAAAATCACGTACTCACGTAATAATACATAGTCAACTATTGTTACGTAATTACGTAATCACTTAGTGTGGTTACACATACGATAATGAATTCATGTAATCACGTAATCGGTATTCGAAATCACGTAGTTACGTGCTGAGTATTCAAAATCATGTAATCACGTAATAAGCAGGGGCAGGCCCATATGGTGCGGGTCGGGGTCCACGGACCCTAATGTTTTTAAAAAAAATTAGTAGAACGGTATGTTAAATTTTTCAAGGACCCCATAAAATAAATTAACTGGACCCCATAGTATTAAAAGCAAAGATGGTATGGTGGTAAATCCTCTTGTGTTCTAACAAATAGGTCTCAGTTCAAGTCTTACATCTCTTGTTTTTTAGTTTATTTTTTCCATCAAAATTCACTAGTGTTTTAAAACAGCACAACCACTCACTGACCCTCTAATTTGCTTCTTTAAAATGATAAATTTAATATCTCTGAATGAGTTTACTTCACATTTGATTACCAATTAAGACTTCCAACATATAGTGGCGTTCAAAAAAAAAGCTTAAACAAAATTTTGAAGTTATGTGAAGTAGTTGTTGTGTTGTTTAGATAGCTTTTGGTTTCAAGCAACATATTAATCACCACAATTTGATAACTTGAATCTTAAAAATGGTTCTTAATAATGTGTTGGTTTCATGTCCACTAATGCTTCTACATTATTTCCTAGCCCTGACCCGACTACGATGACCGACCCGAAAATTTTAATGTTTGGTTGTGAAAAATTCTAACACAAAAATGGACCCCAATCGAAAAAAAATCATGGGTCCGCCACTGGTAATAAGCCTACCCCTTCGTACCGAATTTTAGAGACCTAGCGAATTGCGATCCCGTTCCATGTTACCGTATCTGAGCGTACCACGAACCATGTGACTATGGTAAAAATACTATCCACTTTGGAATTTGAAATAAACTAGGTTTATCACCCTAGCCGCGTTGCGGCGAACTTCTTTTGTTATTTAGTTTGTATTTACATGTGTATTGAAATCACTAAGAGCGCGTTGCACTCGGAACCACTAACAAAAATAAAAAGAAAATGTAAAAAACAGTAAAAAAATAATCGAAAGAAAATCAACCAAAAAAGTTGTATGTTAATGATGTTGTCCGTATGAAACCCGTGATCAGAGATGAGCAAATAATACTGGGTACCGGTAGCGAATTTCCCAAACCGAAGGATCCTAAGTACCAATTCGGTACCGACTTTTGGTTTGTTATTTAGTCTGTGTTTACATGTGGTTTGAAATCACTACGAGCGCGTTGCACGCGGAACCACTAACAAAAATAAAAAGAAAATGTAAAAAACAGTAAAAAAATAATCGAAAAAAATTCAACCAAAAAAGTTGTATGTTAATGATGTTGTTCGTATGAAACCCGTGGTCAGAGATGAGCAAATAATACTGGGTACCGGTACCGAATTTCCCAAACCGAAGGATCCTAAGTACCAATTCGGTACCGACTTTTGGCGTTCCTAGTACCGGTTCGCTACTGATTTTTACCTTCATATGCCGGTACCGTAACCGGTATTTTCAGTATCGGTTGCCACCGAGCTCATCCCTACCCCTGAAACTAAAAAAAGAAATCATTAAAAGTTGAAGAAAATCAACAAGAAAAAGTTCTACGATACTGTTGTTGTTTGTACGACACCCGTGATCTGGGATGAGCAAATGGTACCGTGTAGCAGTACCGAATTTCCCGAACTAAAAGATTTTCAAAGTCAATTCGGTACCGACTTTTGGCGTTTTCTGTATCAGGCTGGTTCCGATTTGTACCTTCATGTACCGATAATGAACCGAACCGTACATGTATTTTCGATACCAGTATTGGTTTACACCAAGTTTATCCAACTGAGAAAGTAAAGAAAATAATAATAATTAGTATTATTATATTAATATATTACTATTATTATATAATATAATTACTGTTCATTTCAAAGTCAATCCGGTACCGACTTTTGGCGTTTTCTGTATCAGGCTGATGCCGATTTGTACCTTCATGTACCAATAATGAACTGGACCATACCTGTATTTTCGATACAAGTATTGGTTGACACCAAGCTTATCCAACTGAGAAAGTAAAGAAAATAATAATAATTAGTAATATTATATTAATATATTACTACTGTTATATAATATAATTACTGTTCATTTCCTTTGTATTATTAATATATAGTAATAATAATTTCCCATAAGGATGAAGCCCCATATTTTAAGAAGACGGTTCAGTTTTATGAAGGAATTTCAAATTAAATGGTCAACGAGGGTCATGTGTTGGACCTGATTGCTTCTACACTTGACCAGGTTAAACACATTTATGAGTTTATCCTTTTCATCTGTTTGTAGTTATATATGCTTATGCAATACATATGTAGGTAAGTTGGAGGTAACACTAACAATAATAATAGCTTTGGAGTGAAGATCTCGGGTTCGGAAGAATAAAACTTCTTTTTGTCATGCTATCTCTGCTAGAGCCCTCTTTAGATAGAGTAGTAACCAAATTTTGGCTTGGTAAGAATCATACAAGGTCACATATATTATTGGTGTGCAAAAAACCAAATTAACCGAACCATAACCGAATTAACCGACAAAACCGAACCGAAAAAACCGAACCAAATAAAAAACCAGTGGGTCGGTTAATGGTTTTTTTGAAAACCGAATGTAGCGGGTCGGTTATGGTTATCATTTTTTTCATACCCACCATAACCGAACCGAACCGACATGTAATAAATCTTTGTAGGATTTAGGACCTTTTAATTTTTAATATTTGATGTTTTTGACTGAAGATTTTTAGTACTTATTGGTTTTTCATATCATTTTGTGGTTTTGGTTGAATGTTTATTTGAATTTATGGAATGTATCATGTCACTTTATTTGAATATTCGATAATAATTGGTATTAATATTATATATTATATGTATTTTTTAATACTATGTAATATACTAATATATACAAATATGCAATAACAATTTATTCCATGTTACAAAATTAAGTTATTTTTAGCTAAACTAAATACACGGTTAACCACCCATAACCGACCCGCTATAACCAGCAAAACCGAATAACCATAACCACCATAACCGATTGGTTATGGTTATCCAATAACCGACATCGTGGTTATGGTTATGGTTTTTGGTCAAAACCGACCCAAACAGACCCATGCACACCCCTACATATATACATAAGGCTTAATGTGTATTTTGGAGTTTAAAAATCCTGCTGAGATATAAATTCGTTTTTGCAGGTTTTTGCTTTTAGAGATATAAGTTCATAGTTTCAAGCGACGTTCCTACGTCAGCGATTGAAGTCTTATTCTCACAACAGTCGTAGGCAGTCACATGTTCAATTTGAATTGAAGTCTCAGGGTATATTGACCATTTGATTATAATATCTTTTGTTGTTACACATGCATGCAACATAATATATATAGTTTAATTAAAGATGTTGTATGTTTTATTAAGTGGTTTGTTTTTGTTCTGTTTTTTAATTGGTGTTGGAGAAAGATGAAAGCATACAAAATTGCAAAAAAAAAAAGTGTTCCTCATACATCTATACTATCTATAATAAGAGATTATGAGCTGATGTAAATCTGCTTACTTGTTAACTTCTAAGCTATGCCACATGGACTTGCTGATGTCATAATTCCCTTTACAATATTTAGATATGTATAAATGTATAAATCTTTTTAAAATATATAATCAACCACTGATGATTCAAAATCAATATTATGGCTCCAAATTCAAAATTCAAAATTATGGCTCCAGATATATAACCTATAATCTTCTTCAATCAATTACCCTCTCTATCAATTTCTCTCTCAACTCTCTCTCTCTCTCTCTAAAATTCACAGTCTTTTGAAACACAAATCATTCGGTTCACAGTGTTTTAAACGCAATACTCTTTCTTCTTTGGCAAGAATCTGGAATTATCTCAATTTCTTCTTCATATCGAAATCTTCTGCCCTAATTCTCTCTGTCGTCCTTCCGCCTTACGAAATATTCATCACAAAGGTACAATTCCATCTCTTTGGTAACATTCAATCTTGGTTTTCTGGCCTTTTCTTTCGATTTCTTAGTTTTTATTTACTGGAACAATATTAGGGTTTTTAGAGTCATCAGGGCACAGGTAGTTGAATATTACACCGAATCTTGACCCTCATGTAGTGTTTATTCATCATCTTTACAAACATATATCATTAATAACCTAGGGGATAAAAACCATTTATGTTTGGCAGAGTATTATGAGCTAATTTCACTAGGTTAAAAAGCATTTATGTTTGGCAGAGTTGTCAGGTATGAGTTTCAGGTTTATATAGATACTATGGTTGCTTATAAAGGTGAAGTTAGAATTGATGACAACCATTCAGAGTGTTTTGGTGGAAAACTGGGAGGGGGTCGGTGACGTTGTCGAGGTTGTCAGGAAATGCAAAGTGATAGCATTTCCTGACAACCCTCGACAATGTCACCGACCTCCTAATCTGAGCGTGACCCTCTGAAAATATAAATGTTGTTAGTGCATTTATGTCTATCGCCTCCGTCATCTCAAACTGTAGCAGAAACTGTTAAATATTAGGCTTTATGTTGTTTCTAGTTAGTAAAAGGCAAGGTGTCAATATTGTAAATAAGGGGAACTCTCCTTATACCCTTGGCCTATAAATAGAGGAGTTAGGGATAACATTAGAGACTTTTGCCATTTCACACTTTAGAGAGATCTAGTTCTAGAGAGAGAAACTAGAGAGAGAATCTAGAGAGAGAAAGGCAAAAGGTGATTCACGTGATTGTACAATTTCAGATCTTTGAATAGAATCACAGTTAGATTTACTATTCGTGTGTTTCGGTCTCGCTCGTGCACGGATTCCGCACGTCGCACGAGTCGGTTCGCAATCGTTCGGAGTCAAACCGGTCCTAACAAGTGGTATCAGAGCAGGTTATCGGTTGCGAGGATCAAACGCACGATTTCGTTCAAGATTTGATCAGATTCAGAGCCTAAATCATCCAGATTTGTCAAAATTTCTCATATTTTCTTGTTCTTCACGTTTTTATCTGATTTTTGCTGATTTGAACAGGTTCTTACGGTCGAAAATGGCTGAATTTTGGATATATTGAGCGAAAGTTCCTGATCTACAAGCGTACAAATTTTCAGATCTAAATTCAAAGCCGATCGTGAGATATCTTGATTTTTGTGGTGCGAAAAAAGTTGAAAAATGATGAAGAATGTTGCTGTTAACCGCACGGATTGCCACCCGTGCGTATGACCATCCGCGTTGACTGTTTGTTGACCTGTACGCACGGATAGCATCTCCGCACGCACAACTTATCCGGGTTGACCTTCTTTGACTAACCGGACGAACAAACGAATAACAATTCACGGATAGTAATACGTGTCATTACATCACACCCAAGCTAGTTCTTTAAGTCAACACTTTCAGGACTTGTCAGTCAACTTTATTAACAAAACATGTGGGTCTTTAATTGCTTTCGGTGATATTGTGTATTAGATAACAGTTGTCAACCACTTTGAGAATTACTCAAAGCAATTCACGTGATCATCTGTTTGGGGTCCAATCAGGTCACGTTGGTATTGTGTCATTTGTTCAACACAAAGTGGTTTTGTTGGTCGAATAAGAGTTGTGCCACACGTACGTATAGCATCATTCATCATACGTACGGATAGCTATCATACGCACGGATAGCTTCACTAGTCATACGTACGTACGAGCCATACGCGCGGATAGCCCACCCGTACGTATCACCACCCGTGCGTATCACTACCCGTGCGGACAACATTATCCGGATCCTCATCCGCACGCACAGCCATACGTGTTGACTAGTTGACCTCTCGGAACGGATACACTACTCACGCGGATATCATTACACGTCAGAATACATGTGATTGTCGGTTGTACATGTGATATCTTTTAATTGAACTGTGAATTGTAATTGTTGAGATTTAGAGGTCCAATAATATTGTAACTAGCATAAATCATGTCGGCCACTTAATTGTTGTTATCAAAGATTGAACCGTACAACAATTTTGTCGATTAGTGAAAGTGGTTTGTGTCAAAGAGTCAACAGGTCACGTGTTTGGAGAATATCTTAGTCGCACGGATTGTTTCATCACCCGGAATATCACCCGTGCGGATAACATCACACGGATCCCCATCCGCACAGATCTTCGTCCGAACGGATCTTCATCCGGATAGCAATCTCATCCGAACGGACAACGTTATCACGCGATTAATTTCACTATTGACTTGGGTTGACTCACTTGATCGAATACCCGTCCGATTCAAGTTGTTTGATATTGATTAAACTCACTGTGTTTGTTCGTGTTTCAGGTGATTCAAGATGGCTAAAATGTTTGATGAACAGGAAAACGAGAATCTTAAAAATTTAAACGTTTGGACTTCTGGATTTTGGATTGATAAAAAGAATAAGAAGGATGTTTGGATTAAAAGATTCGAAAATTTCTTGTGCATGAAGAATGAATCTTTGGAAGAATTGAACAGACGGTTTGATGAGTTGATTGATAAGTTAGATAGATTTGAGATAGGGGTTTCAAATGCTGAGAAAATTTCAAAATTTGCTGATGCATTACCTTTAGAGTGGGAAAAATTTTTAAATGAACTAAAAAGGGATGCTAGTTTCTCAAAGCTTCATTTTAGAGAATTCATCAATAAGCTTAGTTCACATAAGTTTGATAAAGAAAAAAGAAAAGAAGAGTTGATGAATGAGATGAAGAGGGATTTAGAAAAGATAAATTTGGAAGTGATCATCGAAATGAGAAAAAGAGTCTCTGTGTGTCTTGCTGCAAAAAATGTCATGAAATATGATATTAAGAGAGGTTGTTTTATTGATGAATATGCAAACCCTCTTGATTTTGTTAAAATTTTTTGTGCAGGAACATTCAGGATGGAAACAAAGAAAGAAGCTGATGTTGAAAAGATGAATGAAAAATGCTCAAAATGTGATAAACTTGGAGCAGACAATGCCAAATTCTTGAATGATGCGGAGAATTTGACATTGGAAAACAAAACTTTGAAAGATGGGAAGAAAGCTGATGATGGACAGATTATGGAGTTGCGCTTGAACTGCGAAAAATTAAAATCTGAAAATGACAAACTTTTGAAGAATGTTGAGAGTTTGTCATTAGAAAACAAAAATTTTTAAAAATTAGAAAATGATTTGAAAAATCAAATAAAAATTTTAGAAAATGAAAAATCAATTTTTGGTAAAAATAATTTGGAAAAACAAGAAGCAATAAATTCTCATCTTGAGAATATCATTCGACTTGAAAAAGAAGCCGAAGGTAATAGAAAGAAAATTGCTGATCTAGAAAACAAATTGAAAAGTTTTGTGACTTCCGCACCATATGTGTGTCCAAAACCGATCAATTCTGTTCCAATAAGTGACAAAGTCACAAATTTTGACAAAGTCAAAATTGAAGATTGTGATGACAAAGCTGATGATGAAATAGAAAAGGAAAAGAAAAGAAAAATATTTTTAGATTTACAAGAAAAATTTAAAAATACTGTTTTGCAATCTACTGAAACAGGTGAATGTTCTGAACAAAAACCTGTTAAGAAGAGTGTAGAACAGAAACAAAAAGTAAAAAATTCGAAAAATTTTAAAAATGAAAATAAAAGTTCATCAGTTCAGTCATCCAATCATTATAAAAAATCACAAAAATTTGTAAATGAAAACTCACAAAATGATGGTAATAAGTGGTGCAAGTTTGACCACAGTGCTCAAAAGACAAATCCAGCATTGAAGAGAAGAAATGATTATCACCAAGCCAAACAATGTTATGATCTGAAGGTTTGGACTGAAAGAAGTGGATGGTACGATAACAGAGTGTGCTACACTTGTGGTGTGGGAGGACACATTGCTGTTAACTGCCAAAGTTGGAGATTTGAAACGAGAAGATGTTTTGAATGCAATATCAAAGGTCACATTGCCAGAGATTGCCCAAGGAGATCGATGGGAAGATCGAGGGTTGAATCTCAGAGAACGATTGTCACGGCCCACGACCCGGTTTGACCCGTTTCAGGAGCCGTGGCAGAAAATACTGCGGTATTGATTTAATTGATTTTAACAGCGGAAACAGGATCGCTTAAAGCTAAAATTTTTCCCCGATTATTTTATTTCACAATTCGGGATAAAACCCCGATAATTTACAATAGTATGTTTTTACTATAAAAACGTGATATTACAAAATCATTTATTTATTTTATATTGAGCCACTATCAGTCAGCTTGAGATGCTTCCCAGTACTTTTCCTGAATTACAACAGATCACCTGAAACATGTTTGAAAAAGGTTTTGTCAGCGGGAAATACTGAGTGAATCATTCTATTTACTAAAATGACACATTTGTTATAATTTACAGTATTAAGAGCGATTACAATGTTTCTGATATCAAGCCAACTACCCACGGTACTTGCCACTCGACCCATTGGCCCATTCGTCCAATGGTGTCTGTGACTGCGGTTATATCCCCCACTGGCTGCCCCAATGGTGACGATTATCAAGTAATGTATACAAAACCCCACATACCGGCTGTAACTTGGTGATTACAAAGACTTAATCCCCGTAATTATAACTTTGAATAAAACATGATTTTGTAAATAGATTTGATAAAAAGAGAGAATGACTCACATTGCTGATTTAATATGGTCAGAGTCTAATCTATAGTTTTAGCCTTGTTAACCTAATATAAATAATGCACACAAAACTGGGTTAGTAATCAATCCAGCAATTACGATAATTTACGGGATCAAATTATCACAATGAATGTCAAAATGCAATACTTTGTCCATCGAATTAACGATGATCCATTGAATTAACAATGAACGACAAGGTATAATACTTTACCCATCGAATTAACGATGATCCGTTGAATTAACAACGAACGATAAAGTATAATACTTTACCTATCGAATTAACGACAATCCGTCAAATTAATGACGAACGATAAAGTATAACCCTAATGTGGGCGGCATTTAAACATGCATTGGATATCTTGATCTTCGGATAAATGAATCGTAGCAGCGATTGTGCTAATACCCTGTTTTGTAGCAGAATTTCGATACCCGGGGGTGAAATTGAAGTAAACAGAAAGTATTTCAACGTATTTGTGAGAATTATTTCGACGTAATATGATCAGAAATCGACTACCAGTGTCTGCTATTTATAGGTGAATTTTGGGATGCCCTGCGCATCGTAGCAAAACATCCCCTACGATGCGTATGGGTCTTTTAAAGGCCTGCGCATCGTAGGCCATATCCTGCTACGGTGCGTATGGGTAAAAAGTAGGCTCATAGACTAGCCACGACTGGGACTAGCCTTGGTGAGTCAGTATTTTCAATTTTCAGTATTTTGACAACGTATTTTAGTGGATAATTATCCACTAGGGTTTACCCCCCTTGAGTTTTAGGGGCCCTAATCCTGATTCTGAAAATTATAAAAATTTCAGGGTTTGTTCAGAATCACTTGGGTCTCTCAATTAGGGTTTCCTTTTTGAGTAATTACTTTAATAAGTATGACTTTTGATGAGAGTTGTTACATTCTACCCACCTTAAGAAAAATCTCGTCCTCGAGATTTACTGGAATAAGTGTGGATATTTCTTCTTCATTTCTGATTCCAGTTCCCAAGTGTATTCAGCTCCTCTCTTTGAATCCCACTTAACTTTGACTAAAACTAGTCGTTTGTGTTTGAGAAACTTGATCTTTCGATCCTCAATTTGAAGAGGTTTCTCAACAAATTTCAACTTTTCGTTTACTTCTATATCTTGAAGAGGTACTACCAGAGATTCATCTGATAAGCATTTCTTGAGATTGGATACATGAAATACATTATGTATTCCAGATAATTCTTCTGGTAATTGTAAACGATAAGCTACTGGTCCTATACGTTGGATCACTGGAAATGGTCCTACGTACCTGGGACTTAGTTTTCCTTTCTTTCCAAATCTGACTACTCCTTTCCAAGGAGAAACTTTCAATAGTACTCGGTCTCCAACTTGGAATTCTAACGGCTTGCTTCTATTGTCTGCATAACTCTTCTGACGATCTCGAGCCGTCTTCAATCTTTCCTTGATTTGAGTAATCTTATCAGTTGTTTCTTGTACTATTTCAGGTCCTGATAACTGACTTTCTCCTATTTCTGCCCAGCAAACTGGGGTTCTGCACTTTCTTCCATACAGTGCCTCGAATGGAGCGGTTTCAATGCTTGAATGATAACTATTGTTATAGGAGAATTCAATTAATGGTAAGTGATCATCCCAACTTCCACCAAAGTCTATTACACATGCTCGGAGCATGTCTTCTAGAGTTTGGATCGTTCTTTCACTTTGTCCATCTGTTTGTGGATGATATGCAGTACTCAGGTTTAGTCGAGTTCCCATTGCTTGCTGGAAACTTTTCCAGAAATGGGAAGTAAAACGACTATCTCTATCCGAAACAATGGAGAGTGGAACTCCATGTAAGGATACAACTTCATCTACATACAATTTAGCCAGTCTTTCCATACTAAAGGTTTCTTTCATAGGTAAAAAGTGAGCTGATTTGGTTAATCGATCCACAATTACCCAAATCGCATCATTACCTTTTCTGGTTTTGGGTAACTTAGTAACAAAATCCATTGTTATAAGTTCCCATTTCCATACTGGCATCTCTAATTGTTGTAGTAATCCTGAAGGTTTCTGATGTTCTGCCTTAACTTGTGAACAAGTAAGACATCTGGAAACATAGCTGGCTATGTCTCTTTTCATTCCTATCCACCAGAAATTCTTCCTTAAATCTTGGTACATCTTATTGTTTCCTGGGTGCATAGTGTACCTAGATTTGTGAGCTTCTTCTAAAATCTTAGGTCTTAAGTCTCCCTGCTTAGGTACCCAGATTCTACTTTTATGGAATCTCCAAATTCCATCTACACCTTGCTCTAATTCCTTGATTCGTCCTTTCATCCCTTCAACGTCCCCCTTGATTGCTGTAGTTTGAACATTCTTCAATTGTTCCATTAAATCTATTTGTAGATTTAATCTGAGAGCACGAACCCTTCGTTGTTTCTCATAATACTTACGACTTAAGGCATCTGCAACTACATTCGCCTTTCCTTCGTGATACTGAATATCACAGTCGTAGTCACTTAAAATTTCCATCCATCTCCTTTGCCTCATGTTTAACTCTTTTTGCCCAAAGATATATTTTAAACTTTTGTGGTCGGTGTAGACAGTAAATTTACTTCCGTAAAGATAGTGTCTCCAAATCTTAAGGGCAAAAATTACGGCTCCTAATTCTAAATCATGAATCGTATAATTCTCCTCGTGCTTTTTCAACTGCCTTGATGCATACGCAATTACCTTCTTGCGTTGCATAAGCACACATCCATATCCTAATTTTGAAGCATCACAATATACTTCAAAATCTTCAGTTCCTTCTGGTAAGGCTAAGATTGGTGCATTGGTTAGTTTCTGTTTCAAAATCCTAAAGGCTTCTTCCTGTTTAGGTCCCCACTCAAACTTAGTGGCTTTACAGGTTAACTTAGTTAATGGTACGGCTATCTTGGAAAAATCCTTAATAAACCGTCTATAATACCCAGCTAAACCTATAAAACTTCTTATTTCCATTGCTGTTTGTGGAACCTTCCACTTAGTAATTGCCTCTATCTTAGCAGGATCTACATGAATACCTTCATGATTCACCATGTGTCCTAAAAATTGCACTTCCTTTAGCCAAAATTCGCACTTCGAGAATTTGGCGTACAACTTTTCTTTTCTTAACAAAGTTAAGAGTGCATGAAGATGTTCACAATGCTCTGTCTGACTTTTGGAATAAATAAGTATATCGTCTATAAAAACAATTACAAATTTATCCAAGTACGGTTTACAGATCCTATTCATCATGTCCATGAATGCGGCAGGTGCATTCGTTAACCCGAAGGGCATGACTGTAAACTCGTAGTGACCATACCTAGTTCTGAAAGCAGTCTTAGGTATGTCTTCTTCTTGTACCTTCAATTGATGATATCCAGAGCGTAAATCTATCTTAGAAAAATATCTAGCTCCCTGAAGTTGATCAAAAAGATCATCAATCCTAGGTAATGGATATCGATTCTTAATTGTAACCTTATTCAATTCTCTATAATCGATACACATTCTCATTGAACCATCCTTTTTCTTCACAAACAACACTGGTGCTCCCCAAGGGGATGAGCTAGGTTGTATGAATCCTTTACTTAGTAATTCATCTAATTGCTTTTTCAATTCTAACATTTCTGTGGGTGCTAACCGATAAGGTGCCTTGGCTATCGGTGTAGTTCCTGGAATTAAATGAATCCTAAATTCTACTTCCCTATCTGGAGGTAACCCTGGTAAATCTTCTGGAAATATATCAGAATATTCTGATACTACTGGTATTTCCTTAAGATCTTTTCCTTTAGTGCTAATGATTACTGAAATCATATACACGATTCCTTGTTTTCGTTCATAATTAGCAACTTTCATTACTGATATGAACTTCATGGGTTTCCGTGGTTTATCTCCTGTAATCCTAATCACTTCTCCGGAAGGTGATTGAATTTCTATTGAATTCTGATCACAAAGGATTCTAGCATGGTTGGCTACTAACCAATCCATTCCTAATACAACATCAAATTCAGCTAAATTCATCGGCAATAGTCTTGCAGAGAATTTATGTCCTAAAAGTTCTATGTTTCCTTCTTGCAACACTTTGTCTATTTTAACTGAATTTCCGTCTGCGGTTTCAACGGTAAAAATCTGCCTAATAGTGGTTAAAGGTAAACTAAGAGCTTGACATAATGAAGTATTTATAAAACTTTGGTTTGCACCAGAGTCAAATAATACTTTTGCATACACGTTGTGAACTAGGAACGTACCCGCTATCACATCTGGAATGAGTTCTGCTTCTTGGGTGGTCAGCTGAAATGCCCTAGCATTCTTCTTAGTAGTTCCTTCGGTCGTCTTGGGTTTGTTATCTATTGGTTTGACCAATTTAGGATATTCTATTTTGTAATGCCCTGCTTCTCCACAGTTAAAACAGATTACTGTTTTCTTTTTACAGTTTTCTTCACGATGTCCTATAGCTTTGCAAAAATTGCAAGTGATATCGCATCTTCCAAAATGCTTCTTTTTGCATTTCTTGCAGAATGACGGACCTGGAGATTGCCCTGTGCTTTTTCTCTTGAAGCTGTTATTATTACCCACACGAAATCCTTGGGTAATCTTCTGAGCTAGTGCCTTCTTTCTATCGTCATCTCTTGTGCGCACCAATTCATCAGTCAGAGTGTTGGCTAATTCTACCGCATCATCAATAGTGCGAGGTCTCGCAGCTTTAACAATATTGCGGATTTCGCTTATTAGCCCCCAAATATAGCGAGAAATAAGTACCGGTTCTGGCGAAGCCAATGTTGGTACCACTCTAGCATATTCGAAGAATGTCGAGGTGTAACCGCGACAATCCACACTCATCATCCGATGATTTAGAAACTTATTCGCCATCTGTTCCTTCTCATACTCAGGACAGAATTTTCTTTCCACCAAACCTTTAAATTCTTCCCAAGTCATAGCATAAGCTATTGCTCTTCCTTTTGATTGTAACACAGTATTCCACCACTCGAGTGCTCCTTCTTTGAACAGATTGGACGAATACATGACTTGATCATCTTTACCACATTTACTTATTGCAATGACTGCTTCGGTTTTCTCTAACCAACGCAGTGATGCAGTTGCTCCTTCATTGCCTGCAAATTCAGTGGGTTTACAAGCAAGGAATTCTTTGAAAGTGCAACCAGGCGTTGCAGTTTTCATTTTCTTGGTTAATGGAGCTTGATGTGGTTCCTTATTTTGGTTAATATGATTATTGCCTCCATTTACACTATTACTGAAGTTATCTTCAGTAATTTGTTTGCTCGGAACAATTTGTTGCGGTTCGGGTGGATTCTTGATAGCAGCGACGAATGCTGGAATAGCATTGGCTATCCCTTGAGCAACAATGGTTTCGATATCTTGCCGAGTCATATATTGATCTCTTGAATGTTGTTCAGAATGATTAACTTCATTAATAGGTTCATTACCACTGTTTGCCATCTGATAATGTATATATATAAATTTTATTAGTAACTGACAAATAATAATTATATATAAATAATCAGAAAATTGCATAATACAAATATAGTCAAAACAATCGATCTTTCGATTTTATTTATATATCTATTGTAATATGCATCATTACTCACAGATATCATACAGAGTTTTATTGATTATTTACAGACTAACTTGATTAGTACTATTATACAACTACCATTTTGTCCTTGTTACCATCTCTCGTTACTTGCTGTTTTTTAAAAACGCATTTCTCTCTCGTCGTACTTCCACGCAATCTGTCCACCTATCTCCCTCATTCTATTTCCCATATCAAACAACTCTTCGCCAAAGTGGCGAAGCTCGGCCATGTTTTCAATGCTCATGGGTGGGTTGGGTAATGGTTCTGGATCGAATTGTGGAAGAAAAGTGAATGGATCGTTGACAATATTTTGAAATTGCCAATCATTTGTCCACCATTCGTCCATTCCTATGGGTTGGGAGTGAACTATTGGATCGGGAATTGCTGCTGGTTCCCAATTCATAGGGAATTGGTTTTCAATAGGATAAGTAAAAAGATTTGTCTGAACAAGCTGAATCGTCTCACAGTTTTCTAGCAGAAAATCTATTTCATCTTGAAAAGTTCTTTCCTGGGTTGGATTGGAACTCTCTCCAATTTCTCTCTGAGCTGGTATAGACCCTTGCCCAACTTCCATTATTACTTCTTTAGTAATCTCCTCCATTTGTATTTTTACCTCCTTACCCTTCTTTTTGTCTCCAGTTTCCAATTCTTGTGGTTTGGAATTCTCTTCGGTTACGACTTCTTTTCCCTTTTTCAAAGGATTATTTATTTTGGGCAGTTTCTTAACTGGCTTCTTCTTACGGATTTTCCTCCATCCTACATAAGTTCTTTTCTTCTGTTTTGGCTTGCTCAGGGGTGGAACCTTGAATTCTACTGGTTGTTCAATATCGGGATAGTAGCTAATATATTCTTTGGAAGCTTCGACAGTTACAGGATACAGATTAAGATTCTGGAAATCTTCGGTTATCTCACTCATGCTGATGTAGCATATATGCAAAATGCATAAAATACTAAGTTAAAATTTACAAATAAACTTTTGTAATTTTATTTCATACTGTGTACTAGTTGATTTACAAAGATAACTGACAAACACACTCAGGTTTCAAGTTTTATTTATCACACAAGGTTTCTAGATTTATGAGAGTAGGGTGCTAATCTTTAAAGATTTATATTTTCTGCTACAGTGGCTAGCATATATAAATTAGCCCATTTCTCATCTAGTTTATCTTCCCAAGGTGATTTATCAATTAATTCCTGAGTTTCCCGTTTAATCCTCTTTTCTCGGATTTTCTCTTTACTTTTCTTAATAATCATTTCCCTCCTTTGAGGAGAAAGTGATTCCTCATATTGTGCCTTACGCACGAATATTCCTTCTTCAGGAATTTCCGACTGACTCGAGGATTTGGTTCGGGATGAACTTCCTTTTTCATTAGATGTTTTCTCTAATTTAAGATAAATGCTTGACAGCTTTTTCTTACCCATTCTGTAACTAACAAATAATCAAATAATCAGTTAATAATACAATTAATCACATAATAGTAATCAGGAAAAATTTAAGTATTTCCAAATACTTAATTAACTTAACCTAGTGGCTGTAATCAGGAAAATTTTGAGTATCAGCTTAACCCAGTGGCTGTAATTAGGAAAAATGGAGCATTTCTAAATACTTAGTCAGCTTAACCCAGTGGCTGTAATTAGGAAAAATGGAGCATTTCTAAATACTTAGTCAGCTTAACCCAGTGGCTGTAATTAGGAAAAAATGGAGCATTTCTAAATACTTAGTCAGCTTAACCCAGTGGCTCTGATACCACCTTTTTCTGTCACGGCCCACGACCCGGTTTGACCCGTTTCAGGAGCCGTGGCAGAAAATACTGCGGTATTGATTTAATTGATTTTAACAGCGGAAACAGGATCGCTTAAAGCTAAAATTTTTCCCCGATTATTTTATTTCACAATTCGGGATAAAACCCCGATAATTTACAATAGTATGTTTTTACTATAAAAACGTGATATTACAAAATCATTTATTTATTTTATATTGAGCCACTATCAGTCAGCTTGAGATGCTTCCCAGTACTTTTCCTGAATTACAACAGATCACCTGAAACATGTTTGAAAAAGGTTTTGTCAGCGGGAAATACTGAGTGAATCATTCTATTTACTAAAATGACACATTTGTTATAATTTACAGTATTAAGAGCGATTACAATGTTTCTGATATCAAGCCAACTACCCACGGTACTTGCCACTCGACCCATTGGCCCATTCGTCCAATGGTGTCTGTGACTGCGGTTATATCCCCCACTGGCTGCCCCAATGGTGACGATTATCAAGTAATGTATACAAAACCCCACATACCGGCTGTAACTTGGTGATTACAAAGACTTAATCCCCGTAATTATAACTTTGAATAAAACATGATTTTGTAAATAGATTTGATAAAAAGAGAGAATGACTCACATTGCTGATTTAATATGGTCAGAGTCTAATCTATAGTTTTAGCCTTGTTAACCTAATATAAATAATGCACACAAAACTGGGTTAGTAATCAATCCAGCAATTACGATAATTTACGGGATCAAATTATCACAATGAATGTCAAAATGCAATACTTTGTCCATCGAATTAACGATGATCCATTGAATTAACAATGAACGACAAGGTATAATACTTTACCCATCGAATTAACGATGATCCGTTGAATTAACAACGAACGATAAAGTATAATACTTTACCTATCGAATTAACGACAATCCGTCAAATTAATGACGAACGATAAAGTATAACCCTAATGTGGGCGGCATTTAAACATGCATTGGATATCTTGATCTTCGGATAAATGAATCGTAGCAGCGATTGTGCTAATACCCTGTTTTGTAGCAGAATTTCGATACCCGGGGGTGAAATTGAAGTAAACAGAAAGTATTTCAACGTATTTGTGAGAATTATTTCGACGTAATATGATCAGAAATCGACTACCAGTGTCTGCTATTTATAGGTGAATTTTGGGATGCCCTGCGCATCGTAGCAAAACATCCCCTACGATGCGTATGGGTCTTTTAAAGGCCTGCGCATCGTAGGCCATATCCTGCTACGGTGCGTATGGGTAAAAAGTAGGCTCATAGACTAGCCACGACTGGGACTAGCCTTGGTGAGTCAGTATTTTCAATTTTCAGTATTTTGACAACGTATTTTAGTGGATAATTATCCACTAGGGTTTACCCCCCTTGAGTTTTAGGGGCCCTAATCCTGATTCTGAAAATTATAAAAATTTCAGGGTTTGTTCAGAATCACTTGGGTCTCTCAATTAGGGTTTCCTTTTTGACTAATTACTTTAATAAGTATGACTTTTGATGAGAGTTGTTACAACGATAAAGAAACCAGTCACTGTCAAGCCCAAAGAACAGAAAGTGGAAGATAAGAAAGTAAAGCTTTCACAGGGGCAGAGAGACAGACTGAGGAAGAAGAGGAAGAAGGCGAGAGAATACTTGGAGAAGATTTTGTCTTCAGGTTCACCGGTTGGTTCGAATAAGAGTTCTGATGAATCGATTCATTCGACGGCAAAGTCAAGCAAATCGAATTCTTCAGATACAAATCTGAGGACAGAAAACAAGAAGAAAAAGAAAGTTATTGGCGATGAATCTGGCTCATCCAAGTCAGACAAGCCAAGTTCGGGCAATGAATCTGATTCCACAAAATCAGAGGAGCCACAAGTTGAGGTAAAAAAAGAAGAGACAGTTCCGTTAATGAATGATGAGAACTTTCCACCATTACGAGCCGCAAACCTAAAATCAAAAGGTGTTGATGCTGGAAAAATGTTTAATAGCAATGTTAAACATATTTTTAGCAAGATGGCTGATGGTAAAGACAAAGGAGTGAAAGAATTTTATGAAGAAAAGAGAAAAGCTCAAAATGCACCTAAGGCTGGTCAGGCTTGGGTGTCAAAATCTGTTGGTTGAATTCCTGACTTGCCGGAGCTTCCAGGTTGGTAAGTGTGAAGCAGGTATCGGCATCATTCTTGAGAAATTCACAGGATGGTAACTGTGATATTTCGTCTTACAAGTGGTTAATCAAGGACATTAAGTTGTACTTGATTTTCTACAAGTGATAGTGGTGTTTGACCTAATAATGTTAAATTTTTAAAAATGGTTAAAAGATATCAAGGTGATGAGATGACCCCGAACTCACAAGTGATGGGTAAACAAACTAATTTTTTCCGGAAAAACCATTCTGATTAAAACAAACTTAAGTGTTTTGAAATCATTATGGGAAAATAGTTTGTTGTAAGGGGGAGTTTTGATTGAATACGCCGAAACCCTCACGGCTGAACAAACATGATTAATTTCACAAGATTGAAAAACGGTTTTCAAACTGTAAAAAAATCAATGTGTTGTAAATCATGGGGGTACGTTATAATTTCTGCTTCGCATGCGTATATTTTCTGCTAACCAGAGCACTTTAAGCAGAAAATGGATGGCGAGACAAAGCTATCAGTATCAGGTTGTCAAATTTTCTTTAAATGATTTTGCATTTTAGGGGGAGTAATATTGTCAGAAAATCCAAAAACATTAGAAAAATTTGAAAAAACCAAAAACATGATAAAATGCAAAAATTGAGTTTTTGTGTAAAAAGAGGAAATGATAGTACATCAGTAGACAGTTACAGTATGCTAAAGAAATGTAATGTTTATATAGCGTTAAACAGTCTCACTGATGATGTGTCGGTAGATTTTTATACATTTAGTAAACTTTTTCGGGATATAAACTTAAATTCAAACTTGCTTATTTCGTGGGGAACACTACTTGGATATATAGGTAACCCCTGAAATCTCGTTTGAAAGGTCTCATAATCTGATATACTAGGTCTTTATACTCAATGATGTCTGGGGTATTATTCCGGGACTTCTGCTGAACGGTAGTTCTGACCTAGTCCTTGGATAATACTTTCTGCAAATGCTTGAAACATAGCATAAACCCTCAGCATGCCGATGAAACAATAAAATTGATAGTCGCTGCTGTTGTAGCTAAAAGATCCTCTAAAGGGGACATTCCGAAAAGTCGAAGCTGATATCTCTCTGCGTATACGGAAGTATCGATCTGAGATCCCTCGGCCCTCGCATACCTAATTTATGTACAGATATCATTGTAGTATACTCACCTGTAAGACTGATTATTGGGATCTGGATACGGGAGTATATTCAAGAGGTGGGACACATGAATAGGTTTAAGTTCTTAATTCACCTAATTCGTATCCTGACTCAGTTGAACTTTGTATGAAAATTTAAGTGGATCAGTATATCGACAATCTAAGTGAATTATTTAATTCTTAATGTGAAAATAAGCTCAACGGTACTTGTGACTTGTCAAAAACTGATATGATCCTCTAACGCAAATTCAAACAAAAATATTGTTTGTAAATATGTTTGTACATATTTCTTTACTGCTTTATATTTTCAGAAAAATACAAAAAGATTTTGATTTCTGCTTTATTTTCGACAACCGATGTCTGAAGCTGAGTTTTAAAATCTAAGTATGCTGATTGTGTTTCTGAAAAATAAAACAAGTTCATTAATTTGAAACTTGAGGTTTTTAAATTCAAAAATCAAAAACAGTTTGTGATATCTCCAAGGTCATTAATTTGGACTTGGATGATTAACTGTGAGGGATTTGGATGCTTATATTGTTAAAATCTGTAAAAAAGCCAGTTTCCGATCCGGTTCGCTGAAACTGCCAAATCTTTAAAGATTGTTGATGGGGGAAGAGATTCAAGTAATCCTGGATATATTTCATATTATTATATCTTAGTCCCAGGATCTTGATTTAGAATGTTTGATTGAGCCAGGTTACGATACCTTGACAACCAAAAATGCTTTCATTGTAAAATATTTTAGCAAAAGTTGAGAGAGCCAGGTTTTCAATCCTGGAAGTTCAAAACGTTGTTACTTATAAACGTTTGAGTGTTGCAGATGTTGTACCAGACTACGATCCCGACAGCAGTGTCTAAGGGGGAGTCTGAAGACGAGCTCAACGCAAGGGGAAGCGTGCATAGGAGCCAGGACTCTTTCCCAGAAGAGCTTGTAACCGGAAAGCCAGGTGTCGATCCCAAAAGCACGGAAGCTTGACGAAAGGGGGAGCCTGAAGAGTCTACCGAAAGGGGGAGCTGGAGCTGAAGACAGATCCACGGGGATTCTGTTCGAGCTAAAGAGAGAGAAAGAAAAGAAGCTACGAGTCTGAATGTTTGAGATTGACTGCGGCAATATCCAAGGGGGAGTCTGTTAGTGCATTTATGTCTATCGCCTCCGTCATCTCAAACTGTAGCAGAAACTGTTAAATATTAGGCTTTATGTTGTTTCTAGTTAGTAAAAGGCAAGGTGTCAATATTGTAAATAAGGGGAACTCACCTTATACCCTTGGCCTATAAATAGAGGAGTTAGGGATAACATTAGAGACTTTTGCCATTTCACACTTTAGAGTGATCTAGTTCTAGAGAGAGAAACTAGAGAGAGAATCTAGAGAGAGAAAGGCAAAAGGTGATTCACGTGATTGTACAATTTCAGATCTTTGAATAGAATCACAGTTAGATTTACTGTTCGTGTGTTTCGGTCTCGCTCGTGCACGGATTCCGCACGTCGCACGAGTCGGTTCGCAATCGTTCGGAGTCAAACCCGGTCCTAACAAATGTTTTGCAACTTCACCATGAATAGAGAAGAAAGAGAGAGTTGGGTTTCTAGCTCCAGTTGTGTTGCAGCCGGATCAACGGCAAATTCAGCAGCAGTAGTTGTTGATGCATGAATATGAAGATTGAATTTGTGAGGTTCAGTTAATAATCGACTGAATGAAATTATATTATTTATTGTGTTCACCATTGTTAAACCAAAAAGATTGAATTTGTGAGGTTCAGGAATATGAAGATTGAATTTGTGAGGTTCAGCAGCAGCAGTTGTTGATTCAGCAGCAGTAGTAGTTGTTGATGTAGGTGAGTTTTGCAAAGGTTTGCGGCTTGAAATAAAATTATTTATTGTATTCACAATTGTTAAACCGATTGTGCTTTATGTTTATCATTTGAACTTGTGATAATTTGTGCCTAATAATCGACTGATTGAACGGATTTTGATTTTTAATTAAGTTTATTAATGTAAACCAAAAGTTTTAATTAAGGTATGTAGTCTCACATATTTTTTGTTCAAATTAATTTCATGGGATGATAACATCTTCATTTTTATTATGTTGTTTAGGGATTGAATTTTGTGTAGAGATGGATGGAAGAAGTGGGCACCTGTTTCATCGGACGAGTTTTGGTGTAATCGAATGGAATGGAATGTTGGATCCTTATGTTAATCTCAATGGAACTGTTAGTAGCGAAGAATGTTATTGGTGCTCATCTGAATGGAATGTTGGATCGTTATGCAATCATCACTTGTGGTTCAGAAAAGCGTTTAGGTAATAGATAGTATAAATTAAGTTTATTGTGAAACATGTATTTGGCAAAGGTCTGTTTTAGGTTTGAAACCTCTGTTTGTTGTTAACAGATATTAGAATATAAAACAGATGTTTCAAACGACTGGTGGGTTAAATAGTGGTTCAAACCACTGCTGGGTTAAAACGGTGGTTGAAACCAGTGTTGGGTTAAAATGGTGGTTGAAACTACTGTTCCGTTAAAACGGAGGTTTGAAACCATTGTTGGGTTAAAACAGTGGTTGAAACCACTGTTTGGATGTGTGTTGAAAGTTTTTGGATGTGTTGAAAGTGTGGAAGCGAAGGGTAATAAAGTGGTTTTGTGATTTGGTGGTTTCGTATCAATGTAGTTCTTTCCATTTACGTTTTTTTTCTATTTGTATGTAGTGAAATTGGCTGAATTTATGAAATGTTTTTAGAGCTTTTTTGGAAGAACTGAGACGAGAGGGTTTTTGAACTAAAGTATATGGATACATCAACACATCTCCTGGAAAGTATAAAGACAGAATGAAATCATACCGGTGGATGGTTAAAAGGAGAAAAATTGCGGATCTCACCTTAGATAGCTGGAACAATTTTGTAAAAGTTGGATTTTGTATAGGCTTCTCTGTAGTTTGTTTGTTTTTTTGTTCTATTTGGGGTGTATTTGCTCTTATGTTATGGCTAATATAGCAGTTATCAGGTAGAAGCATTAGCTTAGGCAATTAAGGAGAACACTATAGTGTTCTTGGAGACGGGCTCAGGCAAGACGTTGTTCGCGATTATGCTTTTACGTCACTATGCTTATCTGTTGAAAAAACCCTTCCCGTGTATTGCTGTGTTCTCGGTAGTTGGTACCCACTGTTGTATTGGTCAAACAGGTATGTCGGTTGACTTAGTTGTTTCTTGAACATGTTTTCAACATGTGGTTAAAGCATACTAATGGAAGCTTTCTCTGTCTTATTAGCAAGCGGAGTATGTGGGAAAGCACCTTGATTTGAAAGTGGAGTATTGGGGTGAAAAAGTTGTTGATTTTTGGAATGCTGCTGATTGGAAGAAACAACGAGATCAGAATCAGGTATGACAAGTCAACATTTGACTTTTTTGTTGACCGCATACAATCTCATCAGAATTTTGAGTAATGATCAAATACGTAAAGTACCCTTGAGGCGGACAATTGCAGTCTTGAGTAATAAACTTTTATTGTGTTACTCTTTACCTTTGTTGTATCATGTAGTTTTTATTTTTTCAATTTAAACTGAATACACGTATATGTTATACATCATTTTTACAGCTATTGGTCATGACCCCTAACATTTTAAGGAATGCATTCAGACATAGATTCTTAACGTTGGATATTATCAAGGTGTTAATGTTTGATGAATTCCACAACGCAAAGAAAAATCATGCGTATGCTATCATCATGAAGGTATATTAATGATTGTAATTTTTAACGTTATTAATTTGTTTTAGTTGAGTTTAAAAATTGAAATAATATTTGTTCAAACCACTGCTTGAAACTGCTGTTCGGTTAAAACGGAGGTTTGAAACCATTGTTGGGTTAAAACAATGGTTGAAACCACTGTTTGGATGTGTGTTGAAAGTGTTTGGGTGTGTTGTAAGTGGGGAAGTGAAGGGTAATAAAGTGGTTTTGTGATTTGGTGGTTTCATATCAATGTAGTTATTTTCATTAACGTTTTTTTCTATTTGTATGTAGTGAAATTGGCTGAATTTATGAAATGTTTTTAGAGCTTTGTTGGAAGAACCGAGACGAGAGGGTTTTTGAACTAAAGTATATGGATACATCAACACATCTCCTGGCAAGTATAAAGGCAGAATGAAATCATACTGGTGGATGGTTAAAAGGAGAAAAATTGCGGATCTCACCTTAGATAGCTGGAACAATTTTTTAAAACTTGGATTTTGTATAGGCTTCTCTGTAGTTTGTTTGTTGCTTTTGTTCTATTTGGGGTGTATTTGCTCTTATGTTATGGCTAATATAGCAGTTTTATATTAATAATGCAAAAGAACAATTGCATCATCATTTCAATATTAAAGTTTTCAAATTAGAAGGAAATGTGCATTAAGTACTGCTTGTGTACAACAACTGCTGAAGACAAGGTGCTGCTACTTAATCTACTGGCCTAACTCAAGTGCTGCTAAAAAGCAAAGCCCTGCTTGGAATGAAGCAGTGGAATTTAAAAAACTGTTGACAAATTAATACGATTAAAATATGAAGTATTAAGAAAGTAGCAATTACATACAAAAAATAAATCTAATTAGACACGTCTAACTCTAATAACAAAAATCAAGAAACTTTAACTTCAATTGTGGATCTTTACTGACGGTATTTTATCAAAACGATCTGAGAGTGTCGTATGATGATGCAAAAGAACACTTATTTGTGGTGTATTTGTTCTTATGTTATGGCTAATTTAGCAGTTATACATTAATTATGCAAAAGGGAAATTGCATCAGCATTTCAATATTCATGTTTTCAAATTAGAAGAAGAGGTACTACCATCTTATTTTTCAATATCATAACATTATTATTAACCATTGAAATAGACTTTCCCCTTCAAAGTCGTTATTTTGGGCCAAATAAGACTGGTTCACATCAGTGGATTCATCATAAGCAGGTGTTTGCATTACACCTTCCCCCTGAAAGTGGTTATAACACCTGATGGCCCTCATCCACTGTTTGTATACTACAACTGCTTGTCCATTAAGTACTGCTTGTGTACAACAACTGCACCAGAGCAAGTGCTGCTATTTAATCTACTGCCCTAAGATAAGTTCTGCTAAAGACCATAGCCCTGCTTGGAATGAAGCAGTGGAATGTAAAAACTGCTGACATATAAAGATTGACAATTTGTGTCTAAAATGTATTTTGTTAAGGATGGCATTCTTGCAGATATTTCATAAATCACCATCAACAGATGTTGGACATGATATTTTATGGTTACGCAAGACAAAATCATTCCTTTCTTCAGAACAGCAGATGATCAAAACATTTGTCAAAAGCTTATTCACTGTTGCACTAACAGTTGCTGATTTAATAGTCTTTCAAATCATTATCATTTGCTTACCCCTAACTACTTTTGTGCTCAAACATCTGTTTTTGTAAATACTGTCCACTGCTATTCATCATAAGCAGCTGTTTGCATTAGACTTTCCCCTAGAAAGTGGTTATAACATCTGATGCCCTCATCCACTGTTTGTATACTACAACTGCTGTCCATTAAGTACTGCTTGTGTACAACAAATGCTGAAGACAAAGTGCTGCTATTTAATCTACTGCCCTCAGTCAAATGCTGCTAAAGACCAAAGACCTGCTTGGAATGAAGCAGTGGAATGTAAAAACTGCTGACATATTATACTTGACAATTTGCCTCTAAAATGTATTTTGTTAAGGATGGCATTCTTGAAGATGTTTCATAAATCACCATTAACAGGTATTGTAATTTACATTTTCATTAATTATTTCCGGTGACATTTTTATTATATCAATGACTTATAGTTATTCTTTTCGATAAAACGGTCTTATGGCATTTTATGATACATTGTTTAGGTAGGTATAATCCATACTACAATATTATATTTACAGAGTTGATTCTTGAATTTGGTTTGTTTTGTTTTGTTTTGTTTTGTGATTGTTTGTTGGTACGTGGTTTATTTTTAGGGTGATCAGTGTTTTATAATCGGACCGTGCGGTTCATTCATCAGGTATTATTTCCTTTTCATTTTCACTACACTGATTTAGTGTTACCTGCTGTTTAACAATCCAGAAAAATATGTTTCATATCATACCTGCTTTAGAGTTTTACTTGTATCGTTTAAAACAAAACCAAAAAAAAAAAATTGTTTCCGAGTGAAGAACCTATAACACATCAAAAATTCAGTATTTAAAACCAAACCCAAAAAAATTGGTCAGCCCAAAACCATACCTAAAATTATAATGAAACAGAAGCAAAAATAAAGTGTCATAAAAAAATTAAATGGTTTATTGTATAAATATTAAAAAAAGTTATAATTACATAAAAAAAAAGAAAAGTAATCAGACACTTAAAGTCTAATAGCAAGAATGAAGAAATTTTAACTTCAACTCCATGGAGCACTGCACTTCTCGATGTATGTCATTGATCTTTCTCATGAAGTCCAGGTCTCTGTCTCCACATTCTATATTGTTCGCAACACACAAGTCACGAACGGAAGTACTTGGCATCGCCCTCAGGTCTCTTGAAACTTGGTCTCTTGTCAGCAGACCAAGTTACAGTCCGTCAAAACATCTCTTCAACTCTTGAAGAGTACTCCTATCAGCAAAAACTTGCTCTTCGATTTCTTTAATAAAGTGTTGCTTGAAATCCTCAGATTGTGCAGCAGTTTGTGACTCAATTTTAATGTATTTATAACAGCTAAGGCAAAACAATAAGAGTTGCTCTTCTATTTAACTGAATGAATCTGGTTATGATGAAACAATGTTTGAATTTGCAATGATATTATATAGGATATCTATCAGCCCAAAGGTCAGGTTTAAATGCAACCATTAAATAAAAATTTATATTTAAAAACCTGATACATGTAATGATTTAATAATGAAAAACGTGTATATACCCAACATGTCTCTTCATTTACCTTATCAAACATTTTAATGTAAAACCTTTGAAAAATGTTCTTTATTAGCAGACGTCTCTTCATTTATCCTATCAAATATTTCAAACACTATAAAGGATCATGATTGCTCTACTTGAAAACATCAAGAATTCATTTTTAAAAAGCCCTTCATTCTAAAACAAAACGTCCAAACCCACCCACACTCTTTCTAAATGGCAATCAAAACCTTCTACCACTGGTCGGATAATACCGATCTTAAAATTGAATATTCAGGATGGTCACTCCATGAACAGAGAAAAGCTGAAGAAGTCAACAAAAAAGTTGCGTTGGTAAGTGATAAATATTATAAGCAGACGTGGAGTAGCATTGCACTGCTGGATGAAGTTGTCTCTTCTCCTCCATCAGAGTTTAAAGAAAAAGCCGAAGAGTTTTTGACACATCTGTTGAAACAAGATCAGAAGACCTGTGATATGCTAGCAGATCTGCAAATTAAAACAAAAAATGAAATTGCATGGAGGAAGGCGAGAGAAATAGATATCCTAGGAAGTGTTAATTGTAATGTTTAGTTTTTAATATTTTTCAAACTCAGAATTTTGTAATACTATTTAATATTGAATGAAGAAGTGTTTATTGCTAGCAGAATTTTGTAAAAGTTGGACTTTGTATAGGCTTCTGTGTAATTTGTTTGTGTTTTTTGTTCTATTTGGGGTGTATTTTCCCTTGAAGAGGTACCGCCATCTTATTTTTCAATAGCATAATATTATTATTAAACATTGAAATAGACTTTCCCCTTCAAAGTCGTTATTTGTTTGGGCCAAATAACAGTTGTTATGGGTGAAATTCTGAGCCCATATCCTGGAAAGTATCTTGATTTATATCTTGGTTATATAGTATCTGTTTACATCCGGGATGCTGGTGCAGGATATTGGTAGCATCCTGAATGGTATCCTCAGGATTACTAACGGATTATGTGCAGGTACGTGGGTTAGAAGCTAGCAACGTTCACAAGGACTCATTCCGCGGAAGACTCGGTCCAAGTTGTTCAAGGAAAGACGTTAAGCCCGCTTTATTTGGTTCCAAACGGCTATTTATGGAATATTCGGGAGCATCCCATATTTATAGGAATTTTAGTTTCTACTTTGTAACTATAAATAGGTGGGTATACCAGATCGAATAGGACATCACATTGACACTCGCTACACTCTAACACTCGCTCTCTAGCAATTTTCACTTTCATACAAAAGCATTGTAACACTTAGCGATCTGGTCTATATCCTGCACTGTATCCTGACGTTTGAAGCAATAAGAAGAACAAGGCAGCTGCGATTGTCAGCTCCCGAGGTTTTATGCCGGCGATCTAGATTGATCAAGGGCTTTCCTCGTACATCTCGTGTCGTTTCCTTTACTTTTTACTCATTGTTTGATCGCAGATACAGCTCAATATCCTGAGCCGTATCCTGAATACTGATTTTCCAAATAACTTAACCAGCATATTTTCAACACACCTTCTAGCACACTACCTCACTTTACTAATTTGATCACTTAATTGCCTCGGTAATTTTTCACCAAAACAATTTGGCGCCCACCGTGGGGCAAGTGGTGCTCTCTTTGCTAAAAATCTTTGGGAAATCGCTAATCGGTTTTCTATTTTCAAAACTTTTTGCCGCATTATTTACAATGGCCTCAAGATCAAACATGAGTTCCTCCACTATGTCTGCTATGACTTCTGCTACTACCGGTTCGGTGCTTCCACCACCTCCTCCAAGGATGCCAGCCTCTTCACGACCTCAGGATATTATCCCTACTCGCAGTGTTCAGGAATCTGCTCCCGTTTTAGCTTCTAATGATGAAATTCTAACCTTATTTGGAAGTGTGCAGGAACAAATGAGGCAGCAACAGGAAACAAACCAAATGCTGTTGAGGGAAATACAACTCTTGAAGTCTGGCTCGAGCAGATCTGCTGAGGATATTGTCACTCCATTACAACCCAGAACTTTGAACTTCAGTTCAGCTGTGTATACTGAGGATAACAGGGGGAATATTGTGCCCAACCTTCCTCAGAATCATACTCCTGAAATACCCTCCTCGGTCAGGATGTCAACCATGAGGAGCTCAGGATATGCTTCAGGATATGGGCAAAATCCTCCAACGGGTAACGTGTCAAATAATAATAATACTCATGCTACTAACAATAATGGATCTTTGCAGGATACAGGTGTAACATCAGCACTTACTAGGGAACTTCAGAAGTTGAAGGACATGATATCTAGTGTACCTGGGGTGGTCCAGCCGATCCCGGAAGTGTCCCAAGACAGCCACAAGATATCTCGTTTTGCATATCCTATCTGTGATGCTGAGATCCCAAAGAGATTTCAAACCCCCAACATGAAGCTTTACGACGGAACTACGGATCCTGAGGAGCATATTGCTCAGTATAGGGAAAGAATGGAGATTAACCCTATCCCTCCGGATCTCAAGGAAGCATGCTTATGCAAGGGTTTTGGTTCTACCTTAACAGGATCAGCCTTGAAATTGTGACAACCCTCACTAAACCAGGTATCCGTACGACTTAATTAATAATTAATTACTGCTTAATTACTGTGCTTGCTTGAACTTGTGGATAAACTGCTACTTGAATACTGATACATGTACTTACTTGCATCATACTTTACTTGCTGTCACTCCATGTTTTGCTTACAGCACCTTTGTGACAACCTTGATGCACCAAAAGCACAGTAGCACAATGAACGGATAACCTATTAAACGTTCTGTCATGACTAGCACCAGGCAGGTACTGCCTCTAAGGCCTGTAAGAGCCTGAGATAGTTTGCTACACTAGTGGTGAGTGTAGGGATATAAGGGTTGTAGAACTGCGTCACTAGGAATAAATTACAGTGACCGGATGTGCCTAAAACGTACTCTAAGTACAAAATTCAGCATTTGGCTAACTAATAAAGTGCCAAAACATGAGGAAAATATTCCTGACACTTTGGAGGAATAAGTTGTGTCCCTAAAAAGGGTATTAACGACACTTTAAAGCTTTGTTAAGCACTTTAACGGATTTCTATCCAACCGAACAACCGGATTATATCTGGAACATAAAAATTTTGTCATTAACATAGTTTTTCTTTTTCTGAGCCAGTTAGGGTCCCTGAATACCCTAACACCCGTTGTAACGCATGAGACACTAGTAACCGGGTTAATCCCTAAACTAACTAAACTTAACTTAACTAATTACCTAATGTTAGTTGAAATGGAACTGGATTACCCCCCCCCCCCAACCGAGTTCGGTCACAATGTGACCCCCATTGTACTACTCTTGATTATTTAAATCAAACATGCCTAATATCTTGAAGACATGAGGACCTTTGGGTATTAATCTTGGATTTTGCCTTTAAGTACTAAGCTTAAACCAACATGATCATCACAACACTCACAACACAACTCACACTCTCTCTCCCTCTCTAATAACTCTCGGCCGAACACCCCTATCCATCCATCAATTTTTCGAGCTTTGATCTTGCCATTCCAAGTATCTACAAGGGTTAAGGATCACATACGAGGAGGCTTGGTGCATTCGGAACGCGAAGGACCTCACCCCATTGCTTTTATCCACTCATTCTTCGACTAGTTTCTCCCCTAGCCTCGAGCTAGTAGTAAGTTGCTATAATCACCCTCTCGAACTATTTTGAAGTGGTTAAAATGATTTGTAACGGTTAAAACTCGTAAACATGCAAGTTGAAACATGAAAGTCTACTAAAAGCACTAAAAGTGATGGTTAAAAGCTTGTTTGTTGTGTAAAACTTGTAGTATTTGATTTGTGTAGTTATTTGGACCCGATCTATGTTGTGGTAGCTCGGATCATCGTTTAACCCGGATTGGTCATGATCTTGGATCATGACATAAGGTTGTGTTGGAAGTAACAAGGGTCAAAGGATGAAACTCTACCACACACGAATCATGAACTTGTGTAAAAGCGATTTAGCTTGTGAAATAGTGTTTAAAACTAGTAGATCTACGGATCTACAAGCGGTATTTTCAAAGAACCAAGTATCAAAGAAATTATGTTTTCTAAAGACGGATCTTACACTAACAAAAAAAATGATTTTTAGAACACACAAGTGTGTAAACACTTGTGTAGCACAAAGTTTCTACAAAATAACTATTTTTGTAAAAGATGACGAGAAGTTGTAAAAACGGAATTTCTCTAAGAACGAGGTTTTTACAAAATCGGATGGATTTATATAGAGATCCGCTAAAAGTAATGGGATTTACTTCATAATATTAGAAAACCACAAGTTCATGTGATTTTTGCGACTTATATATATTTGTTGACTAGTTTGTTGTCTTGAACATTGTTTTGGTTAAATAAGGACATTGTTGGGTTGATTTATAAAAGAAAATGATACGCTTGAGAGCGTGGCCACCTCCAGTTACAGAGGAAACTCTGGCGAAATTTTTCTAAAAACCTAACACTTAGAATTATTTTCACTATAAGTGTTAGAAATACTTCTCGACATGTTTTCAAAATATAAGTTTCGCCACGACTTTATTTACAAAATATCGGAGGTGGGATTTTCACAAAGCTAAGGCACGGCCGTCCGTCTAATAGAGTTAGTACGTGTAGGTCGACACACAGCTGCTTGATTTGGAGGTATACTTGGTAGAGACGCACCACTGTGAGTTCATGTCCCCCTTTTCTCTTAACTGTTTTCAGTTTTCTAAACTACGGGGGTGAAATACATGTTACTTTGATTACAAGTACTTTATACATGGTATGGTTAGCGTAAGGAGGTTTACTACTTAGATCATGTGAGTGGGTAGGAGCAACATGAGGCCATTAGTCCTCATGGTAGGACCGAGGGACAGAAGCGGTAGATCTATCTGGGTGTAGCGAGCCCAGCCCCAGGCCAAACTAGAAACGGACCTCGGGGTGACTTTGTGCCCGACGCATAAATCTGCTAGGTTTGAGTCTCCCTACTTGCACTTCACACATATCAGTGGCCTTGCAAACCATTGGTGATCTCAATTCCCTTATGTGCTACATACCAGGATTTTTATACTTACAAAGGTTTATTTACTCACTTACACATGAACTCGCTCAACATTATTGTTGATTTTTCAACTTACATGTATTTCAGGGAATTAAAGGATCTGGCGCGGTATGACACGTTTTCCCGCTGCACTAGTTACGAGGTCATCCGGGTTTAGGGAATGTGACTCTTTCCTAGACAAGTCACAGTCCTTAAACTATGCTTATGTTATGTTGTATTTGTTGAACAATGTTTATGTCGTTAGGATGTGTTTCCGTTAAGACAATGTTATTGTATTTGGTTTTTTTAAAACTTAATCGAATGGATGATCTTGCATGGTTTTATTTCATATAGCTTTGTTATGGTTAAGCTATGGTATTAAGAAGTCACACCAAATTAACCACGCTTCCGCAAAGCCAGGGTGTGACAGCTTGGTATCAGAGCTCTAATCATAGCGAACTAGGATTCTTTCTCGAGTCTAGACTATGATCACTAGGGCTCTCACGAAAACATTTTTACTGCATACCACTTAAGTCCAGATCCAAAACGTTTTTACAAACAAATGTTGAGCACATTTTATTTATTATTTATAGGCTCAGTCTGGAAAGGCTGAGGCTCGGTCTGGGAGGCCGAGGCTCGGTCTGGGAGACCGAGGTAGTTGTCTAGTGGGACTAGGGAGTCAGTCTGAGAGGCTAGGAGAATTTGGCTAGTGGGACTAGGGAGAGCAGTCTGAGAGGCTGGGAGAATTTGGCTAGGAAGAGCAGTCTGAGAGGCTGGGAGAATTTGGACTAGGAAGAGCAGTCTGAGAGGCTGGGAGGCTAGTGGGACTAGGAGAATTATTTGATTGCTTACTTGGTGACTAATGTGCTTATCTGATTGTATGATTGATTATTTGTACATATTTATGTTTGTGTTACAGACACCATGGACACCTCTGGCACAGGTGACTCAGACACCACAGGACCTAGACCTATAGTATCAGATGACCTAGAGTCTTCAGAGCACGAGGTCCACACATCCGACGTTACTAGCACGGACGAGGACGACTTTCAGCCCTTTGCTTTACCTGATGGTGCTGATGAGCTCGCTGATGGCCCTTTGGCCGGGGACCTACCGTTAGTGGAGATCCCTGCTCCCATACCCTTAGCTGTATATCCTGCTTACGATTTGCTTCTCGACGCCGACGATGATGGCGACGTCGATCTGTATGATGATGAGCCCTTAGAGGAGGATGTTCAGGGCGAGGCCCTTCTTGCTGCTGGTGATCTCTTGATGATCGCAGATGCTCTCGCCGAGGAGTCACCCGCTCACTCTCCGGTCCCAGACTCTTTCGAGTCTGTGGCCTCCGCACCTTCACACACCCAGAGTGCGCAGCACTTCTCACATGGATCAGATCCCGACCAGGCATCCTCTGTTGCCCCTATTCCTAGTTTTGCTTTCGACCACGTTGATGTGGAGGATTCCAATCCTGTCTTTCCCCCAGGATTCGACCCAGATCAGGATATAGAGTTTATACCCATGGATCAGCCTATGGAGGATCCAGTCGACCCAGTAGACCCAGTTGATCCCATCGATCCCGAGTTTGATTTTGGGATGGCCTTTGATGACCCCGACTAGACCCTGCGTTTGAGCACGACCCAGTTCATGCTGACGCACCTATTATTGAGCCTGTCATTGCTGACCCACCTATTGATGATCACCCAGTGGATGCTCCGTTGTTGGAGGGCGATCATGTCATTGCTGCTGATCATGTTGATCCCCCACTTATTGCTGATGCACCAGTTGACCCTCTTGTTGCACCTCACCATGATCCTATGCCAGTTCAGTTTGATCGTGCACTTTTTGAGGCACAGATGGACCCACGAGATGAGCACGCCCAGCATGGGTGGATTCCTGCTGATGACGAGGTCCCACCTATTCCCCCTCAGATCACTGATACCCGTCACATTGATACATCCTTTTCATTTCCACGGTTTACACCTCCAGCGCGACCTGGAGAGGGTTCTTCGGCTCACCCTTTTGGACATGTACCGGTATCTATCCCTGCTATACCACCGTTTGCTACTTTTCCCCCTGTTTCTCCATTTCATGTGGCACCTTTTGATCCCACCAGTGAGCCGTTTCTCTGGTCATCACCACCTGCCATGACACCGACCGACCCTTACCATCCTTTCCATATGGGATATTCCATTGAGGATGTTTTAATGTCTTTTGTCGCCCAGCACGAGGCACACACGCAGCGCATTCAGGAGCTTGAGAGAGCCCAGCTGCCGCCGTGTCAGTGCCAGGGTCAGACCCACTCTCCTTTGCAGCCCTCTCGACCTTTACCACCAGACTATGCTGCACGCCTTTTTGCCCTAGAGCAGCAGGTTGCTTCTTTCTTGCGTACCCAGAGAGCCATGGAGGAGGACTGGCTCCATTTGCGTCGCTTGTTCTACACTCACTTTCCCCCTCCTCCACCGCCATCTGTGTAGGGCTCTTCAGTACCGTATGGGTAGACGCTGGTGAGAAAGACGGCGATTGCTTTTGACTGCACAGCATTTTTGGAGACTACATTATGATTCTGACTTTTGTTGACATGTATTTGATGTACTGACACTGATTTGATATAGTTTTTGGACTAGGGTGATGTAGCCCTTAGTCGATGATGATGTATGACACTATTATGTACCTATACACTTACTATGTGGTCTCGATATATGGCAATCGCAGTATTCTCATCATATGTGTTGTTTTGATTGATTATTTATGTTTTATAACATGGGATGTTGTGTGATTGATATGATTATAACATGAGATGTTATGTACTATTACTATCATAATAAAGCGTACGTATTATAACATGGGATCTTTATTATGGCCTGACCGACGTAAACCCATCTTTTAGAAGATGCCGCCGAAACGTCAAACGCCGATGCCTACCAATGAGGCAGAACTCCAACAAGTCATCGCTGCTGCCATCGCGCAATACGCCGCCTCGCAAGGAGGACCCAGCGGAAGCAGCTCAAACAACAATGGCAACAACAATCCACCTCATGGTAATACTAAGTCATTTAGACATACCATGACCTAATTGGATATCTATAGCAAAGATGCTAATGCCGTTCACATGTTACAATGTGTGTGCAGGGTGCACCTACAAGCAGTTTCTAGACTGCAAACCGGTCAACTTTGATGGCACAGGAGGTGCTGTCGCCTTTGTTCGTTGGGCTGAGAAAACTGAATCTGTTCTTCGCATGAGCAAATGCGCACTAGATCAGCAAGTCACCTATATCTCAGGGCTATTCTTGGATGGAGCCCTCTCTTGGTGGAATTTGCAAGTACAGACACTTGGTGAGTTGCTGCCTACGCGCTAACCTGGACCGAACTGAAGGAACTTATGCGCAAAAAGTACTGCTCTCGCGCGGAAATCCAAAGATTGGAAACTGAGTTCTGGCATTTGAAAATGGAAGGTCCAAAGATCGCAGAATACGTTCAGAGGTTCCATGACTTATCGCATGTGGTACCCTACATGGTCACTCCGGAGTTCAAGCGGATTGAACGTTTCATTTGGGGATTAGCTCCTCAAATCATAAGCATGGTGACCTCATCCAAGCCTGCGACAATTACTGAGGCAATTGATCTGAGCGTGGCTCTCACAGAGGAGGCTATTCGCCTAAACAAGTTCGATGATGCTGAGCCTAAGAAGAAAGAGACTCACGTCGAGTCATCAAGAGGTAACAAACGAAAGTTCTCGAACTTCAAGCAGGGAGCCAGTGTGGTGGTTAAGAAAGGAGGATCAGGCACGCCAGCTCAGGTTACAGCTGGTAGTGGAAAGAAAGGAAAAAGGATATATGGGCACCCAGCCCAAGTGTAATACCTGCCAACGCCACCATTCTGGCCATTGTAGTGTGAAAGTATGCGAAGCATGTGGAAAGCCGGGCCACTTGAAGGACACTTGTTGGGCCACTGCTGGCCAGGGAGGCCAGGGAGGATTCGGAAACAGAAATAACAACCGGGGTGGGAATGGAAATCGCCCACAAGGAAACAATGGAGGTAATGGGAATCGAGGCAACAATGCTAATCAAGCGGGCGCCGTGAATCGTAACCAGAGGAATAATCAAGCTGGTGGAAACGGGCAGAGACCCAGATGCTTCAACTGTGGTGATCTTGGGCATTACAAGAGGAACTGCCCAGTGTTAAACCAAGCCCGTGGAAGAGTGTTTAATATTGAAGCGAGGGAGGCGTGCCAGGATCCCAATGTTGTCACTGGTACGTTCCCTGTAAACCAACGCTATGCATCCGTTTTATTTGATACTGGCACCGATTATAGCTTCGTGTCGATAGAATTTAAGAATATGCTTGGTTTAACCGCTAGTAAGTTAGATATTCCCTACTCAATCGAATTGGCTAATGGAAAGATAGTAGAAGCCAATGAAGTTATCAGAGGTTGTGTGATCGAATTGGGAGAGCGTGAGTTTGCTTTGGATCTACTACCAGTCCAGTTGGGAAGCTTCGACGTGGTGGTAGGAATGGATTGGTTATCAGGCAACAAGGCTGAAATAGTTTGTCACGAAAAGGTCGTTCGTATCCCAACCGAAGATGGCGAAACAATTGTGGTTCACGGGGAGAAGCGTGATACGCCGTTAAGAATTATCAGCTGCCTGAAAGCACGAAAGTGTTTGCAGAAAGGATGTGCTGCCTTCCTGGCATACATTGTAGACAAGAAAGCTGCTGAGCCGAGAATAGAAGACATCCCTGTCGTGAGGGAATATCTAGAAGTCTTCCCAGAGGACTTACCTGGACTGCCACCTTAGAGACAAGTAGAGTTCCGCATTGACTTAGTTCCAGGCGCCGCGCCTGTGGCTAAGGCACCTTATAGACTTGCTCCGTCTGAGATGCAGGAACTGTCGACACAACTTCAAGAGTTGTTAGACAAGGGATTTATCCGACCAAGCTTCTCGCCTTGGGGAGCTCCAGTTTTGTTTGTCAAGAAGAAGGACGGTAGTTTTCGTATGTGTATTGACTACCGGGAGTTGAACAAGCTGACGATCAAGAATAGATACCCTCTGCCAAGGATTGATGATCTGTTTGACCAACTGCAAGGCTCAAGCTTTTATTCAAAGATCGATCTTTGATCTGGATACCATCAGTTAAGGATACAAGAGGAGATTATCCCAAAGACAGCCTTCAGAACTCATTATGGGCACTACGAGTTCCTAGTTATGTCGTTTGGGTTAACAAACGCACCTGCAGTGTTCATGGATTTGATGAATAGAGTTTGCAAGCCGTACTTGGATAAGTTCGTGATAGTGTTCATCGATGATATCTTGATTTATTCAAAGACGAAGGCTGAGCATGAGCAACACCTAAGAGCTATTTTGGAGCTGCTGAAGAAAGAACAGTTGTATGCTAAGTTCTCTAAGTGCGAGTTTTGGCTACGAGAAGTACAATTCCTTGGGTGGTAAATGGAGATGGAATCCACGTGGATCCCACCAAGATCGAAGCGATTAAGAATTGGGAAACGCCAAAGACGCCAACCGAGATTCGACAATTCTTGGGTTTGGCTGGCTATTATCGAAGATTCATTGAGGATTTTTCAAAAATCGCTCAACCATTGACGCTCCTCACGCAGAAAGATAAGAAGTTTGATTGGGGAATCAAACAGGAAGAAGCGTTCCAGATATTGAAGGATAAGCTCTGCAATGCGCCAATCTTAGCACTACCGGAAGGTACAGATGATTTTGTGGTATACTGTGACGCTTCGCGTCAAGGATTGGGTTGCGTGTTGATGCAACGCCAAAAGGTTATTGCTTACGCATCACGTCAATTGAAAGTGCACGAAAAGAACTATACCACACATGATTTGGAACTTGGCGCAGTGGTATTTGCATTAAAGATCTGGAGACACTACCTTTATGGTACAAAGTGTACAATTTTTACAGATCACAAGAGCCTACAACACATATTCAACCAGAAGGAGCTGAATATGAGGCAAAGACGTTGGGTTGAGTTGCTGAACGATTACGACTGCGAGACAAAGTATCATCCAGGGAAGGCGAATGTGGTCGCCGATGCCCTAAGTCGAAAGGAGAGGATCAAGCCCATAAGGGTTAGGGCTTTAGAAATGATTATCCGAACCGATCTTTCCTTGCGCATTCGTGCCGCGCAGAAAGAAGCTCTCAAGGAAGGAAACCTTGAAGAAGAATATCTCCGTGGGATGGAGAAGCTACGGGTACCAAACGAGGAAGGAACGTTATGTTTTGAGAAAAGGATTTGGGTTCCTTTGTTTGGAGGTTTAAGGAAGGTTATTTTCGATGAAGCTCACAAGTCGCGGTACTCTATCCACCCTGGAGCGGATAAGATGTACCAGGATCTCAAAGATTATTATTGGTGGCCTAGGATGAAAGGCGATGTTGCTGTTTATGTGAGCAAATGTTTAATATGCGCTAAGGTTAAAGCCGAATATCAGAAGCCTTCAGGACTTCTGCAACAACCCGAGATTCCCAAGTGGAAATGGGAACAAATCTCCATGGATTTTATTACAAAGTTGCCAAGAACGCCAAGAGGCCATGACACTATTTGGGTAATAGTGGATCGATTAATAAAGTCAGCACACTTCTTACCTATCAGAGAGAAGGATAATACGAGCAAGTTGGCCGAAATTTACATGAGAGAGATCGTTACGCGCCATGGAGTACCTCTCTCAATCATTTCCGATAGAGACGGAAGGTTCATATCAAGGATTTGGCAATCCTTCCAAGAAGCTTTTGGCTCGCAATTGAATATGAGCACCGCATTTCACCCGCAGACCGACGAGCAAAGCGAGCGGACGATACAGACTTTGGAAGACATGCTGAGAGCGTGTGTTATGGATTTGGGCGGTAGCTGGGATAAGCATTTGCCTTTGGTCGAATTTTCATACAACAACAGCTACCACACCAGTATTGGTGCCGCGCCATTCGAAGCTCTTTACGGACGCAAGTGTCGATCACCCCTATGTTGGGCTGACGCAGGTGATAGACAGCTTGTTGGTCCCGAAATCGTCTAAGAGACGACAGACAAGATTGCGCAGATCCGAAAACGCATCGAAGCAGCTCGTGAAAGACAGAAAGCCTATGTAGATCCAAACCGGAAACACTTGGAATTCCAAGTTGGAGATATGGTTTTATTGAAAGTTTCACCCTGGAAGGGTGTGGCACGCTTCGGAAAGCGTGGAAAGTTAAATCCGCGCTACATTGGTCCTTTCAGAGTTTTGGAAAGAATAGGACTAGTAGCATACAAGCTGGACTTACCTGCCGAGCTGAATGGAGTTCACGATACATTTTATGTATCCAACCTGAAGAAAAGTCCAACTCAAGATACCATTGCCATTCCCATCGACGAGATTCATGTTGACGACACGCTCCATTTCGTTGAAGAACCGGTTGAGGTTACGGATTGGAAAGTAAACAAGACCCGCCGGAGCAGTGTCAAGCTCGTCAAAGTTCGTTGGAATGCTAGACATGGTCCTGAATACACCTGGGAGCGTGAGGACCGGATGAAAGAGAAATACCCCCACCTATTCCCTAAGAACCCTGCATCTACAAGCAGAACTTAAAATTTCGGGACGAAATTTTTCTAACGGGGGGAGAATGTGACAACCCTCACTAAACCAGGTATCCGTACGACTTAATTAATAATTAATTACTGCTTAATTACTGTGCTTGCTTGAACTTGTGGATAAACTGCTACTTGAATACTGATACATGTACTTACTTGCATCACACTTTACTTGCTGTCACTCCATGTTTTGCTTACAGCACCTTTGTGACAACCTTGATGCACCAAAAGCACAGTAGCACAATGAACGGATAACCTATTAAACGTTCTGTCATGACTAGCACCAGGCAGGTACTGCCTCTAAGGCCTGTAAGAGCCTGAGATAGTTTGCTACACTAGTGGTGAGTGTAGGGATATAAGGGTTGTAGAACTGCGTCACTAGGAATAAATTACAGTGACCGGATGTGCCTAAAACGTACTCTAAGTACAAAATTCAGCATTTGGCTAACTAATAAAGTGCCAAAACATGAGGAAAATATTCCCGACACTTTGGAGGAATAAGTTGTGTCCCTAAAAAGGGTATTAACGACACTTTAAAGCTTTGTTAAGCACTTTAACGGATTTCTATCCAACCGAACAACCGGATTATATCCGGAACATAAAAATTTTGTCATTAACATAGTTTTTCTTTTTCTGAGCCAGTTAGGGTCCCTGAATACCCTAACACCCGTTGTAACGCATGAGACACTAGTAACCGGGTTAATCCCTAAACTAACTAAACTTAACTTAACTAATTACCTAATGTTAGTTGAAATGGAACCGGATTACCCCCCCCCCAACCGATCGAGTTCGGTCACAATATGACCCCCATTGTACTACTCTTGATTATTTAAATCAAACATGCCTAATATCTTGAAGACATGAGGACCTTTGGGTATTAATCTTGGATTTTGCCTTTAAGTACTAAGCTTAAACCAACATGATCATCACAACACTCACAACACAACTCACACTCTCTCTCCCTCTCTAATAACTCTCGGCCGAACACCCCTATCCATCCATCAATTTTTCGAGCTTTGATCTTGCCATTCCAAGTATCTACAAGGGTTAAGGATCACATACGAGGAGGCTTGGTGCATTCGGAACGCGAAGGACCTCACCCCATTGCTTTTATCCACTCATTCTTCGACTAGTTTCTCCCCTAGCCTCTAGCTAGTAGTAAGTTGCTATAATCACCCTCTCGAACTATTTTGAAGTGGTTAAAATGATTTGTAACGGTTAAAACTCGTAAACATGCAAGTTGAAACATGAAAGTCTACTAAAAGCACTAAAAGTGATGGTTAAAAGCTTGTTTGTTGTGTAAAACTTGTAGTATTTGATTTGTGTAGTTATTTGGACCCGATCTATGTTGTGGTAGCTCGGATCATCGTTTAACCCGGATTGGTCATGATCTTGGATCATGACATAAGGTTGTGTTGGAAGTAACAAGGGTCAAAGGATGAAACTCTACCACACACGAATCATGAACTTGTGTAAAAGTGATTTAGCTTGTGAAATAGTGTTTAAAACTAGTAGATCTACGGATCTACAAGCGGTATTTTCAAAGAACCAAGTATCAAAGAAATTATGTTTGCTAAAGACGGATCTTACACTAACAAAAAAATGATTTTTAGAACACACAAGTGTGTAAACACTTGTGTAGCACAAAGTTTCGACAAAATAACTATTTTTGTAAAAGATGACGAGAAGTTGTAAAAACAGAATTTCTCTAAAAACGAGGTTTTTACAAAATCGGATGGATTTATATAGAGATCCGCTAAAAGTAATGGGATTTACTTCATAATATTAGAAAACCACAAGTTCATGTGATTTTTGCGACTTATATATATTTGTTGACTAGTTTGTTGTCTTGAACATTGTTTTGGTTAAATAAGGACATTGTTGGGTTGATTTATAAAAGAAAATGAAACGCTTGAGAGCGTGGCCACCTCCAGTTACAGAGGAAACTCTGGCGAATTTTTCTAAAAACCTAACACTTAGAATTATTTTCACTATAAGTGTTAGAAATACTTCTCGACATGTTTTCAAAATATAAGTTTCGCCACGACTTTATTTACAAAATATCGGAGGTGGGATTTTCACAAAAATTAAACGTGATAAATATATTTAGTAAATATATATATATTTTTTTTCACAACGTTACTTGTCATTATTTGCGAAGATACATAAATATTATTTTTAGGGTAAAAATAATATTATCGAATGTTAACGAATCCAAAATAATACGAGCGCTTTCACGATAAATATATAAGTTACACCGGTAATTATTATTACCACTCGATCGTTAAAACGTAACTTACACATTTTAAGGAAATATTCATGAACGCGTATTTTTGTTAAAGTATTATTTTGGGGAAAATTACGTGTAATAGAAAATATAATATTTTTGAGAAGAATATTTATATTTGGGATTAGAAATAAAATATATTTTAAGTGAGACTTAATAATATATTTCGAAATTATACGAACATACATGTATTAAATCCCCCATCCTTGGGAAGGAAAATGATTACCAAGTATACAGAATGTAAACACGAAATAGTTGTCTAACTATTTCCCGAAAACTTAAACCTTAAAGCTAAGGCACGGTCGTCCGTCTAATAGAGTTAGTACGTGTAGGTCGACACACAGCTGCTTGATTTGGAGGTATACTTGGTAGAGACGCACCACTGTGAGTTCATGTCCCCCTTTTCTCTTAACTGTTTTCAGTTTTCTAAACTACGGGGGTGAAATACATGTTACTTTGATTACAAGTACTTTATACATGGTATGGTTAGCGTAAGGAGGTTTACTACTTAGATCATGTGAGTGGGTAGGAGCAACATGAGGCCATTAGTCCTCATGGTAGGACCGAGGGACAGGAGCGGTAGATCTATCTGGGTGTAGCGAGCCCAGCCCCAGGCCAAACTAGAAACGGACCTCGGGGTGACTTTGTGCCTGACGCATAAATCTGCTAGGTTTGAGTCTCCCTACTTGCACTTCACACATATCAGTGGCCTTGCAAACCATTGGTGATCTCAATTCCCTTATGTGCTACATACCAGGATTTTTATACTTACAAAGGTTTATTTACTCACTTACACAGGAACTCGCTCAACATTATTGTTGATTTTTCAACTTACATTTCAGGGAATTAAAGGATCTGGCGCGGTATGACACGTTTTCCCGCTGCACTAGTTACGAGGTCATCCGGGTTTAGGGAATGTGACTCTTTCCTGGACAAGTCACAGTCCTTAAACTATGCTTATGTTATGTTGTGTTTGTTGAACAATGTTTATGTCGTTAGGATGTGTTTCCGTTAAGACAATGTTATTGTATTTGGTTTTTTTAAAACTTAATCGAATGGATGATCTTGCATGGTTTTGTTTCATATAGCTTTGTTATGGTTAAGCTATGGTATTAAGAAGTCACACCAAATTAACCACGCTTCCGCAAAGCCAGGGTGTGACAGAAATGGCTATTGAATGTTCCTCCGCATTCGATTACATCTTTTGCTCACTTAGTAAATTTATTTAATAGGCAATTTTCTTGTAGTAGAAGCTTTGAAAAACTAACAAGTGACCTCTACAGGATAATACAGGGGCCTCAGGAATCACTTAGGGATTATGTGAACATGTTCAGCCGGGAATCCCTAGACATTTCGCATCTTGATGTTGCAACAACTGTGCAAGCTTTCAAGATGGGGCTGCAAAAAGATTCTCAATTTTATCAAGATCTTGTAATGAACCCATGCAGGAACTTGGATGAAGCTCGAAACAGGGCCCTAAGATATATTCGATTGGAGGATGGCAGGAAGGTGCAAGAGAGAATGAACTCATCCAACACCTATGAGTCAACTAACAGGAAGTCTGAATCCTCATTCAAGCCATATCGGCCTAAGCCATATGGTAGAAATGAAAACAAGAGAGTGAATGTTGTCGAAGATGAGGATCCTGAAGAGTATCCTGAGTTGTCTGAATATTGCTTTTCTGTTAACATTCCTGAATTGATGTATGCCATGCAGGGTCTAGGAGACAAGGCTAGATGGCCTCGAAAGAGCCAACAAAAAGCTGATTGGAAAGATAAGTCAAAATGGTGTGCTTTCCACGAAGATTTCGAGCATGTGACTGAGGATTGCATCGCTCTAAGGAAAGAGATAAGCTATATTCTAAGTAAGGGATATCTGAAAGATCTCTTAGGAAGGAAGAAGAATAAGGGCCAGGATATTGAGAAGGATCCTGAGCGAGCAGCGTCACCTCCTGCAGATGCCAAGATAATCAACTTTATTTCGGGAGGATCCGACATTTGTGGAACTTCGTATTCGGCGGCGAAGAGACATGCAAAAGAAGCTAAGGCCGAAAGGGGAGACAAGCCTGTCAGGATGACTACCCTCACAACAAACAAAGTGATCACATTTGATGCTGATGACAGGGATACTGTCCAGGATCCTCACCATGATGCTCTGGTAATAACATTATATGTGGCTAACCATTTTGTATGCAGGATATTGGTTGATAATGGCAGCTCCGTCAACATCATCCAACTAGAAACTCTGAAAAGAATGAATGTATCTCCAATGGATATCACTTCGAAATCTACAGT
This sequence comes from Helianthus tuberosus, assembly GCA_030545235.1. Classification (NCBI taxonomy): domain Eukaryota; kingdom Viridiplantae; phylum Streptophyta; class Magnoliopsida; order Asterales; family Asteraceae; genus Helianthus; species Helianthus tuberosus. The sequence continues at coordinate 147,238,367 of CM060374.1, forward strand.
GCTCGTTGGATTCAGTGGAGAGGCTAGAAACACAGTAGGAGAAATAAAGTTGCCAGTATATGTTGAAGGAGTCAACTCAATACAGCGTTTCTGTGTGATGGACTCCCTATCCTGCTATAATATCATACTAGGAAGACCATGGATTCACGATATGAAGGCTTTGCCATCGACGTATCACCAATGCATCAAGATCCCTACCCCTTGGGGAGTGGTCAAGGTCGAAAGTGATCAGCAGGATGCGAAAGAATGCTACTCATCCTCGATGAAATCCTCAACCAAGCCTAGTGCAGCATAGCAATTAAAGACGCGGGCCCAGGATATTGTGGAAGATCCGGAGCAGGATGTGAAGAAAATTATCCTGGACCAGGATAATCCCGATATTTCGGTGCTAGTAGGAACCAATATCCCTCAGGATATTGAAGAACAGTTAATTAACTTTTTGAAATGCAGGATGTCAACGTTTGCATGGAAGCATGAGGATATGACAGGCATATCCAAAGACATTATCACTCACAAGCTTGGAATTGATAAATCATTCAAGCCTGTTCAGCAAAAAAGAAGGAAGTTTGCTCCTGAGCGGAATACGATTATCCAAGAGGAAGTTGAGAGATTATTGAAGTCCAGGATGATCAAAGAGGTTAAGTTCCCAAGGTGGCTAGCAAACGTGGTTGTGGTACAGAAGAAAAATGGGAAATGGAGAGTTTGTGTAGACTACACAGACTTGAACAAAGCTTGTCCTAAAGACCCATTTCCTCTTCCCCACATTGATGCAATGGTAGATGCCACTGCCGGGCACGAAATGCTGACCTTCATGGACGCATCCTCAGGATTTCAACAGATCCAAATGGAGCCTTCTGACCAGGAGGATACTGCCTTCATGACACCAACAGGTATTTATTGTTATACAGCTATGCCTTTTGGTTTGAAAAATGCAGGTGCAACATACCAAATATTGGTAAACATGATGTTCAAAGACAAACTGGGGGACACCATGGAGGTGTACATTGACGATATGGTGGTAAAATCAAAGAAAGCTCAGGATCACCTCCAGGATATTAAAGGAGCATTTGATATCCTGGATCAGTATAACATGAAGCTAAATCCTGCTAAGTGCCATTTTGGAGTGGGGGCAGGAAAATTTATAGGATATATGGTGACTAAAAGAGGAATAGAGGCGAGCCCGGAGCAGATTAAAGCCATCTTGGATATTAAATTGCCCTCAAATATGAAGGATGTTCAACGATTAACAGGGCGAGTGGCAGCATTAAACAGATTTATCTCAAGATCCTTAGAGAAATGCAAAGATTTTTATGATATCCTGAAGAAGAACAAGAAATTCGAATGGGGTGAGAAGTATGAAGCGGCCTACAGGATTTAAAGCAATATCTTTCAACCGCACCTCTACTGATGAAGCCTGAGAATGGTGAACCATTATCCCTATACCTCGCAGTATCAGGGAATGTTGTAAGTGCCGTCCTTGTAAAGGACCATGAAGGTCAGCAATATCCTGTTTATTATGTTAGTAAAAGCTTGTTAAATGCTGAAACTAGATATTCTCATTTAGAAAAATTGATACTAGCATTAGTTATGGCATCAACGAAACTTAGACATTACTTTGAGACACATAGGATTCATGTTAAGACAAATTATCCTGTTAAAAATGTGCTTAGGAAACCAGAAATGTCAGGCAGTGTCACACCCCAACCGATGGCGTAATCATCGGGTGATGTGGTCTAAAATATACATATTTTTATATAAATATTCCTTACACTTTTAAGTAATTTAAAGGTCATTTTTATTGAATTATACTCATAATTAATTTATATATAAACTTTGTTGATGTTAATAAAAACGAGCTAAAATGATAAATTCATACTAAAAAATTAGTAAATGCAATAAAGTTTGTCTTAAACATAATGATGATCAAAACAATGTAATCGATGAATTAGAAAAAATGGGAGTTAAGATCATTAAATGTGTTTATGATTATTAAATGATTTAACTAAAATTTTATTGTCTGGACATGTGTTGCTACAGGTGAGTCAAGTTAAAAAGGTTTAGAGCTTGGGCCCCATAAATGAAATTTATTTCAAAATGGGTTGGAGAGAGATTTTGGAAGTGTGAATCTAAACGAGATTAATCAAAAGTGGATGGCATTATAAATGTTTTTTCGTAGTGGAGAAGGCAGTGGGGACGCAAGGAATTGGAGGCATCCCTATTAATTTCGAAAGCATTAATTTAGTGGGACATACGGATAAGAGACGAAAAACTTGGAAGGGGGTTCTCATTATTTATTTGGAAACCAATCAGTAGCAAAAAAGTAGAGTTCGACAGACAGGAGAAACAATTGGACTTGGGAAAAAAAATAACAAGCAGCAGGGGTCGCACAAGAAGAGAAAAGAGACAGGCTGCTTGTTCTTGGCGCAAGAGAAAAAGAATTCGGTTCGTGGTTCGAGCATTGTGGGTTCGGTATCACACTTAATTTTTCGTATCTATTCGCCTTTTACTATGTTACCTTGTGTTTTTAGATATAATTGTACTTTGTATTTTAATAATTTGAGTGGCTAAACTTATAAGCTACTTAGGTAATAATGAACTAGACGATGTGATGTTATTTGAATCCGGTTAATGACTATTTGGTGTGATTTACATGATGTCTTATTGAACTTGACTTTGATATTGTACTTTAAATTGTTTATAACTTGGTTCTTGAAATTAGTAACTTAGGCATAGAGAAATCTCCCCTAAAACCATATTACTATTTCAATCTAAATTGTTAATCTTATGATAACTCGGATCCGTTTATTTCTTCGCGTCTAAGGTTTCCTAGGATTTCAAGTTTCAATAAGTCATCTGCTTACTGTTTTTAAAATCTTCTCACAACATTATTGTCTCTGAGGTCAAAAAGGTTTTATTCTCATGGGATTTGGTATCGATAGCTCGAGCCGGTTCGTTCTAGCACTTCACATTTCGTCTTGATTTTTCGTTTAATACATCTCTAGCGGGGGGTTAATCGAGGGAAAAAGATATTTAACCATTGTCATAGTCAAAGTAGCATTGCATGATTCTAGGGATTCGATACCTAGGTAGTTCTTTCTCCTCATTGTCTTCTTCCTGTCACTTCACCAATCTTGCTTTCTCTGTTATTTTATTTACTTGCTTTTGTAGAATTAGAAAAATCCCAAAAACACAAATTAAAACCAGTTAAGTAATTAGTTGAGTCAGAGTCTAGTTTAGCGTCGCTAGTGTCTCGTGGGTTCGATACTCGGACTTCATTAGGCTTTACTACGTACGATAGGTACACTTGCCTGTCAGTGGTCTAGCATTTAGAGAGTCTTAGTTTATAAATTTAAAACTAGGGTGTTTAGATTAGGTTAAATTTAGTTAAGTTTTTATTAGACCGCATTCTGCACATCATCGGGGCATGGCACTGAGCGAAACAGATTGTCCAGAAGTTTCCATAACAACTATCATTACCATTCAATTAAAGCAATACGTCCCATACCGTATCTTAAATAGTCAAACAAGTTATTACAGATAACATCAAAACAAATATTCTGTTCCGACTACTCAGATTTAAGTAAGTAGCAATTTTTTATCTGCTTCTAGAGACCCTTAATACGTTATCTACAGACAACTATTTGTTGGGCTCCTAAGCTTTATTCTAGCTTCCATTTCCTACCACACATGCATCCTAAGCACCTGTCACATACGTTAAAATAAAGTCAATACATAAAATGTAAAGGTGAGCATACAAGTTTGATAATAGCATATAGAGTTCGAATTCGTTTACGCATAACCAGCACGTACACATAGTGAAATGAAGCACGTTAGTTATCGACATAGATCCATCGATACCAATGACTGCGGGTTGACTGCCCGAGGCAGTTCGCAATACATGATTACCACCGTAATCCATGCAAGTAAAAGATCCTTAACAACCCCCGTGTGAACGGGTGCTGAGTCCAAACTATAGTACTATCGTTGCTAAGGCAGGTAGACAGCATTCCATGTGTAAACATAACAAACAAGCATTCATAAGCCACGTATAACATGCGTAAATGGTTTAGCGTTAAAATAGCTTGAGTAGTGTGATAGTTGTAGTTTGAATATTCGTAACGTATGTAACACCCAAAAGTGCTAAAAGCAAAAAGGGTTCTAGTATACTCACAACGATTATGGATTGAAGGGAGCGTTTTTCAACGAGTATAGTTAGCCTGAATAGATTCGATAATGTAACGATAAGTGGCACGCAAAACAGTACAAGGTGAGAGCGGGTAAGACAACTGATCGTGCGGATCAACTATCCGTGCAGGTGAACTATCCGTGCGCACGGTGATCCGTGCGGATGGTGACCCATCCGGATAAGCTACCCGTGCGAGTGAGCTGTCCGTGCGGATTAGTCGCTCGTGCGGATTGCTTATCCGTACGGACAAGTTGTCTGTGCGGGTAAACGTTCAAGTGGATTGTTTCTTCCTAAGGATGTGTTTGTGTATGATGGCTTGTGCTTTGGAGTTTTCGTTGTAGCATTTAGAAAACATTTAAGTGTCTCTACCTTTCAAGCCGGCCGCGCGGACAACAATCCGTACGGATGGCAGTCCGTGCGGACAACGTCTTTAAGGCTGAGTCACTAAGTGGATTAGGTAATCCGCGTGGATGGTAATCCGCGCGGATAGTGGCAATCCGTCCGGATAGCTTACTCGTGCGGACAGTGACAATCCGTCCGGATAGTCTGTCCGTGTGGGCAACCTGTCTGTGCGGATGAACATGTTGGAATTTGTTTTAAGGCCTTAGTATCTCATGATCCGAAGAGTAATCCATTCAGAGGTCGTCCGTCCGGATTGCTCATTCGTCGATACTCAAACCTTGTTTGTAAAATGGGTCCCAAGGGTAGCTCGTCCGGGTGACAACCCGTCCGTATAGCCTGTCCGTGCGGACAGCTTGTCCGTGCGGACAGTCTCTGGTCTGATTGTTCCGTTCGTCTACTCTTGGTTTCTGTTGTCGTTTATCGAGACGTTCTGATTGCGTGGTAACCACTTGGAATCGTATTCTTACTCGCATGACTAAGCCGGTCAGGAACCACCCTGATTCGACTTGTCGGCGACTCAGAACGGTCGTTCCGGTTCACCTCGTAATCAGGTGTCTCGTGGGTAGAATTCCAGATCTAGGACTAGTGCATCACTATTATCGAGTAGAGACTAGAACCGATCAGATTCGTACCGATCTTAAGGGTAAAAGAAGGAGAGAACTTAGGTTTATTTCTTTCAACTCTTTTATCCTTAGAAAAGTTTAGATTTAGGTGAAGTTGTTGTTAAATCTTGTGGAAATCGTTCAGATCTGAGTTATTCTTGGTGGAATGAGGTCAAGCTTGAAGTTCATAAGAACTTCATGATGACGTCACCCGATAATACCTCGAATCCGGATGATTTCATGGTTGGAGGTGGAGATTTGAAAGAAGGAAAGGTGTAGAATTGTGTAGTGATCAAGAATGTACAAGAATTAGTGCAAGATCTTACCTGGATTGGGAGAAATCTGAGAAAAAGTGAAGAATGCGTGCGGTTCGGACGTCACTTGCCAAAAGTGGAAAAGTTGGAGAGTGACCCGTGTATTTATAGGATGCTAAAAGGGGAAAGGGTGAGCCGTGCGGATGGCACGTAACCCGGATAGGCTATCCGTGCGGATTGGTCATCCGTGCGGACTGGCAATCCGTGCGGACTGGCAATCCGTGCGGATTGACCATCCGTGCGGATGTCGCCTGATTTGGTGCGTTCGGTGCGACGACGCTTCGGCTTCGGTTTGCGAGCGATTCGATAGGGTTTCCTAGTCAAATTACTTTCAGTCCCAACTACTTCTTATATGGTTCGACTCGGAATTCGGGTTCGGTTTCGTTTACATTCGAGTTAGACTTCGAGTTCGATTGAGTTCGCTTGATTATCACAACATAACATAAAATAAACATACACAGGTAACACGTAAGGCACACACACACGTATAAACAACAAGTAATATACACAGCTCGAGTTACGATTTGATGTCGGTTGGATTAGCATAGCTTGATTCTCGGTTGATTAACTTTATCGCATTGTTACTTCCTATCATTCACAGTCGTAGGTCGATTGAAATACGATTAATATGATTCGATTATTGTAATGAACGACACTTACTCCACATAATATAATAAAAAAATAAAAACATTTCTACGAGTCAAGTCGCGCGAAATCGGTCGTTGACTTTGACCTTGACTTTGACTTTCACTCGTGAAAACACGGGGTGTTACAGCCTCCCCTTGTTTAGGGAATTCCGTCCCGAAATTAAGCTGATAGCCGTAACTAACCGTGGATCACATGTGAGAGTTCTTCGTTTGGACCACTGAAAATCGTCAAGTTAATCGACTTTTTACGGATAAAAATCGCTGATTTTTGGATATGTTATGCGAAATTTCTTGATCTAAAAGCCTATAAAGTTTCAGATCTTAATTCGAAGCCGTTTGTGAGAAAATTTGAGTTCGTTAAAATGTGGAATGTTGCTGTTGATGTTCACCGTGCGGATAACATATACGTGTTGACTTTTGTTGACTAGCTTAGTCGCATGGATAATTGTCGACTCTGAGTCGTGCGGAATCCGTGAACGATCGTGACCAAACATAATCGTAACGGAGTCAAATCGGTCCTACAAGTGGTATCTGAGCAGGTGCTCGATTGCGATGATCAAACACACTCAGATTTGTCAAATTCTCTTTACTTCTTTTATCTTTTCACGTTTCTAACTGAAAATCACCAAATTAAACGACTCTTACGGATAGAAATTGCTAAAACCTGGATATGTTGTGCGAAAACACTTGATCTATAAGTCTACAATTTTCTTAATTAAACAACTGTGGGTACTTTGCCTTCATGTCGCTTTTGAGTTCCCAAGTGAACTTCGCGCCTCGTTTGCCTTCCCATCGGACTTTCACAATAGGAATGCGTGAGCGCCTGAGTTCTTTGGTTTGGCGATCCATGATTTCGACAGGCTTCTCCACAAAGTGTAATGTTTCGTTCACTTGTAGATCGTCTAAAGGAACATGTAGATCGTGGTCGGCGATGCACTTTCGGAGGTTTGACACGTGGAAAGTCGGATGGACATTGCTAAATTCCTCCGGTAATTCGAGTCTGTAGGCGACTTTTCCGATCCTTTCCAGAATCTTAAAAGGTCCAACATATCGAGGCGCGAGTTTCCCCTTCTTGCCGAATCGGACTACACCCTTCCAAGGTGATACCTTTAGGAGTACGTAGTCACCAACGCCATATTCACGGGGTTTGCGCTTTTTATCGGCGTAAACTTTCTGTCGATCCCGAGCTTTCGCTAGGTTGTCTCGAATTTGGAAAATTTTATCTGTCGTTTCTTGTAGCAGCTCCGGACCGGTTAGTTGCGAGTGACCGATCTCGTGCCACACAATAGGCGATCGACATCTTCTTCCGTATAAGGCCTCGAAGGGTGCCATCTGGATGCTAGCCTGGTAGCTGTTGTTATACGAGAATTCGACTAACGGAAGGTGTCTATCCCAATTACCACCGAAGTCTAAAACACACGAACGGAGCATGTCTTCAAGAGTACGAATCGTTCTTTCAGTCTGACCGTCGGTTTGTGGGTGGAACGCAGTACTTAGATTAAGCGATGTACCGAGTGCCGTTTGAAATGTTTCCCACAATTGTGAAGTAAACCGAGCATCACGATCAGAGATGATGTCACGAGGCATCCCATGTCGACAAATGATCTCGTCGGTGTAGATTCGGGCTAATCGTTCTACCTTGTAGTCTTCTCGTATTGGCAGAAAGTGTGCTGATTTTGTCAGACGGTCAATAACAACCCAAATGCTGTCGTGACCTGATGACGTGGTTGGAAGCTTGGTTACGAAATCCATAGCTATGCTCTCCCACTTCCACATGGGAATTGGTGGTTGTTCGAGCAAGCCAGAGGGTCTTTGATGTTCAGCCTTGATTCTAGCACAGGTTAGGCATTTTCCGACGTAGAGAGCGATATCCCGTTTCATACCCGGCCACCAGTACCTATAGCGAAGATCATGGTACATTTTGTTAGCACCGGGATGGATAGAGTATCGGGATTTGTGGGCTTCATCCATGATAATCTATCGCAGGTTGGTTCGCTTGGGAATCCAAATTCGGTCTAAGAAGTGGAATATCCCATTTGATTTGCTCACAAGCTGGGCTCCATCGTGGTAGATTCTTTCTTTCTTCAAGGTGCGTTCGTTGAAACATGCATGCTGGGCGTCGCGGATGAGAGCTTCGAGGTTGTGCTGGGCTTGAACATTACAAGTGCTAAGCATATAGCTCCGTCTGCTAAGTGCTTCGACAACAACATTTTCCTTGCCTGGGTGATAACGAATCTCACAGTCGTAATCGTTGAGAAGTTCTACCCATCGGCGTTGACGCATATTTAGTTCCCTCTGATTAAAGATATGTTGTAGGCTCTTATGATCAGTGAAGATCGTACACCTTGTACCATACAAGTAGTGTCGCCAAATCTTTAATGCAAAAACAACTACGCCTAGCTCGAGATCGTGGGTTGTATAGTTCTTCTCGTGGACCTTGAGCTGACGAGATGCGTAAGCTATGACCTTGTCTCGTTGCATAAGAACACAACCGAGACCAAGGTTGGAAGCATCACAGTAGACAATGAAATTATCGTTTCCGTCGGGTAGTGTGAGAATAGGAGCATTGCAAAGCATGTGTTTGAGGGTTCGAAAGGCAGACTCTTGTTTGGTCCCCCAGACAAAAGGCTGGTCCTTATGCATGAGAGAGGTAAGTGGTACAGCAATGTTCGAGAATCCTTCGATAAATCGTTGATAATAGCCCGCTAGCCCGAGAAAGGAGCTGACTTCAGACGGGTTCTTAGGCGTAACCCAGCTCTTAACAGCTTCTATCTTCGCAGGATCGACGTGAATACCCTGACTATTTACGATGTGACCCAGAAACTGAACCTCCCCCAACCAAAACTCGCACTTGGAGAATTTGGCGTAGAGTTGGTTCCCCTGGAGCAACTCGAGAAACAAACGTAGATGTTGCGCGTGTTCGGCTCTCGTTTTGGAATAAATCAAGACGTCATCGATGAACACGATGACAAACGGCCGAGATATGGTTTACTCACACGATTCATCAGATCCATGAAAACCGCTGGTGCGTTGGTTAGGCCAAAAGGCATGACAACGAATTCGTAATGGCCGTAACGAGTACGAAACGCGGTTTTGGGTATATCCTCCTCCTGTATACGTAGCTGATGGTATCCTGAACGTAGATCGATTTTCGAGAAACACGTAGCGCCTTGTAGTTGGTCAAACAAATCGTCGATTCGAGGCAGAGGATAGCGGTTCTTGATAGTCAACTTATTCAATTCCTGGTAGTCGATGCACATCCGGAATGACCCGTCCTTCTTTTTGACGAAAAGGACTGGTGCGCCCCAAGGAGAGGTGCCCGGGCGAATAAAGCCTTTTTCAAGCAATTCCTAGAGTTGGGTTGAGAGTTCGCGCATTTCGGACGGCGCGAGTCGATAAGGAGCTCTGGCGGTAGGATTAGCTCCATGAACGAGATCAATGCGAAAATCAATATCGCGCTTTGGAGGTAGTCCGGGAAGATCCTCTGGAAAAACATTAGGAAATTCTCGAACCACGGGTACGTCTTTCACTTCCTTCTTCTCTTTCTTTTCCTTCTCCGCTGCTACGACGTTGGCCAAGAAAGCCCTGTATTCCTTGCGGAGATACTTGCTAGCTTGGAGGCATGACATAAGCTTGAGACCCTTCGAAGTAGTATCACCATAAACGCGCAATGAATCACCGTTTGCGAGCGAAAAACGAATCATCTTATCGAACCACACAACTTCGGCATGGTTTTCTCGAAGGAAGTCCATGCCTACTATGACGTCAAAGCTTCCGAGTTGCATCGGAATGAGATCAATTGAGAAGATGTGATTGTTGAGCTCGAGAGTGCAATCACGAATAACAGAGTTTACAGCGACGGTTCTTCCGGTAGTGACTTCAACATCGAAGGCAGAGGAGAGTCGAGAACGTTTACGACTAAGGAGTTTCTCAAATTCGAGCGACACAAAGCAATTATCGGCTCCAGTATCAAACAAACATGAAGCATAAATACCATTCACAAGGAACGTACCATTGACCACGTTGTTGTCGGCCTGGGCTTGACGCACATTGAGATTGAAAGTTCTGGCGCGTGCGGCCTATTGTTGCTGCTGCTGTTGCTGCTGTGGTTGCTGCTGTTGCGGTTCTTGTTTCACTACCCTGTTCGGGCACATGTTGGCGAAATGATTCGGGTCGCCACACGTGAAGCATGCTCTGGCTTTGACTGCGGGTGCCGGAGGAGCTTGTTGACCCTGTGGGGCAGCGAGTAGAGCTTGATTGGCAGGAGCTTGGCGAATACGGCAGTTGGCAGTAAAGTGGTCGTACACATTGCAGTGAGCACAGAAGCGGCATTGAATAGCAGTCGGGTGATGATAGGTGCAAGTAGGGCAGAGCGGGTGCGGCCCAGTATATGCACGCTTTGCAGGTGGTGCATTGGCCACAGGCGCCGCTACTTGACGCTGTTGGGCAGGTACAACTTGGATCGGTGCAGCAGTAATCGCACAGTTCTTGTTGGTGGCTGTCACGGCCCCGACCCGGTTTGACCCGTTTCAGGAGCCGCGGGACAGAAATACTGCGGTATTGATTTAATTGAGTTTTAACAGCGGAAACAGGATCGCTTAAAGCTAAAAATTTTCCCCGATTATTTTATTTCACAATTCGGGATAAAACCCCGATAATTTACAATAGTATGTTTTTAATATAAAAACGTGATATTACAAAAGTATTTATTTATTTTATATTGAGCCACTATCAGTCAGCTTGAAATGCTTCCCAGCACTTTTCCTGATTTACAATAGATCACCTGAAACATGTTTGAAAAAGGTTTTGTCAGCGGGAAATACTGAGTGAATCATTCTTTTTACTAAAATGACACATTTGTTATAATTTACAGTATTAAGAGCGATTACAATGTTTCTGATATCAAGCCAATTACCCACAGTATTTGTCACTCGAATCTTTACGGTGACTGTGGTCATATCACCATTGGCTGCCCCAATGAATGACGAATATCACTAAATTTAGGTTCGCCCACCTAAAGTGATAAAACTGTAATACTGTGCACAATACCCCACATACCGGCTGTAATTTGGTGATTACAAAGACTTAATCCCCGTAATTATAACTTTGAATAAAACACTTTTGTAAATAGATTTGATAAAAATAGAGAATGACTCACATTGCTGATTTAATATGGTCAGAGTCTAATCTATGATTTAGCCTTGTTAACCTAATATAAATACAATGCACACAAAACTGGGTTAGTAATCAATCCAGCAATTACGATAATTTACGAAATCAAATTATCACAATGAATGTCAAAATGCAATACTTTGTCCATCGAATTAATGATGATCCATTGAATTAACAATGAATGACAATGTATAATACTTTACCCATCGAATTAACGATGATCCGTTGAATTAACAACGAATGATAAAGTATAATACTTTACCTATCGAATTAACGACAATCCGTTAAATTAATAACGAACGATAAAGTATAACCCTAATGTGGGCGGCATTTAAACATGCATTGGATATCTTGATCTTCGGATAAATGAATCGTAGCAGCGATTGTGCTAATACCCTGTTTTGTAGCAGAATTTCGATACCCGGGGGTATAATTTCGGAATAACAGAATGTAAGCAGTGTATTTGTGAGAATTATTTCGACGTAATATGATCAGAAATCAAGTGCCAATGTCTGCTATTTATAGGTAAAATTTTTCTAGCTTACGGACCGTAAGCTTGACAATGTTGAGGTCCGTAAGGCATCATACGGACCGTAAGGTTGAGAGTGTTGCGGTCCGTATGGAATCAAAATAGGCTATAGGGTAGCCACGACTGAAACTAGCTTTGCTGAGTTAAAATTTTCGAAATTCAGTAACTTGACAACAAATTAAGTGGATAATCGTCCACTAGGGTTTACCCCCTTTGAGTTTTAGGGGCCCTAATCCTGATTCTGAAAATTATGAAAATTTCAGGGTTTGTTCAGAATCACTTGGGTCTCTCAATTAGGGTTTCCTTTTTGACTAATTAATACTTTAAATAGTACTTTTGATGAGAGTTGTTACATTCTACCCACCTTAAGAAAAATCTCGTCCTCGAGATTTACTGGAACAAGTGTGGATACTTTTTCTTCATTTCTGATTCCAGTTCCCAAGTGTATTCAGCTCCTCTCTTTGAATCCCACTTTACTTTGACTAAAACTAGTCGTTTGTGCTTGAGAAATTTGATCTTTCGATCCTCAATTTGAAGAGGTTTCTCAACAAATTTCAACTTTTCGTTTACTTCTATATCTCGAAGAGGTACTACCAGAGATTCATCTGATAAGCATTTCTTGAGATTGGATACATGAAATACATTATGTACTCCAGATAATTCTTCTGGTAATTGTAAACGATAAGCTACTGGTCCTATACGTTGGATCACTGGGAATGGTCCTACGTACCTTGGACTTAGCTTTCCTTTCTTTCCAAATCTGACTACTCCTTTCCAAGGAGAAACTTTTAATAGTACTCTATCTCCAACTTGGAATTCAAGTGGCTTGCATCTATTGTCTGCATAACTCTTCTGACGATCTCGAGCCGTTTTCAATCTTTCCTTGATTTGAGTAATCTTGTCAGTTGTTTCTTGCACTATTTCAGGTCCTGATAACTGACTTTCTCCTATTTCTGCCCAGCAAACTGGGGTTCTGCACTTTCTTCCATACAGTGCCTCGAATGGAGCGGTTTCAATGCTTGAATGATAACTATTGTTATAGGAGAATTCAAGTAATGGTAAGTGATCATCCCAACTTCCACCAAAGTCTATTACACATGCTCGGAGCATGTCTTCTAGAGTTTGGATCGTCCTTTCACTTTGTCCGTCTGTTTGTGGATGATATGCAGTGCTTAGGTTTAGTCGAGTTCCCATAGCTTGCTGGAAACTTTTCCAGAAATGAGAAGTAAAACGACTATCTCTATCCGAAACAATGGAGAGTGGAACTCCATGTAATGATACAACTTCATCTACATACAATTTAGCCAGTCTTTCCATGCTAAAGGTTTCTTTCATAGGTAGAAAGTGAGCTGATTTGGTTAATCGATCCACAATTACCCAAATCGCATCATTACCTTTTCTGGTTTTAGGTAACTTAGTAACAAAATCCATTGTTATAAGCTCCCATTTCCATACTGGCATTTCTAACTGTTGTAGTAATCCTGAAGGTTTCTGATGTTCTGCCTTAACTTGTGAACAAGTAAGACATTTAGAAACATAACTGGCTATGTCTCTTTTCATTCCTATCCACCAGAAATTCTTCCTTAAATCTTGGTACATCTTATTGTTTCCTGGATGCATAGTGTACCTAGATTTATGAGCTTCTTCTAAAATCTTAGGTCTTAAGTCTCCCTGCTTAGGTACCCAGATTCTACTTTTATGGAATCTCCAAATTCCATCTGCTCCTTGCTCTAATTCCTTGATTCGTCCTTTCATTCCTTCTGCATCATCCTGGATTGCCGTAGTTTGAACATTCTTCAATTGTTCCATTAAATCTATTTGTAGATTTAATCTGAGAGCACGAACCCTTCGTTGTTTCTCATAATACTTACGACTTAAGGCATCTGCAACTACATTTGCCTTTCCTTCGTGATACTGAATATCACAGTCGTAATCACTTAGGATTTCCATCCATCTCCTTTGCCTCATGTTTAACTCTTTTTGTCCAAAGATATATTTTAAACTCTTATGATCTGTATAGATAGTAAACTTACTTCCGTACAGATAATGTCTCCAAATCTTAAGGGCAAAAATTACAGCTCCTAATTCTAAATCATGAGTCGTATAATTCTCTTCGTGCTTTTTCAACTGCCTTGATGCATACGCAATTACCTTCTTGCGTTGCATAAGCACACATCCATATCCTAATTTTGAAGCATCACAATATACTTCAAAATCTTCAGTTCCTTCTGGTAAAGCTAAGATTGGTGCATGGGTTAGTTTCTGTTTCAAAATCCTAAAGGCTTCTTCCTGTTTAGGTCCCCATTCAAACTTAGTGGATTTACAGGTTAACTTAGTTAATGGTACGGCTATTTTGGAAAAATCCTTAATAAACCGTCTATAGTACCCGGCTAAACCTATAAAACTTCTAATTTCCATTGCTGTTTGTGGAACCTTCCATTTGGTAATTGCCTCTATCTTAGCAGGATCTACATGAATACCTTCATGATTCACCATGTGTCCTAAAAATTGCACTTCCTTTAGCCAAAATTCGCACTTCGAGAATTTGGCGTACAACTTTTCTTTTCTTAACAAAGTTAAGAGTGCATGAAGATGTTCACAATGCTCGGTTTGACTTTTGGAATAAATAAGTATATCGTCTATAAAAACGATTACAAATTTATCCAAATACGGTTTACAGATTCTATTCATCATGTCCATGAATGCTGCAGGTGCATTCGTTAACCCGAATGGCATGACGGTAAACTCGTAATGACCATACCTAGTTCTGAAAGCAGTCTTAGGTATGTCTTCTTCTTGTACCTTCAATTGATGATATCCAGAGCGTAAATCTATCTTAGAAAAATATCTAGCTCCCTGAAGTTGATCAAAAAGATCATCAATCCTAGGTAATGGATATCGATTCTTAATTGTAACTTTATTCAATTCCCTGTAATCGATACACATTCTCATTGAACCATCCTTTTTCTTTACAAACAACACTGGCGCTCCCCAAGGGGATGAGCTAGGTTGTATGAATCCTTTACTTAGTAATTCATCTAATTGCTTTTTCAATTCTAACATTTCTGTGGGTGCTAACCGATAAGGTGATTTGGCTATCGGTGTAGTTCCTGGAATTAAATGAATTCTAAATTCTACTTCCCTATCTGGAGGTAACCCTGGTAAATCTTCTGGAAATATATCAGAGTATTCCGATACTACTGGTATTTCCTTTAGATCTTTTCCCTTAGTGCTAATGATTACTGAAATCATATACACTATTCCTTGTTTTCGTTCATAATTAGCAACTTTCATTACTGATATGAACTTCATGGGTTTCCGTGGTTTATCTCCTGTAATCCTAATCACTTCTCCGGAAGGTGTTTGAATTTCTATGGAATTCTGATCACAAAGGATTCTAGCATGGTTGGTTACTAACCAATCCATTCCTAATACAACATCAAATTCAGCTAAATTCATCGGCAATAGTCTTGCAGAGAATTTATGTCCTAAAAGTTCTATGTTTCCTTCTTGCAACACTTTGTCTATTTTAACTGAATTTCCGTCTGCGGTTTCAATGGTAAAAATCTGCCTAGTATTGGTTAAAGGTAAACTAAGAGCTTGACAGAATGAAGTATTTATAAAACTTTGGTTTGCACCAGAGTCAAATAATACTTTTGCATAGACGTTGTGAACTAGGAACGTACCCGCTATCACATCCGGAATGAGTTCTGCTTCTTGGGTGGTCAGCTGAAATGCCCTAGCATTCTTTTTAGTAGTTCCTTCTGTTGTCTTTGGTTTGTTGTTTACTGGTTTGACCAATTTAGGACATTCTGTTTTATAATGCCCCGCTTCTCCACAATTAAAACAAATAATTGTTTTCTTTTTGCAGTTTTCTTCACGATGTCCTACAGCTTTGCAAAAATTGCAAGTAATATTGCATCTTCCAAAATGCTTCGTTTTACATTTCCTGCAGAATGACGGACCTGAAGATTGCCCTGTCCCTTTTCTCTTGAAGCTGTTATTATTACCCACACGAAATCCTTGGGTAATTTTCTGAGCTAGTGCCTTCTTCCTATCTTCATCTCTTGTGCGTACCAATTCATCGGTCAGAGTGTTGGCTAATTCTACCGCATCATCAATAGTGCGAGGTCTCGCAGCTTTAACAATATTGCGGATTTCGCTAATTAGTCCCCAAATATAGCGAGAAATAAGTACCGGTTCTGGCGAAGCCAATGTTGGTACTACTCTTGCATATTCGAAGAATGTCGAGGTATAACCGCGACAATCCACACTCATCATCCGATGATTTAGAAACTTATTCGCCATCTGTTCTTTCTCATACTCGGGACAGAATTTTCTTTCTACCAAACCCTTAAATTCTTCCCAAGTCATAGCATAAGCTATTGCTCTTCCTTTTGATTGTAACACAGTATTCCACCACTCGAGTGCTCCTTCTTTGAACAGATTGGATGAATACATGACTTGATCATCTTTACCACATTTACTTATTGCAATAACTGCTTCGGTTTTCTCTAACCAACGCAGTGATGCAGTTGCTCCTTCATTGCCTGCAAATTCAGTGGGTTTACAAGCAATGAATTCTTTGAAAGTGCAACCAGGCGTTGCAGTTTTCATTTTCTTGGTTAATGGAGCGTGATGTGGTTCCTTATTATGATTATCATGCTTATTGCCTCCATTTACACTATTACTGAAGTTATCTTCAGTAATCTGTTTACTAGGAACAATTTGTTGCGGTTCGGGTGGATTCTTGATAGCAGCGACGAATGCTGGAATAGCATTGGCTATCCCTTGAGCCACAATGTTTTCGATATCTTGCCGAGTCATATATTGATCTCTGGAATGTTGTTCAGAATGATTAACTTCATTAATAGGTTCATCATTACTGTTTGCCATCTGATAATGTATATATATAAATTTTATTAGTAACTGACAAATAATAATTATATACAAACAGTCAGAAAATGGTATAATACAGATATAGTCAAAATAATCGATCTTTCGATTTATATATCTATTATGCATCATTACTCACAGATATCATACAAAGTTTTATTGACTATTTACAGACTAACTTGATTAGTACTATTTTACAACTACCATTTTAGCATTGTTATCATCTCTCGTTACTTGCTGTTTTTAAAAACGCATTTCCCTCTCGTCGTATTTCCAAGCAATCTGTCCACCTATCTCCCTCATTCTATTTCCCATATCAAACAACTCTTCGCCAAAGTGGCGAAGTTCGGCCATATTTTCTGTGCTCATGGGTGGATTAGGTAATGGTTCTGGATCGAATTGTGGAAGAAAAGTGTAAGGATCATTGACAATATTTTGAAATTGCCAATCGTTCGTCCACCATTCGTCCATTCCTATGGGTTGGGAATGAACTATTGGATCGGGAATTGCTGCTGGTTCCCAATTCATAGGGAATTGGTTTTCAATAGGATAGGTAAAAAGATTTGTTTGGACAGGCTGAATTGTCTCACAGTTTTCCAACAGAAAATCTATCTCGTCTTGAAAAGTTCTTTCCTGGGTCGGATTGGAACTCTCCCCAATTTCACTCTGAGCTGGTATAGACCCTTGCCCAACTTCCATTATTACTTCTTTAGTAATTTCCTCCATTTGTATTTCTACCTCCTTACCCTTCTTTTTGTCTCCAGTCTCCAATTCTTGTGGTTTGGAATTTTCTCCGGTTATGACTTCTTTTCCCTTTAAAGGATTATTTATTTTGGGCAGTTTCTTAGCTGGCTTCTTCTTACGGATTTTCCTCCATCCTACATAAGTTCTTTTCTTCTGTTTTGGCTTGCTCAGGGGTGGAACCTTGAATTCTACTGGTTGTTCAACATCAGGATAGTAGCTAATATATTCTTTGGAAGCTTCGACAGTTACGGGATAAAGATTAAGATTCTGGAAATCTTCGGTTATCTCACTCATGCTGATGTAGCATATATGCAAAATGCATAAAATACTAAGTTAAAATTTACAAATAAACTTTTGTAATTTTATTTCATACTGTGTACTAGTTGATTTACAAAGATAACTGACAAACACACTCAGGTTTCAAGTTTTATTTATCACACAAGGTTTCTAGATTTATGAGAGTAGGGTGCTAAACTTTAAAGATTTATATTTTTCTGCTACGGTAGCTAGCATATATAAATTAGCCCATTTCTCATCTAGTTTATCTTCCCAAGGTGATTTATCAATTAATTCTTGAGTTTCCCGTTTAATCCTCTTTTCTCGGATTTTCTCTTTACTTTTCTTAATAATCATTTCCCTCCTTTGAGGAGAAAGCGATTCCTCGTATTGTGCCTTACGCACGAATATTCCTTCTTCAGGAATTTCCGACTGACTCGAGGATTTGGTTCGGGATGAACTTCCTTTTTCATTAGATGTTTTCTCTAATTTAAGATAAATGCTTGACAGCTTTTTCTTACCCATTCTGTAACTAACAAATAATCAAATAATCAGTTAATAATACAATTAATCACATAATAGTAATCAGGAAAAAATTTAAGTATTCTAAATACTTAATCAGCTTAACTCAGTGGCTGTTTAATCAGGAAAAATGGAGCATTTCTAAATACTTAGTCAGCTTAACCCAGTGGCTCTGATACCACCTTTTTCTGTCACGGCCCCGACCCGGTTTGACCCGTTTCAGGAGCCGCGGGACAGAAATACTGCGGTATTGATTTAATTGAGTTTTAACAGCGGAAACAGGATCGCTTAAAGCTAAAAATTTTCCCCGATTATTTTATTTCACAATTCGGGATAAAACCCCGATAATTTACAATAGTATGTTTTTAATATAAAAACGTGATATTACAAAAGTATTTATTTATTTTATATTGAGCCACTATCAGTCAGCTTGAAATGCTTCCCAGCACTTTTCCTGATTTACAATAGATCATCTGAAACATGTTTGAAAAAGGTTTTGTCAGCGGGAAATACTGAGTGAATCATTCTTTTTACTAAAATGACACATTTGTTATAATTTACAGTATTAAGAGCGATTACAATGTTTCTGATATCAAGCCAATTACCCACAGTATTTGTCACTCGAATCTTTACGGTGACTGTGGTCATATCACCATTGGCTGCCCCAATGAATGACGAATATCACTAAATTTAGGTTCGCCCACCTAAAGTGATAAAACTGTAATACTGTGCACAATACCCCACATACCGGCTGTAATTTGGTGATTACAAAGACTTAATCCCCGTAATTATAACTTTGAATAAAACACTTTTGTAAATAGATTTGATAAAAATAGAGAATGACTCACATTGCTGATTTAATATGGTCAGAGTCTAATCTATGATTTAGCCTTGTTAACCTAATATAAATACAATGCACACAAAACTGGGTTAGTAATCAATCCAGCAATTACGATAATTTACGAAATCAAATTATCACAATGAATGTCAAAATGCAATACTTTGTCCATCGAATTAATGATGATCCATTGAATTAACAATGAATGACAATGTATAATACTTTACCCATCGAATTAACGATGATCCGTTGAATTAACAACGAATGATAAAGTATAATACTTTACCTATCGAATTAACGACAATCCGTTAAATTAATAACGAACGATAAAGTATAACCCTAATGTGGGCGGCATTTAAACATGCATTGGATATCTTGATCTTCGGATAAATGAATCGTAGCAGCGATTGTGCTAATACCCTGTTTTGTAGCAGAATTTCGATACCCGGGGGTATAATTTCGGAATAACAGAATGTAAGCAGTGTATTTGTGAGAATTATTTCGACGTAATATGATCAGAAATCAAGTGCCAATGTCTGCTATTTATAGGTAAAATTTTTCTAGCTTACGGACCGTAAGCTTGACAATGTTGAGGTCCGTAAGGCATCATACGGACCGTAAGGTTGAGAGTGTTGCGGTCCGTATGGAATCAAAATAGGCTATAGGGTAGCCACGACTGAAACTAGCTTTGCTGAGTTAAAATTTTCGAAATTCAGTAACTTGACAACAAATTAAGTGGATAATCGTCCACTAGGGTTTACCCCCTTTGAGTTTTAGGGGCCCTAATCCTGATTCTGAAAATTATGAAAATTTCAGGGTTTGTTCAGAATCACTTGGGTCTCTCAATTAGGGTTTCCTTTTTGACTAATTAATACTTTAAATAGTACTTTTGATGAGAGTTGTTACAGTGGCGCTGTTCTTACTATTGTTCTTTCTCTTGTTGCTTGACGAGGTGGTTTCAGCAGTTGGTGCAGTAGTGGTGGCTTGATGTAGATGCTTGGAGGTCTTATCCCACACCCCAGCCTTGACCCTTTTGTCATTGATTTCCGCGGCTAGCATATAGGTTTCCTCGATCGTGGTAGTCTTAGCCGCTTGCACGAAATCAGCAACGCGGTCGGGCAAAGCTAGGATGTACTTCTTGATGGTCATTTCAGGAGTCTTGACCTGGTCGGACAGATAATGCTGAGCTGTTTGAAGCGAGCAGTAAGGCCAGCATTGTCTCCATCCTTTTGATGTATGTGCCAGAATTCATCTTCGAGCTTTTGACGTTCGTGAGGAGGGCAGAATTCCTCTAGCATGACTTCCTTGAGCTCGTCCCACGACAAACCGTAAGCTGCATCATTCCCTCTCTTGTTCCTCTCGGCCGTCCACCAGTCCAGAGCACGGGACTGAAAGACGCCGGTAGCGTTCAGAGTTCGAAGGTCATCAGGGCAACCACTTTGTCGCAGAGTAACCTCGATAGAGTCAAACCAGTGGAATAGTGCAGTAGGACCTCCTTCGCCTGTGAATTCCTTCGGCCCACATGACTTGGATTGTTTGAAACTGAAAGGTCTCGTTGCGGCTTTAGGACCTTCAGTCCTTGATTCCTCTGATGATTTGCTGGCATTCTCATAGGCATCGCTCACAGCTTTAGCCACACTTTTTGCGATAATAGAGGCAAGACGTCTGTCCCTCTTTTCCTGACGAGTGAGTGTATGACGAGATCCAAACGACATTGTCTGCAATAGACATCACCATGGAACTCAGCACATGTATTCGAATCTCACCTCCCACGTCTACTACTTACTAAAGCTCAGTAACACGTACTATGTAAACGCATATAGTCACAAAATCACAGAATTGCACAAACCACATAAACACATAGAGCACATAATCACAATATTCCTAAACAGGTAAGCACAATAGCAAAAGACACATACGCTCCTAGTCACTAAGGATATATACGAGCATACAAAGCATTCTGAATGCCTCTATTGTCGATTTGTTAATGATGTGTCGTGTGGGTTTTGTGTTTTAGCAGAAGCAATAGTGTTTGGTCGAAACCAATAGTACCTCAAAACGTTAACAAATAAGCAGAAACACGTAAAATCTTCATAAAGGTTGATAAATCAAGGGTAGATTGTCTGCGGCTAATAGACTTCGACTAACCAAAGTGGTTCGACTATTCACAAGGATCCTGTGTGCACAATTACCTCCAGGACTATGCCTTTGCCTCGATTCTTGGGCGTTGGCGTAATTCCCATTGGTTATATTGTGTCTTTAGATCGTTGGAGTCCATCGAAACTTTGGTGGGAGTTTTTGTATAAAAGCAGGACGAGTCGTCAAGGTTAGGGTTTCACCCCTATCTTGCAACTTCTGTCCCTGTTTTTGATAAAATTTGAGGAGATTATTCATCAAAATATGGATTTCACTCCTAATTTGGTATGATTCTCCTCGTTTGTAGCTAAAACGCAAGCTGATTAGGCAACTTTAGTCGAGAGTTTGCGGCCTTCACACCTATTCTCGGCCCCATTACCTGTTCATAACTTGAAAATTCGAGTGCAGTGATAGAAAAGAGCGAGTGATAGTGGCGCGTTTACGCATACGCGTGAGTTGGTCTGTTGGTTCTTAACTATAGTCTAGGTCTCTAAGACTTCGACCCGGACTAGGTCAAGTCTTGCCTAATTCCCTATAGTTATGGCTCTGATACCAATCTGTCACACCCAACCGATGGCGGAATCATCGGGGCATGGCACTGAGCGAAACAGATTGTCCAGAAGTTTCCATAACAACTATCATTACCATTCAATTAAAGCAATACGTCCCATACCGTATCTTAAATAGTCAAACAAGTTATTACAGATAACATCAAAACAAATATTCTGTTCCGACTACTCAGATTTAAGTAAGTAGCAATTGTTTATCTGCTTCTAGAGACCCTTAATACGTTATCTACAGACAACTATTTGTTGGGCTCCTAAGCTTTATTCTAGCTTCCATTTCCTACCACACATGCATCCTAAGCACCTGTCACATACGTTAAAATAAAGTCAATACATAAAATGTAAAGGTGAGCATACAAGTTTGATAATAGCATATAGAGTTCGAATTCGTTTACGCATAACCAGCACGTACACATAGTGAAATGAAGCACGTTAGTTATCGACATAGATCCATCGATACCAATGACTGCGGGTTGACTGCCCGAGGCAGTTCGCAATACATGATTACCACCGTAATCCATGCAAGTAAAAGATCCTTAACAACCCCCGTGTGAACCGGTGCTGAGTCCAAACTATAGTACTATCGTTGCTAAGGCAGGTAGACAACATTCCATGTGTAAACATAACAAACAAGCATTCATAAGCCACGTATAACATGCGTAAATGGTTTAGCGTTAAAATAGCTTGAGTAGTGTGATAGTTGTAGTTTGAATATTCGTAACGTATGTAACACCCAAAAGTGCTAAAAGCAAAAAGGGTTCGAGTATACTCACAGCGATTATGGATTGAAGGGAGCGCTTTTCAACGAGTATAGTTAGCCTAAATAGATTCGATAATGTAACGATAAGTGGCACGCAAAACAGTACAAGGTGAGAGCGGGTAAGACAACTGATCGTGCGGATCAACTATCCGTGCAGGTGAACTATTCGTGCGCACGGTGATCCGTGCGGATGGTGACCCATCCGGATAAGCTACCCGTGCGAGTGAGCTGTCCGTGCGGATTAGTCGCTCGTGCGGATTGCTTATCCGTACGGACAAGTTGTCTGTGCGGGTAAACGTTCAAGTGGATTGTTTCTTCCTAAGGATGTGTTTGTGTATGATGGCTTGTGCTTTGGAGTTTTCGTTGTAGCATTTAGAAAACATTTAAGTGTCTCTACCTTTCAAGCCGGCCGCGCGGACAACAATCCGTACGGATGGCAGTCCGTGCGGACAACGTCTTTAAGGCTGAGTCACTAAGTGGATTAGGTAATCCGCGCGGATGGTAATCCGTGCGGATAGTGGTAATCCGTCCGGATAGCTTACTCGTGCGGACAGTGACAATCCGTCCGGATAGTCTGTCCGTGCGGGCAACCTGTCCGTGCGGATGAACATGTTGGAATTTGTTTTAAGGCCTTAGTATCTCATGATCCGAAGAGTAATCCATTCAGAGGTCGTCCGTCCGGATTGCTCATTCGTCGATACTCAAACCTTGTTTGGAAAATGGGTCCCAAGGGTAGCTCGTCCGGGTGACAACCCGTCCGTATAGCCTGTCCGTGCGGACAGCTGGTCCGTGCGGACAGCTGGTCCGTGCGGACAGCTGGTCCGTGCGGACACTCTCTGGTCTGATTGTTCCGTTCGTCTACTCTTGGTTTCTGTTGTCGTTTATCGAGACGTTCTGATTGCGTGGTAACCACTTGGAATCGTATTCTTACTCGCATGACTAAGCCGGCCAGAAACAACCCTGATTCGACTTGTCGGCGACTCAGAACGATCATTCCGGTTCACCTCGTAATCAGGTGTCTCGTGGGTAGAATTCCAGATCTAGGACTAGTGCATCACTATTATCGAGTAGAGACTAGAACCGATCAGATTCGTACCGATCTTAAGGGTAAAAGAAGGAGAGAACTTAGGTTTATTTCTTTCAACTCTTTTATCCTTAGAAAAGTTTAGATTTAGGTGAAGTTGTTGTTAAATCTTGTGGAAATCGTTCAGATCTGAGTTATTCTTGGTGGAATGAGGTCAAGCTTGAAGTTCATAAGAACTTCATGATGACGTCACCCGATAATACCTCGAATCTGGATGATTTCATGGTTGGAAGTGGAGATTTGAAAGATGGAAAGGTGTAGAATTGTGTAGTGATCAAGAATGTACAAGAATTAGTGCAAGATCTTACCTGGATTGGGAGAAATCTGAGAAAAAGTGAAGAATGCGTGCGGTTCGGACGTCACTTGCCAAAAGTGGAAAAGTTGGAGAGTGACCCGTGTATTTATAGGATGCTAAAAGGGGAAAGGGTGAGCCGTGCGGATGACACGTAACCCGGATAGGCTATCCGTGCGGATTGGTCATCCGTGCGGACTGGCAATCCGTGCGGACTGGCAATCCGTGCGGATTGACCATCCGTGCGGATGTCGCCTGATTTGGTGCGTTCGGTGCGACGACGCTTCGGCTTCGGTTTGCGAGCGATTCGATAGGGTTTCCTAGTCAAATTACTTTCAGTCCCAACTACTTCTTATATGGTTCGACTCGGAATTCGGGTTCGGGTTCGTTTACATTCGAGTTAGACTTCGAGTTCGATTGAGTTCGCTTGATTATCACAACATAACATAAAATAAACATACACAGGTAACACGTAAGGCACACATACACACGTATAAACAACAAGTAATATACACAGCTCGAGTTACGATTTGATGTCGGTTGGATTAGCATAGCTTGATTCTCGGTTGATTAACTTTATCGCATTGTTACTTCCTATCATTCACAGTCGTAGGTCGATTGAAATACGATTAATATGATTCGATTATTGTAATGAACGACACTTACTCCACATAATATAATAAAAAAATAAAAACATTTCTACGAGTCAAGTCGCGCGAAATCGGTCGTTGACTTTGACCTTGACTTTGACTTTCACTCGTGAAAACACGGGGTGTTACAGGCAGGATGGCTAAGTGGTCAGTAAAGTTGAGTGCTTATGATTTAGTATATGAACCTAGAAATGCCATAAAATCTCAGGCTTTAGCTGACTTTGTGGCCGATTTTAGTAGTGACATTCAGGATGAGGTAGACCTAGAAGTTCAATAGTTAGGAGAACCCTCAGGATCCTGGACATTATATACTGATGGTGCATCTAATGTAAGAGGAGTAGGATTGGGAATACTACTAAAATCGCCACAGGGGGACATATTACCCCAGGCTATTAGGTGTGAATTTCCTGCTACTAATAATGAGGCAGAATATGAGGCTTTAATTGCAGGATTAGAGTTGGCTAAGAGCATGAGTATCAAAAATTTACAAGTATATGTTGACTCTTTGTTAATTACTAACCATTTTAATGGATCCTATGCAGTTAAGAGTGAGAAATTAATCGAATACCTCGATATTCTTAAAAAATTAGCAGGATATTTCGATGTTTTTACACTTGAACAGGTACCAAGGGAGGATAATGCTGAAGCAGATGCCTTAGCAAATCTGGGATCGTCGATTAGGATACCATAAGGAACCCAAATAGTCAAATACCGATATTACATATCTTGTATCCTGCAATGAATCCTCAGGATAAAGAAGTAGCGGGTATTCAGGATCCTGATGCAGAGTATCCTGAAAAGTATCCCAAATCCTGGATGGCTCCAATCATGAGATATCTCAAGGAAGGACACATTCCCGGGGAGGAAAATCCTAAGGCATTTAGGACAAAGGTATCACGATTTACTATTATAAATGATGTGTTATACAAGAAATCTCGTACAGGACCATATTTGAGGTGCTTGGAGGATCCTGAAGCCAAAGAAGTACTTCAGGATATACATGAAGGGGATTGTGGTAATCACACTGGGGGCAGATCATTGTTCTCGAAAGTATTAAGGACAGGATATTATTGGCCAACGATGAGGAAAGATGCTGCAGAATATGCTCGAAGATGTGATGCATGTCAAAGACATAGTAACATACTACATCAACCAGCTGAACCATTATATACTGTAGTTTCCCCTTGGCCATTCATGAAATGGGGGATGGATATAGTAGGGAAGTTACCAAAAGCTCCGGGAGGAAAAGTCTTTATGTTAGCAATGACGGATTATTTTTCTAAGTGGGTTGAGGCTGAAGCATTTGTTCAAGTTAGAGACCAAGAAGTAGTATCCTTCATAAAGAGGAATATCCTGACTAGGTTTGGGGTACCAGCTGAGATCATTTGCGATAATGGGTCCCAGTTTATAAGCAAAAGGACTACTGACTTTTGCAAGAGTTGGGAATCAAAATGATCACATCTACTCCCGTACATCCTCAAGCGAATG
Source organism: Helianthus tuberosus (assembly GCA_030545235.1). Taxonomy (NCBI): domain Eukaryota; kingdom Viridiplantae; phylum Streptophyta; class Magnoliopsida; order Asterales; family Asteraceae; genus Helianthus; species Helianthus tuberosus. The sequence continues at coordinate 147,264,471 of CM060374.1, forward strand.
GACAAGCTGAATCTTCAAACAAGATAATAGTCAATAACTTAAAGAAGAGGCTTGGAGCCAAGAAAGGAAGATGGGCGGAAGAGTTACCTTTTGTTTTGTGGGCTGATAGGACAACGGTAAAGAATGCAACCGACCAAACCCCGTTTTCCTTGGTATTTGGGGCGGAAGCAGTGATTCCAACAGAAATGACGATACCTACTGCAAGATCTGTCCTACAGGATCCTGAACAGAATCCTGAAGTCTTATGTCAAGATTTGGATACTATAGATGAAAAAAGAGACGCAGCAAGACTAAGGATGGTAGCATATCAACAAAGATCCAGAGCATATAACAAGAACATAAGGACTAGAAGATTTCGAGTTGGTGATTGGGTGCTAAGAAAGGCTTTTCAAAATACCACTAATCCTGCCGATGGCAAGCTAGCTCCGAAATGGGAAGGACCATATGAAGTCGAGTCAGAAGCAAGGAAAGGAGCATATCGACTCAAGAATATGGAAGGGGATATGCTACCAAGATCCTGGAATGCAATACATTTAAAGCTCTATTTCAAGTAAGAGTAGAATTTATTTTCTATCTCGGAATGGTATGTATTCTATTTTAAATATATTTGTTTATTATCTTGAACCCAATACTGACTTAAGCATCGGAGGGGTGTTAGCCAAGCTAACACCCACCTTAGTTTACAATTGTTTTGCAGGATATGTTTCAGGATATAGCTCCAGGATATGTACTCAGGATAACTCGAAAGATTAGAGGATTGGCCCCCTCTCTCACGTTTAAGGGATCCTGGTCCCTTCAAAGGTTTAAAGGTATTCACCTTTCTTTCGAATTGGGTTTAAACACCTCGCCTTGAGCGCAAGTTATCTAGGTATAGTTCAAGGTAGCGGGACCAGTTCATGTAAAAGTGGCTGACAATTTCGTTACTGTTGGCTATATCCTGGATCCTAAAGGTATATGAGGATTGATCACCCTCTCTCACGAAAGAGTATTTTCATACTCTCTAAGGTTTAAAGGTTTTCACCTTTCTAAGAATTGGAGTTTATACACTCTCGCCTGTAGCGCATGAAATTTAGGGTTTATCCCCAGATATCAGGGTTTATCCCCAAGATATTAAGGGTTTATCCCAAGTATGCTAAGGATTCATTTCAGGATATCAGGGGTTTTGCCCTGGGATATTCGGAATTTATTCAAGTCAAAGTATGAATACATTTGTGTTTCTGTGTCAAACACAGGGGACATACATCATACTGTTCAAAGGATGGATCCAAGTTTATAAGTATGCACTGGGGACAAACTTATAATGGAGAATTGAAATTGATTCTCTAAGAATCTCTGGTATGATCTCTCCTTTCTTATTTGGACAATTTATAGGTTATATTTCAATATTCTGATCAAGATATCTTTCAGGATATCTTCTAGGATACGTTTATAATATATTCCTAAAAATGTACAAACCAAACAGTTTTCACAAGTAAAATTTGTATATCAATGACAACAATAATAAAGTCAAAAGAGAAGTTATATTATCAACATACCAAAAGATGTGCTCTTAGTTTCACCTCAAAACAAGGCCCATCCACTAAGAGCACTAATAGTTCCTTACCGTATTTACCCAACAGTTGAAGGTTTCGTCTCAAACCGAGACCCATCCACCTCCAACTGTTGTATTGTTCAAAAAGCATGCAGGAAATGTAAATTGTTCAGGTGCAGGAAAGTAAAGTGCAGAAAAGTAAATTGTTTAAGGGACTACAGACCAACATTCAAATTTAAAAAGGTGGGCTCTGGCCTTGGCACGTATATCCTTCATCGCCCACCTAAATGCCCTCACACAGCGGCATCTTCTCCAACCTTCTCAGATTTCTTAGCACCAGCATCCTGAGCAGCATCCTCACCAGTATCCATTCCAGCATCCGCTCCAGCATCATTCTTGTTTCCAGCCTGGATCACCACCTACACTGACTTAGAAGACTCACCAGCTTCAACAGGAAGTGGTACAGCTTTGCCTCCGAGCTCCTTTAGCTTGGCCACCCAGGATTCAACTGGCCAAGATGGACAAACAAGGCCCGTCTCCTTGGCCTCGTAGGCCATCTTGATGCGTGCTTGTAACAGGGAAACGATAGCGGAAGCCTTGATTCCCTCCCGGAAATTGACCATGGCTTGATCATGATCCATTTGAACGGTGACAAGTTTGAGCTCAGCGTCTTGGATGACCTTCTTCAGCAGGCTTTCGTAGTGCCGGGTCTTCGCTTCGGCAATGGCACCTTGATCAGCAACGGTGCTTTCAAGCTGTTTGATCCTGGCTTCATGGAGTGCAGCAGTACCACAGGCATCATTATACAGGTGGAGCAAGTGCTGGAGGCCCTGCACATCAATTTCAGGTATAAGTTAGAATATATTGACCAGGATATCCTGTCAGGATATCCTATTAGGATATACGTGCAGGATATATGTGCAGGATATGCGTCAGGATATTACCTTGTTAAGGAAGGATGTCATTGGCTCTAAAGAATCAGAGAAACTGAGTTCGTCATAGGAGAACCCTTCTGAACCTGGAGCACTGACTTTAAGACCTTTCCTCTTTTTTGTTGTGGAAGCACGAGTCCTTGGATTGGCCTTGGGAGCCGGGAGTGGCTTGGAACTAGTAGCAGCAGGAGTCTCTTTCTTGACTGTGGCTAGAGTTGGGTAGTTGTCGAGTTCGTCGAGGTCTAGATAGACTGGAACTTTGCTGGAGTCTGCACGCAGGGAGTAAAATTCTAAATCTCTCCTAAGGATATCAAATGAAAACATATATGTACAGGATATTTTGCAGGATCCTTACCAGACATGTTTGCACTTGAAAGAGGACTTGGAGTTGGTGGGGATGGATTGAAACTTCTTTCAGCCTCTGGAAGGAGTCTGATGGCGTCTATTCTTTTTTGAGAATCAGCAAGAGGAGGTGTAATCTTCCTGAAATCAGCTGCATGCACAACAGAGAAAATAAAATTGGTCAGTTCAGGGTATAAAGCAGGATAAGAGGTAGGATCATCTTTAAACCCTAAATCCTACCCTTCTTCAACCATTTCATCGGATAATCCGTTCCACCAGGGATTGAGTCCCTTTTTACAAAGAAAAACTTGGATTGCCAACCATCCTCGTTCCTGGTGGCACGAAGTATCAATGGGTCACCGGAAGTAGAATAAAACAGAAATCTACATGATCCATGGCATCTAAGTTTGTAAGCTAAAGGGAGATCATGGACGGAAAGATCAGGAATGTGGTTTCTTTTGATCTGGTCAAGAACAGACAAAACACGCCAGAGCATTGGCATGGTTTGGCTGAAAGAGATTTTTGTGATATTAAAGAATTCGGTGATGAAGTCCGGAAAGGGGAATTGTAGCCCTAGAGTAAAAGGGAAAGCACTGAAGCATATCCACTCGCTGGAGACCATATCCGACCGGATTTCCCGGTCAAACGGTCTAAATACGGTTCCTTCCGGGAAGATACCGGAGGATTTTAAGGCCGACAGGTGGGCACTGTCAAAGGTGCATATCTCCTTCTCCGGTTCTTGGAGAAGGTTCTGTTGGATAAATGTGGGAGCCGAGTCGCCTGAACTAGATCTTGTTTGCCTTGGCATTTGGTCACCTGAGTTTTTCACCGGAGAATAAAGATGAATATGAAGATGAGAGAGAGAATGTTACCTTTTCCTTGTCGGTTATGATTAAAAAAGAGATGAGGATGAGAAGATATAGGGTATGATGAGTAAATATAGGCCGGGTAGTTGAAAACGGTCACATCATTGGTCTTATCTATTAATTACCTCGGTCTTCGTGAAAAATGTAACCGTTAGTGCAGGATAACAAACGGTAACATTTTTGGGGACAATTGTTATGGGTGAAATTCTGAGCCCATATCCTGGAAAGTATCTTGATTTATATCTTGGTTATATAGTATCTGTTTACATCCGGGATGCTGGTGCAGGATATTGGTAACATCCTGAATGGTATCCTCAGGATTACTAACGGATTATGTGCAGGTACGTGGGTTAGAAGCTAGCAACGTTCACAAGGACTCATTCCGCGGAAGACTCGGTCCAAGTTGTTCAAGGAAAGACGTTAAGCCCGCTTTATTTGGTTCCAAACAGCTATTTATGGAATATTCGGGAGCATCCCATATTTATAGGAATTTTAGTTTCTACTTTGTAACTATAAATAGGTGGGTATACCAGATCGAATAGGACATCACATTGACACTCGCTACACTCTAACACTCGCTCTCTAGCAATTTTCACTTTCATACAAAAGCATTGTAACACTTAGCGATCTGGTCTATATCCTGCACTGTATCCTGACGTTTGAAGCAATAAGAAGAACAAGGCAGCTGCGATTGTCAGCTCCCGAGGTTTTATGCCGGCGATCTAGATTGATCAAGGGCTTTCCTCGTACATCTCGTGTCGTTTCCTTTACTTTTTACTCATTGTTTGATCGCAGATACAACTCAATATCCTGAGCCGTATCCTGAATACTGATTTTCCAAATAACTTAACCGGCATATTTTCAACACACCTTCTAGCACACTACCTCACTTTACTAATTTGATCACTTAATTGCCTCGGTAATTTTTGACCAAAACAACAGTGATCCACATCAGTGGATTCATCATAAGCAGCTGTTTGCATTACACCTTCCCCTTGAAAGTGGTTATAACATCTGATGCCCTTCATCCATTGTTTGTATACTACAACTGCTGTCCATTAAGTACTACTTGTGTACAACAACTGCCCCAGACAAAGTGCTGCTATTTAATCTACTGTCCTAAAATAAGTGTGGTTAAAGACCAAAGCCCTGCTTGGAATGAAGCAGTGGAATGTAAAAACTGGTGGCATATAAAGATTGACAATTTGTGTCTAAAATGTATTTTGTTAAGGATGGCATTCTTGCAGGTATTTCATAAATCACGATCAACAGATGTTGGAAATGATATTGAGTTTACGCAAGACAAACTAGTTCAACAAAATCATTCAACATAATCTTATTAAACAGTTGCTGATTTAATAGTCTTTCAAATCATTATCATTTCCTTACCCCTAACTACTGTTGTGCTCAAACATCTGTTTTCTAAATACTGTCCATTCCTATTCATCATAAACAGTTGTTTGCATTAGACTTTCCCCTTGAAAATGGTTATAACATCTGATGGCCCTCATCCACTGTTTGTATACTACAACTGCTGTCCATTAAGTGCTGCTTGTGTACAACAATTTTGAAGAAACCACTGAGTGTCAAACATTTCATAAATTGACATGCAACAATGGAAGGAAGAAGCAGTAGTTTAGTTTGTCATTTATATTGTATAGAATCAGTGGTTAAGGTTAGCAGTGTTTGAAACGACTGTTCGGTTATAATAGTGTAATCCTTAATGATATCTTTTGAAACCAGTTTTGGGTTAACACTGTTTGAAACTACTGTTGATTTAAGGACAGTTTTTAAAACCAATGTTTTAAGCCAAAAGTGTTTTCAAAACAGTGTTTTAACAACACTAAGTATAATTCACCAATCTATCATTGTTTGTATCTTCAATGATCACACAACTTGAATCGACAAATCGTAACATTGAGAGCTGCCCATTAACAAATATTACAAACTGTATGTTGTATAAACTTTTCTTATAACTATTAATCATTCATTGAATGTTGATTTATTTATTGTAATTGATGAAATGAGGATATCTTCCGGAAGAGTTGCTGATTACAGGAAAAGTTGATCCAGTTGGTTCTCTCATATCATTCACATAACCTGATATTTAAGGAGAGTTGTGAAAATGAAAGTTGTATTGGCATTGTTAATATTTTTTATAACAAATTATTAAAGCCTAAATTGTATATTAAAGGTAAACTTTTAATACATACAATACAGAGACAAAACGTTATACCAACTTCGTAGAGTTGACGGAACTTGCAGATTCGATAACAAAAGACTGTAACATACAATACAGGTGAAGTTAGAATTGATGACAACGTTATTGGATTCACTCAATATAGTGTTTCAATATGCTAAGCGTAATGGTGATTAACTTTTTGGTTGAATCTTATAGGCGTATAGCGGAAAATCCTGGAGAGGCGGAGACTTGCAAGCGATGTAACTGTAAGAAATCCAAGTTTTTGCACATACAATACAGAGACAAAACGTCATACCACCACAAGCAATTGTGGATCGTTACTGACGGGTGCACTTCGGAATGTAGCAGATATGAATGAATATAACCTCAGTGTAGGTAAGTACATATCTGCCACTGGGGTTATATTCATTCATATGAATGAATATAACCCAAGTGGTAGATATGTAATTAGCGAGCTCTGGAATTTCAAGGAAAATCGGAGAGCTCCACTGGTGTTGTATTCATTCATATCAATCACTTCCTTATGTGCACCGCATCTTCTAGGAGGTTGTCAAGTGTTCTCGCCTTCGTAGTTGGTGTTTTGCTTATCTTTACTTCCGCAGCCATTCTGTACATCGAATCAAACCAAAACCAAATAACTGTTATCATCGAATCAAACCAAAACCAAATAACTGTTATCATCAAAAACCAAAAATAAAAAATGAGGAACACATTCAAATCACACATTCAAATCATTGAATGAAATCCAAAACACATTCAAAACCTCTGTTTTGATAGCCTAAACCCTAAACCCACAAGAATCAAAACAGGAACACATTCAAAACCTTTGTTTTGATACCCTAAACCCTAAACCCACAACAATCAAAACAGGAACACATTCAAAACCTCTGTTTTGATACCCTAAACCCACAACAATCAAAACAGGAACACATTCAAAACCTCTGTTTTGATACCCTAAATCCTAAACCCACAAAAATCAAAACCAAAACACATTCAAAACCTCTGTTTTGATGCATTTTGAACAAAATCAACCCTCTGTTTTTTCAAAATCAACCCAAAATCGTCGGATGGAACCCAAAATCATGAACAAAATCAACCCTCTGTTTTTTCAAAATCAAACCAAAATCATCGAACGGAACCCAAAATCAAACCCAAAATCATCGAATGGAACACAAAATCAAACCCAAAATCAACCCTCTGTTTTTTTCAAAACCAACCTAAAATCATCGAATGGAACCCAAAATCATCGAATGGAACCTAAAATTAAACCCAAAACCAACCCTCTGTTTTTTTCAAAACCAACCCAAACTCATCGAATGGAACCCAAAATCAACCCAAAATCATCGAATGGAACCCAAAATCAAACCCAGAATCAACCCTCTGTTTTTTCACAATATAAACACATTCAAATCATCGAATGGAACCAAAAATCAAACCTCTGATTTCAAGATGAAGATGGATGAAGATGATGAAGCTGGATGAAGATGATGAAGATCTGTATTGACTGTTGAGAGTTGAGAGATATATTTGGAGATTTTTGGAGAAGTATGATGATGATAATGATCTGTGATGATATTAGTCATTTAATACAACTTATAACAGTCAAGTTGCATTTTTGGTGAAGTGTGATGATGACAAGGAGATTAAATTAAAAATTAATTATCCATAAGAAATTAAACTAAATAATATTTAGTATGAGGATTATATATAAATTAATTAGAAAAGATTAAACTAAAATAATACTTATCTATAAAACATAGTCTAATATAGTATAAATATAACTAAAGACCAAAATTTAAATGATATATTATAATCTGATGTAAATCTGTCTATGTTACAGTCAAGTTGCATTTTTTGATAGAAGGGTTTTAACGGGCCTACAAAATCTAATCCATTAGTAAGCTTAATTGGATCAAATATAAGGGGCTTTATTGAACTGTTTAATAACATTTGGTTATTTGAATTAGGTCAGCCTTTAATTATTAGACAATATAAAATTAGGTCATGCTTTCAGTTTAGACAAGCAATTTTGAGTTAGTTAGCTAATTTCTATATCAAACATGAACTAAATACAAACAATTTAAATGATGTATTATAATCTATTTCGATGGTTATTAAAACTACCCATGTGGTCACACATACTGTCTTCAACATTACTTTATAAAGATATAGAACTAAAGACCAAAATTTAAATGATATATTATAATCTGTTTTGTAGGATCGTGTTTTGACCCGATTGAGTTGTTCAGAGGCGTTCAACTACGTTTCAGGAGCGGAATAACAAGAAACGAAGGTAGAGACAGCTTGCAATTCACTTAATCTACTGATGTTATTGATTTGACAATGTTTACAGCTCGTTCTTCACACCGGCAGCACTTCGGTATGGAATTTGACAAAGTTACAAATGAGATCCGCTCATGTGGTATTTATAGAGCAAGTAGGTTCACATACGGACATGTACGTATAAGCGGACCTAACCAGATAGGTTCCCATATACGGACATGACACAAAAGCGGACCTCCTATGTCCATATAAGCGGACCTGACAGTTTAGACCTATATGTTATCCTATTTTCTCGTAAAACGTGCCCTGATCTAACAATATAAAACTAAGACTCGATACAAGACGAAGTCGACAGATGTAGTGCACCAACAGACTCCCCCTCAGATGTTGACGAGTCGACTATCGACTCACGACAATGCTGTATCTTCACATCTTCAGTCTTGATCAGTCTCTGGGCTTTTCTCTCTCTTTATCTTCATCAACAAACTCTCTTTAACTTGAAAATCTTCAGACTCCCCCTAACGATTTGCTGGCATTTCTTTGTTCTTCAGCAACATCTATTTCAGGATCTTTGTCTGGCTTTCTTTGTCTTCAGAATCTTAAACCTGGCACTCTATACAGTCTTCAATTTCTAGGATCGAAACTTGGCTAGACCTGCACATTCTTAACCCAGAAATGAATTTCTAAATTTAACAATTTAAATGCACCAACATTCTGATATAATCAGATGACTCCCTCTCATAAACATAAGCATCAACAATCACTCTCCCTCAGATCACAAACTCATGATGAACCACTTGTTGATTTAGAAAATACATTTTGACATTTTAAAACACACTCCCCCTCACAACAATGTCATCATGTTTAGCACTTGGAATTTTGAAAATCAGCTTTCCAACATCAGTTGTCGAAAATCTTTTTTGACTTTTTCAAAAATTTATGCTAAAACACACCGAAAATCTTTTTGTATTTTTGAATGTAAAGAAATGAAGTAAAGAAATATTTACAGACAATATTTTTGTGAATTTTGTGTAAGAGGATCATATCAGATTTTGAAAAGTCACAAGTACCGTTGAGCTTAGTTACACATTAAGAATTAAACAATTCACTTAGATTGCCAATATACTGATCCACTTAAATTTTCACACAAATTTCAACTGATTCAGGATATGAGTCAGGTGTTTTAATAACTTAAACTCATTCATGTGTCCCACCTCTTGAATATACTCCCGTATCCATATCCCAATATTCAGTCTTACAGGTGAGTATACCACAGATGATATCTGTCAGGGGAATAAATTATAGTACGAGGGCCGTGAGAGCTCAGGTCGATCTTTCGATACGCAGATAGATGACGGCTTCGACTTTTGGTGTGTCCCCTTTAGAGGATCTTTTGCATTACAACAGCAATGACTATCAATTTTATTGTTTCATCAATTTGCTGAGGGCTGCGCTATTTTTCAAGCATGCGGAAAGTATTCTCCGGGGACTAGGTCAGAAATTCCTTTCAGCAGAAGTCCCGGGATAATACCCCAGATATCACTGAGCATAAAGACCTAGTATCTCAGAAAGAGGGACCTTTCAAACGAGATTTCAGGGGTTACCTATATATCCAAGTAGTGTTCCCCACGAAATAAGCAAGTTTGAATTTATGTTTATATCCCGAAAAAGTTTACTAAATGTGTAAAAACCTATCGGCATATCATCAGTGAGACTGTTTAATACTATTTAAACAATACAAATCTTTAGCATACTGTGACCGTCTACTGATGTACTATCATTTCCTCTTCTTTGACACAAAAAACTCATTTTTGATTTTATCATGTTTTTGTCTTTTTCATATTTTCAAATGTTTTTGGATTTTCTGAAATTTTCTACTCCCCCTAAAATGCAAACACATTTTAGGAAATATGAAATCAAACTGTACAACAAACTTGACAACCAATATCGAATCGCTTCAAATCGCCACCCACTTGGCATAAACAATCAGAACTCCCCCTTACACAAAACTATTTTCTCATTATGATTACAAAACACTTAAGTTTGTTTTAACCAAAATGATTTTTCCGGAAAATAAGTTTTGTTGATTTTAAACCATTTGTAGGTTCGGGGCGTGGTTCAACACATTGTCTACATTTAACCACTTGTAGTAGATCAAGTACAACTTAATGTCCCTGATTTACCACTTGTAAGTATGCAACCTCTGTACCTCTTGTAAAAATATTCACAACATACAAACCTATGTAGGAATAAACCTCTACACAAACCATTTTACCAATTAAAATGCCGATTCCTGCTTCACACTTACCAACCTGGAAGCTCCGGCAATTCCTGCAGTATGACTTGCCAAAATTTAACCATTATAAGATTCAATCACACAATCAATTACTAAGAAAGATGCCGATTCCTGATCCACGATATGAACTTGGGATCTCCGGCAAGTCAGGTTTTTCATTTAAACAGATTCACCCAAGCCTGACGGTCCTTGGGTGATTTTGAATTCTTTTTCAACAATGGTGGAAAATTTGCATCATCCATTGTTAAACCTGAATTCTCCATTTTTACCTCAACCAAAGGCTCCTCTGGCTTTGATGTACCAGGATCATTGCCTGCACATAGCTTGTCTGACTTCAACACGTCAGATTCATCGCCTGAAGGTGGCTTGTCTGACTTTACCATGTCAGATTCATCGCCGACCATTTTCTTCTTCTTCTTTCCCTCTTTCGTCCTCAGATTTGTATCTGATGAATTTGCTTGCTTGACTTTGCAGTCGAGAGAGTTGATTCATCAGAACTCTTATTCGTTCTATCCGGTGAACCCGAGGACAAAATCTTCTCCAGATACTCTCTGGCTTTCTTCCTTTTCTTCCTCAGTCTGTCTTTTTGCCCTTGTGAAAGCTTTACTTTCTTTTCTTGAACTTTCTGTTCTTGAATTTTAGATTCTTGAACTTTCTGTTATTTGGGCTTGACATTGACTGGTTTCTTTACCATCTTCTGAGAATTAACCCTCAATCTTTCATTTGATCTCCTTGGGCAATCTCTGGCAATGTGACATCTGATGTTGCAGTTAAAGCATCTCCTCGTCTCATAACTCCAACCTTGGCAGTTAACAGCAATGTGTCCTTGATAACCACATCGGTAACACACTCTGTTATCGTACCAATCACCATTTTCATACCAGACGCTCAGATCAAAGCACTGTTTGGTTTGGTGATACTCTTTCCTCTTCTTGATTGCTGGATTTGACTTTTGAGCACTGTGGTCCGACCTGCACCACTTATTACCATCATTTTTAGAGTTTTCATTTTTCGATTTTTGTAATTTTTCATTGCGATTGGATAATCGATCTGATGAGCTTTTATTATCTTTTTGAACATTTTCCAAAATTTTCTCTTTTTGTTTTTGTTCCACATTCTTCTTTACAGGTTTTTGCGTTGAGCATTCACCTTTCTCAGTAGAATGTAGAACAGTTTCTTGAAATTTTTCTTTTAATTTCAAAAATATTTTTCTTTTTTCATCATCATCAGTTTTCTCATCACAATCTTCAACTTTGACATTGTCACTTATTGGAATGGAATTGATCGGTTTTGGACATGGATAATCTGGTATTGATGACAAAGTCTCAAAACCTTTCAATTTCTTCTCAAGCTCGTCAATTTTATTCCGAGCAATTTTAGCTTCATTTTCAAGTCGAATGATTTTCTGAAGATGAGAGTTTATTTCAATCTGTTTTTCAAGGTTATTTTTAAAAATGGCAGATTTCTCATCTTCTAAAATCTTCATTTGACTTTGAAAATCTTTTTCAAATTTTAATTTTTCATTTTCAAATTCTTTTTCCTTTTCTTTCAAAATCTCGTTATCTAATGTCAAACTGTTCAAATCATTTAACATTTTGTCATTTTCAGATTTCAACCTATCACAATTTTCCTGCAAAACAATAATCTGTTTATCAGCAGATTTCTTTTCATCCTTCATAACTGAAATCTCTTCATTCTGTTCCTCTCCCACTTGAACACCTTTACTCTTGCTCTTCTTTAATATTGATTTTCCACTTTGACTTTTCTTCTTCTCAGCATTTCTCTCCATCTGTTCTTCAAGTTTCTTAATGAATTGACAAATTGCCAAATCAGAGTATTCTCCATTTCTTTTTAAATTCAAAAGAAATGTACCCCACTCTTGTTGAGGTAAGGCATTGGCTAATTTCTCAATCAATTCTTCTGATTCCTTTTTAATACCCTTCTCAGACATTGATCGAACAACATGGCGATACCTCTCAATGATACACTTAGTACTTTCTCCCGGATAACCTGAAAATGAATCAAATTCTTTCGTTAACACATTTATTCTATCAAATGTTTCTTTAGTCATATTAAAGAAGTTTATATCCATGATTCGTAAACACGTTTATCGAAACAATTGTTTCAAACAAAATAACCCTTAACCAATTTAAGTGGAATAGTAGACAAATCTTGTGAATTTGTAAGTCTTTTGAATTAGTTTTGTGAGTGGAACGTCAAATCTAATATGTTACTTTTTATCTTGGGCCGACAACTTGATTGGGCCGTTGTGATATGGTTCTGATCAAAAGACTTAACACCCAAATTTATCACATGCAAGCTGACTATTCAATCAACTCTCATTGGTCCTTCACACTAACAAATAATATGGGCGGCACATGCAAGCATGATTTATCTTCAACCCGACAAAACCTATAATATTCACAAAAGCGAATCTCTTGACTTTGTCACTAAAAGCGGATCTATTGATGACCAAATAAGCGAACCTGCTGATGTTCAAATAAGCGGACCTACTTGGTTCAAAAGAGCGGACCTACTTGGTTCAAACGAGCGGACCTACTATGAGCGGATCTCTATGAGCGGATCTCTATGAGCGGACCTCTTGAGCGAACCTTCAATAATCAAGTCCCTATGAGCGGACCTCTTGAGCGAACCTATGTGATGTACACAAGAGCGGACCTATCAGGTGTCCGAAAAAGCGAACCTAAGTCCGAAGGTGTTTTTGTCCATTTTTACTTTGAATTTAGGTCTCAAACTTTCCAGGGTTTATCAATATCCAATTATACACAAGTTGTGAAATTTTGAACGATTTTCGACCATGAAATATTTCTGAATCGAGAAAAGAAGGTGTAGAAGTAAGAAATGATGATGAATTCCAGCTATTCTCTGTAGAAAACCTCCTCCCAGGCTCTGATACCAATTGTAGGATCATGTTTTGACCCGATTGAGTCGTTCAGAGGCGTTCAACTACGTTTCAGGAGCGGAATAACAAGAAACGAAGGTAGAGACAGCTTGCAATTCACTTAATCTACTGATGTTATTGATTTGACAATGTTTACAGCTCGTTCTTCACACCGGCAGCACTTCGGTAGGGAATTTGACAAAGTTACAAATGAGATCCGCTCATGTGGTATTTATAGAGCAGGTAGGTTCACATACGGACATGTACGTATAAGCGGACCTAACCAGATAGGTTCCCATATACGGACATGACACAAAAGAGGACCTCCTATGTCCATATAAGCGGACCTTACAGTTTAGACCTATATGTTATCCTATTTTCTCGTAAAACGTGCCCTGATCTAACAATCTAAAACTAAGACTCGATACAAGACGAAGTCGACAGATGTAGTGCACCAACATGTTTTTTAGTATTTGATTTCGATCATTACTAAACCTACCCGTGTGGTTACACGGGTACTACACCTAGTATATTGTAGTATCCCATTAACAATTAATAGTTATTTTGTTAGGTGGAAATTATTACCTTATAAGAGCAATCACATCCTAACCATCAAATTATGTGAGGAGGGGTTTTTATATTATAAAGGGTATAAAAAGTGGTTGTGAGTAGAGGAGAGAGAAAATGTTACTGTTCATCTGTATATTTGGGGGGACACTGTTCACCCGTTATAATTTTTTAATATATTTTGAAAGTGGTTGTGAGTGGAAGTGAGAGAAAAATATAATGATAATATTATTTAATTGAAAGGAGAGAGAAAAAATATTTGTTTTTAGTGGAAATATATTGATATAAGAGTTGTTTTTTAGTGGAATGTATGTATAATTTGATGGATTGGATGTGAATGCTCTAAATAAGCAAACTTTTTGTGCATCATCAGTTGTACCATGTGTCTTGGGAGTGTTTCAAAAAAAAAAAAAACATGAAGTCAAGGTAGTCAAAGTATGTATGTTGTTGATTCTATGTCTTTTATTGATTTATGATGCTTTTAGTGTATGTACCCATGATCCGACAAGGAGCCAGAAGCATAAAAAAACAAAACATCCATCTCACCAAAATTAAAATAACGCCGAATTATAAAAAAAAAATATTTTTTTACTTTTAACCCAAATGTTTTTATCTTTTGCAATTTTAACTCTACATAATTTTTTTTTTAACTTTTAACTCAAAACTCATAATTTCTTTTTTTAACTTTAACAAAAAACTTTTCATTATTTGCAATTTAACTTGACAACTTTTGTCACTTATACTTTTTATCTTTCTCAAATTTTCATTTTACGTATAGTTCTAAATTTTTAGAGTTAATACGACGCAACGTGCATGTATAGTTCAATGTTTTTACCTATATTTTCCCATGTTTGACAGGTTCGTCGCAACACGCATATCCTAGGTCGAGTTAGTGTTAGTGGTCGATGACGGTTGTGTGATATTAGTACTATTGGACACCGTTTTACGCCTCGCCGCAACGCAAGGTGTGCTTTGGGTGTTTTTCAAAGAAAAAATGGTTATGCATATGGTTGTTTAACGTTTTTACCTCTATTCTTCCATGTTTGATAGGTTCCTCGCAATACGCATATCCTAGGTCGAGTTAGTGTTGGTGGTCGATGACGGTTGTTTGACATTAGTACTATTTGACACCATTTTACGCCCCGCCGCAACGCGGAGTGTGCTTTGGGTGTTTTTCAAAGAAAAAATGGTTATGCATATGGTTGTCGTAACGTTGGCTTTGAGGGTTTTCCAAAAAAAAATTGATTTTTTTTACTTTTCACCCAAAAGTATTTCATAAATTACTTTTAACCCAAAACTATTTGTTTTTTTTACTTTTAACCCAAAACTTTTTATCTTTTACAATATATCCTCATAACCTTTTTTACTTTCAACTTTGGTCCTTTATACTTTTTATTTTCCGCAAATTTTTCCCTTTATGCTTGGTTCTAAATTTTGTGACTTAACACATTGCAACGTGCGTCTTTGGTTAAACGTTTTTACGTTTCGTTCTAAATTTTGCGAGTTAACACGACGCAACGTGCGTGTATGGGTGAACGTTTTTACATCGTCTATTTTTTCCCCGTTTGACAGATTTAACTTAACGTGTGGGTCCTAGATCGACTTAATTATAACTAAAGAATCCCCGCCGCATTGCGGCGGGTCTTAATCCTAGTTATATACTAATAGAAAACAAACCGAATGAATAATGATTTCAATATATCTATATCTATACTACTTTAATAAGCATATAGGAAGGACAAGAATGGTCATTTGTCATTGTACAACCATTTTAAACACATTATACAACCTTTAAAGCATAAATGTGTTGAAAACTTCTTTTAACATAATCTGGAATCCCGCTCATCTCATTTGAGCGGCCAAAGTTTTTCATTTAACTTTTGAAATCCCGCTCATCTCATTTGGGCGGCCAAAACATCATTTTAGTGCCTTTTCATTTGGAGAGAGAGAGAGAGAAACTGAGAACCAGAAAGAAAGAGAAAGTGTAGGAGAAAGAAAGATGGTTCCCGGCTACCTCTGGCGGTGGCATCAGCAACGACCATCCTCTTTTCATTCGATTTGTATTCCAATCCCTATGAATTGAAGATTTGGATTAAACCCTAAACGAAACATGGCAATTTATGTAAAGCCTAGCGATTGATTTCTGTCATTCTAATTAGGTTACCACATCACGAAATCATTATCAGCCTCCTCTCCTCCTAACTGCGTTTGGTTCCTTTCAAAACCCTAGCTGTGTTCAATTCCTCTCTGCTATTCATCGACCCAGATCTGGAATTTTAATTCACATCCATCAGTTTTTTGCTTAACTCGCATATACAGGTATTCTTTTTCACCATTAGTTCTATTTTATGCTTTATATTTGGGGTTATGAAACACTACGACATCAATTTTGGTTTCTAGGGTTTGTGACTGTTGGGTTTGATAAGTGGAGATTCCAGTGGTGGAAGCTTTGAAGATCGAGAGTGACAAAGGCGGTTAGGTTCTTGTTGCTTGACCTGTTTTAGAACAGAATCTTTGTTTTTTCTCTTTTTGTTTGTTTTTCATTCTTTCAGCAAGATTTCATGTTATATCTACAAATGCTACTCTTTAAATGATTAAAGAACTTGTTAAAAAGTCACCATCTTTTTTCAGATTGTTACCCAATTGGGTACTTTATTCTTCTTTATTTTGATGATGAATTTCCTGTTTATGGTGTGTTCTGATGTGGGTCTTAAGTTGTTTGACCATTTGAGTATTATATAGCTGACCAAACATTTTGCATTATATTTGCAGAATGTTCATCAGGGACATATAATTGAAACTTCGGAGAGGTTTCTAAAAGCAAGAGAAGGGAATGTTTCCAAAGCATACAAAATTGTTCGCTTCATGACCCTTAACACTTATATCTCATGATAAAACTGATTATTATTTTTAATTTAATTAATTTATTTTTGCTATTTTGTGTAATTTTCAGTTGGTAGATAACTTGCAGTGGAGGCTGCAAAATGAGATAGATGACATACTAGCTGTAAGTGTGACAGAACAAAAAATAGAGTGTGCTTCTGATCATCTTTCATTGTGATTTTTGCGTTTTGGAATCGATTATCATGATATGAAGTCACACTAATGAGTTATTGATATGTATATAAATAGAGTGTGCTTCTAATTATCTATCATTTAGAGGTCAAATAATCTGTTTTAGATAATATTTTAATCTAATTTGAGTTTATTTCCATTACATAAACCGTCTCTACTCTCTTTAAAAAAATATTCCTTTTTGTCACTTCATCTAATATCTGTTAATTTATTAATATCTTGATTAATCTGGATTTATCAAATACTTAAAGATCTTATTATCACACTGAAATCACATCCATACATTATAGTGATATCCCGTTTTAGTAAAGCCGTTTATCTGATTCCTTCATCATTTGATATCACATAGACCAATTTCAAGATGTGCATCCAAACACCACCCCCTATTTCGTGTAATAATATACTGACCAGTGAGTTTTCTTATGCAGAAACCCATAATTCCTGCTAATTTCTACCGAGGGGTTCGCGATTCGCAGCTGATCGGATTATCCGGTTACACAAAAGAGGTTACATTTATTCATTATTCCATTGTTTTTGGTCTTCGGTTGGAAAGTTTTCATTTTGCTCACTTATTTCTATTTGTGACAGGGCCTTCCGGTTTTTGCTATCGGTGCAGGCCTCAGCACGTTTGACAAAGCATCCGTAAGACTTCGTTGTACCGAATGGTTTGGAAGCATAGTTATAAACATGGTTGTAAGGATGATGTTTGGCAATCATTTTTCGGAAGGTGAACAGAATCGAGATCAGTTTCAGAAGGCCATTATCCAGTTTGCTGAACTCTTGGGTGCTTTTGTTCCGTCAGATGCCATTCCATGGTTGAGGTGGTTTGATTTAGGAGGGTATGAGAAAAAGATGAAGAAGACGGCAAAAGAGATAGATGTTGTAATTAATGGATGGTTGGAAGACCACAAAAAGAAGATGAATTCTACTTCTACACAGCATGTAGATGATAGCAGGGACTAAACAGTTTTCATGGATGCATTGTTATCCGGTGTTAAAGAAGAAGTGAAAGAGGAAATTTATGGCTTCAGCACTGATGAGATTGTAAAAGCTACATGTTTGGTATGATTTCTATCGCTCACTGTTAACGCCGGGTGCAAGAATTTTTGGTATGGGGGAAATTGAATTTGGTCAAATTTGGGTCGGGTTAGAAATACGACCTTTTTAGTAACATTTATAGATCTAATCGAACAACCCTCCCAAAATTACCCGAACCCGAACCCGAACAACCCTAACGGTAAATGGGTCAGTTTTTCCTAGCCAAAAACCTGAACAAACCGAAACCCGAAGAAGACCTCTAGGTACAAGTGTTCATTATACGAATTGGACTCGAAGAACTCGAAATTCGATTCGATTTGTTTCAAATTCCAATTCCAAATTCAATCTCTGTATTCTAATTCGAATATGTGATTTTTGATTCAAAAGTTTGAACTTGATATACACATACTTTTCCATTTAATATAATATTAGTAATATGGGCTTTTTAAGTTGAATTATTTACACACTTTTATTTGGAATCAAATCAATCCGAATTCGAATTTCAAATTTGAGTCGGTTTTTCCGAATCCAGTTTGAGTTGGAGTCTTGCTTCAAAATTTCGAAATTCGAATAACAAGACTTGGTGTTAACTCAAGTAAGTCAATAGTTGGATTCATTGCCCCCACCTCTAGATACCATAAAAATAATTAAACAAATACAATAGCGAATGAGGTAGTGGTGGAGTGGTTGGGGAAAAGAATTGGTGTTCCTTGTGACCTAGGTTCGATTCCCACTCTCCTCATTATTTTCTGCGGCATCCAGGTGAAGAGCGAATACGGGTGGCGCCGGTTCGACTTGGATGGGAGGCGAGGTTTTACTGATTATTCCACTGGTTGGAGGTCGGGTTTCCGCGCATCTGGGGAGAGCCAAGGGGCTGGCCGCGGTCAAGTAGTCGACATTGGCTACAACGCCCGGAGTCACGATGGTTGGCACGTCGTTCCTTGCCGTTAAAAAAAAAACAAATAAAATAGTAGGTGGGCCCGTTTAGATCCAACCTCATTTGACCTGTTTTCAAAGCTACCTAATATGGCTCAGAACATATTTCAACTTGTTAGGCAACCCAGCTCGGCCCACCTGTTTTGCCACTCATAATAAATATTAAGCAAAGCATGTCATGTAAAGCGTATTCAGATGCTTATAACTTGTTAAAGTGGTTTCATCAAATAGGGTCAGACTAATATTTTAATAATATAGTTTCTTAATCATACATATTGTATAATGTATAATTTATGATTAAACATTTTTGGTGCTTGGTTGCAGCAAGTTTTTGATCACGGCACATTCTCGGCTGACGATATAATGGGAGAAGCGGAAATTGATATCCAACCGTTGATAACATCTGCAATGGCGTTTGGGGATGCGGGGATATTAGAAGATATGCAGATAGGAAAATGGCTGAAATCGGAGGATAATGCATTGTTAGAAGATAGCATTGTGAACATCATTGATGGGAAGGTGATACAAGAGGTCACACTTAAACTCCAAAACATTGAATCTGGTGAAATAGACCTGCGAATTGATTGGATGCCAATTCATGTTTAATATTTTACTGTTATTCCTTTTTTATTAATTCAACGAGTAAGGAAATTCTTTGATTGTAATTAATGATATGACCACCATGTATTGTATTTAAATTTTAAACTTTTGAATTTGTATTCGTTCTTTTTTTTTTTTGGTGAGAACTGTGAACTTTATTAAACCAACTACACCACACTCAGCTCAAATTTACACCATTTAACCCACTCATGGACTTACACGTTGACCTATTCTTGAAACAAAGGAAGGACAAAGACTGTACCTCATCTTCAATCCTCACTTCTTTAACGCCTCCTTTCTAATCTCCCCAAACCTGAATGAGTGTACACTCATCTGGACGGTAAAAACATGGTCAATGGTTGATAATCTATTATTTTAAGAGAACACCGGGTCGGTTTGTTTACATCCTTTTAAAACTCTTTAAATCCCCATGACCGATTATGAAGTACCTTAACTGAAAAATTTAGATTTTAATTATGACCCAATTGAACTGAACTTTCTTATGCACACCCTTATAATTATTAACAAGTGTTGTGTTTTCCATTGCATCGCAAATTTGGTTTTGGTTATGGCTCAAAACCGAACCGTCCCGTACGCCCTAAACTCACCAACCTAAGTGATATGTTTCCCGCCGCATCGCGCGGGTAAACGGCTAGTATTAATTAAATGAATAGTGATTTCAACATATATTAATTAAAACAAATGAATAGTGATTTGAACCTATATTAATTAAAACAAACTAAATCAATAGTGATCTAGGAAATATAAGAATATAGGGTATGGGGCGGGGGTTGTGACGTGCGTTGGGTACAAACGTCCAAGTCACCACCCCGGGTGGGCTTCGGTTTCGGCGTGGCCCCTTGGGCGGGGGTTTCAGCCAGGGCGTTGGGCGGGGCTATCAAGATGACATGGCGGGATCTCATTGGCCAAGACAAGTAGCCGTTTGGGCTAGCCGTTGGCCAACGGCTATGTGTTTAAAAAAAGATATAGGAAATATTAGAATATGGGGTATGGGGTATGGGGCGGGGGTTGTGGCGTGGGTTGGGTACAAACGCCCAAGTCACCACCCCGGGTGGGCTTGGGTTTTGGCGGGGGTTTCAGCCCGGGCGTTGGGCGGGGCTATCAAGATGACATGGCGGGATCTCATTGGCCAAGACAAGTAGCCGTTTGGGCTAGCCGTTTGCCAACGGCTATGTGTTAAAAAAAATAGATCTAGGAAATATAAGAATATGGGGTTTGGGGCGGGGGTTGTGACGTGGGTTGGGTACAAACGTCCAAGTCACCACCCCGGGTGGGCTTGGGTTTTGGCGTGGCCCCTTGGGCGGGGGTTTCAGCCAGGGCGTTGGGCGGGGCTATCAAGATGACATGGCGGGATCTCATTGGCCAAGAAAAGTAGCCGTTTGGGCTAGCCGTTAGCCAACGGCTATGTGTTTAAAAAAAAGATATAGGAAATATTAGAATATGGGGTATGGGGCGGGGGTTGTGGCGTGGGTTGGGTACAAACGCCCAAGTCACCACCCCAGGTGGGCTTGGGTTTCGGCGGGGGTTTCAGCCCGGGCGTTGGGCGGGGCTATCAAGATGACATGGCGGGATCTCATTGGCCAAGACAAGTAGCTATTTGGGCTAGCCGTTTGCCAACAGCTATGTGTTAAAAAAATAGATCTAGGAAATATTAGAATATGGGGTATGGGGCGGGGGTTGTGACGTGGGTTGGGTACAAACGCCCAAGTCACCACCCCGGGTGGGCTTGGGTTTCGGCGTGGCCTCTTGGGCGGGGGTTTCAGCCCGGGCGTTGGGCGGGGCTATCAAGATGACATGGTGGGATCTCATTGGCCAAGACAAGTAGCCGTTTGGGCTAGCCGTTGGCCAACGGCTATGTGTTTAAAAAAAAAGATATAGGAAATATTAGAATATGGGGTATGGGGCGGGGGTTGTGGCGTGGGTTGGGTACAAACGCCCAAGTCACCACCCCGGGTGGGCTTGGGTTTCAGCGTGGCCCCTTGGGCGGGGGTTTCAGCCCGGGCATTGAGCGGGGCTATCAAGATGACATGGCGGGATCACATTGGCCAAGACAAGTAGCCGTTTGGGCTAGCCGTTGGCCAACGGCTATGTGTTTAAAAAAAAATTATCTATTCACTATAAATACTCACACTTCTATTCATTTTTTACCACAACTACTCCACCTCTTCTATAATGATCTCTATCTTATTTTTTAAAAACAATCCTCATCCAACCACAATACGAAAAATGAATCCTCATAATCGTGGTTTTGACCCGAACAATCCGTGGGCATTCCAAGAAACACCTAGGCCAGCATCCAATCGTCCAATTGCTCCCTTTTTAATGCACTCCACGATGCCGGACATGACTGGTTACGCATCGTTTATCTCGAATCGTTTGAAGAATAATGTCGGTCAGTTTACTTACTGTGTGTATAAAAGGTAATCTAAACTGTGCAATTACTTGCATTGCTACGTTGCTACAGGATTTTATGAGCTCGGTACCAATCGGTACCGAAAATACCGTTACCGAAATCCCCAAAGGTATGTACCGGTACCGAATATACCTGGTACGGTACGGTTCGGTACCGGTTGGTACTGGTACAACACCGGTATTTGAGGGTAAAAATCGGTGAATACCGGTGCCGAACCGGTACCGAAAATACGTTACGTTTTAGTTCGAGCTACTTTTTGTTATTTGACATGTTTTGTCATTCTTATAGAACGATTTGGTTTAGCGCGCCGCAACGCGCGCGCATGGTAAACAACTAGTTGATTTAATATTAGGACCTGATAGTGGCTCTAATGCTAATGGGGAAAATTGTGTCTCTTTCAATAAGAAAATTGAGTTGAAATGGGCTGGGTTGGATTGACCTGAAATATTTTATGTCCTTTTACACATTTGCCCATTTTCTTTTTTAGTTTTTTTTATTTACCTGTTTTACATGTTGGCGATAAAAAAGTATCCTTTTTATCTGACATTTACATGGAAGGGAAACAAGGGTGGACTTTCTCTAGTCTTCTTAGCGATTACAATTCGCATGCTGTTGTTGCTGCATGTATGAATTGATTATCAGAATTAATGTATATTTCTAACACCATGTGACTATGTCACGGGTCAAATCATTTGAAATATGACTAATTAAATAGAATCAATTTTTTATAATATAACAAGCAATTATATTAACAATTTTTTATCGCGTCAACAGGTTGGAATAATGATTTAAAGGTACTAAACTACACATCTTTCAATACTAATAAACAAAAATCCTTTTTCGCCACGTGTCATTCTCTGGTAATTTCTCACCCATATTTTCTTATTTATCTCTTTTATTAAATTATTAAATTTATTAATAATATGTTTTATGATTGTTATAGTTGTGGTTTATTAGGTACATGTATATGAAAGTTGTCAACCACTTTGACGGTAATTATTTTTTTCTATTATAATAAGTGTTAGTGTATATATGTGTACAGAACTTAAAGAAAATCACGTTAGCCCTATTTATAAGCCTAGCGCTATTTTTAATCGGGTGTACCTATTGGCACACTCATATGCCTATATGCACACTAAAAATGATTTTTTTGTCTTATATGCACACCCTGCAGTGTCGAGCTGTGGCCAAAGCGTGGCGTTTTGTTCCGGTCAACCAGACAAAAGACTGACGGGTGTCTGACGGGTCTGTTGACCGGACCAAAACGCCGCGCTTTGGCCGCGTTTTGGTCCTGTCAACCAGACAAAAGACTGACCGGGTGTCTGGTTTACAGGACCAAAACGCAGCCAAAACTCGGCGTTTTGGTCCGGTCAACAGACCCGTCAGACATCCGTCAGTTTTTGTCTGGTTGACCAGACCAAAACGCCGCGCTTTGTACACAGCTCGACACTGCAGGGTGTGCATATAGGACAAAAAACCTTTTGGGGCTGACTATCTACACACCAAGTGTGAAAATAGTCTCCCCTTTTTAATCCTAGCCCTGTCGCACATTTTCAAAGACCTCTTATGTTTTTCAACACTCTCATATTAATAAATTTCTTATAAGTTCTTCTGGGTTGGATTTAATTAACAAAGTCATTGAAGTTAAAATATTACTTCTTTTGAGATTAAGGATTCGAGCCATGATAAAGACATATTCAGTGTAATTTGGGTCGTTCAAGAAAAATGTTGTAGATTTGATTCCTCTAAGCATGCACGGTGTGGGCTTCGGCCTAGGATCGTCGAGAACCGGCGCCGCACCTCCCCCCATGCCCCCCCCACTGGCGTCGTCCAAATCGTCGGGGTGTAGACGGTGAAGACGATCCACAAAAAGACAAACTCCCCTCACACACACATATACATACAACTCATATATATATATATATATATATATATTAGGCACACCCCCCATTTCCTTACCTCCATCCTCTTTGCCCCATCCTCACACCTGATCTATGTGGCGGATCATCCTCCAAGGATGGGCCATCACCATACCGCATAGCCTAAGGCTGGAGGGTGTTAGTGGGGCTTTATCAACGCTACGTCAACGCCACATCACACAGGGGCTTTAAGGCCTCTCCCCTTAACTTGAAGGGTGTGGGATAAAGCCCCTTCAAGCTATAGCGCCCCCCCCCCCCCCCATTTAACCAGTCCTTCATCGATAAAGTCCTTCAGTCTTCGTTACCATCTTGGCGAAACCACCATGGCGCCCCCTCCCTGAAGACGGCGGTGTGGGTGGTGGCGCCCTCCAAGCGCTATGGGAGGTAAGGTGGCCGCGGTGGCGCCTCCACACCCTCCGGCCTAATACCCTATGTGATTTCTTGGTAATTGAGTGATTTATCGAATTCACCTAAATGAAGTGATTAGTTGGTTCAAGTGTGTGAGTTTAGGTACAATTAATTATGATAACATGTACCAATGAGGTGGTGGTTCATTGGCAAATGCAATGCCATTAAAAAAACTTAGGAGAGGGAGGTCTTGGATTCAAGTCCCACAAACGACAAGAATAAAGAAATTTGCCGTTAAAACAAAAATTTTGAGAACATGTGTTGCATCTTGTTTGGTTTAAAAGTATATTAACAAACATTCACTTTATAGAAAGTCAACCAACCCAACGGAAGGAAAAGAACTTCATAGAGAAGCATTAAAGATTTGAGGAAAGTACAAAACCCTTAGTTTATGAAGCATTCATGATGCTACATTTATCTGTATTGTGGTTATTGAAGGATGATTATGATGTTCTTGAAAGATTTTAATTTGTTGTGTCGTACTCTGCTGCATAACATTTTATTTGTTATGTTGTACATGATGATTATGATGATGTTCTTGAAACATTTTACTTTGTACTATGAAGTCTGATGCATCAAAGCAGTAAATCACTCTTCAAGTGTTTTTTGCTTAATAGTATATATAATTTTTTATCTATTAAAATGTGAAAATTGTTGTCGTGTAACTGCATAGATTTTGAGTAACATTTTTTATCTTCAATTTGCTGGAATAAAAGTTTGTATTTTTGGCTGTTCAGGGCTGTTATACAGGCACATTAAGCTAAGAAACACAGCTGCACATGGTGCGAAAAACAGTTACACAGGGCTGGGAATTATACCCGTATGGGGCTGGAATAATTTTGAAGTAATAGGGTTTGTTATACAGTCATGTAAGGCTTTGAAATACGTTCTTATGGGGGTAGAAATATGCTTATACAAGGCTAATCGAAGATATCAAGCATTTTAAATGAAACTCTAAGTTGCTGTTACCCTAAATCTTGTAGTACGTGGTTCAAATATTATAGAAAATATACCTTGCTAATTGTGGATTAATAACCAAATTTTCAGTTTCTTTCAATGAAGTTTGCTTTTGTTAACCCTATGATTTTGGAGTGAATTTGGATGCATTAATGCTTAAAACTGACGAGTATGGATTACTAATTGTGGTTTTGTGATCCTATGGCTTATGGCAATGCAATGCAATCTATCATTCTATCATACAGACAAGCAAAAAAAAGGCAGAAGCAAAATAGTCCTTTTTAGGAAGACCAATTGGAATATTTTTTTAACGGCCAATGAATCCTTCAAATGGGTTACTGGCGAAATTCACATCGGGGTACACTTGCCTCCGAATCGGGGAAAACCCTCACCTAGGGCCGAAGCCCGTGAACACTCGCCCGAAGGCACGACAGTGCGATGAGGTAAAACCCGCTCAGTTCAAGGATCGAACTAGCGATCACCATCTATTTGTCTAGTCTCCTTCGTAGAATATAATGAGGATGGCAGAAATCAAACTTGGGTCCCTTAGAGCATACGTAGTGGGGCTCCATATAAAGCCCTTTTGTCACATAAAGCCCCTATAAAGCCCCCAACACCATTACGGGGGGCTTTATGAGAAAAAAAAAATGGGTGGCGCGATGATAATGGCGCCGTGATTCTGATTCCTTTTTAAGCTTTGACCAATCACAAACAAGTAATCTTTTTAATATTAATTAAATAAAATTGAAAATTATTAAATAGGTAATGATGGGTAGGGGCTTTATGACTACGGGCTCTAGTGATATAACGCCCCCGTGTGACGTGGCACGACACGTGTCGCATAACGCCCCACAAGGGGCTTTATGACTACGGATGGCCTTAGAACACTAAGTCTCTCCCTTACCACTATAATATTCTAGAGTTGGAAATATCTATTTTAAATGGCTCGCTTTGGGTTGTGGTTTATCGGTACTGGGTCAAGTAAAAAAGGTAAGTTCAAAGGAAATGGGTGAAATGATTGAAATTCGTCACTAGTGTATTTTTGATGTTTATAGCCTCCCACATTCTATTAACTAAAAAAAAAAGATAATTACAGGTAGCTTTTGTAGGCATATTATAACAAGTATTGGTAAACAACTTGGAGCCACGTGAGTTTATTTATTTACTTTTATTATTGTTATTTTTATATGTTTGGTTTAGTAAATGGCATGGAAAAGTGATGGAACCCTTGCCAATCGGTTTGAACGTTGGTTAGTCTTGACATGGTTAAGGGAAGCTCCAGTTTTCTTTACTAATGATATACATGCCATTATTTAAATGAACTTAAACCGAAGGAATATGAAACAACCATTGTTTTTGGGAACAAGACTATGATGTTAAACCAATACTTATGGTATTATAACATGTACCCGTCCATCGGACGGGTATAGAACTAGTTACTATTGGGGTTGATGGCTTAATGGGAGAAGCAAAACTTCTAGGAGTATCTAAGTCTGGAAGGTCCTCAATTCAAGTCCCACAAGCAGGGGCGGACCGACTGCCACTCCAAGGGAGGCAGCCACCCACTTAAAATTTTGGTTTTTAGTGTTAAATGTACTTGAAAATCTCGAGCGTCCCCCATGAAATTTTGGCATCGCACCCCTTAAAATAGCGAATAGTTGAAGAAATGATTATCAGAACTAAAAGAAAAAAAATGATAATTGTGTTAATCGGAAGTTTTCCGATCATTCAAGGTTGCAGACTTGCAGCAATTGACAATTGTTGAAGATGGGTATTAAGATAGGGGTAATTCGGTAATTAGACAAAACCACTAGACTAAGGGCTGTTTGTTTACCTCTTAATGAGCCTCTTAATGGTTCAGATCTCTTACTGGTTCAGCACTTAATGGTTTAGACTGTTTGTTTCATGAGCAAAATGTCTTAATGGTTCAGACATTTGCCTCTAAATGGTTAAGCATTATATTGAGTCTGAATGGTTAAAAGTTCTAATCTGAATTGGTTAGACATTTGCCTCTGAACGGTTAAGCATTATCTTGGCTCTTAATGGTTCAGAATTTTTTACTGGTTCAGCACTTAATGGTTCAGACCTCCTACTGGTTCAGCACTTAACCATTCAGAAGTTGCCAAACGGCCCAAAAGTTTAATAGTACATCACGTGCGTTCATTTAAAATTTGACCTCTTTTCATTACTTTCGGTTTTTTTTTTTGGAAATTGGTAATTGGCGTAGAGACCATTTTGTTATATATGCTTATTTAATTAAAGATCCATTCCTAATTTGTTATGTCATGTACATCATAACTACTAAGACTGTCTGCAATGCAACAGGCTGCATTTACTACATGCATCCTAGTCATCACTGCCACATCAGCTTTTAACCCATTCTTCCCACATGCATCCTCTCTCCTCTTTTTAACTCCAACCCATCATTCCCACATGCATCCTCTCTCTTCCACATCACCATTTCTTTTTCTTTTTTTCTTTAAAAACATTTAATTTGTAATCTTAAAAAATATTTAATAAATAATTGTAAAAATATATTTAAATAATATAAAATAAAAAAAAGAAGCTAAAAATAAATAAAAATTAAACTTGCATTACATAAAAAAGAAAATACATTTTCCTAAAAAATAAAATACAAATACTCAAATTAAACTAGAACTTAATTTAAAAATGAAAACAAAACCTAACAAAAAAACAAATAATTGTGTTTCGGGTGGGTAGAACTTAATTTCGGGTGGGTATAAAAAAAAAAAGAAGAAGTTAAAGGCCCATTCCATGTGTGTTTCGGGTGGGTATCCATTTCGTCCATAAGTTTCGGGTGGGTAGTGTTTGAATTGGGTAAAAATTCCAATTTATTAATTATACAAAAACTTTAAAGAGCCCACCTTTACCTTCTCTCTTCTGCATGTGAATGCACTTCCCTACGTGCAAACCCCCTTAAATGCTACCTACCTCAGTGCATCATTTACAAATGCATCCTCCAACTCATCAAATGCATCCTATAAAAAGGGTGCTACTTTCTACACCCCCCCTATTTACTTTTTTCACCCCCCTCCTCTCACATACTTACAGGTGGGGCCTGCGTGGACCGACAGTTTTCCTCTCACATTGGGGGGGTGACATTACCAACTTTACTAATCTTATTTAATAGAGTTAATTACTTTTTCAGTCCCTGAGGTTTGCAAAAAATAACGGTTTCAGTCCATTAGTTTAAAAATTGCCATTTCAGTCCATTAGTTTCATTTTCATAACCATTTCAGTCCACTAACTTAACTCCATCCATTTATTTTGTTAACTTTGGGGTGAAATTACCAAATTACCCCTGCTAACTTAACAAATTGTAATAAAAATCATAAAAATTCAAAAAAATTCAAAAAAATTAAAAAAATTCCAAAAAATCTAAAAATCAAAAAAATTTTAAAAAAATTCAAAAAATCAAAAAAATTCAAAGAAATTGAAAAAAAAATATAAAAATAAAAAAAATAATAAAAAAATTCTAAAAAATCAAAAATTCGACGCGAACCGTTTCGACCCGTACCGTTTCGAGCCGAACCGTTTCGACCCGTACCGTTTCGAGCTGAACCGTTTCGACCCGTACCGTTTCGACGCGAACCGTTTCGACCCGTACCGTTTCGAGCTGAACCGTTTCGACGCGAACCGTTTCGACCCGTACCGTTTCGAGCCGACCCGTTTCGACCCGTGCCGTTTCGACGCGAACCGTTTCGACGCGAACCGTTTCGACCCGTTCCGTTTCGAGCCGAACCGTTTCGAGCCGAACCGTTTCGACCCGTACCGTTTCGACCCGTACCGTTTCGACCCGTACCGTTTCGACCCGTTCCGTTTCGAGCCGAACCGTTTCGACGCGAACCGTTTCGACCCGTTCCGTTTCGAGCCGAACCGTTTCGAGCCGAACCGTTTCGACCCGTACCGTTTCGACCCGTTCCGTTTCGAGCCGAACCGTTTCGACGCGAACCGTTTCGACGCGAACCGTTTAGACGCGAACCGTTTCGACCCGTACCGTTTCGAGCCGAACCGTTTCGACGCGAACCGTTTCGACCCGTACCGTTTCGAGCCGAACCGTTTCGACGCGAACCGTTTCGACGCGAACCGTTTCGACGCGAACCGTTTCGACCCGTACCGTTTCGATGCGACCCGTACGGTTCGGCTCGAAACGGTTCGCGTCGAAACGGCACGGGTCGAAACGGCACGGGTCGAAACGGCACGGGTCGAAACGGTTCGGCTCGAAACGGAACGGGTCGAAACGGTTCGCGTCGAAACGGTACGGCTCGAAACGGACGGGTCGAAACGGTACGGGTCGAAACGGTTCGGCTCGAAACGGAACGGGTCGAAACGGTTCGGGTTCGAAACATTTTGGATTTTTTTGAATTTTTTAGAATTTTTATCATTTTAAAAAAAAAATTGATTTTTAGATTTTTTTGAATTTTTTGGAATTTTTTTTATTTTTAGATTTTTTAGAATTTTTTTTATTATTTTTATATTTTTTTTCAATTTCTTTGAATTTTTTTGATTTTTTGAATTTTTTAAATTTTTTTTGATTTTTAGATTTTTTGGAATTTTTTTGAATTTTTTTGAATTTTTATGATTTTTATTACAATTTGTTAAGTTAGCAGGGGTAATTTTGTAATTTCACCCCAAAGTTAACAAAATAAATGGATGGAGTTAAGTTAGTGGACTGAAATGGTTATGAAAATGAAACTAATGGACTGAAATGGCAATTTTTAAACTAATGGACTGAAACCATTATTTTTTGCAAACCTCAGGGACTGAAAAAGTAATTAACTCTATTTAATATTTTGTGTTTTCTATTTTACTAGATATTCAGAAAAAAAAACTGATTAAGATTTTTTTTTTTTTTTTTTCAATAATAGAGTTTATCATTCCACACGAAAAAGACAATTACAAAGCAGTGGCAGGTAGTCGGGCAACAAGTTGCGCCGCCACCCCCTTTTGAATAGAAAAACCAATTCTACTAAATACAAAGTTTGAAACCTTTAGCGACGAAGAATTACTATTAACGACTTTTTGAACCCGATTCAAAAGTCGCACAGCGTCAGGAGCGAGACCACCAAAGGTATCAAACGCAAACGGGACAAACACATGTTGATTCTCCAGGCAGGCTTTCTCATGTTTTGCGACTTTGCTCGCCTCTGCCTTGAGCACCGCTTGCCCTACGACAAAGCCCTTGTCCTTGAGCCCGACAAGGGGCGAGACTCCAGTTTAAGAATTTAAATTATGAAAAGATGAGATTGCTCGTAAAAATAGTAACCGACTAATACTAGCAGTTGTAAGAAATCTTCGAATAAAATTTCTAGTTTTGTCATCGGATGTAATGGCTTTTAAGAAGAAAGTGACTATATAGATCTTGTATTTCTATTCCAATGAAGATTGACATATTTTTATAATATTTTTGAAATTTAATGTAGTTTTATCCTTTTGTTACGTGAACCGACCCGATTCGAACTAACTCGAATTGGACTGAAGTTTTTTAGTATTTAGCATAAACAACAAACCCTTTTCCGTCCCCAATGAAAAAAAATTCCGCTTCCCATGAAAAAAAATTTTGGATCCAACACTGCCTACAAATAGGGGTGCAAACGAGCCGAGCTACTCGCGAGCTCGGCTCGAAAAAAAACTCGAACGAGCCGAGCTTAAACGAGCTCGAGCCCGAGCCTAAAAAACAAGCTCGTTTAGTAAACGAGCCCGAGCCTGAGCTTCGCTTATCGAGCTCGAGCCGGCTCGCGAGCCTAAATGAGCTTTCTGTTTATATATATTTTTTTATTAATATATTAAACATATATTTATATAATAATAATTACCATTTACACAAACATGAAAAATAACTTAATTATATATATAATAATAATTATAATTAATATAAATTAATTAATAACAACTGAACGAGTCGAGCCCGAGCCGAGCTCAAGCTTGAAAAATTACCTTCGAGCCGAGCTTGAGCTTTAGAAATAAAGCTCGAATCGAGTCGAGCTCGAGCTCGAGCTCAAGCCTGGTCGAGCTCCGGCTCGGCTCGTTTGCACCCCTACCTACAAGTAGTAAAATAATAAAATTTGCAATAAAAAAGAAAAAACAATCAATTAATTAACTGAATCCAAACTAAAAGCAAATCAACAAAAGCATCACCCGATCGTTTGTACATCCCAAAAAGATAAGCCAATTCAAGCATCACTTTCGATGAGCTTTTTTCCGATGAGTTGTCTTCTCATGTGCTTCCAAAAATCTGGTCTGTACATCCCAAATTTACCCCCAGCGTGATTTATAAATTCAAAAACATTTGAAGCTCAAAATAAAGTATGATGTTGGTAGTTCATAACATTGGTGAAGGTATTGAAAAAAAATTGTGTACGCCACCACTAGGCGTCCCCCACCGACTCGTAAATCGCTTGTACCGAGCTTTGATCCCCAGACTTGCGCAACAGAGTTCCACTTCCTTACCACAGACGAAGATATGGATCTAAGGATACCTTTAGTTTAGATGTTGAGTCATGTTGAATTTTGATCTCAGGGGTATAATGAGAAGAAGAATCTGTTGATGTTTCTGTTTGACCACTTCTACTTTTCTTCTCAACAAGTCTAACTCCAAAACCATAATCGTAGTGATTTGGACCTCGTATACGGAAATGGCTTTCAAATTTAAGAGAAACCGCGTTGTGTGTTTGATACCACCAAGTAGTGTGTCTTAATGAACCAAACGAAACATACCACACGAATGTATGACGACCACCATCACCCTCCTCCCAAACCCCATCATCTTCGAAATCCATACCACTTTCCTGCTTCATACTTATATCACACCTCAGTATGTAGAAGTCATCTAAAGTAACAATGCACATTAAGAAACCAGTGAAGTCATTACACCAATTCTCTGGAAGTTCCAATCTACAACTACCTCCTCTACGCAAAAGAGGTGTAAACCCCTTTGGAATCTTACGGCCACGAAGTTGGAGAAGCATACAACCATTTTCAATACTTGTTCCCTAATTCATTAACACAAATTAATTATATTCTAATTACCATTAACATGGTCGATATACATAGAACTAATTTGATTTTCAAAACGAGAGATACCTTAAGCATGGATTGTAGTAATCTGTCACTCCATCCAACTTCAACTTGAAGTGAGACTTGACATAAGTGTTTACATTTTGTGCTAATATCTTTGACATGTCTAAGTGACCAGCATCCATCTGCTGTAAAAATAGCTAAACTTGATGGGAGCTCGGGCAATTCAAGAAGATTGCCACAAGCTGACACGTCGAGACTTTTCAGTCGTGTAAGTTGCGAGAAGTTGAAATCCAGTCGTGAAAATTTGTTTAAAGATAGATTTAACTCTTGTAAGTTGGATAATTCACCAATACCATATGGTATATCTCCATCTTTTAGATCACAAGACATTATTAGTAGAACCTTTATGTTTTTCATCTGACTAATTGTTGGAAGCCTTTTAAGTTTACAATCTGAAATCTGTAAGAATTCAAGACTTGTATGATTTCTAAATGATGGGTGAATCTCTTCCAACTCCCGACAATTAATGAGAATCAACCTTTTAAGACGTGGGAGTCCATCAAAATCTGGTGTGCTAATTAGCTCCCGCAGGTAAAGAAGTTCAAGCACTTCTAACTGTGGTAGATGCTACAAACAGACAAGTTAATATATACGAGTTTATGAGAATTGATATGATCTAATAAATAAGTTATATCTTCCGGTGGGAAATCAAATAAATTGTAGCTAAGTTACGAATAGTTGTATTGTTTGATTTTAGTTCCTGACTTGAGTTTTGCATTATTAGTTTTGATATCAAGAAAATTCAGAAGTTAAACAACAATGAGAGTGGCTTCGGTTTCATTATTTTATTTTTTAATAATAAAAAAGCTAATTTACACTTAATGTGTTTTGTTAAAAATGTATATATAAATACAATTTTATACCTATGTTTTATCTAAGTTTATACTTAATATATTTCTAATTATTTTATTTGTTATATGTTGAGCTGAATTGGATGATGGACTTGCACCTGGATGGGCTTGTGGACACTTGGGATGTAGCAGATATGATAGCTTGTAGCAGGGTACTGGTTGGGCTTGTGAGAGCATTCACATTCATTCCACAAAATGTTGTGAGTGGAGTGTTTATAATATAAAGAGTATAAAAAGTGGTTGTGAGTAGAGGAGAGAGAAAAATGTTACTGTTTATATGTATATTTGAGGGGATACTGTTCATCCCCTATAATTTTTTAATATATTTTGAAAGTGGTTGTGAGTGGAGGAGAGAGAAAAGGTAATGATAAAGGTAATGATAAAGGTATAAAAAATAATATTTAATAGAAATAGAGAGAGAAAATATAGTATTTTTTAATATAATTTAGGGTAAAAATATGGTGAAATGGATGTGAATGCTCTGACACATGGTCTTCTTAGAAGTTGAAGAAGCTATTGTGGTGGCCCTTTTGAGTGATGAACCACTTATCGGACACTCTGACTTGGCTTTGCCATTTGTGGTGTGTTTTTAGTTCCGTTGATTATAGTGATATTATTGATTGTTAATTCTTGTGTATTATTTGGTGTGTAAACAAACATGGTAGATGATATTGTTGAGACCGGTGGTAATAGTAATCCTCCTACTGAGATTCTTGTTAATAAGTTGGATGCAAGTGATCCATTATACTTTCATCTATTAAAATCTAGTAATCTTACCTTGTGTTTTTAAAATGAAAGGGGCTAAGAGTTATACAGTTTGGTCTAATGCAATGCAATTCCTATACAAGTTAAAATAAATGGGGTTTGTATAGAAAAAAACTTGTGTAAAATCTAAAATGGTACCAGTATTTATTGACTTCACCTGTATTTATTGTCGGGCTGTCCAAAAAGCTCGCGGCTCGTAGCTCGTTCGAAGCTCACTCGGATTTAGCTCGGAAAAAGATCGCTTGATATGGCTCGGTTTGAAAGTGAGCTGAGCCGGCTCGGCTCGGTTAGAAAGTGAGCCTAGCTCGGCTCAGCTCGTGATGAGCCAAATTGGCTCGGTTTCCTCGGCTCGGCTTAGCTCGAATTATTTTACTTATAATATATTTTATTTTTATATACTATATAATATATTACAAAAAAGTGATTATTATTTACATGAATTTAGCCTTGTAGTTTGATGTCTATGATATATTTAAAGGTTGATTGTCGTGCCAATGAACACATATTGTATTTACTTGAAATATAGAACTTATTTTGCGTTGTTAAACGTAATTTTGGCTTATAATGTATTAGGTTGGACTTATTTTGAATATGTTCTTTTGAAGTATTGAATAATATTTTAGAATACTTATTTTTGAGAGCTATGTATTAATTTTTATTTTTAAAATCCAGCCAAACCAAGCCGAGCCGAACCAGCTCGGTTTAAAACCAAAATGAGCCCGAGCATAGATTTTTAGCTCAGTTTCAAATAACCGAGCCAACTCGGTTTATAATCGAGCCGAGCCCGAGCTTGACCTAGCTCGGCTCGGCTCAGCTCATGAACAACCCTAATTTATTGTAATTTTCTAATTTTATAAAATATAGAGTTTCATGAGCTATCCTAATATTATAAAATGGTACCAGTATTTATTGTAATTTTCTAATTTTTTCATATTAGTGAAAAAAGAAACTAGTGGATTAAAATACGTCGAGTAAAGATCCTATACAAATAAGCTTATCGTACAAAAAGTACGAAAGGACTGGAAAGGTAAAAAAATGTGGTGACAGTTCCGTAATTATCAAAATTACTCTAAAAGTGCATCAAATAACATAAAATTCAAAATTACTCTACAAGTGTATCATAATTACTCTAGTAATTGATCAAAATAACATAACATAAACAATTACTCTACAAGTTCATCAAACAACATACAATTACAAGTGCATCATATTACTCTACCAGTTTATTATTAATACATTACTAGGTATTCAAAATTACCCTACAAAAGCATCACAATTACTCTACTAGTTTATCAAAATAACATAACATACACAATTACTCTACAAAGTTCATCAAACAACATACAATTTCAAATTACCTATACAAGTGTATCATAATTACTCTATCAGTTCATTATTGTTACTCTACAAGTGCATCATAATTACCCTAAGAGTTCATCAAAAAAAATAATATAAAAATAACAGACACATTTACTCTACAAATTCATCAAACAATATAAAATTCAAAACTACTCTACCGGGATATCAAATGATATAAAATTCAAAATTACTCTACATGTGTATCATAATTACTCTACTAGTTTATTAAGATAATTAATCTGCGGATAAAATACATACTCTATGAATAAATAATCACGAAAATGTCACCGTTTTTTTTATAACTTTTTCACTCTATTCGTATTTTTTTTACAATAAGCTTATTTGTATTTGATCTTTTGTCAAAATATGTATCAAGGCACCATAGGTTAGTTTTTAAAAAAGAAATGTTTATACATCTTTGGTAGTTTCTACTTTTCATTTATAACTAAACTATTTATTTATAATAAACTAAAAAATTTCAAATGTTGTATATGATTATTTATAAAGTTTTCCATTGTTGAAAAAAATCTAAAAATACTTTAAGCAAAAAAACTATAACGAATTACCTTATAACCCTTCCAAAGTTCTTTTTGCTTGCTTCCAGACAATTTTAGAACAGCAAGCTTCATTGGTTGAAAATTGTGTGGAAATGGACTGGCAGGATAATTGGACCAGTTAATATATTGCAATTCATTTGAAAGAAAATTAGCCCCTTCCACATTCTCGTTATCATTAACGATAGCCCCACCACGGTCCACACTAAGCAACCTTAGTTTCTTCATCTTTGACACAATCTTACATAAGCCTGACTTATCATTTCCACCATCAAATTGACAGATTATGGCTTCAGTCTTGTCATATTCCTAAAATGAAGCAGGAAACAATGCGTGGATTGAGAATCATTTAGTAAACATATAACATAATGTATTTTTATAAAAGGTTAATCTTTACCATTCTTTCATCCTGAAAACACAATTCTTTAATTTCTTTATTTATCCAGAGTCTACTATGTTTTTCAGGATTGTTCGGATGTTCCCCTCTGACAATGTAGTGTCCCATTTCTTTAAGTACATCATGCATATCAATGATGTCATCCACAATTGTTATAAGAGCTTTTTGTATTAACACCTTCATCCCAATCTTAGGGTGAAAACCACAAGCTTCAAGTATCTGAACTGCCTCATCCGCGTTCCACCCTCTAAAGAAACATGCAATATCTAAGAATAACTCTTTCTCGTAAGATTCAAGTCCATCATAACTAGTTTTGATTATGTTCATGACATTTGGATTTGGGATGTCTTTTAGCTTTTCCAAGGCACTAATCCACTCGTTCTTATTTTTGTCATACAGAAAAGAACCTAAAACTTTAAGTGACAAGGGGTGCCCAGAAGCATAAGATACTGCACGTAGAGAAAATTTATCATAATCTTCTATAGGTTCTTTTTCATTATATGCATGCCTTTTAAAGAGTTGAGTAGCATCATCATTGGATAATAATGTGATAGGATAGACGTGGTCTACCCTGTGGGTTCTTAGCAAATGTTCATCTCTAGTTGTGATTATTATTCTGCTCCCACTACCAAACCAATCCTGTTTTCCAGCTAACGCCTCTAGTTGGCCAAGTTCATCGACATCATCAAGAACTACCAACACTTTTCTATGACATAACATACTTTTCATCTTGTGTTTTCCTTCGATAACACTATATACGTTCACTTCTTTCTTGAAAAGAGATGATAAAATGTTCTCTTGTAGTTTCTTTAAGCCATGCTTGCTTGTATCCTCTCTAACATTCTCCAAAATACAGTGACCTTGAAAATGTTGAGACATTTTCATATAAACGAAAGTAGCAAGAGTAGTCTTACCACCGCCCCCAATACCCCATATCCCAACCATACGCACACCACCTGATCCAATGTCTAATAATGATTTCAAATCTTGGAAGCGAGTCCTCATTCCAACAAGACATTCATCTACACATGAATTTAACGCGAAGAGCCTATCCAAAATTGTATCGACAATTTTTTTGATGAATTGTGATTCATGCCTGCATATTCGATATATATGGATAATTTATTATATTTACAAACTAAAGAGAATTGAGTTGTAATTTGAGATATTTAACTGAATAAAGATAATCACGAATTTAAAATTAATGTACATAAATAAATAATTAACTTATGGATGCACTAATACGGTGAAGTCACCTAATCAATCCATCTAAATGGATAACCTTTTATGCAAGTAGGATAGCCTTAGCCTAGCTTATATATATACACATAAATATATATACATGGAAGAGTTTAAGTAAGAACGCTAAATATCGCGAGAACAAGAGAACAAATGAAAAAACCATAAAAACTTGGTCAAAAACATTTCAAATACAAAATTTATAGGGTTAGGGTAAAATGAAAATTTATGAGAACTTAGAGAACTCGTTCTAACGAAAGATTTTTTCAAATTTTTTTTAACAAAAATCCTAAAAAAAACAACTTTTCCAAAACGAAAAAAAAAACTAGATTTATTTTTCATTTATGGCAGCCGTAAATGCTGTAAAAAGTGATGCCATGTTTATGTTATTACCTTTTTACAGCTCTTGTAAAGGACCGAAAAACACCATTTTGATTTTTATTTTTTTACGGCAATCTTTTTAAACATTATAATTTAGGGGTGTAAAAAAAATTTGCTTTACAAAGGATCGAGCTCTTCACCTACACTCTTAACTCCAAGGTAGTGTTTGGTATGCAGGAATGAGATGTGGAATGGAATGAGTGATTACGGGTGAATGAAGAAAAGAGTGTTTGGTTGGTCAATGGAATGGAATCACCCATTCCAAAAGGCATTCAATTCCCTCAAAATTATTCTTTCCACCCCCATGTTTTTTTTCCCTTCCATCCCCTCTTGCACCATTCATCAACAACACCACAACCCACAACCTTCGCCACAACCCACCATAACCACCACCCACCACCGACGCCATCGCTGCCACCTGCCACCACCTCACCCCGACAACCACCACTGCCGCCGCCACCCACTCGCCACCGTTATCACCCACAGCTGCGACCAACCGCCAACGCCACTCGCCGTCGCCGCCCACCACGATCGTCAACGCCACCACCACCGCCACCGCCACCGCCACCGCCACCACCAACCGCCGCCACCGCCACCCACTGCCACCTTTGTTGCCACCCACCACCAACGGCCACCTTGTCGCTACCACCACTCGTCATCACCGTCACACCGCCACTCGTCGCCACCACCACCACCCATCGCCGCCGCCGACACCCACCACCGCCACCTATAACCACCCACAATCACTACCACCGACCACCACCACCACCACTCACCGCTAATTTTATTACTCCGTTTTTCTTGCCTACCGAACAATACACAATAATAATCCGTTCCATTCACAAGGTAACCAAACAAGATATGGAATGGTAATGATCCATTGCATTCCCTCGTCCATTCCATTACCTCGTCCATTCCATTACCCCATACCAAACAGACCCCAAGAGATTTACAAGCTAATGAATATAAAAATGAATTTGTATTTTCATGCACACAATATAATATAAAGTAGAAATTATTTTTTTTTAAATGAAAACTAGTGTGTTACCACCCGGCGCCCGCGCTCCGCGGCGGGTTCAAACGTAGACAAAAATAAGTAAATTGCGAGTGTTAAAGTTCTTTGATGTTTAGTTAAGAGGCTAAACATGTCATTATTAAGGTTTAGGGGCTAAAGTTGTTCACTATTAAAATGGAGAGGCTAAACATGTTAATAAGTTTAAGGGCTACCGTTGTTTATTATTAGGGTTATTGGATTTTATCACCCCCAACTTGACTTTTAGTTTGTGCTGGCACCACTCAGTTAAATCTTTACTAATTGAGTTTGTTTCTTATCCTACGTGGCACAACCTAGCTTACGTGGACAGGATGACATGGAAAATTTGTGGCACTTTATTAATTACGTGTACAGGATGACATGGTTTCATGATATCTTCTCTCTTTTAAGCTAATCCATACAAAACAAAACCTTCCATCAGCTATCTTCTTTCACACAAATAAATCGTCAGATCTGTGTATACTCAAATCAAATCGAATCTTGTCTCAAATCAACAACCACCACCGGCGACCGTATCCAATACTCCAGATCCACCACCACCATCACCGGCGACCGTACCTAACAACCCCGTCGTCTGTTTCGAGTGCAAAAACGGATTCATTGAATCGATCTCAGTTTCAGTTAGCAATGAAGAGACTCTGGCGTTTGGTAACGAGTTCGTTGAATCGATCTCAGTTTCAGTTAGGTCATGTTGGTACTACAATGTAGATGATGATGATGATGTAATAACGAACGAACGGATCGAGAATTGAAACATAGAACAGATCGATAATCAGATCTTCACAACGAGAGTAGATCGGTTCCAGTTAGGGTTTGCGTCTCTGTTGTGGAAGAATAGGCGGAGGGCGGCGCCGGTGGTGGTGGGGGAGGTGATTTGTTTGTTGGTGGTGGTGTCTTGCATTATTTGTTCGAATTTGGGCATGATTGTGGTAGAATGATGTGGAAAGCTGCTGAGAATGTGAAGGTTGTAAGATGAGTGAGATGCAAAGGAGTAAAATGAGTGTTTTTATTAGCACCTGCACCTCCATGGATGAGCTTCGATGTGGGAGGAGTGAGAGCTTGGTGGTGTGGTGTGATAATAATGTATTGTGGCTGAAGAGGAGGGTTTTGGATGTCTTTATAAAATGAAACTTTTTATATATACATATAGTGCCACATAATCAAGATTCGCCATGTCATCCTGTCCATCTCATCAAGTTTGTGCCACGTATGATAAGAAGTGTAAACTGCAATTTTACCCCCTGGGGTTTAAGCCAATTGGCACTCTGACCCCCTCCCTGGAAAATATTGCAATTTGCCCCCCCCCCCCCCCCAACATTGTTGTTCTGTCGCAAAATTACCCTTGCCATTAAAGAACTTAACAGTTCTGTTAATTGGTATGTAAAATGACTAAATTACCCTTCCTTCTTACCCCCTATGATCTGTTCTACTCTGCAATATTACCCCCTATGTAAAATGATTATATTACCCTTTCTTCTAACCCTCTATGGTTCTCTGTATTCTGCAATAATACCCCCCGGTGTTATAGACTGTTCCAAACATTACCCCTGCAGGAAACAAATCCTTTTCAAAACCCTCTAACAATTGGGAAATGGACTTTGGTAAATCCCTAACCTGCTGTAAATGGTCATTTAACCATTAGAAAACCTCATTGGCAATAAAAATTCAGAAGAAACGAATAAAATAGAACTTCAATGTATGTTCCTTGTATTCTAATTATAAACTGGTTTATAATGAAGAAACTATTCAAACTCATTTGAGGAGAGTTTATTAAGGACAAAAAGAACACAAAATATATATAAAAGTATGTCAAACACATAGCAAACTCATCCTTGCAATCACAGGTTAACTTACCTTCGTTCTTTTTAATAATATTTGACACTAAATGGTATGTTGCTGGAACATTAATAAAAGTTTGAGGATTACGCATGGTCTGATCCCAAAACAGAGACATAACTTTCGCATAGATTAGTTCAATGATGAGGATGGTCGCAGCATATAATTATATTTTTAGGACTATCTGGTTTTGACAAACACAATGTATCTTATTAGAATGTAAACCGTATGCATCTATACGAAAACCTAAGCGTGTTGAGAGAGAGAGAGAAGAAATGAACGAACTTGTGATTTTGAATAGTGCTGCAAAAGTTTTTATGAGCTGAACAACGGATCCTTTGAGAACGGTGCCGGTTTCGAGTCGATCATTAAGCTGAGTGGCGAAAATTGCTTGCTGAGTGGAAACATAATCTGAGAGGAGTAAACGGTAGCGTTCCTGTGAAGAGCCGATGAGTTTGATGTCTAATACCTATAGCAGCGGCTTCGAGTTCATGTCGCCGAAGAGAATCAGCGGAATTGCATTAGATGTCAAATTCACAGGCATTTTCAGAAGCCAGAAATGTGTGTTGTAAGAAATCGGAGAAATAAGATTTGGAACTCGAAGGAAAAAAGGTTAGGGTTTCGAGATGAAGATCGCCGGAGAAGAAGATCGCCGGAGATGAAGATCGCCGGAGATCTGGAGGAGCGGTGTGGGAAGGTGGAGGGGGTAAGAGTGCTACGAGTCTCAAATGTATAGGGGGTTGTAATGTGTAAGATACAAAAGTATAGTGGAAATGACCGATATACCCTTTGACCGTTACTAAATTATGTTGACTTTTAACAGAAGTTGTTCACAGGGGGTAATCTTGTGACAAAACAACAATGTTGAGGGGCAAATTGCAATTTTTTTCAGGGAGGGGGTCAGAGTGCCAATTTCCTCTAACCCCAAGTTTACTCTGATAAGAAACATAATCAGTTAGTAAAGATAAAACTGAGTGGTGTCAGCACAAACTAAAAGTCAAGGTGGGGGTGTCAAAGTGTTAGTTGGGGGTGGCAACGGCCAAAGGCCGATAGTTGGGGATGATAAAATCCAATAACCCTTATTATTAAAGCGAGGAGCTAAAATTCTTTTAGTTAAGAGGCTAAATATGTCATTATTAAAGTTGAGAGTATTATATAATTTGACTAACACACCCATTATCGAGGATTCAATGTAGAGGATCACTTCAAGGGTCGGACCTACAGTTCTGCTAAGGGGGCGGTCGTTCCCCCTGAATTTTTTTAGTGTAATATAGGTGTTAAAATCCTGATCGCCCCCATAAAATTTTATAATCACACCCCTTGAACTTTTGAAACCAAAAGAAATGCAAAAAGTTAACAATTGAACTTTCTGGTGGACTGTGGCGGAGCTGTGGCGGGAGATGGTGGTTAACGATAGAGAAGAAGATGACACCAAAATCAAAGAAAAGTTCACAAACATCCAGTATTAATGTTTATTATTTTATACTTGGATGAAGTGTGCATTATAGCATATAGTTTTAACTAGTCTGACCAACTTATAAGTCTATATACATTTTTAATTGCGAACTTCTCTATATAGATTGAGGGATTATTTGTTTTTATTGAAAAGATTTTGCTGGCCACTTTTGTCTGCGTCGCACAGACCACACGCAGACCTTTTGTTTCGCAGAGTGTTTGTTCTTTAGAAAACATTTCATTTAAAAACATCTGCGTGTCCTCTTATTCCAGCAGATGTGGACTTCCTATTTCATACCACTTCCAAACCCTAGTTATCCTTCCCTTCTCACAAATCGCCTCTCACCCCTCTCCTCCTCCAACATCCGACTCCACCTCTCACCTCCACCAACAACCGCCACCTCCACCTCTCACCTCAACCAATAACCGTCGCCTCCATCTTTCTCTTCTACGCCATACCCGCCTCCTCCACCCCATAGCCGCAACCTCCAACTCTCACCTCCACAAACAACGCCGACTCTCACCCATCTCCTCCACCCCACAACCGCCGCCTCCACCCTCTCCTCCATCCCACAACCGTCTGCAAATGTTAAAAAAACAAACAGTCTTCTTCTCGCAGACTTGAGAGGTTTGTTCTAGATCTTCTACTACAGATGTCTGCATATGTGGTTCTTACGGCTATAAGATTAAGATTCCAATACAAATTTTTGTAATTATTAACTTGTTGTTTCTTACTGCTATAAGATTAAGAATAATAATCAAAACAATATATAAGAATAAAGGTTATGGGGTTATTATTTTTAAGAATAGTAATTACGGCTATAAGATTAAGAATAGTAATCACAATAGGGTTAACTTAGTAGAAATGTAATCAAGTTTGACATCTGTTCCAATTAAATCACTGAAACTTTTTTTGTCTCTATAAAGTCACTAAAATTTCATTTGTTGTTCTAATATTACGTAATTATCAGGTTACCAGATTACTAATGATGATGTGTCAGGTTTGATAACTTTTTATAATTTTTTAATAGGAAGTGGGAAATATAAATAATAACATGAAATTTTCAATAAAAATTTATATTTTTATTCTAAAAAATTTATTAAATAATCAAAACCTTTTGTGAATCGTTTGAATCATAAAATGGAATTCTGAGCTGGTTCCAAAATGTATGATTCCAGTACGTTTCAAAATGGAGCAGGGGTTACAAAAAAATCACATTTTTAAATTTGTAAATCACAAATAGAAGAAATTGCGGTGATTTCAATATGCTTTCAAAATGGGATTCAACCATTCAACTGATTCACCAGTGATTCCAATGATATTGCCATGAAGATGCAGTAAGACCAGAACATAAACTAGAAGAAATAAAATTTAAGAAGCCACAATGATTGAATTATGCAAATCAAATCCACAAAATAAAAACATGTTCTTTCCGATTGGATGGACGATTGAAAATTGAGAGGTCCAAGGTTTGTTAGGGTTTAAAATATATTTTAACTAGTGGGATTATCCGCGCTTCGCAGCGGGTTTTGATCAGTATCAGTTCGGTTTGATACGGTTCTAACACTCAGAATAGCATAGCAACCGAAAGAGATACGCACAAGAAGATATCGACACATGTTTTACATTGATAGAAAACCATAAAAATGAATACGTTCTTTAGCTGAAACGGTTCGATTCGTCACACTAAAGTTATCATACCGCCACTCGTTATAGCTACGGTATAAAAATACTCCATTGCGAATACAACTCTATTTTCAACAAACTTTATACCGCCACGTCAATAAAATTAGAAAAATAAATACGGTACCAGTACCGATGTAGTTCAGATGGTGTCGGCCCAATTTTTCTCACGATAAAGAAACAAAATCGGCTATATTTTACTCTTTCAGATATATAAAGTTATAAACAAAAAACAAAATATACTTAAAAGTAGTAGTAATAGTAAGAAAAGTAGTAGTAATAGTAATACAATAAAGAAAAATTAAATTTAAAAAAAAAAGAAAATAATAAAAACTATTAGTAAATGTAAAAGTAAAAAAAAAAAAACAATAACAATAAAATAGTAATTTATTGTTAGCTAAACTTGCTTGATACATAAATAATAAAACTTAAATAAATATATTTATAAGTGTTACTGTAC
The DNA here is from genome assembly GCA_030545235.1 of Helianthus tuberosus. Lineage (NCBI taxonomy): Eukaryota > Viridiplantae > Streptophyta > Magnoliopsida > Asterales > Asteraceae > Helianthus > Helianthus tuberosus. The sequence goes on from CM060374.1 coordinate 147,308,896, forward strand.
ATCCTCTTTGAAAATGTTAGGATATATAATTTTATAAAATCCTTAAATAATATCCACATAAATATTAAAACAAAACAAAAAATAAATGAAAAAAATAGTAACCTGGTTACCTGGTAATTACACACCATGAGAACATTAAGTTGAAGTGTAGTTAGTTTAGATAGACAAAAAAAGTTTGAATGACTTAATTAGAACATTTGGCAAACTTGGTTACATTTCTGTAACGTTTTCCCATCAAAATAATATATAAGAGAAAGGTTATAGGGTTACTATTTTAAGAATAGGAATCCCAAATGATGATATAAGAGTCTAGATTATGGGGTAATTATTTATTAAGGTAAGTGTGTTAGTGTGTATTTTGTTAATGTCTGTTGAAACTTCTTGCTAGATTAATATTAGATTATTGAAACTTGTTTGTTAACGTTTACTTTAAGGAATGTCAATATCATGGAGCTATTTCTAGAACTTATTACTAAATTAATTATTATTAGATTATTGAATTAAATATTAGTTTTGGCTGATGCAACAAGTCTTACTTGATCCGATCCAAACAGGAACATTTTTTTTAATATTCCGCGATAGATAACTAACCCTAAAAATTCTGCCCCCATACAAAATATTCTTGGGTCCGCCACTTATCAAAGATCTAGCATGGCTTATTTACACATACATATTTAGGGGCTGTTTGGTAGCCTCTGAATGGTCATTAAGAGGCTACCTATTAATGGAACCATTAAGAATTTTACCAATGAGTAGGTAGAAGAATGTGACATGTGATGATTTACCATTCAGATGTTACCTTTTAACCATTCAGACTTGAGGTTACCTCTTATTCATTCAGAGGTTTTAAACCATTAAGAGGTAGCATCTGAATGGTCATTAAGAGGCTACCAAACAACCCCTTACACATGACTATCAAATATAACTGAAAACTTCTAATATCAGATGTAATTAATTGTAAAACAAATTAATTAACGGTACACAAATAATTCAAATAAAAAAAGTTTACCCGTTGGCAATGTTCTTGAGCTCCCATCCAGCGATGCTACTCACATCAACAAGTGCTTTTCTCCATATTTCAGCTTTGGTGACATTCTTCGTCTCTTGTTTGGAAAACGCTTCTCCAAATTTCCCTTTCTGATTTCTCACTTCTGTGGGTTCCACATCATAAAATATTGGTATAACAATTAGCTCTCTCTCATCCTTACATCTCATTATATGTGTGAGTTCTTCCAAACACCATGAAGAATCCGTATAGTTTCTGGAGAATACTATGACAGCAATTTGTGATTCTTCGATAGCCTCGAAGAGGGATTGATTGATGGATTCACCTCGTGGAAGTGTTTCATCGTCCTTGTAAACGCATAGTAGATGTTGAGTAAGAGTCGAGTATAAATGATCTACGAATGTTTTGCGGGTGTCTTCTCCTCTAAAACTAAGAAATACGTCGTATTTGCACGAACGAGAAGAAGAGGCAGCTTCGGAATAAGAAGACGACGAAGACGATGCCATTGATGTGTTCATATCTGTATAATGACCGGAAACAATTCAAATGAAGATTTATGTTATTTGTTTTGGTACCTGCTTAAATGGTATTTAAGAGTAAATTCCTTGGTAACTTCTAATTTTGTACCTTTTATACAATTAATTATTCATGAAACATCGTTTTTTCAAATCTATGTATAAGTAATCGAGTTTTTCGTTTCTGGTAAAATGGTGTTTTTTGGCTGATGGTTTTAACATATGGTGGAGGATGAAAATAATTTTGAAGAATGGGTGTTATGCTTGTAATATAAGCGGATTGTGAGACTTGTTGGCCTAATCCGCTTGTACTACAAGCGGATTTTGTCAAAAAGCATGCCTTGGCGGGAGAAAATGACCGGATGTTCGCAAACTCTGGCAAATGCCCGGTCATCTTCTCCGGCGACATGTGCTCTTCTCAGGCAAAGCGAAGGAATACTTTTTAACATAATCCGCTTGTAGTACAAGCGGATTATTTTCATAACACCCATTCTTCAAAATTATTTTTCATCCTCCACCATATCTCAAAAGACAAAACCATCAGCCAAAAAAACACCATTTTACCAAAAAAAAACTCGTTGTTTGGAAGTACTAGTGTATTCTTAGTACAAGGAATATCCGAAGGCATACCATACCTGTACCAGCAAGTTAACTAGGTTAGTATTTTCTAGGGGGTGTGGGAGGTGACTGGCGGACGTAAACAGAGGGTGACGAGGAGGATGACACCAGTCGCAGGCTCGCAGCAGTTGGGAAAGTAGGGCGATGCTGTGGATGGGCTTCTGTTTCTGCTGGCTGGGAAGCGGGTAACGGTGGAGCAAGAGGTCAGCTGGCTTAGGAGTGGGTGGGAGAGCAGGAAGGGTTGATGAAAGATGGATTCTTCGTATATATAGAATATGTCGAGAGTGAGGGAAGTAGAGGGAGTGAGGATGTTCATTTCACAACAAAAAAAAAATTAGGGTAAATTACTTTTTGAGTCCCTCTGTGTGTTTTATTGGTTTTAATCACTTGAGTCCAAAATCAAAAAGTTTAACGTCCTGAGTCCCTAGTCATTTATTTTATAACGTTTTGAGTCCAATTTTGTTCATTTTATAACGATTTGAGTCCAAAAAATTGGGCTCAAAAGGTTAAAATTTGGACTCAAAAGAATTCAAATGGTTAAAGAAAATGCTTATAGGGACTCAGGTCGTTAAACTTTTTGATTTTGGACTCAAGTGGTTAAAACCACTAAAACACAGGGACTCAAAAAGTAATTTACCCAAAAAATAAGTTGAGAATCACAACAAAGGGTCTGTCCCGGTCTTCGGGTTCGATTTCTGTTAATGAAGTTAGCGTTTAAAAAAAAAAAAAAAAGCAATGTATCAAAAAAAATGTATCTTTATAATTTAATTTAACTATTTATTTAAGTTTGGTATACAAGGCGGTGATTTAATCGTCTACTTTACTGTCTCACTAAATTATGTACAACTCATTATAGCTTTGGGTATAATTAATCAAAGTACAATTCATTTTATGTTTTGATCTAAATTTTACAGTTAACACTTTGAAATGTGTGTATGTGGTTCAAAGTTTTTACCTTATTCTGTTTTGTGGTTTAACAGCTCTATCGCAATGCATGGGTCCTAAGTTAATTTAGTTATTTTTTTTATATGTTTTACGTTTCAGTCAAATTTTTAGAAGTTAACACGCTGCAACGCGTGTGCGTTGTTAATCGTTTTTACGTCTACTTTTGGTTTGGTTTAACGAACCCATCGTAAAACGCGAGTTCTATATACTAGTTATTATTATTTAATAGAAGGAAACAGAAGAAAAAAAAGGTCATGATTGTTTATTGAACATATGTAGGGAGAGATTCAAGGAACACGAGTCAAAAAGTGAAGATAATTTCCACTAATCACGCGTTCCTCCAAAGTTGATGAGATTTCTCAAAATAAAGTATTTGTAGTGCTTCCTACTTTATATTTTTAAATATCCACTAACTCCACCACTAATCACGCGTTCCTCCAAAGTTGATTTTTTTTTTCTTTTGAAAGAAGAATTTCATTAGAGCAACGGAAACGAACCCGAGAAACCGGGCAACCCAAACAAAAACAAAACCCTACATAATTATAAAATTACATCAAGATTCCCAATTGATATTCTTGAATTTGGATCTATTTTTAAATTATAGGAACCCAACCGACTCAACCTCGCTAATCACATCTTCGACTCTCACCTTTTTATTTGAGAAAATAAGCTCGTTCCTACCTCTCCAAAAGGCCCAGCACTCGCACCCGATTATAACAATACCATGCAACGTATCTTTCTCAGTATCATTTAGACCCGTATAATTTTGTATTTCTTCCAAAGTTGATGAAGCCTCTCCAAATAAAGCATTGAGTAAACTGCCATTTTGGTCCCTGTGGTTTGGTCACTTTTGCCACTTTAGTAAAAAACTCAAACTTTTTGCATCCGGGTCCCTGTGGTTTCTGTTTTATTGCCATTTTGGTCCAAAAATGAAATCAGGTCATATTTGTCATATAAAATCCTGCTATTTTGTCATTTTCCGCATGAGCAAAATGGCCATTTCTTTTTTATAAATAAATGTCAGATTTTATAAGATAAAAATGACCTGATTTGCCCCTGAGGAAAAGGACAGCATTGCAGGATTTTATAAGATAAATATGATCTGATTTCATTTTTGGACCAAAATGGTAATAAAACTGAAACCACAGGGACCCAGATGCAAAAGGTTTGAGTTTTGGACTAAAGTGGCAAAAGTGACCAAACAGCAGGGACCAAAATGAGTATATCCTTTTTTATTTTCAAATTTCACAATTCTCGAAATAAAGCATTTGTAGTGCTTCATTTTAATTTTAAGGGTTATTGGATTTTATCAACCTCAACTATTGGCCTTTGGTCGTTGCCACCCGCAACTAACACTTTGACACCCGGCACCCCCAACTTGACTTTTTGTTTGCACTGGCACCACTCAGTTAAATCTGCTCTAACTTGGTTAGTTTTTTGTCCGACGTGGCACCATTTCGCTGATGTGTACATGATTACGTGGCTGATGATGTGTTATATCTCTACCCTTCTCTCATTTATAACACAGAAACCCCAAAAATCACAGTCATCCATCTCTTCGATTCATCCCCACAAACCAACATGATTACGTGAATCGGTTGTTTGACGGATCCAAGACTTCGGGCACATCAAATTACAGAATTGGTTATTTGATGGATCATCATTCCCGAATGACCACAATGGTATCTCCCCAGTAACTCCCAATGGGATTGCACCAGTAATCCTGTTATAACTTGCAGAAAAATGTTTTAAAGTGGTGATTTGCGCGATAGATGGCGGGATTTAACCAGTGAGGTTGTTTACAGACAGAATCAACTGTTCCAATTTGGCAATTGACCAATACCAGAAGGAATTACACCAGTAAAGTTGTTATTATTTGCAACAAACTGTTTCAAATTTAACAGTTGACCTATACCAAAAGAAATTGACCCACTGAGTTGATTGTAACTCAAATCAAGAACAGAAAGATTAAACAATTCTGTAATTTGATCAGGAATAAGACCCTGGAACCAATTATGAGACAAATTATGAGACAGGTCTAACTCAAATCACTACTGGAAATCGTTACACAGATCTGGACCGGAAATCGTTACTCGGTGACTAAGACGAAGCGCAAATAACAAATGGAGACTTGTTTCATTACTCGGTTACACAGATCTGGGCCGGAAATCGTTACTGTGAGAAGACTTTCCGGTTGCCGGAGACTTGTTTTTCTTCCGGCGAAGTGGGGTTTCCGGTGGCGACATTGTAAGCTTTGAGATTTGATCAGAAAGATGAAAATAGGTCATAAATTGACAGAATGATTGTGGGTTAAGTGCAAACTAAGATAAAGATTAGAGATTTAGTTACCCTTTAGGTTTTGAAGAACATAGGTGAGATAAAATGCAACCCAGATGAGGGATGAGGAAATTAGGGTTTTTATGGGTCTTTCTATGTTATAAAGAAGGAGAAAGGGATATGACATGTCATCGCCACGTAATAATGTCCAACTCAGCAAACCTGTCCAACACAGTTAGTGCAGATTTAACTAGGTGGTGCCATTGCAAACAAAAAGTCAAGTTGGGGGTGTCGGGTGTCAAAGTGTTAGTTACGGGTGGCAATGGCCAAAGGCCGATAGTTGAGGGTGATAAAATCCAATAACCCTAATTTTAAAGGCTAATTAACTATAGTGGAAAGAAAAGGTAATAATGAAATTACCAGATCCCTTATATAGAATGGATTATGGGTAATAGTAATTCGACATGTCCAATCAGATGTCACGTTGAAAGGCGGTTACGCTTCCCAAGGTGGGAAAGCTACGAACACATGTGGGTGATGAACAACGGTATGCCATGTCATCACTTAGGTGCCAGATGGTCACCCACAGAAAATAAAGCAAGTCTCGCCAAGTCTTGCATTCGGACTTGGCAGACTTGGGGACTTGTAGATACATAACCGGACTACATGTTCGGCCACCGAACACTAAAATGGTTCCCCACACCAAGCAAGACATAATGAAAGTCCGACCTCCATATAGGACGCGTATCGAAAAGGCGCGTCCAGACCAGATGACGTCATCTAATAGGTAAGTATAAATACCCTCCTCCAAGTACCCTTCAAGGACGATTTTCTCTGAACATTCGTCCTATTTTTCTCTCTCTAAACAAACATTTATTCTCACGCCGAAGATTGGTCGCATAGTGGCTCTCCCACCTCTACGATGAGCCTAACGGTTCGCTACATGTGTAGGGTAATTTTCTTACAGATATAAAGGTCTAGTTAAGCTAAACCAGGCTTCGGTATAGTTTTTGGATCTTCAGGTACCGAGCTCATCCCTACTAACTGTGACACTAGGCTCGAATGGACACGAGTCCCAGCCACGACATAAAGGTGAACAAGACCAAGTCGCGACATGGGATGTGGGTAACATATCTTACATCCGAGGTAGTGTCACGAATACCTAAATTGCGACAAGACAATAGTAACCTATGCTGCAACTTTGAACAATTAGTTTTCTCATATCCAAATTCATTAAAATAATAGCACATGGCATTCAAACATTCATAATGTTTACTACGATGACCTAATTTGCTGCATTTTGAAACACGTTGTTTCCATCCTCGCATTTATACCACACGTTCTACATGTTGGATACTTTTCTCAACCGTAAAAACAATTAGTGTTTCCTTTGTTGGTGTTAGGATCTGAGTTTGACTTGATTGTGTTGTTTTAATTAAGATGGTAATGAAAGAAGATAAAACAGAGAATAATTTCAGCGGAATGAATGTAAAACTTTGTAACACAATCAAGGAAAGATTAGCTTTGATCATACAACGCTTTCATAGTCAAAAGATTGAAAGATTACAATATTCAGACTTATGCATGCATGAACACTAACTCCCCCCAGCCAGAGCTCACTATGGTTGTTCGTACAAGATGAGTGTGTGTGCAAAGAGCTAAATAAAACAGTACAGGCACTGTCTATTTATAGTACAAATCCTAACCACTGAGCATCTTTGTTGATGTCACCTAGACAGTGACATCTAACTATCATAACAAACTCTAAAGACTGATGCTACAAACACTATTACATTGATAAAACAAAACACTGATGGAGCTATCCGTTGATACTACTTAAACTCTAATGGTGCTGAGCAGTGCTTTCCTCTAAGGATGATCAGGCCTTTGATTCAGCAGTTCTTTGATAATCAGCGGCACTTTGACACCAGCAGTTGATAGGTCTTCAACAATCTTTGCAATCAACAGAGCTTTGGTATATCAGTCCTTGTGCACAACAGTCTTCAGGATCATCAGTTGTTAGAAGCCACTACCATTGGAGGGAATTAATCTTCAAACACTGCTTATTGTGGATCAACTGTTGAGAACCAGTTTTGGCTTTTGTATCAATAGTTCTTCAAGGAAGGATTACATGGGCCAACAATCTCCCCCTGGAACAGATGATGCCAAAACACTTCCTTATTTTGATATTTATTCTCTCATCATCCTTTCCCGGACTTGCCCTTTAAACTGGAGTTCAAAATCCAAGGAGTCGGTGTTATCTTCATCCCTTTGAAGTTAAAGGTTCATAAGATCTTAGAGGTCACCTGCACTCAGACCTAGTGCATCCTCCCTTGATATATATTCAACACTACCATCAGACTTGAGCAGAGTCAATACGTGGGTCTTTTTGTTAGACTTCCACTTTAGTATTTTTGGGTCTAATGGGTTTCTTGAGAGAAGTTTTATTTTTGATGAGTTAGGGGATTGAGGTCTGCTTGCCAACCTTTGAATAGTTGCTGCAACTTGAGCTTGAACTTGCATGGAAGCCTCATCCAATCCAAAATCTAATTGATTTCTGATAGCCTCTTTTCTGATTTCTGCTTCTCTATTTTCATCTTCCTCATCAATCAGTTGTGTTTCTTTCTTTGGTTCAAGACACTGATGGATACATCTGCTGATGAGAACAACTTTTTAGAGGGAAGGGTCTGCTGAGGTCTAACAGTGGTTTCATCATTGTATACTGGCTTCTGAGGCACTAATGGATTTGTCTTTCTTAGCTCTTCTAACTTTTTGTAAGTAAAATCAATATTCTGCTTAGACCATCTTGCAATTGATCTAGCAGTCCCATAATTAGCTGCTACGAGTTATGCTCTCTTTCTTTTATACCTCAATGCTTCATCCACATCAACCTTCTTGTATTTCTTCCATGTGGGTGCAGATTTCTTCATTTGAGGATCCTTTTTCATCAATTCAATTCTATCAACTTCCTCTTTAAGAGCTTCAAGAGGCCAGTCTTTGAAATCAGACTTGTAGGCTTTGTAGGGCTTGGTACCCATGATGATGTTTAAGAAATTATTCCTCAATGTCTTTTGAAGCTCAGTATTTGGTGGCAGATCTGACATAGACTTACTTAGGTCTCTAGCAAAGTCTTCCAATTTCCTGACTTTGCTAAGCCCATGTTGCATTCGACCTTGTAAGTTGCTGTCTCCTAACCCTTTACTCTCTTCTTTTGCCATATATTCAACTTGTTTGGCCTTTAACTTCAGATATTCATCAATGTTCTTGGGAGTTCTGAAGCCATGAAGAGATGGGAAGGTTCTTTTGGATGGATCATCCCCTGTGTAAAATTCTTTCATTTCATCTTGAACTGCAAGTAATTCCAGAGGGAATTGAACTGCCAATGGTACGTTTCATGGGATGTAACCAGCGGGTGGATGTTTGATTGGGTTGATTTTTGATGATGAGGGTGGAATGAATGGTTTAGGTGAGGTTTGAATGAATGGTGTAGATGATAAGGGAATTGGTGCATGTATATCTTTTTCTTCCTTTTCTTCTTCATGCACCATGAATTTTCTTTTTCTTGTGTAAACAGATTTTGGAGTAGGAGGAATTTGTGAAGAAGAATGTGCTATGGGTGTAAGGACTGATTGTAAAGGGAATCTTTGAGGTGTTGGCGGTTTTGTTGATGGTGGAGGATCAAAATGGGTTGAATCAGTGGTTTGACTAACAGCTGTTGAAACAACTGTTGTCTCAACATCTATTGATGCTTTAGATGCATCAACATCTATTGCTATGGATGATGGTGGTGGTGATGAAGGATTTGTTTTCTGCTTTTTGAGAGGTGGTTTTTGTGGTAAGGGTTTTGGTTTAGGTGTATCAGTGTTTGGCTTTTTAGGTTCAGCAGTGGTTTTAGGTTTAGGATCAGTGGTTAGTTTTTGTGGTGGTGAAGGAGGTTTAGGAAATTGGCAATGGGAGGTTTATTGTGTTTGAAAGATTTTTTCCTTTTTGAAGTTTCAATTTGTAACACTTTGTTTTCTTTCTTCACCTTTTTCTTCAACTCCTGCCTTAACACAACTTGTCTACTTTCTTTAGTATCTTTTCTCTTCTGCTTTGCTTCAATCTCCTTATCAGACTCGATATCCAGGGTTCCATCAACTCCCTTTTCTTACCAGTTTCTGATTTTTCTGAAGATTTTGCAGAAGATTTCTTAGCAGGCTCTGGCTTTTGTTTTGGTTGGTTCCTTGGTGTAGGTTTGCCAAAGTTTTTCATTGAGTCTTTCTCCCCCTTTTCGGCATCATCATCATCATCATCCTTTTCAAGGATTGGTGCAGGGGTAGTGCCAGTCATCTTTGCAAGGGCTTCTTTGATGCCCCTGATATCAGCCTGTGTATCTTTATATCTTGCTTCAACCATAACTCTAATAAGCTCCATGTGTGAGTTATGTTGAAGCTCAGCAAGTTCCCTTTGAGCAGCGAGAATAAGTTGGACTGAGTTCCAAAGTTCTTGGGATAACTGCTGATGGGAAGGTTGACTTTTGGAAGCATCCACCTACTGCTTCATAAGATCTTTCATTTCAGTAACAGTGGTTTCAATTGTGGATATCCTCTCCGTCAAATCCTGATATCTTAATCCATCACCCAACTTAATGGGATCATCTGAATTCCCACTAGTGGTGGTTGTATCTGCTTTTGAAACAGGAGGAGTCTCCAAGTTTTCATCAACAGATGCCCCTTATTCTTGGTTCTAGAGACTTCCCTCTGCATCAGTGGATACCTTAGAAAGCACACCAGTTGTTAACTTGAACACACTAGTGGTTACCTTGGTAGCCACAGTAGTGGTTGTATTCAAGGGAGTCTGACTTATGAAACTACTGTCCAGATGTGGTTCAGTGGATCCCACATCTCGAACTTAGAGGCTAACGTTTTGTTTCCTTTTTTAGTCCAATATTACCTATCGCATATCATATCACACACATTAAACAAAACAGGTTCGAGTTTAATGTGCATCTAAAAGAAATTAACTACTATGTTACCCGACTAAAACCTAGCCCGTTCCTCTCTGTATGAACTTATGGTTTGTTCTAACCTATCAGCACAATGTTAGGCACCTTTGGGTGTCTCTGTTATCTGTTCTTTGGAATTTCTTGAGATAATGAAAAAATACCTCTCATAGAAAGTTAAACTTGTCTTTTAAACTACCTTTGTTTGCTTGCTATGGAAGGCTCTTTATGGGATTATGCGAGCCGGTATAGCATTGTTTTCAAAGATTGATTTGTTTATATATTTACAAGTTATATGTACACGTAGAGTCGAGTCGTCCCCAAGAACTCATAAAAAATTGGGCCTTGGGCGACAAAAGGAATTGGACCTAAAATTGTGGTTAAAGGGAAATGAATTAAAAAAATAAAATATTAGTGGTGAAGCCTAGACTTGAACTAGAGAACTCTACATTATCTTAAGATGGTTTTTTCCACTTCACCACCAATATTTTTTTTGAATAACAAGTAGATATATGTACTAAATATATAATCTATCTATACTTTATATAAAAGGAGAATCCTCAATGACATAAGAAAAGCTTATGTGGCAGCCATAAAGGCTGTCCAACAATGTTTTTCTTATGTCATCAATGATGAGGTGGCAGCCATAGAGGAGCCATAGTGACATCATAAATCTTAATATTAAAACACTTTAAAATTCAAAACTCTGGCCCACATTCATCAAACATCTGCCTTTCATTCATGTTTCAAACCTCTGCCTTCCATTCATGCTTCAAACATCTGACCAGATTCAAATTTCAAAATTCTGGCTCCAGATTTAAAATTTAAACCATATAGGTATATAAAGCTCTTTTTAATTTCAAATTCTCATAACAAACATAAACTCTAACTCTCTCTCTCTCTCTCTCTCTCTCTCTACGGTTTCAATTTTCCCTCTCTCTCTGTTTCTCATCGGAGCTTGAGAATTCCATCAGCAACCTGCGAAGAAGTAGATGACGAATCTCCTAGGTCAACACACAGCCTACGTCGCCAATCTCGACCTTCAGGTACTGTTTATTCATCATGTTTAACATCGATTTGAATATTATACAGACCAACGGTAGTTTAAAAATAGATATTTTTTGATTTTTTCTTTTTATCATAAACTGTAGGTTTGTATGCTAAATGTTCTTCAGGAAGATCTTGCTGGATTTGTTATATGGTGTGGAAGTCTTGAGTTCGTTGCCCGAACTTCAGAATGTAATCAAGGTTATAAAATGGATCTCAACTTTATTGATGAAGTGGTAATGTCTGTTTGTGTTTAAAAATAGATGTATATGTGTGTATTCTTGATTCATCATGTTTGACCAACGGTAGTTTAAAAATAGATATTTTTTTATTTTTTCTTTTTATCACAAACTGTAGGTTTGTATGCTAAAAAATGTTCTTCAGGTAGATCTTGTTGGATTTGTTATTTGGTGTGGAAGTCTTGAGTTCGTTGGCCGAACTTCGAAATGTAATCAAGGTTATAAAATGGATCTCAACTTTATTGATGAAGAGGTAATGCATGTCTATGTTTAAAAATAGATGTATATGTGTGTATTCTTGATTCACCATGTTTTACCATCGATTTGAATATTATGCAGACCTGAAGGTAGTTTAAAAATATATATTTTTTGATTTTTTTCTTTTTGTCACAAAGTGAAGGTTTGTATGCTAAATATTCTTTAGGTAGATCTTGCTGAATTTGTTATTTGGTGTGGAAGTCTTGAGTTCGTTGGCTGAACTTCGAAATATAATCAAGGTTATAAAATGGATCTCAACTTTATTGATGAAGAGGTAATGTCTGTTTGTGTTTAAAAATAGATGTATATGTGTGTATTCTTGATTCTATGATTTGTAGGTTTGTAATATAAATGTTCTTGAGTTTTGTTACCTTTTGGAATCGTGGTAATAAATGAGATCAACAAATTTATTGCCTCTTAAGGTGAATATGTATCATAATTTTCGAATGATTTTATGTTGCTATTCATTCAGTTTGAAGTTTTGATTTTATAGATTCTAGAAAACTGGTCATAAATTAGTGTTTAGTTTATGGTTAAATGAATATTGTTTCCATATAGGGTTACGGTTTTTCGATGTATTGTGTGGAATAATTATTCTCTGCAGTTTAACGAATTCATCTCTAAAATGACAGCTCTTGAGTATGTGATGGCTGTTATACAGCATGTAAAGTGTAAGGAAATGTAAAGGTAATTTTTGTTACTTTTTGCAAATCATAACTATACTCTTTATTTCTGGCAATATAATAACAGGTTGAATGAATATTCATTAGTTGTTTCGTGATCTGTTGCAAGGAAGTTGGTGATGTTACGGAAGACTTTCCAGCAGCCTTCGGTTGAAAGGGATTCTGGATTAAGTATGAATGGAAAGTAAAAACTACTTATTTTGAAGACTAAAATTGTGGTTTTTAGTTATGTGTGTCTTAACCTGTTGTGTTTGAAAGTTTGGTATGTTATGGTTACAATTTGAATCATCTAAACTGATGGATTTTGTATGTAATTGCTACAATTTGAATATTATTGTTATTATATTATTGTTAATGTTCATTTTTTGGACAAGTAGTAGTGTTATATATTATTTTTAGTGACTGAGTACTACTTTAATGAAATGGTTAGTAGGAAAACTGATAGAATCTGTTGAGCAGTCTTCGCTTCAACAGATCTTATCATCTGTTGATCATGGTCTGTTAAAGCACTGCTGTTAAACATTCTCTGTTGAACTGCATCATCTGTTAACCATAGCAGAGGTTCTCTTTGGCAGACCTTTGCTTGAACCGTCTCGGTGTTTATCAGCAGATGTTCATCATGATGTGTGTGTAAACAGATGTTTGAAATCCTCTGTTGAACTGCATCATCTGTTAAGGCATAGCAGATGTTAGCAATCTATACTGTGGAATAATCAGCAGATGTTATGTTTGGCAGACCTTTGTTTCAACAACAGATGTTTCAGATGTTTAAAGACTGTATCATCTGTTAAGTAACAGCAGATGTTAGCTTTATGATGCTTTTGTATTCATATTCAGTAGTAGAGGTTGTGTTTATCTGCAGAGGTTATTTGCTACAATAGTCTTTGTGTTTATCAGCAGAGGTTGTTTAGAACAACAGACTTTGCTTGAACAGATTTTCTGTTTCACAGAGCTTTTGGTTTGGCAGACTTTATCTAAATAGATGTTGAGTGCATCCCTTTTGTAGATGTTAAAAGACTGTTATTTGTAGTTAGAGGTTAATTCAAGTGAAGTTATGACAATGATCACCCATAAATTTGTTGAAGCCTTTTAAGTGTCGATGACTGCCCATAAATTTGTTGAAGCCTTTTAAGAAAAGCCTTTTAAGTGTCGATGACTGCCCATAAATTTATTGAAGCCTTTTAAGTATCGATGACTGCCTATATATTTACAGAGTATAATTTAAGTTGTAATGTATCATGAAGAGCCAATTAAAATATATGGAGAATGTACAACAAAGGTTTAAGTTAATATAAATAAGAAGATAAGCATACATGATTATAATTTAAATATTCGTAAATCGTAAGTTTTCAAAATATAGAAGTTTGATACATCACCATCCCATAATTTATCTCAAATGAGATAATACCAACAACCACAACTATCTGTAGACTTTCTTTAAGATCAGCTTGGCTTTTTCTTCAGAGTAGACAAATTTGCATCTCATATTTCTGTAGATACCATTGGGCTTCGTGAACTTCTTGGTGAATTGACAAGCCGCGTATCTAAATCTCTTGCCATGCTTCTCCCGTCGAAAGTCAATTACAGTGTCAACTCCATTCAGATTTTCAACTATCATCTTCAAAGTTCTATGAATCCTTGATAAAGAGGCTAGTTTCACATTCAGACGCTTAAAAATAAATATAAAATACCAATAATTAATAAGAAATAAATAATGTATTTAAGGAAAGTAACAAAAAAAAAACCTTAATTGTAACAAACATTTAATATCCAAAGAATGAGACATAATATATTAACAGAATAAACTTACAAAATGTTTGCTGCAGTACCATACGAATTGTAAGGGGTATACATCAGGATCAGCTTCATAATCTGAGACAGCGGCATCAAAATATGCGTCGTCGATATCATCGGATGATTCATTCGATACAACATAATCACTATCAGAATCTGTGTCATTGGATTCTTCAACATCCGACTGGTGATCCAAATCCTCGGTAATTGGAGCAACTTCTAAATTGGTTGAGGAAATATCGTCTTTCGGACTGTCATTGGCTTTGGTGCAACAATCTCACATCCATTCAAATCAAAGGCAGTAAGCAGAAAGATGTAATCCGCTACGTATCTTAAAACAAGTACAATTCCTGTTTGCATACCCATGTAGTGTACAACCTTTTCCCATCCATCGGTTATAAAGTAACAATTCCGAAGAGGATCACGTTGAAGTACTACATCAAAAGAGTCCCACTGATTCACATAGATCTTAAATGTCTCTTTAAGTTTAACGTATTTCCAACAAAGAGCGATTCTTGCTCCAACTAATTAAGTAGTGGATTCAATAAATAAAGAGTTGTTTGAGAGTCTGCCTGGTGAAGAAAAGGTTTATTTTAGTTCAGATAGTTTATGCCAATCTGAGGAAGAATCAGAGCTTATTATGGCATTGTTTCCTCCTGATACATTAAACAATCTTCGTTTATCTGGTTTACCTAACCATAAATTAGTACTGAAACTTGGTGCTCCATTGATGTTACTCAGAAACATTGATCAGGCAAATGGATTGTGTAACGGCACACGTTTACAAGTCACGAGGCTCGGAAAAGTTGTGATTGAAGCAAAAATTATCACATGGACTAATATAGGTCATCATACTTTGATTTCAAGACTGAAGATGACACCTTCTGATAAAAGAATACCAGTGAAGATTTCTCGAAGACAATTCCCACTTTCACTGTGTTTCGCTATGATAATAAATAAAAGTCAAGGACAATCATTGGAGCGTGTTGGTTTATATTTTCCACGTCCAGTGTTTAGTCATGGTCAGCTCTATGTTGCTGTATCTAGAGTAAAAAGTAGGAAGGGGTTGAAAGTTTTAATTTGTGATAAAGAGAAACGAGTCTGTACAATCACTACTAATGTGGTTTACAAAGAAGTTTTACAAAATCTATGATGATACTAAACATCTGTCAACCTGGCAACGTCTGTTGGGTATAATGGAGGAACTGTTGTTAGGAAATGTTTGTTGGAAAGCAATACAACTTTTTGAAAGCATCTGATACTTGTTCTGCATTAAGCCTATCCTGAGAACACTTGCTGTGAAAAATGTTTATATCTGGTGTTGTAGTAACAAGTTTACAGCTCTGATTTTTAATGAGAGTACTAAATTCTTTATTAATAACATTATTCTCTTAACATCTGTTTACTAACCTTTGTAATTTTTGTTGACTGACCTTTTTAACATGGGTTGACTAACATCTGATACTTACTATCTATCCATCTGGCAAGCTCTGTTAGAGATAATGGATGACAGTTTTTAGGAAAGTCTGTTTGAAAGCAACAGAGGTTTTTAACAGTTAATAGACAATAGTGGTTTGCTATCAACATAATGGAATTGCTATTGAATAAACCTATTGATCATTAGTTTATATTAATTTTGTAAGTCTGCACTAATTATTTTTTTACTCTCTGTCAATATGTGTTATGCATGGTTTTCTAAGAAACAACTCGTGTTTGCACACGGGTCTTACCGCTAGTACTATATAATAAAAGAAACCACTTTAGGGACACTTGTCATCATATTAGACCATCTCTTATAGATAATTATTATTTTAATTTAATTTCTTCTAATTAATAATAGATAACTCTCCTACTAAATATTATTTAGTTTAATATCTTATATTATAGATAACCCTCATAGTAAATATTATTATTTTAATATCTTATGGATAATTATTATTTAGTTTAATCTCCTTCTCATTTATAACATTATTTATTTGAATTAATTATATTTGAACGTTTTGTTTAGTTTGGTATCAAATAGATTTTACGAAACTTAAAATAAAATTAACTAATATTATTTATCATTTATACGTTTACGGAGTTTTAAATAAAGGGTTAAATTTATTGAGACTTCGTTAACAAATTTTACAACAACAGAATAATCTATTTTTATCACGAAAACCAAACTTTGTATTAATATATTAAATATTTTTGTTTTGACTATACAAAATTATATTCTCGACCCATGTAATACATGAGATTTTTTAAGTTATAACTTTTTATTTTTTGATATATAAAAATAGATTTATTCAATTCGTACAATACATGGGGTTTTTAAAGGATATATATTTTTTTTTATTATTTAGTATAGAAAATTACATTTATTCAAACCGTGTAATGCGCATATTTTTAAAGATATATTTTTTTATTATTTGGTATATAAAATTACATTTAGTCAACCCATGTAATAAATGAGGTTTTTTAAAGAAGTATTATTTTATTATTTGGTAAACAATATTACATTTATTAAACCCGTGTAATACACGTGTTTTTAAAGATATAACTTTTTTATTTGGTATATAAAATTAAATTTATTCAACCCCGTACAATATGGTTCTTATAGATATAACTTTTTATTATTTAATATTATATTTATTCAACCCGTACAATAAATGAGATTTTTAAAGATATATTGTTTTATTATTTAGTATATAAAATTTATTTATACAACCCCGTGTAATACACGGGGTTATAACCTTTCGGGCCCTTTAAAAATTTGGGTCTCGTGTGACGGCACGGGTTAACCGGCCCAAGAGCAGGCAGTACACGTATTTTTTTTTTGTATATGTTGATGATATCACTTTTAAATGGAGCTCTTCAAGGCTTTGTGATAGAGGTGTTTCAACTACATTCTTATTTTTGCTATTAATGATTTCGACAAATTGAACTATTTTCTTGGGATTCAGACTACTTTCTCTCATTAGAATCTAAACTTATCTCAATAGAGATATCTGAAATTCGCAGTTAAAAAAAAGTTAATTGTGGTTTAAAGGAAACTACCTAGAAAGTATGAAGGCAATTTCATGAGTAAACAACTCATAATTAATTGTCCCATATATATCATTGATACTGAATGGCCCACATGTATTTCTGCAAAGTTTCTATGAAAATTCTGCAAATAGTGAAATCGAAGTCCCCACTTGTCATATTTCACTAGGGGTGAGCATGGTGCGGTTCGGTTCGGTTATTACCTATAACCGAAACCATAACCGCGCATTGCGGTTATCAAAAAATCATAACCGTTCGGTTTCGGTTAATGCGGTTTCGGTTAATCGGTTATTGCGGTTAATGCGGTTTCGGTTCGGTTATAGGTCGGTTATTTTCATTGTTTCTAATGTTGGACTTTAAATGTGTGGGTCGAGCAAAATTAATGCGCAAACAATAAATATACGGTTAATCAATTATATTTCACTACCATATGCATACTAATTCCAAAACAAAAGTAACACGTGTAGTCACATGTTATGTGGAAACATACATAAGAACACAAAGTGGTTTTTAAATTCGACACTTTTTAATCAAAACATAAAAAGTTGTAGTGCAATCTTCATCAAAGTTGAGTCATGGTTAAAAGTTAAAACATTCAAATACTTCACCAAAGATACATATTGATAAGGCCATGGTTAAGCATTTAAATAAAAACTTAAAGACTTATGGTGCTACGGATTTGGCTATGTTTATTCGGTTCGGTTCGGTTATTTGCGGTTTTGAAAATAAGAATAACCATAACCGAACCGCAAAAATCGGTTATTAAAAATATAAATAACCAACCCTTCGGTTATTTCGGTTATCGGTTATTTCGGTTCGGTTTTTTCGGTTACGGTTCGGTTAATTCGGTTGTATGCTCACCCCTATATTTCACTAGGACTTGTTCAGCAAAACCATTTCTTCTAGAAGATTATATTTAATCACCAAAAATGATCAAATAAAACAAATGTAATCACCGTTGGGATGGTGACAAGAAATATTACCAACATCTACACCAATAACATAATAACATATGACATTATATTTAATTCAAAACGTGCAATATATGAGTTTTTTTTAAAATATATTTTTTATTATCTATTATATAAAAATACATTTATGTAGTATGTTTAATACATGCAGGGGCGGACCTACGTTACGAGGAACGGGGTCTCCGGACCCCAATCTTTTTTTAAAAAGTAGTAGAAACGATATATAAAATTGTCAGTGGACCCCATAAAATAATTTAGTTGGACCTCATAACAATGAAAGTGAGCCTAGTGCAGTGGTAAAACCCCTTGTTTACACACAAAAGGTCATGGGTTCGATACCTCTTTCTTTGTTTTTTTGTGTGTTTTTTTGTTTTTTTGGACACCATTGTCCAAAAATCTTGGGTCCGCCACTGAATACATGGGGTTCAAACCAAACCTAGTAACATAATTTAATATTATCAATCATGAGGGTACGTGCTATGTTTAAACCTGTTTACTTATGATTTATGAATTGGTTAATTTGGTTGTATCTTAACTTAAGCGGGTCAAATGGTCAATCAAAAAAATTTCACTGAATTGTTTAGTTTTATTGGGATAGTTATATTGCTCTTACAACAATGCTATTTTTGTACCTATAACTAATGACTTATTTACTCCATCATCGGTCATAACATTATGTTCACAAAATGCAGGTTCCCGTTTATTGAGTTTTTAAGTCCAAGAATGATGAAATTTTCTAGTTAATTTTGCTAAAATAGGTTTCAAAATCGTTGTATGATATCCCGGCTTCGGATGTAAGTCTCGTTTCTAAACATGGTAAAAACCCCCAACTAACTACTCCTAAAAAAATGAAAAACGTGCTTTTATCAATTGTCAGACACATAAAAAAGACCACCCTTTGATCCGTACCAATTTTTTTGCAAGCTTGTGCGTGCTAATATGTACTTAGCTTGTCTGTTTTAGGATTAATTTATATCGTTGGTTAAAATGATCGACAAGCTTGTCTATGTCAAAGTATATCTCGAGTGATTTTCAAGTTTAAACTGTTTGTGACACGTTTCACTATATATTATGATTTGACGAGGATAAAATTTTATCCTCGTCAAATCGTAATATTTGTCAAATGGTATAAAATATAACTATATGAAGTTTGTATTTTGTATTATCAACATTGATAATATTACTACAAATGTCCATGTAAAATATTTTCTTAACAAATTAAAGTCAAAATTTTTGGTTTAACCCGTTTAATTTTATAGCCCTAAAATGAGGAGATTGCATGGTTTAACCATATGCTTTTATAAGTTGATGTATTGGTAATGACCGCATGCAGGGGCGGACCGACATGGTCCCGGTAGGAGTCCATGGACCCCAATGTTTTTTTAGAAAATAGTAGAATCGGTATTTTAAATTTTTCAAGGACCTCATAAAATAAATTAATTGGACCCCATAGTATTAAAAACAAAGATGGTGTGATGGTAAATCCCCTTGTGTTCCAACAAATACATCTTAAGTTCAAGTGTTACATACATGCCTTGTTTTTATAGTTTATTTTTTTCCATCAAAATTAAACTAGTGTTTTAACACTTGATTACCAAATAAAACTTCCAACATATAATGTAGTGGTTTCATGTCCACTAAATGCTTCTACATTATTTCCTAACCCCGGACCCGACTACGATGACCGACCCGAAAATATCTAAACTCATCTCAATGGCGATATCGCTAAAAAAAAGTTAAACTTGAGTTTTAAAGGAAACTACCTAGAAAGTATGAAAGCAATTTCATGAGTACTACTTCAACAACTCATAATTAATTGTCTGGTACCATTGATAATCTCTATAAGACCATGTGTAGTGGTAGTGGGTTATAATGCCCCCACCATGGGGCATTATCCGACACGTGGCGTCCTAGTCAGCGATGAGGCATTATAGCAAAAGTGGCGTAGTGGGGCATTATGCCAATAACGCCCATATTATTTTTAATGAAAAAAAAAGGAAAATGGCATGTCAGGTTGAAAAGGAAAAGGCATGTGGGTATCTCAAATTCATTGGTGGACAAGACCATTTTGTCAGAGACCATTTGCAACTTCAGCGTTTTAATTCAAACGCCCACAACCAATTTTTCCAAAAATAACGCCCCAAAACGCCGGGTGTAATGGGGTGGGGGGCGTTTTGGGGCGTTTTTTTTCAATTTAAAAAAAAAACGCCCCACTACGGGTGGTCTAAGTGGTCCACATGTATTTTCTGCAAAGTTTCTTTGAAAATTCTGGAAAGCCTCAAACTATCTACACATTTGGTGTGTAGATAGCCTCCCCAAAAATTGTTTTTTTTCCTGTATGTACACCCTGTAGTGTCGAGCTATGGTCAAAGTGGGGCGTTTTGGTCCGGTCAACCAGACAAAGACTGACGGGTATGTTGACCGGATCAAAACGCCGAGCTTTGGCCGCGTTTTGGTCCTCTCAACCAGACACCCGATCAGTCTTTTGTCTGGTTGACAGGACCAAAACGCGGCCAAAGCTCGGCGTTTTGGTCCGATCAACAGACCCGTCAGTCTTTGTTTGGTTGACCGGACCAAAACGCCACGCTTTGGCCACAGCTCAACACTGCAGGGTGTGATATAGGACAAAAAAAACATTTTTTGATGTGCATATACACAGACACAGACACAGACACATTGATGTGGTACACCCTTCTAGAAATAGTGAAATTGAAGTCCCCACTTGTCATATTTCACTAGGACTTGTTCAACAAAAACATTTCTTCTAAAAGATTATATTTAATCACAAAAAATATCAAATAAAACAAATGTAATCACCGTTGGGATGGTGACAAGAAATATTTCCAACATCTACACCAATAAGATCTAATCTATACTTTCTATAAATGGAGAAAACCAAGTGACATAAGAAAAGCTGAGGTGGCAGTCATAGAGGCTGTCCAACAAGGCTTTTCTTATGTCATTATCGCATCATAATCCTTAATATATAAAATCAAATTAATTTTCAAAGATCTGGCCCACATCTACAAAATCACTTTAAAATCACTTTAAACATCTGTCCACATACAAAAGGTCTGCTGTTTATAAAACACGCTTCAATCCTCTGCCCATATTCAAAATTTAAAATCTTGGCTCCAAATTCAAAATTCAAACTATATATGAATCTGGCTCCCTATAAATAACATATATGAATTTGGCTCCACATTCAAATTTCAATTTATCTCTCTCACTCATATTTGCGATCATATCTTTCTTACTTAAATGCATAGCTCTCATGATTGAGCCGGTTAATCTTCGATTACAGTTCTTTGTTCGAACATTTGTTGACTCTGTTTACACATTATCCTTTCAATATCATTGTTCCAACATCGTTGTTTTATTGAAGCTCTGTTTCACACACCAACGTTTCACCTCAGCTTTTCTTATGTCACTTGGTTTTCTCTTTTTATAGAAAGTGTAGATGGATTGTTACAGGATGCAGAATTTGCATATTCAGTCTATTCATCTGCGGTTACAGCTTTTTGTACTTCACGTAATTTTTCCAACATCATTGTTACAACACCGTTGAGGGTATGTTTTTTCTCTAATTTTGAATCTTAAATTTTGAACTGATCTATTCTAATTCTCGCTTTATATTTCAGCCTAATCAGAGTTGTTTAAAATTCAAACAATCAGTTGCGGGTTATTTTAGGTTTGTGGATTCTTTTAAACTGTTGATATATGTTGATAATATTTATTTTAAGGTGTTGATAATTCTCGCTTTATATTTCTGCACTGTTCTTGAAGTCTGAAGTGAATAAAGTGGAGTACTTCATGAAGCCTGTTCTTGAAGTCTGAAGTGCAGAAAGTGGAGTACTTCATGAAGCGCCGATGCTGTTCCAGGTTTTCTTGTATTTATTATCACTGATGATGTCGATTTTATATATTAGTTCTTCAATCAGCCTAATCATCAGCCTTTTATAGTGTTTAAAATGCATCTTTATGATAAATGAAGAAGTTAATGTTAATTATGATAGTCTGTTTTTTTTTTCGATTTCTTAATATTTAACTTTTTAGTTTTCCTATGAAAACTTAATTTTGAAAGGCTTGGCATTAAATGGTTGTTGTTTTGTATTAAATGTACACGTTTTTACCTCCTAGATTAGTTTAATGATGTGGTGAAATTAAGTCTGACCTTTGGGCTGTTAGCTATTTCACCATATAGTATGATTGTCACTTCAGTTGTTTTTCATCACGTTTTACTACCATTATATCATTCTTTTACATCACACTTGAAGAAATATACAAGTTAAAAATGTTATCATGGCTGTAGGTTCTTATGATTTAAAGTATCGCTTTATCAAGCAATTTGAGGATCAAGTATACGAGGATAGGGCTACTCTTCAAGAGCTGAAGAGGTGTTTTGATGGACTGCATCTTGGTCTGTTTACGAGAGACCAAGTGTCCAGAAACCTGATGGTGATGCCTTCAAGTGCCGTACGTGACCTTTGTGTTGTCAGTAATTATAACAACCTTCTAAAATATTTTTCGATACCCCTAATATATTTAAAGTATCCCTATATGTCTTAAAACACACCCCATATGCGAAAACCAAGCCCAAAATACCTTACATAATTAAAAATAAAATAAAAACAAGATTTAGCCCTCGCTCGTGGGCCGCGAACGTGCTGGCAGTGACCTACGCGGGCCGCGACAGCTCGGAGTCAGGGCGAGCCCCTGAGCCGCCACGTGTCACCACTCGTGTCGAGCCTAGTGGCCGAGTCAGCCAAGCTAGGGCCTACCCTAGCTGGCCTCGCGGGGCACGAAGACCCCCTCCTTTTCTTACGCGGGCCGCGACGAAGATAAAATCAGGCCCTATAAATAGAGGCCATCGGCTTTAGTCCCAAATTGTTCACAATTTCTTTCTCTCTCGAATTTCATAAGTGTAGAAGCTATATTCGGGTATTGTACCCCCTAATAACGAAGTTCTGCCTCGTTGTAAGTATCATAACCCCCGGTTACGTATTAGATACGTTGCCCGATTGATCTAGGGTTCCGTAACGGCTGTCGTGGTTCTGCCCGACGTAGTCGTTGGAATGCCGTCTCGGGGAGAGTATTACTAATGTAAATATTGGGTTATTATACTAACGCGTGTGCATTTGTGTAATTAATAGATAATCACCAGGGAATCCTTAAAGAAAACCCTAAGACAGCAATGTGAGTAATCTCCTTTTGTAAACCTTTTTACAAACTGTTTTACAAAACCTTTATTTATTTTAAATTATAATTAGCAGTGATTGAGTCTTTGTAATTCTTCAATTACTGCTGGTATGTTGGGGTTTTGTATACAAAATGTGGAACATGTTACCATTGGACAAAGAGTTAGCCCATGTGTAATATGACCCACCAGTCAGGATTGACAGTACTGAATGAGTAATTGTGTAGATATAAACATTGTAAACGCTCTCAATACTGTTAACGGATAAAACTCTTCTTGATTAAAATGGGATTCACTCACCAGTATTTTCCACTGACAAAATGTTTTAAACGCGTTTCAGGTAACAAAATGTGAAAGCCAGATAGAAGCCTGACGGGTGGTCCATAGGACAACCCTTAAAAGGTTTAATAACATGCACATTCCATGCTTATTACGTTTAATTGTTGGAACTTGTGATCTACATGATAAAGGGTTTTGCAGGTGTTAATATGCATAAGGAGAGGTTTCTATGGCATTTGGATGGGAGATTTGAAGGGATGAAAGAAGATAGGTCCTTGTGAGAGTTAATAAGAAAACAAAGAAGAAAAGTCCAGCAGCCGCCGTAGGTTATGGCCCTAAATGGTTCAGAAAAAGACCATCGTAGCCTAGTTGAAGACCGTCGTAACAAAACAATAGGCGCCGTAACCTACGGCGCCAGCCGTAGGCTACGGTGCCATATGGGGATTTGTTGATTTACTGACCGCCGTAAGTTACGGCACTCAGCGTAGCTTACGGTGTCGACTGGAGTGCTTTTGTAACTTATGCATTTATGGACCTTTTGATGAGGTTTTTATGGTTCCAATTATGCTATTTTCGGTTATCTAACATCTAGAGACGAATTTGGCTGCAACTTTGAGCTTGAAGACAATAGTTAATCATTGTGCTTATGTTTTTAACTTGTTTGAAGATCAAGACTTTGTTTATGATGTCTGTTCGGGCCATGAGTGGCTAAACTTGTTATGACTATCTTTAGTTGAAGGTTTGTAAAACTTTATGCTTTGATTTCCTTATTTCTAGAATAACAAACTTTATCTTTATGTTTTGTTTGTTATGGTGTGTGATTGATTGTTAGTAAAGTGTTGATTCTTATGTTAATCTAGTTTGAAACCATACATTCTTGGTGCCATTGGCAATCGAGATATCATGGGTAGAATTAAGATTGGGTAAGGGTTAATTGGTCATCGGGTAACAACCTCACATTCTAGGAATCTGAGTACTTAGTTCCCTTTTATCACAATAACTAACACACATGAACTATGTCTATGTAGTTCTTTCTAGTGAATGATAGCATAAATGTCAAAGCAAACCGGAAACTGAAGATAGTCATTTGTCTCTAAATTGTTTACAAACCAAAACTTTCATTTTGCAATTAGAATAGTAATCTTAGTTTTTAAAACTCAATCAACCAACCAAATTCTGAATTTACATTTCTTGCAATTAGTTTACTTTTAGTTAACTTAGAGAAACCTTTAAATAGCACATATTCCACAAACTCACTGTGTTCGATACCCACTTGCCACTAACTATTTAGTAGTAATTGGATTAAATTTGACTGTGACCACGACATCATGTCAAATTTTGGCGCCGTTGCCGGGGAGTAGTGCGCAACGTGTGTAATTTTTGATCTTTTTAGGTTTGTTATTTTTCTGGTTTACGCTGGGTGTGTTAGTGTGCAGGTATTTACAGGTGCATGCGTACTAGGAGCTCTCACAAGCTATCACCATTGGCATTTGATCCAGAAATTGAACAGACTTTGAGAAGAAACAGAATTTTGCTATGAGAAAACAAAATCATCGGTTCACAAACAACACCTACTACACCAGTTACACCAATCAGATACATGAATCCCCCATCACCTCCACCCACTACGGGTGAACCTACACCACCCTTTACACCATCTTCAACACAACCTTCACCAAATACCACCATTCCTATAACCACACCAGAAGTCAAACCAACCAACACTACATTACCCGAGAACACTCAACCTGAATACTCTTTTAGTTATCAAGCTACATCATCCGCCGTTCCATCTTATTCATCATTTTTCCCAACATCCGGCCAACCATCATCATCACAAATACCATCACCTAATTTATACCAAAATGGTCCATCAATTATACATTCTACTCCATTTCAACTGGGAATGCAATTTCAACATACTTCGGGAGTAAGACAAGATGGGTTAGATGATGGGTATGACGATGACTTTGGGGGATATGAAGAAGAAGGATACATGTATGGGGGGTGATGGAGATCAAGGGGAGTTTACTTACGTATAAGGTCAAAATCAAAGAATACCAAGTGTTGGTGGAATTCCTCAACAACAAATTATACCTCAACAATTGCCACCACAAGGCCAACTGATTCAAAGGCAAGTTCGACAACAACACCATGTGGGGCCAAGGTTTCAACCACCTCCACAACAATTTGGGCCTCCACGAATGCAAGTTCAAAGACCAATGGGTCCTATACGTCCAAGAGTTCGGTTGGGTGTACCAAGAAGGCATCTTCGAGAGCACGCGAGAGGCATAGAAGCACATTTCAGACCAGTGATTACTCATAATCCTTCACCAGTAGTTATTCCTCACAATGATCAAGGGAGGACATTCGAAGTTTGAACCAATTCATTACAAAGTTTGCCAAAGTATAAGGGTCTAGCAACGGAGGAGCCTTATTTTCATTTGGAGGCTTACGATTCTATTTGCAATACTATTGGGGGTTAAGGATTTTCAGCCGATGATGTCAAATTGGTGCTATTCCAATTTTCCTTAGAAGACAAGGCAAAAAAGTGGTTCTATACATTACCTTCGGCATCTATCTATACATGGGCGGAAATGCAATAAATCTTCTTGGATGAATTTTATACCGCTCAAAAGACAAATGATGCTAGAAAAGGTTTGAGAAGTTTTCAACAACAAACGGGTGAAATGTTTCATGAAGCATTCGAGAGGTTTAACATGATGATAAAGAATTGCCCTCATCGTGGGATAGAGTTATGGGAGTTGATGAATGCTTTTCATGAGGGGTTATGTGCCGAAGATACACGTGACTTAATGTATATCACGAATGGCACTTTTGACACGAATTACGAGCATGATGATTGGGAATTTTTGGAGCAAATGGCGGTCACATCAAAAAGAAAAGCTCAAGCATCAAGGAGAGCACGACCAGCCATTACCCAAACTTAAGTGCACGCGGTAGACGATGGTAATGTTCAAACTTCTAATCAAATTTATAATGTTTGCGCACTTTGTAATGAGATAGGGCATATGGCTGAAAATTGCCAAGGAGTGGAAGGGCAATATGAGGAGGTGAATGCATTGCAAGGGCAAGGAGGGGGTGGTAGAAATTACAACATGAATTCCAATACTTACCACCCCGATTTGAGAAACCACCCAAACTTTAGATTTGGAAATCCCTCAAATCAAGCTAACCCGAATTTTCAAGGAAGTCAATGTAACTTTGTTCCACGCCAACCTTTTAATAATCAAGGTGGATACCGAGGTGGGAACAACCAAGGGTTTCAAAGGCAATACCAAACGGGTCAAGAGCAAGGGGGGTCTTCGGGTGGAAATGAAATGATGGAGATGTTGAAGACAATGCAAGCGGAGATGCAAAAGAGATATCAAATGGATGATGCTCGCATTCAAAAGGGTGAAGCCCGTGATAAAGCGATTCAAACTTTGACCACCCAAATGGGTCAACTTGCAACCGAAGTGGCAGACTTGAAAAAAGGTAAAGGTCAAGTACCAAGCAACACTAAGGTAAACCCTTCTCATAATTCTTCTCACGGTAATAATAATATTAATATTAATCATCTAAGTGTTTTGAGAAGTGGGAAAGAGTACAAAACCAATCTTTCACCGGATTTGGTTGATGGGGTGGTTGAAGATATAACGGGTCAAGAAAGTGAGGAAGAGAATGAGACACCTATTATTTCTTCTAAAAAACCCAATTTTGAAAAACCCGTTAATAATGAAGAAATCAAAAAATAAAAATGAGGAAGGGGGATCTAGTCAAGTACCATTTCCTTCGGCCTTGTTAGATCCGGGTAAAAAGAATTTTATTTCAAAACGGGTTCTCAAAAGGAAGAGATGTGGGAGGTTTTCAAACAAGTCAAAATTAATATTCCTTTACTTGAAGCAATCAAACAAGTACCCGCTTACGCCAAATTTTTAAAAGAATTGTGTACTCAAAAGAGGCAACAGAAAGTGCCTAAATTGGTTGATTTGACCGAGCGGGTAAGTGCGGTTTTGAAAGGAGATCTTCCTCCTAAGCTACAAGATCCGGGAACGCCCCTTATTAATATTCAAGTTGGGAATTTTCAAACTGCAAGGGCGTTACTAGATCTTGTGGCCGGAGTAAGTATTTTACCGGGGGGGGGGGGGGGGGTATATGACCAATATGATTTTGGTCCATTGGAACGGGTTGAGACAACGGTGGTATTAGCCGATTTGTCTCATAAACTTCATCGGGGTATTGTGCGGGATGTTATAGTAAAAGTTGATGAATTTTATTATCCCGTTGATTTTCTTGTGTTAGACTACTCATCCGCGGACCCAATTCAACAACAAAATGTTATTTTGGGTCGGCCGTTTTTGAATACCGCTCACGCCGTAATTGATTGTCGATATGGTACGGTCGACATGACATTCGGTAATAGAAAAATGAGGTTAAATGTTTTTACTAACGGTGCTAATACCTTTGGTGGTGATGAGTGTTTTCTAGCAGATTTCATCGACGGATGTAACCCGCATGAATATGAAGAAGATATTTTGGAGTCGTGTATATGTGACGTGTCTTTGCAGGTTCACGCGTGTGCATTGGACATGGAAGAGAAGGAGCAAGAGGCTCTCGCGGTAAAGGAAGGAAGGCCGCCATGGACCCACCAAATGGAAAATTTACCGGTAGGAATCGATTCGGGTACAAAGCCTTCGCTAGAATGCCCACCAAATGTGGAGTTGAAAGAGCTACCAAAACACTTGAAATATGCATTTTTGGGGGAGAATGACACCTTACCGGTGATCATTGCTTCTAACTTGGAGGTAGCTCAAGAAGAGGAGTTGTTGCAGGTGTTAAAGGCTCATAAAGCGGCAATTGGATGGACGATAGCCGACTTGAAAGGTATTAGTCCATCCATTGTTATGCACAAAATCATCACAAGCGAAGATGCAAAGCCAACCCGTGAAACGCAAAGAAGATTGAACCCGAACTTGAAAGAGGTGGTAAAGAAAGAAGTGATAAAGTGGTTGGATGCGGGGATTATTTATCCCATTTCGGACAGTGCGTGGGTAAGTACGACTCAGGTAGTGCCTAAAAAGGCTGGCATCCAGGTAATAAAAGATGAACAAAGCGAGCAAATTGCCACCCGACCGGTCACCGGGTGACGAGTTTGCATTGACTATAGAAAATCAAACGCCACTACCTCTAAGGACCATTTCCCATTACCCTTCATTGATCAAATAATTGAAAAACTTTCGGGTCAAAAATATTATTGTATTTTGGATGGGTATTCGGGTTATAACCGAATTGCTATTCACCCGGACGAGCAACACAAAACCACGTTTACATGTCCATATGGTACATTTGCTTTTCGGCGAATGCCGTTTGGACTATGTAACGCCCCGGCCACCTTCCAAAGATGTATGATGAGTATATTTTCGGACATGGTCGGGGAGTTTCTTGAAGTGTTTATGGATGATTTTTCCATCTTTGGCCCAAGTTTTGAGTCTTGTCGTGATGAGTTAGAAAAAGTTTTAAAAAGGTGTGTTGAGACAAACTTGGTGCTAAGTTGGGAGAAAAGTCACTTTATGGTTCAAGAGGGTATTGTGTTGGGTCATATGATTTCGGACCAGAGGATGGAGGTAGATAAAGCAAAAATTCGGGTAATTTCATCTCTACCTCCACCAAAGAATGTTAAGGGGGTGAGATCATTTTTGGGACATGCAGGGTTCTTTACAAGGTTTATTAAAGGTTTTAGTGTAATTACAAAACCTTTATGTAATTTTTTGTTGAAAGATGTTCCTTTTGATTTTACTAACGAATGTTTGCAAGCGTTTATGTAACACCTCGAAAAATCAAGACCAATATAATAAAGACATGTGTCATGGACTTTAAACGTGGAATGGATTGACTTGGAGGGACTAAAATTATCAAACAATGTAAATATGTTAATAAAAGGATCCAAAGTGTCAACATGCCATTCTTGTGCCTCTGATTGACCCCACACGACATTCGTATTCTTTAATGAATAATTTGTCGAACATAGAAAGTCGTTTGTCCTTAAAATAAGGATCTTGCGAAACATAGGGGTTAAAAGTGTCAACATGTTAAAATTTACCTCTGAGTGACCTTTTAACGATCCAAAAAACATTGTAATAATTAAATATTTCACTCTCAAGAATATTGGATATTAATTTTGTAGAGTTTCGGTGAAAACAAGACTTTTCGGGTAATCGTACAACTAACCGGGAGCTTAACGGAGTTAGTTCATGACCCAAGGCCCTTAAAAGTTAACTATGGGGGTCATAAGTGCAATAAACGAAAGTTATTTTAATTAAAAATGGACCAGGGACCAAAACTGAAAAGTTTGAAAGATGTTTTCCAGTTTAAGGGATCCTCGCGGGCCGCGTAACCCTTCTCTAGGGTTTACGCGGGCCGCGTAGAAGTGTCAGATGCAGAAAGAAAAGGACAGCTGCAAGTTCAGCCTGTTCCACCGCCTTTGCAAGCCTGAATTCGATACCAGGTCCTGAGCCAACAATTTTTCATGCACTAGGGACACCTGGTAACATCTGGGATCAATATAGGGACATGTGGTTTGATCTTGATGCATCAAAGTTCCTATATAAGCACTTGTTCCTCACTTATTCATGGCACACTTTGAAAAATCACTTCACAACTCATTCTCTGGAGTCCCTTGGAGCTCTAGGAAGCTTTCTTCTGTTATATTTTCGTGCTAAGTACTCTTGTAAGTAATCTTAGCCTCCTAAGCTCAAGTTTTATTAGTTTAATGACCAAAAGTCAAAGTCAAAGCCATCGTAATTAAGCTTTGACTTAGTGATTAATCACTAATGGTCCAGCCATTATTCGAATTGAAAGTGGCTAAGAGTTGGTAATTATGTAGGTAATAAACCCTTAAAAGGGCACCTACTGATTATCACTCTAACTTAGTCAATTGTCGGGTCAAACTTAGTAATAAAAAGTCAACAGAAGCTATTTTTACAAATAAATTCATAACTGATAATGCAGAGGTTGTGGAACATGTTTTAACATTAAAATAACTTGGTAAATAATATAAGAACATGTTTAGGCATGTTAAACACGACAATTCTGAGTTTAGGCTCGGTTCGCAACCGAAAGTCGCAAAAGTAGACTTTTGCTTTGACTTTCAGTTCTGACCCGATTTAGCTTGTTTTAGATATGCCTTAAGGTTCCTTTAGGACCATATTATATGTTAGGAAAACCCCCTGAGGTTATGCTACATGGTTCCTTAGTAATCCGATTCATTTGGATGTTTCCGTAAAATGCTTAAATGTTGACCATTATGCCCTTTTTATATAAAAACGAGATTTTTGAAAATGTGAGAGGATAAAAACCTTTATTACTGATTTATAAACATGTCCTCAAAATTTGACGTCAGTTCATGGTCTAAAATGGGAGTTATGCACAATATCGTAAATAAAAGCCTTTTTATTAATTAAACGGCATTTTCGACATAAATCCTATTTAATCCCAAATTTTGACACCAAACCTTTTACCCACTGATGTAATATAATACTTAGGGATTTTTGGAAATTTTTATTAAATTTTAAACTGATCATAACATAGAGTTCTTGCATAGGCTCGGTAATTGACGATAATGCCCTTTTCGCCAATAAAATGAGTTTTACACATCCTTTACATATCAAACCTTTTTCTATTGATTTTATATAATAAATAAGTTATTTTAAACTGTAAAGGCTGGTCAAAATCTCTGATTTCCTTCTTCAACCCGAATATCGTCAAATACCGACTTTTATGCGATTTAGGCGCATAGTATGGTTTAAAACCGTACTTGGCACCTAAGACATATTACCTACTGATGTTATGGGTAAATTTTTATACTTTAACAGTAAGTATAAGTTTTAAACTTAGATTTCCAAATTTGACCCTTATAGCATATGTGAAATGACCAAAATGCCCCTACGGTGCATAGTTTGGCCATAAATGATAAATATCACATATGTAAGATATCTTACTGATATAACTTGATAAAATAAATATTTTTACTGATTATTTTAGACCAGAAACTCATATTACTATTTAACCTCTTATATGAACTTTAAAATGACCAAAATACCCCTACGGGGCATAAATTGGTTTTAAATTCGTTTTGGGCATAATGGAAGGTATCCTACTGAAATCATAACATATTTTAAGCATATTAACTTGTGGAACCTGTTCATGATTCATTTGGTTACCCGTTATACATTTTTCGCGTTCGGTACGGTTTATGTAACTAGTTTACATAAATTAACCAAAACGGGTCAAACCTTATCATTTTTACTTCAAAATCCAGAATGTGTTTAGTTTACCCATATTATACAAGTCTTCATACTTGTCTGGTCTAAATCACATTCTAATCCGGTCTTCGCTTAATCTTGCGTTTGAACCGTAAACCTTTCATTAAAACTAACCGGTCTAAGTTAAGACTTAAATAAGACCCGTTAGGAATCTAATAGGTTATTAAAAACCTTCGTTCCAGATTAGGAGCCCAGTAAAAGCTACCTGTGTTTGCTGTTTGATATACAGTTGGGATTAAATTTATATTTAGCTCAGGTAAATACTTTTAACTTATTTTCCGATATTCGGGCTTGGGATACGGTATTATAATAATACCGCTTGGTCGGGTATGAAGTCGTACAATCATATTGTGATTAAAAAGTTGCATAACCCGTTTTAATCTGTTTTGTTTGATGCAATGCCTTTGGGGGGTTAATGACCATGTCCTGGATATCCTCGGCTCATTCATTAGAAATGGCCACGACTTAAGCACGGGGTGTAGGCATACACCTGACAGTTGCGTATGTAAAAAGGTACCCCACTCATAAGGTAACTTCTTGTGGGTATTATACCAAGTGGTGTGTCTATTAATCTTAACCGGCTCTTCTAACCGGGTCCTAAATGGACGACAAACATGTAAAACTGTATACAAGATTATTTTTAAATAATTGTCCCAAGTTATAAAAGATTTTTGCCTTGTGCATCTAAATCAATTTTATAAACACTTTTCAAAAGAGTCAGTTGATTGTATTTACCGGTGTAAACTGACGTATTTTTCAAAAGGTTAAGTGTAGGTACTACTCGTAATGGGCTGGCTACTCCGAGTGTCAAATAAAGAGTCTTGCAAGCTTTTGATGCTTAAATATGTTGAACAAGATTTCTTTATATTTTAGATCCGCCTGTGGATCCACTTTATAACCGTTGTGTAATATTTTATGTTACTTTCAAATTGGTTTGTAATATTATTACTTTTAGACTTCCGCTGTGCATTGAACTGTGATTATTGACCATGATGATATCAACTACGTCACGATACTCCCCACCCGGCCCACCGGTAATACGTGGAAATATCGGGGTGCGACAGGTTGGTATCAGAGCCAACATTGAGTGAATTAAACACTAGCCTTTTGTGTTTAATCTCAATGACACAGTTTGCACATTCCTTGACCTCCGAGTCTAGGCTAACGACATAGGACTAATCATAATCTGATTGTTCTCTTTTGTTTGTTTTGGCAGAAACGAAGAATGCCGCCACGATTCCGAGGAAGAGGTGGAAGAGGCAAGGCCCCGATGATAGGAAGAAATGACCACAAGGTCGGGCCATCACACCGGCGAACTCCTTCTGCAACCATGAGCTCTAGTCCCCAAGAGGATTAGAGAACGTATCTGGAGCCTACGAGACGCTCTGTCTCGCTCAGTTCCTCACCTTCATACCACGATTCCTTCGGACTCCATCAAAACAACGATTGCGACCACTCACACCACTCCTTCATCCCGCTGCAGCGGTCAAGTTCACACCGGGCTTTCCAGGACCCAACCCCGTACTTCCAGAGCCGGTTCAACCCAGCAAACCAGATTGAAGAACCAATGGGCTATAACCCATTGGGCCCGGAGGACCATTTTCCTAAAGCCCAAGACATGGATATGGAAGAGGATCCAGTTCCAGAGATGCCACCATATGGGATGCCCACGCATCCCATAGAGATTTCTGACGGGTCATCTTTTCATGGCTCGCCATACAGAGGCCCAGACAGTTTTGCCAAAAAGTGGGCCACATACCACTGGGAGTACACTCCCCCTTTCAACCCACCTCAACAGCAGCAGGATCCCTCTGAGGATTCATGTTTCCAGGCGGTTACGCCACCGCCACCACCACCGCTAGAGCAGCAACTGCCTTCGGAACCACCAAGGCGAAGAAGATCAGGTGCATAGATGTCCGTGCGAAGAGGGGATTTTCACTTCAGCACCCCTCAAGACTCTAGTGGCAGCCACTACCCGCCACTGTATAAAGACCCATAAATGGGTGGGCCTTCAAACCCAGTTTCAGAAGTCGACTCAGCTCCAGTCGCACCACCACCACCACACATGGGTTATGATAACCCAATTCCTTCATACGCCGGTGCAGCGGTGTATTTTTTAGTAGCCGGTTACCCTGGCTACAACTACTACAATGCTCCTACCGTCGACCCGTACCTCGAGGCGGCCAACTACAATGCTCTTCACCTTGAAGGACCTTTCGCAGCTTCATACCAGTCAGGGTACCAAGCATATGGGTATCAATACCCGCCACCTCCTCAACCTCCGCATCAGGACCCGCTGCAGCCGCCACAGATCCAACTACCGCAGCAGGAGGAGATCCTTAAAAGGTTGAACCGGGTGGAACGAGAGGTTCAAGAGGAGCGTAGAAGCCACCGGGGATTTCTTAAGGGTTTGGCAGACTTAATCAAGGGGAAGAAGAAGAGGGATTATTAAAATCCTTATTTATTTGTATTGTTGTTTATTTTAAATTAAGTCCCTGCGTGGACAATTTTATTTATGTATTCAGTCCCTGCGAGGACTTGTATATCTTCCTTTAGTCCCTAGGTGGACAATTTATTTATTTAAAAGTCCCATTTAGGGCAATTATGTACTCCATTTAAAATTTATTGGAATGTTTTATTTAAAATTTCAATTGTCATCATATGCATAAATATATTATATAAAATAAATCAAAATATCATTCCTTTTTGTAATTGATCTGCCTTAAATATTAAAAAGAATCTTAAAGGTATAACCTAGCCTAAATGTCATTATAGACCTGGCCATGATGGTAAAACCTATTTGAAGAGATTCAAATCCTTGTTAACATCTGAAAACATGTTAGCACTCCTGGCAAATGTGATTCGGTAAAGTCACACATGTCATCCTTATATTGGATTCTTCTAGATTCCTTATCTAGCCTAATGATTTAGAAATCATGGGTTCAAATCATCAATTAAGATGATCATATATGAGACATCCATTAGTGATGTAGTGCCTATGGGCTATAATAATTGTCAAATAAGACAAAAGACAGTTGTAGTCTACGAATCCCTGTCAATAAAAGGTAATGAACTACGTTCAAACCTTAATTCCTCGATTCTCTGAAATCATGGCTTAAAACTGTCCTTGTGACTAGGCCTTTTGTGCCACTTTAATATCTTTAATGGTTATAATAAAGGATAATTTATAATGAAAATCCTAAATAAATATGATTAACAAATTAACCAATATGGTTTATATTACCATGGTTAATAAATCATCAGAAATGATGATTCCATAATAACCTCTGAATAAAATATTGTCAATTGTTTTGTAGCAATCAAGCTACATGGCTGAATCAGAGGAGGTTAACAGTTACCCAAGAGAGAATAATGATACCACCAGGATTAATGTAGCTGGTGCAGATCTTCAAGCATTGATAGATAATGCCGTTACTGGAGCTCTTCATAGACAATTCAAGGAATCAAGTGGCACACGCTCTAAGACTCATTCTGAGGCTCATAGTAAGCCCCCTTCTAAAGTGAATGAGTCAAATAAGGACGATGCTCATCACTCGTCGAATCAGCAGAGTGTCCCGTCTAAGAAGATTGTGCTCAATCAAGATCCCCGTGTTAAGACCTGCTCTTACAAATATTTTGTCTCCTGCAAGCCCAGAGACTTCACAGGAGAGAAAGGAGCCATCGATTGTATGAATTGGCTCGATGAGATGGATACAGTAGTTGATATTAGTGGTTGTGCAGAGCAGGACATTGTGAAGTTTGTTTCACAATCCTTCAAAGCAGAAGCTTTAGCTTGGTGGAGGTCCCAAATCCAACCTACAAGAAAGATCCCGTTGTATAATCTGACTTGGGATCAGTTTGTTACTCTAATCAAGGAAAATTTCTGTCCTCAACACGAAGTTGAGAAAATTAAGACTGACTTCTTGACCTTGGTCATGAAGAACTTAGATTGTCAGACATATCTTACAAGTTTCAATACCATGTCTCGATTGGTTCCATACTTGGTCACACCGGAACCAAAGCGTATAGCTCGTTTTATTGGAGGTTTAGCTCCGGAAATCAAAGCAAGTGTGAAGGCATCTAGACCTACTACCTTTAGGTCAGTGGCTGATATGTCCCTATCTCTTACTCTCGACGCGGTCAGGCAGAGATCGCTCAAAAATTCTGAAGAAGGAAAAAGGAAGCGTGAGGATGAGAACTCACGCCATTCTGATAAGAAGCATAAGGGGAGCTCTGATCACAAAAAGAGTTTCGGGTTTAAAAAGGATAGCCAGCAGACGGGTGAGAAACCCAAATATAAAACCTGCCATAAGAATCACTTTGGGAAATGCAGGTTGGAGTCAAAATCGCAGTCACAATCAAAGACTTTTGGATGTGGGATCTGCAAGTCCAAAGAACACAAGACTTTGGATTGCAAGAAGTTGAAAGATGCGACTTGTTACAACTGTAACGAGAAGGGGCATATCAAGACTAACTGCCCAAAATATGCGAAAAAGCCTGAGGAGGCTAAAAAGACCAATGCTCGGGTCTTTCAGATGAATGCTCAGGACGCCATTCAGAATGATAACGTGATAACAGGTACCTTTCTTATCAATGATGTTTATGCTAGAGTATTGTTTGATTCGGGTGAAGACAAGTCTTTTGTGGATAATAAATTTTGTAAGTTATTAAATCTGCCTGTTAAGACTCTAAGCTTAAAGTATGAAGTAGAATTGGCTGACGGTACTATAAAGACTGCCTCGACTGTATTAGATGGATGTTTTATATCCATTAGGAATCACTCTTTTCCGCTTTCGTTACTTCCATTTAAAACTAGTAGGATTCGACATAGTGATAGGCATGGATTGGTTATCTCATAACCAAGCCCAAATTGTGTGTGATAAGAAGCAAGTAGTTATCAAGACTCCTTATGGTGAGCCGCTTACGATTCAAGGAGATACTCAGTATAGATTACCTAAGCAAGTGTCTATGCTTAAGGCATCGAGGTGTATGAAGAAAGGTTCTGTCATTTATATGGCACAAGTAACCATTGATGAACCAAAGCCCAAGATTGAAGATATCCCCGTAATTTCGGTATATCCAGAAGTATTCCCTGATGAACTACCTGGTTTACCCCCAGATAGGCAAGTGGAGTTCAGAATCGATATCATTCTTGGAGCTGCACTAATTGCAAGAGCACATTATTGGTTGGCATCGACTGAAATGAAAGAGTTAAGGACTCAGTTGGATGATTTGTTGGCAAAGGGTTTTATTCGACCTAGCTCGTCCCCTTGGGGAGCACCGATTCTGTTTGTGAAGAAGAAAGATGGCTCGATGCGTCTGTGCATCGATTCATGAATTAAACAAGGTTACAATCAAGAACAGATATCCGTTACCCAGGATCGATGATCTATTCGATCAGCTTCAAGGACCAAGTTACTTTTCAAAGATTGATCTGAGGTCAGGATATCACCAGTTGAAGGTCAGAGATGAAGATGTACATAAGACTGCATTCAGAACTCGTTATGGACACTATGAGTTCTTAGTGATGCCTTTTGGGCTCACTAATGCACCTGCAGCGTTCATGGATCTCATGAATCGCGTTTGCAAGCCATACTTGGACAAGTTTGTCATTGTCTTCATTGATGACATTCTTATTTACTCGAAGAATCAAGTCGATCATGAAAGACATCTTCGGTGTATCCTTAAACTTCTGCAGCAAGAAAAACTCTACGCCAAGTTTTCTAAATGCGAGTTTTGGCTTCGAGAAGTCCAATTTCTTGGACATGTGGTAAGTGAGCATGGAATACAGGTAGATCCCGCTAAGGTTGAAGCGGTTATGAATTGGCAAGAGCCAAAGACTCCTACAGAGATACGCAGCTTCTTGGGTCTAGCAGGTTACTATAGACGCTTCATTGAAAATTTCTCAAGGATTGTTGCACCTCTGACATCACTGACCCGCAAGAATGTCAAGTTTGACTGGGGTCCCAAGCAGCAAGAATCCTTTGATATTCTTAAGCAGAAATTAAGCAATGCACCTGTGTTGACATTGCCAGAAGGAATTGAAAAATTTGTGGTTTATTGCGACGCATCGCACACAGGTATGGGATGTGTGCTTATGCAGAAGGGCAAAGTTATTGCATATGCTTCCCGACAATTAAAGGTGCACGAGTAGAATTACACCACCCACGATTTGGAGTTGGGTGCCGTTGTATTTGCACTGAAGCTTTGGAGGCACTATCTATATGGAACCAAGTGTGTGATCTACTCTGATCATAAGAGCCTTCAACATCTGTTTAACCAAAAAGACCTTAATATGAGGCAGCATTGCTGGATGGAAACATTGAATGATTATGATTGTGAAATCTGATATCATCCAGGCAAAGCGAATGTAGTCGCTGATGCTTTGAGCAGGAAGGAAATGGTTAAGCCCATTAGAATCAATGCCAAGAGCATTGAATTGAAGAACAGCTTGAACGAAAGGTTGTTAGCCACTTAAAAGGAAGCTGTATTAGAAGCTAACTGTCCGAATGAGAAGTTAGGCGTCACTGTCGATCAATTATCGTATGGCAAGGATGGAATCCAAAGATTGGATGGACGAATATGGGTTCCAATTTATGGAGGACTTTGAGATGTGATTCTTCAAGAAGCTCATAGCTCCAAATATTCAGTTCATCCTGGCAGTGATAAGATGTACCAGGATTTAAAGGCAAATTATTGATGGATAGGTTTGAAGAAATCTATAGCCACTTGTGTGGCTAAATGTTTGACGTGCGCGCAAGTGAAGGCAAAACACCAAAAGCCGTCAGGTTTGCTACAACAGCCTGAACGTCCCACATGGAAATAGGAAATGGTAACCATGGATTTTATCACTAAGTTACCAAAGACGAAACATGGGAATGATACTATTTGGGTTATAGTCGATAGATTGACCAAGTCAGCTCACTTCCTGCCGATTAAAGAAACACACAGCTCAGATAAGCTAGCTCAGCTGTACGTGGATAAGATAGTATCTCTCCACGGAGTGCCAGTATCTATTATCTTCGATAGAGATACAAGATACACGTCTCACTTTTGGAAAAGCTTTCAGCAATCCTTAGGCACTCGATTAAATTTCAGCACTGCATTTTCAGCACTGCATATCATCCTCAAACAGATGGGCAAAGCGAGCGTACGATTCAAACGCTTGAGGATATGCTACGAGCTTGTGTTATAGATTTAAGAGGAAGTTGGGATGATCATCTTCCTCTGATTGAATTTTCGTACAACAATAGCTATCATTCGAGTATTCAAGCAGCACCTTTTGAAGCTTTGTACGGAAGAAAGTGTAGGACGCCACTTTATTGGGCAAAAGTTGGAGATGTCCAACTGACAGGACCTGATATAGTCCTAGAGACGACGGATAAGATTGTTCAGATCCGTGATTATCTCAAAGTTGCCAGGGATAGGCAGAAAAGCTACGCGGATAAAAGGCGTAAACCTCTGAAATTCGAGGTAGGTGATAAAGTGTTACTTAAGGTATCACCCTGGAAGGGGGTGATGCGTTTTGGTAAAAAGGGCAAGTTAAGCCCAAGATATATTGGACCATTCGAAATCATTAAAAGTGTTGGAAATGTGGCCTACAAGTTAAATCTTCCAGAAGAGCTTAATGGGATACATAATGTTTTCCACATCTGCAACTTAAAGAAATGCATAGCCGATGAGTCGCTAGCAATGTCACATAAGGATGTGTAGATAGACGAGAGCTTGAAGTTTGTTGAAAAACCTTTGTCGATCGAGGATCGACAGGTTAAAAAGCTTCGAAGGAAGCATGTGCCGATTGTAAAGGTAAAATGGGATGCTCGTAGAGGTCCAGAATATACGTGGGAGGTTGAATCCACAATGAAGCAGAAGTACCCTCATTTATTTCTGTAAATCTCGAGGTCGAGATTTATTTTAAAGGGGTGAGGATGTAACACCTCGAAAAATCACGACCAATATAATAAAGACACGTGTCATGGACTTTAAACGTGTAATGGATTGACTTGGACGGACTAAAATTGTCAAACAATGTAAATATGTTAATAAAAGGATCCAAAGTGTCAACATGCCATTCTTGTGCCTCTGATTGACCCCACACGACGTTCGTATTCTTTAATGAATAATTTGTCGAACATAGAAAGTTGTTTGTGCTTAAAATAAGGATCTTCCGAAACATAGGGGTTAAAAGTGTCAACATGTTAAAAGTTACCTCTGAGTGACCTTTTAACGATCCCAAAAACATTGTAATAATTAAATATTTCACTCTCAAGAATATTGGATATTAATTTTGTGGAGTTTCGGTGAAAACAAGACTTTTCGGGTGATCGTACAACTAACCCGGAGCTTAACAGAGTTAGTTCATGACCCAAGGCCCTTAAAAGTTAACTATGCGGGTCATAAGTGCAATAAACGAAAGTTATTTTAATTAAAAATGGACCAGGGACCAAAACTGCAAAGTTTGAAAGATGTTTTCCGGTTTAAGAGATCCTCGCGGGCCGCGTAGAAGTGTCAGATGCAAAAAGAAAAGGACATCTGCAAGTTCAGCCTGTTCCACCGCCTTTGCAAGCCTGAATTCGATACCAGGGCCTGAGCCAACAGTTTTTCATGCACTAGGGACACCTGGTAACATCTGGGATCAATATAGGGACATGTGGTTTGATCTTGATGCATCAAAGTTCCTATATAAGCACTTGTTCCTCACTTATTCATGGCACACTTTGAAAAATCACTTCACAACTCATTCTCTGGAGTCCCTTGGAGCTCTAGGAAGCTTTCTTCTGTTATATTTTCGTGCTAAGTACTCTTGTAAGTAATCTTAGCCTCCTAAGCTCAAGTTTTATTAGTTTAATGACCAAAAGTCAAAGTCAAAGCCATCGTAATTAAGCTTTGACTTAGTGATTAATCACTAATGGTCCAGCCATTATTCGAATTGAAAGTGGCTAAGAGTTGGTAATTATGTAGGTAATAAACCCTTAAAAGGGCACCTACTGATTATCACTCTAACTTAGTCAATTGTCGGGTCAAACTTAGTAATAAAAAGTCAACAGAAGCTATTTTTACAAATAAATTCATAACTGATAATGCAGAGGTTGTGGAACATGTTTTAACATTAAAATAACTTGGTAAATAATATAAGAACATGTTTAGGCATGTTAAACACGACAATTCTGAGTTTAGGCTCGGTTCGCAACCGAAAGTCGCAAAAGTAGACTTTTGCTTTGACTTTCAGTTCTGACCCGATTTAGCTTGTTTTAGATATGCCTTAAGGTTCCTTTAGGACCATATTATATGTTAGTAAAACCCTCTGAGCTTATGCTACATGGTTCCTTAGTAATCCGATTCATTTGGATGTTTCCGTAAAATGCTTAAATGTTGACCATTATGCCCTTTTTATATAAAAACGAGATTTTTGAAAATGTGAGAGGACAAAATCTTTATTACTGATTTATAAACATGTTCTCAAAATTTGACATCAGTTCATGGTCTAAAATGGGAGTTATGCACAATATCGTAAATAAAAGCCTTTTTATTAATTAAACGGCATTTTCGACATAAATCCTATTTAAACCCAAATTTTGACACCAAACCTTTTACCCACTGATGTAATATAATATTTATGGATTTTGGAAATTTTTATTAAATTTTAAACTGATCACAACATAGAGTTCTTGCATAGGCTCGGTAATTGACGATAATGCCCTTTTCGCCAATAAAATGAGTTTTACACATCCTTTACATATCAAACATTTTTCTATTTATTTTATATAATAAATAAGTTATTTTAAACTGTAAAGGCCGGTCAAAATTTCAGATTTCCTTATTCAACCCGAATAACGTCAAATACCGACTTTTATGCGATTTAGGCGCATAGTATGGTTTAAAACCGTACTTGGCACCTAAGACATATTACCTACTGATGTTATGAGTAAATTTTTATACTTTAACAGTAAGTATAAGTTTTAAACTCAGATTTCCAAATTTGACCCTTATAGCAGATGTGAAATGACCAAAATGCCCCTACGGTGCATAGTTTGGCCATAAATGATAAATATCACATATGTAAGATATCTTACTGATATAACTTGATAAAATAAATATTTTTACTGATTATTTTAGACAAGAAACTCAGATTACTATTTAACCTCTTATGTGAACTTTAAAATGACCAAAATACCCCTACGGGGCATAAATTGGTTTTAAATTCGTTTTGGGCATAATGGAAGGTATCCTACGGAAATCATAACATATTTTATGCATATTAACTTGTGGAACCTGTTCATGATTCATTTGGTTACCCGTTATGCATTTTTCGCGTTCGGTACAGTTTATGTAACTAGTTTACATAAATTAACCAAAACGGGTCAAACCTTATCATTTTTACTTCAAAATCCAGAATGTGTTTAGTTTACCCATATTATACAACTCTTCATACTTGTCGGGTCTAAATCACATTCTAATCCGGTCTTCGCTTAATCTTGCGTTTTGAACCGTAAACCTTTCATTAAAACTAACTGGTCTAAGTTAAGACTTAAATAAGACCCGTTAGGAATCTAATAGGTTATTAAAAACCTTCGTTCCAGATTAGGAGCCCAGTAAAAGCTACCTGTGTTTGCTGTTTGATATACAGTTGGGATTAAATTTATATTTAGCTCAGGTAAATACTTTTAACTTATTTTCCGA
Source organism: Helianthus tuberosus (assembly GCA_030545235.1). NCBI lineage: Eukaryota > Viridiplantae > Streptophyta > Magnoliopsida > Asterales > Asteraceae > Helianthus > Helianthus tuberosus. The sequence continues at coordinate 147,351,740 of CM060374.1, forward strand.
TATTCGGGCTTGGGATACGGTATTATAATAATACCGCTTGGTCGGGTATGAAGTCGTACAATCATATTGTGATTAAAAAGATGCATAACCCGTTTTAATCTGTTTTGTTTGATGCAATGCCTTTGGGGGGTTAATGACCATGTCCTGGATATCCTCGGCTCATTCATTAGAAATGGCCACGACTTAAGCACGGGGTGTAGGCATACACCTGACAGTTGCGTATGTAAAAAGGTACCCCACTCGTAAGGTAACTTCTTGTGGGTATTATACCAAGTGGTGTGTCTATTAATCTTAACAGGCTCTTCTAACCGGGTCCTAAATGGACGACAAACATGTAAAACTGTATACAAGATTATTTTTAAATAATTGTTCCAAGTTATAAAAGATTTTTGCCTTGTGCATCTAAATCAATTTTATAAACACTTTTCAAAAGAGTCAGTTGATTGTATTTACCAGTGTAAACTGACGTATTTTTCAATAGGTTAAGTGCAGGTATTACTCGTAATGGGCTGGCTACTCCGAGTGTCAAATAAAGAGTCTTGCAAGCTTTTGATGCTTAAATCTGTTGAACAACATTTCTTTATATTTTAGATCCGCCCGTGGATCCACTTTACAACCGTTGTGTAATATTTTATATTACTTTCAAATCGGTTTGTAATATTATTACTTTTTGACTTCCGCTGTGCATTGAACTTTGATTATTGACCATGATGATATCAACTACGTCACGATACTCCCCACCGGGCCCACCGGTAATACGTGGAAATATCGGGGTGTGACAGTTTAATGTTTTGAAGGAACAGTTGGTGAAAGCTCCTATCTTGCAACCACCGGATTGGTCGAAGCCGTTTGAAATTATGTGTGATGCTAGCGACACGACCACTGGAGCGGTTTTGGGTCAAAGAGTTAATAAGAAGCCGGTGGTGATTTATTAGGCAAGTAAAACTTTGTCCGAGGCGCAACTGAATTACACCACAACCGAAAAAGAATTATTAGCGGTGGTGTATGCCTTGGACAAGTTTAGATCTTACATTTGGGGGAGCAAGGTGATCATGTATTCGGATCATAGCGCGGTCCGATATTTGATGGAAAAGAAGGATACAAAGCCCCGATTGATTCGTTGGGTGCTTTTGTTACAAGAGTTTGATTTAGAAATTCGGAACAAGAAGGGTTGTGAAAATGTTGTGGCGGATCACTTGTCCCGAATCCCATTAAAAGGATCTCTTCTCTCTCTTCGTCTCCCATGAATCATATATAGTTTTTATTTTTATTTTTATTTTTAGGCAAGTTATTACCTTTCTAGTTTTTGTTTTTATTTTTATTTTTTAGAACCACAAGACACCCTCTACTTTCACTATCAAATTGTATTTTTTTTTTTACTGAAGATTGAACTCTCACAAAATGAAACGACAAACCATATCCAACACATTGGTCGGAAGGAAGGTTCATAGAAAGGCCACTTGTAGCTAACGCGTCCCGCACTTCAAGCTATTGAATTTGTGGGTCTAACCATAAAGCAATAAAAGTAGAGTGACAGTGTTGTCCTACATAACAAGATGGAAATTTCACAAAAGTCTAGTCAACTTATTGAAAGGCCACTTTAATAATTCTGTTTGTCGTATCATCTAAGAGATAAAAAAATTGTAAATAACTAAATATACAGACAATGAGTTGAGATCAAGAATAATGTATAAATAAAATATGAACTTACGAAACATAAAATTAATTCTTTATAAACTGCAAACATATTTTCCTAGGCCATCAAACGCTTATGATAGGATGATACTCAACGGTTTGTTTTTCTTTTTGAGTCCACTATTACCTAACGCAAATCGTATCATAAACATTAAACAAAATAGGCTCAAACTTAATGTGCATCTAAAAATAATTCATTACTATGTTACCCGACTAAAACCTAGCTCGTTCGTCTCTGTATGAACTTGTGGTTTGTTCTAACCCATCAGCACAATTTTACGCACCTTTCGTTCCTCTCTCTATGAACTTATGGCTTGTTCTAACCCATCAGCACAATTTTACGCACCCTTGGGTGCCTCTATTATCCATTCTTTGGAATTTCTTGAGAATTTTCGACATGATAAACTTTTTTCTCAAAAACACTACTTTATCAGAATCAGAGGTGTATTTGAGAATTCACGTACCCTGTTCGAGTTTGAAAAAATGTGCCATTCCGTAATGTTTTATTACTTTTTTAAATCAAATTTGTATTGGGCTTATAAACCTAATGCCAAGTGAGCTAAATTATAAACCATAAAAATTGATTTTTAAATGGGCCTATATTAGAATTGATATGTGTTTGTTTACTATTTAAAAAAAAATAACATATATATATATCGAATTTTTTTTTTAATTGCATGCCCCTGGAAATCACGGGCCGTATGCGAAGGTCCTCCCCACACACCATCATATCCGTCACTCATCAGAATACTTCTCATAGAAAAGCCATATGGTCTTAACACGCCTTACACTCCAACCTACCGAATTTGTGGGTCTAACCATTAAAGCGAGTGTCACTTTTGCCCTACATAATATGTAGGAAATTTCACGTGAGTCTAGTCACTTATTAAAGTTCCTATTTTAATAATTTTGTTTGTAGAAATATCCATGAGATAATGATTTCTAGAGTAAAACACAATGATTAAGTTCAAGCATATGCATTTTTCATTCACTTTTCTAATACAAGAAAAATGTAATAATATACAAATAAAACATAAACTTATGAAATATGAAATTAATTCTTTGTATGTTAACATATTTTCCTACGCCATCAGACGCTTACGATATGTTGATGGTCCCGAAATTACTCAAAGAACAATGGTTTGTTTTCTTTTCCGAGTCCATTTATTACTTATCACATAGCGTATATATACACATCGAATAAAATAGAGTATTATTCTATTTGCATCGACAAAAAAAGAACATATATAAAGCGTTGTGCATTCTTCTCCATATGAACTCATTTTTCATTCTAAACCCAACTGCACAATTTTATGCACCTTTGGATGGCTCTATTATCCCTTCTTGGGATTCCTTGGGAATATCTGACCTCATAAACTCCCTCTCAATTAATCCATTCCTTGAATATTTTTTGGATATGTCAATAGTTATCAATGTTATCATCCTAACAAACTTTATACATAGACCTCCTAATATGTCATGTTTTATGACACTATATTTTATCTTCCACCACTAGTATTGTTTTGAGTCTATCTTATCCTTTACTTGCAACTACCATGCACGTTAGCCAAGCTAAACATGTTATCCTCATCTGTTTCCTTACTATGGAAGGCTCTTTATGGCATTATGCAAGCCCTATAGCATTGTTTTCAAAGATTTACTTGTTTATATTGGGTAAGATTAAATAAAAAGTTTATTTTAGGATGAGAACGAATCTTAACTATTCATTTTTCAAATCAATGGTTAAGATGAAAGTGTAGGAGAAAGGGGGAGTGCAAGGGTATCTTGGGAAAATCCTATTTATAGATTTTCTCTCTCCACATGCAAGGCACATGCACATTAAACCCTCATTTTTTAAACTTGCCTAACTTTTTTATACGACATTATTTTTTCATAAAAATTTCACTGTAAAATCAAGCGTCTTTCTATCTTTAATTTGAGTACCATATTGCTACATAAAATATGAAAACTAAAAAACCCACTAAAACGTGTTGTATTTCTACCCACTAAAACGTGTTGTATTTGTAGGCAAAAGATCAAATACAAATAATCTTAACATACTAAACATACAAATTGAAGGAAAACTCAAAAAGACAAGGTGGCATTTTTGTAAGGGGAAATGGACTGTATCACCCTCAACTATGCAAAATTGGCCAATACCACGCTCAACTTTCAAGTTGGCTCCCACCACCCTCTACTCGACACTTGGGTTGCTGTATCACCCCGTCGTTAACCAGACACTAACTAGGTTAGTTTTTTTTGCTGACGTGGCTAATTTATGTGATGTGGCAAGGTGAGGTGGCTTTTTATCTGATGTGGCAAGGTGACGTGGCATTTTTTAATTATAATTAATATAAATATATATATATATATATATATATATATATATATATATAACACAACACATACATATCTGAAAGACCATAGCTTGCATTTTCGATCAGTTCAAGAACAACTTTTGAAACAAACTTTGATCAACAACAAAAACCAGAATCAAACTTTATTAATTATTATATCCAAGTAGATCAGTTCAAGAACAACCTGCCACCTCAACCAACCACCGCCCCACCATCAGCTCCACCAACCACTACCACATCTCAGCCGTACACCACCGCCACCCTCACAACTCACACCTGAAATCCGACTTCAACCACCATCACATCCCCGTCGCACAAACCCTATCACGACGAAGCTTCAGTTTCCGATTCGTTTGAAGGAGCTTAACCCCCAGATCTGATCTTGTTAGCGACCCCAACCAAACTCGTAGATCTAACAAATATGAACCTTAGAATGACAACAACAACAATCTCACCGGAGCTACTCATCGGAGTCCGCTGGTCAGCCATCTAAACCGCCGGAGCTACTCATCGGAGTCTGCTCCGGAGCGCAAGGTCGGCATCGGACAACCACTCTCACTCCTCGTCGCCGGTACTCCTTGTGTCGCTGTTGACGTCAGCCTACATCAACACCAGATCTGAGGTGGTTGGTTACATGGGTGATGAGAATTTGGGAAAAGAGAATTGAAGGTATCGTAGAGATTGGGATCTGAGGTTGAAGATGTTTGGTGATGGTGTATCGCAGAGGAAGAAGATGATATCACCTGGAAGATGATGATTAGCTCATATTTGAAGGCCATTGAAGGCGTTTAACAGTCGGAGCTTCAGTTTCTAATCTTATTTGTGAGAGAGAAGATGGGGAACTTTATAATCTTATTTGAGAGAGAGAAGATGTGCAGATGAAGAACCAAAGAAGATGATGAAGGTTTTTTGATTTTGTATAATAGTAAAGGTTATTTGATTTGGGGATGATTTATACATTCAGTACATATATAGATATATTTTAAAAAAATAATTTTTTTTTTCCATTAGCATGCCATGTCATAAAAAACTAGCCACGTCACATAAATTAGCCACGTTAGCAAAAAAAACTAACCTAGTTAGTGTCTGGTTAACGACGGGGTGATACAGCAACCCAAGTGTCGAGTAGAGGGTGGTGGGAGCCAACTTGAAAGTTGAGCGTGGTATTGGCCAATTTTGCATAGTTGAGGGTGATACAGTCCATTTCCCCTTTTTGTAATTACCACCAACTATCAAAGTTACTATACAAATGTGAACTCAACCAAAAATACCTAAAAAACACAATTTTTTTTAACATTTTTTATTAAAAATCGCTACATTTTGTTAGCAAAAATTTTTTTTTTTTTGCTGCTACTAAAAGTAGCGATTTATTAATAAAGAATGTTAAAAAAATAATTTGTGTGTTTTTTTTTTATGTTTTTAGATTTTTTGAGGGTTTAGTTTTTAGCATTTTAGGTTTTTGGGGGGTGGGGGGTTTAGGTTTTTTTTGGGGGGGGGGGGGGGTTAGGTTTTTGAGGTGGGGGTTTAGGTTTTTTTTTGCGGGGGGGGGGGGGGGGGGGGGGTTAGGTTTTTTAGGTATATTTGTAGAGTAACTTTGATAGTTATTGATAATTACAAAAATGTCACCTTGTCTTTTTGAGTTTTCCTTCAATTTGTATGTTTAGTATGTTAAGATTATTTGTACAAGAACTTTACCCTGTATTTCTATGTTGTGTAACATTTTTTTTGTGTTGGATTTTTGTACTATATTTTTGTGCTAATTTTTTTGTGCTGAATTTTTTTGTCTTAATTTTTTTTTTCAATTTTTTGTGCTGGATTTTTTTGTACTACATTTTTTTGCTGAATTTTTTCATGCTATATTTTTTTGTACTATATTTTTTTGTGTTATATTTTTTTGTACTGCTTTTTTTATGCTATATTTTTTTGTACTAGATTTTTTGTGCTACATTTTTTGGTACTAGAATTTTTTTGTTGTATTTTTAAAAAACAAAAGGGGTGGCACATGTCATTTTCACTCGTATTTATAAGGACCAAAATGTCTTTCATTCCTACTTATTAAGAGTGCCACATGTCATCATTATAATCCTTCTCAGGCTACTTAGGCAAAATCCACTTTTTAGTGGATCCTTCCCCTATTTATATATTTACAAGTTATATGTACACCTACTTTTTTGTATATGTTGATGATATCACTGTTAAATGGAGCTCTTCAAGGCTTTGTGATAGAGGTGTTTCAACTACATTCTTAATTTTGCTATTAAAGATTTGGAAAATTGGTTTTTTAATAAACCAACCTTTATCCCATTGGTAAATAATAATCTTACCTACGTAATTGGTATACAATAATCCTACCTATCAACATGTTGGTACTCAATGAACTTCCGTTAATTTTTTTTAACTGAAGTTAGTTTTTAAGTTTTATTTATTATACAAACAGTCCCTGTAGTTGTAATTTACTAGTTTTAAATTTTAAAACTAGTAAATTACAGTCCCTTGAGGTTTTTTTTGTTTTATAAAATAGTTAAAACTAGTAAATTACAACTACAGGGACTGTTTTTGTAATAAATAAAACTTAAAAATTAACTACAGTTAAAAAAATTAACGGAAGTTCATTGAGTACCAAAATATTGATAGGTAGGATTATTGTAAACCAATTACGTAGGTAAGATTATTATTTACCAACGTGACAAAGGTTGGTTTATTAAAAACCAATTTTCCTAAAGATTTCGACAAATTGAACTCGTTTCTTGGGATTCAGGCTACTTTCTCTCATAAGAATCTAAACTCATCTCAATGGCGATATCTGAAATTCGCAGCTAAAAAAAAAGGTAAACTTGAGTTTTAAAGGAAACTATACCTAGAAAGTATGAAGACAATTTCATGAGTACTATTTCAACACTCATAATTAATTGTCTGGTACCATTGATACTCACTATAAGGCTATGAGGTGTGGGGGCTCTATGGGGCTTCATCCCCGCCATGTCACCATTCATCATCACACCCTTCAAGTGAAGAGGGGGGCGCCATTGATGGGGCTCCATCATGGTAGCACCCGGTAGCGCCCATATGCACATATTTCGGTGGGGCCCACTAGTTTTAAACCAAATGTTTTTTTTTTAATTTTGTTTAATAGGGGCTCCATCCACACCCTCCATTTTAAAGGGGGGCTCCATGACTGACGTGGATCCTATATAGACTTGATAAAGCCCTATGTGGCTCCATCCACACCTCATAGCCTAAGTGGTCCACATGTATTTTCTGCAAAGTTTCTTTGAAAATTCTGAAAATAGTGAAATTGAAGTCCCCACTTGTCATATCTCACTAGGACTTGTTCAGTAAAAACGAAGTCCCCACTTGTGATATTTAACTAGGACTTGTTCAGCAAAAACATTTCTTCTAAAAGATTATATAGTTTGAGTAAACTGCCAAAATGGTATCTAACACTTTTGCCACTTTAATCCAAAACTCAAAGCTTTTGAATTTGGGTCCCTATGGTTTCAATTTTGTTGCCATTTTCATCCAAAAACAATTTCTGATCAAAATTTTAAGTTAACATCCAGTTTTTTTGTCTTTTTCCTCCATTGTAACGAATGGGCAAAATTGTCAGATTTTTTTTAATTTGCTATAATAAAACGTTAAAAGACCATTTTTCCTTTCATTAAAAGGGAGGAAAAAAACAAAAAAGCTGGATATTGACTGAAAAATCTGACTAGATTTTGATTTTGGATGAAAATAGCAACAAAATTGAAACCACAGAGACCCAGATATAAAATGTTTAAGTTTTGGATTAAAGTGGAAAAAATGAGCAAACCTCAGAGACCATTTTGACAGTTTACTCAAGATTATATTTAATCACCAAAAATGATCAAATAAAACAAATGTAATCACCGTTGAGATGGTGACACGAAATATTACCAACATCTACACCAATAACATAATTTAATATTATCAATCATGAGGGTACGTGCTAAGTTTAAACCTGTTTACTTATGATTTATGAATTGGTTAATTTGGTTGTATTTTAACTTAAGCCGGTCAAATGGTCATTCAAAAAATTTCACTGAATTGTTTAATTTTATTGGGATAGTTATATCGCTCTTACAACAATGCTATTTTTGTACCTATAACTAATGACTTATTTACTCCATCATCGGTCATAACATTATGTTCACAAAATGTAGGTTCCCGTTTATTGAGTTTTTAAGTCCAAGAATGATGAAATTTTCTAGTGATATTTGCTAAAATAGGTTTCAAAATCGTTGTATGATATCCCGGCTTCGGATGTAAGTCTCGTTTCTAAATAGGGTACAAACCCCCCAACTAACTACTCGTAAAAAAATGAAAAAAAGTGCTTTTATCAACTGTCAGACACATAAAAAAGACCACCCTTTGATACGTACCAAATTTTTTGCAAGCTTGTGCGTGCTAATATGTACTTAGCTTGTCTATTTTAGGATTAATTTATATCTTTGGTTAAAATGATCGACAAGCTTGTCTATGTTAAAGCATATCTCGAGTGATTTTCAAGTTTAAACTGTTTGTGACACGTTTAACTATATATTACGATTTGACGAGGATAAAAGTTTTATCCTCGTCAAATCGTAATATTTGTCAAATGGTATAAAATATGACTATATGAAGTTTGTATTTTGTATTATCAACATTGTTAATATTACTACAAATGTCCATGTAAAATATTTTCTTGACAAATGAAAGTCAAAATTTTTGGTTTACATAACCCGTTTAATTTTATAGCCCTAAAATGAGGAGATTGCATGTTTAGTTTTTTTTTATTTGGATGTATAACCATATGCTTTTATAAGTTGATGTATTGGTGTATGACCGCATGTACGACTTGTCAAAGTTTATGGGCCTCGAGCTTAATACTTTATAGGTCTCATGCTTTATGGTCCTCGCGCATTAGGCTATAGGTCGTAAGAAATAGCAAACATTAAGAAATAGGGCAGAAATCACAAAGTATTTGAGAAGGAACAACTAGGGTAGAATAGTCCCATTCATAAGTAAAAGATTCAATTGCAACTTGTGGTATCTTATAAGACTATGCGTTGTGGGTTAACTGATCCACTTTTTAAGTATTAGTTGTGGTTTAGCTAAGAGTTAAATAAAAGAAAAGAAAACAAATTTATTGGTTGATTGGGGGTGGATCCCACACCCTTACCCTCTCACACTCGTTAAGGGAGTGGCACTCCCCGCTTTGGTGCCCTCCTTTCACGCTTGCATTTCGGTGTTTAACGCCTAAAGTTGCTTAGGTGGCTTTGGCACCTGAGGATTTAATGCCCACAACGTGGAGTCTAAGTACCTCGACACAAGTGGTATAGATCCCACCAGCAAATTTCTCCATCTCACTCCTTTTCCCAGGACAACTAAGAATACAGAATTCTATACAACTCAAGGATTTCAAAAACCAAAAATACTATCATTAGTCACCAGTAAGATGGATCGCCTTATTAAAAATTAATTTCCTTTTTTATATTGTGAAAATGATAGCGTGTAATAAACCTTAAGTGTTAATTTTTGAAAATATCTTATAGGAGAATATGTAAGATAAACTTTTTGTTAATTGTTTGATGTAAATGTTAGAAGCTAGTTGATTAATTAATGTGAGATGTGTAACTATACTTAATATTGTATGTGATTAATAAAATAAATAAGGGGTTTTCTAATGGCACACCCCATGTATATCTACACATTTTTGAATTCAATACGCATCGTCTAGGCCTATACGATGCGTATTGAAATAAAGTAAAAGACATGGCAGACTGACAGGTGCAGGTTATGTCTGGCGGCGGGCTTTATACGCATCGTATAAGCCTATACGATGCGTATCAGCCCTTTTGAATTTATTTTTTGTTGTGTTGTGTCGAATGTGAGCCCGAGAAACAAAAGGGATTTCGAGCAGTTGGTCGATGATAGGATAGATAAAGATCTTGACACGATTATTTCCATTTTCAAGTATTATTAAAACCATTCAAGCCCACCAGGCTACAATGTGGTTCCCAATTTGCGGAACATAATCCCAGATTGTCTAAAGAAGCGCTTTTATCATGTGTCATGTGATAAACAAATACCAAGGGTGTATATACAGATCTCTATTCGTTCATCTTTCCAAGCTTTTTCACACGAATATGTGGTTCCCAATTTGCGGAACATAATCCCTGATTGTCTAAAGAAACGCTTTTATCATGTGTCATATTAGATGTGTTATGGTGAGATTTTTCAAGTTTGCACAGTGGGAGAAAAGACCAGCACCTCTGTCAGTATTTTCCTTTAAATTCGCATAAACATATATTTGTTTCATAACCTCCTCCTATAAATCAACCACAACTCACCTGATATGTCTTCTATGATGATTCGAAACATTCGCGATAAAAGCGCTTTCTTTAGACCATCTGGGATTGTGTTCCGTTTCTTCAAGATTTGCATCTGATGTCCAAGTTTGATCACATTTGACTTCATCTGCGGCAGTCCAACGACTATCTTGGTTCAATAATCCGACAATAGGGCCCACAGATCTTATGCCCACCCGAGACCGACCTCTGGATCACAATGATAAAAGCACTTTCTTTAGACAATCTGGGATTATGTTCTGTTTCTTCAAGATTTACATTTGATGTCCAAGTTTGATCACATTTGACTTCATCTGCGGCAGTCCAATGACTATCTTGGTTCAATAATCCGATAATAGGGCCCACGGATCTTATGCCCACCCGAGACCGACCTCTGGATCACACATGATAAAAGCGCTTCTTTAGACAATCTGGGATTATGCAACTGTTTTTTACTACGGAAACGGTGGCTATGGGAAATACAAACCTGACATGAACCACAATGGACTCAGACTCATACTACCCTTGTCGTTCCGTATTTTCTCCTTTTCTAATTCTCGAAGAATCTCGTAACGTATGACACATGATAAAAGCGCTTCTCTAGACAATCTGGGATTATGTTCCATTTTATTACAATCGTGAGTTGGTCAAACCTTTCTAAAAGTAGAAAAAAATTAGAAGAAAGTGCTCCTCTTTGTTACTAAGCATGTCATCTGAAAAATTAACAGGACATTGTTAAAAGGGAGAATCTATTGGAACACCTGATTCAGAGAAACTTCTTCAAGCTAACTGCCGATATCTCATCCTTCTGTTGTTCAGTACTTCCGAGATGATTCAAGTGAGTCCTATGAAGCAAGTGTCTGTCTACAAATTCCAACAAATTGTGGGTTAATAGATTCTGAAACTGTTATTTCAGTTATTTCTGTTGATTCAGTACTTCAAGGCATGCCTGTCTATTCGTAACGTTTGATTCAAGTGAGTCCTATGAAGCAAGTGTCTGTCTATTCAATTGAGAGGAATCATTGCATTACATCCCCGTTGAAAACAAGTGGTTGTAACGATGGAACCCTTGATTTGAAAAACATTTTTGAGAAATTTATAGTTCAATACGCATCGTATAAGCCTATACGATGCGTATTGAGCGATGAATTTACTGAAATACCCCTGCTTTTCTAATAAATTACCCCTGCTTTTCTGATAAATTCAGGGGTATTTTTGAGAAAATTCAAAGTTTAATACGAATCGTATAGGCCTATACAATTCGTATTAAGCTGATATACGATAAAACATAGGACTATAGGATCGTATATGGCATTATTTCAAATTTAGTTTTATCATATTTCCCTCGGTTCGATGCGTATACATCTCGTTTTTTGCCAAACTTTCGCATATTTTGTCGTTTTATGACGTATACCTTCAACTTAAGTCGTTTCGGTGCCGTTCGGTTGCGTGCGAATATCGTATTCCATGATTACGTACAGTTTTGTTTGAAATCCACTTAGACTCCATAGTGCCGTGTTATATGTATACGTGTGTGTAAATATCGTTAGTCATGTACTTTGACGTATTTTTGCGTATTTTGACGTATTCTAACAAATTGTTGCGTAATTAATAGTATTTTTGACGTATTGGATCGTATTCTAACGTATTTTAGCTTATTTTAACCTATTTTAAGGTATTTTTACGTATTTTAGCGTATTTTCACGTATTTTAGCGTATTTTAACGTATTGTAACTTAATTTAACGTAATTTAGCATAATTTAACGTAATTTAGCGTATTTTAACGTATTTTTGGCGTAATGTATTGTATTTTAGAGTATTTTAACATATTTTAGCGTATTTTAACATATTTTAGCGTATTTTAACGTATTTTAGTTGGTTTCGAATATACCCAAAGTAGTTGTTCCTAATGTACGCCTCAATTCATCTTTTTTACTCTTTTCTTCGATTTCAACAACTTTCAATAATCAGTACGCAAAATGCATACACAAATAGTTCTAGTGGACGAACTTATCTATCTGTGTGCATCCATCATGTTATAGCGCTGTTAACTACCAAAAGAATGCATACACAAATAGTTCTAGTGGACGAACAATATGGTAACAAGAGTATGTTGTTCCAAGATAAATTCCAATTGCATTATATCCTTGTTGAAAAACGTAACCGAATTTTTGAAGTACACGTTCTCCGATACCTGATCGTGTTTGGTTTTGTTTGCGACTGAATCAACGATGTCCTTTATGTTGATTTCAACTTCCATTGATCAAATAATAAAAACCCTAAGTGAAAATCCGATTTAAGAAACCCAGAGGAATCAGTTGTATAGCTGAGGAGAGAGAGTGTGTGTTTGGGTACTTGTTCTAATGGCGCCTCATTAGCACTTTAACTACCAAAAGAATGCATACACAAATAGTTCTAGTGGACGAAGCAAATAGACCGCCTTGTTAATTTTAATGAACCAATGAAGATTGAATCTTCAATTTTGAGAACATTCTCCGTAACATGAAGACGTGTCGGGTTCTTCTACTAGTGGTATTTTAATGAAGTATTGAAGATTGAATGTGCAAACCGCAACCGTTTTTTACTACAGAAACACAAGTTTTCCTTTTGAGCTTGATGGATGTCCGTTATCTCAGTTGAGGCGTGCATTGTTTAAATCTGTGAATATAACTAGATGTTACGAGTAACTTCATTAAACCAAGAACAAAGCCTATTTCAAAACACATGTGTTCGTATCAGCGTTGTTTATCAGCCTGTGTGAGCATTGGAAACCCGACAAACAGTCTTGCAATTATATCGTGTCAAGATGTTTCAGTTTGCACATTCAATATTCACAGTTGCATTTGGAACAAGAAGTACAACAATCCGTTTATTATCCGTTAGCGACGGAGAAACTGTTGGAATTTGTGGATTTCGGTTGGTTCAGAAACTTAACAAGAGAAGCAACTAAAAAAGCGGTGAACGGTATTTAACGTACACACCGCATTCGAAGATCCTTGCATTAGACATAATTTATTGGAATTTGTGGATCAACAGAAATAACTGAAATAACAGCTTCGGAATCTATTAACCCACAATTGGTTGGAACGAGGGTTTATTCTCTTTAATCTATTAGAACCATCCTTGATTTGAGAACCTGATTCTGTTGTTCAGTACCAACAGAATGCATACACAAATAGTTCTAGTGGACGAAGCAAAGAGACCGCCTTATTAATTTTAATGAAGCAATTAAGATTGAATCTACAAACCGCAACCTTTTTTGACTACCGAAACGGTGGCTATGCGAAATACAAACCGTAATCGTTTGTGACTATGGGAAACTTAGACATCAGACGTAAATCTTGAAGCAAATATGTGGTCCCCAATTTGCGAAACATAATCCCAGATTGTCTAGAGAAGCGCTTTTATCATGTGTCATATGGTAACAAGAGTGTGTTGTTCCAAGATCAATTCCAATTGCAGTTTTTTCAACTCTCCTGTTCCAAATGCAGCTGATGAAACCGAAGCTGTTATCCTTTGCTTTCTGCAATTCAAGCAGACACTGATGCTAAACGTACTGTTATTACATTCGAGACGATTCAAGTGAGTCCTATGAAGCAAGTGTCAGTCTATTCAATTGAGAGGAATCATTGCATTACATCCCTATTGAAAAACATAATCGATAAATTTAGGGAAAATGGGGTTGAAAGATGATAACCCAACAGTGGAGGATCTCATTCTACAGCTTCGATAAATTCAGGGGTATTCTCAAATAATGTTTCCTAGATGTTTGAAGACCAACAAATGTCCAAAGTGCTGCTTTTTCGTTCGCGTGACGGAAAGCTACCGTGTGACAGGAAGCTACCTTGCAAAAGTTGAAAAATTAAATCGACACCCTTAATACGCATCGTATAGGCCTATACGATGCGTATTACTTTTTGGTAGGGGACAATGGCAGCCTTTGCCAGACATAGAAGTTTGAACCCACCTCAATACGCATCGTATAGGCCTATACAATGCGTATTGAGGGTGTCGATTTAATCCCCCAAGGTGTGCCAATAATACGACCCATAAACAATCACTATACAATTTCGGTTGCAGAATGTTAACATCCAGAGAAAAATCATAATAATAGGCTTCTTGAAATTAGTATTGTGCTTGATCCTAAAATTCAACCACTTAATAATAGGCTTCTTGAATTATGTAGAAAGTTTCAATAGGCTTGAAGTACAACACAAGGTGGATTAGACCATGAGGTATGGTGAGGATAGTCCCCAAAGGGACCATCCGCCTCGTAGGCGCCAACTAAGCAAAGGTGGAGGACCATCCCCTTGGGGACTACCCAAGGGTGTGGTGGATGGTCCTCTCCCATTTATTATTATTATTTTTTTTTGATTTAATTAAAACAAAGTAAATAAAAATAAAAAAAACTTACATTTAAATAAAAACCTAAAGTTACATTAAAAAAATCCTAAAGCTACATTAAAAAAACCTAAAGTTACATTAAAAAAAACGTAAAGTTACATTAAAAAAAACCTAAAGTTACATTAAAAAAAAAGCCTAAAGTTACAAATAAAAAAAAAACTACTCGTTGTTTTCTCCGAGATTCCAAATGTGATCGATCAAGTCCGATTGAAGATTGGCATGTGTGAAATCGTTATGTAACGAGAACCTGTTTAAATCTTGTTGTTCTCCGCTAACCGGAACATTATTCTACTCCACCGCATTCTCGTCATACTCACAAATTGCGTGTCCTTCGTCTTCGAGGATCATGTTATGCAGCAGAATACAAGCATACATATAGTATCGCAACTTTTTGGGTGTAAAAGCGCGTGCTGGGTTTTCAATAATATGCCATCTTTGTTGGAAAACCGCAAAACACCGTTCAATATCTTTTCTAGACGCTTCTTGAAACTTGGAAAATTTCTTTCTTTTTTTATCTGGAGGATGCCTAACCGTTTTAACAATTGTATAGTATTCCATCGGCAAGATAATACCAGCGTCTGTACTCCAACCGTAAACCTCGTATCAGGACCGATCCCTTTTATAACATCATCAAAAACCTCGGAATTTTGTAGAACGTTGATGTCATTATTCGAACCAGGAATCCCAAAGAAAGCGGTAGGACAATTCCGCCATGGCCAATGCATGCAATCAATGCTCCCGAGCATGCCTAGAAAACCATGCCTTGTTTGGTAGTGTTGATACAAAGTTTGGACGTCATTGTAATTCGGTTTTCGCAAATATTTTTGGCTGTAGAGGCTCACCACATATTTGCAAAAGTTGCATAAACATTCTCTAGCACTTCTTTCGGACATCTTTAAGTATTCGTCCCAAGCATCGGCTGCCGCCCCATAAGCTAGTTGACGAATCGCCGCAGTGCATTTCTGTAAGGTGGTGAAGCCTATTTTGCCTCTAGCATCGGGTCGAAAGGTAAAAAACGGGTCATAAGCAGCTAAATCGTCGGCTATGCGTAAGAAAAGTCGACGACTCATTCTGAAACAACGTCTAAAAATAGGCTCCGAGTACAACGGTGCGTCGGCAAAGTAATCGGCGACTAATCTTTGGTGAGCACCTACAAGATAAAATATATATATATATATATATATATATATATACAACTTATAAATAAAAATATAAATAAAAATATAACTAAGTTTCTCGGTCTTGCTCGATGTGTGGGTTCCTGTTTCGTGGTTGTCACGAAACCTCATCCTCTTCTTCTTCTTCCAGAATTAGTTGTGTGTTGGTGCATATTTGTGACAACAGCTTAGATTTGGTCTTTAGATATCTTGTAATTAGTTAAACGATAAACAATTAGCGAGTTTAGCTTTGTAATAGTTTGATAATAGAGTTTGGGCTAAACAAAACCCAGTTGGGACAAGGGTGGACGAAATGGGCCTTGCCCATGTAGGAAACCTTAGCCCAAGTTGCAACCATGTGTTATATAAACAAGGCTTTGCTTTAGGGTTTAGGTTAATCAGCCAAAACAGTGTTTAAGAGATAGAGATTTCGTGAGAGCTTGTTCTTGGATGAAATTGAGTGTTGGTTAGGGGTCTTGATTGATTGTAATTAGTTTGATAGATAATCAATAAAGATCCGGTTTGAAAGTGAATTGCTGATTTCTGTTTCTACTCATTCTGTGATATTCTGATCAAGAGGATTCCGCACTCTTGATTGGATTGACAATTCTGTGAAAGATCCATACGACTCAAGGGGACCTACAATTGGTATCAGAGCATTAGGCTCTTGAAGGCTCGGTTCAGAATTGTGCTTGGCAGAAACAGGGAGATTTTCAAAATTTTTGCAATTAGGGTTTCAAAATTTTTGGCTGTTTTGATAAAAATTTTCGAAAGTTTTTGGCTGTTTTGATCTTCTGTTTTGTTTGATTGCTGTTTTGCAGGATTTCTGGAAAGATTCTGTTGATTCTGGAAAAGTTTTTGGTTGACAGACTTGAAGATTCGAAGATTTTTCTTTGTGTTTCTTCGATCAGTTCTTCATATTTTTCAAAAATTTTGAGCTGATTAGGTTGTTTGATTTTGCAGATTTGTGTTGGTGAAGGGATAAAATCTTCAAAATTTCAAACAGATTTAATTTCCAAATTTACTGGAGAATTTGATTAATTTCGCAGTCTGGACCTGTGAAATTACCGGCGACGTTAAATCCAAAGGCGACTTTGGTAACCGGATAACTTTTCACAGCGAAATTATTACGGTTTTCGGCGACTTTACTAGTCGTCGTAATAGCGAAATTAAGAAGCGAACTTGACAGCGAATTTGACCAGTGAACTTAATCAGCGAAATTGAACAAACAACAGGCCAGCGAAATTAATTACTGACCCAGCGAAAGTAACTGAGACCAGCGAATTTAACAGGGTGGTATTTCAGTTGGCAAGCGTCGATAATATTTGACTGTTTTGCAAATAGAAATTGATCCGTAGCTCGTTTGACAGAACCGTCTGCACCGAATTCGGTTTTTGACATTATATATCATTGGATTCGTCTTTTCGAGACGATTCTAACGGTGTAATTTGGTAACCACTGTTTTCGGAAACATTTTGTACGGTTTTATCAGTCTGCAACGTTAAAATGTCAAACATGTCTACTTTGAATGAGCTGTTGAAGATGGAGCATTAGGTTGGCACTACCAACAAACCACCTAAGATGATGAAGGTGGAGAACTATTTGACATGGAAGGATCGTTTTCAATCCTTCATTGAATATCAGGACACTCGCATGTGGATATGCATTGAAGATGGGTACACAAACCCAACACACGACTTTGAGGGTAGACCACGTAGAACTGCCTATGTGAACAAGCTAGAGGCTGATAAAAAGATGTATGAGGCTGAAAAGAGAGCCTTGGCTGCTATAAAAATGTCCTTACCTGATAGCATCAAGCATACCTTCAAGAAGTACACAAATTCAAAGGATATGTGGGATGCATTGGAGAAGAGATATGCGGGAAATGCAGATGTCAAGAAGAACAAGATTGATCTATTGAAGAAGCAGTTTACTGTTTTCAAGTTCATGAAACATGAGTCACTTGAGGACATCATCACTCGTTACTACCATTTGATGTCAGAAATGGAAAATTATGAGATCGATTGCTATACTGACGTAGAGAAGAATGACAAGCTGCTTGATGCCTTACCTACCAAGTGGGATATTTACACTCTCATGATCAAGGGAGAAGCAGATTATGAGACAAAAGAGCTTGAAGAAGTAGTTGGCAAGCTGAGAGCTTATGAGCTCAGTATGAAGAAGAAAGACACTGGATATGATCAGGTTCAAGATCCAGCGATTTACAATGGGCTTACATCTTCTTCATCTCACAACGCTTCTAGCGACTCTGCTATTGCGTTTCAATCGTGTGAGAATGAGTAGGTCACAGTGAATGAGGATGGTGATGTGTGTTTTGTAGCTGCTTCAGGAGGATCATCAGGAGCCAAGAGAACATCAGGTTGCAGTGGTGTTAAGTCGATGCCAATGAGTGTGAAGTCTGCTGAAGAGCATCTTGCTCTACTTGCTTCATTTGTTGCTTCTTATGAGAACTACATTCAGGGGAAGATATCTGATCCTGCCACTTTAGATGAAGATTACGATCAGATTGACCCTGATGATCTTGAAGATATGGATTTGCAATGGCAAATGGCCATGATTACTAGACGAGTGAAGAGGTTTATGAACCGAACAGGAAGGAAGTTTATAGGAAAGACTGTTGGTTTCGATAAGACCAAAGTGAGATGCTTCAACTATCAAAGTTATGGACATTTCGCTAGGGAATGTCAAAAACAAAAGCAGGAGAATTCGAGTCAGAGTTCAAACAATAGGAATGCATCAAACAACTCTAACTCGAGAGCGCTGATCTCTACTGCTAGAGAAGGTTCTTATGACTGGAGTGTTCACTTGAAAAATGATGACAATGTCACTCAGGCATTCATGGCAGAGATAACGCCAGTTGATGATGGTGAAGCTACAGTAGATGATGCTGAAGTTGAGAAGAAAAGTGAAGCTACGGTAGATGATGCTAAAGTTGAGAAGAAGAGTGAAGCTGAGGTAGATAAGGCTGATCAGACAACAGATGCTGAAGACGAAAAGCAAAAGTCTGACCTTGAAAAGGAAGCTGAAGAAAAAGAAGCTAAATACAAGAGAATGGAAGCTCAACTTGCAGCGCTAATGGCCAATCTTGATAAACAAATAGGAGAGGTAAAGTCTAATTCTGTGTGTTTAAAATGTCGTGAACTACAGGGTGAGGTTGACAGGTTGTCCACACAAAACCAAAGTTTGGTAAGCGAAATGTCTAACATTAAAGAATCAAACTTTTTTGCCAAAAGAAACGAATCACTATACTTGAAGAAAATAAAAGGTTATGAAAGTGAAATTGAAGCTGTAACCTGCAAATTAAATGAAAAACTTCAAGTTATAGACTTAGCTCATGAAATGATGGCTGAGAAAACAAAAGAGATTTCTGAAAAATGCAAAGAGTTGCAGATGCACAACTCAAAATTGTTGAACTTGAAAAGATATTAGGTCAATTCAGGGACTCTACTTTTGTAATGAAACATATGATGGGTGGCTTGAAGAAAAGTAATGACAAAACTAGTGTGGGATTCCATGGTTTCAATGAAGTTCCACCTCCTGTTGGTCATGACTATTCTTTCTTGCCTGATGAAGATGAGCTCATGGACTTTGGGTCAACATCGCCAAGTGGTTCCACATCTAGTCAAGGAAATGTGTTTGAGAGTGCTGATGCTGAGAAGGATAATAACAGCAAACCTGTTTTGAAAAAGAAAACATCACATCCTAAGAATAAAAATCCAACTTTTGTTAAAAATGTTAATTTTGTTCAAGGAAGTGACATGAAAAATGAAACACCTGTTATTGAAAACGAATCTAATGTAGAGTTTGCTAAAAACAAGAACAAAGAAAATTCTGAAACTAAGCAAACTGAACCAAATCCTTCTAAGGCATCATCATCAAAACCTGAATCTAGTTCAAAGGCTTCAGATAAGAAGTCTTCAAAAAAGAGATCGTGCTTCAAATGTCACACCAAAGGACATGTAGCTAGCTGATGTCCTAACAAAAAGAGTGAAGCACAAGTTAGTGAAAAACAGAGAGGGAAATCACCAGAGAAGAAAGGTGATAGTGAGGAGAAAGGCTCAAATTCTCCAAAGAAGTCTACTCCTAAGCAACCAGAGAATGTTGCTGTTGGTGTAGATAAGGCTGAAAAAGGAACTCCACAAGTTCCTCGTTTTCAAAGAAATCAACCTAGATTTCAGCCTAGATCTCCACCAGGCAGATATGAGAGACCTAGAAGCAGTTCACCAAGAATGAACAATTATAATTCAAATAATTTCAGGAGTCAAGGTCAATATCAAAATCGATACCAAAATAATGGTGGTCGAACTTTTTATAACAATGGCTTTAGAAATTATAACAATCAAGCTTCTTGGAATCAAAATTCAAGGTATCAAAACCAAAATTTTCAGAGGTCAAATAGTCCAAACACATATAGGAACCCACAGGACCAAAGACCTAGTGGAAATCAAAATCAAATTCCATCAACAGATCTGAGATCCAAGACTCCAGTTAGGAGTAATGGATATTGGATGGATGTTCAAGTAGTTGGTGAATTTGGATGACCCAAGACCATTAAGGCTTGGGTCCCCCAATCTAACTAATTTCTTAGTTGGTGTGTGCAGGAGCTGCTAAGGAGGATTATCAACTTATGTTGATAGTGGCTGCTCTAGGCACATGACAGGGGATGTGAGATTGTTGATATATTTATATTAAATGATTTAAATTGAAGTTCAAAGTGCCGAGTCGACACAGAAGATAACCTGGCAGATCTTTATACTAAAGCTTTTGACATGGCTCGCTTTGAACATCTAGTCGAACTCAACGGGATGAGGAATCCTGAATAACTGGTTTTTCATAAGAATTTTTCTAAATAGTTTACTGCTTTTCTTAAAAAATCAAAAATACAAAAACATTAAAAAATCAAAACATAAAAAAATTGAAAATAAAAAATGAGTTATCACTGTGTGAAAAAGGAGAAATGATAGTACATCAGCAAGTTAGACTGTCACACTCAAACTGAATTAAATTGCTTAAGTGTGATAGCAGCTTCATTATATGATGTACCAGTAGGCAAAAAGCATGAAATAATCAACTTACCAAAGTGATATAAACCTAAAAGCACTGAGTATGAGTGGGGAACACATCAGTGGTTTATGGTTTAATGACCTTAAATCTTGCGTTGATAGATTGCCAAAATCTGAAGTTTTGGGTCTTTATACTGTTATTTCATCTGGGGATATCAGGGGTGTCCTTCTGCTGCATCCAGATATATGCTGACCTAGACACACCCAGGATATCTTAAAAGAGCTAAAAATGCCAAAACCCTGAAAAAGAAGAAGCTCTCATAGAGAGTCATTCAAAAATGCAAAATGCATAATTCGTACCAAAAATGGTATTTGTCTTAACCCTCGTTAGATATTTTGGTCTCTCTGCTGTACGGAAGTACTGACCTGTTCACCAATTATCTAAACGTTGAAAAAAAACGGATGAATTCAGTATACTCACCTACTACGATGAATCTTTGTGCATACCTTGATCGCGGGGGTATATCCTGAAGTGGGACACACTAGTATTTCAGTAATAAAATTACCATAACGTATCATACGGTAATGGTACTTGAAATGTTCATGCATTTTGTTTAAGAGGACAAACATACTGGTAATCGTCTTGGACTGCTTTTCACGAAAAATTAAATAAAGAATTATCTAATAGTGTGAAACAGTTTGATTGTGCTGATATTATCTTCTTACCAGTGATTCTCACAAAAAATAGAGTGTTTATTGCTTTTGTTATTTACTTGCTTTCAGAAAATATAAAAAATCCAAAAAATAGTGTCTTTTTCTGTTTAAAATTCTTAACGTACAGAAAACTGTTATTCTTGGAGGAATTGTTACTGATAGGGGGAGACGGTGTTGGAAAGTGAGTTCAAAATTTTAAATCATACAAGATCTTGTGTGTTGGACAAAAAGTTTTGCTTGTTGGTGATAAATTGGAAATGCTTAATCTGTGATACAGTTTAACTATCTCTTGAATAATAATAATTTATTTAACTTTGTTAAAAAATTCTTATGGTTTCTCGAGATGTTTGTTTTATAGTATACAGATTGAAGTAGTATGTTGCTGAAAAGTTGTTGTGAAGAGATGAGAGTTTGATTGGATGCATGGTAGAACCTCCTTTCTACGTTGCAGACAAAGATGAAGAGTTTGAAGATTGCTTTACAAATGCTGAACTGGAGTTTACTCAAACGCTAAAGTTTTTGAAGATTTGGTGATTGGATGGATCAGCTTAGGGGGAGTCTATCCAAAGACCAAAGACAGTGCAAGACTACATGAAGAAGATTGCAAGAAGACTGAAGACAAAGTTATTTTATGAAGCTATTGTCAAGGGGGAGTTTGTTGGTGCGTATTTGTGACAACAGCTTAGATTTGGTCTTTGGATATCTTGTAATTAGTTAAACGATAAACAGTTAGCGAGTTTAGCTTTGTAATAGTTTGATAATAGAGTTTGGGCTAAACAAAACCCAGTTGGGACAAGGGTGGACGAAATGGGCCTTGCCCATGTAGGAAACCTTAGCCCAAGTTGCAACCTTGTGTTATATAAACAAGGCTTTGCTTTAGGGTTTAGGTTAATCAGCCAAAACAGTGTTTGAGAGATAGAGATTTCGTGAGAGCTTGTTCTTGGACGAAATTGAGTGTTGGTTAGGGGTCTTGATTGATTGTAATCAGTTTGATAGATAATCAATAAAGATCTGGTTTGAAAGTGAATTGCTGATTTCTGTTTCTACTCATTCTGTGATATTCTGATCAAGAGGATTCCGCACTCTTGATTGGATTGACAATTCTGTGAAAGATCCATACGACTCAAGGGGACCTACATTGTGTCGCCTCTACCACCTTGTTTATAAAATATTTTACGGCTTCCATGGTGTCCGTCGAACCCGATGAAGAGGAAGACGACATTGTGTATTTTTTAGTGAAGATTATGTGAGAATGTGGGTGAATTTTTGTTTAAAAATGGTGTGTAAAGGGAGTTGTTTGGAGAAAGTGGGTGAATTTTTGTATAAAAATGGTTAAATGTGTGGGTATTTATATAGGTTTTAAATTAAATGAATTTTTTTTTTCAAAAAAGTATCCGTTATCATCAACGGCATAATTGAAGGGCCCCACAACTTTTTGGCTCGTCTCCAACGTCCGGGAGAAGACGCCACCGACGCCATGGGGCGGGAGGGGGCGGTGTGGGACGATCTGGGACGGGGGCGACGGGGGGAGGACGGACCCCATACCCTTCGGTCTTAGGGGCTAATGTATTGTTTCTGTAGTTAGTTGCAGTTCACAACACCAATATCTCTA
The DNA here is from genome assembly GCA_030545235.1 of Helianthus tuberosus. Taxonomy (NCBI): domain Eukaryota; kingdom Viridiplantae; phylum Streptophyta; class Magnoliopsida; order Asterales; family Asteraceae; genus Helianthus; species Helianthus tuberosus. The sequence continues at coordinate 147,375,050 of CM060374.1, forward strand.
TTGCTAGTTCCAATATTTGCTTGGTAGTAAAAAAAAATCTATTCCACACCACAACAAAAGTTCAAACTTTGTCAGTCATGAGGAGCATAAAGAAGCTGCTTCTGATAAACATGATGAGAATGAAAGAGGTTTACTCAACTTGATCCTTCTCATTCTTCTCTTGATAATTTATAATACAAAGTAAATACAAACTAGATCTCCTATAATGATGGAGATATCTACACAATAATAATAAATCAATTGCCTAAATATACAAGATACTATTACACCCCCGCAGTTGAAGCATTGGGAGGACTGATGTTGAGACTGGAACGAAAGTCGTCAAATAAAACACTCGGGAGACCCTTGGTAAATATATCGGCAATCTGATGGCGAGAAGGAACATGTAACACACGAATGTGACCGCGTTGCACCTGTTTACGAACGAAGTGAATGTGGAGCTCAATGTGCTTAGTGCGCTGATGTTGCACAGGATTACCGGAGAGATAGACGGCACTGACATTATCACAATAAACCAACGTAGCACGTGAAAGAGGATGATGGAGCTCGAGAAGGAGATTACGCAACCAACAAATATCCGCAACCACATTAGCAACACCTCGATGTTCCGCTTCCGCACTTGAGCGAGAAATAGTGGACTGACGCTTGGAAGACCATGAAATAAGATTATCACCGAAAGAAACACAGTATCCGTACGTAGACCGGCGAGTATCAGGGCATCCAGCCCAGTCCGCGTTAGTTTAAGCAATCAGACGTATGCCGGAAACAGGTCCAAGATGAAGGCCAAAATCAGCCGTGCCCTGAAGATATCGAAGGATGCGTTTCAAGGCGTTCCACCGATCAATCCGAGGTACGTGCATATGCATGCAAATCTGCTGAACAGCGTAAGATATGTCTGGTCGAGTAAAGGTCAGGTACTGTAACGCGCCAGCAAGGCTGCGAAATGTCGAAGGATCATCATGAAGCGGGCCGTGGTCAGCAGATAACTTTGTCTGCGTATCAAAAGGAGTAGCAACCGGTTTGTAGGAGTCCATAGATGCCCGATGGAGAATGTCTCGAACATAAGCCTGCTGAGATAAAAACATAGTATCACCTTTGATGTGAGGTCGAAGTCTCAGTCAAATTTAATCTAAATACAACTAATTAGCTAGCGGTAAGTGGGTATCGAACACAGGGAGTTTGTGGAATATGTGTTATTTAAAAGACTATCTAACTTGACTAAAATTACTCTAATTGCAAATAAAATAAAATTCAAGAGTTGATTTGATTGGATTGGTTTTAACACTAAAATTAACTAATTAAATTGCAAGAGAAAAGTTTTTGGTTGTAAACAAATTAGAGACAAATGACCATCTTAGATTTCCGGTTTCAATTGACATTCATGTTATCATTCCACTAGAAAGAACTACATAGACATAGCTCATGTGTGACTACTTGCAGTGATGAAAGGGAACTAAGTACTCAGATTCCTAGAACGTGAGGTTGTTACCCGATGATCAATCAACCCTTACCCAAGCCTAACTATACCCATGATATCTCGATTGCCAATGGCACCAAGAACGTATGGTTTCTAATTAGTTTGACATAAGAATTAACAAGTTACTAACAAGCAATCACACACCATAACAAACAAACCATGAAGATAAAGATTGTTATTCTAGAAATTATGAAATCAAACATGAAATGTCTAAAGTAAACCTTCAATCCAGGATGATCACAAGCGTTTAGCCACTCATGGCTTGAAACAACATCATAGCAATAATATTATTGTTCATAAAGATCAAAGCAACAAAAACTAATGATTCCCCAAATGTTCTTCTTGCCCAATGTCTCCAAAAGATGCTCCAAATTCGTTCCAAGACAAGTGGTAACCGAAAACATATGATGAGCCACCATAAAAACCCATGAAATGACAATTTAATGCATAAGTTACGAGTTTGGATCAGTCGGTGCCGTAAGATATGCCAGATGGCCGTAGCTTACGGCAAGCAGTGGGTCAACAGGTCAGATCAGTGCCGTAAGCTATGCCAGAGGGCCGTAGCTTACGGCGTCCAGCATTTCTTTACGGTAGCTCTCTTCTGATCTACGGCGGGGGTTTCTTGAAAGAGATGGGACCGTAACCTACGGCCAGATGCCGTAGGTTACGGCGCTGAGCTTTGTTTCTTTTCTATTTCCTCACCAAATCTTCACTTCTTTCACTCTTTAACTCCACCAACTTTTAGCAACCAATCATGCCTTCTCAAAACCCGCATTTTGAGCACTTTAGCACCTGCATCATCAAACATAGAGTGGTTACCAAGTTCAAGCAATTAACCGAATAAAGCATGGAATGTGCATATATTTAGACCTTTTAAGGGTTGTCCTACGGACCACCCGTCACATCCCCACACTTACCCGTTGCTTGTCCCAAGCAACCCATTCAACAACTATTCATAACTTTAAGCGATCAATCATGTAAACCAAACTAGAATGTGCCGTCCTTCTACTAACTTTCAATCATACCACAAGACACACCCCTCACAAAAACTCTCAGTGACAAGAGTTATTAGCATATGATGCGAATACCACTCAATGCATATGTGTGTGTGTGCGACAATAAGCTTGTATAAAAATCAAATTTCGTCCTAACAAATATCTAGCATGCTTTTGAATCAAAGAAACTTACGGGTTGTAACGGGGCTAGGTGCAAAGGTAGGAACATAGTGGGAGATATATATATATATAAGAGCTAATTGATTTGACCCGGTTTTTATTTCTACTACTAAAGAAAGCAAAACCAAATATCTACAAAACATCATAAACTTCTCAACTTCTATTACAACTAAACACTCTTTTTGGCATTTTTCATATTTTTCTTTTTCTCTTTTTTTTTTTTGTGAATTCAAGCATAAAACATAAAGCTCAACAATATATACACGAACATCAACACTACATACTAAATTTCCTAAACCGGGTCATCTCAAAAGGTAAAATTTATAGGGAGTAAGCTTGGGTCGCAACCGAATGGTCTAAGGCTCAAACATGGTTTTCTAAGGACCAAACCCCCACCCCTCACAATACCAAGCTCATATATGTAAAGTATGAGGTCCAACCCCCAATTCCCACACTCTCACACATCTAGACGAGGCTACCTAAAAGTCCCCTATCATTTTCACAAGCATGCTAATCCTAGGCTTCAACAAGAATTCGTACACAAGTTCTATTAACACACGACACACACCGCCACTCAAACAAAGAAATATCAATAACAATCATATGTGGCCCAAATTCTCACCAAGAAAAGACTAGGAATAGGTGTCGGTGTGTCAAGCGGGACGAAATCAAGCTTTCTAATTTTGACAATTTTCGCTCGGTTTTACAAAAAATTTAAAATTCTCAAAAATTCCCCCCATCCCCACACTTGGGATACATTGTCCCAATGTATGGTTTTGAGGGAAGGATCGCTTCTAAACAAAAACATTAGCTTTCGCTAAAACTCTCAAATCCCAACTTTCTTTTTGTATTTTTTTTATTTTTTTATATTTTTCTTATATTCTTAAAAACATCAACACCACCAACTAGCACAACCCAACACAAAACATCAAACTAATACACCCCCAAACCTCCCAACCAAAAACAAAAGCAAACAACTAACTACCAATATTTCAAAGCTAAAGAATGCAACAAGACTAAGGAAAGAGTACATTGACCTGGTAAAGTTTGCCACAACAGATGTTGTAGATAATCCGACTTCCTATCACCACCTTCACCCAAATATCCGTACATCTTTCCCACACTTGAATGTCGCCATGACCCTGAAACATAGAAAGATAAAAACAGCAAAATCAATATAAAACCCCGGGTTGCCTCCCGAGCAGCACTAAGTTTCAAGTCTTCAGCCAGACCAAGCCACCCCCATTTATGGTGGCTCAAAGAATCGGTTCCTGCCACTTCCATCACTACATCGTGCCATTGCGTAGAATGCATCCGTCTCGTTTCAACTCGGTGGGTAATCAAATACACTCTTGCTTGAACCCATATGCTTTTCTTCACGGTCCGATGGGTGATATCTTCTCATTCTTTGAAACACATTTTTCATACAATCACTAGACTCACCACCCTTCCCCTCAATAAACTCATAACTAATCACTCTAGTTTGAACATCAAAGGATAACTTACGCTTCTTTTTGGTCATGATAATAATCCCGTCTCTACAATTAATTTGAGCATTTGCTGTGTATAGAAACGGTCTACCTAAAATTACCCTTTGTTGTGCTGCCATTTTGGTAAAAGCATAGTCTAGAACTAGAAAATCCACCAGGTATTCAAACTCTCCCAACTGAATCTTAACATTCCTAACCATTCCCCGTGGACGCCTCCAACTTTCATCCGCCAAGCTCACCATGGTGTCTATATCTTCAAGCGGACCAAAGTCATACATATCGTATAGATCGCCTGGTAGCACACTCATACTCGCCCCATAATCCAATAATGCATGGGGAATTTTTAATTTTCCCACTCGGATCGGCACTAGTGGTACTCCATGCTCTTTGTCCGTTTCAAACTTGGCATCCCTTCCTATACCTGCACTCACTTGACAAGAAGATGTTAAAAATGTTTCATTGAATTCACTATTAGGAACGGTGCTTACCACATTGATATTAACACTTTTAATGTTTTTGGGATTTATCACCGTGTCACTTGGTAGCTGGTCTTTTGCTTTCTTCAATATCGCCACTTCACTTGCAAGTTGACCCATTTGGGTGGTCAAAGTTTGAATCGCTTTATCACGGGCCTCATCCTTTTGCATCCGAACCTCATCACGTTGATTCATTCGTTGCATTTCAACTTGCATCGCCTTCAACATCTCCATTACTTCGTTTCCACCCGAAGAGCTTTGACCCGTTTGATATTGCCTTTGAAATCCTTGGTTTCCTTGGAAATTCTGGTTAGCTTGATTTGAAGGGTTCCCATACCGAAAGTTTGGGTGGGTTCTTAAACCGGGGTGGTAAATATTAGAATTCATATTGTAGTAATTTCTACCACCCCCTCCTTGACCTTGTACTTCATGAACTTCTTCATATTGCCCTTCCACCATTCCTTGGCAATTTTCAGCCGCATGACCTATTTCATTGCAAATAGCACAAACATCATAAATTTGATTAGAGGTTTGAACATTACCATCGTCAACCGCATGCACTTGTGTTCGGGTAACGGCCGGTCATGCTCTCCTTGATGCTTGAGCTTTCCTCTTTGATGTAATTGCCATTTGCTCCAAAGACTCCCAATCGTCTTGCTCATAGTTCGTACCAAAAGTGCCACCGGTAATAGACATTAAGTCTCGAGCATCTTCGGCACTCAACCGCTCATGGAAAGCGTTCATCAATTCCCAAAGTTCAATCCCATGGTGAGGGAAATTCTTGATCATCATGTTGAAACGCTCAAAGACCTCATGAAACATCTCACCTTGTTGTTGTTGAAAACTCCTCAACCCCTTCCTAGCATCGTTGGTCTTTTGAGCAGTGTAAAACTCATCTAGGAAAATTTGTTGCATTTCTGCCCAAGTGTAAATGGATGCTGAAGGCAAGGTATAGAACCACTTCTTTGCCTTATCCTCTAGAGAAAATTGAAACAATACCAACTTGACATCATCAGCCGAAAATCCTTGACTCCCAAGAGTATTGCAAATTGAGTCATAGGCCTCCAAATGAAAGTAGGGTTCCTCCGTTGCTAGACCCTTATATTTCGGCAAACTTTGTAAGGAATTAGTCCTTACTTCAAAAGTTCTTCCTTCGTTGTTGTGAGGGATAACTACCGGTGAAGGGTTGTGAGTAATTACCGGCCTAAAATGTGCTTCAATGCCTCTCGCATATTCTCTAAGGTGCCTTCTTGGCACACCCACCCGAACCCTTGGTCGAATAGGACCCATTGGTCTTTGCATAGGCCCTTGTGGTACATAAGGTTGAAATTGTTGTTGTGGCATTGGTGGTTGTTGAATCGGCCTTTGGAATTGAGGTTGTACGTTTTGCGGACAAACTTGTTGCAATGGTGTAGGACGTTGCAATTGTGGTCCTTGTGGCCTTGGCCGAATATGTTGTGGTATAATTTGTTGTTGTTGGAACCCACCAACATTTGGCATTCTTTGAGTTTGCCCTTGCACATAAGTAAATTCTCCTTGATCCCCATCACCCATATGTGCATATCCTTCTTCCTCATAACCCTCAAAATCCTCATATACTTCTTCATATCCATCTCCCCCTATACCCGATGATTGCCCAAATGGAAGAGTCGAATATTGAAAACCCGACTGGTTCGATGGTCTAAATGTAGAAGTAGCATGAACGACAGTTGAACCTTGTGGTAATGTATAGGTTGAAGATGATTGTCCTGAAACTGGAAAGAAATGAGTGAGTGGTGGAATTGTAGTAGAAGGATTAAAAGTGATTGTAGGCTCTTCTTGAGTGATAATGGGTTGGGTAATGTTTGTCGGCGTTACATAATGAGGTGAACTAGGGTTGGTAGTGGTGTTTGGCATGGTAGTGTTTGGTGAAGGTTGAGTGGAGGATGGTATGAAAGGTGGTACAATTTCACCCGTGGTGGGTGGTGGTGGTGGGTCCATGTATCGAATTGGTGTGATTGGTGTAGTTGGTGTTGTTGGTGAACCACTGATTCTGTTCTCTCTTAGCAAAATTATGTTTCCTCTTAATGTTCGCTCAATTTCCAGATCAAATGCCAATGGTGAAAGCTTGTGAGAGCTCCTAGTACGCATGCACCTGTAAGTACCTGCACACTAACACACCCAGCGTAAACCAGAAAAATAACAAACTAAAAAGGATAAAAAATAACACACGTTGCGCACTACTCCCCGGAAACGGCGCCAAAATTTGACGTGAGGTCGAAGTCTCAGTCAAACTTAATCCAAATACAACTAATTAGCTAGCGGTAAGTGGGTATCGAACACAGGGAGTTTGTAGAATATGTGTTATTTAAAAGACTATCTAACTTGACTAAAATTACTCTAATTGCAAATAAAATAAAATTCAAGAGTTGATTTGATTGGATTGGTTTTAACACTAAAATTAACTAATTAAATTGCAAGAGAAAAGTTTTTGGTTGTAAACAAATTAGAGACAAATGAACATCCTAGATTTCCGGTTTCAATTGACATTCATGTTATCATTCCACTAGAAAGAACTACATAAACATAGCTCATGTGTGACTACTTGCAGTGATGAAAGGGAACTAAGTACTCAGATTCCTAGAACGTGAGGTTGTTACCCAATGATCAATCAACCCTTACCCAAGCCTAACTATACCCATGATATCTCGATTGCCAACGACACCAAGAACGTATGGTTTCTAATTAGTTTGACATAAGAATTAACAAGTTACTAACAAGCAATCACACACCATAACAAACAAACCATAAAGATAAAGATTGTTATTCTAGAAATTATGAAATCAAACATGAAATGTCTAAAGTAAACCTTCAATCCAGGATGATCACAAGCGTTTAGCCACTCATGGCTTGAAACAACATCATAGCAATAATATTATTGTTCATAAAGATCAAAGCAACAAAAACTAATGATTCCCCAGATGTTCTTCTTGCCCAATGTCTCCAAAAGATGCTCCAAATTCGTTCCAAGACAAGTGGTAACCGAAAATATATGATGAGCCACCATAAAAACCCATGAAATGACAATTTAATGCATAAGTTACGAGTTTGGATCAGTCGGTGCCGTAAGATACGCCAGATGGCCGTAGCTTACGGCAAGCAGTGGGTCAACAGGTCAGATCAGTGCCGTAAGCTACGCCAGAGGGCCGTAGCTTACGGCGGCCAACATTTCTTTAAGGTAGCTCTCTTCTGATCTACGGCGGGGGTTTCTTGAAAGAGATGGGACCGTAACCTACGGCCAGATGCCGTAGGTTACGGCACTGAGCTTTGTTTCTTTTCTATTTCCTCACCAAATCTTCACTTCTTTCACTCTTTGACTCCACCAACTTCTAGCAACCAATCATGCCTTCTCAAAACCCGCATTTTGAGCACTTTAGCACCTGCATCATCAAACATAGAGTGGTTACCAAGTTCATGAAATTAACCGAATAAAGCATGGAATGTGCATATATTTAGACCTTTTAAGGGTTGTCCTATGGACCACCCGTCAACCTTCCCGAGTTACCTGTATACCCAAGAAATAAGAAAGTGGCCCCAAGTCTTTCATAGCAAATTCACCGGACAACTTGTGAAGCAAGCGTTTACGAAGATCCTCAGAGGACGTGGTAAGAATAATGTCATCCACCTAAATGAGAAGATAAGCAATCTCATGACCATGATGATAAATGAAAAGAGAGTTGTCAGATTTGCTTTGGCGAAACCCCTGTAAAGTGACAAAATCGGTGAACCGCTGGTACCATGCTCGTGGTGCTTGTTTGAGACCGTATAAGGACTTCCATAGCAGGCAAACATGATCAGGAAAGTCATGGTGCCAAAACCCCATGGGTTGATGCATATAAACTGTTTCTTCTAAATTACCATGCAAAAAGGCATTAGTGAAATCCAACTGATGAATTTGCCACGACTTGGACAATGCAAGTGAAAGAACCAACCGAATAGTAGAGGGTTTAACAACGGGGCTAAACACCACAGTCAACCCCCATCTGCTGCTTACGACCATCACAAACCAAACTAGCTTTGTATCGTTCCAAACTACCGTCAGACCGAAATTTATGTTTAAATAACCACAAGCTACGTATAATGTTCATGTCAGGTGTTCTGGGTACAAGCTCCCAGGTCTTGTTTTTAAGAAGTGCACTAAATTCGTTGGACATGGCATTATACCACTTTGGAGAGGACAAAGCAACCTGAGGACTCTTGGGGACGGGGACAATATCAGAGGTGTGAAGGGTAAAAATGTGCTTGGGTTTGACAATACCACTCATAGAACGAGTATGAATTCTGCGAGTGATGGGAGGGGGTGGGGTAGGCTGATCAGGAACGGTTTGGGCTGGGTTGGGCTCGGTTTGATGGACGGGTGAGTGTGGCGGGATTATTTGGGCTGTTGTGACGGAGACGGGTTGGTTTGGGTTGGGCTTAGGTGAGAAGTTGTAACAGTGGATTCGGTGGGAGTGGCCGAAGGCTGGGCTTGGGTAGGGGTAGAATGTGGGCCAAGAGGCTGGGCTTGGGTAGGGGTGGAATGTGGAATGTGGGCCGAAGGCTGGGCTTGAGTGGTGGGTTGGGTAGTGTGGGATGGGCCGATAGGTGTAGATGATGTAGTTGGGAGTGGGCCAGTGGGTGAAACGGGTGAGGCATCAGTAGGTGGAGGAATGGGTGGGTTAGGAGTGATGGATTTGTGAGAATTTTGTAAATAGTCCCACACTAAGGGGTTAATGGTTGGGTTTAGAAAGTCGTAGGATGGCGGCTTAGAGGGGGATTGTATGGTGTAAGGAAAGATAGACTCTTCAAAGTGGACGTGGCGTGAAATAGTTAGTTGATGAGAGGTAAGATCGAGACACTTGTTGTAACAACTCTTGCCAAAATTACTATTTCTTAATTTATTAATGTCCAATAGGAAACCCTAATTGAGACCCCCAAGTAGTATAACATGACCCATAATTTTTTTTTTCAGAACAATCGAAACTAGGATCAGGGCCCCTAAAACTCAAGGGGGGGTATCCCCTAATTGATAATTATCCTCAAAATCATTTGTAAAGCACGAAATTCGTTTGTGGTTGACTCACCTGGGCTATGTGGGACACGAGGCTACCCTACCCTAAAAGGGTAACCGTCGCGCCACGCGCCAGGACCAGGTGGGTCTGGCGCGCCACGCGAGAGGAGCCAAAATTCAGTATAAAGCTCAGGAGTTTGGCACTTGCATGGCTGTTGTGTTTCGACGTAAAAATTCGTTTCGTACATTGAGATATTCGCTGTTTCGTTCAAAAACACACACAAGAACGAATCTCTGTTGCGACAACAGGGTAATAACTCGATCACTGCTACGATACAATGTCCGATCGATTGAAACCGATCCGATGGAGGTTTAAGTGCTGCCCGAATTCGGGCTATACTTTGTCATTCGTCGTGAGGGTTTTGATTTCGTGAGCTTATCGTAAATGTTGTATTAAGTTACTGACCTAGTTTCGTGTGCATTGTTATTTACCTAGGTTACAAGATTTAAATCAGTAGGCAAGGTTCTGTCCAGTTAAACTAGCAATGTGAGTCATTCTCTTTTTACCAAATCGTTTCCAAAACCCTATTTATTTTCAAAGTTATAATTACAGGGATTAAGTCTTTATAATCTTCAATTACTGCCGGTATGTGGGGTTTTGTATACATTACTTGATACCCGTCACCATTGGACAACGGTTTAGCCAATGGGTGATCTGACCATAGTCACAGATACGGTCGAGTGACAAATACTGATTGGGGTAATTGGTTGATAGAAACAATATAATCACCCTTAATACTGTATATTATAACAATGTGTCATTTTTATACTAATTGAGTGACTCGCCAGTATTTCCCCGCTGATAATTTTTTTAACATGTTTCAGGTGACTTACTGTGAATCAAGGAAAAAGTGCCGCGTAGCACTAAAGCTTGAAAAGGTGGCTCAGTAAAATAAATAAACATGTTTTGTAAAACAGGGAATTTCCTCGTGAAATTTCCTTTATTGTAAATTATGGGTGTTGTCCCCAAAATGTGAAATAAAATAATTGGGTATTTTCAATTTAAAAGATCCTGTTAAAATCTCCGCTGTCAAATTAAACAATACCATGGGTTTCTGTCCCGCGGCTCCGGAAACGGGTAAAACCGGGTCGGGGGCCATGACAGAAAAAGGTGGTATCAGAGCCACTGATTTAAGCCAATTAAGTATTTAGAAATACTTAATTTTCTGGCTTGCCATTCTGTGATTTTTTGAAAATTTAATTTCCAGTAAATAAAATTTTAACTTAAATTTGTGTGTGTGTCTTCATGTGTGGTAACAGCATGAATGAACTATCGGAGGCACTCCGAAATTTTACTATCCATAGCACTGATATGGATACCACGGGCACCGGCACCTTAACTGGCTATCAGGCTGATACTGAAGAGCCAAGAGTATTCCAGGCCCAGCCGCAAGAGAAACCAAAGCCGAAAAAGAGGAGGATAATCTTGGATTGGAAACGTGGGCGTAGGAAGAAACCAGCTGCACAGAAGGTTAAAAAGACTGAGGATCCGAAGGATAAAGGGAAAGGAAAAGAAATCGGGGAAAGTTCCGGGCAAGCCCAGGAAATGCCACCATGGGAGGAGCTGGATCGCAAACTAGCAAATTGTGACCTCATCGGACCTGCCGATGAAAACCTCTTCAATTACCCCGCTGAATCCCAACTTCCAGTTAATTTGGAACATACTATCCCAGATCCTATTGTCAACCCCCAACCTGTTATCAGCCAACTAGAAGAGTGGTGGACAAGCGACTGGTAATTTCAAAACTTCATGAATAACCCCAACGCCTATTTTCCCCAGTTTGACCCTGAGCCTGCACCAAACCCACCTATGAGCACAGAAAAGTTGGCTGAACTCCATCACTACGGCGAGGAACTGGTGGACGCAGGGAATCAAATCCGGGAAGTGGGAGAACAGATCTTCTGGAAATACGACGAGAGGGAACGCCGTATCTAAAAAGCCAGAGGACTGTGGTTGTGTGTTTGTATAATAATAAAAAATTATAATACTAAATAATAATAATAATAATAATAATAATAATAATATAATCATGTAAAATAACTTAAAATAAAACTTATGTAAAATATCCGGTGTGTATCGATGCATATTAATATATAAAAATATGAAGGTCGCAAAGTCGACGATTTTGGCTATACGTGTTGATATGATTATGTGCGATTGCTTTATTGTGTTTGGTTATTATTTAATTGTGATAATAATTTATATTGTTAATTATTATTCAGGTGGAAAACGCGGAAAACCAACCTGTCAATGAAGTTAATCAATCTGAACAAAAGAATGAGGATCATTTCCTTAATAGGCAAGATATAGAAAATATCGTTGCCCAGGGAATAGCCAATGCTATCCCGGCAATCGTCGCTGCTGTTAAAAGTACTGTTGAGCCTTCACAAGCCAACCATAGCAAACGTACTCACGACGATAATTTCAGTAACAGTATAAATGGGGGCAGCAATAAATATAATGACGTGATTCAAGCCCCAATACTTAAGAAAATGAAAGTTGCAACACCTGGTTGCACTTATAAAGAGTTTCTTGCCTGTAAACCCGTTGAATTTGCAGGCAATGAAGGGGCAACAGCTGCACTGCGTTGGTTAGAGAAAACCGAGGCAATAATTAAAATAAGTAAATGTACCAAGGAGGATAAGGTCATGTATGTTTCTCATCTTTTCAAGGAAGAGGCATTAGAATGGTGGAACACGGTACTGCAAGCCAAGGGAAGCGACGTGGCTTATGCCATGAATTGGGAAGAATTTAAGCATTTGATGGAAAGGAAATGCTGCCCCGAATATGAGAAGGAACAAATGGCGAATAAGTTCCTAAGCCACCGAATGGTAAATGTTGACTGTCGAGGGTATACTTCCAAATTCTTCGAATATGCCAGAATTGTACCAACTCTGGCTTCGCCAGAACTGGTACTTATTTCTCGCTATATTTGGGGTTTGATTAGCGAAATTCATGATATCGTCAAAGCTGCGAGACCCCGCACAATTGACGATGCGGTGGAATTAGCTAATACCCTGACCGACGGACTGGTACGTACGCGAGAAGAAAACAGGAAAATGGAATTAGCCCACAAGATTACCCAAGGGTTCCGTGGGGGTAATATTTTCAAGAAAAAGGGAACTGGGCAATCTTTTACCCCGCCATTCTACAGAAACTGTAAAAAGAAACATTTTAGAAGATGTAATGAAATCTGCAACTTCTGCAAAGCTTCGGGGCATCGAGAGGAGGAGTGCAGAAATAAAACAAGGATCTGCTACATTTGCGGCGAAGCTGGACATTTGAGGCCAGAATGTCCTAAACTAGTCAAACCAGCTGACAACAAGGCCAAACCTGCGGAAGGAGCTACTAAGAAAAACGTAAGAGCCTTTCAGCTGACAACCCAAGAAGCAGATCTGATTCCAGATGTGATAGCTGGTACGTTCCTAGTTCACGATGTTTATGCGAAAGTATTATTTGACTCTGGTGCAAACCAAAGTTTTATAAATACTTCATTCTGTCAAGCTCTTAAGCTACCCTTAACCACACTTAGGTAGATTTATACGGTAGAAACGGCAGATGGAAATTCTGTTAATATAGATAAGATTTTGCAAAAAGGTAAGATAGAACTTTCAGGCCACAAATTTTCTGCAAACCTCTTACCTATGAATTTAGCTAGATTCGATGTCATGTTAGGAATGGATTGGTTAGTAGCCAACCATGCTCGAATCTTCTGTGACAAGAATTCCATAGAAATTCATACACCCGCAGGAGAAGTAATTATGATTACAGGAGATAAGTCACGCAAACCATTAAAGTTCATTTCGGTAATGAATGTGGCTAGTTATGAGCGAAAACAAGGAATAGTATATATGATTTCGGTGATCATTAACACTAAAAATAAGGAACTTAAGGAAATTCCTATAGTATCAGAATACCCGGATGTATTCCTAGAAGAGCTACCGGGATTACCACCAGATAGGGAAGTAGAGTTTAGAATTCATCTAATTCCTGGAACTACACCTATAGCCAAGGCACCCTATCGTTTAGCACCCACAGAAATGTTAGAACTGAAGAAGCAGTTAGACGAATTGCTAAGTAAAGGATTCATACAACCTAGTTCATCCCCTTGGGGAGCACCGGTGCTGTTTGTGAAAAAGAAAGATGGTTCGATGCGAATGTGTATCGATTATAGGGAATTGAATAAGGTTACAATTAAGAATCGATACCCATTACCTAGGATTGACGATCTTTTTGATCAACTTCAAGGGGCTAGATATTTTTCTAAGATAGATTTACGCTCTGGATATCACCAGTTGAAGGTACAAGAAGAAGACATACCGAAAACCGCTTTCAGAACTAGGTATGGTCACTACGAGTTTACAGTCATGCCTTTTGGACTAACAAATGCTCCTGCAGCATTTATGGATATGATGAATAGGATCTGTAAACCATATTTGGATAAATTTGTGATTGTCTTCATTGACGATATACTTATTTATTCCAAAAGTCAGGACGAGCATCGTGAGCATCTACATGCACTCTTAACTTTGTTAAGAAAGGAAAAGCTTTATGCCAAATTTTCGAAGTGTGAATTCTGGCTGCAGGAGGTGCAATTTTTAGGTCACGTGGTGAATCACGAAGGTATTCACGTAGATCTCTCCAAAATAGAAGCGATCACCAATTGGAAGGTCCCACAATCAGCTACTGAAGTTAGAAGTTTTCTAGGATTAGCTGGTTATTATAGACGATTCATTAAGGATTTTTCTAAGATAGTTGTGCCATTAACTAAGTTAACTTGTAAAGCAGTCAAGTTCGAATGGGGACCTAGGCAAGAAGAGGCCTTTAAGATTTTAAAACAAAGGTTAACAAACGCCCCAATTCTTGCTTTACCAGAAGGAACAGAAGATTTTGAAATTTACTGTGATGCTTCTAAGTTAAGGTTAGGAGGTGTACTAATGCAACGCAAGAAGGTAATTGCATATGCATCAAGACAGTTGAAAAAGCACGAGGAAAATTATACGACCCATGACTTAGAGTTAGGAGCAATAATTTTTGCCCTTAAGATCTGGAGACATTATATGTACGGAAGTAAGTTTATAGTCTATACAGATCATAAGAGTTTAAGATACATATTTGGGCAAAAAGAATTGAACATGAGACAAAGGAGATGGATGGAGATTCTAAGTGACTACGACTATGATATTCAATATTATGAAGGAAAGGCATATGTAGTAGCAGATGCCTTAAGTCGTAAGTATCATGAAAAGCAAAGACGAGTTCGTGCTCTTAGATTAAATCTACGGCTGGATTTAATGGAACAACTGAAGAACGTTCAAGAAACAGCAATCAAGGATGATGCTGAAGGAATGAAAGGAAGAATAAAAGAATTAGAACAAGGGACCGATGGAATTTGGAGATTCCACCAGAAAAGGATTTGGGTACCTAAGCAAGGAAATTTAAGAGATAAAATTTTAGTGGAAGCCCATAAATCTAGGTATACCATACACCCTGGAAATAATAAGATGTACCAAGATTTAAGAAATAACTTCTGGTGGATAGGAATGAAAAAGGACATAGCTAGATATGTATCTAAGTGTCTAACTTGTTCGCAAGTTAAGGCAGAACACCAGAAACCTTCAGGGTTACTCCAACAACTAGAAATGCCTGTTTGGAAATGGGAACTAATAACTATGGATTTTGTAACTAAGTTACCCAAAACCAGAAATGGTAACAACGCGATTTGGGTAATTGTGGATCGATTAACCAAATCAGCTCATTTTCTGCCCATGAAGGAAACCTTTAGCATGGAAAAGTTAGCAAGGTTGTATGTAGACGAAGTAGTATCCTTACATGGAGTCCCACTCTCCATTGTATTGGATAGGGACAGTCGTTTCACTTCACATTTTTGGACAAGTTTCCAAGAAGCCATGGGGACCAGACTGAACTTAAGCACTGCATACCATCCCCAAACAAATGGACAGAGTGAAAGGACGATTCAGACCCTAGAAGACATGCTCAGGGCATGTGTGATAGATTTTGGTGGAAATTGGGATAACCACCTACCCTTAATCGAATTCTCCTATAATAATAGTTATCATGCAAGCATCGAAGCTGCCCCATTCGAAGCACTATATGGACGAAAGTGTAGAACTCCAGTTTACTGGGCAGAAATAGGAGAAAGTCAATTATCAGCTCCTAAGATTGTACAGGAAACCACCGACAAGATAACTCAAATCAAGGAAAGATTAAGGACGGCTCGAGATCGCCAGAAGAGTTATGCAGACAATCAACGTAAACCATTAGAATTCCAAGTGGGAGACAATGTACTCTTGAAAGTTTCCCCTTGGAAATAAGTAGTTCGGTTCGGGAAGAAAGGAAAGCTAAGTCCAAGATACATAGGACCATTCCCATTAATCCAACGAACAGGACCAGTTGCCTATCGCTTACAACTACCAGAAGAACTAGCTGGGGTACATGACGTATTCCATGTATCCAATCTCAAGAAATGTTTATCTGATGAGTCCCTGGTAGTACCTCTTCAAGATATAGAGGTAAATGAAAAGCTGAAATTCATTGAGAAACCTCTTCAAATAGAAGACCGAAAAGTCAAATTCCTCCAGCACAAGAGACTGGTGCTAGTTAAAGTAAAATGGGAATCGAAAAGAGGACCAGAGTATACATGGGAACTAGACTCAGAAATGAAGCGAAAATATCCTCACTTGTTCCATTAAATCTCGAGGACGAGATTTTAAACAAGGTGGGGAGGATGTAACAACTCTTGCCAAAATTACTATTTCTTAATTTATTAATGTCCAATAGGAAACCCTAATTGAGACCCCCAAGTAGTATAACGTGACCCATAAATTTTTTTTCAGAACAATCAAAACTAGGATCAGGGCCCCTAAAACTCAAGGGGGGTATCCCCTAATTGATAATTATCCTCAAAATCGTTTGTAAGGCACGAAATTCGTTTGTGGTTGACTCACCTGGGCTATGTGGGACACGAGGCTACCCTACCCTAAAAGGGTAACCATTGCCCATGCGCCAGGACCAGCTGGGTCTGGCGCGCCATGCGAGAGGAGCCAAAATTCAGTATAAAGCTCAGGAGTTTGGCACTTGCATGGCTGTTGTGTTTCGACATAAAAATTCATTTCGTACGTTGAGATATTCGTTGTTTCGTTCAAAAACACACACAAGCACGAATCTCTGCTGCGACAACAGGGTAATAACTCGATCACTGCTACGATACAATGTCCGATCGATTGAAACCGATCCGATGGATGTTTAAGTGCTGCCCGAATTCGGGCTATACTTTGTCATTCGTTGTGAGGGTTTTGATTTCGTGAGCTTATCGTAAATGTTGTATTAAGTTACTGACCTAGATTCATGTGCATTGTTATTTACCTAGGTTACAAGATTTAAATTAGTAGGCAAGGTTCTGTCTAGTTAAACTTACAATGTGAGTCATTCTCTTTTTACCAAATCATTTCCAAAACCCTATTTATTTTCAAAGTTATAATTACAGGGATTAAGTCTTTGTAATCTTCAATTACTGCCGGTATGTGGGGTTTTGTATACATTACTTGAAACCCGTCACCATTGGACAACGGGTTAGCCAATGGGTGATCTGACCATAGTCACGGATACGGTCGAGTTACAAATACCGATTGGGTTGGTTGATAGAAACAATATAATCACCCTTAATACTGTATATTATAACAATGTGTCATTTTTATACTAATTGAGTGACTCGCCAGTATTTCCCCGCTGATAATTTTTTTTAAATATGTTTCAAGTGACTTACTGTGAATCAAGGAAAAAGTGCCGCGTAGCACTAAAGCTTGAAAAGGTGGCTCAGTAAAATAAATAAACATGTTTTGTAAAACAGGGAATTTCCTCGTGAAATTTCCTTTATTGTAAATTATGGGTGTTATCCCCAAAATGTGAAACAAAATAATTGGGTATTTTCAATTTAAAAGATCCTGTTAAAATCTTCGCTGCCAAATTAAACAATACCACGGGTTTCTGTCCCGCGGCTCCGGAAATGGGTAAAACCGGGTCGGGGGCCATGACACTTGTAACCACGATGGTTGGAAGGATAACCAAGAAAAACGCAAGGGTGTGACCAGTAGTCAAGTTTGTGTATGGATGTGGAAGGGGTTAGAGGATAACACAAGCAACCGAAAACACGAAGATGGTCGTATTCCAGTATGCAGTTATAAAGCAAGGTTGTAGGGGATTTAAAGTGGTGAGTTTTGCTTGGTAGAACGTTCAAAAGATAGGTGGTAGTTACGAGGGCATGATGCCACATATTAGGGGGAAGGGAGGCTTGGGCTAGAAGCGAACGAACCATGTTATTGATGGTGCGGATTTTGCATTCCGCTTTACCGTTTTGGGAAGACGTGTAAGGACAAGAAAAATGGAACTGCATGCCATTATGATTACAAAAATTGTAGAAGTTTTGGTTTGCATATTCTTTGCCATTGTCACATTGGAATTGTTTGATTTTACGTTCAAATTGAGTGTTAATTAAATTGTGGAGAGTGGTAAATGTTTGAAACACTTGGGACTTAGTGGCGATGGGAAAAGTCCACAAGAAGTTGGTAAAATCATCCAAGAAAAGGATATAATATTTGTGACCACCCGTGCTAAGTACGGGTGATCTCCATAGGTCACTGTGAACAATGTCAAAAGCTGAACGAGTACAATTAATAGAATCATAAAATGGCAATTTAAAAGTTTTACCAAAAACACAAGATTGACAAAGTGTTTTATTAAATTTTCCAAAATCAACAAAAGATGATAGTTTCAAAGACTGTAACAACTGTTTGCCAGGATGACCCAAGCGTTGATGCCAGCGATCTTGAGACACAGCCGCAAAAGCAGAAGGTGAGGTAGGTTGAAGGGGAAGAGGTGCTGTCAAAGGATAAAGATCGCCTGTGCTATTGCATCGTAGGATAGGTGCCCGAGTTTTGAGATCCTTCACAAGAAAACCAAAAGGATCAAATTCAACAGAAACTAAGTTATCGGTGGTAAGACGACGAACAGAAATAAGGTTTTTGATTAAGTTGGGTGCAAACAAGACATTGTTAAGTTTAAGTGGTGGATAGGGAGGGGGAAAGACCTGGTTGCCTTATGCCAAAACAGGGATAGTCATGCCATTACCAACGATTATATTTTTATTAGTGCACCTATTTAAGTTAGACGTGGAGTATATACCTTGCTAATTAGCCGAGTGAGAAGTAGCTCCTGTATCCATCACCCCATGGTCCAACTGATTGAGTGCCAAGGAGTAGAGGGCCTGTTCGATGTCGGTGGGAGAATGACTGGTTTGATGCGCTTGATCCGTTCAGGGGCCCAAGATGCCTTGAGAGGATGGAGGGTTGGGTCGTGACGGGTACAGACAGGGGGGTTGGGCCGAGTTGTTGGAGTTGAGTAGGTTGGCCCACTGAGAGGCGGTCCAATTACTCGGGAAAACTATGTATGGATGGGCCAGGGTTTATTGTCACACCCCCAAAATACCACCTATGGTAAACCCAGCTAGGCGTGTGACGTACCGACAACGAGCCACTAATCATATTGAACTCATAACAATTTTCAAATGAATTTACCAATTATGGATAAAATGTACTCACAATAAGTTTAATAAAAATCCAACAAGTTCAGCGGAAGCAATAAATAAACCATAGTTTCAAATGTTTCAAAGTAAATGTGTGTAATCAATAACCCCATCATAGGTATCCACTCAGTTCGACCCATGACCACTCTAGCCACTCCAGATAGCAAGTTCCAAATCCAAGAGATCTAACGACCTGCGAGCATGCAACAAGTGTATCAGACAAAGCTGTCGAGTTCATAATTTGGGAAAACGTTAGTTACCAAGTGTTTAGTTCAGTTCATTGAATATAATGTTGATAATAACTCAAGTACCGTACAAGATGGCTACCAGATTGTTTTGCCCGTCCCCACTGCCCCTATCTAAGCAACGGTCGTGATTTAAGGTCATTAGTCCACGCCTGCCCTCTCAGGTACGGTGTGAGGTTGCCAAGCCTAATAGCGCTATCAACTAATACCCCATTACCTCTCAGGTAACTATTCGGTATAAGATGGGACTTAAAATGATAGGAAGAGTGTATTATCTAACATTCCTGTTTTACCCAAAAGATTTATCCCTCTCAGGGATACCCATTTGACTGTCCCACCCACCGGGACGCAAGCTCAAGAGAAATGAACTCACCTTAGAATGCTCGGTATGTTAATTACCCGTTCCCAGTTGGTCAACCAAACCCTACCGTGGTTACCAAAGATAGTCAGTTTCGTAAACACATTGATCACATATTCTTCGTTCATATTACACAAGTAGTGTACAAGTAAAACACATAGCCGTACACGTATTCTGATCATCAATACACAAGTAAGCAGGTTTCATGTTTCACATAAACAATAGTTCAGTCGCATAGCCTAGTGTGCGACCCATTAACGCATCAACAAATAGCAGATAAGGCCCAAGTGCAATATGCAACCCAGTTGATTGAGCGATCCACCATGAACTTGTGTGACTCAATTAAACTTGTGCGTTCCAATTAATTAGAAGGCCCAATGTTAATAAAGCCCACAGGACTTGCCTTGTACGACTACAGATATGTGCGACTACCATATAGTTGTGCGTCTCATTATTTATCCAACCCGAACCCATGACAAGTGGCCCAAAGGATGTCAGCCCAACAAACTTGCCGGCCCAACTTGGCATGTCTTAAGTCTACCTTTAAAACCCAGCTCGTGGCCTGCCCCCTGTTACCCGGCCCAGCTACCCTCCACCGCAACCCCTTAGTGTGCGGCCCAAAAGATCCCAAGCCTAACCACGAGCTGCGTTAGGTAGCGTGGCCCAACACCACCCGAAAGGGTGCGGCCCACTTCGTGTTTAACCCCTTATAATCCCAAAAGCCATAACTAATCTCCATCCAATCAATTAACAGTTTTATCACATGAACCTTAATCTAAACCAAGCAATCACTAATCCTTATATCAACATCAGTGTTCAACATGATCATCGATTGTATACATAATTCTGAGTCATAACACATAATTCTGATGAAGATTCATTGTCATACTAACCTAAATCTTATCGGGTAACATCCAAATTACGATAATAATTGATCTTTTCTCGTTAATCATCATCAGTTTATACACAAACAACCCTAAACCGTCCATTAACATTACGTGCATACTTCTAGATCTACCATACTATTTGTTATGATAGAGTATTCGTTGATATCTCTACTAACACGTAAATCTAAACATTAACATCATTCATATGGTCACATAGAACTCATGATCATTAACATAACTAACATTCATATGGTCACATGTAACCGAGAATATCTAACCTGACTCAATAGAAGTACAGACGTACTAACCAAGAGATTGTAGAGGGTGTGTAAAGCGAGAGATGATGTGCCTCCACAGGGAAAAAGGCTTCAGCCGGAAAGGTGCTACCGCTGATCCAAGGGGGAGGAGGGAAAAAAGATGCTAGGGTTTTGCGTTTGTGTGCTTGAGCCAAAATAATGAAAACCGCACGCAATATAAGTAAGTGTGGTGCATGTATCTCGGCTGGGTTAGTTTTGGGCTTCGAAGATTTGGGCGGCCCCAAACTCAAATAAAAGTCATAAGGGTGCGGCCTAATGAAATTAGAGGCACCAGTGCAGTGTGCAGCGGCCCAAAATTAAGCAACCATTTATTTTGAATAACTAATACTCCCTAACATTTAAACTTAACCCATTTCAATAAGTAAACGTACAAGCATACATAGCTACAATGCAACTCAATCGTAACAGAAAGTGATTCGGAATAAAAGACACACCTTAGGATTTCGGGTTGTCACATTTGTTACTGGTTGGAGTACCGGTTGGAGCCACGAACCGAGAAGAACATGCCGCGGCCGCGGCCACGTCTGCCGCGACTCCGACCACGCCCCCTATAGGACGGCTGAAAGAAAGCAGGCTGATGTTGGGAGGCGTTGTTGGACGAGGTGGCGGTGGTTGTGGCGAGAGCAGTGGCGATAGCCTGAGAGCCCCGAGTGGCCTGCCGTTGCTTCTTTTATTCCTCCATGTTCAACTGTGACCGAACCTCGTTGAAATCCGGTAAAGGGTATCGGTTTTGAAGCACTGTGGAGATGCTATCATACTGTTCAGTAAGACCAGTGAGAATCTTGATGACCAACATCCGGTCATCAACCAGAGACCCAACACTCTTGAGTTGTTCGGCTAGGTGCTTCGCATGCTGACAATAATCGGCCATGTTGGAGAAGTTCTCGAGAGACAGATTAGCAAATTCTTGGCCGAGGAAGATGGCTAGAGTATTTTTGTTGTCATTAAATTCACTTTCAACTGCGGACCAAGCGGCATGAGCGGTCTGACCCCTTTGCAAGATTATGTCTAGAAGAGGCGCAGAGATGGTGGCGTATATCTACTGGAGAACCACATCGTCCAGTTGGTTCCATAAGTTGTCAGCCGCACAGGCGGCGGCCTCATCAGATGATTCGGCAGCAAGTTTGGGAATGGGTTGTTTTGGGAGACAAGTGATCAAGCACTTCATATATTTGACAGTGCACCTTGAAAAGGGTTTTCCAGGTGGTATAATGTGTTGAGTCTTTCTCCAGGATAATGGGAACATACGTTTTGATGTTAGAAACGGCAAGGGCAGGGTGAAGTTTGGACTCCATAGGTGGATAAGAGAAGAAGAAAAAGCAGGAGGGAGGAGCCGATGGCCGATTAGAGGCAGCCGGTGGCGGAAATAGGGTTTAGGGGGAGGGGGATCGAAAAAGGCATGATACCATGAAAGAGGTTTACTCAACTTGATCCTTCTCATTCTTCTCTTGATAATTTATAATACAAAGTAAATACAAACTAGATCTCCTATAATGATGGAGATATCTATACAATAATAATTAAATCAATTGCCTAAATATGCAAGATACTATTAGAGAAGGCTGTTGTAGATGAGTTTAGTGTTTTATATAAAACATCTGATACCCAGGCTTCCAAACCATTGAGTCCTAATCAGTCTATTTGGGTAAGGATATACTGTCAAAATTAAATTGTTAGAGGTATCCACTTAGATAACAATATTCAACAACCATTAATATCAATTGTTTTGGTCAAAAATTACCGAAGTAATTAAGTGATCAAATTAGTTAAGTGAGGTAGTGTGCTAGAAAGTGTGTTGGAAATATACTTGTTAAGTTATTTGGAAAAACAGTACTCAGGATACGGCTCAGAATATGGAGCTGTATCTATGATCAAACAATGAGCAAAAATAAAGTAAACGACACGAGATGTACGAGGAAAGCCCTTGATCAATCTAGATCGCCGGCATAAAACCTCGGGAGCTGACAATCGCAGCTGCCTTGTTCTTCAATTGCTTCAAAAATCAGGATACAGTGCGGGATGTGGTACGGATCGACTAAGTGTTACAATGAATATGAAATACAAGTGTGGTGTTTGCAATTAGCTAGAGAGTGTAAGTGTTCGAGAGTGTAAGTGTGAATTGTTGTGTTCTAAGCTGATCCGACCTCATCTATTTATAGTAAAGATAAAATAACTAACTACCCTAAACTCGCGGGATCCACCGAATATTCCTTCTTGGAACGTTGTAGACCTGGTCTTTCGGGCTCAACGTCTTTTTCTCAACAAATTCGTCCGAGTCTTGTGGAGAAGAAGTCCTCTTGACCGTTAGCAAGTCTCAACCCTTAACCTGCACATGGTTAATTCAATAAGCCTCAGGATATCGCCCAAGATGTTAGCAATATCCTCTTCCAGCATCCTGATCACAAATAAACAAACAAAGGCATGATATTGGTCAGGATACATATGTTAAGAAAATGACCCCTAACAATTGTCCCCAAATATATCAGTTGGGATACCAATCCAACGGATATATTTCAAAAATCTTATCTCATGGCTTAAGGTAATTAATATGACTAGACTCTTGAAATGACAGCGGTGCAACTTCCAAGGCGTTATTTACTTTTTACCCCCCCTATATTCATCCTATATTAACCGAGGGATTCCTTGTCTCGGTTATCCTTATCTGCGAGCAAGTATCAGGTATCTTCTTTTCTAATCTCCTTTCTTTGATTTTTCTTAATTTGCTCAATGGCACCACGAACGAAATCCCGCTCAGACCGGTCAGCCTCAACCCTCATAAGTCAAAACTTTATCACCGATCCAGCAAAGGAGATTTGTTGCTTCAATAATGCTGATATTGCTGCTCTCAAAGACTCCGGTGCCTTTCCCACCGGAACGGTCTTTCGCCCCTTTGACAAGGAAGCCCGATCGGATGTAGCATCCGACGAGTGGGTCTGTTTTTTCGCTTATCCTTTCTCTCTTGGACTCCGGTATCCATTTCCACCCTTTATCTCCAGCTTTTTCGACCTCACCGGCCTTAGTTATGCCCAAGTTATGCCAATGGTTTGGCGAATCTTGATAGTGTTGGATCAAATCAAATCTCGTCATTTTCCTAACCTACTTGTTGAGGACCTTCCCGTAGCATACCGGTTGAGATCTCATGGCAATCACCGTTATCTTCTGTTCTCCATCAAGAACCCTTTGGTCCTTAAAGCCACCAAGAATGAGGATCGATGGCGACGAAAATTCTTTTTCGTCAAAAGAAACTCCATTGATAAGGGTTTCGATCTACCGGTTAAGTGGTTAACCAAGGGTAGGATTTAGGGTTTTAGGAATATCCCCAATCATATCTTCAAACTGTATCCCGGACTTATATTCTGATGTTTTTATGCAGCGAATTTCAGAGATTTAGTGCCTCCTAGCGCAGAATCCGAATCCAAGATCAAGGAAATCTACCGTCTTCCTGCCAGTGAAAGAACTTTTTCCCTGTCTCTCACAGATCCTCATCAAAAATCAAGCTCAGAAATGTCAGGTAAGCACAATTTCATATGTTAATTATTTTTCAAAAATATGATGAGTTTTAAGAATATCTTCCCTTATGTAGTACCAGTCGTCAACCTTGAAGGTTTCGAACTTGATGAGTTAGATTGCTACTCCAGCCTTGAACCCATCAAACAAGAATCCAAGACAAAGCCAGCTGCTACACCAAAGCCTACCTCCTCAAAGACTGTTTCAGCCCCCAAAGGTCCTCCGGCATCCAGGACCAGGGCATCCAGCTCTCGGAAGAGAAAGGAGACTGACTCCCCAGCTGTTTCTGAAACATTCTCCCTTGAGAATCATGGGTTTAACGAAGCCACCTCATTCCTCAAACAGGTAGAATTTTCTTTCCGATATCCTGTACAAGTATGTTAGTCTTTATCCTGCTTATTTTTCACATTAATACCTGTGTCTTTATCGACAGGGTCTGGATCGCCTCATGCATTTATACGAAGATGCTAGCGGTCTTAACAAGATGTTGCAGATTCAGCTGGAGAAAGCTCAAGCCACCATAGCTGATCAAGGAACCATTGCAGCTGCCAAATCCCAGCACTATGAAGACAAATACAAGGCAATGACTGAGGAACATCAAGCCGCCCTCCATAAAGCTAATGAGGATGCTCAAGCCAAGCTAGACGCCGCTCTTCTCCAATATCAGCAGAATATGAGCTCATACCGGGATAGCCTAAAAGCTTCGGTGGTCGTCTCTCTTCTCCAAGCCAGGATAAGGATGGCTTATGAGGCCATGGATCTGGGTTTTGAATGCCCTTCCTGGAATGTAAAGGCTTGGGAGGAGAAACTACAGGGCCTCGGAGGTCATCCCGTTGCTCATTCTGCAAAACATACTGGTGAAGAGCCTTCTAAGGTGGCAGAGGAGGTTGCCAATGCTGGTGATGGTGCTGAGAAGAATCCCGAGGGTGATGCTGGGGCGAATGCTGGCAAGGAGGTTGCTGATCAAGAAGGTGCCGCATCTTAGGCGGCGAAATGGGCGATGATGGATATATGTGCCAAGGCCGGAGCCCATTTTTTTTAATTTCATGGTTGTGGTTGCATAAACAATTTACTTTTCCTGTCCTTGAACAATTTACTTTTCCTGCACTAGAACAATGTGATGACCAAAGGTGGATGGGTCCTAGGTTTTAGGATGAAGCCCTTGGTCATCGATTAGTATAACTTGTTTTGAACATAGTAACGGTTGTAGGTGGACGGGTCCTGTTTTGAGACAGATCCTGCAACCGTTGCACAAATATGGTAAAAACTAATTGTGCTTTTGGCGGATGGGCCTTGGTTTAAGGTGAAACCAAAAGCACAACTTTTGGCTTGTTAATAATATAACTATCTTTTGACTTATCTTCTGTTACCTTGCATTGTTTAGTGTAAGTCTTGGCTTTGTAAAAATTTCATACTGTTATTTTACTAAATATCCTGAGCAGTATGCTCAGAAACATACTGCAGAAGCCTTTTATTAAATAGATCTTCCAGACGTTCCTTTAACATTATAAAAATTTCTTTAGAAAGTAAAAAATAGTTTATCTCTTCAAAACCAAGTTTTGATGATGATCAAAGTTCCAAGCCAATACTAGTTTCAAACATCCTAATCAAATATCCTAAAAAGGACTTTGAGGATATATGTCAAGATACTTAACATGATGTTACTAAAAATTTAAATGAGGCTTACGAAGGAAAGATCATACCAGACATAGGATATAAACTTATTACCGAACTTCAATCCCTTTGCAACTCTTCCAATGAAGATGTCCCCAGTGCAAGGTACTTAATGCATTAGTCGCAAACTTCATTCTTTTAGCTTTACACCACCATCTTGGCAGGGATGTCCCCTGTGTACAATGTCTTCAAGTATCTTAGAAATCTACTTAATGTCAGTTTCCATGGCATAAGCAATTTTTCACATCCCGAGGGTATAACCCAAGGATGTACTGGAGATAAATCCTTTGTATCCTGGGGAAAATCCCAATTTTTCATGCGCTACAGGCGGGAGTGTATAAACTCCAAGACTTAGAAAGGTGAAAACCTTTAAACCTTAGAGAGTATGAAAATACCCTTTCGTGAGAGAGGGTGATCAATCCTCATATACCGTTAGGATTCAGGATATAGCCAATGGTAACGAAATTGTCAGCCACTTTTACATGGACTGGTCCCGCCACCTTGAACTATCCCTGAATAACTTGCGCTCCAGGCGGGGTGTTTAAACCCAATTCGGAAGAAAGGTGAATACCTTTAAACCTGTGAAGGGATCAGTATCCCTTAAACGTGAGAGAGGGGGCCAATCCTCTAATCTTCTGAGTTATCCTGAGTGCATATCCTGGAGCTATATCCTGAAACATATCTTGCAAAACAAATGTAAACTAAGGTGGGTGTTAGCTTGGCTAACACCCCTCCGATGCTTAAGTCAGTATCAGGTTACAAAGAACAAATTAAACCAAACATGTTTAAAAGAAGTAGAATTCATACCATCCTGAGTTAGAAATTAAATTCTAACTCACTTGAAATAGAGCTTAAGGTGTATAGCATTCCAAGATCTCGGTAGCATATCCCCCTCCATATTCTTGAGTCTATATGCTCCTTTCCCTGCTTCTGATTCAACTTCATATGGTCCTTCCCATTTTGGAGCTAACTTGCCATCGGCAGGATTAGTAGTATTTTGGAAAGCCTTTCTTAACACCCAATCTCCAACCTTAAATCTTCTGGTTCTAATATTCTTGTTATATGCCCTGGATATTCTCTGTTGATATGCTGCCATCCTTAGCCTCGCTGCATCTCTCTTTTCATCTATAGTGTCTAAATCCTGACTCAAGGCTTCGGGATTCTGCTCAGGATCACTTAAGATAGATCTTGCAGTAGGTATTGTCATCTCCGTTGGAATCACTGCTTCTGCTCCAAACACCAACGAAAATGGGGTTTGACCTGTTGCATTCTTTACCGTTGTCCTATCAGCCCATAAAACAAAGGGTAATTCTTCTGCCCATCTTCCTTTTTTGGCTCCAAGCCTTTTCTTTAAGTTATTGACAATTATCTTGTTAGAGGATTCTGCTTGTCCATTTGCTTGAGGATGTACCGGAGTAGATGTGATCATTTTGATTCCCCAACTCTTGCAAAAGTCTGTAGTCCTCTTACTTATGAACTGAGAACCATTGTCACAGATTATCTCAGCTGGTACTCCAAATCTGGTCAGGATATTCCTCTTGATGAAGGATACTACTTCTTGGTCTCTTACTTGAACGAATGCTTCTGCTTCAACCCACTTAGAGAAATAATCCGTCATTGCTAGCATAAAGACTTTTCCTCCCGGAGCTTTTGGTAGCTTTCCCACTATATCCATACCCCACTTCATAAATGGCCAAGGGGAAACAATAGGATATAATGGTTCAGCCGGTTGATGCAGTATGTTACTATGTCTTTGACATGAGTCACATCTTCGAGCATATTCTGCAGCATCTTTTCTCATTGTTGGCCAATAATATCCTGTTCTTAATACTTTTGAGAATAACGATCTGCCCCCAGCATGGTTACCACAATCCCCTTCATGTATATCCTGAAGTACTTCTTTGGCTTCAAGATCCTCCAAGCATCTCAAATACGGTCCTGCAAGAGATTTCTTGTATAAAATATTATTTATAATAGTGAACCGTGATACCTTCATCCTAAATGCCTTAGGATTTTCATTTCCAGGGATGTGTCCTTCTTTGAGATATCTCATGATTGGAGCCGTCCAGGATTTAGGATCCTCCTCAGGATATTCTGCTCCAGGATTCTGTATACTAGCTACTTCTTTATCCTGAGGATTCGTTGCAGGATATAAGACATGTAATATTGGTATTTGCGTCCCTTCAGGTATCCTGATCGATGATCCCAAATTTGCTAGGGCATCCGCTTCAGCATTATCTTCCCTTGGTACCTGTTCAAGTATAAAAACATCGAAATATCCTGCTAATTTTTTGAGAATATCGAGATATTCGATTAATTTCTCACCCTTAACTGCATAGGATCCATTAAAATGGTTAGTAATTAACAAAGAGTCAACATACACTTGCAAATTTTTTATACTCATGCTCTTAGCCAACTCTAATCCTGCAATTAAAGCCTCATACTCTGCTTCATTATTAGTAGCAGGAAATTCACACCTAATAGCCTGGGGTAATATGTCCCCCTGTGGCGATTTTAGTAGTATTCCTAATCCTACTCCTCTTACATTAGATGCACCATCAGTATATAATATCCAGGATCCTGAGGATTCTCCTAGCTGTTGAACTTCTAGGTCTACTTCGTCCTGAATGTCACTACTAAAGTCAGCCACAAAGTCAGCTAAAGCCTGAGATTTTATGGCACTTCTAGGTTCATATACTAAATCATAAGCACTCAACTTTACTGACCACTTGGCCATCCTGCCTGACATCTCTGGTTTCCTAAGCACATTTTTGACAGGATAATTCGTTTTAACATGTATCCTATGTGTCTCGAAATAATGTCTAAGCTTTGTTGATGCCATGACTAGAGCTAATATCAATTTTTCTAAGTGAGAATACCTAGTTTCAACATCTAACAAACTTTTACTAACATAATAAACAGGATACTGCTGACCTTCATGGTCTTTTATAAGAACGGCACTTACAGCATTCCCTGACACAGCAAGGTACAGGGATAGTGGTTCACCATTTTCGGGCTTCATCAATAGAGGTGCAGTTGAAAGATACCATTTCAAATCCTGCAGGGCTGCTTCATGCTTTTCCCCCCATTCGAATCTTTTGTTCTTCTTTAGGATATCATAGAAGTCTTTGCATTTTTCTGAGGATCTTGAGATAAATCTGTTTAGAGCTGCTACCCGGCCTGTTAATCTTTGTACGTCCTTCATATTTGAGGGTGATTTTATGTCTAGGATAGCTTTGATCTGCTCTGGGCTTGCTTCTATCCCCCTTTTTGTCACCATATATCCAAGAAACTTCCCTGCCCCTACTCCGAAATGGCATTTAGCAGGATTTAGCTTCATGTTGTAGTGATCCAGGATATCAAATGCTCCCTTGATATCCTGGAGGTGATCCTCAAACTTTTTAGATTTCACCACCATATCATCGATATATACCTCCATGGTGTCCCCCAGTTTGTCTTTGAACATCATGTTCACCAATCTTTGGTATGTTGCACCTGCATTTTTTAAACCAAAAGGCATAGCTGTATAACAATAAATACCTGTTGGTGTCATGAAGGCGGTATCCTCCTGGTCAGAAGGCTCCATTTGGATCTGTTGAAATCCTGAGGATGCGTCCATGAAGGTCAGCATTTCATGCCCGGCAGTGGCATCTACCATTGCATCAATATGGGGAAGAGGAAATGGGTCTTTAGGACAAGCTTTGTTCAAGTCTGTGTAGTCTACACAAACTCTCCATTTCCCATTCTTCTTCTGTACTACAACCACGTTTGCTAGCCACCTTGGGAACTTAACCTCTCTGATCATTCTGGACTTTAATAATCTTTCAACTTCCTCCTGGATAATCGCGTTCTGCTCAGGAGCAAACTTCCTTCTTTTTTGTTGCACAGGCTTGAATGATTTATCAATTCCAAGCTTGTGAGTGATAATATCTTTGGATATGCCTGTCATATCCTCATGCTTCCATGCAAACGTAGACATCCTGCATTTCAAAAAGTTAATTAATTGTTCTTCAATATCCTGAGGGATATTGGTCCCTACGAGCACCGAAATATCGGGGTTATCCTGGTCCAGGATAACTTTCTTCACATCCTGCTCCGGATCCTCCACGATATCCTGGGCCCGCGTCTTTAATTGCTATGCTGCACTAGTTTTGGCTGAGGATTTCATCGAGGATGAGTAGCATTCTTTCGCCTCCTGCTGATCGCTATCAACTTTAACAACTCCCCAAGGGGTAGGTATCTTGATGCATTGGTGATATGTTGATGGCACGGCCTTCATATCGTAAATCCACGGTCTTCCCAGTATAATGTTATAGCAGGATAGAGAGTCCATCACACAAAAACGTTGTATCGAGTTGACTCCTTCAACGTACACCGGCAACTTTATCTCTCCCACTGTGTTTCTTGCCTCTCCGCTGAACCCAACAAGCACGGTGGACTTCGAAGTGATATCCATTGGAGATACATTCATTCTTTTAAGTGTCTCTAGTTGGATTATGTTGACGGAGCTGCCATTATCAACCAATATCCTGCGCACAAAATGGTTAGCCACATATAACGTTATTACCAGAGCATCATAGTGAGGATCCTGGACAGTATCCCTGTCATCAGCATCAAATGTGATCACTTTGTCAGTTGTGAGTGTAGTCATCCTGACAGGTTTGTCTCCTCTTTCGGCTTTGGCTTCCTTTGCATGTCTCTTTGCTGCCGAATACGAAGTTCCACAAATGTCGGATCCCCCCAAAATGAAGTTGATTATCTTGGCATCCGCGGGAGGTGATGCTGCTCGTTCAGGGTCCTTCTCAGTATCCTGACCCTTATTCTTCTTTTTTCCTAAGAGATCTTTCAGATATCCCTTGCTTAGAAGATAGCTTATTTCTTTCCTTAAAGCAATGCAATCCTCAGTCATATGTCCGAAATCTTCGTGGAAAGCACACCATTTCGACTTATCTTTCCAGTCAGCCTTTTGTTGATTCTTTCGAGGCCATCTAGCCTTGTCTCCTAGACCCTGCATAGTATACATCAATTCAGGAATATTAACAGAAAAGCAATATTCAGACAATTCAGGATACTCTTCAGGATCCTCATCTTCGACAGCATTCACTCTCTTGTTTTCATTTCTACCATATGGCTTAGGCCGATATGACTTAAATGAGGATTCTGACTTCCTATTAGTCGATTCATAAGTGTTGGATGAGTTCATCCTTTCTTGCATCTTCTTGTCATCTTCCAGACGGATATATCTCAAGGCCCTGTTACGAGCTTCATCGAGATTCCTGCAAGGATTCATTACAAGATCCTGATAAAACTGAGAATCCTTTTGTAATCCCATCTTAAAAGCTTGCACAACTGTTGCAACATCAAGATGTGGGATATC
This sequence comes from Helianthus tuberosus, assembly GCA_030545235.1. Lineage (NCBI taxonomy): Eukaryota > Viridiplantae > Streptophyta > Magnoliopsida > Asterales > Asteraceae > Helianthus > Helianthus tuberosus. The sequence goes on from CM060374.1 coordinate 147,406,724, forward strand.
CAAGGATTCTCGACTAAATTTGTTCACATAATCCCTCAAGGATTCCTGAGGCCCTTGAGTTATCCTGTAAAGATCACTGGTTAGTTTCTCAAAACTCCGACTACAAGAAAATTGACTGTTAAATAAATTAACCAAATGAGCAAATGAAGTAATTGAGTGAGGAGGAACGTTTAACAGCCATTTTAAGGCTGATCCTGTTAGAGTAGAACCAAATCCCTTGCACAAGCACGCTTCCTTGAGCTCCGGAGGGATAGGGTTAATCTCCATTCTTTCCCTATACTGGGCAATATGCTCCTCAGGATCCGAAGTCCCATCATAAAGCTTCATGTTGGGGGTTTGGAATCTCTTCAGGATCTCAGCATCACAGATAGGATATGCAAAACGAGATATCTTGTGGCTATCTTGAGATACTTCCGGGATCGGCTGGACCACCCCAGGTACACTAGATATCATGTCTTTCAACTTCTGAAGTTCCCTGGTAAGTGCTGATGTTACACCTGCATCCTGCAAAGATCCACCACTGTTAGTAGCATGAGTATTGTTATTATTCGACACGTTACCCGTTGGAGGATTTTGCCCATATCCTGAAGCATATCCTGAGCTCCTCATGGTTGACATCCTAATCGAGGAGGGTATTTCAGGAGTATGATTCTGAGGAAGACTGGGCACGATATTCCCCCTATTATCCTCGGTATACACAGCTGAGCTAAAGTTCAACGCTCTGGGGTGTAACGGAGTGACATTGTCCTCCGCAGATCTGCTCGAGCCAGCCTTCAGGAGTTGTATCTCCCTCAAAAGCATTTGGTTTGTTTCCTGTTGCTGCCTCATTTGTTCCTGCACACTTCCAAATAAGGTTAAAATTTCATCATTAGAAGCTAAAACGGGAGCAGATCCCTGGACGCTCCGAGTTGGGATAACATCTTGAGATTGTGTAGAGGCTGGCATCCTTGGAGGAGGTGGTGGAAGCACCGAACCGGTAGTAGCAGAAGTCATAGCAGACACAGTAGAGGAACTCATGTTTGATCTTGAGGCCATTATGGACAATGTGGCAAAAAGTTTTGAAAATAGAAAACCGATTAGCGATTTGACAAAAATTTTTAGTAAAGAGAGCACCACTTGCCCCACGGTGGGCGCCAAATTGTTTTGGTCAAAAATTACCGAAGTAATTAAGTGATCAAATTAGTTAAGTGAGGTAGTGTGCTAGAAAGTGTGTTGGAAATATACTTGTTAAGTTATTTGGAAAAACAGTACTCAGGATACGGCTCAGAATATGGAGCTGTATCTATGATCAAACAATGAGCAAAAATAAAGTAAACGACACGAGATGTACGAGGAAAGCCCTTGATCAATCTAGATCGCCGGCATAAAACCTCGGGAGCTGACAATCGCAGCTGCCTTGTTCTTCAATTGCTTCAAAAATCAGGATACAGTGCGGGATGTGGTACGGATCGACTAAGTGTTACAATGAATATGAAATACAAGTGTGGTGTTTGCAATTAGCTAGAGAGTGTAAGTGTTCGAGAGTGTAAGTGTGAATTGTTGTGTTCTAAGCTGATCCGACCTCATCTATTTATAGTAAAGATAAAATAACTAACTACCCTAAACTCGCGGGATCCACCGAATATTCCTTCTTGGAACGTTGTAGACCTGGTCTTTCGGGCTCAACGTCTCTTTCTCAACAAATTCGTCCGAGTCTTGTGGAGAAGAAGTCCTCTTGACCGTTAGCAAGTCTCAACCCTTAACCTGCACATGGTTAATTCAATAAGCCTCAGGATATCGCCCAAGATGTTAGCAATATCCTCTTCCAGCATCCTGATCACAAATAAACAAACAAATGCAGGATATTGGTCAGGATACATATGTTAAGAAAATGACCCCTAACATCAATGATGATAGATTAAGTGGAACAAAAAGATATACACAAGCCTAGATTCTAACATTCAACAACCATAATCGTATACCTAGAACAAAGGCTTCCAAACTTTTTCTAGGTGTACCTTCTGAAGTTGAAGCTCAGTAAAAGATGCACCTTGGTTGTCCTAGAGCCAGTTGCTTGTTTTCTCAATGACACTCTTCATAACCTGCAAGATGTTATGGTGCACACTCTTCCTAACATTTTGATATTTGATTTTTCCTTCATGTTGTATATGCAATCCTCTAATTCATTGTATGCATACACCTTCTTCTTGAACTCTTGGTCCTCAAGTTTGTACTTATCGGTATCATTTACCATCTTCTCAATCTCTTCTTTGGAGAGTCGTCCGTTTTCACTGGATATTATAAGTTTTTCCATCATACCCGTGGATATTATCGAGGCGGAGACTGTGAGGATACCATTGGCGTCTATTTCAAAGCATACGATAACTTTAGAAACTCCCTTAGGATTGGGTGGTATTCCATAGATTCCGAACTTGCCCAACAAATGGTTATCAATAGATTTGGATCTTTCACCTTGGTACACCTTGATCTTGATGGCAGATTGGTTATCATAGGTTGTATAGTATGGTTGGACTTTACTCGTGGGTATTGGAGTGTTTCGTGGGATCACAACACTAAATACTTCTTGATTAACTTCAACACCAAGAGATAAAGGAGTGACATCACGTAGCAACACACCTTGAACACTCGTATCATTGATACCACTTGCCTTAGCAGCCATAATGGCTGCACCACATGCAACGGCCTCATCAGGGTTTATACTCTTGCATAACTTGCTGCCAAAAAATATTCCCGCAGCATACGTTGGACCTTTGGTATTCTAGTTGAGCCACCAACAAGAATCACTTGTTCTACCCATGATTTTGTCAAATTAACGTCACTTAAACATGCTTCCACAGTCTCAATGCACTTATTAAACGAAACCTTGTTTAGCTCTTCAAATTTTGCTCGAGTAAATTTCATAGAAAAATCAATCCCCTCATGCAAGCAATCCAATTCAATTGATGTCTGAGTAGTACTTGACATAATCCTTTTTGCTTTCTGTCACACCCCGATTTCTTCGTGTCACCGGTGGGCCCGGTGGGGGGAGTATCGTGACGTGGTTGGCAACATAATAGTCAAACAACACAATATATAAATATGCACAGCGGAAGCAAATGAGAAATATATTTCAACTTTAATAATATTGTAATATCGTGTATCACAACAGTTGAAGGTTTGTCCACAGAAGGATCAAAAATAAATAGTAGTTCAACAGACTGTAGGCATCTTAAGCTTGCGAGATTTCTATTGATGCTAAGGAGAAATCCAGCCTATTACGCTTAGTACCTGCATTTAATCTTTTTGGGAAAATACGTCAGTTTACACTGGTAAATATAATCAACTGACTCATTTTAGAAAATGATTGAAAATTGATTTGGATGCACGTGGCATAAACATTTTATAACGTGGGATGATTATTTAAATATATAATATTGTAAAAGAATTACATGTTCCTTATGCGTTCAGTAGCCCGGACGTACCGGGTTAAAGATCAATAGACACACCACATCAACTATTTATGCACTGACGAGTGTACGCCTACACTCCGCGCTTAGGTCGTGGCCATTTCGTAAAATGATGCCAAGGATATCCGGGACATGGTCATTAACACCCCAAAGGATTTAAGCAAACAAAACATATTTAAACGGGCCGATTAAATTATTCAATTAACCACCATACGATGGAAGATTTAATGCCCGACCAAGCGGTATTTTATATACCGTAACCCAAGCCCGTATAGGGAAAATAAGTTAAAAGTATTTACCTGAGCAATGTAATAATCACAATAAGAAAATGCAAGTAGCTTTTACTGGTACTCCTAATCTGGAATGAAGGTTTATAATAACCTATTAGAATCGTAACGGGACTTTAATTAAGCTTAAGCTTAGACCGGTTAGTTTCAAAGATACGGTTCGTACGCATGATTAAGCGGAGACCGGGATAGAATGTGATTTAGACCCGACAAGTTTGAAGACTTGCTTAATATGGGTATTTCATACACATTTTGGATTTTGAGATAAAACCGATAAGGTTTGACCCGTTTCGGCTAATTTATGTAAACTAGTTACATAAACCGAACCGAACGCGTAATAAGCGTAACGGGTAATAATGAGAGCCATTTACAGGTTTCCTAAGTTAATATGCTCCAAATATGTTGTGACATCAGTAAGATATCATTTATTATGCCCGAAATTAAGTTAAACACAAACTATGCCCCGTAGGGGTAGTTCATTTATAAGGTTATAAAAGAGTTTAAGTATTAACCTGAGTTACAGGTCTGATATAATCAGAAAAAATAATCAATTTTCTAACTTATATCAGTAGGGTATTGTATATATGTGAAATTTATCAAATATAACCAAACTATGCACCGTAGGGGCATTTTGGTAATTTCACATAAGCCGAAAAGCTCAAAACTGAAGTCTGAGTTAAACAACTTTTGCTTACTTTTAAAATATTATAATTTTCCTCAAATATCAGTAGGTATCACCCTTTGTATGTTTAAAATAGTTTTAGTACATACTATGCGTTAAAAACGCTTAATTAGGCGATTAGAAGCCGTTTCCGGGTTCTATGCATAAAGCTGATATTTTTATTATTCCAGAAGGCTTAAAATAATTTATTTATCATTTATAATCAGTAGCAAAAAGGTTTGGAGTCATTTAGATGTGTAAAACTCATTTTATAGCCCGTAAGGGCAAAACCGACAATTACCGGATTAAGCCTACGACTATAAGTTATGCTCAGCCTAAAATTAATTAAAAATCTTCAAAAATCCCAAAATAATATATTACATCAGTGGGTAATAAGTTTGATACCAAAAAGTAGGTTTAAATAGGCTATACGCTAATTATGTCGTTTAATCGCTAAATAAGCTTCTAATTACGCTAATGAGCATAACTCTCAATCTACACCTCAAACTGATGTCAAATTTTGGGTGCAAGTTTATATATCAGTAACTAAGGTTTCAACTCTTTTACATTTTCAAAAATCACGTTTTAAGGTGAAAAGGGCATAATGGTCAACATATGAGCAATTAACGGAATCATGCATATTAATCGGATAACTAATGATCCGAGGTGTATAATTGCAGAGGGTTATACTAGCATGTAACCTGGTCCTATTAGATCTTTAAGGAATTTCTAAAACATGCTTAAACGGGTCAGAACTGAAAGTCAAAGCAAAAGTCAAACTATGCGACTTTCGGTCCCGAACCGGGTCTCTACTGAAAATTGTCGGGTTGAACATGTTTAGACATGTTCTTACATTCATTACCAAGTTATATTGATGATCAAACAGGTTATATGGGTTCTACATTGCTAATCATGCATAAATTGTAAATTAAGCATCCTGTTGACTTTTTAATAACAAGTTTGACCCGACATTTGACCTAGTTAGAGTGGGAATCAGGGGGAACCCTTTTAAGGGTTTATTACCCACATAATTACCAACTTATAACTACTTTCAATTTGACAAATCACTGGACCATTAGTGATTAATCATTAAGTCAACCGTTAATTACGACGGTTTGACTTTTAAGCTAAAACTAAGCAAAAACTTAACTAAGAAGGGTTAAGCAAACTTACTGAAGTCCTATGCACGATTTGTGAAGCTTAGAGAGAAGTCTTTAGCTCCAGAAATGCTCCAAAGTGCAGATGGATGGTGTGAAGAACTTGTTGCAACTTCATGGCTTTATAGAGTGATCAAATCACCATAGAATGTTGACATCTAAGTCTACAACTGACCACAATTCATCCACAAGTGTCCCTAGTGGTCTAGGGGTTGCTTAGGGGTCGCCCATGAAGTGAAACCACTGATTAAAGTCGATTTTTGCGTGAAAATCGGTTATTGTCCAAAGTTCCTGCATCTGGGCCTTTAACGCGGCCCGCGTAAGATGTTGTTGGGTCTTACGCGGCCCGCTTGGGCCTCGTGGTCAGATTTTACATTTTCCATTTGTTGCATATATGACTCTTGGCCCTTCCGAAAGGTCAACTTACTTATATTTTGCACTTTGAGCCCTCTAAATTGACATATAAGGGATTTAAGACATTTACCCACTTTGTTTAGTCCCCGGTTAACTTTATTGTCACCCGAAAAGTCCAAAATTTCAACGTTGACGCTTTAACCCCTTGTATACGAATTTGATCATAACTTTCTCATACGCTAACGAATCTTTATGAAATTTATATCGTGCATTCTAGTGAGCATAATTAACCGTTACAAAGCTTCGGGTTTGTCAAAAGGTCACTCAGAGGTATAACTTTAACATGTTGACACATTTAACCCCTGTAGTTTGAAATCTCTCACTTTCTTTCATATTTAGCTTCGTATGATCCATGATTTATTCGTCTGAAGGTATGAGCATCATGTAGGGTTAATGTACAATATATTTATTCACTGTTGACAGTTAGAACCCGTATATTCACATACTTTCCAGGTTTGTCAACTTTAGTCCTTCAAGAACATTCTTTCACACGTTCAAACTTATGACACGTGTCAACACATTATAGGACGTGAATTTTCGAGGTGTTACATCCTCACCCCCTTAAAAGAAATCTCGACCTCGAGATTTACTGAAACAAATGAGGGTACTTTTCTTTCATTGTGGACTCAACCTCCCACGTATATTCGGGACCTCTACAGGCATCCCATTTGACCTTTACAATAGGCACATGCTTTCTTCGAAGATTTTTAACCTGTCGATCCTCGATCGACACAGGTTTTTCAACAAACTTTAAGCTTACTTCTATATGCACATCTGTATGCGGTATTACCAGTGATTCGTCAGCGAAACACTTTTTCAGATTGCAGATGTGGAACACATTGTGAATTCCACTGAGCTCTTCAGGTAAGTTTAATTTATAGGCAACTGATCCGACACGTTCGATGACCTCGAAGGGTCCTATGTATCTCGGGCTTAGCTTTCCTTTCTTACCAAATCGCATCACCCCTTTCCAGGGTGATACTTTAAGCAACACTTTGTCACCTACTTCAAATTTCATAGGTTTACGCTTTGGATCTGCGTAACTCTTCTGCCTATCCCGGGCAGCTTTGAGACGGTCACGAATCTGGACAATCTTGTCCGTCGTTTCAATGACTATCTCTGGTCCTGATAATTGGACATCTCCAACTTCCGCCCAACAGACGGGCGTTCTACACTCTCTACCGTATAATGCCTCAAAAGGCGCAGCCTTAATGCTGGTATGGTAGCTATTGTTGTAGGAGAATTCGATTAACGGTAGGTTCTTATCCCAACTACCACCAAAATCGATCACACATGCGCGTAGCATGTCTTCCAATGTTTGAATAGTACACTCACTCTGGCCGTCCGTCTGAGGATGGTAGGCCGTACTAAAATTCAAACGCGTGCCCAAAGATTGTTGGAAGCTTTTCCAAAAATGTGACGTGTATCTAGTATCCCTGTCAGAGATAATAGACACAGGTATGCCATGTAAGGCTACAATCTTATCCACACACAACTGGGCTAACATGTCGGAGCTGTAAGTCTCCTTAATGGGCAGGAAATGTGCTGACTTAGTCAGTCTGTCTACGATCACCCAAATGGTATCATTTCCTTTCCTCGTCTTATGTAACTTGGTGATAAAATCCATAGTTACCATCTCCTATTTCCAAGTGGGAAGTTCAGGCTGTTGTAGCAAACCTGACGGTTTCTGATGCTCGGCTTTGACTTGCGCACATGTCAAGCATTTAGCTACATAGGTGGCTACAGACTTCTTCAAGCCTATCCACCAATAATTTGCCCTTAGATCCTGGTACATCTTATCAGCTCCAGGATGAACGGAGTATTTAGAACTATGGTCTTCCTGGAGGATGACATCTCGAAGTCCTCCATAAATTGGAACCCATATTCGTCCATTTAATCTCATAATTCCGTCCTTGCTAAGAGTTAACTGCTCCTCAGTTACCCCTAGCTTTTCATTTGGATAGTTAGCTTCCAACACAGCTTCCTTCTGTGCAGCTAAGAACCTTTCATTTAAACTGTTCTTTATTTCAATGCTCTTGGCATTGATTCGGATGGGTTTCACCCTTTCTTTTCTACTCAAGGCATTGGCGACTACATTCGCCTTGTCGGGATGGTATCTGATTTCACAATCATAGTCATTCAACGTCTCCATCCATCGGCGTTGCCTCATGTTTAAATCCTTCTGATTAAACAGATGATGGAGGCTCTTGTGATCAGAATAGATCACACACTTGATTCCATATAAGTAGTGCCTCCATAGCTTTAGTGCAAATACAACGGCACCCAACTCCAAGTCATGGGTGGTGTAATTCTTTTCATGCACCTTTAACTGTCTCGAAGCATAGGCAATAACCTTGCCCTTCTGCATAAGCACACACCCCATGCCAGTGTGTGATGCATCGCAGTAAACCACAAATTCTTCGGTACCTTCAGGCAAAGTCAGTACAGGAGCATTGCTCAACTTCTGCTTCAAAATATCAAAGGATTCCTGCTGCTTAGGACCCCAGTCAAACTTAATCTTCTTGCGTGTCAGCGAAGTCAGGGGTGCAGCAATCCTTGAGAAGTTTTCGATAAAACGCCTGTAGTATCCTGCCAAACCTAGAAAGCTACGAATCTCTGTAGGTGTCCTTGGTTCTTACCAGTTCATAACTGCTTCTACCTTAGCGGGATCCACTTGGATACCACGCTCACTGACCACATGTCCAAGGAACTGGACTTCTCGAAGCCAAAATTCACACTTGGAAAATTTGGCGTAGAGTTTCTCATGATGTAGAAGTTTAAGAATACAGCGAAGGTGTTTCTCATGGTCAGCTTGGTTCTTAGAGTAAATGAGAATGTCGTCGAAGAAAACGATGATGAATTTATCTAAGTACGGCTTGCAAACGCGATTCATGAGATCCATGAATGCGGCCAGTGCATTAGTGAGCCCAAATGGCATCACTAGGAACTCGTAATGACCATAAAGAGTCCTAAATGCAGTTTTGTGCACGTCTTCATCTCTAACCTTCAGTTGGTGGTAGCCTGATCTCAAATCAATCTTCGAGAAATAACTTGCCCCTTGCAATTGATAGAACAAATCGGCGATCCTGGGCAAAGGATACCTATTCTTTATAGTGACTTTGTTAAGTTCACGGTAATCGATGCACAGACGCATCGATCCGTCCTTCTTCTTGACAAACAGGATTGGCGCTCCCCAAGGAGACGAACTAGGTTTAATGAAACCTTTAGCTAGCAATTCATCCAGTTGTGCTCTCAATTCCTTCATCTCTGTTGGTGCTAACCTGTAAGGCGCTCTAGCAACAGGTGCTGCTCCAGGGATGATGTCAATTCTGAATTCGACTTGTCTATCTGGCGGTAAGCCAGGTAGTTCTTCAGGAAACACTTCAGGGTATTCAGAAATGACAGGGATGTCTTCCATCTTGGGTTTCGGCTCATCAATAGTAACCTGTGTCATGTAGATGACACAACCCTTCTTCAAACATCTCAAGGCCTTGAGCATAGTCACTTGCTTAGGTAGTCCATACCGGGTATCTCCCATGATGGTAAGTGGTTCACCAGATGGAGTCTTGATCACCACTTGCTTTTTATCACATACAATCTAGGCCTGGTTATGAGATAACCAGTCCATGCCTAACACGATGTCGAACCCAGCTAACTTCAAAGGAAGTAGGGACAAAGGAAAAGAGTGGTTCTTAATGGATATAAAACATCCATCTAATATGGTTGAGGCGGTTTCTATGGTGCCATCGGCTAACTCAACCTCATACTTTACGCTTAAGGTTTTAACAGGCAATTTCAATAATTCACAAAACTTGTTATCTACAAAAGACTTATCAGCGCCTGAATCAAAAAGTACTCTTGCATAGACGTCATTTATAAGAAAGGTACCCGTGATCACGTTATCGTCTTGCACAGCCTCCTTCGCGTCCATCCTAAAGACCCTAGCATTGGTCTTCTTGGCCTCTTCAGGCTTCTTGGCGTATTTAGGGCAGTTGGTTTTAATGTGCCCTTTCTCATTGCAACTGTAGCACGTTGCATCCTTCAGCTTTTTGCAATCCAAGGTCTTGTGGTCCTTGGACTTGCATATACCACAAGCAAAAGTCCTTGAATGAGTCTGCGAGTTCGACTCTAACCTGCACTTCCCAAAGTGCTGTTTCTTGCAAATCTTGCATTTGGGCTTCTCACCAGACTGATGCCCATCTTTCTTTGATTCCGACCCTTTCTTGTGGTCGTTGCTCCCTCGATGCTTCTTGCTTGACCTATGTGAATTATCATCTTCACGTTTTCTCTTCTCAGCATCTTTGTTCCTCAGCGATCTTTGTCTGACCGCATCCAGAGTGAGGGACAAAGATATGTCCGCTACTGATCTGAAAGTAGCTGGCCGAGAGGCCTTTACGCTTGCCTTTATTTCCGGGGCTAAACCCCCGATGAAACGAGCTATTCGTTTTGGTTCCGGGGTTACCAGATACGGAACCAACCGGGACATTGTGTTGAAGCTCGTGAGGTAAGCTTGGCAGTCAAGGTTCTGCATAACCAACGATAGGAAGTCAGATTCAATCTTCTCAACCTCATGCTGAGGGCAGTAATTTTCCCTGATTAGGGTAACAAATTGTTCCCATGACATGTTGTACAATGGGATCTTCCCGGTGGCTTGAATCAGTGATCTCTACCAGGCTAAGGCTTCGCCTTTAAACGACTGGGACACAAACTTTACAATATCCCTCTCAGCGCACCCGCTGATATCCACTACCGTGTCCATCTCATCTAACCACGTCATGCAGTCAATGGCTCCTTTTTCCCCATTGAAATCTCGGGGTTTACACGAAACAAAATATTTATAGGAGCACCCCTTGTTACGGGGTTCTTGATGTAGTACAATCTGCTGAGATGGAACACTGTGGTGGTTTGTGGACTGACGATCGTCATCCACTTTCTTGGGTTCCTCCTTCTTGGAGGGAGGCTTGCTGTGAGCCTCAGATTGAGCTTTAGGCTTTGAGCGCGGTGTAGATAGGGTCCTACTCTGAGTCCCACTATATTCTTCATACTGCCGCTCCAAGGCCCTTGTAACAGCGTCGTCTACTAACGCCTTCAGTTCAGCACCCGTTAAATTAATTTGGGCGTTATCATTATTCTCCACTGGGTGACTATTAATTTCATCCGAGTCAGACATTTTAATTGAACTGTTACATAAAACAATGACAACAGTTTATTTGGGAGTTTATTATGGAATTACCCCTTAGGGTAATTCATTAACCATGGTAAACAGAGACCATATCTGGTTAATTTATTAATCATATTTATTTAGGATTTCTATTATAATTTATCCTAATTATAAACAATAACAGTATATATATTAGCACATAAGGCCTAGTCACAAGGACAATTTAAATCATAAGCCATAATTTCAGAGAATCAAGGCATGAAGGTTTGAATCATAGTTCATTACCTTTTTCTGACAGGGAGTCATTGCTACCACTGTCTTTTGGCTCATATGGAAATGAGCAGGGCCCGTAGGCACCATATTACCACGTATGGTAAAAATATGATCATCCTAATTGATGGTTTAAACCCATGATTCAGAGATCATTAAGTTGGGTTAGGAATCTGTGGAAAGATCCTTATTTAAAATAACGTGTGTGATTTTTTTAACAAATCACTTCTGCCAGGAGTGTTAACATGTTTCCAGATGTTAACTGAGATTTGAATCTTTTAAATAGGCCTTACCATCTTGGCTCGGTCTTATAATGACCCAGAGGCTAGGTTATACCTCTAAGATCCTTAGTTAATATTTAAAGTAGGCAGATTATTTTTAAAAGGAATGATTTTAATTTATTTATTTCATATATATTTTATTTATGCATAATATGGCAAAATGAAATTTATAAATTAAACATTCCATTAATCATTAATAGATTACATGTCGCCCTAAACGGGACTTTTCAATAACAAACTTACCCACGCAGGGGTTTAAACAAGGACTTACCCACGCAGGGGCTTAATAATAAACATACCCACGTAGGGGCTTAATAACAAACATACCCACGTAGGGGCTTAATAACATAATAGTCCACGCAGGGACTTACACAAATAACATACCCTCGCAGGGGTTAACAGAAAGATAGACCCATGCAGGGGTCAAAACAAATAAGCATACCCACGCAGGGGTTTATACAGCAAGACTGGCCCATGCAGGGGCTCAACAACAAATGGAAGGATTCAGTGGTCCTTCTTGCTCTTCCCTTTTATCAGGCTTGTCAATCCTTGGAAGAAAGTTTGTCGCTCCCTTCGGTCTCTGTGAAAGTCTCGTTCCACTTGATCCAACCTTTGAAGAATTTCTTCTCTTTCAGGTGGGGAAAACCGTGGCGGTTGCGATTGTTGTCGGATGATAGGTCTTGCAGGTATCTGGTACCCATAAGTTGGGTACCCTACTCCCCATGGGTCTCCATACGGTCCTTGGGTGTTATAGTTAGCCGCTACCAAGTATGGGTCGGCTTCGGCGTAGTTGTAGTTGGTGTATGCCGGCGGTCCGAATGGATCGTATGTTGCTGGAGCAGTATAAGCAGGGATAGGGTTATCAAAACCCATCGGAGGTTACGGTGCAACTGGTTGCAAAGGTCCACCCATTTGTGGATCCTCCTGAAGTGGCGGGTAATGACTGCCACTTGATTGGCGTGGGGAGCTAAAATGGAAATCCCCCGCTCGCGCAGACATACGTGCGCATGTCCTCCTACGTCTCGGCGGTTTTGGAGGTGCCTGATGAACTGGTGGTGGTGGAGGCGGTGGCGTAACTACCACAAATCGTGAATCCACAGAGGGATCCTGCTGCTACTGCTGATGAGGCGACGAATGATGCGAGTGTGTAAAATACCACTCGCACTGGTTAAACCGTGCCTGGACCACCGTAGGGTGATCCGTGGAAAGAAGACCCATCCGAGATTTCGATGAGATGGTTCGGTATACCACTCGCCGGTTCGACGGGATCCGTGTCCTCGTCCATATCCTCCGCATGATCTCCGGAGAAATGATCATCTGGCCCCAGTGGGTTAAAACCCACCGGTTCTTGTAAGTAGTTCGCCGGGTTAAACCGGCCCCGGAAGACAGGTGTAGGGTCTCCAAAAGAGTGGTGCGATAAGGATCGCTGTAGTGGTATGTAGGAAGGTTGAGGGTTGTTGGGCTCGTTCTCCGATTGTGGCCCATATGAGTTGTGAATGGGAGGTGTCGAACTGTGCGATATAGATCGTCTAGCTGGTTCAAATAGGTTCCTTCGGTTTTCTCTAGGGTCAGCACTCGCGGTGGCAGAAGGAGGTCGCATATGCGAAGGTCCTGCCTCGTCGTCATTGGGGTCGGTGATTGGCCCTTTACCTCGTCCTCTGCGTCGAAAGAATCTTGGCGGCATTTTCAATCCTGTCAATATAACATGAGATAACAACAAGAATATATATAAAATAAAGGACAACACAAAACAAAAATGGAATTTGTCCTATGTTGTATGTCTAGACTCGAAAGTTTAGAAATGTGCAATTGTGTCATTGAGATTAAACACAAAAGGCTAGTGTTTAATTCACTCAATGTTGGCTCTGATACCAACCTGTCACACCCCGATTTCCACGTGTCACCGGTGGGGGAGTATCGTGACGTGGTTGGCAACATAATAGTCAAACAACACAATATATAAATATGCACAGCGGAAGCAAATGAGAAATATATTTCAACTTTAATAATATTGTAATATCGTGTATCACAACAGTTGAAGGTTTGTCCACAGAAGGATCAAAAATAAATAGTAGTTCAACAGACTGTAGGCATCTTAAGCTTGCGAGACTTCTATTGATGCTAAGGAGAAATCCAGCCTATTATGCTTAGTACCTGCATTTAATCTTTTTGGGAAAATACGTCAGTTTACACTGGTAAATACAATCAACTGACTCATTTTAGAAAATGATTAAAAATTGATTTGGATGCACGTGGCCTAAACATTTTATAACTTGGGATAATTATTTAAATATATAATCTTGTAAAAGAATTACATGTTCCTTATGCGTTCAGTAGCCCGGACGTACCGGGTTAAAGATCAATAGACACACCACATCAACTATTTATGCACTGACGAGTGTACGCCTACACTCCGCGCTTAGGTCGTGGCCATTTCGTAAAATGATGCCAAGGATATCCGGGACATGGTCATTAACCCCCCAAAGGCTTTAAGCAAACAAAACATATTTAAACAGGACGATTAAATTATTCAATTAACCACCATATGATGGAAGATTTAATGCCCGACCAAGCGGTATTTTATATACCGTAACCCAAGCCCGTATAGGGAAAATAAGTTAAAAGTATTTACCTGAGCAATGTAATAATCACAATAAGCAAATGCAAGTAGCTTTTACTGGTACTCCTAATCTGGAATGAAGGTTTATAATAACCTATTAGAATCCTAACGGGTCTTTAATTAAGCTTAAGCTTAGACCGGTTAGTTTCAAAGATACGGTTCGTACGCATGATTAAGCGGAGACCGGGATAGAATGTGATTTAGACCCGACAAGTTTGAAGACTTGCTTAATATGGGTATTTCATACACATTCTGGATTTTGAGATAAAACCGATAAGGTTTGACCCGTTTCGGCTAATTTATATAAACTAGTTACATAAACCGAACCGAACGCGTAATAAGCGTAACGGGTAATAATGAGAGCCATTTACAGGTTTCCTAAGTTAATATGCTCCAAATATGTTGTGACATCAGTAAGATATCATTTATTATGCCCGAAATGAATTTAAACACAAACTATGCCCCGTAGGGGTAGTTTGGTCATTTATAAGGTTATAAAAGAGTTTAAGTATTAACCTGAGTTACTGGTCTGATATAATCAGCAAAAATAATCAATTTGCTAAGTTATATCAGTAGGGTATTGTATATATGTGAAATTTATCAATTATAACCAAACTATGCACCGTAGGGGCATTTTGGTAATTTCACATAAGCCGAAAAGCTCAAAACTGAAGTCTGAGTTAAACAGCTTTTACTTGCTATTAAAATTTTATAATTTGCCTCAAATATCAGTAGGTATCACCCTTTGTATGTTTAAAATAGTTTTAGTACATACTATGCGTTAAAAACGCTTAATTAAGCGATTAGAATCCGTTTCCGGGTTCTATGCATAAAGCTGATATTTTTATTATTCCAGAAGGCTTAAAATAATTTATTTATCATTTATAATCAGTAGCAAAAGGTTTGGAGTCATTTAGATGTGTAAAACTCATTTTATAGCCCGTAAGGGCAAAACCGACAATTACCGGATTAAGCCTACGACTATAAGTTATGCTCAGCCTAAAATCAATTAAAAATCTTCAAAAATCCCAAAATAATATATTACATCAGTGGGTAATAAGTTTGATACAAAAAAGTAGGTTTAAATAGGCTATACGCTAATTATGTCGTTTAATCGCTAAATAAGCTTCTAATTACGCTAATGAGCATAACTCTCAATCTACCCCTCAAACTGATGTCAAATTTTGGGTGCAAGTTTATATATCAGTAACTAAGGTTTCTACTCTTTTACATTTTCAAAAATCACGTTTTAAGGTGAAAAGGGCATAATGGTCAACATATGAGCAATTAACGGAATCATGCATATTAATCGGATAACTAATGATCCGAGGTGTATAATCACAGAGGGTTATACTAGCATGTAACCTGGTCCTATTAGAGCTTTAAGTCATTTCTAAAACATGCTTAAACGGGTCAGAACTGAAAGTCAAAACAAAAGTCAAACTATGCGACTTTCGGTCCCGAACCGGGTCTCTACTGAAAATTGTCGGGTTGAACATGTTTAGACATGTTCTTACATTCATTACCAAGTTATATTGATGATCAAACAGGTTATATGGGTTCTACATTGCTAATCATGCATAAATTGTAAATTAAGCATCCTGTTGACTTTTTAATAACAAGTTTGACCCGACATTTGACCTAGTTAGAGTGGGAATCAGGGGGAACCCTTTTAAGGGATTATTACCCACATAATTACCAACTTATAACTACTTTCAATTCGACAAATCACTGGACCATTAGTGATTAATCGTTAAGTCAACCGTTAATTACGACGGTTTGACTTTTAAGCTAAAACTAAGCAAAAACTTAACTAAGAAGGGTTAAGCAAACTTACTGAAGTCCTATGCACGATTTGTGAAGCTTAGAGAGAAGTCTTCAGCTCCAGAAATGCTCCAAAGTGCAGATGGAAGGTGTGAAGAACTTGTTGCAACTTCATGGCTTTATATAGTGATCAAATCACCATAGAATGTTGACATCTAAGTCTACAACTGACCACAATTCATCCACAAGTGTCCCTAGTGGTCTAGGGGTTGCTTAGGGGTCGCCCATGAAGTGAAACCACTGATTAAAGTCGATTTTTGCGTGAAAATCGGTTGCTGTCCAAAGTTCCTGCATCTGGGCCTTTAACGCGGCCCGCGTAAGATGTTGTTGGGTCTTACGCGGCCCGCTTGGGCCTCGTGGTCAGATTTTACATTTTCCATTTGTTGCATATATGACTCTTGGCCCTTCCGAAAGGTCAACTAACTTATATTTTGCACTTTGTGTAACATC
This sequence comes from Helianthus tuberosus, assembly GCA_030545235.1. Taxonomy (NCBI): domain Eukaryota; kingdom Viridiplantae; phylum Streptophyta; class Magnoliopsida; order Asterales; family Asteraceae; genus Helianthus; species Helianthus tuberosus. Next base: position 147,423,295 of record CM060374.1, read on the forward strand.
CCGAAAACGGGTTTGGTAATTAAACCCCGTTAATACTAAAAGACGGGTAACGTACCGTTAGTGGTAAAAATTAACCCGGTAAATATTAGGATTTAAATAATTATACCTAATATTAAATAAAACGTGAATAAAAGCTTTTATAGAAGTAAAGTTTATAAGAGGCCCGAGTTAACGGGACTTAAGATAAACTTAGTCATAATTTCCCCGAACCCACTAAGATAACTAGGAATACCAAACCTAGTTAACAAGTTGGAATATTATTAGAAAGAACTAAGTTGTTGATGTGCAGAATATGGTCTGTAAAAACTACTAACCTAATCTAGACACCCTAGTTTTAAATTTATAACTAAGACTTTCTAAATGCTAGACCACTGACAGGCAAGTGTACCTATCGTACGTAGTAAAGCCTAATGAAGTCCGAGTATCGAACCCACGAGACACTAGCGACGCTAACTAGACTCTGACTCAACTAATTACTTAATTGGTTTATTTGATTTGATTGGATTTTAAGTGTTTTAATTAACAAACTAAATAATATTAACTTAGACAAGACTACCTAGACGCAGGCTGAAGGCTACTAAGGTGAAATTAAGGATGATAGGAAAGTAGGTTGCCTAGGCGAGAATCCCTAGACTCATGAATAAAATCTTAACCTTGGTTTCGAATGAAGACTCTGTCTAACCCGATAAACCCCCGGAAGGTAAACCGAACCCAACACTACGACAAGTGATGAAATGCTAAAATGGACTGACTCGAGTTATCGACCACCAAATCCCACAACTATCAGGTATAAAGCAATTTATTTACTAAAACCCTCAAATTATGAAGCAGAAATAACTAAGAACACCGAGACCCTAGGAAACTCTAGACGCGAATAAACAGATGAACCCGAGTCATCGGCCACCCAAACTGCCAAACAACGCCAAGCTAATAACCTAACAATTCTAAATTAGATTTCTCACCTCTAGAAAAGATTGCACGTTTTCATTAATTGGTTTTAATAATTATTAAACTTGAATTAGATTTCTCACCTTCAAGATCTAGACTGAAAAGTTACAACCTAGACTGATTCCCGGCTCTAAAGTATATTTCTAAGTATCTAGAGCAATGGAACCAACAAATATATTATTAAGCCAATCAACACCAACACACAAATAATTAGAATCGGGTTCGAAAATTATAACATGTAATTCATCACATTCATGCAAAACCAAAAATTATTCATTCAAACAATTCGTCTAGTTCATCAACCCTAGGCAACCATAAAAGGTTTAGCCAATAATCATAACCACTAAAAAGAAGCAAGTCTCAGATAATAAATAAAACATAGTATCAAATCTCAAAAACACAAAGTCTTAACAAAATTGAATACTAATAAATATCAAACCCGGACTTGAATCTTGATCACGGCTTGAACCCTTGAACCAAACACTTTTCTTCTTTCTCTTGATCGCAGCCTCCTTTTCTCGCTGCCGTCAACTACAATTTGTAGTCTGCCGTCCGATGTATGTATCGAATTTTTTTTTTTCCAATTGATGTGCGCCCCAAATATATATCAATCTAATAATTTTTTGCAATTTGTGATAAAAGGCCCCATATCCATAATAAAATTCACGTAGGCTTTTGATGTCTTGCGGCCCATTGACTAATTGTTTTCACAAGTCAAAAGCCTTTTATTAATTCCTTGAAGCTTTGAATTTTGTCCAAATAGATGCTATATATTGATCATCCTTTTTTTCGTGCATTAATAATTATATGTCAGAACCCCTTTCTTTTCTTTATGCATTCATAATATGCTTGGCTCATTTAGGTGCTGTTTGTTTTTGCTTAAAACCTCTGCAAAGTGCTTATGTCTGCAGGCGGGCAGACATAAGACCTTAAAGACTGTTTGTTTTTTTTTTAAACAGATCTTCAAATGGCTTATTTCATCTTAAATAAAAAGCACAAAAAATAAGCTTCAAACATCTGCAACACCCTCTTCTCCTCTTCTCCTTCCAGTTCCAGCCAGCACCACCTCTGCCGCCACCACCTCCACCTCCGACACCACCACCCCCGACACCACCACCTCCGACAACACCACCTCCTGCATACGAAAGAAGAGAGAGAGACCGTAGAGAGAGAGAGGGAGCGGCAGGAGAGAGAGAGGGAAAGAAGAGAGAGAGACCGTAGAGAGAGAGAGAGAGGGAGCGGCAGGAGAGAGAGAGGGAAAGAAGAGAGAGATCGGCGGTGGTGGGTTTGATGGTCTTCATCTTCAAACAAAACCCCCAAATCGAACGACGGTGGTGCTAGGGCTTCGCGGTGGTGCTAGGGCTTCGCGGTGGTGCTAGGGTTCCCGGTGGTGCTAGGGTTTGCGGTGGTGCTTGACGGTGGTTGTTGGTTGTGGTGGTGGCAGGTGGACGGTGGAGGAGGTGGTGGCGGATGGTTGTGGTGGTGGTGGTAGATGAAGCACAGAGAGAGGACTGAGGAGTGTTGTGTGTTTGTGTGTGTTGTGTGTGTGGTTTTTGTAGAAGTAAAAAAAAACAAACCCTCTTCTCCTTGCAGACTGCAAACCTTTGGTCCACCTCTTCTCATGCAGATGCCTGCAGATGTGGTCCGCAGACTACAGACCTTTTACATCTGAAAAAACGAGTATTTCCATATATGGCAGCTTTCTTTTACATAACACATAGATATCGGGCTCGACCCACTCAGCGGCAATTTTACTTCGGTTTCGGGCACACCACTCTGCCCACATGGCTGGTCATTTGCATATTATTCGTTTTTGCTTCATTTGCACAAAAACCTAGCAAAACACAAAATAATGTAAAATAACACTCAAACTAAATAAAAAGAAATAAAAACTATACAAAAATAATACACTTTACACGGGGAAAAATATGTGTATTTTAACCCACATCAAATATCCCACACTTAAACCTTTTTCGTCCCTGAAAAAGAATCTATGCATACGGAATCAGAGATGGATAAATACTCGGGTCAAAAACTTATTTATACTTGTTAAGATCAAAACTTGTGTTAGCCACGATTGCAAATATGATTGTCCCTTTAAACCCAAACTCAGTTCTAAGCCCTTATCATGTGAATTTAGTTTAAGTGCGGTCAATCTACCTAGGGTCTCACACTAGAAGCTACGGTCCACCTAATCCCGCCTCAAGCTTATAGAACAAAAGGAACGATCACTGGACCAATTCCCAACCGTCTTATATCAAAACCAAGAGAATTTAAAATCAATTTTTTTTTTCATCATTTTTTCTTTCTTTTCAATCTTCTCTTTTTTTCCTTTTTTCTTTTTAATGAGCGTAGACGTTGCTTTCCCTAACCCAGAGGCATTCCGGCTGTAGAGTCGCTATCCCCAACTCAGATTGCTTAGGCTTCGGTACTTTTTATTTGCATGTTCGATTTCACACATCCTAGAGGTATTCCGGTTGTAGAGTCGCTATCCCCAACCAAGATTACATAGGCCTGCGCTACTTTCATTCGGTTTCTAGCTCATTTTTTATTTTTTTCTATTTTTCTTCTATTTTTTTTCCTGATTACAAACTCTAACGGTTTTAACTTATAACGGCATTCTTTATACTCTTATTGGTGGTTTCAATTTCCCATATTCCCTAGATGAAAACCCACTAGTAGACCGACAATTAAGGTAATATTAACTCAAAGGGACCTAAAACCAAACCGGGCCTATTCATATATCCCAAACTAGACACAAGCTCGACTTAATTAATCTCATATTATCATTATTTGAACCCGAACAAAAACTCATCTTTTCTATCATTTTCCGTATTAATTTTGCAAACTTCTTTATTCAAAAGACATTTTTTTTATTTTTATTTTTTTTTTATTTTTTAAATTTTTATGACTCGAGACTCACTAACTAAGACCTAAACGACAGTTTCCCATCCCCACACTTAAACTCTACATTGCCCTCAATGTAGGATGGAAACCGACTCAAAAGACTAAAAATAAATAAGAAATAAAAAACAAAGGGCAAATTTGAAAAAGACTTAGCTGGTTTTATGATGTGTAAGCTCCAAACTCTCGTCCAATCCAGCTCGATCGTATAGCATTCCATTCGCGATCGGCTCTGACTCTAACTGGTACACTCGGAAAATGCCTGATATCTGATAAGCAGCTCCAAAATCACCCGAATGGAGATTGAGTACGGGTGGTACATATCCAAACCTGCATTAACAAAAACAAGCAAAACCAAAGCAGTACTGACTCTAAAAAAACGACTCAAACGATACTAACTTAGACTCAATATACAAAAACTACGACTCTATAGAAACTCTATGAAACCTCCCCACACTTGAATTTAATCAGGAGGTTTCTCCTTTATCCAACCTCGGTCTAACCCGTTTAGTTTTAATTGTTCATCGTTATTTATTAAAAAACTAACGATGAAACTAGAAAATATTTTAAGACGTTCAAACGGGTCAACCCACCAAAATTTAAATTTACCTGGACCAAACCTGATACGATGCATGTAACGAGGAAGATGGTTGTCTTTGCACTTTAGTGTTGCCTTAAACTTCCTTTTGCACCATCTTTGTGTCCTCAAACTTTGTCGATCCAAGTTCCTTCGTGCCTTCTCCCGTGATTTTAAATATGATGGCGATCCAACATCTAAATCTTTCACGGGCCAGCTGCCAAACATTTCAGCCACTTTCTCTTCTATGTTCGGTGTATATTTGATCACCATGGTTGGCGCCCCTACAAGTAATATCTCTAAATAGGCGATATCACCAACCGGGTCAAATTCTTCATCTTCAAGAGTTGGCAAACCTACCAACTCATCACCAAACTCCTCCTCCCAAGATGGTACATGCTCCCCTTTCTCATCCTCCATCTTGTTAAGTGGTTCTTCTTTAGCTTTTTCTCTCTCATCATCGTCTCTCCAGAAGTCATCATCAATGGGTTCAGGACCGTAATACCATGGCGTGGAATACCAATTAAGCGTCACGTCATGTTTAACCGGAGGTGGGACTGAATCGTCCGTTGTCGTCTCCTGTCCTATATCAGACAACTCGAGATTACTGGGAAGCTCCTCTTCAACCTCTTTTATCTCTACTACTTCTTCTTCTCCCCCATAGCTCTCAAAGTCAATATTATCAGCATAGTAAACAGGACAATCTTCATACCAGTGCAGTCCACCACAGTCCTTACACCTTGGATGTACGTGCTGATTTATGCTTTCCTTAATCATTTGTCTCAGTGTCTCGATCATTCGCTCAAGAATGGTGAACATTTCGGGAAACCTTGGATCTCCTTGGTCCTGTGCTGTTGATGTTATCTGAGCGAAGACTTGACATGATTCCACGAACTCCCAAACATAGGGAGGGTACTCGCTATGATAACCTGCCATGAAGAGAGTAGCAAAAACAGCACAAAGTAGAGAAAGGAAAGAAAAAAAAAACTAACTAACTAATAAAAAATATTTACAAAAATAATGACTCGACACACTACTACTAGACTCAAACCCTAAGACTCAAACTACAAATAAGACCAAGTAAACAAATAAGTTCAGTCAAATCTAATAACGCAATCGCCTAAGTGTCCCCGGCAACGGCGCCAAAAACTTGATGTGCAGAATATGGTCTGTAAAAACTACTAACCTAATCTAGACACCCTAGTTTTAAATTTATAACTAAGACTCTCTAAATGCTAGACCACTGACAGGCAAGTGTACCTATCGTACGTAGTAAAGCCTAATGAAGTCCGAGTATTGAACCCACGAGACACTAGCGACGCTAACTAGACTCTGACTCAACTAATTACTTAATTGGTTTATTTGATTTGATTGGATTTTAAGTGTTTTAATTAACTAACTAAATAATATTAACTTAGACAAGACTACCTAGACGCAGGCTGAAGGCTACTAAGGTGAAATTAAGGATGATAGGAAAGTAGGTTGCCTAGGCGAGAATCCCTAGACTCATGAATAAAATCTTAACCTTGGTTTCGAATGAAGACTCTGTCTAACCCGATAAACCCCCAGAAGGTAAACCGAACCCAACACTACGACAAGTGATGAAATGCTAAAATGGACTGACTCGAGTTCTCGACCACCAAATCCCACAACTATCAGGTATAAAGCAATTTATTTACTAAAACCCTCAAATTATGAAGCAGAAATAACTAAGAACACCGAGACCCTAGGAAACTCTAGACGCGAATAAACAGATGAACCCGAGTCATCGGCCACCCAAACTGCCAAACAACGCCAAGCTAATAACCTAACAATTCTAAATTAGATTTCTCACCTCTAGAAAAGATTGCACGTTTTCATTAATTGGTTTTAATAATTATTAAACTTGAATTAGATTTCTCACCTTCAAGATCTAGACTGAAAAGTTACAACCTAGACTGATTCCCGGCTCTAAAGTATATTTCTAAGTATCTAGAGCAATGGAACCAACAAATATATTATTAAGCCTATCAACACCAACACACAAATAATTAGAATCGGGTTCAAAAATTATAACATGTAATTCATCACATTCATGCAAAACCAAAAATTATTCATTCAAACAATTCGTCTAGTTCATCAACCCTAGGCAACCATAAAAGGTTTAGCCAATAATCATAACCACTAAAAAGAAGCAAGTCTCAGATAATAAATAAAACATAGTATCAAATCTCAAAAACACAAAGTCTTAACAAAATTGAATACTAATAAATATCAAACCCGGACTTGAATCTTGATCACGGCTTGAACCCTCGAACCAAACACTTTTCTTCTTTCTCTTGATCGCAGCCTCCTTTTCTCGCTGCCGTCAACTACAATTTGTAGTCTGCCGTCCGATGTATGTATCGATTTTTTTTTTTCCAATTGATGTGCGCCCCAAATATATATCAATCTAATAATTTTTTGCAATTTGTGATAAAAGGCCCCATATCCATAATAAAATTCACGTAGGCTTTTGATGCCTTGCGGCCCATTGACTAATTGTTTTCACAAGTCAAAAGCCTTTTATTAATTCCTTGAAGCTTTGAATTTTGTCCAAATAGATGCTATATATTGATCATCCTTTTTTTCGTGCATTAATAATTATATGTCAGAACCCCTTTCTTTTCTTTATGCATTCATAGTATGCTTGGCTCATTTAATGAGTATTTCCATATATGGCAGCTTTCTTTTACATAACATATAGATATCGGGCTCGACCCACTCAGCGGCAATTTTACTTCGGTTTCGGGCACACCACTCTGCCCACATGGCTGGTCATTTGCATATTATTCGTTTTTGCTTCATTTGCACCAAAACCTAGCAAAACACAAAATAATGTAAAATAACACTCAAACTAAATAAAAAGAAATAAAAACTATACAAAAATAATACACTTTACACGAGGAAAAATATGTGTATTTTAACCCACATCAGTTGTGGCTAACTTAATAACTAGCCAAAATATGAGGGACCAAAGTTGGATAAGTTGAAAATGGTTTTATAAGAATAAAAATTAACACAAAACACACACAAAAAGGGTGTGTGTGTGCGTGGAGTTCGACCAGGAGATGAGCTCCAAGAGCTCTAACCCTAAAACCAACAAAATCAACAAATTGAAGGTCAATCCAAGGCCCAAATCGTTGCATGAACGCGTAGAAACGATCACCGAGTCATGGGGATCACAAGGTATGTCACAAAACCTAGATTGGTTGAAGTTGAAATTTGAGACAAGTAGGTTACTTGCAAATAAATGGATGGATTATGATCCATAAATGAAATTAGGTGTTTATGTATGCCTAATTTCGTTAGTTTTGAAGAAAATTACGAAGTACTTGATTTTAAGGTTACATCTAAGTGATTAACAAGTAGATTATCAAGTGGGTTTTGATAATATGATATAATTATGTTTAAAACCATCACGGATGGTAGTATTAGGAAGATACTTGAACAATTTATGAGTTTAAGTATGTGTTCATACATGACTTGAATTGGGTTTTGTATATTATAATGGAATTGGTGATTTTAATTCATGAAAATAGATGTTTGAAATCATGATGTCTACTAGTTGATATGTAAAGCTTGATTATATTAGGTGTTCGGATAAATGCCTAATGTTATGATGAGACGGGTTTATATAGAGTTGGAAACCTTTAGTTCTTGCTTAAAGAACGAATAATAAGCTTTGATAATCGAAAGCTAAAATAACTCGATAATGATAATCACTTAAATTTGTTAAAGTGATAGAGAATACGTAAGGTGGGATAATCGTGTTAGACGATGATTGATCTAACCATCTTACGAATTTTGATAATAGTTTGACTCTTGACAAGCTAGATGGATGCTTGGGAGGAAGCGGGTCAAACGGAGCAAGTACGAAAAGAAAACGTTGCTTGATGCTAGGTAAGTTAAAGCTTACACCTTTTATTAATATCTATTGGATTTATAGATTATGAATAATCTAAAGTCATATTTGACTTATGATGTTTCGACCCGACATGTGCGGTTCGGAACAAAAGACAATAATGATAAACCATGTTGACTGATTAAAAAGAGCTAATAAGATCATTTAGTCATGCAATGACTAATAAATAACGAGTTTTGAATGATTACCTCGTAAGGTAAATCAATACAATTAATAAGGGTAAAACGGTAATATGGTCACACGTTGACAATAATCGTTGGTTTCAAAAAGACGCTTTTCCGCGTAAGACATAAAGAGTCGAAAGTGGTAATAAACGGTATTAAACGCAATGAGTCATGTATATGAGATGATGATAAATATCATCTCGCATAGCTAAACGGTCGTATAGACCAAACGGGTCAAAAGGTGAAAATATCACCCTTTGACAATATCGGCTAATGTTTTGTCAAGTTGCATGATTACAGGAATAAATATCGATTGAATGATGACATCCCTATTACTTAGCGCCACTAAGGCAGGGTATCGTAACGGGTCAATAGATTGATCCGAGCCAGGTTTGCGTAATGATTCAACTCATCATATAGAATTTGAGGTTCTCTAAGAGTTAAATAAGGTCAAATTGGATATTTGGTTATCTTAAAGATAAACCGAATAATTCAAGTTATAAATGTAGTGTTTTAGAAACATAATGGTTTCTAAACAAGGTCATAGTTAGAAGACCGGATTTTTGGGTCAAACAAGTATCTGAAAGTCCTTTGTCGTAAAAGAAGGACCAAAATTGACCAAAACGCCCTTGTAGGCAAAATTGAACAAACAACCCCTAAAGGTTGTTTGGAAACGAGTTTCATGATTAGATAAATACTTAGAATAAGTGTAGAAGTTGAAAGATGTAATACGATTAGTCAAATGGCTCTATTTGAGTCTTGCCGCAAAATAATAATCCGAGGGGTAAAACTCGGAACATATAGATAACCATATTAAATCCAACATACTTATAGTTGTAATGGAAGATTACTTGATAAGAAATGAAGGAATAAGATGCTAGAAATGAATGAAAGCGATTTCAAGCTTTAAAGTGCTTAAATACCCTTAACGGGTCAAAATAAGCATACGAGCGCGAATGGGTTTAAATTGTGTAATAAACCTATTATTAGAACCTAAAATGATAGATAACATTAAGTTGAAGAAGTATATGTGATATAAGGGTTAAATAAACACGTTTGATGATGAAATCACGAACGGGTCAAAAGTTGGCAAAAGGGGTAATAAGCCGAAGAGTTAAAGGTCTAAAATTTTAATATGTAGGATGTTGGATTTCAACTCCATTAGATGGAGAATTAAATTACGGTCGCTTAGGAAAAAGAATCGGGTAAAACGGATCAATAACGAAGAAGTTATGGTCGTTTCCGTAAAAACAGACATAGCTGAAAATGCAGGACCTGGATCTCAACCTGCTGGAAAACATGTTCCCCCGCGCCACGTGGAAGAAAACCTGTAAACCCCCGCGATACGCGGAAGCCGTCGTGACTCGCGACGGGTGTGATGAGTTCTGCCGCGACACGCGGGAGAATCAAATTCAGAAATTTATTTTTTTTTATATATAATCTGAAGCTGGAACTTGATTGTACATTGAATATAAATATCAAAACTAATATCTCTAATGGTTTTGATTCTAGGTAATGATGGGGATTAATTGGATGATGATCAAGTATGATACCAAGAACCGAACACGATCACGAAATAAGCTTCCGCACTATGTATCGTTATTTTGTTAAACGACGAACGTACACATGATATGTTGTATACCTTTAAATTGTAAAAAGTTTTAATAAACCCGTAATTTCCAATGCTGATGTAATCTTAATTACACGATTGTTTTTCGTAAATGATACGTTAAACCTTAATTTATAAGAACGGGTGTTACAAGTTGGTATCAGAGCCTTGGTTTAAGAGATTCAAGTATGGCGGGAAAGCTATGCTTGGACTTAAACCTTATGCTCTTAATAAAGATTGGTGTTCGGTTCGAGGCTTGATCGCAAATCCGGTAAGTACATGTACGTTAATAGTTTAGCATGCTAAAGTGTTGTAAACAACACATAGGGCTATCGTGTGATACACGTTACCCCAATTAAAATGATTGATATAGTTGACGAAAATACGCGCGTTGACGCGTATAGTAGAAAAAGCTTTGTATTATGATATGGGCATTTAGTAAAGTTGATATTACTAACTTTTATGAATGTTTTAATTGGAGGAAACTCGCATTTGAAGATGACGAGGGTTGAACAAATTATGGATATGATAGAGGAACGGTCCGAGGTATGACAAGAGGAGCATGCTCACCGAGGACTAAATCGCGTAACGACCGCGAACAAGGTTAATGGCAAGGAACGCCCGTCGGGGCAAACATTACCAGGTGCACATTTTAAATAATCGCACAAATAGTAATATGCAACAAATAAGTAGAAATTGAAAGTTGCATATGTAGATTAAAAACTTGGAAAACCCCGAATAGAAAATGTATTCGGGATATTGTCTCCAAGAGAAACAAATAGAGACGTTACTTACGCAGGGCGTAATGTGAAAACTATAAAAAGGTCGTGTATGTCATGTGTTAATCGCTTACTCTGGCCAAGTAAGTAGTGGCATATGATACCATGAGTTTCTTATAGCGGACACATTTACATCCGATGTAGTAAGGGCAGGGTGAATGGGATTAACTTAAAAGTACCCAAATGAATCAAATGAGCAAAATATTTGATAATAATGTAAACGCACAGCCGGGTGACGGAAGCGTATTACATTAGGATGATGAGCCCGAGTGAAGGGACAAAGATTAATGTAAAACGATTAAGGTATGCATTGGGAGGGGTGTGCTTACACTTGAACCCGGAAAATGCAAATATGACTCTTAACGGGCCGATTATGTAAAACGCCAAACTTGAGAGCAAAGTAGGAATATAAAAGCGAAACGAAGTCATAATGCATACCGTAAGGGTTGCAATAATAACGACTTCGATAAAACACCCGGTTGGTGGGTAAGGATTTAAACACATGCGTAGACCGAGAAACGAGAACTCGGATGAAAAGTTAAAAGACTTGGATTTTGAGTCATGACTAAAGGAAGACAAGATGAAGTAAATAGAAGTTTTGATAAATCATGTTCAACTATTTTAAAGTTGAACGGGTCGAACAAATATTGAAGTTTGACATTCATAAGTGACGAATTTTCACACGAACAAGTTAAAATAGGTTAGATAAAACGTAACATTGGAAAGAATTATGAGCCCGGAAATGGGACGAGATTGAATACAAAAAAGGCGCAAACCGAATAAAGGAAAGCGTGAGATATTAATGAACTCATGTAACGGGTCGGAATTAAATATGAAATGATTGCAGACACGAATCACAGTCGGAGTGAACGAAATTTTGATGCGAAAACAAATGATTTTCGAACATAAAAGGGACGATCTACGGGATCATTATAACCTTCGGGTTATAAACAGTGTAACGGTCTACGGGACTAAACGGACCCACGGGTCCTGAATAAAAAAAAAGGAAAAAGATCATAAAGGCAAACGCCCTAAAGAGGTGAAAGCCTGAAGAAATAGCCTACGAGGCTAAGTGAAAGAACCTACGAGTTACGTAGACAAGTGAGGGAACCAGTAGAGAATCCCCGCATAAAACTGAGACTGTAAAAGATTAAATTATGGACTGTCGATATCCTAGTACGGATATTTGACAAAAGATAAAGAGAAGATCCTAAACTAAAACTTTGGTTTAGTAAGAAATAACGTTTTTACAAATGTGAATTCTGATAGGAAATTGAATATTAAGCATGAAAGGTTCAAGTCTTGACACTGATAGGCGCAAGACGTTATATTCGAAAAGTGATATTTTCAAAAATGAAATTTTGATATAAATTAAACATGACGTGATGCGATCACGGTCAGGAAAGTTATGCGGAATAAAATCACATAATAGCCTGAGAGATGGGTATAAAGTAACTGGGCTAATAAGTCTAGTCAGTGAGACTGGCTAAGGTCAATAATTAACTTAAGAAAATGTTCAACACGCTATTATATTAAGATTAGCGTGAAATAAACATAGTTGATAAGAGTGTATGACCAAGTGGCCAATTGGCTACTCAGTCAAGCCAAACAATAAAGGTAAGTGAGTACAAAACGGTAGTGATGGTCCATGAGGTCATAATAACAAAAAGTATTGATCGCCTATACTGAGCGATCACAAGACAACACAAGCAAAGTGTTGGGAAGTTAGCTCAAGTAAAAGCACGATAAAAGGATAAGCCGAAAGGTATGTGGTAATATGCCTTGTAGAATTTCGTTAATAGCACATCTAGATAGTGTTAAATACATAAGATAAAATCAGGAAACTCATTTTGCGGTGAGTTCTGTATGAATGAACCAAATGAATAAGTACGTAAAGGAAAGGGTCTGTTTGTAAAAGTGAAAGATCTCACTAGAAACATCCAAATGGGTGAAAATAATGGATTCACAAAGAATCCGAAAGTATAAGGCGATGGAATTCGCTAAGTTAACCAAACAAGTCGAAATAACAAGAAGGCGTTATCTTGAATTGCGTTAATTCGCATAAAAGACATATATGTTGTGTAATTAAAAGATGTTACCATATTTGTCTGGTAACACTAACAAATGGTCAAAGTGTGAGTAATGCTTAGAAGGTTACTCAGTTAATGTACATTGGGTTTGAAACTAAATAAACTATGTAAGAAAAGGTTTCGAGGACGAAACCTCTTTAAGGGGGGTAGACTTGTAACACCCCGAAAACGGGTTTGGTAATTAAACCCCGTTAATACTAAAAGACGGGTAACGTACCGTTAGTGGTAAAAATTAACCCGGTAAATATTAGGATTTAAATAATTATACCTAATATTAAATAAAACGTGAATAAAAGCTTTTAAAGAAGTAAAGTTTATAAGAGGCCCGAGTTAACGGGACTTAAGATAAACTTAGTCATAATTTCCCCGAACCCACTAAGATAACTAGGAATACCAAACCTAGTTAACAAGTGGGAATATTGTTAGAAAGAACTAGGTTTTGGCTAACTTAATAACTAGCCAAAATATGAGGGACCAAAGTTGGATAAGTTGAAAATGGTTTTATAAGATAAGTTGAAAATGGTTTTATAAGAATAAAAATTAACACAAAACACACACAAAAAGGGTGTGTGTGTGCGTGGAGTTCGACCAGGAGATGAGCTCCAAGAGCTCTAACCCTAAAACCAACAAAATCAACAAATTGAAGGTCAATCCAAGACCCAAATCGTTGCATGAACGCGTAGAAACGATCACCGAGTCATGGGGATCACAAGGTATGTCACAAAACCTAGATTGGTTGAAGTTGAAATTTGAGACAAGTAGGTTACTTGCAAATAAATGGATGGATTATGATCCATAAATGAAATTAGGTGTTTATGTATGCCTAATTTCGTTAGTTTTGAAGAAAATTACGAAGTAGTTGATTTTAAGGTTACATCTAAGTGATTAACAAGTAGATTATCAAGTGGGTTTTGATAATATGATATAATTATGTTTAAAACCATCACGGATGGTAGTATTAGGAAGATACTTGAACAATTTATGAGTTTAAGTATGTGTTCATACATGACTTGAATTGGGTTTTGTATATTATAATGGAATTGGTGATTTTAATTCATGAAAATAGATGTTTGAAATCATGATGTCTACTAGTTGATATGTAGAGCTTGATTATATTAGGTGTTCGGATAAATGCCTAATGTTATGATGAGACGGGTTTATATAGAGTTGGAAACCTTTAGTTCTTGCTTAAAGAACGAATAATTAGCTTTGATAATCGAAAGCTAAAATAACTCGATAATGATAATCACTTAAATTTGTTAAAGTGATAGAGAATACGTAAGGTGGGATAATCGTGTTAGACGATGATTGATCTAACCATCTTACGAATTTTGATAATAGTTTGACTCTTGACAAGCTAGATGGATGCTTGGGAGGAAGCGGGTCAAACGGAGCAAGTACGAAAAGAAAACGTTGCTTGATGCTAGGTAAGTTAAAGCTTACACCTTTTATTAATATCTATTGGATTTATAGATTATGAATAATCTAAAGTCATATTTGACTTATGATGTTTCGACCCGACATGTGCGGTTCGGAACAAAAGACAATAATGATAAACCATGTTGAATGATTAAAAAGAGCTAATAAGATCATTTAGTCATGCAATGACTAATAAATAACGAGTTTTGAATGATTACCTCGTAAGGTAAATCAATACAATTAATAAGGGTAAAACGGTAATATGGTCACACGTTGACAATAATCGTTGGTTTCAAAAAGACGCTTTTCCACGTAAGACATAAAGAGTCGAAAGTGGTAATAAACGGTATTAAACGCAACGAGTCATGTATATGAGATGATGATAAATATCATCTCGCATAGCTAAACGGTCGTATAGACCAAACGGGTCAAAAGGTGAAAATATCACCCTTTGACAATATCGGCTAATGTTTTGTCAAGTTGCATGATTACAGGAATAAATATCGATTGAATGATGACATCCCTATTACTTAGCACCACTAAGGCAAGGTATCGTAACGGGTCAATACATTGATCCGAGCCAGGTTTGCGTAATGATTCAACTCATCATATAGAATTTGAGGTTCTCTAAGAGTTAAATAAGGTCAAATTGGATATTTGGTTATCTTAAAGATAAACCGAATAATTCAAGTTATAAATGTAGTGTTTTAGAAACATAATGGTTTCTAAACAAGGTCATAGTTAGAAGACCGGATTTTTGGGTCAAACAAGTATCTGAAAGTCCTTTGTCATAAAAGAAGGACCAAAATTGACCAAAACGCCCTTGTAGGCAAAATTGAACAAACAACCCTTAAAGGTTGTTTGGAAACGAGTTTCATGATTAGATAAATACTTAGAATAAGTGTAGAAGTTGAAAGATGTAATACGATTAGTCAAATGGCTCTATTTGAGTCTTGCCACAAAATAATAATCCGAGGGGTAAAACTCGGAACATATAGATAACCATATTAAATCCAACATACTTATAGTTGTAATGGAAGATTACTTGATAAGAAATGAAGGAATAAGATGCTAGAAATGAATGAAAGCGATTTCAAGCTTTAAAGTGCTTAAATACCCTTAACGGGTCAAAATAAGCATACGAGCGAGAATGGGTTTAAATTGTGTAATAAACCTATGATTAGAACCTAAAATGGTAGATAACATTAAGTTGAAGAAGTATATGTGATATAAGGGTTAAATAAACACGTTTGATGATGAAATCACGAACGGGTCAAAAGTTGGCAAAAGGGGTAATAAGCCGAAGAGTTAAAGGTCTAAAATTTTAATATGTAGGATGTTGGATTTCAACTCCATTAAATGGAGAATTAAATTACGGTCGCTTAGGAAAAAGAATCGGGTAAAACGGATCAATAACGAAGAAGTTATGGTCGTTTCCGTAAAAACAGACATAGCTGAAAATGCAGGACCCAGATCTCAACCTGCTGGAAAACATGTTCCCCCGCGCCACGCGGAAGAAAACCTGTAAACCCCCGCGATACGCGGAAGCCGTCGTGACTAGCGACGGGTGTGATGAGTTCTGCCGCGACACGCGGGAGAATCAAATTCAGAAATTTATTTTTTTATATATAATCTGAAGCTGGAACTTGATTGTACATTGAATATAAATATCAAAACTAATATCTCTAATGGTTTTGATTCTAGGTAATGATGGGGATTAATTGGATGATGATCAAGTATGATACCAAGAACCGAACACGATCACGAAATAAGCTTCCGCACTATGTATCGTTATTTTGTTAAACGACGAACGTACACATGATATGTTGTATACCTTTAAATTGTAAAAAGTTTTAATAAACCCGTAATTTCCAATGCTGATGTAATCTTAATTACACGATTGTTTTTCGTAAATGATACGTTAAACCTTAATTTATAAGAACGGGTGTTACACTTTGAGCCCTCTAAATTGACATATAAGGGCTTTAAGACATTTACCCACTTTGTTTAGTCCCCGGTTAACTTTATTGTCACCCGAAAAGTCCAAACTTTCAACGTTGACGCTTTAACCCCTTGTATACGAATTTGATCATAACTTTCTCATACGATAACGAATCTTTATGAAATTTATATCGTGCATTCTAGTGAGCATAATTAACCGTTACAAAGCTTTGGGTTTGTCAAAAGGTCACTCAGAGGTATAACTTAAACATGTTGACACATTTAACCCCTGTAGTTTGAAATCTCTCACTTTCTTTCATATTTAGCTTCGTATGACCCATGATTTATTCGTCTGAAGGTATGAGCATCATGTAGGGTTAATGTACAATATATTTATTCACTGTTGACAGTTAGAACCCGTATATTCACATACTTTCCAGGTTTGTCAACTTTAGTTCAAACTTATGACACGTGTCAACACATTATAGGACGTGAATTTTCGAGGTGTTACACTTTCTCACAAGCAGATCTCAACCTCACAATTGCTCTTTGGTTCCCATTCAAGTCCTTATTCCATTGCCTCTTGAATTCTTGTACATAGTGATCCACCATGCGGTTATCAAAATCGACACCTCCAAGATGAGTGTCACCAGCAACAGCTTTCACCTAAAAATACCTCCTTCCTGAATAGTCATTATAGAAACATCAAAAGTGCCACCGCCCAGATCAAATACAAGCACATTTATTTTGCCAACAATATTCGACTTATTGTCTAGTCCATACGCAATTGTAGCTGCTGTAGGCTCGTTGATCATACGCATGACGTTTAATTTAGCAATAGTGCCAGCATCTTTGGCAGCCTGACGTTGTGAATTGTTGAAATAAGCAGGGACAGTTATCACAGTATTTTTCACAACTTCTCCAAGATACGCCTCAGCGGTTTCTTTCATCTTGCCAAGAATCATTGAAGAAATTTCTTCAGCCAAAGACTCCTTCTCTTGACCTTTGTAAGTGATCACAATCTTTGGTGTGTCAGCAGACCCTTCTATGACATTAAAAGGCCACAATGTCATGTCTTCCTACACTTTGGGATCACTGAACCTCCTTCAAATCAACCCCTTAGCATATGGAAATTCATGTTAATCAAGTAAAAACAAACTATATCAGCATTAAGTTATCCACTAAAATTTTAAACATCAAATACCATACACTAGATGATATAAACACCAAGTAACTAATATTATAGCTAACTACTGTAATCATTGATATCAGCACCAGCAATACTAACAATCGCTATCCAGGTATAATGTCTATTGTTGAGTCATTGATAAACCTAAACCCTAACGTAAAACCCTAAACATGAGCCGTTGCTAGAATTTGCTGCACTGATTTTAGTGGTCCCTACCAAATCACTGGCATAACAGGACATACTTCATTTATCACTTTCATTGATGATTATTCTCGTTACATGTACTTGTATCTCATTAAGGAAGAATCTAAATCTCTTACAACTTTTAAAGATTATAAAGCTAAAGTTGAAAAGCAATTAGATCGTCAGATTAAAGTTGTGAGATCAGACAGAGGCGGTGAATATTATGGAAGACATATTGATGTGGGTCAAGATCCTGGTCCATTTTATGAGTTTTGTAAGGGCCAGGGGATTGTGAACCAATACACCATGCCTGGTACACCTCAGCAGAATGGTGTAACTGAACGAAGAAACCGTACCCTTATGAACATGGTGCGTAGTATGTTAGCCAACACTAATTTACCAATATTCCTTTGGACTGAAGCGTTAAAAGCAGCTGTTCATATACTCAATAGAGTTCCTTCTAAGTCTGTCCCTAAAACTCCTTATGAACTTTGGACAACAAGAAAACCGAGTCTTAAATATATGAAAGTATGGGGATGCATTGCTGAAGCAAAACTTTACAATCCTTTCCTAAGGAAACACGACCCTAAAATAGTTACCTGTTTCTTTGTTGGGTATCCTGATCACTCAAAGGATTATTGTTTCTATTGTCCATCCCAGGTCACCCGTATTGTTGAAACCAAGCGTGCTGTGTTCCTGGAGGATTTCATGGTCAGTGGGAGCAGTACCAATCCTTACGACGAATTGCAAGAAGTACAAGACGCGGGGGGGGGGGACTCGTCGCTTACCATTACTCCGTTTACTCCTCTTGTACCCAATGCAACTACTGCACCTACTTCAAATATACCTTCACAATCAGAACCCATTATACCTCATAACGAAGGCACATCAAATGCTCAAAACCTAGACAACGCTGAACCCGATAATCAACTGAGGAGATCATCCAGGCAAAGAAGGCCTACTAATTGGGATGATTATGTTACCTACCTGACTAAAATGGATGCCGGAAAGCTCAATGATCCTATCTCTTATAATGAAGCCATCAGCAGTGATCAGTTTTCTGAATGGAATAAAGCAATGATTGATGAGCTTGAATCCATGAAGAAAAATGACGTTTGGGATTTGGTAGAATTAGCCAACGGTGTCAAATCCGTAGGATGTAAATGGGAGTTCAAAACAAAACTGGATCCGAATGGGAACGTTGAACGCTACAAAGCGAGATTGGTTGCAAAGGGCTACACTTAGAAAGAGGGAATTGATTATCAAGAGATGTTTCCCCTATCTCTCGTAAAGATTCATTAAGGATCGTTATGGCCCTAGTAGCTCATTTTGATTTAGAGTTGCATCAGATGGACGTTAAAACCGCTTTCCTTAACGGAGACTTAGATGAAGATATTTACATGAAACAACCTGAAGGCTTTAAACATGAAGGTCAGGAGCATCTAGTCTGTAAGTTGAAGAAATCCATTTACGGGTTAAAACAAGCATCACGTCAATGGTATCTTAAGTTTGATGAAGTCATGAAGAAACAAGGTTTTATAAAGAATCAAGTGGATCAATGCACCTACCTCAAGATGAGTGGTAGCAACTTTACTATACTTGTCCTTTACATAGATGATATTCTATTGGCAAGTAATAGTTTAGACATGTTGCATGAGTCGAAACGGTTACTCTCGCATAACTTCGACATGAAGGATCTCGACTTGCAGCAATTGACAATTGTTGAAGATGGGTATTAAGATAGGGGTAATTCGGTAATTAGCCAAAACAACTAGACTAAGCTTAATAGTACATCACGTGTGTTCTTTTAAAATTTGACCTCTTTTCATTACTTTCGCTTTTTTTTTTTTGGAAATTATATATTCTTATGTTCCCATTAAAATCAATGGGTACAACATGCAATCTCAACCGTTGGATGAAGCTGAAGTTAAATCCTGACCCTTATAATTCATGAAAGGCTTCTAGAGGGGGAGGTTACATGCAGGTTTCTAGATTCCCTTTTGACCTGATCGCATAAAATGGACGTTCGGTTAATTTTCAAATTCCTTTTATCCGTCCAAAGGCCATCTACTGACAGTTTTATCTTCTCCCAGCAGTTATTTAGGCTCCTGAATTTTCGGCAGCTCTCACGATACTAAATAGATTTAAAATAAACGCATACTAATCCTATAAAACATAATAGTCCGACCGCAAATTAAGCATCCCATTTATTGCACAACCAATTGATTAAAAAAAACTTTTAAGAATAAATATATGAAAAAGAAAATGGAAAGCAACCGATTTCGGTAACCGAATTAATATTTAAAAAATGTAGCCGCATAAAGGGGTATTGCACCGATATTGTACCTGCATTAGAAAAACTGATATTAGTTAATAGCTAATAAATAAAATATAAACATTTATATTCTCATTGTAGTACCTATAAAAAAATTAGAATTAAAAGTCGATCAGTTCCAAAGATAAACAATAGCAAAGACAAAAAAATTATTACATAACCGTCTACTAAACATGTGTGAGGTTAGCGGGGAGGTAAGTTGTGGTGGTTTTGGGCGGCTTCCATAGTATTTATACATGTTACTGGCTCCATTTTTCAGTTGTTAAGTTATCATCACAAAAAGCGGCATTCAAATGGATGTAAACATGATCAAAGCAGAAGATGAACACGCAAATGTATCTATTTATTAATACCGACACAAAAGGTAAACTTAGTATCTTAATTCAATGTATATTTCTTCTTAGTTTTCATAAGTAAATATCACTAATTTGTTTTGTTCAATTTTCAGAATGAATGTGACATGATAACCTGAGGAGGTAAATGGTTTTATGCATTATTTTTCAAAAAAAAAAAATATTTTTATTTCACACTCTAAACTTTGTAATGCAAATTTGTATCTAATTTTGTAAATTCTCTTTTCACGTGGTGCACTGACGAACGTGCATATTAATAAACTCCCAAAGGTATGGTTAATGATCATTTTTTGTAATCATATAACTCGATAAACAATGCTAAACGTTTGAAACATTCATTTCCTTATGTCGTACAGAAGCATTAACCCAAAGCAACCCGAACTTGAATTTGTCAAAAAAGCCTGACTTAATTGCAGCCTGCCAATGTAACTGTGCAAACTGTCGGCAAATAAAACTCACATCCAATTAAGGTATTTGTCATTTTGTCTTAAATAAACAGATCTTATTTAATTTTTAGTTTTATATAATCAAGTTGATGTTTAATTTATCTTTTCTTGATTTCCGTTTCAGATGGTGAAGTTGATGGATACGAAAGTTGATACTAAGGTAAACATGAAAGACTTTGTTGTCAACATATTAAGCATATTGTGACTATGGATTTTTAAGAATTTCAATAGCAATAATATACCATCTAAAAAATCACTTATTAATTAAAACAAACTTTGTGATGTGTTAAAAAACAAAACGGTTTTGGCGATGATGAATTTACAAGCTCTTAATTTATGTTTTAATGACGAAAAATATAGAAACTTTGTGTACAACTGAATATGTTTTCACACAACCTATAGATATATACTAAAAATATATTTATCATTTTAATAAGTATAACTAAAAAAATTAAAAACTAAGAATCTGTATTAATAAAACTAGTAGGAAACCCGCGCGATGCGGCGGGGGCAACAATTTACAATGTGATACTCGTTTTTTATTAGTCTAACAAAGTACGAAGAGAGTCATTTTGTAGGGGAAATGAGTATTTTATCAAAGTTCGCAATTTAGTCCAAGAAATGAGGCATAAAGATTTGGTGTTTAGCTATTCAACAACAAAAAAAATATGTAGTGACTTGATATTGAACTAACAGACTTGATATTGAACTACGAAGAAGATTCTGATAACAAAGATAAGATCAAGGTTAGGTTTAATTACATGGTAAAATAGGATCATATTATTGGATTAAGATTGGCTGTGTTAGCTGATGGAGATAGTTATTTTGACCCATTTATGTAAACTGGATCCATTTAAGTTGTAAATTATCTCCCGTTAGAAAACAGGTCGAAGAGGTCACACCGGTGAAAATTATGCTACTTGGCCCCAGAGATGAAATTTCGACCCATTCGACCTAAACAAGGCGGGTTGATTTTATAACCACTGGTAAACTGGAAATGGATACTTACAAGTTATTTTCATTTTTTTTTTGCAATAGTACTTAGTACTTGCACTAATTAGCTACAAATTTAAAAATAAATAGGACAACAAATTGTGGGCATCTCCATGCAACCTGTTTGACACCACTTGCACATCTATCATTTACTGATTCTACAAAACAAAGTAAATAAGTGATTTTGACTACCTGAGATAAAATAACCGGATTACCCTGATTCTTACAAAAGCCTTCTTATAAAAGTTACCTCCCTGGTCATTTGAAACCCAAGGGCTCTCAAATGAAACATAGTTGATTAACTCGTAATTTTTGTCGAGCAAGGTTGATTAAAGGGAATACCTCATTCCATTTTAACAATTGATTAACTCGTAATTTATGATACAAGTCCATTGAGCTTGAAATCCATCCATACCATCAGGAAATGACGTCTACCTGAAATATCAATCAGAGGTACACCTAATATTATAAATGAAATTTGCAATAAACAACTCTAAGATCGTTAAAAAATCGAAAAATGTTAAAGATAGAAACTATTTTGAAGCATGAATTACCTGAACAATAACCAATGCTACTTGAAATCCTGTAAAAAATAGTTTCATCAACAAATATTTTAAGCCAAAGTCATGCATTCCTTCAAATCTAGAAGGACAATCAGTAAGTCATAATCATGATGTGCAAAGGCTTACAGTTGCATTCTTTCATGAGGTTAGTTCCCCATGATTGTGAATCGCTACTGCTCCATCTTCATCACAACAAAAAACAACCAAATATGTCTAAAACTTACGGTAGATCTAAGAAAATTTTGAGCAGAGAATAAAAATTAAACCTACCTGGGATCTCTTTCCTGCCGTTTGCAACAACATGAAGCCCATCGGTACTGAACCACGCACACGACTCCAACACCAACACCTAAACCCAAGAATTCCTAAACGATTTCACCATAATCTCAAAAAGCCTAGGATTCCTAATCTCCTCCAACCAAAGAAAATGAAAATTTATTTAAGCTTTTGAGAGACAACAAGGGATGGAGAAAAAAATTATAGAAACTATTTTGAAGCATGAAGATCATCTAAAAAAATGAGTTAAATTGAAAGGTTACCTGGTTAATTCAATGTGTTCCCGACCCGACTATGATGACCGACCCGAAAATTTTAATGTTTGGTTGTGAAAAATCCTTACACAAAAAATGGACCCCAATGAAAAAAAATCCTGGGTCCGCCACTGTTTGTACATAACTTGTAAATGCCAAACTACTCGAACTAAAGGCCCTAATTTAATCCACACATTTGTAACATATTCAGTCCTAAATAATTCCTGCTCACCACATCAACTATTTAAGATTCAGTCCTAATCAATCCACACATATCGAATCTACTTAAGGTCCTAATCTAATCAACTACTTGCTGGTCCTGTTGATGAACAACTTGTTTGTTTGTCATACCATATATCTTCTTCTTTTCCTATACACCACAAGGAAGAAACCTGTGTCTTTTCCGGCCCAAGTCCAAGCCAAAGACCAAAATAGCACAGAACAGAGAACCGACCACAAATTCAGGTCGCTCCTGTTTCAGTCATACTCGGCCCGACCTGATATCTACACCCCTAAAAACTTAACATGCAGCAAAATTAAGAAACCATAAACTAAAAAATGATGCTTCTTTAATTTGTGCCAGATTAAATCCAAATTTTGATAGCAAACTACTAAAATTAACCTAAAACTCAACCCATTAATTTTTCACAATCAAGAATCCATATAATATAAATTCATCAGCAGAAACATAAAATAAGAAAAAAAAAATACCCTAAGACCGTGGGGTATGGTGGGGCGGGGGTTGGGGGCATGAGTTGACACGTGGAGTTCGACCCCCCCCCCCCGGCGGTGAGTGACGTGTCTGTGGGGTATGGCGGGGAGTGGCTAGCCCGCGTGGTTTGGCAGTTTATTAAAAAAAATAAAAAAACAAAAATTATAAAATACACACAAGAATGCCCCGCTATGACCTAGCCAACAAGCAAATAGGAGCCGGCCACATAGGATCACTAGCCCGCCCCACGCCCGGCTTTAAACTCCCGTCCCTTGGGCCACGCCCAAACCTAAGCCCACCTGGGGTGGTGGCTTGGGCGTTTTCAACCAACCCACGCCCCAACCCCCGCCCCATACCCCGTAGTCTAACTAATGATTCATAATCAAGAACCCATGTTCAAGATCACATCTTTCCCACACCGCCAATAAAAAAAATATCATCAAAAACACAAAACAACAAAAAAAGAAACTTTAATTCAAACTCTAACCTTAAAGATCAAACTCTTGCCAATCCTTCCAGCAGGATGATTCGCAGCATACCCTTCTTTCCTCAAACACTTCGCATCCATCATCGCAATGGCCACCGTACACCCAAACACCATGCTGAATCGACAGTTATATTTGTTTAAAGGATACCAGAGATGTGGAGGCTAGGGTCCCAGATCTAGAGAAAAGGAGAGGTTGTGATTTAAATTTTGAAATTGCCAAAAACTTCGGATACAATTTAGGGAATTCAACTTTTTGGATTTTGGATTTTCATCATGAGCAATTGAAGTCCGCTCATTTAATTCGGGTTTATAATTTTGTTGGAATTGAAGGATTAAAATGAAATAATTAGGGGGACTAAAATACAACTTTTAGTTTAAACTACCATTTTTTGGGGTATATTAAAATACCCCTCTCATTTAATCTTGTACCTTTTAATCCGTGCGTCGATATTGAACAAGACAACTACTGAAACGTCGACAAAAAATGTGTAGGTCGTCATGTTATCTTTGAATTTTTTTTAACTATTATAGTTTATAAAATATGTCAAGAATACGTAAAAAAAATATAAGTTTGTTGTGGAGGGGTGAATGTAACTAATTATCTATAATTTTGTGTAAAACATCAGGGATTTAAGTGTAATAAGTTTAGGGGCTAAAAAATAAATAATGTTTAAAAGATCAAACTACCATCATTTTAGGGGTCGTTCCATAAATAAAGGGGGAGAAAGTTCTTATTTTTAGGTATTTTAAAATACCCATCATTCATGCATTATAATATAGTATAGATGTTATTAATTAACATTGTTACTAATATATATTGACAACTTGCTCAACCCAACAAATAACTCACGAAGATGTAGGATAGTGGGAATTATATTATACATATACATGGATTAGGATCAAATACAAAGGATTCTAATTGTAAGAAGTGTAAGAAAGATTTATAAAGTGTCCAATAACCTAAAAAAACCCACTACAAAAAAAATAAATAAAATAAACATCCACCACCACCAAAAACCTAAACCCTCACCCCCACCCCCCTCCCCCATCACCTACCAAAAAAAAAAAAAAAATTTTTGCCGAGGGGGTGGGGGTTTAGTTTTTTTTTTTAGATTTTTGGGGGTTAGGGGTGTAGGGGGTTAGGTTTTTTGGGGGTTTTTTTGGTGAGGTATAGTTTTTTTTTTTTTTTTGGCGCGGGGGGGGGGGGGGGGGGGGGGTTGGGGGGTTTAGGTTTTTGGGTGGTGGTGGGGTGGGGTGGGGTGGGGGTGGGTGTTTAGGTTTTTGGTGGTGATGTAGTGGGTTTAATTTTAGATTATTGGACACTTGTCACTCTATAAATCCTTTTTACACTTCTTACAATTAGAATCTTTTGTAGAATAACTTGACCCACATATACATATTACATATATTAAAAATCAAACTTAAAGAACATTACATATATATTAAAATTAAAATTAAAATTACCCTATATATTAAAATTAGAAAGATTTGAACAGTAACATTATATAGAAATGAATTAATAGTAAGATCACTAAGTGATGAGTAAATGGTATCGGGTACTGATACCGGTATCGGTATCAAATTTATCAAACTGGGTGTATTTTTGGTACCGGTTCGGTACTGGTATTCACCGGTTTACCCTCAAATACCGGTGTCGTACCAGTACCGACCGGTACCGAACCGTACCGTAACCGGTATATTCGGTACCTGTACCCACTTTTGGGGATTTCGGTAAAGGTATTTTCGGTACCGGTAGAAATGAATAGTAACATCACTTATATAATTAAAAATAGAAATGAATTAATACTTACATCACTAAGTGATGAGTAAATGGTATCGGGTACTGGTACCGGACTCAAATTTAACAAACTGAGTGTATTTTCGGTACCGGTATTCACCGGTTTACCCTCAAATACCGGTGTCGTACCAGTACCGTACCGTAACCAGTATATTCGGTACCTGTACCCACTTTTGGGGATTTCGGTAACGGTATTTTCGGTACCGGTTGGTACCGAGCTCATCAAATCATGTAGCAACATAGCAATGCAAGTAATTGCACCGTTTAAATTACTTTTCATACACACAGTAAGTAAAATGTATTTCGTTTGAATGAGTTTTTATACTTATTTTGCTTTCTTTTTTGTCTTTTTCTGTAATTAATGAATTGTATCACGCAAAATTTACTTGGGTATTTAGATTATTGATGAGCAAATCGTATCAAATCCTGTAATCATACCGGTATCGTATCGGTACCAAATTTACTATACCAAATCATTTTCGATACCAATTTGGTACCTACATTTTGGCGTTTTCAGAATCGTTACTTTCGGTTCGACACCGGTCTAGCACCATACCTGTATTTATTGATTTTTACCTTCAAATACCATACCGTATTATACCGAGTATTTTCGGTGCTGGTACCTATTTTCGAGATTTTCCGGATCGGTACTTTCGGTGTCGTTACAAGTACCGAGCTCATCCATATTTTAACGTGTTAACACCGTAATAACTGAACTGAAAACAACCGAATTTCTAACATGTAGGACGTGTGGGTCATATTATTATATATTATGTTATTTAAAATCGTTTTTTTTTAGGACGGAGTGACTATCCTTACAATGTCATTTTTATTTATGTTTTGCTATTCGGTATCTCCTTGCCGTTGCTGACACGCGTTTTGCAGTCATTGGATTCCCGCCGCAACACGCGAGCGGAAAATCAACTAGTGGTATTATATTATAAAGTCTGCCCGTTTGAAACAACTTTTGTTGTATTCATCAAGATTTTTGTTATAGTTTTATTTCTCTTTTTAATTTCTAATTTTGGCTGCATACTCAAGTAGCTGCTGCCCACAACATTTTTTTAGTTGATATATATTCAAGAAAATCTGATGATAAACTACACATTAATTTAATGTCGAAGTCCGTAATAAAATCTGAATGTTCTTATCAGTTTACTTGATAAAATAATCTTGATTGGTTTATAAATTTGTACAAATTTTGAAATTTGATGGTGATTGGTTGTATGAGATTCTAATTTATTTTAGTTGAGTTCTTTTTATATGAATTTGAAGGAATTTATTTAAATTATTATTATTTTTTTTTTTTGAATTCATTGTCTGACGAAACATATTGTCATTTTAACTTCTTATAGGAATTCCAACGAGTCTGCATACTAAACAGATCGTAAAAGCTATAACTTTTCGATTATTAAAAGAATGAAATTCATATATATTAGTAGGGTGGAGATACAATAGGAAGTTTATTTGGCTTGGAAGTGATCTTGACCATCCATTAAGTTAATCCAGGGCTAAGATTAAATCAGGGAAATTGAAAGGAAGAAAAGAGGCGCGTGAGTTTGTTCAAGAGCATTCTAGTCAATCCAAGCCAATAGTTTCTCTTTCCTCCAATTCCCCCCCATTACATTATTTTTTTATAAAAATTGCACAAAAAAAACGAGCGTTTTTTTTATCTTTAAAACGAGTATACTATTGCTATATTTAAAAAAAAAATTAAACCCAGTTGTGTAAAATGCAATAGAAAAAACCACCAGTTACGTAAAACGCAATGAAAAAAAAAACCTAAAAAATGACATTTTTCTAAAACGCAATGCACCAAAAACACAAAGAAATTACTTATTTGTAAAATGCAATGGCCAGAAAACACAAAGAAATGTCTTATTTCTAAAACGCAATAGACTGAAAACACATAAAAAAGTGTTTGACCTAAAACGCAATGCACAAAAAACACAAAGAAATGTCTTATTTGTAAAACACAATGGCCAGAAAACACAAAGAAATGTTTTATTTGTAAAACGCAATGGCCAGAAAACACTTAAAAATGTCTCATTTCTAAAACGCAATGACCTAAAAAAACAAAAGAAAGTGTTCTCTGTAAAACGCAATGGACTGAAAACACCTAAAAATGTATTTTACCTAAAACGCAATGACTAAAAACATTTCAAAAATGTGTTTTACCTAAAACGCAATGACTAAAGATACTTAAAAATGTGTTTTTTTTCTAGAACGCAATAGCCAGAAAGCACACAAAACTCTCTTATTTCTAAAACGCAATTGACACATAAAACTGTTTCTGAACTGTAACACCCCGTGTTTCCACGAGTGAAAGTCAAAGTCAAGGTCAAGGTCAACGACTGATTTCGCGCGACCTGACTCGTAGAAATGTTTTTATTTTATTTATATTATGTGGAGTAAGTGTCGTTCATTACAATAATCGAATCGTGTTTACCGTATTTCAATCGACCTACGACCGTGAATGATAGGAAGTAACAATGCGATAAAGTTAATCAAGCTATGCTAATCAAATCGACATCGAACCGTAACTCGAACTGTGTATTTTACTTGTTGCTTATACGTGTGTGTGTGCTTTACGTGTTACCTGTGCATGTTTATTCGATGTTATGTTGTGATAATCAAGCGAACTCAATCGAACTCGAAGTCTAACTCGAACGTAAACGAACCCGAACCCGAATTCCGAGTCGAACCATATAAGAAGTAATTGGGACTGAAAGTAATTTGACTAGGAAACCCTATCGAATCGCTCGCAAATCGAGACCGAAGCAACATCGCACCGAACGCACCAAGGCAGGCGGCATCCGCACGGATGGCCAATCCGCACGGATTGCCAATCCGCACGGATGACCAGTCCGCGCGGATAGCCTATCCGGGTACGTGCCATGCGCACGGCTCATCCCTTTCCTCTTTTAGCATCCTATAAATACACGGGTCACTCTCCAACTTTTCCACTTTTGGCAAGTGACGACCGAACCGCACGCATTCTTCACTTTTTCTCAGATTTCTCTCAATCCAGGTAAGATCTTGCACTAATTCTTGTACATCTTTGATCACTACACAATTCTACACCTTTCCATCTTTCAAATCTCCACTTTTAACCATGAAATCATCCGGATTTGAGGTATTCTCGGGTGACGTCATCATGAAGTTCTTATGAACTTCAAGCTTGACCTCATTCCACCAAGAATAACTCAGATCTAAACGATTTCTACAAGATTTCACAACAACTTCACCTAGATCTAAACTTTTCTAAGGATAAGAGAGTTGAAAGAAATAAACCTAAGTTCTTTCTTTCTTTTTCCTTAAAAACCGGTATGAATCGGATCGGTTCTAGTGTTCTACTCGTTAATAGTAATGCATTAGTCCTAGATCCGGATCTTACCCACAGACACCTGATTTCGGGGTCAACCGGAATGACCGTTCTGAGTCGCCGACAGGCCGAGTTAGGGTGGTTCCTGACCGGTCTAGTCACGCGGGTGAGAATACCACTCCAAGTGGTTGCCACGTAATCAGAACGTCTCGATAAACGACAACAGAAACCAAGAGTAGACGAACGGAACAATCAGACCAGAGGCTGTCCGCACGGACCAGTTATCCACACGGACTAGCTGTCCGCACGGACAAGCTGTCCGCGCGTACAGGCCATACGGATGGGTTGTCACCCGGACGAGCTACCCTTGGGACCCACTTTCCAAACAAGGTTTGAGTATCGACGAATGAGCAATCCGGACGGACGACCTCTGAATGGATTACTCTTCGGATCATGAGATACTAAGGCCTTAAAATAAATTCAAACAATGTTCATCCGCACGGCCAAGTCGTACGCACGGACAGACTATCTGGACGGATGGCCCCTGCCCGCGCGCACAGACTGTCCGCACGAATCGCCACTGTCCGCACGAACTACCGTACGCACGGACTGTCGTCCGCGCGACCGGCTTGAAAGGTAGAAACACTTATGTGTTTTCTAAATGCTACAACGAAAACTCCAAAGCACAAGCCATCATACACAAACACATCTCACACTTAGGAAGAAACAATCCACTTGAACGTTTATCTACACAAACAACTTATCCGTACGGATAAGCCATCCGCACGCACAACTAGTCCGCACGGACAGCTCGCACGCACGGATAGCTTATCCGGATGGATCACCATCCGCACGCATCACCATCCGCACGGATAGTCCATGCGCACGGATGACTCTCTCTCACGGATAGCTGATCCGCACGATCAGCCATCCTAACCACTCTCACTTTGTACTGTTTTACGCGCCACTTATCGTTACGTTATCAAATCTATTCAGGCAAACCGTACTCGCTGTAAAGCGCTCCCTTCAATCCAGAATCGCTGTGAGTATACTCGAACCCTTTTTGCTTTTAGCACCTTTGGGTGTTACATACGTTACAACTATTCAAACTACAACTATCACACTACTCAAGCTATTTTAACGCTAAACCATTTATGCATGTTATACGTGGCTTATGAATGCTTGTTTGTTATGTTTACACATGGAATGCTGTCTACCTGCCTTAGCAACGATAGTACTATAGTTTGGACTCAGCACCCGTTCACACGGGGGTGGTTAAGGATCTTTTACTTGCATGGATTACGGTGGTAATCATGTATTGCGAACTGCCTCGGGCAGTCAACCCGCAGTCATTGGTATCGATGGATCTATGTCGATAACTAACGTGCTTCATTTCACTATGTGTACGTGCTGGTTATGCGTAAACGAATTCAAACTCTATATGCCATTATCAAACTTGTATGCTCACCTTTACATTTTATGTATTGACTTTATTTTAACGTATGTGACAGGTGCCTAGGTTGTTTATATACTTCTCGGGCTGTGATGAACTTGAAGCTAGGAACTGGAGTCCTAGAAACCAACGAATAAATTGTTATGTTTAAATCTGAGTTGTCGGAACAGAATACTTGTTTAGTTTTTGTCTGTAATAACTGGTTTGCTATTTGAGACATGGTATGGGACATGTTAACTTAAATTAAATGGTAATGATAGTTGTTATGGAAATTTCTGGACAATCTGTTTCGCTCAGTGCCGCGCCCCGATGATTCCGCCATCGGTTGGGGTGTGATAGATTGGTATCAGAGCCATAACTATAGGGAATTAGGCAAGACTCGACCTAGTCCGGGTCGAAGTCTTAGAGACCTAGTCTATAGTTAAGAACCAACAGACCAACTCACGCGTATGCGTAAACTCACCACTACCACTCGCTCTTTTCTATCACTGCACTCGAATTTTCAAGTTATGAACAGGTAATAAGGCCGAGAATAGGTGTGAAAACCGCAAACTCTCGACTAAAGTTGCCTAATCAGCTTGCGTTTTAGCTACAAACGAAGGGAATCATACCAAATCAGGAGTGAAATCCATATTTTGATGAATAATCTCCTCAATTTTTATTTAAAACAAGTACGGAAGTTGCAAGATAAGGGTGAAACCCTAACCTTGACGACTCATCCCACTTTTATACAAAAACTCTCACCAAAGTTCGATGGACTCCAACGATCTAAAGACACAATATATCCAATGGGAATTGCGCCAACGCCCAAGAATCGAGGCAAAGGCATAGTCCTGGAGGTAATTGTGCACACAGGATCCTTGCGAATAGTCGAGCCGCTTTGGTTAGTCGAAGTCTACTAGCCGCAGACGATCCATTCTCGATTTTGTGTGTTTCAATTTTCGTCGCTTTTATGAGAATTACGTGTTTTGTGCTTATTTATTAGGCGTTTTGAGGTACTACCGGTTTCAATCTAACACATCATTAACAAATCACTCGCACTGCACTATACTCGAACACTCGTGATCTTTAAATACTAGGTTTCTGTTTTCTGACTGCTCCTGGTGACTCAGGTATATGTGTTTCTTACTATTGTGCTTACGTGTTTAGGAATCTTAGTTATGTGCTCTATGTGTTTATATGATTTTGTGCGATTCTGTGATTTTGTGACTATATGCGTTTACATGGTACGTGTTACTGAGCTTTAGTAGTAGTAGACGTGTGGGGTGAGATTCGAATACATGTGTTGAGTTCCGTGGCGATGACTATTGCAGACAATGTCGTCTGGATCTCGTCATCCGCTCTCTCGTCAAGAAAGGAAGGACCGACGTCTTGCTTCCATCGTCGCGAAAGCCGTAGCAAAGGCGGTGAGCGATGCCTATGAGAATGCTAGCAAATCATCCGAGGAATCGAGGACCGAAGGTCCTAGAGCTGTCGCAAGACCTTTCAGTTTCAAACAATTCAAGTCATGTGGGCCGAAAGAATTCACAGGCGAAGGAGGTCCTACTGCACTATTTCACTGGTTTGACTCTATCGAGGTTACTCTGCGACAAAGCGGTTGCCCTGATGACCTTCGAACTCTGAACGCTACCGGCGTCTTCCAGTCCCGTGCTCTAGACTGGTGGACGGCCGAGAGGAACAAGCGAGGGAATGATGCAGCCTACGGTCTGTCGTGGGACGAGCTCAAGGAAGTCATGCTAGAGGAATTCTGCCCTCCTCACGAACGTCAAAAACTTGAAGATGAATTCTGGCACATACATCAGAAGGATGGAGACAATGCTGGTCTTACTGCTCGCTTCAAACAGCTCAGCATTATCTGTCCTGACCAGGTCAAGACTCCTGAGATGACCATCAAGAAGTACATCCGAGCTTTGCCCGACTGCGTTGCTGATTTCGTGCAAGCGGCCAAGACTGCCACGATCGAGGAAACCTATCTGCTGGCCGCTGAAATCAATGACAAAAGGGTTAAGGCTGGAGTGTGGGATAAGACCTCCAAGCATCTGCATCAAGCTACCGTTACTGCACCAACTGCTGAAACCACCTCGTCAAGCAACAAGAGAAAGAACAAGAGAAAGAACAGCTCCACCAACAAGAACTGTGCGATTACTGCTGCACCGATCCAAGCTGTACCTGCCCAACAGCGTCAAGTAGCGGCGCATGTGGCCAACGCACCGCCTGCAAAGCGTGCATATACTGGGCCACACCCACTCTGCCCTACTTGCACCTATCATCACCCGACTGCTATTCAATGCCGCTTCTGTGCTCACTGCAATGTCTACGGCCACTTTACTGCTAACTGCCGTATTCATCAAGCTCCTGCCAATCAAGCTCTACTCGCTACCCCACAGGGTCAACAAGCTCCTCCGGCACCCGCAGTCAAAGCCAGAGCATGCTTCACGTGTGGCGACCCGAATCATTTCGCCAACATGTGCCCGAACAAGGTGGTGAAGCAAGAACCGCAGCAGCAGCAACCACAGCAACAACAACAGCAGCAACAACAGGCCGCACGCGCCAGGACTTTCAACCTCAATGTGCGTCAAGCCCAGGCCGACAACAACGTGGTCAATGGTACGTTCCTTGTGAATGGTATTTATGCTTCATGTTTGTTTGATACTGGAGCCGATAATTGCTTTGTGTCACTCGAATTTGAGAAACTCCTTAGTCGTAAACGTTCTCGACTCTCCTCTGCATTCGATGTTGAAGTCGCCACCGGAAGAACCGTCGCTGTAAACTCTGTTATTCGTGATTGCACCCTCGAGCTCAACAACCACATCTTCTCAATCGATCTCTTTCCGATGCAACTCGGAAGCTTTGATATCATAGTAGGCATGGACTTTCTTCGCGAAAACCATGCCGAAGTTGTGTGCTTCGATAAGATGATTCGTTTTTCGCTCGCCAACGGTGATTCGTTGTGTGTTTATGGTGATACTACTTCGAAGGGTCTCAAGCTTATGTCATGCCTACAAGCTAGCAAGTATCTCCGCAAGGAATACAGGGCTTTCTTGGCTAACGTCGTAGCAGCGGAGAAGGAAAAGAAAGAGAAGAAGGAAGTGAAAGACGTTCCTGTGGTTCGAGAATTTCCTAGTGTTTTTCCAGAGGATCTTCCCGGACTACCTCCCAAGCGCGATATTGATTTTCGCATTGATCTTATTCCTGGAGCCAATCCTATCGCTAGAGCTCCTTATCGACTCGCGCCGTCCGAAATGCGCGAACTCTCAACCCAACTCCAGGAATTGCTTGAAAAAGGCTTTATTCGCCCGAGCACCTCTCCTTGGGGCGCACCAGTCCTTTTCGTTAAAAAGAAGGACGGGTCGTTCCGGATGTGCATCGACTACCGGGAACTGAATAAGTTGACGATCAAGAACCGCTACCCTCTGCCTCGAATCGACGATTTGTTTGACCAACTACAAGGTGCTACGTGTTTCTCGAAGATCGATCTACGTTCAGGATATCATCAGCTGCGTATACAAGAGGAGGATAAACCCAAAACCGCATTTCGAACTCGCTACGGCCATTACGAATTCGTTGTCATGCCTTTTGGCCTAACAAACGCACCAGCAGTTTTCATGGATCTGATGAATCGTGTGTGTAAACCATATCTCGACCGTTTCGTCATCGTGTTCATCGACGATGTCTTGATCTATTCCAAAATAAGAGCCGAACACGCGCAACATCTACGTTTGGTTCTCGAGTTACTCCAGGGGAACCAACTCTACGCCAAATTCTCCAAGTGCGAGTTTTGGTTGGGGGAAGTTCAGTTTCTGGGTCACATCATAAATAGTCAGGGCATTCACATTGATCCTGCGAAGATTGAAGCTGTTAAGAGCTGGGTTACGCCTAAGAACCCGTCTGAAGTCCGCTCCTTCCTCGGGCTAGCGGGCTATTATCGACGATTTATCGAAGGATTCTCGAAGATTGCTGTACCACTTACCTCTCTCACTCATAAGGACCAGCCTTTTGTCTGGGGAACCAAACAAGAGTCTGCCTTTCGAACCCTCAAACACATGCTTTGCAATGCTCCTGTTCTCACACTACCCGACGGAAACGATAATTTCATTGTCTACTGTGATGCTTCCAACCTGGGTCTCGGTTGTGTCCTAGTGCAACGGGACAAGGTCATAGCTTACGCATCTCGTCAGCTCAAAATCCACGAGAAGAACTATACAACCCACGATCTCGAGCTAGGCGCAGTTGTTTTTGCATTAAAGATTTGGCGACACTACCTGTATGGTACAAGGTGTACGATCTTCACCGATCATAAGAGCCTACAACACATCTTTAATCAGAGAGAACTAAATATGCGTCAACGCCGATGGGTAGAACTTCTCAACGATTACGACTGTGAGATTCGTTATCACCCAGGCAAAGCAAATGTTGTTGCCGACGCGCTTAGCAGACGGAGCTATCTGCTTAGCACTCGTAACGTTCAAGCCCAGCACAATCTCGAAGCTCTCATTCGCGACGCCCAGCATGCATGTTTCAACGAACGCACTTTGAAGAAAGAAAGAATCTACCACGATGGAGCCCAACTGGTGAGCAAATCAAATGGGATATTCCATTTCTTAGACCGAATTTGGATTCCCAAACGAACCAACCTGCGGCAGATTATCATGGATGAAGCCCACAAATCCCGATACTCTATCCATCCCGGTGATGACAAAATGTACCATGACCTACGATATAGGTACTGGAGGCCGGGTATGAAACGGGATATCGCTCTTTACGTCGGAAAATGCCTAACCTGTGCTAGAATCAAGGCTGAACATCAAAGACCCTCTGGCTTGCTCGAGCAACCACCAATTCCCATGTGGAAGTGGGAGAGCATAGCTATGGATTTCGTAACCAAGCTTCCAACCACGTCATCAGGTCACGACAGCATTTGGGTTGTCATAGACCGTTTGACTAAATCAGCTCACTTCCTACCAATACGAGAAGACTACAAGGTAGAACGATTAGCCCGAATCTACACCGACGAGATCATTTGTCGACATGGGACGCCTCGTGACATCATCTCTGATCGTGATGCTCGGTTTACTTCACGATTGTGGGAGACGTTTCAAACGGCACTCGGTACAACGCTTAATCTAAGTACTGCGTTCCACCCACAAACCGACGGTCAGACTGAAAGGACGATTCGTACTCTTGAAGACATGCTCCGTTCGTGTGTTCTAGACTTCGGTGGTAATTGGGATAGACACCTTCCGTTAGTCGAATTCTCGTACAACAATAGCTACCAGGCTAGCATCCAGATGGCACCTTTCGAGGCCTTATACGGAAGAAGATGTCGATCGCCTATTGTGTGGCACGAGATCGGTCACTCGCAACTAACCGGTCCGGAGCTGCTACAAGAAACGACAGACAAAATTTTCCAAATTCGGGACAACCTAGCGAAAGCTCGGGATCGACAGAAAGTTTACGCCGATAAAAAGCGCAAACCCCGTGAATATGGCGTTGGCGACTACGTACTCCTAAAGGTATCACCTTGGAAGGGTGTAGTCCGATTCGGCAAGAAGGGGAAACTCGCGCCTCGATATGTTGGGCCTTTTAAGATTCTGGAAAGGATCGGGAAAGTCGCCTACAGACTCGAATTACCGGAGGAACTTAGCAATGTCCACCCAACTTTCCACGTGTCAAACCTCTGAAAGTGCATCGCCGACCACGACTTACATGTTCCTCTAGATGACCTATAAGTGAACGAAACATTACACTTCGTGGAGAAGCCTGTCGAAATCATGGATCGCCAAACCAAAGAACTCAGACGCTCACGCATTCCTATTGTGAAAGTCCGATGGGAAGGCAAACGAGGCGCGGAGTTCACTTGGGAACTCGAAAGCGACATGAAGACAAAGTATCCACAGTTGTTTAACGAGTGAGTAACGTCTGGTTAAGAAAGGCAAGGTGGCATAATTGTAAATAAGGAGAGATTCCTTATAACCTTGTGCCTATAAATAGAACCCTTAGGGTTAGAGAGAGAAAGTAGAGAGAAAAAGGCAAAACGTGATTCTCGGCTTTGTATACGTCATCATAATCAATAGAATCACGGTTATTGTATACGTTAATTTAGCGTTTTTTAGAGAAAAACATGACGGAGATGAAAGATGAAGAACTTGATCGAATCTGATGTGTGTTTAATCCTCGCAACCGATCACCTGCTCAGATACCACTTGTAGGATCGGTTTTGACTCCGTACGATTTTGTTTAGTCACACGCGTTCACAGATTCCGCACGACTTAAAGTCAACAATAGTCAATACGGATATGTCACGCGTGCGATGAACATCAATAACAACATTCAACTTTTTTAACAAAAATTCAATTTTCTCCCAAACGACTTCGAAATTAAGATTTGAAACTTTGTAGGCCTTTAGATCAGATAATTTCGCATATCATATCCGAAAATTATCAATTTTTAACCGTAAAAAAAAAACCCGATTAATTTGACAACTTTCAGTGGTCCAAACGAGGAACTCTCACACGTGATTCACGACCTAGTTACAGCTTTCAGCTTAATTTCGGGACGAAATTTCCTAAACAAGGGGAGGCTGTAACACCCCGTGTTTCCACGAGTGAAAGTCAAAGTCAAGGTCAAGGTCAACGACCGATTTCGCGCGACCTGACTCGTAGAAATGTTTTTATTTTATTTATATTATGTGGAGTAAGTGTCGTTCATTACAATAATCGAATCGTGTTTACCGTATTTCAATCGACCTACGACCGTGAATGATAGGAAGTAACAATGCGATAAAGTTAATCAAGCTATGCTAATCAAATCGACATCGAACCGTAACTCGAACTGTGTATTTTACTTGTTGCTTATACGTGTGTGTGTGCTTTACGTGTTACCTGTGCATGTTTATTCGATGTTATGTTGTGATAATCAAGCGAACTCAATCGAACTCGAAGTCTAACTCGAACGTAAACGAACCCGAACCCGAATTCCGAGTCGAACCATATAAGAAGTAATTGGGACTGAAAGTAATTTGACTAGGAAACCCTATCGAATCGCTCGCAAATCGAGACCGAAGCAACATCGCACCGAACGCACCAAGGCAGGCGGTATCCGCACGGATGGCCAATCCGCACGGATTGCCAATCCGCACGGATGACCAGTCCGCGCGGATAGCCTATCCGGGTACGTGCCATGCGCACAGCTCATCCCTTTCCTCTTTTAGCATCCTATAAATACACGGGTCACTCTCCAACTTTTCCACTTTTGGCAAGTGACGACCGAACCGCACGCATTCTTCACTTTTTCTCAGATTTCTCTCAATCCAGGTAAGATCTTGCACTAATTCTTGTACATCTTTGATCACTACACAATTCTACACCTTTCCATCTTTCAAATCTCCACTTTTAACCATGAAATCATCCGGATTTGAGGTATTCTCGGGTGACGTCATCATGAAGTTCTTATGAACTTCAAGCTTGACCTCATTCCACCAAGAATAACTCAGATCTAAACGATTTCTACAAGATTTCACAACAACTTCACCTAGATCTAAACTTTTCTAAGGATAAGAGAGTTGAAAGAAATAAACCTAAGTTCTTTCTTTCTTTTTCCTTAAAAACCGGTACGAATCGGATCGGTTCTAGTGTTCTACTCGTTAATAGTGATGCATTAGTCCTAGATCCGGATCTTACCCACAGACACCTGATTTCGGGGTCAACCGGAATGACCGTTCTGAGTCGCCGACAGGCCGAGTTAGGGTGGTTCCTGACCGGTCTAGTCACGCGGGTGAGAATACCACTCCAAGTGGTTGCCACGTAATCAGAACGTCTCGATAAACGACAACAGAAACCAAGAGTAGATGAACGGAACAATCAGACCAGAGGCTGTCCGCACGGACCAGTTATCCGAACGGACAAGCTGTTCGCGCGGACAAGCTGTCCGCGCGGACAAGCTGTCCGCGCGTACAAGCTGTCCGCGCGTACAAGCTGTCCGCGCGTACAGGCCATACGGACATGTTGTCACCCGGACGAGCTACCCTTGGGACCCACTTTCCAAACAAGGTTTGAGTATCGATGAATGAGCAATCCGGACGGACGACCTCTGAATGGATTACTCTTCGGATCATGAGATACTAAGGCCTTAAAATAAATTCAAACAATGTTCATCCGCACGGCCAAGTCGTACGCACGGACAGACTATCCGGACGGATGGCCCCTGCCCGCGCGCACAGACTGTCCGCACGAATCGCCACTGTCCGCACGAACTACCGTACGCACGGACTGTCGTCCGCGCAACCGGCTTGAAAGGTAGAAACACTTATGTGTTTTCTAAATGCTACAACGAAAACTCCAAAGCACAAGCCATCATACACAAACACATCTCACACTTAGGAAGAAACAATCCACTTGAACGTTTATCCACACAAACAACTTATCCGTGCGGATAAGCCATCCGCACACACAACTAGTCCGCACAGATTACCACCCGCACGGACAGCTCGCACGCACGGATAGCTTATCCGGATGGATCACCATCCGCACGCATCACCATCCGCACGGATAGTCCATGCGCACGGATGACTCTCTCTCACGGATAGCTGATCCGCACGATCAGCCATCCTAACCACTCTCACTTTGTACTGTTTTACGCGCCACTTATCGTTACGTTATCAAATCTATTCAGGCAAACCGTACTCGCTGTAAAGCGCTCCCTTCAATCCAGAATCGCTGTGAGTATACTCGAACCCTTTTTGCTTTTAGCACCTTTGGGTGTTACATACGTTACAACTATTCAAACTACAACTATCACACTACTCAAGCTATTTTAACGCTAAACCATTTATGCATGTTATACGTGGCTTATGAATGCTTGTTTGTTATGTTTACACATGGAATGCTGTCTACCTGCCTTAGCAACGATAGTACTATAGTTTGGACTCAGCACCCGTTCACACGGGGGTGGTTAAGGATCTTTTACTTGCATGGATTACGGTGGTAATCATGTATTGCAAACTGCCTCGGGCAGTCAACCCGCAGTCATTGGTATCGATGGATCTATGTCGATAACTAACGTGCTTCATTTCACTATGTGTACGTGCTGGTTATGCGTAAACGAATTCAAACTCTATATGCCATTATCAAACTTGTATGCTCACCTTTACATTTTATGTATTGAATTTATTTTAACGTATGTGACAGGTGCCTAGGTTGTTTATATACTTCTCGGGCTGTGATGAACTTGAAGCTAGGAACTGGAGTCCTAGAAACCAACGAATAAATTGTTATGTTTAAATCTGAGTTGTCGGAACAGAATACTTGTTTAGGTTTTGTCTGTAATAACTGGTTTGCTATTTGAGACATGGTATGGGACATGTTAACTTAAATTAAATGGTAATGATAGTTGTTATGGAAATTTCTGGACAATCTGTTTCGCTCAGTGCCGCGCCCCGATGATTCCGCCATCGGTTGGGGTGTGACATGAACTGTTTGTGATTGTCTGTGAACTGTCTGAATTGTCTACGAATTACTGTCTTCGAAATGAGCCAATTTCTGGAAAATTAATTTTTCTGATGCGTTTTTAGTACAGCTCAACCCCAGCCAGGGGCTATGCCCCTTGGACCCCGCCAGGGGCTGCCGCCCCTGGGACTCCGCTACCAGGGGCTGCCGCCCCCGGACCCCCGCCAAGATCGTAAAACGCAATGACTAAATAAAAACCCAGATTGTGAAAATGAAATTAAAGAATTTCTTACATTGATCGAAGCCGGTTTATTCATCAATTGACGAAATTTGAAATGATAGAAACACTTATCAGCGATTGAATCGAACAAATCGAGTGATTATCTTCAAAATCACCAGAAAAAACGAGATTTTGAATGAAATTAAACTGGGTTTTCTTCAAAAAAAGCTGAAGAACACGTTGATCGGGTGGTTGAATCATTGATTGATGTTGAAAATCACACTATAATGTAGTGATTATTGAGATAGTAAGTGAAGATAAGGTTGGAGATGGTGGGTTTTGAAGTAACTGGGGAGAAGAAGGAAGAAGAAATGATGAGATTGACTAAAATACCCTTTCTCTTTATTTTAAAATTTGCCACATGTCATAATCCTATGGCTTCCTATCCTTCCTAGCCAAAATTAACTTCCTATTTGATCTTTTCCCTATATTAGTAACTAGGATTTTTACCAGCTGCGTGTTGCGGCAGCGTCGAAAGTTAAATTAACTCCTATTTATACTTTATATTTGACCCGACTCTTTACTGAAAAAAATTACGTCATCGTTGAACGAAAACGTATTATATTTGACCCGACTCGCTTTCGAATAAAGTTTACAAACGTACACAAAATAAGTATAAAACGTATTATTTTTTACCAGACTCGCTTGAGAAATTAAGTTTGTGTCAAAACGTGAGTTGTTTATGTTGAAACGTTAATTTAAAATGACAGATACGTTAAAATTGCGATTCACAGAGCGTTACGTCGACGACACCTTAGTTCTTTATAGTTGACAACATGTTATGTGATGCGTTGACCACATAAAACACGTGTTTGACGTATCCGATCAAACTCAGTGTAACATATATACGCATTGTGGTTACAATGTACAATGACAACAATAGCGTGTGATGCCTGCAAGTGACATTACACGTTTTTGACTTTGTTTCACACGGTACGTTCGTGACATTAATGTCATTAGACAACCGTATGGCTTGCTCATTAACAATATTTTAGACAACCGTGTAAAGTCGTAAAAGTAATTTAGACATTAACATGGTTAGACACATATATAAGGGTTTTTTGCATATTTCCTCTTAAAAAACTTTGAAATTGCATATATACCCGAGCAAAAAATTAAATTGCATATTTCCCCTCTATTAACTAGTAAAATTGCAAATTTACTCATTTTGATTTAATTTGTTAAAATTAAATTATAGAAAGACTATTTTACCCTTCATTTTACTAAACTTTAGAAAAGTGCATATTTACCATTTTTTTTACTATTAAAAATTAAAATTAAAAATCAAACTTAAAGAACAGTAATGAATAGATCCGCCTGCTAGCTCAGTTGGTGGGTCGGCCGGGGGTTTGCTTAGGCCACCCCGGTTCGACTCCC
The DNA here is from genome assembly GCA_030545235.1 of Helianthus tuberosus. Taxonomy (NCBI): domain Eukaryota; kingdom Viridiplantae; phylum Streptophyta; class Magnoliopsida; order Asterales; family Asteraceae; genus Helianthus; species Helianthus tuberosus. The sequence goes on from CM060374.1 coordinate 147,465,136, forward strand.
GGCACTTACGGTTAGTGGGGCGGATTGTCCCAATGATAGATCGTCTCCTACCGAGGCATGGAACGGTCTTGAGGGCAACCCGGTTTTACCCAGCTGTTACCCCAGCGAGTCTCTCGCGTGGGGGCAGTATGGTTTCCGGGCGGAAGTCAGCTCACGCGGCAGGCCGGGGCCCAATCGAACATCGCGTCCGCAGATGTAGGGCTGACGGGGGAATGTCTTTGACATAAACCCGGTGACCACTGGTCCAGTACATAGAAAGTCACCTTCCAAAAAAAAAAGTAATGAATGAATAGTGCCATCGAGTGTTGTCAACTTGTCATTGGCATTGTTGGGCGGTTTTTTAATCCACATAAACAACCTCTTTCTTTGCAGTCTAACATCCCTGAGCACTGAACACCAGAACCCAACTCAGCCGGCCAAACACTATGGAGAAGCTACAAGAGAGAGAGAGGGAGAGAATCAGAAGACAGAGATTGCGAAGGAGAGGGTTTTCGAGATAAAAGGGGCCTGCCACTCTTCCGGCTGCCTCCCTCACCGGGTGGTCATTGTACTTGACAAAGGACGGTGGCTGCACTTAGGGTTCCGCCTATCATCACAAATTTCGCCATAAATCTCTCTCCACAGCAGGGAGATAGAGAGAGGAGTCAGAGAGACGAGGTCGAGAGAACAGAGCAACGGCGCCGTCGAGGAAGCGGTAACTTTTGTTTCGACGTCACCAACCGCCGCCGACTGAACCAGACGTCTGATATGACGGCGGCGAGTTCTAGAGTCCTCATCTGTCAAGTGGTCGCCGGTTATAGCTTCTCCATGGTGTTTGGCCGGCTGAGTTGGGTTCTGGCGGTTGGCCACATGCTATTTTAAATGCAAGTCAATGATGGGTGCGACTAAATCAAACGTACCTTGGTGTAAGAGAGGTAAACTCATGACTCATATTGCTTTAGGGCTCATGTATGTCTTTAAGTATACATTATATCTGGATTCATGGAACTTCATGTTGATTCATGGGACAATTTTTATGTGATTGTTTTAGCATGAGGTTGAATATGTGTTCATTTCTGTTTTTGACTTTTAAAGGGAATTCAAGTAATTTTTGTGTCGTGTTCCAGTTCTGATCAGAACCAAACAAGATAATGAAACTTTTATGAGTTGATTTTGGTGTTAACCCTGGACAAAATGGTATATACCTGAAATTACTTGCATTATGGGATTTGTAATTTTTTTTATGTATCTAACATTATGATTTAATCGACAGCTATGCAGTGGAATGGATGAAAAAGTTGTTGAAAAAGTTGTTGGGATGTGTGTTGAACTTATATTCGCTCCCTTTGATTCTTCTTTTGCTGATGATGCACCTCTTTTGCCTTCGGGCTTTCGGATCATTCCTCCTGATTCTGGCAAGGTTAGGTTAGCATTTGTATAGATTTTGTGTGCCATGTCAACCCCACTTAGGTGCCATGCCATAGGCAAGTCAACTTGCTGAAAAGTTACAGTCACGTCAGCTGCAACATTGTTACCTTAATTCGAATTTTAGGAAATTTGTGGACTATAAATTGAAAATCTTAAAAAAATTTGATGGGTTTTTATGCCCTAAAATGTTTACTTGAATAAGGAAAGAGATTGCAGTTGGTTACCTTTTATGCATAACGCATTTCACCTTTTAGTTATTCATTTTTGGCTCAAATGCATGTGATGTAGTTAATTAATTAATATTAATATATGGAGAAATCAAGTCCAAATCGCACTCTCGATCTTGCTTCCGCTTTAGACATAGGCACATCTAGGAATAAGTTACCAGGTGATCATAACTCTGGCAGTGGGACCATTAGATCAATGGTGACATTTGCATTTTGCATTTGAGAGTGACATGCAACAAAATGTAGCATTAATGGCTAGCCAATATGTTTGAACCATTATCTCCTCAGTTCAGAGGGTGGCATTGGCACTGGCTCCATCTCACCTTAATCCTAATGGTGGTCTTGATGTACCCATGGGCACCGCTGAAGCTCATACCCTCGCTAGGTAGATCTGCAATAGCTACAGGTGTTACTTCGGCGTTAAGCTCCTTACTTGGGAATGTGTATATTGAGCATGGGGGAGTTCGGTTTCTTATCAGCAAGCAGTGGCATGAAAGGAGAAGATTCTAGATGAGCATGGGGAGTTCGGTGTCTTAATGCACCTATGGGAACCCCTGAAGCTCATACCCTTGCTAGGTAGATCTACGATAGCTATAGGTGTTACTTGGGCGTTGAGCTCCTTAAAAATGCAGCCATTGAAGTGATCCGATTCTTAAGCCTCTCTGGCACCATGCGTGAAATAGAAACAAAATTCGCAACTTTTTTTTTACTGTTTGTGCTTATATCCGGCATGATTGATGCAGGCATTGCTCGTTCTTAGTTTTGCAAACCAGGCGGGTCTTGAGATGATGCTGGTTACCCTTGAAGAAATCAGTTTGGAGAAGATTCTAGATGAACATGAAAGGAGAAGCTTTTTCACCGAATTTTGTCAAATAATGAAACAGGTTTATTTTATCAGCAACCATTTTGTTTTAGTAAACATGTTTATTTACAAATTATAATCATGGGGTGGTGTGTCGTGAATCGTGATAGGGTTTTGCGTCTGTTGAATGGGGGATGTGTTTATTGAGCATGGGGAGTTCGATTTCTTATCAGCGAGCAGTTGCATGGGGAAGGTAGTTACTGAAGAACAAAATGCTCACTACATCTGCTACATGTTTATTAACTGGTCCTCATATGAAGAAACTTATGCTGCATGTTTATTAACTGATATGAAGGAACTTTTGGATACTAATGTCTCTCATTTTGCCTTGATTTCATTAAAACAATATTAGTCTCAAAACTATTGGATACAAATGTCTTTTTGCCGCCGCCGCAACGCGGGGCGAGTAAAAATTTTAGTTGAAGTAGTTTTTTTATTTATCCATGTTAAACAAGTGTTTTCTAATTCAGATTCGTATTTGTTATCTAAAGAAGTCAATTACCAAGCCGACGCATCATGGAGGAGGTGTGGGTGGTATAAGTTGAAGCAGTTACTACCTTTTCTACCTACCTAATTACTAAGGGCCTGTTTGGTTGACAGGATTCCATAGGATTTCAAGGGAATTGGAATTTGAATTCCATTCCTTTGTGTGTTTAGTTGAACAAATTAGTTGAAGGGAATTGGATTTCAATTCCAACAAAATCCCTTATTTAATGGAATTCAGATTCCTTCTAAATTTCAAAGGAAAGTTTAAAAAACAACGGGAATGTTTCCAAAGTTACGGAAATAACCCCTTGCCTCTTTCATTTTTGTCTAAAAACCAAAAAATAATAAAAAAAATAAAAAAAGTCAAAAAAATCAAAAAATAATAAAAAAATCCAAAAAAGTCTAAAAAATAAAAAAATTCTAAAAAATAAAAAAATCCAAAAAATTCTAAAAAATCAAAAAAATTATAAAAAATAATAAAAAATCCAAAAAAAACTAAAAAATAAAAAAATCTAAAAAATAATAAAAAATAATAAAAAATATAAAAAAATCTAAAAAATCCAAAAAATTCTAAAAAAAATAATAATAAAATCCAAAAAAATCTAAAAAATCAAAAAAATAATAAAAAATCTAAAAAAACCCAAAAAAATTCTAAAAAACAAAAAAAAATTAAAAATAAAAAAAATCTAAAAAATAAAAAAAAATAATAAAAAATCCAAAAAAATCAAAAAATAATAAAAAAATCCAAAAATTCTAAAAAATAAAAAATTCCAAAAAATCAAAGAAATAATAAAAAATCCAAAATATTCTAAAAAATAAAAAAAAAAATAAAAAATCTAAAAAAGTCTAAAAATCAAAAAAATAATAAAAAATCCAAAATATTCTAAAAAATCAAAAAATAATAAAAAATAAAAAAGTAATTAAAAGTCCAAAAAGTTCTAAAAAATAAAAAAAAATTCAAAAAAATTAAAAAATCCAAAAAATTAAAAAATCCAAAAAATTTAAAAAAATCCAAAAAATAAAAAAATCCAAAAATTCTAAAAAATCAAAAAATTATAAAAAATAAAAATATTAATAAAAATCTAAAAAATCCAAAAAAATTCTAAAAAACCAAAAACAAATTTAAAAAATAAAAAAAATCTAAAAAATAACAAAAAATCCAAAAAATTCTAAAAAATAAAAAATAAAAAAAATTCAAAATATTCAAAAAATAATTTTTTGAATTTTGTCTATTTTTTATAATTTTTTGGATTTTTTAGAATTTTTTGAACTTTTTATTATTTTTTAGAGTTTTCTGATTTTTTAGAATTTTTTGGTTTTTTTATTATTTTTTAGGTTTTTTTTGAATTTTTTGAATTTTTAGGATTTTTTGGATTTTTTATTATTTTTTATTATTTTTTTGATTTTTTAGAAAGTTTTTTGATTTTTTAGAATTTTTTGAACTCTCTATTATTTTTTATTATTTTTTTGGTTTTTTAGAATTTTTTGTATTTTTTATTATTTTTTATTATTTTGTTGATTTTTTAGGATTTTTTAGGATTTTTTTACTTTTTAGAATTTTTTGAACTTTTTATTATTTTTTAGAATTTTTTTGTGTTTTTAGAATTTTTTGGATTTTTTATTAGTTTTAATTTTTTTTAATTCTTAGTATTTTTTGGATTTTTTATAATTTTTTAGAATTTTTTTGATTTTTTTGATTTTTTAGAAGGTTTTGAACTTTTTATTATTTTTTAGATTTATATTATTTTTTAATTTTTTTATACTTTTGAATTTTATCGAATTTTTTTGAATTTTTATAATTTTTTAGAATTTTTTTAGAATTTTTATCTATGATACTTGTTTTTAAAACTTTTGACAATTGTTTATAACTAGGGGTAATTTTGTCTTTTTAGGTATTTTAAAATTCTAATTCTATTAATACATTATCAACCAAACACATCTATGGATTTTAAAGGAATCTATCAAATTTCAATTCAAATTCCAATTCCAATTCCCATAGAGATTCCAATTCCAATTCCTACACATTCTGCGAACCAAAAAGCCCCATAATATGTTATTACATTTTTAGAATCTCATAAACAATTTAATTCTTTAATATATTATCATAAATTCCCATCACATTGGTTGATGCGTATGTTGCAGATGAATCTCATGAGAGACTGTTACGAATAAACCAATTCAGGTATACCAAAGGAGAAACAAAAAGGCCCAAGTTCAGGCCCAAATGGACATGCTGGACCAGCTCAATATAATCACGGGCTTAACTCTGGATCCACTATCAACTGTTAGTGGCCGAGAGGAAAATTAGGAGCGGTTTATTAGTTTTGCACGATAGCCATCAAGTAGGGGATCATGTGTTAGTTTCTGTATTCAGTTTTTTAGATTCTTCTGGTTGTTTTGGAGATTTCCCCTTCTCGAATTGGGGCAGACTTTGTTCTTGTTTCCTTTAATTAATCATTCGGCTATCGTTTTGTGAATTGCTTGTATCAATTGGTTCCATTGACGGGAATCGACACATGGTTCAGACTCGGGCTAATTCAGGAAACGAAGGTGAGGGTACAGCCCTCGAAACTTTGGCTACACAGATGGCTGCAATTGCCGCCACAATGGAGTCACTCAAAGAAGAAGTTGGAGCGCTTAAGAAGGAAAAATCCAGCGGAGGTTCGGGTAAGTATGATGAGGCTGAAAGCTCTTGGCGTTCTGGTAGGAATTTTCGACCATACAATAAGATTGATTTTCTGACATACAACGGAGGAGAAGATCCTCGTGGGTGGGTCTTGAAGGCGGAGAAATATTTTAGGTATTATAACATACCTGAGGGTGAGAAGGTTGATATTGCATCGATGTACTTAGAGGGTGATGCTTTAGATCTTTATTCATGGCTAACAGCCGAAAACCCTCTGGATTTTTGGGAAGACTTATAGTGCTGTCATTTCAGAAGAACTTCGGGCCAGCCGAATTTCAAAACCCGGATGAATGCTTATGTAGTATCAAACAAACGGGTACCGTCCAAGAATGTCGGCAAGAATTTGCAAAACGTTCTGCTCGGGTGTCAAATTGGACTGATAATTGCTTGCTGGGAGTCTTTTTGAACGGGTTAAAAGACGAACTCAAAGCTGATGTTCGCATTCAGAAACCAAAAACAGTGTATAATGCCATGAGTCTAGCTATGGAGTATGAAGCTAAACAGGGGCATGGACGCTTGAGCAGAATGAACACTTGGACCCCAAGTACTAAAAACAATTCAGATGTGAAGCAGACTGTAATGAGCACTACCACGACTCCGGTGCCTACAAAATTACCGCCACGACTCTCAGAAACCGAGAGGCAAGCACGACACGCAAGGGGGAGTGTTACCGATGTGGGGATAAATACAGTCCCGGTCACTGTTGTAAAACAGGCGTCCTCAAATTGTTAGAAGGTGGAGAACTTGAAGATGGAAACAGGGATGAGGAGAATGATCAGGGCAGTACTCTTGAAGAGATGGCTGAGATAAGTTTGAATGCTATCTCTGGGAAGTCTAACACTACTACTATGAAGTTACACGGTACCTCCAATTCAACTGAAGTTCTTATTTTAATAGATAGTGGGTCTACCCACAATTTTATTTCATATACTCTTGTACGTGAGTTGGGTCTGACCACACACTTGATCAACCCGTTTGGGGTACAAATTGGCAATGGCGACGTGATACGTTGTAATAAAGTTTGCCGGGACGTGCCGATCCAACTCACTGACCTCAAAATCTCCCAAGATTTTTATCCCTTTTCAATTGGTAGTTCTGATGTCGTTTTGGGGATACAATGGTTGGCTTCATTAAACACTGTCCAAGCCAACTGGAACGAGATGTTTCTTATTTTCACTATCAATGGCAAGAAATATAAGCTGCAGGGGGTAGCCTCGGGACCCCAAAAATCAGCAGCATTCCAACATTTATGTGTCGAACCCACTACCACAACTGACGTCCCAGATTTTTTACAACCCCTAATTACCTCATACCAAACTGTGTTTCAAGAACCTACCTCCCTTCCCCCCCCTCCGGACACATATACGCTCAATACCCCTCTTACTCAACACCCCACCACCCAACATCAGGCCATACCGTTACCCACATTCTCAAAAAAATGAAATAGAAAAACAAGTCGGTGCTTTGTTGGAGTCTGGATTCTCATACAAGCCAGCAACAGTCCTTTTTCAAGTCTGGTTCTTTTGGTGAAGAAAAAGGATAATACGTGGCGCATGTGTGTTGACTATCGGGCTTTGAACCGGGCCACTATCGCTGATAAATACCCTATTCCTACTATTGATGAATTACTTGATGAGTTACATGGGGCTAAGGTGTTCACCAAATTAGATTTACGTTCAGGGTATTATCAAATTCGAATGAACCCTGCGGACATTGAAAAAACAGCCTTTCGAACACACTCGGGTCATTACGAATTTCGGGTTATGCCCTTTGGGTTAACAAACGCCCCGTCCACTTTCCAGGCTGCCATGGATGATCTATTTAGACCTTATTTGCGACGGTTTATTTTGGTGTTCTTTGACGATATTTTGATTTACAGCCCTGATCGGGACTTGCATTTGCATCACCTGCGGACTGTCCTTGAGTTATTACGGGCACATTAGTTATTTGCTAAAGTAACTAAATGTTATTTTGGTCAACCCAAGGTGCCATTCTTGGGGCATATTATAACAGAAACAGGGGTCCATGTGGATGAAGAAAAGATCTCCGCTGTTGTATCATGGCCGGTACCTGTTAATGTCAAAGCAGTCAGAGGGTTTTTGGGTCTCACCGGGTACTACCGGCGTTTTGTACGTAACTATGGTATTCTAGCCCGCCCATTGACTGCTCTTACGAAGAAGGAAGGCTTTAAATGGACTGAGGAGGAAGCTACAGCCTTTGAGAGATTGAAACATGCTCTCGTCTCGGCACCCGTCCTTCGCCTCCCTGATTTTGACATACCCTTTACTATTGAATGTGATGCTTCATCGGACGACATAGGAGCAATTTTGATCCAGCAGGAACATCCAGTGGCTTATTTCAGCAAAGGGTTCGCCCCATCAACCCGATTCAAGTCTGCGTATGACAGAGAACTGCTGGCACTGGTGTCAGCGGTTCAAAAGTGGAGTCATTATCTACTTGGTCGACATTTTTTCATCAGAACCGATCATTTCACCTTGAAGTATCTACTGGAACAGCGGGTTACAACATCCGAACAACAGCGTTTATTATTGAAGCTTATGCCTTATGATTTCTCAATTATCTACCGTTCCGGAAAGGAAAACAGAGGCGCAGATGCCCTCTCACGACGACCCAGCCAGGCTGACTTAATGGTATTAGCCACTCCATTTTGCTCTGATCTTTCTGACCTTTATGCAGGTTACGAATCGACCCCTACACCAACACCATCCTGTCTGCTTTGGCCAACAATCCTGCCGCGGTTCCTGGTTATACTATGGTTGGTCAATCCCTTTTATACAAGGGTCGGGTGGTGGTTCCTGATTACATGGCCCTTCGTTCTCGAATCCTTCATGAAGCTCACTCAGTACCCATGGCTGGACATGGAGGGTTTCTCAAGACGTTAAAGAGGGTTTCTGCTCATTTTTATTGGCCCAAACTGCCACATGATGTTCGTAATTTTGTGCAGAATTGTGTCGTCTGTCAACAAAACAAGTATGACACTTTATCACCAGCCGGGTTGCTTCAACCATTACCCATTCCGGAGCGGATTTGGGAGGATTTGTCTATGGATTTTATTGTGGAGCTACCACCATCTAACCGAATTGACACCATAATGGTCGTGATTGATCGATTAAGTAAATACGCACACTTCCTGCCATTGTCCCACCCGTTCACCGCAAAGACAGTGGCTGGTGTTTTCTGTAAGGAAATTGTACAATTACACGGTATTCCCCGGTCCATTGTCTCTGATCGTGATGTTATCTTTTTGAGCAATTTCTGGCAGGAAATGTTTCGTCTCAGTCAAACTCAGCTAAAAATGAGCACCAGTTATCATCCACAAACGGATGGCCAGACGGAGGTGCTCAACCGATGTTTAGAGGCATATCTCCGCTGTTTTGCACATGAACAACCAACTAAATAGAGCTCATTCCTGGCTTGGGCAGAATACTCCTATAATACTGGGTTCCATTCCGCCACCCGTACCACTCCGTTTACCGTTGTCTATGGTCGTGATCCACCAGCCTTTCATCCGTATGTTCCAGGAGAGACCAAAAATGCTGAATTGGAGGCTCAGTTAATTGACAGAGATGATATGATAAAGTTATTGAAGGATAATTTGACGAAGGCCCAAAATCGCATGCGTGCCCAAGCTGATTCAAGAAGACGTGAATTGTCCTTTAAGCCTGATGACTGGGTATTCCTAAAAATCCAGCCTTACGGGCAACGTAGCCTGGCAAAACGGCGATTTGAAAAACTTGCTCCACGGTTCTTCGGGCCCTACAAGGTTATTCGACAAATCGGATCAGTCGCCTATGAATTGGAGCTACCACCGGATTCTAGGATCCACCCCGTCTTTCATGTTTCTATGCTCAAACCAGCACGGGGGATTGTCCCTCCTACCGCTCTTGCACCACTTCCTCTTCTCGAATTAGGAGCGGTTTATTAGTTTTGCACGATAGCCATCAAGTAGGGGATCATGTGTTAGTTTCTGTATTATTCAGTTTTTTAGATTGTTCAGGTTGTTTTGGAGATTTCCCCTTCTCGAATTGGGGCAGACTTTGTTCTTGTTTCCTTTAATTAATCATTCGGCTATCGTTTTGTGAATTGCTTGTATCAGAGACCAAGACCTAGGAGATCACGTCGGAAGCCAATACATTACTTCATAAAGAACAAGTTTGTTGCATGAAACTTTAACGTTTTATGTCTTATATTTATCTTACATGATTGTTACTTGACATTGTGCGATCACCTAACTATCTACGATCTTATGTTTTGGTAGTCAATGGCTAATTTAAAGACTTGATATAATTTGATTCATTGGAATTGTTAACAACCTCACTTTGCTATGTTTTTAGGCATAATATATATCTACTTATGACTCTTTTGATTAGAAATCTCACGCTTTATTTTTGGTTTTATACAAATAATGTTTTGTTTAGAATACACTAAAATTCTTGTGTCATTATACCATTAAAATGCACGTTCACCAGACGGGTATAAAACTAGTTGGTAATCGGCGCAGACCATTTGTTGTTAAGCACTGTTATTTAATTAAAGATCCATTTCTAATTTGTTATGTCATGTACATCATAACTACTAACAAAAAAATAGAGTGACATTATCAATTTTACTAATTTTTTTTTAACGACCAACAAAATCAATCACGAGCACTCTTGTGCACCCACTGGACAAACGGAGTACTCCGACAGTAACCCGAGTCCACCACCAATTCCGGAGAAAACCCAGTAACCCACCCGCCCGTAGGCACGACGGTGAAATTACCAGTAAAACCCGTTTGGCTCAAGGATCCAACTCAGGTTTCCCTGGGCCTCCTATCATTGCCCACCAGTGTCTCACTCTTCACCAAGTGGGAGTCGAACCTTCATCGCTCAAGAGAAATGCAATCTTATTTAATATTTTGTGTTTTTTATTTTTACTAGATATGAAAAACACTGATTAAGAATTTAAATTATGAAAAGATGAGATTGCTCGTAAAAATAGTAACCGACTAATACTAGCAATTGAAAAAAATTCTTCGAATAAAATTTCTAGTTTTGCTAGCGGATGTAATGACTTTTAAGAAGAAAATGACTATATAGATCTTGTATTTCTATTCCAATGAAGATTGACATATTTTTATAATATTTTTGAAATTTAATGTAGTTTTATCCTTTTGTTACGTGAACTGACCTGATTCGACCCAACTCGAATTGGACCGAAGTTTTTTAGTATTTAGCATAAACAACTAACCCTTTTCCGGCCCAATGAAAAAAATAGTAATTGGAAAAAACACTGATTAAGAATTTAAATTATGAAAAAATGAGATTGCTGGTAAAAATAGTAACCGACTAATACTAGCAATTGTAAAAAATCTTCAAATAAAATTTCTAGTTTTGCCGGATGTAATTACTTTACTATATATTAATAAACGAATTGAAATATATAGTAATTTTAATATTATAATAATATATAGTTTTTTAATACTTTTATTATTTTAATATTATAATAATAGTTAATTTTTTTTACTTTTTAACTTTAATCCTTTTTTAATATCAGGGGTTGGGATAAGATTGGTATGAACGGTATCGAACCAGTACTGGTATCAAAAATACCGGCACGGTCCTGTTCGCAATCGATACATGAAGGTAAAAACTAGCACTAATACAGAAAACGCCAAAAGTTGGTGCCGAATTGATATTGGAAATCTTCTGGTTCGGGAAATTCAGTGCTGCTAACCGGTACCATTTGCTCATCCCGGATCATGGTCACCGTATGAAAGACGGCATCGTACAACTTTTTTTTTTGTTGATTTTCTTTAACTTTTAATTTTTTTTTCTTTTTTTAGTTTTAGGGGTAGGGATGAGCTCGGTGCCAGCCGATACAGAATCGGTATTGATACCGAAAATACCGATTACGGTACCGGTATATGAAGGTAAAAAACGTTAGTGAACCGATATCAGGAACGCCAAAAGTCGGTACCAAACATCAAGTTAAGCTTATTTAAAAAAAAAAGCTATAAGCTTTGTAAAAAAGCTAGGCCGAACACCTCCTATATAACATTTTTGAAATTTAATGTAGTTTTATCCTTTTGTTACGTGAACCAACCCGATTCGACCCAACTTGAATTGGACCGAAGTTTTTTAGTATTTAGCATAAACAACTAACCCTTTCCGGCCCCAATGAAAAAAAATCCGCTTCCCATTAAAAAAATTTCTGAGTTCAGCACTGCCTACAAGTAGTAAAATAATAGAATGTACCGTTAAAAAGAAAAAAACAATCAATTAATTAACTGAATCCAAACTAAAAGCAAATCAACAAAAGCATTACCCAATCGTTTGTACATCCCAAAAAGATAAGCCAATTCAAGCATCACTTCCGATGCGCTTTTTTCCGATGAGCTGTCTTCTCATATGCTTCCAAAAATCTAGTCTGTACATCCCAAATTTACCCCCAGCTTGATTTATAAATTCAAAAACATTTGAAGCTCAAAATAAAGTATGATGTTGGTAGTTCATAACATTGGTGAAGATGTTGAAAAAAAATTGTGTACGCCACCACTAGGCGTCCCCCACCGACCGGTAAATCACGTGTACGCCAATATGATGGAGATAAATCACATGTCTGGTGTAAATCATGTGTTACCGAGGTTTGATCTCCAGACTTGCGCAACAGATTTCCACTTCCTTACCACTGATGATATGAATGTAAGGATACCTTTAGTTCAGATGTTGAGTCATGTTGAATTTTGATCTTAGGGGTATAATGAGAAGAAGAATCTGTTGATGTTTCTGTTTGACCACTTCTACTTTTCTTCTCAACGAGTCTAACTCCAAAACCATAATTGTAGGGATCTAGACCTGGTATAAGAAAATCACTTTCAATTTTAAAAGAAACCGCGTTGTGTGTTTGATACCACCAAGTAGTGTGTCTTAATGAACCAAACGAAACATACCACACCAATGTATGACTACCACCATCACTCTCCTCCCAAACCCCATCATCTTCGAAATCCATACCACTTTCCTGCTTCATACTTATATCACACCCAGGGATGTCGAAGGCATATGAAGTAACAATGCACATTAAGAAACCAGTGAAGTCATTACACCAATTCTCTGGAAGTTCCAATCTACAACTACCTCCTCTACGCAAAAGAGGTGTAAACCCCTTTGGAATCTTAAGGTCACCAAGTTGGAGATGCATACAACCATTTTCAATACTTGTTCCCTAATTCATTAACACAAATTAATTCTATTCTAATTACCATTAACATGATCGATATACATAGAACTAATTTGATTTTCAAAACGAGAGATACCTTAAGCATGGATTGTAGTAATCTGTCACTCCACACAACTTCAACTTCAAGTGACACTTGACATAAGTGTTTACATTTTGTGCTAAAATCTTTGACAAGTGTAAGTGACCTGCATTCATATGCTGTAAAAATAGCTAAACTTGATGGGAGCTCGGGCAATTCAAGAAGATTGTTACACCATGACACGTCGAGACTTTTGAGTCGTGTAAGTTGCGAGAAGTTGAAATCCAGTCGTGAAAAATTGTTATAACTTAGATTTAACTCTTGTAAGTTGGATAATTCACCAATACCATATGGTATATCTCCATCTTTTAGATAACAAGACGTTATTAGTAGAACCTTTATGTTTTTCATCTGACTAATTGTTGGAAGCCTTAGCTTGAAACAAGTTGATACCTCTAAGTGTTCAAGACTTGTATGATTTCTAAATGATGGGTGAATCTCTTCCAACTCCTGACAATTAATGAGAATCAACCTTTTAAGACGTGGGAGTCCATCAAAATCTGGTGTGCTAATTAGCTCCGGCAGGTAAACAAGTTGAAGCACTTCTAACTGTGGTAGATGCTACAAACAGACAAGTTAATATATACGAGTTTATGAGAATTGATATGAACTAATAAATAAGTTATATCTTCCGGTGGGAAATCAAATAAATTGTAGCTAAGTTACGAATAGTTGTATTGTTTGATTTTAGTTCCTGACTTGAGTTTTGCATTATTAGTTTTGATATCAAGAAAATTCTGAAGTTAAACAACAATGAGATTGGCTTCGGTTTCTTTATTTTATTTTTTAATAATAAAAAAGCTAATTTATACTTAATGGGTTTTGTTAAAAATGTATATATAAATACAATTTTATACCTTTGTTTTATCAAGTTTATACTTAATATATTTCTAATTATTTTATTTGTTATATGTTGAGCCAGTGGCGGATCTAGAAAATTTTCGTAGGGGTAACGTTTTAAAAAAAAGGGGTAACGAAATAAAAAAAAGTCAAAAAGCGTCATTTTTTTTCCAAAATTTACACTACCACCGGAGCGCCAAGGGGTAGCGGGGGCTACCCCTTATCATAATTTATCATAAAAAAGCTAATTTATACTTAATGGGTTTTGTTAAAACGCTGAATTGGATGATGGACTTGCACCCGGATGGGCTTGTGGACACTTGGGATGTAGCAGATAGGATAGCTTGTAGCAAGGTACTGGTTGGACTTGTGAGAGCATTCACATTCATTCCACAAAATGTTACGAGTGGAGTTTTTATAATATAAAGAGTACAAAAAGTGGTTGTGAGTAGAGGAGAGAGAAAATGTTACTGTTTATCTGTATATTTGAGGGGATACTGTTCACCCCCTATAATTTTTTAATATATTTTGAAAATGGTTGTGAGTAGAGGAGAGAGAAAATGTAATGATAATGGTATAAAAAATAATATTTAATTGAAAAAGAGAGAGAAAATATAGTGTTTTTTAATGTAATTTAGGGTAAACATATGGTGGAATGGATGTGAATGCTCTGACACGTGGGCTTCTTAGAAGTTGAAGAAGCTATTGTGGTGGCACTTTTAAGTGATGAACCACTGATTGGACACTCTGGCTTGGCTTCGCCATTTGTGGTGTGTTTTTAGTTCCGTTGATTATAGTGATACTATTGATTGTTAATTCTTGTGTATTATTTGGTGTGTAAACAAACATGGTAGATGATATTGTTGAGACCGGTGGTAATAGTAATCCTCCTACTGAGATTCTTGTCAATAAGTTGGATGCTAGTGATCCATTATACTTTCATCTATTAAAATCTAGTAATCTTACCTTTGTCTTTTAAAATGAAAGGGGCTAAGAGTTATACAGTTTGGTCTAATGCAATGCAATTACCTATACAAGTTAAAAATAAATGGGGTTTGTATAGAAAAAACTTGTGTAAAATCTAAAATGGTACCAGTATTTATTGACTTCACCTGTATTTATTGTAGGGTTGTCCAAAAAGCTCGCGGCTCGTAGCTTGCTCGAAGCTCACTTGGATTTAGCTCGGAAAAAGCTCGCTCGATATGGCTCGGTTTGAAAGTGAGCTGAGCCGGCTCGGTTAGAAAGTGAGCCTAGCTCGGCTCAGCTCGTGACGAGCCAAATTGGCTCGGTTTCCTTGGCTCGACTTAGCTCGAATTATTTTACTTATAATATATTTTATTTTTATATACTATATAATATATTACAAAAAAATGATTATTATTTACATGTAAAATATAATATATTTAGCCTTGTAGTTTGATGTCTATGACATATTTAAAGGTTGATTGTCGTGCTAATGAACAAATATTGTATTTACTTGAAATATAAAACTTATTTTGCGTTGTTAAACGTGATTTTTGCTTATAATGTATTAGGTTGAACTTATTTTGAATATGTTCTTTTGAAGTATTGAATAATATTTTAGAATACTTAATTTTGAGAGCTATGTATTAATTTTTATTTTTAAAATCGAGCCAAACCAGCTCGGTTTAAAACCAAAATGAGCCCGAGCATAGATTTTCAGCTCGGTTTCAAATCCGAGCCGAACCGAGCCAACTCGGTTTATAATCGAGCCGAGCCCGAGCTTGACCTAGCTCGGCTCGGCTCATGAACAACCCTAATTTATTGTAATTTTTTAATTTTATAAAATATAGAGTTTCATGAGTTATCCAAATATTATAAAATGGTACCAGTATTTATTGTAATTTTCTAATTTTTTCATATTAGTGAAAAAAGAAACTAGTGGATTAAAATACGCTGAGTAAAGATCCTATACAAATAAGCTTATCGTACAAAAAGTACGAAAGGAGTGGTTAGGTAAAAAAATGTGGTGACAGTTCCGTAATTATCAAAATTACTCTAAAAGTGCATCAAATAACATAAAATTCAAAATTACTCTACAAGTGTACCATAATTACTCTAGTAATTGATCAAAATAACATAACATAAACAATTAGTTTGCTGTTCGTTTTCGAGCCGGGGGTCTCTCTGGAAGCAGCCTCTCTATCCATATGGATAGAGGCAAGGTCTGTCTACATCCCACCCTCCCCAGACCCTATAAATAGCTCTGCGATTTGTGGGACTTACTGGGTATGGTTGTTGTTGTTGTTGTAAACAATTACTTTACAAGTTCATCAAACAACATACAATTACAAGTGCATCATATTACTCTACCAGTTTATTATTAATACATTACTAGTTATTCAAAATTACTCTACAAATGCATCATAATTACTCTACTAGTTTATCAAAATAGCATAACATACACAATTACTCTACAAAGTTCATCAAACAACATATAATTCCAAAATTACCTATTCAATTGTATCATAATTACTCTTTTCATTATTATTACTCTACAAGTGCATCATAATTACCCTACGAGTTCATCAAAAAAATTAATATAAAAATAACAAACACATTTACTATACAAGTTTATCAAACAACATAAAATTCAAAATTACTCTACCGGGATATCAAACAATATAAAATTCAAAATTACTCTACATGTGCATCATAGTTACTCTACTAGTTTATTAAGATAATTAATCTGTGGATAAAATACATACTCTACGAATAAATAATCAAGAAAATGTCACCGTTTTTTTTTTTTACCTTTTCACTCTATTCGTACGTTTTGTACAATAAGCTTATTTGTATTTGATCTTTTGTCAAAATATGTATCAAGGCACCATAGGTTAGTTTTTAAAAAAGAAATGTTTATACATCTTTGGTAGTTTCTACTTTTCATTTATAAGTAAACTATTTATTTATAACAAAATAAAAAATTTCAAATGTTGTATATGATTATGTATAAAGTTTTCCATTGTTAAAAAAAAAGCTAAAAATACTTTAAGCAAAAAACTATAATGAATTACCTTATAACCCTTCCAAAGTTCTTTTTGCTTGCTGTAATACAATTCTAGAACAGCAAGCTTCATTGGTTGAAAATTGTGTGGAAATGGACTGGAAGGATAACCGGACCAGTGAATATATTGCAATTCATTTGAAAGAAAATTAGCCCCTTCCACATTCTCGTTGTTATCATCGGTAATCACCCTAAGCAACCTTAGTTTCTTCATCTTTGACACAATCTTACATAAGCGTGACGTATCATCATCTTCACCACTAAATTTATAGATTATGGCTTCAGTCTTGTCATATTCCTAAAAATGAAGCAGGAAACAATGCGTGGATTGAGAATTATTTAGTAAACATATAACATAATGTATGTTTTATAAAAGGTTAATCTTTACCATTCTTTCATCCTTAAAACACAATTCTTTAATTTCTTTATTTATCCGGAGTCTACTATGTTTTTCAGGATTGTTCGGATGTTCCTCTCTGACAATGTAGTGTCCCATTTCTTCAAGTACATCATGCATATCAATGATGTCATCCACAATTGTTATAAGAGCTTTTTGTATTAACACCTTCATCCCAATCTTAGGGTGAAAACCAGAAGCTTCAAGTATCTGAACTACCTTATCCGCGTTCCACCGTCTAAAGAAACATGCAATATCTAAGAATAACTCTTTCTCGTAAGATTCAAGTCCATCATAACTAGTTTTGATTATGTTCATGACATTTGGATTTGGGATGTCTTTTAGCTTTTTCAAGGCACTAATCCACTCGTTCTTATTTTTGTCATACAGAAAAGAACCTAAAACTTTAAGTGACAAGGGGTGCCCAGAAGCATAAGATACTGCACGTAGAGAAAATTTATCATAATCTTCTATAGGTTCTTTTTCATTATATGCATGCCTTTTAAAGAGTTGAGTAGCATCATCATTTGATAATAATGTGATAGGATAGACGTGGTCTACCCTGTGGGTTCTTAGCAAATGTTCATCTCTAGTTGTGATAATTATTCTGCTCCCACTACCAAACCAATTATGTTTTCCAGCTAACGCCTCTAGTTGGCCAAGTTGATCGACATCATCAAGAACTATCAACACTTTTCTATGACATAACAAACTTTTCATCTTGTGTTTTCCTTCGATAACACTATCTACGTTCACTTCTTTCTTGAAAAGAGATGATAAAATATTCTCTTGTAGTTTCTTTAAGCCACGCTTGCTTGTATCCTCTCTAACATTCTCCAAAATACAGTGACTTTGAAAATTTTGAGACATTTTCATATAAACGGAAGTAGCAAGAGTAGTCTTACCACCGCCCCCAACACCCCATATCCCAACCATACGCACACCACCTGATCCAATGTCTAATAATGATTTCAAATCTTGGAAGCGAGTCCTCATTCCAACAAGACATTCATCTACACTTGAATTTAAAGCGAAGAGCCTATCCAAAATTGTATCGACAACTTTTTTGATGAATTGTGATTCATGCCTGCATATTCGATATATATGGATAATTTATTATATCCACAAACTAAAGAGAATTGAGTTGTAAATTTGAGATATTTAACTGAATAAAGATAATCACGGATTTAAAATTAATGTACATAAATAAATAACTTATGGATGCACTAATACGGTGAAGTCACCTAATCAATCCATCTAAATGGATAACCTTTTCAGTCTACGGGTATGTTTGGTAAAAGTAGCTGATGGTAGGTGGCTGGAAGCTGTCAGCTAGTGGGCTGGTAGCTATAGCTCTGTAGCTGGTAGCTAGTAGTTGTAGCTTTTTAGATATATTTGGTGTTTGGGAGAGTAGCCGGAGCTTTTAATAAAATATATAAAATGACCAAAATGGACATAACTAAAAATTTAAAAAGTTTGTGCATTAAAAAATTCATTATCTTTAGAGGTTAAAATAGTCATTTTTTTTCCCTAAAAGCTTGTAGCTCCTTCTAAACACTACTAGTAGGAGCATTCAACCAAAAGTTTCAAGCTCCTAACCTAAAGCTTCAAGCTCCTTCAACCAAACAAGGTTTTTTATTGAGTATGAGCTTTTACTTAGAGGGTGTTTGGGATTACGTTTTGAAGTGATTATTTGATTATTGCGTTTGTAAAACATGAATAATCTAAAAAAGTGTTTGTATGAAAAAGTGATTATTTGCCTCCAAAACGCAGTTTTGGAGAAGCATGTGCCTACATGCTTTTTCAAAACGCAGTTTTGAAAACACAAAATCTATTTTGAAAACACATAATCTTTTTTGAAAACGCAACACCAAACACCCCCTTAAAAGCTTAAAGCTAGAAGCTCCTAAAAGCTCAATACCAAACATACGCTACATATACTATGCAAGTAGGATAGCCTTAGCCTAGCTTATATATATATATATATATATATACATAAATATATATATAGAGAGAGAAGGGTTTAATTGTTTAAATGAGAACGCTCAATATCGCGAGAACCATGAGAACGAATGAAAAAACATTAAAAACTTGGTCAAAAACATTTCAAATTCAAAATTTAGAGGGTTAAGGTAAAATGAAAACTTATTCAAGCTGTGAGAACTTAGAGAACTTGTTCTTACCAAAGATTTTTTCAAAAATTTTTTTTACCAAAAATCCTAAAAAAAATTCACTTCCCAAAACAAAAAAAAAAAAAAACTATTTTTTTTTCATCTATGTAAAAAGTGATGCCATGTTTATGTTATCACCTTGTAAGGGACCGAAAAACACCATTTCAATTTGTTTTTTATTTTTTTACGGTAATCTTTTTAAACATTTTAATTTAGGGGTGTAAAAAAAAATGGGTTTTACAAAGGATCGAGCTCTTCACCTCCACTCTTAACCCCAACAGCTTTACAAGCTAATGAATATAAAAATGAATTTGTATTTTCATGCAAAAAATATAATATAAAGTAGAAATTGTTTTTTTAAATGAAAATTAGTGGGTTACCACCTGGCACCCGAGCTCCGTGGCGGGTTCAAACGTAGATAAAAATAAGCAAATTGCGAGTATTAAAGTTTTTTTGATGTTTTAGTTAAGGGGCTAAACATGTCATTATTAAGGTTTAGGGGCTAAAGTTGTTCACTAAAAAAATTGAGAGCCTAAACATGTCATTATTAAAGTTTAAGGGCTAACGTTGTTTATTATTAAAGCTGAGGGGCTAAAATTCTTTTAGTTAAGAGGCTAAATATGCCATTATTAAAGTTGAGGGGCCAGTTGGATGATGTGTCGAAATAACATATTTATAGCATGGTTGCAAAAGTCGCTAGGCGCTCCCTAGTCGGATTCGGGAGTACTCGGGAAGTACTCGGCTTAGGCGGAGATTACTCGGGGAGTAATTGGCCTGGGAGACCAGTACTCGTGCCTCGGCAGCCTACCTTGGAGCAAGTACTCGGAGAGTACTCGGAGACTAGTCGGGACTTTTACAACCATGATTTATAGTATTATATGATTTGACTAACACGCCCATTATCGAGGATTCAATGTAAAGGATCACTTCCAGGGTCGGACCTACAGTTCTGCTAAGGTGGCGGTCGCTCCCCCTGAATTTTTTTAGTGTAATATAGGTGTTAAAATCCTGACCGCCCTCATCAACTTTTATAATCACACCCCTTGAACTTTTGAAACCAAAAGAAATGTGAAAAGTTAACAATTGAACTTTCTGGTGGACGGTGGCGGAGCTGTGGCGGGAGATGGTGGTTAACGATAGAGAAGAAGATGACACCAAAATCAAAGAAAAGTTCACAAACATCTAGTATTAATGTTTATTATTTTATACTTGGATGAAGTGTGCATTATAGTATATAGTTTTAACTTAGTCTGCCCAACTTATAAGTCTATATACATTTTTAATTGCGAACTTCTCTATATAGACTGAGGGCTTTATGTTTTTATTGAAAAGATTTTTCTGGTCACTTTTGTCTGCATCGCACAGACCACACGTAGACCTTTTGTTTTGCAGAGTGTTTGTTTTTTAGAAAACATTTCATTTAAAAACATCTGCGTGTCCTTTTATTCCAGCAGATGTGGACTTCCTATTTCATACCACTCCCAAACCCTAGTTATCCTTCCCTTCTCACAAATCGCCTCTCACCCCTCTCCTCCACCAACATCCGACTCCACCTCTCACCTCCACCAACAGCCGCCACCTCAACCTCTCACCTCCACCAACAGCCGCCATCTCAACCTCTCACCTCCACCAACAGCTGCCGCCTCCACCTCTCTCTTCTACCCCATAGCCGCACCCCATAGCCGCAACCTCCACCTCTCACCTCCACGAACAACGCCAACTCTCACCCATCTCCTCCACCCCACAACCGCCGCCTCCACCCTCTCCATCCCACAACCACCTGCAGATGTTAAAAAAACAAACAGTCTTCTTTTTGCAGACTTAAGAGGTTTGTTCCACATCTTCTACTACAGATGTCTACATATGTGGGTCTTACGGCTATAAGATTAAGATTCCAATACAAATTTTTGTAATTATTAACTTGTTGTTTCTTACTGCTATA
This sequence comes from Helianthus tuberosus, assembly GCA_030545235.1. NCBI lineage: Eukaryota > Viridiplantae > Streptophyta > Magnoliopsida > Asterales > Asteraceae > Helianthus > Helianthus tuberosus. Next base: position 147,486,503 of record CM060374.1, read on the forward strand.
AGATTAAGAATAATAATCAAAATAATATATAAGAATAAAGGTTATGGGGTTATTATTTTTAAGAATAGTAATTACGGCTATAAGATTAAGAATAGTAATCAAAATAATATATAAGAATAAAGGTTATGGGGTTACTATTTTTAAGAATAGTAATCCCAAATAATGATATAAGAGTCTAGATTATGGGGTAATTATTTATTAGGGAAAGTGTGTTGGTGTGTATTTTGTTAATGTTAGTTGAAACTTCTTGCTAGATTAATATTAGATTATTGAAACTTGTTTGTTAACGTTTACTTTAAGGAATGTCAATATCATTGAGCTATTTCTAAAACTTATTACTAAATTAATTATTAGATTATTGAATTAAATATTAGTTTTAGCCGACGCAACAAGTTTTACCTGACCCGATCCAAACAGGAACAATTTTTTTAATATTCCGCGATAGATAACTAACCCTAAAAATTCCGCCCCCATGCAAAATATTCTTGGGTCCGCCACACTTTTGATTTTAAACAAAGATCTAGCTTGGGTTATTTACACATGACTATCAAATATAACTGAAAACTTCTAATATCAAATGTAATTAATTGTAAAACACATTAATTAACGGTACGCAAATAATTCAGATAAAAAAAGTTTACCCGTTGGCAATGTTCTTGAGCTCCCATCCAGAGATGCTACTCACATCAACAAGTGCTTTTCTCCATATTTCAGCTTTGGTGACATTCAACACCTCTTGTTTGGAAAACGCTTCTCCAAATTTCCTTTTCTGATTTCTCACATCTGTAGGTTCCACATCATAAAATATTGGTATAACAATTAGCTCTCTCTCATCCTTACATTTCATAATATGCGCAAGTTCTTCTAAACACCATGAAGAATCTGCATAGTTTTTGGAGAATACTATGACAGCAATTTGTGATTCTTCGATAGCCTCGAAGAGGGATTGATTGATGGATTCACCTCGTGGAAGTGTTTCATCATCCTTGTAAACACGAATAAGGTGTTGTGTAAGAGCAGAATATAGATGATCAACAAATGTCTTGCGGGTATCTTCTCCTCTAAAACTAAGAAATACATCATATTTGCACGAACGAGAGGAAGAGACGGGTGCAGAGTGAGAAGAAGATGATGAACATGCCATTGATGTATTTAGAATCTGTAGAGTAATATGAAACCAATTTAAATGAAGATTAATGTGGGTTGTATTGTTTTTATTGTTTTTATCTACTCAAATGAGATGTATATAAAGAGAAGCATGATTTTATCACATTATATGGCTAGGAAATTTCCTCAAACCTTTTTCATAATATAAGAACACAATATTAAAAATATATATAAACAAAAATATCTTGTGAAACTTTAAAGGAAAGTGCTTAATAAATTCAAAGACACTATCATTTCTCAAGGGTCCACATGGTAATTATTTGCCCACTAAAATAAGTATTTTATACCATACTATTATTTTATACCTTTTATATAGAATTATTTATACAACATTTTTTTTCTCATACTAGTAGTAAAACCTATGCCAAACACGGATGGTTTTTAGAAAACCATGCATAATACATTTTAATAGAAAGTATAGATAGGTATATAGATATTGTATCAAAACGTGTTATCTATTATAGAAAGGAAAATTAGTTTTTAATAAACCAACCTTTGTCCCGTTGGTAAATAATAATCTTACCTACGTAATTGGTATACAATAATCCTACCTATCAACATGTTGGTACTCAATGAACTTTTGTTAATTTTTTTTAACTGAAGTTAGTTTTTAAGTTTTATTTATTACACAAACAGTCCCTGTAGTTGTAATTTACTAGTTTTAACTATTTTATAAAACAAAAAAACCTCAAGAACAATTACTAGTTTTAAGTTGTCAACACTTTGATTCCCCATATGAACCCTAGATTGGAACCCGCCCCCAAATCGGTCGAAAGAATCAAGAGTGATAGAAATTTGTTTGGGGCTTTTATACCATAATATACAGTGATCACATAAATAAATATACCATAATATACAGTGATCACATATTCACACCGGCAAAGGGGGGAAATCATCAAAATAACTAAAATAAAATAACAAAAATTAGTCAGAAAAAAATAAATTCACGGCATAACAGAGATACATATAGATACATATACAGAGAGAGATATAGAGAGAGAGTGGATCTGACCTTGTGACGAGGATGACGATGACAGTCACGACGGTGTGAGGGGCGGTGTTGTCACTGGGTTGATCGGTTGACCGGGAAGGAGTAGTCAACGGTGGTGAGTAGAGTATACAAAGACTTGAAGGTGGAGGGAGACTTGGAAGGATCAATAATGGAACAACTTGCAGCAGGGGAATCACGAAATATCCCATCTATCATTATTAGTTCCACTTGCTGATTTATTTATATGAAAATTAAATTAATAGAATAATAGGTAGGGGAATCACGGGCTACGGCTCAACCTTGTATTTGAAGTGTAACTTTTTTTGCGGTTTTATATTTTTTTGGAACGGCTACTTTCTTGTATTAGGCTATCGCACACCTCAAATTGGAGAGCCCCGTTGCCTCACTCCGGCTAAACTATCTTGTCTTAACCAGGCCCACGCTGGCTTCAGAGTTTGGCTTGGGCGTTCCCCCAGAAAACCATACCACCGGCTACCACTTGACAGTCATTGTGCCACCACAAGAGCAGAACTCTCTGGCGTAACACACGGTGGGACGAAAACCCGGGTGGGCACAGGATAGAGCCTTGGCACCTCTGCAAGGAGGTTAGGCTCTATCTATCATTGCCTTGTCCACCAAAGTGACACAGTGGATCGATTTGCAAAACTAAACACCGTGAGACTGGTTACTAGGAAAGATTGGGGGTTTTCATAATCATTCTCCGGCATGAGAAAGCATTGTTCTTAAATGAGTAATTGATGAGCGAGACTAAAGAGTGAAGAATGATTTCACCTTGATGAAGTGTAGTATTTATAGCCGGGATGGTGAGATATGGTTGGGCGAGGTGTCATTGTCGGACTATCCATTCAGTCCCCTCCCTACTTACCATTAGTGGTGGCAGAGGGTGTATATCCGCGGTGTGCCATTGGCTAGACGTCGCTATCAGGATGTCCTAGTGGTCTCTTTTGTGATGACCGCTAACGGAGATTCATTGTATAGTGGATCCCGGAATGTAATTGGCCACACGTCGCTTTCACAATGTCCTTTATCTCCTCAGCCATGCCATGGCCACCCCGAAGATTCACAGGAAAGGGGGAGGCGTCGCGGTGTTCCCCGCTCCCCCACCCTCCAGCATCAGACTACATCCATAATTCCATAATTCCGTATGTACTTTTGTCACACTATAATTCTCAAAAGAAAAGAATGTCTTTTAAGTGTTAAAATTGAACATGCACTCAGAGTTGATTATGTGAGAGGGTTTTTTTCTTTAACCATTTTAAAAAACCCATGTAAATCATAACTCGACTAAACGCTCGCAGCGTTTATTTCTGCTATTTGCTTTGCAAGTAGACGTGTGAACTTTCATAAGACACGAACTTGATACGAAATTCAGAGGTTTCGGGTTTAGCTTAAATAGGTCCAGTCTTTTCTAATTGAACCTGAGAACAATTCAAGTTCAGGCCGATGTAAATTACCAACCAGGGCTCAAAGCCGTAAAGAAGCTCAATTTCAAGATCCAGTCTGCAGTGTCAGAAAAATGTTACAAGGCCCCACAAGCCAATTACAACATAAACCCTAAATTCTAACTTAAAGCGAGTAAAATTGTGAATACAGGTATTCTCTAATCTTGTAATACTCCTCACATAACGGACCTTCAATAACTATTTGTTGGATAGCAGCAGCACCACCCTACACCACACAAATGAAAATTAAGAAAGTGAATTGGCTCAAAATATATATAAATATATATATATATATAACTGATGCATAAAAACACCAGCCGTGGTATAAGAAAAAAAAAACTAGGACAGAGTCTTCCAAGTCAACATCACTAATTTTAACCCATACGTGTACCTAGAGATATCCGTTTTGACCCGTTACTCAATCCACCCGACCCACTCATTTTACCAACTTTAATTAATATTCTTAATACACACCTTCTGACTAGCATCGCCGACTTTCCTCAGTGTCACGTACTCACCACATCGTAAGGCCCCGCCCGAAAATTCTACCTGAAATGGTTTATTCGATATACGATGCATAACATGAACCACCATTATGAACGGTACTCAGAAAGGTGTAACTTGGAAAGATGTTATGAGATGGAATTGATTTCACTGCAAGAAAAAGAGAAGATATTACCTGAATACCCTTTCCGGTGAGAAACTGCTTAAAGTCTGCCATTTTTAGATCACCGACAAGTACCGATTTGTGAGGAGCTGTTGTTGAAAGGGGGAGTGAAGACAACGTGCCACTCTCTGTTTTCTCGATCTCAGAATCAATCCATGCTATTTCATAATCTCCAAGCTTTAGTGAAAACGGGTCAAAATGCATAATTTTTATTATCAGATATGATCACTAAAACTATATTATCCTAATAATAGCCTAACCTTCTTAAAAAGAACATTGCTCATCAGTTACTCAGAGAGTTGCACCTATTTCCACAACAACAACAAACCAATCAAATGTGGATTTGACGATAAATCGTGCAAAACAACATCCTAATAAACTTTTTATGTACCTTATATGCACACAAATCTGATGTGACATCAATTGTTTCTTCAATTTGAGGAGCATATACATGAGGACAGACATGTTTCAGACAATGTTGCTTCAGATGTTCAGTGGCCTCTGCGGATCCATGCACCAGCACCTAATAAAGACGACTTTAATATCTTCAACAATAATTGCAGAAAATAATTTGCTAGAAAAAAAAGAGAAGAAAATTCATACAAGTTTCAAAGGGGCAACATGAGAAAGAATTGATTTGATTGATCGACCATCAGACCGTCCTTCAAAATCCATGTAAACCAATGAGCATTTGACTTGGACCTGAGGCAGACAAAATACTTATATAATAAGATAATTAATAAACATAAGTTGAATAATAATTTATGGCAAAAGTCAATTTATCATTGCCTGCAAAATAATTTGTTGCTGGTAAAATTCATGTGAAGGAAGTCAGGAACTTACAGTAAGTTCAGAAGATACGACTTTTGATGGGGTTGTATCAAGCATCAAACTAGCAGTGTTTTCATCGAGTTTTCCATCAAGATCTCCACCCACCTAATCTCATCAAAGTAAACGTATATTACAAACCACTTCTATGGATTAGGATCAAATACAAAGGATCCTTATTGTAAGAAGTGTAAGAAGGATTTATAGAGTGACAAGTGTCCAATAACCTAAAAAAACCCACTACACAAAAAAACCCACTAAAAAAAAAAAAAAAAAAAAAAAAAAAAAAAAAAACTTAAACATCCACCACCACCAACCCCCCCCCCCCCCTACCCCCCACATCACCCCCTCGGCAAAAAAAAAGAAAAAAAAAATTTTTTTTTTTTTTTTTGCCGAGGGGGTGGGGGTTTAGGTTTTTGGGTGGTGGTGGGGGTGGGTGTTTAGTTTTTTTTATATTTTTTTTTTAGGTTTTTTTTGGGGGGGGGTTAGTTTTTTTGAGGGTTTTTTTGGTGAGTTTTAGTTTTTTTTTTTTTTTTGCGGGGGGGGGGGGGGGGGGGGGTTTAGGTTTTTGGGTGGGGGGGTGGGTGTTTAGGTTTTTGGTGGTGATGTAGTGGGTTTAGTTTTATGTTAATGGACACTTGTCACTCTATAAATCCTTCTTACACTTCTTACAATTAGAAGTCTTTGTAGAATAACTTGACCCCCACTTCTATATATACATAAAAGAGGTAACTTTACATACATGAAATTAAATCGAACTTACAGGCATAGATCCCATGTCCATATCTTCATCCTTGATTACATAATCATCGGGATTAATTACTTCACCAAAATCATCCCATTCTGAGGTGTTATCATAAAATGGGAACATTGGGGCAACGCTCGAAGGTGGAACAAATCCATCTATTAATACATCACGATATGCTTCCCTGCGCACCCCACCAGCTGCAATAAACAATTGTTGTCCAATAAATAAAATTAAATAAAAAAACAGATCACGTTTGCGGTAAGTTGAAAGGAAAGACAACACCAAATCTAAAACTCTATTAAAAAAACTAAGATTAATATTTCAACAATTGTTTAGAACGGGCGTATGCACCAGTTACCTCTTCACGTGAGGTATGGCTATCTTTAGAGCGGGCGTATACCAGTTACCTCTTCTCATGAATTTACTTTAAAAAATCAGCTGCTTAGAATCACCATGAAGGGTGATGAGAAATCTGCTGACTATCTAAGTCGGGCACAAGAATACGCACTGCCTTGGCTAATATCGGATAACCGATGAAAGATAAGAATCTTGTTATGCTTACCCTTGCAGGGCTTCGTGAAGAATATAATGGCCTCAAGGCCAATCTTTTGGCCCATTCAACGAGCTCCATGGGTTGTTAAGTGATCATGATTACCTGATTACAAGGATGTTGGCAGCCAATACACAGGTTCCACAAGCATTTTTAGCGGCTGGCACACCAACACAGCAGCCTCTCTCGGCTGCCACTACACCTCCACAGCAGCCAACCTTGACTATATTCAGCAACAACTTCATAATCTTCAACTCATGGCCTCTCAGTTAGGATATCAACTCAATCCTGTTACTTCACCACGCCTGCAAGCTTTCTTTGGCTCTCGGTCTTTCAACAACAACAACTGAGGCAACCGTGGCTCTCGTGGCTCTTCGCGTGGTAACTTCCGTGCAGCTTCAAATTCTCGTAATCGGGACAATAGTGGCACCCGACAATTCTCTTGGGTTTCCACTCAAAATACGGTGTATGGTCGTTGTAACCGTTGTGGCATAAGTCATCTACCTTCTCAGTGCCCAAATCAACCGAATCAATCTCGTGCACAGGTCAATTATGCTACTTACTCGGATGCTGCCTCACAATCAGGCTCCTCTTGGAAACCCGACACTTGAGCTAATCACCATGCCACTCCAGATCTATCTGGCATTGACAACTCCGAGGCTTATTACAATGGAGCTCATCATTTTTGAAAAATTAAAAAGCAAAACAATGACTTTCTACTGGTTGAACAGGTTATTCGTTGCTACAACGGTACAACCAGTAAAATAATGTAACTTTGTTGCTAAAATCAGTTATAAAAGCAAAAATGATTTCTAATCTGTATCTAATGTAAGGAGACGTAAGGTCGGTTGCTAAAATTGCTAAAATCAAGAAAAAGTACAAAGGTCATTTCGATGTCTTGCAGTTAGCCCTAGCTCATAATCTCATATTTAACGCTTTATCCATCGATTATCTTCAAACAAAGACCTCGAAATGGTAACACAAAATCAGCAGCAGAATAAAGAAAAAAAGATAAAATTACCATCAACTTTTGCATGGCCATCAATGAGCATTGGGTCAGTTTTACCGACATCAGCACCGACCACAGCTTTCAATTCCTCTTCTTTAACAAGAGTGGCTTTTAAAGCCTCCTCTTTTTTAATCTTTTCTTGCTCTTCTTCATACGCAGCTAACTCGTCCCCAACCAATGGCACTCTTTTCGATAGGGTTACTTTTACCGCTTTAGGAGGTGGATCTGATTGAAGCATTCTTGCACGCGTACCAAACTAAAAAATACAACTGTATGTGATGAAATCATGTTTCTTGTGAAAGATAAAACCAACTAAGTATTTGACATTAAACACAAAAGATAAAAATTGCAGAACGTACCTGGCCCCTTTCGGTAAAAAGAACAAGATTTCTTACATCAGCAGCCCATTCTACAAATATGTCATGTGAAAATCCCACTTCTAAACTGGCCATAGAAGCTAAAACAATCTAAAAAGGTAATGCAGTCAATATCGCGATAAATGTAATTAAATAACGAAAGTGGATTAAACTTGTTACCTTTGGGCCCTCTGGCGCATTTTCTAGTTCACTCTTGTTGATCAAAAGAGTAACATGCCTGCAAACAAATATATAAACTCCGATCAAATTCATATCGATATAAGCTGGTAGAGAATTAGACCAAATAAAAAGCTAATACTTTAAAAGGAAGGCATTATCACGAGTGTGCTCAAAGGACTTTGCTATCGAATCACTCATCCATTCAAGGAAACTCTTGACATAATCAATTGTGCTTGATGACACATATGTGAGAAAGAAGATGTGATAGGTCAAATGATGTTGTTCCCAATACTGCAACATTTAAAAAAAACACATTTAAAAATAAAAAGTAAAATGGATATCAAAATCTTCAAAATGCACATGAGCATAAAACCTTTTTATGCAGACTAACCTGTTCGAGTATCAAAAGCAATTCCAGTACGCGTCCAGCACTATCCACAGGCAACAATACATTCCCATTGGCTCTTAGAGTGTTTAATATAGCCTCTAAATTTCAAAACAAATTCACACAAAAATATGATTGTTATAAAATCGACTTGCATATGTTAGTCAGACTGCATATTTCAGTAAAAAAAAAAAAACCTAAAAACTCCTGATCTCGTTGACGTCTAGAAGGCTGATTACTCAAAGCATTATATGCATCTGTTATAAGAACTGCAGGACGAACAAAAGACTCCAAAACTGTTCCATTTAAATGCCTGAAGAAAAAATCAGTAATTACGAACATTATGCATCGGGAAGTGTAATTCAATATATTTGCAGTTGGTATAGGGAATACCTCTCTTTGCGATGATTAAAGTCAACAGCATATATAACATCTTCTCCATCTTTAGTTATTTTCCAAACAGTGCCTCCCAAGAGATGACCAGCAACATGAGGTGCAATCACAATACCCTCACCTTTTCCTGAAATAAGTTCATTGAATCAATAAAATAAATGTAAAGTGGACTTAAATCTGAATGATGAGTAAGAAAAATTCTCACCGGATAAATGACAATTCTGAGAGTAGGTTAACCTTGTCATATTTTGGAAAGCAGAATTAATATCATCCAATGTGAACAAATCAAACTCCGATACTTGCTGCAGATATATGGATACAGTTAGAAACACAGTTATCATAGTTCACATTTATATCAAAACAGTTATTTCTATAAGGTGGTAAAGGGTAGACATAACCGTAACAGAATGTGTTAATTACTACTGCTTTGTTCTCAATTAACATCAATTGTGGTTATGGTTATCCTAAATCTCGTGATCATCCGGATGATTAAAGTTAACGAGGGATTTAGATATCACTGGAATAGTGGAGTGTTAGGTGGTTATTCCGGCAGCGCATAATCTCCGACAGTGACTGGAGCATTGTTCCAATCAGAACTGCAGATGCGACAGGCTGCTGAACAGAATCGGAACAACAGCAGCACCAATAAGCTGCAGATCTGCTTGTAGTTAAAATCAAAGTGTCGTGAAAACATTTATGTTGTTAAAAGTATGCCTGGCAAAGTAAACCCGAACATCTACTATTGGGTCTATATGGGTGGATTATAAAACCTGATGGGTATTCTTAAAGGAGTTAAAGTAGGCAACTTTAAAAGTGAGAAAAGAATTAAATGGGTCAGGATGGGCTGTAATACTTTACACAATGGGTCAGGATGGGTTTTCATTTCTAAATAAACAACAAACTGCCACTAATATTTGTCTATTCCGGCAGCAATAATCAGAGTAACCCCAACCGCAGTTAATTTAAATGAAACCGGTTTCGATTATGGAGAATTGGGAAGATTGATGGATGGAATATTAGCAGGGAAAGACAATGACAGCGGAGATGGAAGTTTGGGAGAAAAGGGCTGGTCAGCGGGCGGTGATGCGGTGATGGTTGGGTTAGGTGTAAACGGTATCTTAGATGACGACGACAGAGGTACGGCGGGTGAGTCCAGTGCGAAGAACGGTTGGTGCAGCGTCCGACGGCGGCGGTGTTGCCGGAGTTTGTAAAAAAGAAGGGGAAAAGAAAGAAGATCACCATGAATGTGTGTGTAGTGTTCACAGCTAATAAGATTTTGGTGATTGGAAATGGCAGACAAGCTCTGGTTTGAAATTTGTTTTTGGGATGGAGACTCATAAATCATCACTTCAGCGATAAGCTACAACCATTAATGACAAGCTACTTTGTTTTATGAATAACCAAACCCATCCTAACCCAAACTCATCCTGATCCTTTTCTAATTTGTCCATCCTAACCCAAGCCCATTCTGATCGGACAACCAACCTGCCCATTTTGCCAACTCTAGTTAAAAGTAAGGAACAGTATGTTGGGATCAGTTGCAATAACTTGCAGATCAGGAAGATGTTCATGACATTACTCACTATGGTTTAAATTGGTTTAATTGGTATCTCTAATATATATTTGTTGCTTCTGAGGGTGTTTGGGTTAGCTTATTTTGGAGCTACTTTTAACTTATAAAAGTTAATAAGTCATTTTGATAGTGTTTGGATAATGGGTTGAGAATGAGTTTTTATAGTTTGAAAATGAGAAGTTAAGATGTGTGACTTATGACTTATAAAAGTTAATAAGTCATAGGTTAAAAGCAATCCCAAAGCCCCTGTCTGTCTTTCACTGCTGAGCTACTTTGTTATATGTGTGAGTTGGACACCATTAGTAAAAAGATTTGGATCAACTACAAAAAGGTTCGGTTCATCAGCAGTAAGTGTTGTGTATTAATATGAGTTCTGGGTCAAGAATAGTCAAAGGATTTCACTTTTCAGATTGGTTAGTGGTTAGCATGAGTTAAGGGCAGTCTATCGTCATGAGTTTTGATGAATATGTTAATGATGATGTCTACCATGAGCATTAGGTATAATGTTATATTAAGATGGATAGCCCAAAACATCAAGACAACAACTAATATGTTTCTGTTCTAGAGTTACTAAAGTCAAAACTTAATTCTTTTGATTGATGCAAATAGATCATGTATGATTATATAAAAAATAAACAGCATTATCTTCCACTTATCATAGTTGTCAAAAGCGCAAAAGGCGCGTGCCTAGGCGCTCGGGCGCAGCAAGGCGCGCCTATAGCGCCTGGTGGTAGCTTAGGCGCAAAAATGGGCTTCTTTGGTAAAAACGGTGCTCAGGCGCAAAAGGCGCGCGCCTAGGCGCTCGAGCGCAGCGAGGCGAGCCGAAGCTGAATATCCAATTGATGTTGATGGAAGTTCTGATGACTTTGATGATGGTCTTGATGATTGATGATAAACTATAAGTTTAAATGTTTTAGTAACCGCAAATGTTTATACAAGTCCTAATAATTTTTGGTATAACTTTTGGTATCACTACGTGTGTATAAGTCCTAAACTTTTGCTACTAACTATTAGCTACATGATCTTAAATGGCATATATAATAGTTTTTTTTAATTTTATATGTGGAATCTTATTTATTTTCAAAGCATAACATATTTTTTTTTCTCTATGTGTGCTTTTCTTAAAAAAGCCCAATCTTTTTTTGCACCTTGCGCCTAGGCTCCGGGCGAGGCCGATGCGCCTCACCTGCGCCTTGCGTCTTTGACAACATAGAATATAAAAGTGAAGGGACGGATTTTTGACTTTGCGGGAAAGATAGTGATCATACATAGTTAAAAGCCCTAATCTGAAAACTGGTTCGGTAGCATAAACAGGAGCAGAAAGTCCAAAGTGTTTGATGGCATAGGGTAAGCACCAAGATGTAGTGTATCTGAATGTGACAACAATACAACATCTATTGTTGAAGCAACCCTACAACAGAAATCAACCATACTATGTATAAGTTTAAACACCACCACCACCATAATGAGCCTCTTTTCTACAAGAATACATTTTTGGGACAGCCTACTCAATTCTCAACTACTAAAAAACCCTAAATAAATCATGATATAATTGTACGTACCTGGAGAGAGGTTGAAGGAGGGAGGGATCGAAGTGATCGTTCCAGCCACAATCGATAAGAATGTTGAAGCCATCAATGGAGACTAGGTATGATAAAGGGTTTTCATTGTATACTCCACACAGTGGGGTCACCTGAACGGAAGTTCCCATCTCTGCCGGAGACCTTTTTGCATTCAACTTCCAGTCACCGCCCGCAGTGATGGATCCAGGATTTTTTTTTCACTGGGTTTACTTTTTCGGTGCTTAAGTTTCGGTCAACTCAACGTTCGAATTTTCGGGTCGGATCGGGCATTATCACTTTTTTTCCTATCCCACTATCTATCTCCGTCTCTAAAAACACATGAAGCATAAAAAGATGAATAAATAAGCACTATTTGAAGAAAAGAAAAGATCTTAATAAGCACTATTTGAACAAACGAACAGATCTTAATTTTAGCTTAACCAAACGAAATCAGCACAAACGAACAGATCTTAATTTTAGCTTAAACAAAAAATAAACCACGAGTGAAAATGAATCAATTTAAAGCATTTTCAAAGGCCCGGGAGACATCAATTCAATATAACATAACAATGAGTTCAAAATGCTTTCAAAATTCAAAGGGACACGAGTCACAATCAAATCAGCACAACTAACGACTAACCTGAAGTGATGAAAGATGAACGATGGCCGATGTCTGATGTCTGGTGATGAAAGTGAGCGATGTCCGATGAACGATACACAACGGCGTCGAATCAAGAACCGTACTAGCTAGCCGTGAAGTTCCGATGCCGGAATCTAGCATCACAGAATCTCTGGCGGTCTCAAAGAGATGAGCGGCGATGTCCGATGCTGTCGAAGAGATGAGCGATGGCCGGAATAAACTCGACGCCGATGTTCGATGATGTCGAAGAGATGAGCGGAGATTCAAGGAATTTAGGGTTTGGAATTGGTACTCCGTACTTTGCATATTGGAGAATGGAGCGTGAATTGAAACTTGAAAGGAATATGGATTTCAAAATGGGTCATGCTATTCACATACCGGGAAAATTATTTTCACACCTCAAATTGTCGCGCTATGGCCATAGCGGGGCGCTTAGCTCGACAAAAGGTGATTTGACTGACTGAACTGAAACATAAGTTGCAGAGACATAAAGATGAAACGAGGTTGCAGGTCTCGTGAACCCTAAGCGCCGCGCTATGGCCAAAGCTCGGCGCTTCGACCCCAAATTTTCACTACTTAAACCTTCTCAGACACAACATTTAGCATTCGGGGGTTTGTGTTGTTTGTCGATTTCTTTGTTGTATTAGTTACGTGTCTTGAAAAACCGATGTCGTGGTTAAGCAACTATCTTTTCGGTCAATATTCTAACGAGTCAGTTGTTCCTGATTCTTACGAGGGGACCGCTATTTCTGACTCGTATGAGAAACCGGTCTCGTCCAACTTGAAGGAGGCAGAGGTTGTATCTGGCATTCGTTATCGTGATAACACGGTGAAGCTGGATTTGAATACCCCAGTGGAGGACCCTTACGCACAACAAGGTTATTCGAATTTCGGTTACGGTGGCGAGTACAGCTTTGTACAGCAGGAGTGTTATCCAAACCACAGTTACGGTTGTCAACAGAGCTTACAAGGTTATTCGAATTTCGGTTACGGTGGCGAGCACAGCTTTGTACAGCAGGAGTGTTATCCAAACCACAGTTACGGTTGTGAAAAGAGCTTTGAACATCAAGTCTATTCGGACCTCGGTGATGATGGTGAGCCGGAGGATGTGTCTGTTAACGAGGAAGGCTGTTACCCGGTTACATTTTCGTTTGATTCAACGTAGACCTTTTCGTCACGTAAAGAGTTGGTGCGTTGGGTACAAGACACGACAAAAGACAATGGTTACCTCATTGTGATTAAGAGGTCGAATAAAAGAGGAGAGAATTACAAGATTTGGTTTCAATGTACTTTTGGTGGGGAGCATAAGAGTATAGCTACACAGAGGAAAACGGGTAGCAAGAAAATAGGCTGCCCGTTCGAGATGATCGGGTTTTCGGAATCATCCGGAAGTGTTTGGAGGATCGAGGTGACGAAGGCGAAGCATAACCACACTCCTATTGAAAACTTAGAGGGTCACGCGTATGCGAGAAGGCTTTCTTCGGAGGATAAAAAACTGGTTAAGGAGCTGGCAGAGCAAGATATTCCCAACCAAAGTATCTGGCGAACGCTGACAAAAAACAATCCGGCTAGAAAGCTTATTTCGAAAGATATACACAATGTTGTTCAAAAGATCAACGCCGAAAAAAATGTCGGTAAGTCTCCGATGCAAAAACTTGAAAACATTCTTCTCGAAAAAGATTACACTTATTACATGCGCACGAATGAGATATCGAACGAAGTTGAAGATGTCTTCTTTGTTCACAAAAAATCATTCACTATGTGGTGTGCCTTCCCGCATGTGCTAATGATTGACGCCACCTACAAAACGAACATGTACAACCTGCCATTTGTTCAGGTCGTAGGCATGAAGTCGACAAACAAATCGTTTACGGCTGCTTGTGCGGTAATTTCCGCTGAGAAGTTAGAGAACTACCTATGGGTGTTGCAGAGGATCAAGTCTATGCTGGTAGGATGTATGGAACCGCGCGTGATTTTAACAGACAGGGAATTTGCGCTAATGAACGCGTGTGAACAAGTTTTTCCAAAAGCGCATAAGTATCTTTGTCGGTTCCATATTCAACAAAATATTAATAAGAACAGCAAGAAGAAATTCTCTGACAAGGAGTGGAAAGAATTCGTACGTACATTTTGGACATTGTGCGAGTCTACGACCGAGGAAATATATAGGTATAACTTGGATATAGCGATCCGCAAGTACGCATCTCAGATTTCCCGATGATCAAGCTCGGTCCTAAGACGGATATAGCGATCCGTAACTACGCATCTCAGATTCCCAAAGTGATCCATCCATACATCGTGAGAATAAAGGGCGTGAAACCAGATGGTCATTGTGGGTTTCGATCGGTGGCTGTTGGATTAGGAGTGAAACAAAATTCATATTTGATGATCCGGAAACAACTTATAATGGAGTTACGTATGAACGAATCACTTTGGAGGCAGGTTTTCGATCCGGAAAAAATAGGACATTATGATGCGCTGGTTAGACGGATCGATTTCAAGGGGGTGGGACGAGCAGGTATCGAAAATTACATGACGATGCCTGAGACGGGGTTTCTTATTGCCCAACGATACGGTATGATTGTTCACACCTTCGACATTCGACATTCGTGGGAGCGATACAATTTTTCCTCTGCTGGGCGGGCCAAACGAAGCTGAGTAACCTCACCTGGTGGTTGCGGTTGTGTTCGTCGACGATGGGCATTTCATACATGTAGAGCTTGGAGGTTGTTATCCAATGCCTCCCCCAAACCTACTCTGGACAGCGAACAGAACAGAGCGCGCAACAACCTGGCATACATTATACAGGGATCAGATCAACGCGTACGAAATGCTTACGTATCGTCCCCCTGACCTTAATGTAACCCCATATGTTCAAGATGTATGTTAAATGTGTTTAATAATAATCATGTTAATTCTTTTACAATCCAAAAGTACGTTTGTGTTTGTTCAATATATGCGTTACATCACGTTAAAAACCGAATGTCACCCCCACGACCCAATCAGATTCAAAATGACAATATACATCATAATACTACAATTAATGAAAAAATACGTCATGTACATGTACGGTAGGCGACTGATACACATAACACTACTCATAGGAGTACTTGTGCTTTCAAACCAAAATGATACGATATAATGGAATATGACATCACACGTAACCGATTTGATCCGGAACTTGCAGTATAGTCCATATATATTAAAAAATGATGTATAATGGAAAAAGCGTAAAATTTAGACTATTATCGACGCGTTTGTGAATTAAAAACAATTTTAAAAAAATAAAAAAAGACCCTAAGCGTCGCGCTTTGACCTAAGCGGGGCGCTTTGGAACCTCAGCGGGGCGCTTTGCCCATAGCGGGGCGCTTTGGTCCTTCGTTTAACCTGAAGCGGAGCAGCTTCTCCCCCATTTCATCACAAACACACACACAAAGGTGCGATTACACACACTTGGGCTACGATCTTCTTTTTCAAGATTTAAACCGCTAAAAGGTAAGATCGAACATCCTATATCGTTTTCGTTAAATAGTTATGTTTCATATTGTTTTGATTTGGGCGGGTTTTGATCCGGAACTGGGTTCTGTTTGTGAAAACGAAGAACTAAAGCGCCGCGCCGAGGCCAAAGCGGGGCGCTTTAGTTCATGTTTAATTTTTTTTTTCTATTATTTATTTATTATTTGTTTAATATTATTTGTTTATTATTTAAATTGTTTAATAATAGTATTTGTTTATTATTTTTTATTTAATATTATTTGTTTATTATCTTTTATTTAAATTGTTTAATAATATTATTTGTTTATTATCTTTTATTTAAATTGTTTAATATTATTATTTGTTTATTATTTTTTATTTAAATTGTTTAATAATATTATTTGTTTATTATTTTTTATTTAAATTGTTTAATAATATTATTTGTTTATTATCTTTTATTTAATATTATTTGTTTGTTATCTTTTTTTAAATTGTTTAATAATATTATTTGTTTATTATCTTTTATTTAAATTGTTTAATAATATTATTTGTTTATTATCTTTTAAACGTGCAGGGATGGATTCCGATGACGAGATTGAGCATATGGACGCTGAGGGAGAGGTGGGAGAGGTGGGAGAAGAGGGAGAGGAGGTATGTCCGTACCTGCAGTTTTCGTACCACCTACCCAAAATCCCCCTAGTTAGCCCCTTTAAGACTAAACCTTTTCATTTCATAACCCAAACCAAACACCCTTTTACCCACCAAAACCTTTTTTCATTTTTTACCCTTTGTTTTAGTAACTAGCTCGGTTTTTCGTATGACTTTTCAAAAAAAAAAAAGTGTTGATGATGAAGCAAAAGAAAATAAACAAACAAGTTCATCAAAAATAACTTTGTTTGAATAATAGCTTCATCAAAATAAAAGTTACTAAAATAAAAAGTCTTACGAAAACCGACGCTTGTTACGCTTTTCGCCCTTTTTCTACTAACCACTAACCCAACCACTGTCACACCCCAACCGATGACGGAAACATCGGGATGAGACGAACAAATTGCTCAAAACATCATAACACTATGTGACAATATTTAATTTAATTCAAATTTCATTGCAAGAACTAAATTGTCATACAACATTTAAAATGGAAATAACAACATTGTTCAAATTCAAATCAACAAAAGATAAATAGATTAAAGGTGTGTATCTAGTCCACCCTAAACTTGTTCATCATTCATCCATACTTCAATAATCAACCTGCAACATGTATTAAAATAGAGTTTCAATGCAAAAGCATGAGCGAGTATACAAGTTTGTTTACATTAGGGATGAGCATATGAATACCAATACCGATCCCATACCGATCCCGTACCGATCCCGTACCGATCGGTATCCACATTTTGACGATTTCGGTATCGGTACGGTACGGTATCGGTATTATACCGATACCGACCCTCAAAATACGGTATAATACCGATACCGTACCGTACCGATACCTAACCGACATGTTTCGGTATCGGTATCGGTACCTAGTTTGGGTGAAAATCGGTATCGGTATTAGTCGGTATCGGTATCGGTACGGGACGGAATACCGACATGCTCATCCCTAGTTTACATAGCATAATAGAATAAAAACTCAAATCCAACATGATTCATAATATGTGATTACTAGTATGCAATTTTGGCGTACAATATGATCAAACCCTAGAACACAACGCATAAAATAGCCTAATCCCAATCGTTCAGCGGGGTGGTAACTTAACAATACCCAAATAGAATAGCAGGCGGGGCGTTAATCCTATAGCGCTATAATTGTTAAGGTGGGCGAGCAAAGTCAATGAGCATATAACGTTCCAAATCGTTCATAGAGCATACAAGAATAGCAAGTAAGTCACATTAGTTTCATGCTTCGTTCAAAGGATTGAGTATGTTTAGTTCAAAAGTATATGCATAATTATACATGTTGCATCCCAAAGTATAAAAGGGGAAAAAGGGATCGAGTATACTCACATAATTGCTAAGTCTTCCGATTATCCAAATGTTGATGAGTGTATGAGATTAGGAGTGGTAACTCTATATGGCAAACGAAGGTACATGAGTGATCGGAATCATGACGGAGGATTTGAATTGGAGTTGGATGTACGTATATAGGTATAACATGGTTTATGTAATAGATTTAACTTTAAATTCGTTAAATGTGTTATAGAAATGTCGTCAAAAAAATAATAAATAAATAAATATACCTTTATATTTATTGTTACATAAAGTTTATTTGAATTCGATACGTAATCTTTGGTTTTGACTAATAAGTATAAATATATCTATTTTGATGAAAAGAATACTAGATAATAATAAATTTTGGCGAAAAAGAGAAATTGATGAATATATATTTCGACGAAAGAATAATAGGTAAGTATATATATTTTGACGAAAAGAATGATAGATGTATACATTTTGGCGAAAAGGATACTAGCTAAATATGTATATTTCGTCAAAGAAAATAATAGCTAAATATATATACTTTGTCGATAAGTAAAGCTAATGAATATAGTTTGTCGAACGGTATAATAAGTATATATATTTATCTTGATGAAAAATAACGTATTAGATATATATGTATATAATTCGACGAAGAGCGTAATAGGTATATATATATTGACGAAAAACGGGCAGAGTTTCCCCTGTTTTAGGACGATCCCGACAACTAACGTGTCGATATATTTTTTCCAAAACGCAACAATCTCAATAACATACTCAATATACAAATACTTTTGTAAAGTTGACGAATGTTTATACAAAATATATAAACTATATGTGACGGTTCAAGCACGGTTAATAAATAATTAATATGAGAAACGATATAAACAAAACTTGCTTTATTTAACGTTTTACCGAGTTTCGTGTTAAAGTTGACCGAGTTGACTGGCAGTTGACCAGAATTGACCCAGTTGACTGTTGTTCTCGTGTTGACTGGATCGAAACAAACTGAACGAAACTGGACCGGAGTATGACCCGAGCTTTGAAACCGAACATGAATCTGACCGGTTTGACCGGTGTTGACCGAACCGAAACTGAACCAGGATTCGAAACTTGAACATCTCTGCTGTAACCGTGAACTCGTCGGACCCGAACTGATGTTGATCAGAACACGAGTCAAGACCCGAGCCAAGCCGGAACCAGAGTAGCTGGTACCACTGTCGCTGTCGGTCACCCAACAACCACCGTCTGTCATCACCGCGACACCGTCGCCGACGGTTCAGTCGAGCACCACCATCGCTCAGTCATCATACACGGAACCTGAATTGATTGTGTCGCCAAAATCCGAAATAGAGCCGAAGCCAAACACCCAAACAGGAGACCAAACTCGAGACCTAAACTGCCTGAACCGAAGCCGCCTTCGTCGCCGAAAAACCAACATCATCACCGTCATCTTCAACATCTGATTTCTCTCTCCTTCTTCAGTCCTCTCTCTCTTGGTTCTCTCTCTTCACGTCTCTCTCTCTTGGTTCTCTCTCTTCACGTCTCTCTCTCTTTCATCGATCAGGAGGGAGTGGTGAAAGGTGGTACAAGGAGCAAGGGGGTTGTGTGTGGGTGTAGCTGGCCGGAGATCGACGCTGGAACAGAAACCGGCCACGGGTGTCCGAACGGGAGAGAGAGAGAGAGGGGCCGTTGTGTTTGTGTTTGTGGCTGCTAGGGTTTTGGGGCAATCTTATTTATTTAGTTTTAACTGATTTAGTAGTTTCAAAATCTGCACAAACAGTCCCTATGGTTTACAATTAATCCATGCTTATGTTATAATCTCAAAGACTTTTATACTTAAACTAATTAGGTTAGTTTGTACTTAATAACTTTAAAAATTTAACGAGACTAACTAGGTTTGTTATAAAAAAAAAAACTTTTTAAAATGTATTATTTAATTTAATTTATTAAATAAAATTGGATAGGTAGGTAACCATGTTTATAACAAATTAATTTAAAGTTAATGATTTTTCGACGATTATATTGAAATGACGAACACAAGGATACCAAGTTTCCAAAAATAGGAACATGAACAACGGTTTCTAAATATGGAAAGTTATGAAAACGCAGAGCGTTACAACCACCTACCTTTAACCCAAGCCTAACCCTTCACCCAAAAAGTCCACTTGATATTTACAAAGGTACATAGTTAAAAAGGAGGAGGATTGATTGCATGGCAAACCTATGGTATGAGTAAGTTCCATGCCGCTCTCGAGTGATCCACTAAAATACATTTTCGGCCGAGTGTTGAGTGATCCCCGTGAGGTATGTGAACTTGTATATAAATAGAATTTTAAAGAGGCATGTTATGCCCTAATAAGTAAATTATCTTATGAAAAGTTTTAAATAAATCATGACGAATAGGATTGTAAATAAATAAAAATAAAACTAAATAAAGAATCTTGGAAATCTCGACACTCTATGACAAGCCCAAAAACCTTCTTCTCTACCCATTCCATTTGGGTGTGTAAAGCTACATTATAAAGAGTTTTGCTTGAGGACAAGCAAAGATTCAGGCTGCATTTAAAGAAAACGACAGCGCACTGGACACGGCCCCGTGTTGAATGGACACGGCCCCGTGTGCAGAGGAAATCCTGACACATTTTGTCCGTATTCTGACAAAATCAGCAGAGAATCTTTTTGGTGAGCACGGGGGCGTGTTGACCTGGGCACGACCCCGTGTCTGGAGGCTGTCTCATGGGGTTTTGTTACTTCTAAGGATCTCGTCGATATCGGGTGGTTCCTTACTGGTTGGAACAACCCCAAAGTGCCTAATATACCTTAATTGTCCTAGACTAAGGCGAGAACGCAAGAGGTTGTCGGTGAGGGTAATTCCTATTTTTATTCTAGGTGGACAAGTCCAACCCTTTCCCGGGCTCTCGTTAAAGAAGGTGTATGCCGAATCGCTCAGGTCTATGTATGCATCGAAAGAAGTCGATGGAGAGTCCTTCACGGCACAATCGACACAGGGACGACTATCGTCCAAGTCTTTGCTAGGTACGAAGGTATTTTCGGGAGCAACGAGGTTGTCGGAATGCGGTTCCAACATTTATTCATGGTTATAGTCTTGGGGTGAATCAATAAAGTTCTTCCCAAGCTCTTCTAACCAATTCAGAACTAGCTCTTCTAGTTGAAATAACTCGTCAAGGAGCATTTCTCCTAGAATATCTGGCTGGGCGCACTCGAGGGAGAAATAGTGCTTATTTTTACTTTCGCCCCTCTTAAGGTTATAAGGAATCGGTGGGTCTATGTAGTGGGGCCTATAATTTAGAAAGTAACATTTTAATTCTTTATGTTCGCCTCCACATAATTGACACCACGTACCATAAGAGTGCCGAAAGTAAAAACAATTACTATCACTCATGTTTATGTCAGAAATTACCAACCGCCGGGATCTAACGGTTCTGTTTTCAGTAACTGAAACTTGGGCACGGGGGAGTGTTGAGTGGGCACGGCCCCGTGTTCAGCTTACTGTCTGACTTAAAACAGGATTGCCAGTTCCAATGATTTAGCACGGGGGCGTGTTCAGCGGGCACGACCCGTGCTGAGCTCTGCAGAAGCTGAAAAACTAAGAAAATCCTAAAAAAATTAAAAAGAAAAAAAAATGATTAGGCCGTTGATTCCTAACTTTCTTAAAATCCTTGTGTCCCCGGCAACGGCGCCAAAAACTTGATGCGTGTGAAGTGTTATATATATTAGGTGTATATTTTAAGCCCCTTTAACACTTATTTTAGCCAAGTTTTAAATTTATAAAACACGATATTTTACTAACACTAAACACACATATGGGCAAGTGCACCCATCGTGAGCGTAGTATAGTGTTGGTAAGATACCGAGGTCGTCCAAGGACACAAGAGCTTTTAGTACCGGTTTATCCTCAACGTCTAATCAAAAATAAAAAGTTTAGAAAAATGTTTTAAACTAAGAAAAATAAAAACTAACTAAAAATGCTGAAAATAAAAATAAAAGAAAAACAGATAGACAAGATGAATCACTTGGTTCCGACTCGTATCTAGTATAACCTTTGATTATTTCCGCACTTTTGCACATAATTAAGAGATTATCTTAGTTATTGTAGTAGGCCCCTCTTTTGAAGGTGACGTTACCCTCACCCCAGTAGTTTGAGTCAGCAAGGATACAATCCTAAAAGGGTGGATTATTGGAAGATAATGAATTAAGTTATTAATGCAATATTGTGGTAGGCCCCGCTTTTGGCGGTGGCGTTACCCTCGGCTAAGTAGTCTGAGTCAGCAGGGATACAGTCCTAAATAGCCGGGTTAAAGTATTAATAGTAGTTAACTTATGAGGGGATCAAAGAGTTTGGACCCCCGCCATCCAATACCGTGAAGTATTGAAGGAGGTCCTACTAAATTTGACCCAGGTCCATTGCAGGACCTCTAAACGCTGAACAATGGCAAGACCTTTACCAAACCGTTCCCTTAACCCCCGACCAGGTAGCCAACATACCTCCATATAGACCGTGGAGATATGAATGGTGAAAATCCTTTATTTTATATAGACAGTAAAATAATGCCAAGACACCACGGACAAACGATAAGGAAAGATCACCTTCAACATAAGTAACTAGTTATTAAAGTCATTAATACAAAACCAAATAAAAAGTGCAAAAGATTTGAAATAAAAAGTATTATACTAGACACTTTGTCTTCACCAAGTGATGTAAGAGACTTAGGCAAACATGGCCTTGATTGTCAAGAACTCTTACGATCAATCTTGGATCCCGAGACGACTCACACACTCTACGATGGACAATGGATGATGGTGGTGGATGATGGTGTTGTGATGGTGGTGGGTGGTGGATGAAGTGTGAGAGAGGTGGTGTGCCAAGGGATGAGTTGAAATGAAACCAAGCACTCCTATTTATAGGCTGAACAGAAGGCTGGGCACGGCCCCGTGTCCGCTGGGCACGGCCCCGTGCCTGTCTGACAGTCTCTCTCTTCATTAATTGTAATTCGCAATTACAATTAATGCGCCTGCTGTACTTTCGACACGCCCCGTGTCCGCTGGACACGGCCCGTGGTGGGCAATAGAAGCTTCTATAGGTTTGTCTTTTCTGCTGCTTCTTGGGCACGGCCCCGTGCTGGCTGAGCACGGCTCGTGTTCAGTCTTCTGCCTTCTCTATTTTGCTT
This sequence comes from Helianthus tuberosus, assembly GCA_030545235.1. NCBI lineage: Eukaryota > Viridiplantae > Streptophyta > Magnoliopsida > Asterales > Asteraceae > Helianthus > Helianthus tuberosus. Next base: position 147,509,652 of record CM060374.1, read on the forward strand.
GGGAAGATGCCGTTGAGGGGTCGGGCAATCCACTTATGTTCCTTTTCTTGTATTTATGTTGGATTTAGCTGTCTTTTTGCTTCTTTTGTGTTTTTGAGCTCATTTAATCCTGAAAATACAAAAGGAAGACAAAAACACTCTTTTTCCAATATTAGTACTTAAAAAGGGTTAGTTTTATGCCTCATTTGATGTAATTTATATGTTGCATTTTACACACATCATCAACTAATAAGACAAGCTGCATTAAATGAAGAAAGAGAAGGATGTGGACACGGGGCCGTGCTCACTGGACACGGGGCCGTGCCCGAGCTTCTGTTCAGCCTATAAATAGGAGTGCTTGGCTCAAGCTCAAACAATCCCTTGGCACACCACCTCTCTCACACTTCACCCACCACCCACCACCACCATAACACCATCATCCACCACCATCATGCATTGTCCATCATAGAGTGTTTGAGTCGTCTCGGGATCCAAGATTGATCGTAAGAGTTCTTGACAATCAAGGCCATGTTTGCCTAAGTCTCTTACATCACTTGGTGAAGACAAGTGTCTAGTGTAATACTTTTTATTTCTAATTTTTCGCACTTTTTACTTGGTTTTGTATTAATGACTTTAATAACTAGTTTCTTATGTTGAAGGTGATTCTTCCTTATCGTTTGTCCGTGGTGTCTTGACATTATTTTACTGTCTATATAAAATAAAAGATTTTCACCATTCATATCTCCACGGTCTATATGGAGGTATGTTGGCTACCTGGTCGGGGGTTAAGGGAACGGTTTGGTAAGAGTCTTGCAATTGTTCAGCGTTTAGAGGTCCTGCAATGGACCTGGGTCAAATTTAGTAGGACCTCCTTCAATACTTAACGGTATTGGATGGCGGGGGTCCAAACTCTTTGATCCCCTCATAAGTTAACTACTATTAATACTTTAACCCGGCTATTTAGGACTGTATCCCTGCTGACTCAGACTACTTAGTCGAGGGTAACGTCACCTCCAAAAGAGGGGCCTACCATAATTTGCATTAATAACTTAATTAATTATCTTTCAATAATTCGACCCTTTAGGATTGTACCCTTGCTGACTCAAACTACTGGGTTGATGGTAACGTCACCTTCAAAAGAGAGGCCTACTACAATAACTAAGATAATCTCTTAAATAAGTGCAAAAGTGCGAAAATAATCAAAGGTTACACTATACACGAGTCGGAACCAAGTGATTCATCCTGTCTATCTGTTTTTCTTTTATTTTTATTTTTCAGCATTTTAGTTAGTTTTTATTTTTCTTAGTTTAAAACATTTTTCTAAACTTTTTGATTTGATTAGACGTTGAGGATAAACCGGTACTAAAAGCTCTTGTGTCCTTGGACGACCTCGGTATCTTACCAACACTATACTACGCTCACGATGAGTGCACTTGCCCATATGTGTGTTTAGTGTTAGTAAATATCGTGTTTTATAAATTTAAAACTTGGCTAAAAAAGTGTTAAAGGGCTTAAAATATACACCTAATATATATAACACTTCACACGCATCACCGTACATATCTCTTGCTCCGGTAGATTAAAAGCTTTGCTTTGAGACTTCTGGTTGTGGATTTCCGTACATGTCAGTGCTTGAGACAAAAGTCGTTTGAGTTGAGGAAACTGGTAGTGGATTTCCATACATATCTCTTGATACAAAGGCCGTTTGAAGCTGAGCATGTGGAGCAGGTCTTGCAGCAGTGCTAGAACTTCCAAAGTTTCCATAATACATATCAGGATTATGTGGCACTGGAATCCTTTTGGCCTTCCTGATTTCCTCATAATCTTTGTTCTCCAAGAGCTGAATGAAATCATTTATGTTTGTCGTAGCTAGAGTGCCATTGTATTTCAAGATTTCCAAGAAACCATTCCATTAAGCTGATAATGCATCGGCAAACTTGATCACAGCTTCTTCTGGAATCACTACTACCCCAAAGTTACTTAACTCAGTCAACAAGTGATAAAATCGACTTGTCAAGTCTCCCAAAGATTCCCTTTCCATACATGTGAAGCCATCAAATTCCTTCTTGAGAAGATCATGTCGCAATTTACGTGACGCCTCATTTCCTAGACCTCTCATCTTCAATGCATCCCATAACTGCTTTGACGTCTTGAAGTTGACAAACTAATGATATATATCCTTGCTCAACGCTTGAGTTAGAATAGAATATGCTTTCTTTTTCTAAATCATATGCCTTTTTCTCGCCTGCCGTAAGATATGCAAATGTCGCGGCAGTTGAAGCGGCAACATCAAGTGCTTGATCGAAATCTGTAGTAAAACATAACCACAATTCCGTGTTTTGCCCAAGGACATACGTATGGAATCTTTATTCCCATCCAGGATATTCATTCATGTGCATTAGCTTTGGTGGACCGTTAAGGCTTCCGGTTTCACTTTCGCTTAAAAGTATACTTTGAATACTTTGAGTTTGATTTGAAAAGAACGCCCATTGACCTATCGAAATTTGATTCGCTTGTGATGGAACTGACGAAGATGCGGGTGCGGGAGATTCGGCCCATGATGGTGACAAACCCGTGCTTCTATACTTGCTCTCTGTATTGGATGGAATTCCCCACCAATCTGAACTCATTTTATATGAATTACGAAGAATACATGCTTAAAACACTTAAAATAATTCGTTAAGATAATTTTTGAAGGCTTCTGTTAAAACTTGACTAAAATGGCCCAAGAAAAACTTGATTCTTGGCGAAAGACCTTAACTGACAAAATTGGGTTTTTCGTAAAAGACTAAGTGACGAAAAATGTGGTTTTTCGTCAAGGACCAATTGTGACTAAAAATGGGTTTTTCGTCAAAGCCAATCTTGAGGAAAGATAGAGTTTTTCGTCCAAAACAAAACTAATAAAAGTAGAATTTCGTTGACTAATGTGACACCAACAGTTAAGATATTTTTCAAAATAAAATCAAACCAACTTTCTGACAAAGAAGCTTCCTTTGCCAAAGCACCTTACTTTAGGTCCTATTTGTCAACAAGTCATCAGGCCTTATCCTTTTGTTTACCAACTTTCAAAACATCACCATGCTTTTTAGAAAAACAACAATCATTTCAAACAATCCACTTGTCAAACAACTTCAGTAAACTTCAAACAAAGATCAAAACATAATATTTTTAAGAACACTTTGAATATGAGAAGAACACTATGAGTTTTCCGGTGCCGGAATTTTTTTTTTAACAACAATTTTGCACGAAACTTCAACAAAAACCTTATTGTAACATATATATGTAAAGCTTTTAACAAGGTTTTAATATGAACTAACAGCAAAATACCAAGATTTTCAAAGATTTACCATTGTTTTTCAGAAAATATGATTTTAAAAGCTCAAACTTAAGAACAAATTCTGAAAACAACTCATGAAAATCTTATAAAAACACAAGAAAACTACTCGGTTTTAACAAGGAGAAGAGCCAAGGCTCTGATACCACTTGTAGGTCCAACTAGCGGAGGATCTAGTCGCCTAATCCTTGTATACGAACAAACCCGGTTGTGCGGAATCCAACCGAGAAAGCAAACCAAGATAAGAACACGAAACAGACAAGCAAGATATAACGATTAAAGTTCCAAATGTTAACCAGAAGTGTTTGTTTACAAGAATTACACAAAGTTATACTCTCACAAACTATCTCTGGTTCTATCGTGTCTCGCAGTTGTGTCTCTCGATCTGCAGTTCCGCTGCTTATATAGGCACATGGTCGACGAAATATCATGCAGCGACGAAACATAAGCAGCCGACGAAAGTCCACAGCCGACTAAAAACTCATGACGAAAGATATGGTCTTTCGTCATTCACATGTGCAGGAGGTTTTTCGTCAATCATACAAGTCTGTTTTTCGTCAACAGCATGCAGAGGTGCTGGTTTTTCGTCGACAGCATGCATGGGTTCTTGTCATGTGGCTGCAATATGATTGAACATAAACGATGGAGGATGTCGGGCTGTGGTATTCATCTCGCAACGTTGTCGAACCGAGCGAGACGCATCCACAAAGTCTATCAACACGTTTGCAACAACATGAAGCCCATCGGTACTAAACCACGCACACGACTCCAACACCAACACCTAAACCCAAGAATTCCTAAACGATTTCACCACAATCCTCAAATAGCCTAGGATTCCTAATCTCCCCCAACCAAAGAAAATGAAAATTTATTTAAGCTTTTGAGAGAGAACAAGGGATGGAGAAAAAAATTAAAGATAGAAACTATTTTGAAGCATGAAGATCGTCTGAAAAAAATGAGTTAAATTGAAAGGTTACCTGGTTAATTCATTGTGTTCCCGACCCGACTATGATGACCGACCCGAAAATTTTATTGTTTGGTTGAGAAAAATCCTTACACAAAAAATGGACCCCAATGAAAAAAAATCATGGGTCCGCCACTGTTTGTACATAACTTGTAAATGCCAAACTACTCGAACTAAAGGCCCTAATCTAATCCACACATTTGTAACATATTCAGTCCTAAATAATTCCTGCTTACCACATCAACTATTTAATATTCAGGCCTAATCAATCCACACATATCGAATCTACTTAAGGTCCTAATCTAATCAACTACTTGCTGGTCCTGTTGATGAACAACTTGTTTGTTTATCATACGATATATCTTCTTCTTCTCCTCCTATACAACACAAGGAAGAAACCTGGGTCTTTTCCGGCCCAAGTCCAAGCCAAAGACCAAAATAGCACAGAACAGAGAACCGACCACAAATTCAGGTCGCTCCTGTTTCAGTCATACTCGGCCCGACCTGATATCTACACCCCTAAAAACTTAACATGCAGCAAAATTGAGAAACCATAAACTAAAAAATGATGCTTCTTTAATTTGTGCCATATTAAATCCAAATTTTGATAGCAAACTACTAAAATTAACCTAAAACTCAACCCATTAATTTTTCACAATCAAGAATCCATATAATATAAATTCATCAGCAGAAACATAAAATAAGAAAAAAAAATACCCTAAGACCGTAGGGTATGGTGGGGCGGGGGTTGGGGGCATGAGTTGACACGTGGAGTTCGAGCCCCCCGCCGGTGACTGACGTGTCCGTGGGGTATGGTGGGGCGTGGCTAGCCCGCGTGGTTTGGCAGTTTATTAAAATAAAAATAAAAAAACAAAAATTATAAAATACACACAAGAATGCCCCGCTATGACCTAGCCAACAAGCGAATAGGAGCCGGCCACATAGGATCACTAGCCCGCCCCACGCCCGGCTTTAAAATCCCGCCCTTTGGGCCACGCCCAAACCTAAGCCCACCTGGGGTGGTGGCTTGGGCGTTTTCAGCCAACCCACGCCCCAACCCCCACCCCATAGTCTAACTAATGATTCATAATCAAGAACCCATGTTCAAGATCAAATCTTTCCCACACCACCAATAAAAAAATATCATCAAAAACACAAAACAACAAAAAAAGAAACTTTAATTCAAACCCTAACCTTAAAGATCAAACTCTTGCCAATCCTTCCAGTAGGATGATTCGCAGCATACCCTTCTTTCGTCAAACACTTCGCATCCATCATCGCAATGGCCACCGTACACCCAAACACCATGCTGAATCAAAAGTAATATTTGTCTAAAGGATACCGGAGATGTGGAGGCTAGGGTCCCAAATCTAGAGAAAAAGGAGAGGTTGTGATTTAAATTTTGAAATTGCCAAAAACTTCGGATACAATTTAGGGAATTCAACTTTTTGGATATTGGATTTTCATCATGAGCCATTGAAGTCCGCTCATTTAATTCGGGTTTATAATTTTGTTGGAATTGAAGGATTAAAATGAAATAATTAGGGGGACTAAAATATAACTTTTAGTTTAAACTACCATTTTTTGGGGTATATTAAAATACCCCTCTCATTTAATCACTTGTACATTAAAGCATTATGGACTTGTACCTTTTAATCCGTACGTCGATATTGAACAAGACAACTACCGAAACGTCGACAAAAATGTGTAGGTCGTCATGTTATCTTTGATTTTTTTTAAATATTATAGTTTATAAGATATGTCAAGAATACATAAAAAATATAAGTTTTTTTGTGGAGGGGTGAATGTAACTAATTATCTATAATTTTGTGTAAAACCTCAGGGATTTAAGTGTAATAAGTTTAGGGGCTAAAAAATAAATAATGTTTAAAAGATCAAACTACCCTCATTTTAGGGGTCTTTCCATAAATAAAGGGGGAGAAAGTTCTTATTTTTAGGTATTTTAAAATACCCATCATTCATGCATTATAATATTGTATAGATATTAATTAACATAGTTACTAATATATATTGACAACTTGCTCAACCCAACAAATACCTCACGAAGATGTAGGATAGTGGGAATTATATTATATTATATTATACACATATATATATATATATACATATACAGAGTAAGAGTTGGGTGGAAAGTCTATTTTTCCTTGAAGGTCTAGGAAGGAATAAGAATTGGACATGTGTCATTGAGGGATTTTAAGTAGAAGGGCTATCATGTAATTTCACATTTTAATTTTATTTTTGGAATGTATCTTCATTAACTAAAATTCCATGATTTTCGGAATTTTTATTATTTTCGAATTCAAATCTGGAAGTCAATGTGTTCATTAACTAAAATTCCATGTCACATTACATCGCATATTCCATTGTTCAGAAGATTACTGGAATTTATCAGCATGTTCTTGGTGCTGTGTTTTAACAGTTTACAGGGCTAAAGTCAATTTTTTTATAGATCCCACAATATAAAGATGGTAAAACACAGGGTATGAATCTGATTGCTGTTAAAACACAATTGTATGAATCTGAATGCTAAAACACAAGTGTATGAATCTGCTTGCTGTTAAAACACAACTGTATGAATCTGTTTGCTGTTAAAACACAACTGTATGAATCTGAATGCTAAAACACAGCTGTATGAATCTGCTTGCTGTTAAAACACATTTGTATGAATCTGGATGTTAAAAACATCTGTATGAATCCGCTTGCTGTTAAAACACATCTGTATGAATCTGCTTGCTGTTAAAACACATCTGTATGAATCTGTATGAAGCTGGATGTTAAAATACATCTGTATGAATCTGCTTGCTGTTAAAACACAACTGTATGAATCTGCTTGCTGTTAAAACACATCTGTATGAATCTGGATGTTAAAACACATCTGTATGAATCTGCTTGCTATTAAAACATATCTGTATGAATCTGCTTGCTGTTAAAACACATCTGTATGAATCTGTTTGCTGTTAAAACACATCTGTATGAATCTGAATGCTAAAACACAACTGTATGAATCTGCTTGCTGTTAAAACACATATGTATGAATCTGGATGCTAAACCACAACTGTATGAATCTGTTTGTTGCTAAAACACAACTGTATTAATTTGCTTGCTGTTAAAACACACCGTCAAGAAAACGGAGATGATAAGAACAATATTTGAATGGTGATGATGAACTCGAAGATAGTGGAGATGGAGAAGTGTTTTAATTTGATCCGGTGCTCTCCATCGTTTCTAAAGTTATCTTCTTCCATGATTGTAGTTATTTTTGGTAGGGATTGGGGTTTCCAAGATGGGTTTGGAGAGAGAGAGGGAAAATTGCTTGAATTTAGGAACTGGGCGGTTATCTAATTGATTTAAAACACGACCATTGACAAAATTGCCCCTACTCATTTAAAACAATCAATTAATTAAACTCAAATATTACAAGATTGCCATTGATTTAATCTCAACCCTTAAACACACCAATCGGATGGACCAGATCGCTTCCTAGACTTTCTAGGAAAAACACACTTTCCGTGCGAACCCTACTCTACATATACATATACATAGATTAGGATCAAATACAAAGGATCCTAATTGTAAGAAAGATTTATAAAGTGACAAGTGTCCAATAACCTAAAAAAACCCACTACAAAAGAAAAAAAAAATTAAACATCCACCACCACCAAAAACCTAAACCCCCACCCTGTAAGACCCTAATTCTTAACTGACTAAAGTCGCAGCGGAAATTCGTAACATAAAAATTTCTTCCATGATAAACATTTTGACGTCCTTTAATTTGATTTATTATCATAAAAACATAACTTATTTTCATTCATTTACAAACGCAACCATTCCCGTACAATCCGTCTCGCGTGACTCGGTCTTCGATCTTTACTCCTCGAGATGGAATTCCTCGACTGTAACGCCTGCGCTCACCAAAAACAATCATAACATTAGTACATATCATAATAAGACAAGATTCATCCTCATACATTCTTCGTTCCGTTATCTCTTGACTTTCAACATATCATCGGTCCATCAATTCCTGGTGAGACTTCAACCTATGCCTGCATTATACTTTATACCCATGATACATCATTCATAACATTAATAGTCATTCATATTATCAACCGACATATGCCCCTACAATTTATTCAATAGTGCGTACATACATACATACGTACATACATGCCTATCCACATACACCTACTTTCGTATTTACCCTAGTACATACCTACATTACTCGCATACATCCGCATATACTTACTTACACCCATATAATCATGCCTACACATTCATATACATACATACATACATAACACCACCCATACCTACCACAATTACGACATATCATAGGATGGTTATAATTAGCTTACGAGTGTTTAAAATCGTATTTAAACAAATACATACTTGTATAAAGATATACTAACATACATACATACCTATCTACAAGTGTGCTTACCCTAATGTTCATAAAACATAAGTTAAATTAGGCGTACGTGACTTAAAACGCCCTTAAACGAGTTCCCGGTACCAAACAAGACCAAGAAAACAAATTTCGGAGCAGAAGCACCCGTCGCGCGACGCGACGGGCCGTCGCGCGACGCGACGGGCCGTCGCGCTACGCGACGCCCTCAAAACAACAGCAGGTTTGCAGCTGGTTGCTGCATATTTCTCGCGCGATCCGATTTCACGGAAACGGCCATAACTTCTTCATTATTAGTCCGTTTTACCCGATTCTTTTTCCTACGCGTCCGTAATTTAATTCTCCATCTTGTGGTATTAAGATCCGACATCCGGATTAACAAAATTCCAGACTTTTAAGTCTTCGACTTACTACCCTTTTACCAAGAATTCACCCGTTCATAATCTTATCACACCAACATGTTTATTTAAGCTTTTAACTCGTGAAACTCCTTATTTCATACCTCTTATCATATAAATCTCAATTCACGGGTTCCTTAAGTGGTAAACTCCGTTTACGCTTAATTGCTTATTTTGACCCGTTAAGGGTATTTTTGTATTTCATTGCATTTGAGTCTCAAAAGCCTACATTTCACTTCCGTACTTATCCTAATTATTTACTTGGTCATTTATCTTATTTCTAAACATCTTTTACAGGTCGTTCGCCCAAAATACCCACCAAGGGCATTTTAGTCAACTTTAACCCCAACCCTTACGAAGAAGGACTTCCACGCATAACAACCCTCAACCATCATATTTAATTAGTTAAAACATCATATTACTTAACAATCTAAGAAGTGATTTCGGAAATCACTTACCTTATGCGTCCGTGCTCGTATCCGATCCTTTGCCACCTCTTGACCCGTTAGCCTTCCACGCTTGAATCCGCTCTTGACATGATTCCTATACTTTCATGTCACCCATCACATTCTCGTTAGTATACACAATTGTACACGTTAACGATCATATCAACCACATATTTCACATTTTGATTCATGTAATTCATCATATAATCACGGATAACGCATATCAACATAACATGTACCATACGACTTCCTACAATCCTACCTTTACGACAACGAGTCAAATCATGTTACTTATACTTAGTTGACTTTCAGAAGTCAACTATTAACCATATTTAACTATCGACTTATCATCATATACTCGTAACATCATAATTGACCATACGGACAACCCTATATACATTTTATCATACGCTTGATGTGTGTACCATCTTTTAAGCATAACGTACAACTAATTCATGCGTAAATCTTCTAAACTCATACGTAACTCAACAAATCCCACTTCTAATCAACACATATCATTCACACATAAGCATCAAACATATCATCACCACATTTCTTCCAATTTAACTAACAAGTATCCATCACGCCCACAATAATACATCAACCTTTCAACAAGACTTTGACATAGGTGGTGATTCTAGTCATCATCTTCACCCTAACTAACGGGTTTCATCTCTAATCATCAAATTAACACAAACTATACATAACCCATGTTCTATACGATGATTCTAACCCTTAGACATGATCAATTTCGTATTTACTCATGGATTAGAACATAACCCACTTCACCCATGATCACCAATCTTAGATTTAAGACATACCTTATGATCCCCTCGTGATGGTGATCATTAATCCATGCTCGGTTATGGATTTAGGCTTCATCTTGCCTTCCGATTTGATGATCTTCATGATTAGGGTTTGTGGAGCTCTCATGGAGCTCCTGGCTCCTTCTCGAACACACACGATATGTGTGTTTATTTTGTGTGTTGATTCCTTTTATTAATAAATCATCTTTCATCTTATCCACTTTTAACCCCTAGAGTTTACTTTTAAAACATAACCGACACTACCTTCATCATTTAATACTTTTGACCCTACCCTTTAACTAGGTTAAATAGCCTAGTTCTTTATTTCATGACGTGTCATATAGGAACATCCGACAGATATTAACATTCAGATTTTGGGGCGTTACACACCCAAATTTTTTTTTCTTTTTGCCGAGGGGGTGGGGGTTTAGGTTTTTGGGTGGGGGTGGGGGTTTAGTTTTTTTTAGATTTTTTTTTTATGTTTTTGGGGGGTGGGGGGGGGGGTTAGGTTTTTGGGGGGTGGGGGTGGGTGTGTGTGTGGGGGGGTTAGGTTTTTGGGGGTTTTTTTGGTGAGGTATAGTTTTTTTTTTCTTTGCCGCGGGGGGGGGGGGTTAGATTTTTTTTAGGTTTTTGGGAGGTGGGGCTGTAGGGGGGTTAGGTTTTTTGGGGGGTTTTTTGGTGAGGTATAGTTTTTTTTTTGGCGCGGGGGGGGGGGGGTGTTAGGTTTTTTTTTGGGGGGGGGGGGGGTTGGGGGTTTAGGTTTTTTGGTGGTGGTGGGGTGGGGTGGGGGTGGATGTTTAGGTTTTGGGTGGTGATGTAGTGGGTTTAATTTTAGGTTATTGGACACTTGTCACTTTATAAATCCTTCTTACATTTCTTACAATTAGAAGTTTTTGTAGAATAACTTGACCCACATATACATATTACATATATTAAAAATCAAACTTAAAGAACATTACATATATATATTATTAATTATTCTCCTATATATTAAAAAGGCAAGCTTTTGAACACTAATAATAATAATAATATAATAAGTATACTAAGATTATGGGGTATGAGGCGAGGGTTGGGGCGTAGGTTGGGTACAAACACCCAAGTCATCATACCGGGTGGGCTTGGGTTTCGTCATGACCCTTTGGGCGGGGGTTTCAGCCCGGGCGTTGGGCGGGGCTACGAGCATGACATGGCGGGATCGCATTGGCCAAAATTTCTAGCCGTTTGGGCTAGCCGTTGGCCAACGGCTATGTTAAAAAAAAAAAAAAAAAAACTCAAACTTCTAATTTTTTTCACTATAAATACTTACACTTCCTTTCATTTTTTTACCACTACTACTCCACCTCTTCTATAATCATCTCTATCTTAAAAAAAAATTCTCATCCAACCACAATACGAAAAATGAATCCTCATAATCATGGTTTTGACCAGAACAATCCGTGGGCATTACAAGAAACACCTAGCCCACCACCCAATCGTCCAATTGTTCCCTTTTTAATACACTCCACTATGCCCGATATGGCGGGTTACGCATCGTTTCTCTCGAATCGTTTGTATACTAACTTCCCTCACACCGACGATTCTATACCTAGCCCGATTCCACAAACGCCCATCAACCTTTCACAAACCGAAACCGTCCCCGAAACTCAACCCCCCAACGATGGTTCTTCCGCACCCAAACCCATCAAGAAGAGAAGTCACAAGAAAAAAACTGAGGCCGAGAAAGCACTTGAAAGCGCCAAACGAAAACAACAAAGATGGGTCCTTAAAGAAGAAGTTGCATTGGCGAGTGCTTGGGTTCAGAAATCTCTACATCCAACTTTAGGTATTTTTAAAAATTTTGTAGCACTTATTTTAATATTTATGTTTATTATTATATAACTTTGTAATATATTAAATGTTGTTTTTATTAAATTCTCCTATATATTAAAAATGCAAGCTTTTGAACAGTAATAATAATATAATAAGTATATTAAAAGACTATAGGGTATGAGGCGAGGGTTGGGGCGTAGGTTGGGTACAAACACCCAAGCCATCACACCGGGTGGGCTTGGGTTTCGTCGTGACCCCTTGGGCGGGGGTTTCAGCCCGGGCGTTGGGCGGGGCTACGAGCATGACATGGCGGGATCGCATTGGCCAAGATTTCTAGCCGTTTGGGCAAGCCGTTGGCCAACGGCTATGTTAAAAAAAAAAAAAACTCAAACTTCTGGTTTTTTTTTCACTATAAATAATCGCACTTCCTTTCATTTTTTTACCACTACTACTCCACCTCTTCTATAATCATCTCTATCTAAAAAAAAATCTCATCCAACCACAATACAAAAAATGAATCCTCATAATCATGGTTTTGACCCGAACAATCCGTGGGCATTATAAGAAACACCTAGCGCACCACCCAATCGTTTGTATATATTAAAAAGGCAAACTTTTGAACAGTAATAATAATATAATATAATAAGTATATTAAGACTATGAGGTATGGGGCGAGGGTTGGGGCGTAGGTTAGGTACAAACACCCAAGTCATTACCCCGGGTGGGCTTGGGTTTCGTCGTGACCCCTTGGGCGGGGGTTTCAGCCCGGGCGTTGGGCAGGGCTACGAGCATGACATGGCGGGATCGCATTGGCCAAGATTTCTAGCCGTTTGGGCTAGCTGTTGGCCAACGGCTATGTTAAAAAAAAAAAAAACTCAAACTTCTATTTTTTTTTCACTATAAATACTCACACTTCGTTTCATTTTTTTACCATTACTACTCCACCTCTTCTATAATCATCTCTATCTTAAAAGAAAATTCTCATCCAACCACAATACGAAAAATGAATCCTCATAATCATGGTTTTGACCCGATCAATCCGTGGGCATTACAAGAAACACCTAACCCACCACCCAATTGTAACACCTCGAAAAATTACGTCCTATTATGTCTTGACACGTGTCATAATGTCTGAACGTGTGAAAGAATGTTCTTGGAGGACTAAAGTTGACAAACAATGAAACTATGTAAGTATAAGGGTTCAAAGTGTCAACAATGAATAAATATACTTTACAATAACCCTACTTGATGTTTATAACCTTAAACGAATGGATCATGGATCATACGAAGCGAATTGTGAAAGAAAGTGAGAGATATTAAACTACAGGGGTTAAATGTGTCAACATGTTAAAGATATACCTCTGAGTGACCTTTTGACAAACCCGAAGCTTTGTAACGATTAGTTATGCTCACAAGTATGCACCATAAAAATTTCACCAAGATTCGTTACCGTATGAGAAAGTTATGATAAAATCCGTGTGTAAGGGTTAGAAACGTCAACATTGAAATTTAGGGCTTTTCGGGTGATCACAAAGTTACCCGAGGACTTAACAAAGATGGTATAAGCCCTAAAGCCCCATATGTCAAGTGTAAAGTCCTAAAATGCAAGAAAACCTAGTGAAAATGACCTTTCGGGGGACCAGGGACTGAAATTGCAATTAATGAAACTTGTTGATCAGGTCACCCACACCCTCGCGTAGCGCGAGGCTTAAACGCCTTGGCAGTCGCGCTACGCGACTGCCTTGTCTGGACAGAAAACATGCACAGATGTCCTGCATGTTTGTTAACCGACTTTGATCGATTTTTGGCATACCTTGGGCTGCCCTAAGATGGTTTTTAGCTGGTAGGACACTTGTGGATGTTATTGTTTCACTCCTAGACTTAGGTGTTGATGATCCAACATGTTTGAAGTTATTTATAAAGACCCACATTATGCAACATTGATCATTCATCAACTTCTGGACATTTTGTGGAGCTCAACAGCTGATACAAGACTTCCTCATCATCTATTAGACTTACGTAAGTATCTTGGACCCTTCTAAATTAAGTCTTGTTTCGATTATAGCCTAGAAGTCAAACCGTCGTAACTACGGTTTGACTTAGCGTTAAATCATAAACGGTTCAGAGATTTGTCGAAACGAAAGTTGTTACAAGTTGGTAATTATATAGACAATTAACCCTTAAAAGGGTACCCACTGATTTCAATCCTAACTATGTCGTTTGTCGAGTCAAACTTCTTCCGAAAAGTCAACAGAAATGTTAATCGCATATTTAATGATACAAAAGGCGGATAATCTGTTTTATCAGTCATAAAACTTGAAAATAAGTATAATAACTTGTCTAAGCTTGTTTGATTCGACAACTTTATGTTTTGAACCGATTCGGAACCGAGAGACGCAAAAGTTTGACTTTTGCTTTGACCTCAGTTCTGACCCGATTTATATAGGTTTAGACATGCCTTAAAGTTCCATTAGGACCTAGTTACATGTGTGTATAAGCCTCTGCGTTTATACCACTCGAATCCCTAATCGTCCGACGTTTCCGTTAATTGCCTAAATATTGACCGTAATGCCCTTATGTCCATAAAACGAGATTTTTGGAAATGTGAAAGTGCCATAATCTTAGTTACTGATTATTAAACTTGTACCTAAAATTTCACATCAGTTGGAGGTCTAGATTAGGAGTTATGCTTAATGACGTAATTTGAATGCTTTTAAGTAATTAAACGGCGTCATTAGCGTAAAGCCTATCTAAACCCAATTTTTGACATCAAACCTTTTACCCACTGATGTGATATAATATTTTGGGATTTTTAAAGATTTTTAATTATTTTTAAACTGATCATAAGCTAGGTTTATTGCCTTGATTCGGTTAATACCAAAAATACCCTTTTCGGCCATAAAATGAGTTTCACAAATCCTTTTAACGCCAATCCAATTGCTATTGATTTTAAATAATAAATGGAGTATTTTGAGCCTGTTTATTTGATCAGAAAACTCAGAATCGTATTTTAACCCGTACATCGCTTAAAACGACTTTATACGCGTATTTAACGCATAGTTTGGGTTTAAAACTATTTTAGTATATAAGACTTATTACCAAAGGTTATAACCTGTTAAAATAAGCTATTTTACTGATCAACTCAGACCCGGATCACAGGTGTCTAAGTAAACCCTTTTATAATCTTTAAAATGACCAAAATACCCCTACGGGGCTTATTAAGAGATTAAACTCGTTTGGGGCGTCATGGGTGATATCCTACTGATGTCACAACTTATTTAAGGCATGTTAACTTAGGAAACCTGTTTAGGACTCTTACGGATACCCGTTACGCTTCATGCGCGTTCGGTTCGGTTTATGTAACTAGTTTACATAAATTAGTCGAAACGGGTCAAACCTTATCGGTATTATCTCAAAATCCAGAATGTGTATCATATACCCATATTAAGAAAGTCTTCAAACTTGTCGGGTCTAAATCACATTCTATCCGGTCTTCGCTTAATCGTGCGTACGAACCGTATCTAAAAAAAAAAAACTAACCGGTCTAAGCGTAAGCTTAACTAAAGACCCGTTAGGATTCTAATAGGTTATTATAAACCTTCGTTCCAGATTAGGAGAACCAGTAAAAGATACTTGCACTCGCTGATTTTGAACTATACTTACTCAGGTAAATACTTTTAACTTATTTTCCCTATACGGGCTTGGGGTACGGTATATAAAATACCGCTTGGTCAGGGCGTTGAATCTTTGATTGAATGAATGATAATTAAAGTATTGAGACGTCTCGTTTAATATTGTTTTGTTTGCTTAAACCCTTTGGGGGGTTAATGACCGTGTCCCGGATATCCCTGGCATCATTTTACGAAATGGCCACGAGCTTAGCACTCAGGTGTAGGCGTACACCTGTCAGTGTCTCATAAATAAAGTGGTGTGTTTATTGATCTTTAACCCGGCTCGATCCGGGCTACTGAACGCATAAGGAACATGTAAATCCCTACAAGTATTATATTTAAATAATTATCCCAAGTTATAAAATATTATTTGTGCCTTGTGCCTTAAATGCATTTTCTTAAACTCTTTTCAAAATGAGTCGGTTGATTGTATTTACCAGTGTAAACTGACGTATTTTCTTAAAAAGGTTAAGTGCAGGTACTACGCGAAATAGGCTGGCTTGTCTCCTAGCATCCACATTAAGTCTCGCCAGCTTGGATGTCATAAACTGTTGAACATTTGTTTCCTTTTATTTTGATCTACCCGTGGATTTATATTCGACTATTTGTGATACTTAATATTACAATATCGTTTGGTTGAATTAAATCTATACTTTGCTTCCGCTGTGCATTTAAATATTGTGTTGTTTGACTATTATGTTGCCAACCACGTCACGATACTCCCCTACCGGGCCCACCGGTAACACGTGGAAATTTGGGGTGTGACACCAATCGTCCAATTGTTCCCTTTTTAATACACTCCACTATGCCCGATATGGCGGGTTACGCATTGTTTCTCTCGAATCGTTTGTATACTAACTTCCCTCACACCGACGATTCTATACCTAGCCCGATTCCACAAACGCCCATCAACCTTTCCCAAACCAAAACCGTCCCCGAAACTCAACCCCCCAACGATGGTTCTTCCGCATCCAAACCCATCAAGAAGAGAAGTCACAAGAAAAAAACCGAGGCCGAGAAAGCACTTGAAAGCGCCAAAAGAAAACAACAAAGATGGGTCCTTAAAGAAGAAGTTGCATTGGCGAGTGCTTGGGTTCAGAAATCTCTACATCTAACTTTAGGTATTTTTAAAAATTTTGTAGCCCTTATTTTAATATTTATGTTTTTTATTATATAACTTTGTAATATATTAAATGTTGTTTTTATTAAAATAGGAAAGGAGCCAGCTAGTGCCCCTAACGACCATGAGGCAGGGCCTTCATATCGACGAACTTCTTCTACTTCCACAAGGAATGTCGAAACGAGGGAGCTATGGAGGACATATGAAGAGTCTGCCAGACGATCTTTTTCGCACGCCTCAACACCTCCATATCATGACTCTTATGGGCCTCAGTCAGAGAACAAACCCCACAACCCGCAACATTTCTTTGGCGACCCTACTCCTGTCTTTCAGGGTCAGTTTAACCCAGCAGAGTACCTACCAGAGCACGTGGGCTTTAACCCACTAGGACCAGAGGATCACTTTTCGGGTGATCAAGATATGGACGAGGACACAGATCCCGTCGAGGCTTCAACCGGATCCTTGAACCATCCTTTCGTGATCTCAGACGGTTCGTCTTTTCACGGAACACCATACCAGGGTCCGGATAGTCACATGGCACGGTTCGAACGGTGTGAGTGGTACTATACACCATCTGAACACTCATCACCTCACCAGCAGCCGCCACTGCAGCAGCAAGAGCCCTCTGGGGATCCACGTAATGAGGCAGTCACGCCACCGCCTCCACCGCCGCCAGTGCATCTAGAGCCTCCAGAGCCACCAAGACGTAGGAGGACTGGCGCACGGATCTCAGCACGAGAAGTTGATTTCCGTCTCAACACCCCTCAACACTCTAGCGGCAGCCATTACCCGCCTACTTATGAAGTCCCACAGATGGGTGGACCTTCTGTTCCAGTTTCGGAGGTGAATTCGGCACCTATTGTACCGCCATCACCGGGTTTTGGCCACCCAATCCCTGCTTATACTGCTCCGGCAGCTTACAACCCATATGGACCACCAGCATACCATGGCTATAACTATGCTGATGATCCTTACAACGTGGCATCAAGCTACCTTGCCCATAATAATCCTGAGGGACCATATGGACCCCCTTGGGGAATGGATACCCAGCTCGGGGGTATCAAGCACCTGTTCAGCCGCCACCACAGTACCAGCCACCACGGGCTCCTCCTCCTGAGCAGGAGGAACTCCGTCGAAGACTGGCCAAAGTGGAGCGAGACTTCTAGAAGGAACGTAGGAAGAATGAGGGATTCATGAGTGGTTTGGCAAATTTGCTGAAGGGAAAGAAGAAACGGGACCGTTAAATCCCAATATGTATTATTGTATTTCCCAGTTTAAATCAAGTCCCTGTGTGGACATTTATTTATTTATGTGTGTATGTAGTCCCTGCGTGGACATCTATCTTTGTACCTAGTCCCTACGAGGACTTGTCTTTATTAGTCCCTGCGTGGACACTTAGGTTTGTAAACGGTCCCTGCGAGGACATGCATTATCAGTATAGCTCCTACGTGGGCAAGTATTTCTGTGAAAAGTCCCGTTTAGGGCAGAAATGTACTACCTGTAAATTATAATGGCATGTTAAGTTTGAAAATTTTATTTCTGTCATCTATGCATTTATATATTAAGCATGAAATAAATCTTGTAACATCATTTTTTTTTACAAATGATCTGCCTATTAATTATCAAATAAAGAATCTTTAAGAGTGAAACCTAGTCGACGGGTCATTATAAGACCGGGCCAAGATGGTAAGACCTATGTAAAAAGGATTCAAATCCCTGTTAACATCTGAAAACATGTTAACACTCCTGGCAGACATGATTCGTTAAAAACACACGTGTTATTATTACATATGGATCTTTTTAAAGATTCTAAACCCAAATAAATGATCTCTGAATCATGGGTTAAATCATTAATAAGTATGATCAGTTCTTTTTACCATCCATTGGTAATGGAATGCCTACGGGCCCTTCTCATTTTCATATGAGACAAAAGACAGTATTAGTCTGTAACCCTGTCTGATAAAGGTAATGAACTTTGTTCAAACCTTCATGTTTTGATTCTCTGAAATCATAGCTTATAGTCTAAATTGTCCCTGTGACTAGGCCTGATGTGCTAATAAAACTATTATCGTTTTATAATTAGGATAAATTATATTAGAAATCCTAAATTTTATGTGAGTAATAAATTAACCAGATATGGTCTATGTTTACCACGGTTAATAAAATTGCCATACAAGACAATTCTATAATAAACTCACCAATAAATTATTGCCGATGTGTTACAGTTCAAGATACATGGCAGATTCAAACGAGGTCAACAGTCACCCAGGGATAGTGAATGATAATGCCCGTGTAAACGTAGCAGGTGCAGATTTACAAGCAATGATAGATAATGCGGTTAATAGAGCTATGGGTAGACAACACCATGGATCAAGTGGTACCCATACGAGGACCCAATCTGCATCACACCCTAGAACACCCTCCAGGACCCACACTGCCCACAACAGTAATTCTCACCACTCCTCGAATCAAAGGAGTAATCCATCCCAAAGAGTCGTACAGAACCAAGAACCTCGTAATAGGGGTTGCACCTATAAATACTTCGTGTCATGCAAACCCAGGGACTTCAATGGGGAAAAAGGAGCTGTTGATTGCATGACGTGGATGGATGAAATGGATACTGTGGTGGATATTAGTGGTTGCCATAATAGGGATATTGTGAAGTTTGTCTCACAGTCTTTCAAAGGAGAAGCATTAGCCTGGTGGAGATCTTTGATCCAAGCCACAGGGAAAGTCCCGTTATACAACATGACCTGGGAACAGTTCATGGCACTAATCAAGGAAAATTTCTGCCCTCAACATGAGGTTGAGAGAATTGAATCTGATTTCCTGGCGCTGGTCATGAAAAACCTGGACTGTCAGGCCTACCTTACCACTTTCAATACTTTGTCAAGGTTGGTCCCTTATTTGGTAACTCCGGAGCCTAAACGTATAGCTCGTTTTATCGGGGGTTTGGAACCGGAGATCAAAGCAAGTGTAAAGGCCTCCAGACCAACCACTTTTCGGTCAGTAACGGACATATCGTTATCTCTGACCTCAGATGCTGTCAGGCTGAGGTCACAAAGGAAAAATGATACCGAAAAGAGGAAGCGTGAGGATGACAACTCACGACGATCAGACAAGAAGCAGAAGGGAAACAATGACCAAAAGAAGGGGTCAGGTTTCAAGAAGGATGGTCAACAGTCGGGTGAAAAACCCAGATGTAAAACCTGCAAGAGACAGCACTTTGGGAAGTGCAGGTTTGAATCCAACTCACAATCACAATCAAAACCTTTTGCATGTGGGTTATGCAAATCCAGGGAACACAAAACCTTGGATTGCAAGAAGATAAAGGATGCGACCTGCTATGGTTGCAATGGAAAGGGGCACATCAGGAGCAATTGCCCAAAATATGCCAAGAAGCCGGAAGAGGCTAAGAAGACCAATGCTAGGGTCTTCAGGATGGATGCTAAGGAAGCCGTCAAGGACGACAACGTGATAACAGGTACCTTTCTCGTAAATGATGTTTATGCGAGAGTGTTATTTGATTCAGGTGCTGATAAGTCGTTTGTAGATAATAAGTTTTATGAATTGTTGAAACTACCTGTTAAGACTTTAAGTGTGAAGTATGAGGTGGAACTAGCAGATGGCACTTTAGAAACCGCTTCAACCTTATTAGATGGATGTTTCATATCCATTAAGAACCACTCTTTTCCTTTGTCCCTACTTCCTTTAAAACTAGCCGGTTTCGACATAGTTTTGGGTATGGACTGGTTATCACATAACCAGGCCCAGATTATTTGCAATAAGAAGCAAGTGATGATCAAGACTTCGTCTGGTGAATCACTTACTATCCAGGGAGATACCCAGTATGGGCTGCCCGAGAAAATGTCTATACTCAAAGACTCTAAGTGTTTGAAGAAGGGTTGTGTCATCTACATGGCACAGGTGATTATTGATGATCCGAAACCCAAGATTGGAGATATCCCAGTCATTTCTGAGTACCCCGAAGTATTCCCTGAAGAACTACCTGGTTTGCCACCAGATAGGCAAGTAGAATTCAGAATTGACATTATTCCTGGATCAGCACCAGTTGCAAGGGCGCCTTATAGGTTGGCACCAACAGAGATGAAGGAATTGAGGACGCAGCTAGATGATTTGCTAGCCAAAGGTTTCATCAAACCTAGTTCGTCTCCTTGGGGAGCACCAGTTTTATTTGTCAAGAAGAAGGATGGATCGATGCGACTGTGCATCGACTACCGTGAGCTTAACAAGGTCACTATCAAGAATAGGTATCCTTTGCCCAGAATCGACGATCTGTTCGATCAACTTCAAGGGGAAAGTTTCTTCTCAAAGATTGACTTGAGGTCAGGCTATCATCAATTGAAGGTTAGAGATGAAGATGTGCACAAAACAGCATTTAGGACTCGTTATGGTCATTACGAGTTCCTAGTGATGCCTTTTGGGCTCACTAATGCACCAGCCGCGTTCATGGATCTCATGAATCGCGTTTGCAAGCCGCACTTAGACAAATTCGTCATCGTCTTCATCGACGACATTCTCATCTACTCAAAGAACCAAGCTGACCATGAGAAGCATCTTCACTGCATACTGGAACTACTTCATAAAGAGAAGCTCTATGCCAACTTCTCAAAGTGTGAATTCTGGCTTCGAGCAGTCCAATTTCTTGGACATGTTGTTAGTGAGCGTGGTATCCAAGTAGATCCCGCTAAAGTTGAATCTGTCATGAATTGGCATGAGCCAAAGACGCCTACAGAAATTCGTAGCTTCCTAGGTTTGGCAGGATACTATAGGCGATTCATTGAAAACTTCTCAAGGATTGCTGCACCCCTGACTTCGCTGACACGTAAGAAGATTAAGTTTGACTGGGGTCCTAAGCAGCAGGAATCCTTCGATATTCTGAAACAAAAGTTGAGCAATGCTCCAGTACTGACATTGCCTGATGGAATAGAGGAGTTTGTAGTTTATTGTGATGCATCACACACCGGGATGGGATGTGTGCTTATGCAGAAAGGCAAAGTCATTGCCTATGCTTCACGTCAGTTAAAGGTGCACGAAAAGAATTACACCACCCACGACTTGGAGTTGGGTGCCGTTGTATTCGCACTAAAACTGTGGAGGCACTACTTATATGGAATCAAATGTGTGATCTATTCTGATCACAAGAGCCTTCAACATCTGTTCAACCAGAAGGACTTGAACATGAGGCAACGCCGTTGGATGGAAACTCTTAATGATTACGATTGTGAAATAAGATACCATCCCGGCAAGGCGAATGTAGTCGCCGATGCCTTGAGTCGGAAAGAAAGAGTGAAACCCATCCGAATCAATGCCAAGAGCATGGAAATAAAGAACAACTTGATAGAAAGGTTGTTAGCTGCACAGAAGGAAGCTGTGCTGGAAGCTAACTATCCTAAAGAAAAGCTAGGAGTAACTGAGGAACAGTTATCTCTTAGTAAGGATGGAATTCTTAGATTGAATGGACGGATATGGGTTCCAATTTATGGAGGACTCCGAGATGTTATCCTCCAGGAAGCCCACAGCTCTAAATATTCTGTTCATCCTGGAGCTGATAAAATGTACCAGGATCTTAGGGCAAACTATTGGTGGATAGGCTTGAAAAAGTCGGTAGCTACCTATGTAGCTAAATGCTTGACGTGTGCGCAAGTCAAGGCAGAACATCAAAAACCGTCAGGTTTGCTACAACAGCCTGAACTTCCTACTTGGAAGTGGGAAATGGTAACTATGGATTTTATCACCAAGTTACCCAAGACCAGGAAAGGAAATGACACCATCTGGGTGATAGTTGACCGACTGACTAAATCAGCACATTTCCTACCCATCAAGGAGACTTACAGCTCCGATATGTTAGCCCAACTGTATGTGGATAAGATTGTAGCTTTACATGGCATACCTGTGTCTATTATCTCTGACCGAGATACTAGATACACATCACATTTTTGGAAAAGCTTCCAACAATCTTTGGGCACACGTTTGAACTTTAGTGCGACTTACCATCCACAGACAGACGGTCAGAGTGAGCGTACTATTCAAACGTTGGAAGACATGCTTCGTGCATGTGCGATTGACTTGGGTGGTAGCTGGGATAAGCACCTACCACTAGTTGAGTTCTCCTACAACAATAGCTACCATACCAGCATTAAGGCTGCGCCTTTTGAGGCATTATACGGTAGAAAGTGTAGATCGCCCATTTGTTGGGCAGAAGTTGGAGATGTCCAGTTATCTGGACCAGAAATAGTGTTCGAGACATCAGATAAGATTGTCCAAATTCGTGACCGTCTCAAAGCTGCCCGGGATAGGCAGAAGAGTTACGCTGATCCAAGTCGAAAGGATTTTCACTTCGAAGTAGGTGAAAAAGTCCTACTTAAAGTGTCACCCTGGAAGGGAGTGATGCGATTTGGTAAGAAAGGTAAGCAAAGCCCGAGATACATAGGACCTTTCGAGGTTATCGAACGTGTCGGGTCAGTTGCCTACAAGTTAAACTTACCTGAGGAGCTCAGTAGTATACACAATGTGTTCCACATCTGCAATCTGAAGAAGTGTTTCGCTGACGAATCAGTGGTTATACCCCATACAGATGTGCATATCGATGAGAGCTTGAAATTTGTGGAAAAACCTTTATCGATCGAAGATCGACAGGTAAGGAAGCTTCGAAGGAAGCATATACCTTTTGTAAAGGTCAAATGGGATGCCCGTAGAGGTCCCGAATACACGTGGGAAGTTGAATCCACGATGAAAGAAAAATACCCTTACTTATTTCAATAAATCTCGGGTCGATATTTATTTTAAGGGGGTGAGGATGTAACACCTCAAAAAATTACGTCCTATTATGTCTTGACACGTGTCATAATGTCTGAACGTGTGAAAGAATGTTCTTGGAGGACTAAAGTTGACAAACAATGAAACTATGTAAGTATAAGGGTTCAAAGTGTCAACAATGAATAAATATACTTTACAATAACCCTACTTGATGTTTATAACCTTAAACGAATGGATCATGGATCATACGAAGCGAATTGTGAAAGAAAGTGAGAGATATTAAACTACAGGGGTTAAATGTGTCAACATGTTAAAGATATACCTCTGAGTGACCTTTTGACAAACCCGAAGCTTTGTAACGATTAGTTATGCTCACAAGTATGCACCATAAAAATTTCACCAAGATTCGTTACCGTATGAGAAAGTTATGATAAAATCCGTGTGTAAGGGTTAGAAACGTCAACATTGAAATTTAGGGCTTTTCGGGTGATCACAAAGTTACCCGAGGACTTAACAAAGATGGTATAAGCCCTAAAGCCCCATATGTCAAGTGTAAAGTCCTAAAATGCAAGAAAACCTAGTGAAAATGACCTTTCGGGGGACCAGGGACTGAAATTGCAATTAATGAAACTTGTTGATCAGGTCACCCACACCCTCGCGTAGCGCGAGGCTTAAACGCCTTGGCAGTCGCGCTACGCGACTGCCTTGTCTGGACAGAAAACATGCACAGATGTCCTGCATGTTTGTTAACCGACTTTGATCGATTTTTGGCATACCTTGGGCTGCCCTAAGATGGTTTTTAGCTGGTAGGACACTTGTGGATGTTATTGTTTCACTCCTAGACTTAGGTGTTGATGATCCAACATGTTTGAAGTTATTTATAAAGACCCACATTATGCAACATTGATCATTCATCAACTTCTGGACATTTTGTGGAGCTCAACAGCTGATACAAGACTTCCTCATCATCTATTAGACTTACGTAAGTATCTTGGACCCTTCTAAATTAAGTCTTGTTTCGATTATAGCCTAGAAGTCAAACCGTCGTAACTACGGTTTGACTTAGCGTTAAATCATAAACGGTTCAGAGATTTGTCGAAACGAAAGTTGTTACAAGTTGGTAATTATATAGACAATTAACCCTTAAAAGGGTACCCACTGATTTCAATCCTAACTATGTCGTTTGTCGAGTCAAACTTCTTCCGAAAAGTCAACAGAAATGTTAATCGCATATTTAATGATACAAAAGGCGGATAATCTGTTTTATCAGTCATAAAACTTGAAAATAAGTATAATAACTTGTCTAAGCTTGTTTGATTCGACAACTTTATGTTTTGAACCGATTCGGAACCGAGAGACGCAAAAGTTTGACTTTTGCTTTGACCTCAGTTCTAACCCGATTTATATAGGTTTAGACATGCCTTAAAGTTCCATTAGGACCTAGTTACATGTGTGTATAAGCCTCTGCGTTTATACCACTCGAATCCCTAATCGTCCGACGTTTCCGTTAATTGCCTAAATATTGACCGTAATGCCCTTATGTCCATAAAACGAGATTTTTGGAAATGTGAAAGTGCCATAATCTTAGTTACTGATTATTAAACTTGTACCTAAAATTTCACATCAGTTGGAGGTCTAGATTAGGAGTTATGCTTAATGACGTAATTTGAATGCTTTTAAGTAATTAAACGGCGTCATTAGCGTAAAGCCTATCTAAACCCAATTTTTGACATCAAACCTTTTACCCACTGATGTGATATAATATTTTGGGATTTTTAAAGATTTTTAATTATTTTTAAACTGATCATAAGCTAGGTTTATCGCCTTGATTCGGTTAATACCAAAAATACCCTTTTCGGCCATAAAATGAGTTTCACAAATCCTTTTAACGCCAATCCAATTGCTATTGATTTTAAATAATAAATGGAGTATTTTGAGCCTGTTTATTTGATCAGAAAACTCAGAATCGTATTTTAACCCGTACATCGCTTAAAACGACTTTATACGCGTATTTAACGCATAGTTTGGGTTTAAAACTATTTTAGTATATAAGACTTATTACCAAAGGTTATAACCTGTTAAAATAAGCTATTTTACTGATCAACTCAGACCCGGATCACAGGTGTCTAAGTAAACCCTTTTATAATCTTTAAAATGACCAAAATACCCCTACGGGGCTTATTAAGAGATTAAACTCGTTTGGGGCGTCATGGGTGATATCCTACTGATGTCACAACTTATTTAAGGCATGTTAACTTAGGAAACCTGTTTAGGACTCTTACGGATACCCGTTACGCTTCATGCGCGTTCGGTTCGGTTTATGTACCTAGTTTACATAAATTAGCCGAAACGGGTCAAACCTTATCGGTATTATCTCAAAATCCAGAATGTGTATCATATACCCATATTAAGAAAGTCTTCAAACTTGTCGGGTCTAAATCACATTCTATCCGGTCTTCGCTTAATCGTGCGTACGAACCGTATCTAAAAAAAAAAAAACTAACCGGTCTAAGCGTAAGCTTAACTAAAGACCCGTTAGGATTCTAATAGGTTATTATAAACCTTTGTTCCAGATTAGGAGAACCAGTAAAAGATACTTGCACTCGCTGATTTTGAACTATACTTACTCAGGTAAATACTTTTAACTTATTTTCCCTATACGGGCTTGGGGTACGGTATATAAAATACCGCTTGGTCGGGGCGTTGAATCTTTGATTGAATGAATGATAATTAAAGTATTGAGACGTCTCGTTTAATATTGTTTTGTTTGCTTAAAGCCTTTGGGGGGTTAATGACCGTGTCCCGGATATCCCTGTCATCATTTTACGAAATGGCCACGACCTTAGCACTCAGGTGTAGGCGTACACCTGTCAGTGTCTCATAAATAAAGTGGTGTGTTTATTGATCTTTAACCCGGCTCGATCCGGGCTACTGAACGCATAAGGAACATGTAAATCCCTACAAGTATTATATTTAAATAATTATCCCAAGTTATAAAATATTATTTGTGCCTTGTGCCTTAAATGCATTTTCTTAAACTCTTTTCAAAATGAGTCGGTTGATTGTATTTACCAGTGTAAACTGACGTATTTTCTTAAAAAGGTTAAGTGCAGGTACTACGCGAAATAGGCTGGCTTGTCTCCTAGCATCCACATTAAGTCTCGCCAGCTTGGAGGTCATAAACTGTTGAACATTTGTTTCCTTTTATTTTGATCTACCTGTGGATTTATATTCGACTATTTGTGATACTTAATATTACAATATCGTTTGGTTGAATTAAATCTATACTTTGCTTCCGCTGTGCATTTAAATATTGTGTTGTTTGACTATTATGTTGCCAACCACGTCACGATACTCCCCTACCGGGCCCACCGGTAACACGTGAAAATTTGGGGTGTGACACCAATCGTCCAATTGTTCCCTTTTTAATACACTCCACTATGCCCGATATGGCGGGTTACGCATCGTTTCTCTCGAATCGTTTGTATACTAACTTCCCTCACACCGACGATTCTATACCTAGCCCGATTCCACAAACGCCCATCAACCTTTCCCAAACCAAAACCGTCCCCGAAACTCAACCCCCCAACGATGGTTCTTCTGCATCCAAACCCATCAAGAAGAGAAGTCACAAGAAAAAAACCGAGGCCGAGAAAGCACTTGAAAGCGCCAAACGAAAACAACAAAGATGGGTCCTTAAAGAAGAAGTTGCATTGGCGAGTGCTTGGGTTCAGAAATCTCTACATCTAACTTTAGGTATTTTTAAAAATTTTGTAGCCCTTATTTTAATATTTATGTTTTTTATTATATAACTTTGTAATATATTAAATGTTGTTTTTATTAAAATAGGAAATTCTCAACATAGAAACCATTTGTGGGACGCAATCAGTAAAGCATTCCACGAAGAAATGGAAAGAGATGTTTATCGTGAAAATGATAGCTTATCCTCGAAGTGGACCGAGATAAGCGGGCAACTCACCAAATTTAGAGGTTATTTACATAAGGCAAAGCAAAACCCAAAAAGTGGTGAAACTGAAGCCGACTGTGTTACAAATGCATTGGTTGCATACAAATCGAATGTGGGGAGCGACTTCCGTTTCATGCATTGTTGGGACATTTGTAAGTTCCATCCCAAGTGGGCGAATATCCCCAGTGGTAGCGAAACTAACACGTCTTCCAAATGGTCAAGGACACCCTCGTCCTAAGCCCAATCGGATGCACGAGATCTAGAGTTGGAGGATGATGTAGATGATTCGCCAAACCGGCCAGAATACGGAAGAGATGCCGCAAAAAGGCGCGCTCACAAATCAAGATCGGGTACGCCTTCAGTTGGGAGTTCGAGCTTGCGTAGGGGAGTATACAGCGATCAGTTGGAATACATTGCATGCAAGTTAGATACATTTGACGTATTCCAACAACAAAGGGCCAAAATTCGGAAGAGCAAAGAAGCTAGGGATGCCCTGAAACAAAGACGAGATGATATGAAATTTCTAGCCCAGTCCATCGATCACCTATCAGGTGAAGAGTTGGAACTAATGTTGGAGACGAGAGAAGAGATAAAGAAAAAATATTCCAAGCACTAGGAATTTTTTATGTAATTTCCTTTATTTTAAAATGTAATCGGTTTTTATTTAAAAAACATTATTAAAAAATATAAACTTGTTTATAAAAAATGAGGTTTGGGCTAGCCACGCCCCAAACCCCCGCCCCACCATACCGTCTTCAATGTGGGTCAGCCCAGCGAAGCCCACACAAGCCACGTGTCGGGCCACGCCCCAAACCCCCGCCCCACCATACCCCACTGTCTAAAGCAATATTTTCAACAATAAATAGAAAAAGGTTATAATAATAAATATAGTTTTTTTAATTATTTTTATTATCTTCTTTACTTTTTAAGTTAGATAAATTTATGTCAACTGATACTGGTATCGAAAATACCAATACGGTTATCGGTACATGAAGGTAAAAACCGACACCAGTCTTTTGTTGATTTTCTTCAACTTTTAATGATTTCTTTTTTTGGTTTCAGGGGTAGGGATGAGCTCGGTGCCAACCAATACGGAATCGGTATTGGTACCGAAAATACCAGTTACGATACCAGTATATGAAGGTAAAAAACGGTAGCGAACCAGTACCAGGAACGCCAAAAGTCGTACCGAATTGGTACTTAAGATCTTTCGGTTAAGGAAATTTGGTACCGGTACCCAATATCATTTGCTCATCTCTGACTACAGGTTTCATACGAACAACATTATTACCATACAACTTTTTTGGTTGATTTTCTTTTGGTTATCTTTTAGTGTTTTTTCCTATATTTTTTTTATTCTTGTCAACGGTTTCCGTGCGCAACGCGCTTGTAGTGATTTCAAAACGCATGTAAACACGGACTAAACAACGACAGACGTTTGCCGCAACGCGGCAATAGTAAAAAAACTAGTTAAATTAAAGAGTAAATTACAAAGTTCGTCCTTTATGTATGTCATTTATTACAAAGTATGTCCTTTATCTTTAATAAGCTCAGAAAACATACTCGATGTTTGCAAACCCTTACACATTATGTCCTTTAGCCCTAACTCTGTTATTTTTCATGGTTAAATCAGACAAAGTGTATCCTACATAAGGGTATTTTGGTAATTTTACTAATTATTAAAAACATCTCTAATAAAGAAAATATTGAAGACCTGTTCATTCTTTCTTATCTTTCAGATCTATTCTTTCTTATCTTTCAGATCTAATTCTAGCACTATCAGATTTGAAATTCTTGGAAGCAAGATACACAACTCAACCTATACCCGATGAATAACTCCTCAAACCAATCGAAATCTAAGCAGATTATCGGCTACAATCAACAGCCATTATTTATGCAGCGGTGGTGGGGGTTTTGCAGCAGGAGTGGAGGTGCGGTGGTTAGGTTTGTGCAACGGTGATGGGGGGTTTTGTAGCAGGAGTGGAGGTGCGTGGTGGAGGTGTTGACGGTGGTGGAGGTGGTGTTGGTGGTTGCAGGTGGGGTGTGGGGTGTGGTGGCAGGTGGGTGTTGGTGGATGGTGGTGTTGGTGGTTGCAGGTGGGGTGTGGTGGTCATTCATCTCTTAGATCTGGAAGGAGGCGGCTGCTGGTTGTTGATTTTAGGTGTTCGGTGTGGGGTTCAGGTGAGGGTGTGGTGGGAGGATGACAAAGACGGGCCATGGCCGGAGTTATAAAGTCTCCGGCGAGTCGGATCGAGTCACAGAAGGTCGGGATTTTGCTAATGTTCGATTGCTGCTTCTGGATTTTGGTTGTAATGTTTTGATTTTTGCTTCTGGATTTTAGTTTTAGTGTTTCGATTTCGGTTTCTGCTTCTGGATTTTGGTTCTAGTGATTCATGTCTAGATTTGGTTATAATGTCTTGATTTCTGCTTCTGGGTTTCAATTCCTGATTATGGATTTTGGCTTTAATGTTTTGATATCTGGATTTGGTTAGAATGGTGGCTGGTGGGGGTGTCTGGCGGTGGTCGTGGTGGTGGCTGGTGGGGGTGTCTGGTGGAGGTAATGGTGGTGGCTGGTGGAGGTGATGGCAGAGAGAGAGAGAGAGAGTGTTTGTGTCTGGTGGAGGAGAGGAGGTATATTGTTTTATATAAATAAATGGTAAAATGTCCAAAATACCCTTATGTAGGATACACTTTGTCTGATTTAACCATGAAAAATAACAGAGTTAGGGCTAAAGGACATAATATGTAAGGGTTTGCAAACATCGAGTATGTTTTCTGAGCTTATTAAAGATAAAGGACATACTTTGTAATAAATGACATACATAAAGGACGAACTTTGTAATTTACTCTAAATTAAAATTAAAAATCAAACTTAAAGAAAGTGTAATGAATGAATAGTGCCATCGAGTGTTGTCATTGGCAGTGTTGGGCGGTTTTTTAATCCACATAAACAACCTCTTTCTTTCTTTGCAGTAGGGGTGTTCACGAACCGATCCGATCCGAGCGAGGGTCTGCTCGAGATCGGATCGAATTACAACCGATCGGATCGGTTCGGTTCGAATTTATAAAACCGAGCATAAAAGTGGTGCTCAGGATCGGTTCGAATTTAAAGCGATCGGATCGATTTCGATCGGTTTCGCTCGGTTTATCTCAACACCGAATAGCATATACTGATCCAAATTACTGGAGTGACTTTCTGTTTGGTTCAACTTGAAACCAAATTGCATATATTGATCCAAAAATCCTCTTATTTGTTCCAAATATAATTCAACCTGAATTGGCTTTAACTATAGCACTATGTAATGACCCTCAAGTCCTTTAACAAGACGTTTGAAGAAATATGCAGAAACATTAACAACAGAAACAGAATGAAGATGCAGAAACCGATGAATTAACAGACCGAATCGGCGACTGGATTGAGAGCGGCCGGTGACTGGATTGAGAGCGGATTGTCACCGCCGGTGACTGGATTGAGAGCGGCGACTTGAGACCAGTTGAGACTTGAAACTTCAGACTGAATGAGTGAATCTGGGAATGAGACTTGAGAAGTTGAGAGCGGCGACCGAATCTAGATTAGGTCAGATAACATTTGTATATTAAAGATGGGCTAGATTTTTCATATTAATTATAAAGATGGGCTATATTATTTGGGCTTTTCAATTTTTTTGGGCTATATATTAATTAATTTTTTTTGGGCTATATATATATTAATTAATTATTAATAAAAATAATTCGAGCGAAACCGAGCGATCGTCGAGCGAGCGGAGCCTTGCTCATGCTCGGATTGAATTTGAATCGAACCGATCCGATCGGCTCATTTACAAACTGAGCGGGAATCGAACGAGCATTTTTCGAGCATTTTTCGAGCGATCGTCGAGCGATCTTCGATCGTCGAGCAGTTTGGACAGCCCTACTTTGCAGTCTAACATCCCTGAGCACTGAACACCAGAACCCAACTCAGCCGGCCAAACACTATGGAGAAGCTACAAGAGAGAGGGAGAGAATCAGAAGACAGAGATTGCGAAGGAGAGGGTTTTCGAGATAAAAAGGGGCCTGCCACTCTTCCGGCTACCTCCCTCACCGACGTCGTGATGAACGGTGGTCATTGTACTTGACAAAGGACGGTGGCTGCACTTAGGGTTCCGCCTATCATCACAAATGGTAACTTTTGTTTCGACGTCACCAACCGCCGCCGACTGAACCAGACGTCTGAGATGACGGCGGCGAGTTCTAGAGTCCTCATCTGTCAAGTGGTCGCCGGTTATAGCTTCTCCATGGTGTTTGGCCGGCTGAGTTGGGTTCTGGCGGTTTTCAGTGCTCAAGGTTGTTAGATCGGGTCGTCAGACTATAGGATAGGGAAATCTTCCGGTGGTGACCACATGCTATTTCAAATGCAAGTCAATGATGGGTGCGACTAAATCAAACGTACCTTGGTGTAAGAGAGGTAAACTCATGACTCATATTGCTTTAGGGCTCATATATGTCTTTAAGTATACTTTATATCTGGATTCGTGGAACTTCATGTTGAATTTAAGAATATTAGCAAGTAATAATTGACTGTATGTTTTCTATATTCAGTTTGATTTAAACTTTCCAAATTTTGAGAAGAATTGGAGGCACAAAACTATATGTGGTGTTATAATTGTAGACTATTTAGCTTTTACAGTCACTTTTCTTTTGCTCTGTTTTCACTCAATATCATTTCTTGTGTGTTGTTTCAGTTTCTCTACAGGAACAACGCATGTGATTTACGAACCGTTTTATGAAGGTAATGTTTCATTCTCATTTGACTTCAGATGATTAGAAGACTTAAACAAAATGGGTTGCTGGGACAAATTTTATGTGATTGTTTTGGCATGAGGTTGAATATGTGTTCATTTCTGTTTTTGACTTTTAAAGGGAATTCAAGTCATTTTTCGGATCATTCCTCTTGATTCTGGCAAGGTTAGGTTAGCATTTGTATAGATTTTGTGTGCCATGTCAACCCCACTTAGGTGCCATGCCATAGGCAAGTCAACTTGCTGAAAAGTTACAGTCACGTCAGCTGCAACATTGTTACCTTAATTCGAATTTTAGGAAATTTGTGGACTATAAATTGAAAATCTTAAAAAAATTTGATGGGTTTTTATGCCCTAAAAATGGTTACTTGAATAAGGAAAGAGATTGCAGTTGGTTACCTTTTATGCATAACGCATTTCACCTTTTAGTTATTCATTTTTGGCTCAAATGCATGTGATGTAGTTAATTAATTAATATTAATATATGCAGGAGAAATCAAGTCCAAATCGCACTCTCGATCTTGCTTCCGCTTTAGACATAGGCGCATCTAGGAATAAGTTACCAGGTGATCATAACTCTGGCAGTGGGACCATTAGATCAATGGTGACATTTGCATTTTGCATTTGAGAGTGACATGCAACAAAATGTAGCATCAATGGCTAGCCAATATGTTTGAACAATTATCTGCTCAGTTCAGAGGGTGGCATTGGCACTGGCTCCATCTCACCTTAATCCTAATGGTGGTCTTAATGTACCCATGGGCACCGCTGAAGCTCATACCCTCGCTAGGTAGATCTGCAATAGCAGGTGTTACTTCGGCGTTAAGCTCCTTACTTGGGAATGTGTATATTGAGCATGGGGAGTTCAGTTTCTTATCAGCGAGCAGTGGCATGAAAGGAGAAGATTCTAGATGAGCATGGGGAGTTCGGTGTCTTAATGCACCTATGGGAACCCCTGAAGCTCATACCCTTGCTAGGTAGATCTGCGATAGCTATAGGTGTTACTTGGGCGTTGAGCTCCTTAAAAATGCAGCCATTGCAGTGATCCGATTCTTAAGCCTCTCTGGCACCATGCGTGAAATAGAAACAAAATTCGCAACTTTTTTTTACTGTTTGTGCTTATATCCGGCATGATTGATGCAGGCATTGCCCGTTCTTAGTTTTGCAAACCAGGCGGGTCTTGAGATGATGCTGGTTACCCTTGAAGAAACCAGTTTGGAGAAGATTCTAGATGAACATGAAAGGAGAAGCTTTTTCACCGAATTTTGTCAAATAATGAAACATGTTTATTTTATCAGCAACCATTTTGTTTTAGTAAACATGTTTATTTACAAATTATAATCATGGGGTGGTGTGTCGTGATAGGGTTTTGCGTCTGTTGAATGGGGGATGTGTTTATTGAGCATGGGGAGTTCGATTTCTTATCAGCGAGCAGTTGCATGGGGAAGGTAGTTAATGAAGAACAAAATGCTCACTACATCTGCTACATGTTTATTAACTGGTCCTCATATGAAGAAACTTCTGCTGCATGTTTATTAACTGATATGAAGGAACTTTTGGATACTAATGTCTCTCATTTTGCCTTGATTTCATTAAAACAATATTAGTCTCAAAACTATTGGATACAAATGTCTCTTTGCCTCCGCCGCAACGCGGGGCGGGTAAAAATTCTAGTTGAAGTAGTTTTTTTTATTTATCCATGTTAAACAAGTGTTTTCTAATTCAGATTCGTATTTGTTATCTAAAGAAGTCAGTTACCAAGCCGACGCATCATGGAGGAGGTGTGGGTGGTATAAGGTGAAGCAGTTACTACCTTTTCTACCTACCTAATTACTAATATGTTATTACATTCTTAGAATCTGGTAAACAATTTAATTCTTTAATATATCATAAATTCCCATCACATTGGTTGATGCGTATGTTGCTGATGAATCTCATGAGAGACTGTTACGAACAAACCAATTCAGGTATACCAAAGGAGAAACAAAAAGGCCCAAGTTCAGGCCCAAATGGAGATGCTGGACCAGCTGAATATAATCACGGGCTTAACTCTGGATCCACTATCAACTGTTAATGGCTGAGAGGAAAATTAGGAGCGGTTTATTAGTTTTGCACGATAGCCATCAAGTAGGGGATCATGTGTTAGTTTCTGTATTCAGTTTTTTAGATTGTTCTGGTTGTTTTGGAGATTTCCCCTTCTCGAATTGTGTCGTCTGTCAACAAAACAAGTATGACACTTTATCACCAGCCGGGTTGCTTCAACCATTACCCATTCCGGAGCGGATTTGACTGCTCTTACGAAGAAGACAACTACCGAAACGTCGACAAAAATGTGTAGGTCGTCATGTTATCTTTGATTTTTTTTAAATATTATAGTTTATAAGATATGTCAAGAATACGTAAAAAATATAAGTTTTTTGTGGAGGGGTGAATGTAACTAATTATCTATAATTTTGTGTAAAACCTCAGGGATTTAAGTGTAATAAGTTTAGGGGCTAAAATATAAATAATGTTTAAAAGACCAAAGTATCCTCATTTTAAGGGTCTTTTCATAAATAAAGGGGAAGAAAGTTCTTATTTTTATGTATCTTAAAATACCCATACTTCATACATTATAATATAGTATAGATGTTATTAATTAACATAGTTACTAATATATATTGACAACTTGCTCAACCCAACAAATACCCCACGAAGATGTAGGATAGTGGGAATTATATTATATTATACATTTTCAACATATACATTTTCAAGTGGATGACAAAGATTATGGAGAAGCTACAAGAGAGAGGGAGAGAATCAGAAGACAAAGATTGCGAAGGAGAGGGTTTTCGAGATAAAAGGGGCCTGCCACTCTTCCGGCTGCCTCCCTCACCGGGTGGTCATTGTACTTGACAAAGGATGGTGGCTGCACTTAGGGTTCCGCCTATCATCACAAATTTCGCCATAAATCTCTCTCCACAGCAGGGAGATAGAGAGAGGAGTCAGAGAGACGAGGTCGAGAGAACAGAGCAACGGTGATGGAGGAACCGGCGCCAACCGCCGTCGAGGAAGCGGTAACTTTTGTTTCGACGTCACCAACCGCCGCCGACTGAACCGGACGTCTGAGATGACGGCGGCGAGTTCTAGAGTCCTCATCTGTCAAGTGGTCGCCGGTTATAGCTTCTCCATGGTGTTTGGCCGGCTGAGTTGGGTTCTGGCGGTTGGCCACATGCTATTTCAAATGCAAGTCAATGATGGGTGCGACTAAATCAAACGTACCTTGGTGTAAGAGAGGTAAACTCATGACTCATATTGCTTTAGGGCTCATGTATGTCTTTAAGTATACACTAGCCTAAGATCCCGCGAGTTTCGCGGGTGGCTTAACACAAACATATAATATCTACTGGTTTCGCGGGTGGCATCGACAATGAACGCAAACCCAATGGCCAAAGCCGGTGTGATTCCATTCCAAATGTTGATCATACCAGCAGCATGTGTAGTGCTTAGGTTCCAAACATTTGTTAAGTAAGGCATCATCACATACATTGCAAATGCAGCTAACAGATCCGCCCATATCATAACTGCAAAATCAACACTTGTCACTCAAAATGAACACTAAAACGGTCCTGTTTTGCATTTAAGCAGGTTGAACCGTGTATTTTTTTTTCAAAATTGTTATTATATATATTTTTATAAATGATAAAAGATGGTTTATGAACACACATAAATAATACATATTCCAGAAACAGTTAAGTATATACCAAAAGGTTAAACAGCAGTTCAATGATTTACACATATGTTCTAGTTCCAAACGGTCGAACTGTAAACTTGGAATTTTAAACTGCAAACTAAGGTTTGAACTGTATAAACCTCAAAACGACTGATTTCAACCAGTTGCTCCTTCTTACATTAAAAGTTTACATATTATTAAAAGAGTATGTACATATACTACTTCCATAATCAAATTTGTAACAAATTAGTGAGTAGCTTGTATTTTATGTATCGAATTGGCCTCACATTACAAAAAAAAAAAGAGTTGACTGCATCATGAAAGATAATTTGCATCCAATAAATCAGTAATGATTTTTTACAATAAATAAAAGACATGCTAGTTACTACCAGTGTTTTCGATACGAACCAAACTGAGAACCGAACACATAAATGGTTCGGTTGTTTCTTTGAAGCGCCTTAATTTGAGCCAGCTAGCTAGAAGCCAAACTGAATTTCGTTTTTTTTTTTCTACATCAGCACGATCCACACGAACCCTTCAACAACATCCCACACATTAATTAATCAATCATAATATCTAAAACAAATCAACCAAAATACAAATACAAATTATTAAATAACATAAAATCGATCAATAAACATACCTAATTTTTAATACAAATACAAATAACCAGTCGGAAGAATCAGGGCCTTATTCAAACTTTGTTTTGAACAAACTGAAGTGGTGCTCGGCGTTGAGAAGATATTGGTCGAGATTTCTTCTTCCAGGACCACATACCAGAAAGAAACCTGTAACTGGAGGCGATGATCAATGGAGGACAACAAATTTGGGATTAGATTAACAAAATACATAGAACAAATGGTGTTGTTAGACATCTAACCTGACTCGGAGTACCAGAGACATTACTAACAAAACGGGGTTCAGTATAGTGGCCATTACAAACCACAATCGCATAATAAATAGCTGGTGTTGACATGGTCAGTAATCCCAATACCTGCATTCATTAACTTTATATTTATTTTCACATTTGTTTTATATATACAGGAACTGCAGCAAAGCTGAATGACTTACGACACTGTAGTAAATGCTCAAGATTATGAGCATATAGAAGTCGCCCATGAAGGCATCGACAATGAACGCAAACCCAATGGCCAAAGCCGGTGTGATTCCATTCCATAACAAATAAAAATAACCTGATTTACACTTTGAATCAGAACAAAAAAGGAATTTACGATTATATGTGAAAAAACCTAACTTGTAAAAAAAAGACGCAAGATAAAGTAGCTGCACTTACAGTGTTCCCAATAAAGGAAGGTGCATTAGGAGGCTGAAGACAGAACTGATAAGCATTTTCACTCTCAACCTACAACCCACCCTATAATAAGTAAATAAATGGATTAAAAAATAAAGAAAAAAAGACCAATGTAAGAGCACCTGTAAACTTGCCAACCAAGTCAAAGGATCAATATCAGGGGAGGTCCAAATTACGCTGCTACGTGCAAGCACAACCTATAAAACTCAAATCTGCAAAGAGAACAAATTACTACAGATATCGATATTATGTTTCCAGAAATATGTTGTCGTTTTGAAACTTTGTTGGTTTTCGTAGTTCAAACTTCAAAGAATAATCGAGGTTAGAAAATGAAAGTTCAAAAACACTACCTTGATAAGGGGTGAGTTGTTTTTGTTTATCATTTGCAATGCTCTGTCAACACCAACATCGAACATTATTGCTGCTGAGAATGGATGTATTCGGAACCTTTTTTCGTAACTTCAAGATACCACCAACACCCATTGTTCCCTGGCAGCTGGGATCTATTTATTACTGGGAACAAATTAACAATCAGAAAAAAAACTGACCACCTTACAAATCAGAAAGAACAATCAAATATATAACAAATTAACAGTCAGAGTAACAAATAAAACTAACCTGATTTACACTTTGAATCATAAGAAAAAAGGAATTTACGATTATATGTGAAAAAACCTAATTTGTAAGAAAAAGACGCCAGATAAAGTTCATCGATTAGAAATCAATCAAAATTACCTTTAATTTGGAGACTTTTTAGGACCTGAGAAGCGATGATAAAGGGTCCTTATAAATATACAATCTTTCAATCTGAAAACCTCGAAATCACTAACAGAATTCAAACATAGTATTCATCAAAAAGCATCTTCTAGCTAAAAAATTTACTTATATGCAGTAAGTAAAACAGAAAACATGGCATATACCGAAGATTATTTGAAAAAATGAGTTAAATGAAAAGGTTACCTGGTTAGTTTGAAACCCTAAACGCTGCGAACTCAACTCCTTCACTCAAATCCCTAACAATTTCAAGTAATGATGAAACATATCACAAAAAAAAAATCTTAAATACTTAACTAACCCTAACTACATTGATCAAAACCAAACAAAGAAAGCAGAATTTAGCCTCAAAGTTATCACACTGAACGAATCAATCACCAAACTCTCATACCAAAAGATTTGTATCAAACAAAAGTAAATTCAATTGTATTATGAAATAAGAAAAGAATAAAAATATACCAAAAACCCTAATACTGATGAAAAACAAAATATAATTAATCGATCTCATTAATAAAATGTGAAACCCTAATACAAAATAACGATTAATCTGTGTTTTCGTGACATCCCACCAGTATTAAACCACATGATATTCAATCCGTATCATCAAACAGAAAAAAAATTAGGGTTCTTAAGAACATGAATGTGTAGTAAAAACATAAACTTTCAAACAATTGTCTACAAAAGATTCAAGAAAACACTTTGATTGTAACTATAAATCGATAACAAATCCCTCAAAATTCTTACAACAATCAATCGAAATAGGAAAACAAAATTAATACTCACAAAGTGAAAAAGTTAAATCAGAATACCTATTAGAAGATAGATCATAGAAGAAAAATAGAATAGACCAAGAAAAGGATTGGTCTTTTATTCCTGAGATTCATACTCTACGTTGTTTGTTGAATCTCTATTTTTGTAAAACCATAAACAACGTGCAAAGGAATGATAAATCAGTACACAGTTACGAACCCTAAACAATGAACGAATGATGAGATTAAACGTGTTGCTTTCAGTTGTAATGGAAGAGATCTAGGGTTCATTTAAAGTGAAAAGGGAGAAGCTGAAAAACGGAAAACGAAAAGTGAACAGCTTGAGAAAAGGATACAAAGCGGGTCCGCGTATCTTGATTCCCGGATCTTATGTTTGAGCGGCAAGGAAAATTTTAGTGGAAGAAGATGAAAGGCGACGAAGAGGGAGAAGAGAGAATGGAGATTAGGGTTTCTGTATTGAGAATGTGAATACGAAGGGGTGGGGAAAGAAGATTGTAGGAGAAGGAACAGAAACATCTACGCGTGTTTTGATTTAGGGTTTTAGTTTGAGCGGGATTTTGTAAAGTTAGAAGCTGTAGAGAGGACAGGTGGCAATTAGAGGATTAAAATAATGCCAAGTGGCACCAAAGTGTTTTGTTTTAATATAGATAATAGATTATATCTGGATCCATGGAACTTCATGTTGAATTTAAGAATATTAGCAAGTATATCTAAACCCTAATTTGTGTTTTCTGAAGTTTACTGAAACCCTAAATTGTATCATCTTGATTATACCTGGTGTAATAATTGACTGTAATGTTTTCTATATTCAGTTTGATTTAAACTTTCCAAATTTTGAGAAGAATTGGAGGCACAAAACTATATGTGGTGTTATAATTGTAGACTATTTAGTAAGTACACATTAGCTTTTACAGTCACTTTTCTTTTGCTCTGTTTTCACTCAATATCATTTGTTGTGTGTTGTTTCAGTTTCTCTACAGGAACAACGCATGTGATTTACGAGCCGTTTTATGAAGGTAATGTTTCATTCTCATTTGACTTCAGATGATTAGAAGACTTAAGCAAAATGGGCTGCTGGGACAAATTTTATGTGATTGTTTTGGCATGAGGTTGAATATGTGTTCATTTCTGTTTTTGACTTTTAAAGGGAATTAAAGTAATTTTTGTGTCGTGTTCCAGTTCTGATCAGAACCAAACAAGATAATGAAACTTTTATGAGTTGATTTTGGTGTTAACCCTGGACAAAATGGTATATACCTGAAATTACTTGCATTATGGGATTTGTAATTTTTTTTATGTATCTAACATTATGATTTAATCGACAGCTATGCAGTGGAATGGATGAAAAAGTTGTTGAAAATGTTGTTGGGATGTGTGTTGAACTTATATTCGCTCCCTTTGATTCTTCTTTTGCTGATGATGCACCTCTTTTGCCTTCGGGCTTTCGGATCATTCCTCTTGATTCTCGCAAGGTTAGGTTAGCATTTGTATAGATTTTGTGTGCCATGTCAACCCCACTTAGGTGCCATGCCATAGGTATTGGATATCAAGAACAGAATTCAAAGAACATTAGGATCATATGATATGCAGAGATCGAAGGAAGGAACCGTTTTATTGAATAAAGAAATAAGATACAACCAAAAAGTGTCGATTATGTTTACATGAGAAGGGTATATGTAACCCTAAAACTGAACCGACGTAACCGTACGGAATAACGGTCCTAATTTGATATAATTAATATCTAAGATTGTAATATAACATAATAACATAAAAGTATAGTTTATATATTCTAACAATAGGCAAGTCAACTTGCTGAAAAGTTACAGTTACGTCAGCTGCAACATTGTTACCACTTTCCAGGCTGCCATGGTTGATCTATTTAGACCTTATTTGCGACGGTTTATTTTGGTGTTCTTTGACGATATTTTGATTTACAGCCCTGATCGGGACTTGCATTTGCATCACCTGCGGACTGTCCTTGAGTTATTACGGGCACATTAGTTATTTGCTAAAGTAACTAAATGTTATTTTGGTCAACCCAAGGTGCCATTCTTGGGGCATATTATAACAGAAACAGGGGTCCATGTGGATGAAGAAAAGATCTCCGCTGTTGTATCATGGCCGATACCGGTTAATGTCAAAGCAGTCAGAGGGTTTTTGGGTCTCACCGGGTACTACCAGCGTTTTGTACGTAACTATGGTATTCTAGCCCGCCCATTGACTGCTCTTACGAAGAAGGAAGGCTTTAAATGGACTGAGGAGGAAGCTACAGCCTTTGAGAGATTGAAACATGCTCTCGTCTCGGCACCCGTCCTTTACCTCCCTGATTTTGACATACCCTTTACTATTGAATGTGATGCTTCATCGGACGGCATAGGAGCAATTTTGATCCAGCAGGAACATCCAGTGGCTTATTTCAGCAAAGGGTTCGCCCCATCAACCCGATTCAAGTCTGCGTATGACAGAGAACTGCTGGCACTGGTGTTAGCGGTTCAAAAGTGGAGTCATTATCTACTTGGTCGACATTTTTTCATCAGAACCGATCATTTCACCTTGAAGTATCTACTGGAACAGCGGGTTACAACATCCGAACAACAGCGTTTATTATTGAAGCTTATGCCTTATGATTTCTCAATTATCTACCGTTCCGGAAAGGAAAACAGAGGCGCAGATGCCCTCTCATGACGACCAAGCCAGGCTGACTTAATGGTATTAGCCACCCCATTTTGCTCTGATCTTTCTGACCTTTATGCAGGTTTACAAATCGACCCCTACACCAACACCATCCTGTCTGCTTTGGCCAACGATCCTGCCGCGGTTCCTGGTTATACTATGGTTGGTCAATCCCTTTTATACAAGGGTCGGGTGGTGGTTCCTGATTACATGGCCCTTCGTTCTCGAATCCTTCATGAAGCTCACTCAGTACCCATGGCTGGACATGGAGGGTTTCTCAAGACGTTAAAGAGGGTTTCTGCTCATTTTTATTGGCCCAAACTGCCACATGATGTTCGTAATTTTGTGCAGAATTGTGTCGTCTGTCAACAAAACAAGTATGACACTTTATCACCAGCCGGGTTGCTTCAACCATTACCCATTCCAGAGCGGATTTGGGAGGATTTGTCTATGGATTTTATTGTGGGGCTACCACCATCTAACCGAATTGACCCCATAATGGTCGTGATTGATCGATTAAGTAAATACGCACACTTCCTGCCGTTGTCCCACCCGTTCACCGCAAAGACAATGGCTGGTGTTTTCTGTAAGGAAATTGTACGATTACACGGTATTCCCCGGTC
Source organism: Helianthus tuberosus (assembly GCA_030545235.1). NCBI lineage: Eukaryota > Viridiplantae > Streptophyta > Magnoliopsida > Asterales > Asteraceae > Helianthus > Helianthus tuberosus. The sequence continues at coordinate 147,551,991 of CM060374.1, forward strand.
CATTGTCTCTGATCGTGATGTTAGCTTTTTGAGCAATTTCTGGCAGGAAATGTTTCGTCTCAGTCAAACTCAGCTAAAAATGAGCATCAGTTATCATCCACAAACGGATGGCCAGACGGAGGTGCTCAACCGATGTTTAGAGGCATATCTCCGCTGTTTTGCACATGAACAACCAACTAAATGGAGCTCGTTCCTGGCTTGGGCAGAATACTCCTATAATACTGGGTTCCATTCCGCCACCCGTACCACTCCGTTTACCGTTGTCTATGGTCGTGATCCACCAGCCTTTCATCCGTATGTTCCAGGAGAGACCAAAAATGCTGAATTGGAGGCTCAGTTAATTGACAGAGATGATATGATAAAGTTATTGAAGGATAATTTGACGAAGGCCAAAAATCGCATGCGTGCCCAAGCTGATTCAAGAAGACGTGAATTGTCCTTTAAGCCTGATGACTGGGTATTCCTAAAAATCCAGCCTTACCGGCAACGTAGCCTGGCAAAACGGCGATTTGAAAAACTTGCTCCACGGTTCTTCGGGCCCTACAAGGTTATTCGACAAATCGGATCAGTCGGCTATCAATTGGAGCTACCACCGGATTCTAGGATCCACCCCGTCTTTCATGTTTCTATGCTCAAACCAGATTGTCCCTCCTACCGCTCTTGCACCACTTCCTCTTACTCGCGATTGGGTATATGACGTCCAACCACATTCTGTGCTCGACTACCGCTGGGTGCTGGAGGCGGGCCAACCCGTACTTGAATTGCTCATTTCATGGATGCATCGCCCTAAGGAAGAAGCTACCTGGGAATCCTATGATTTACTCGAAGAACATTTATACCATTAAAATGCACGTCCACCAGACGGGTATAAAACTAGTTGGTAATCGGTGCAGACCATTTGTTGTTAAGCACTGTTATTTAATTAAAGATCCATTCCTAATTTGTTATGTCATGTACATCATAACTACTAACAAAAAAATAGAGTGACATTATCAATTTTACTAATTTTTAACGACCAACAGAATCAATCACGAGCACTCTTGGGCACCCAATGGACAAACGGAGTACTCCGACAGTAACCCGAGTCCACCAATTCCGGAGAAAACCCAGTAACCCACCCGCCCGTAGGCACGACGGTGAAATTACCAGTAAAACCCGTTTGGCTCAAGGATCCAACTCAGGTTTCCCTGGGTCTTTTATCATTGCCCACCAGTGTCTCACTCTTCACCAAGTGGGAGTCGAACCTTCATCGCTCAAGAGAAATGCAATCTTATTTAATATTTTGTGTTTTTTATTTTTACTAGATATGAAAAACACTGATTAAGAATTTAAATTATGAAAAGATGAGATTGCTCGTAAAAATAGTAACCGACTAATACAAGCAATTGAAAAAATTCTTCGAATAAAATTTCTAGTTTTGCCAGCAGATGTAATGACTTTTAAGAAGAAAATGACTATCTAGATCTTGTATTTCTATTCCAATGAAGATTGACATATTTTTATAATATTTTTGAAATTTAATGTAGTTTTATCCTTTTGTTACGTGAACCGACCTGATTCGACCCAACTCGAATTGGACCGAAGTTTTTTAGTATTTAGCATAAACAATTAACCCTTTTCCGGCCCAATGAAAAAAATAGTAATTGTAAAAAACACTGATTAAGAATTTAAATTATGAAAAGATGAGATTGCTGGTAAAAGTAGTTACCGACTAATACTAGCAATTGTAAAAAATCTTCGAATAAAATTTCTAGTTTTGCCGGATGTAATTACTTTACTATATATTAATAAACGAATTGAAATAAATAGTAATTTTAATATTATAATAATATATAGTTTTTTTAATACTTATATTATTTTAATATTATAATAATAGTTATTTTTTTTACTTTTTAACTTTAATCCTTTTTTAATATCAGGGGTTGGGATAAGATTGGTGTGAACCGGTATCGAACCAGTACTAGTATCAAAAATTCCGGCACGGTCCTGTTCGCTATCGGTACATGAAGGTAAAAACTGGCACTAATACAGAAAACGCCAAAAGTTGGTGCCGAATTGATATTGGAAATCTTCTGGTTCGGGAAATTCAGTGCTGCTACCCGGTACCATTTGCTCATCCCTGATCATGGTCAACGTATGAATGACGGTATCGTACAACTTTTTTTTTTGTTGATTTTCTTTAACTTTTAATTTTTTTCTTTTTTTAGTTTCAGGGGTAGGGATGAGCTCGGTGCCAACCGATACAGAATCGGTATTGATACCAAAAATACCGGTTACGGTACCGCTATATAAAGGTAAAAAACGGTAGTGAACCGATACCAGAAACGCCAAAAGTCGGTACCAAACATCAAGTTAAGCTTATTTTAAAAAAAAGCTAGGCCGAACACCCTCTATATAGATCTTGTATTTCTATTCCAATGAAGATTGACATATTTTTATAACATTTTTGAAATTTAATGTAGTTTTATCCTTTTGTTACGTGAACGACCTGATTCGACCCAACTTGAATTGGACCGAAGTTTTTTAGTATTAGCATAAACAACTAACCCTTTTCCGGCCCCAATGAAAAAAAAAATCTGCTTCCCATTAAAAAACTTTCTGGGTTCAGCACTGCCTACAAGTAGTAAAATAATAGAATTTGCCATTAAAAAGAAAAAAACAATCAATTAATTAACTGAATCCAAACTAAACGCAAATCAACAAAAGCATCACCCGATCGTTTGTACATCCCAAAAAGATAAGCCAATTCAAGCATCACTTCCAATGAGCTTTTTTTCTTTTCGGATCCAATGTTGGAGGCATGCTCTCTTCTCATATGCTTCCAAAAATCTAGTCAGTACATCCCAAATTTACCCCCAGCTTGATTTATAAATTCAAAAACATTTGAAGCTCAAAATAAAGTATGATGTTGGTAGTTCGTAACATTGGTGAAGATGTTGAAAAAAAATTGTGTACGCCACAACTAGGCGTCCCCCACCGACCGGTAAATCACGTGTACGCCAATATGATGGAGATAAATCACATGTCTGGTGTAAATCATGTGTTACCGAGGTTTGATCCCCAGACTTGCGCAACAGATTTCCACTTCCTTACCACTGAAGACCATATGGATCTAAGGATACCTTTAGTTCAGATGTTGAGTCATGGTGAATTTTGATCTTAGGGGTATAATGAGAAGAAGAATCTGTTGGTGTTTCTGTTTGACCACTTCTACTTTTCTTCTCAACGAGTCTAACTCCAAAACCATAATCGTAGCGACCTAGACCTAGTATACGGAAATGACTTTCAATTTTAAGAGAAACCGCGTTGTGTGTTTGATACCACCAAGTAGTGTGTCTTAATGAACCAAATGGAACATACCACACCAATGTACGACGACCACCATCACTCGCCTCCCGAACCCCATCATCTTCGAAATCCATACCACTTTCCTGCTTCATACTTATATTAAACCCAATCATGTAGAAGGCATATGAAGTAACAACGCACATTAAGAAACCAGTGAAGTCATTACACCAATTCTCTGGAAGTTCCAATCTACAACTACCTCCTCTACGCAAAAGAGGTGTAAACCCCTTTGGAATCTTAAGGCCACCAAGGTTTAGATGCATACAACCATTTTCAATACTTGTTCCCTAATTCATTAACACAAATTAATTATATTCTAATTACCATTAACATGATCGATATACATAGAACTAATTTGATTTTCAAAACCAGAGATACCTTAAGCATGGATTGTAGTAATCTGCCACTCCAGTCAACTTCAACTTCAAGTGAGACTTGACGTAAGTGTTTACATTTTGTGCTAAAATCTTTGACAAGTGTAAGTGACCTGCATCGATGTGCTTTAAAAATAGCTAAACTTGATGGGAGCTCGGGCAATTCAAGAAGATTGTCACACCATGACACGTCGAGACTTTTGAGTCGTGTAAGTTGCGAGAAGTTGATATCCAGTCGTGAAAATTTGTTAGAACATAGATTTAAGTCTTGTAAGTTGGATAATTCACCAATACCATATGGTATATCTCCATCTTTTAGATAACAAGACGCTATTTGTAGAACCTTTATGTTTTTCATCAGACTAATTGTTGGAAGCCTTAGCTTGGAACAAAGTGATACCACTAAGTGTTCAAGACTTGTATGATTTCTAAATGATGGGTGAATCTCTTCCAACTCCCGACAATTAATGAGAATCAACCTTTTAAGACGTGGGAGTCCATCAAAATCTGGTGTGCTAATTAGCTCCTCCATGTGAGCAAGTTCAAGCACTTCTAACTGTGGTAGATGCTACAAACAGACAAGTTAATATATACGAGTTTATGAGAATTGATATGATCTAATAAATAAGTTATATCTTCCGGTGGGAAATCAAATAAAATGTAGCTAAGTTACGAATAGTTGTATTGTTTGATTTTAGTTCCTGACTTGAGTTTTGCATTATTAGTTTTGATATCAAGAAAATTCAGAAATTAAACAACAATCAGAGTGGCTTCGGTTTCTTTATTTTATTTTTTAATAATAAAAAACCAATTTATACTTAATGGATTTTGTGAAAAATGTACATATAAATACAATTTTATACCTATGTTTTATCAAGTTTATACTTAATATATTTCTAATTATTTTATTTGTTATATGTTGAGCTGAATTGGATGATGGAGTTGCACCCGGATGGGCTTGTGGACACTTGGGATGTAGCAGATAGGATAGCTTGTAGCAAGGTACTGGTTGGGCTTGTGAGAGCATTCACATTCATTCCACAAATGTTATGAGTGGAGTTTTTATAATATAAAGAGTATAAAAAGTGGTTGTGAGTAGAGGAGAGAGAAAATGTTACTGTTTTATCTGTATATTTGAGGGGATACTGTTCACCCCTTATAATTTTTTAATATATTTTGAAAGTGGTTGTGAGTGGGGGAGAGAGAAAATGTAATGATAAAGATATAAAAAATAATATTTAATTGAAAAAGAGAGAGAAAATAGTGTTTTTTAATGTAATTTAGGGTAAAAATATGGTGGAATTGATGTGAATGCTCTAACACGTGGGCTTCTTAGAAGTTGAAGAAGCTATTGTGGTGGCACTTTTGAGTGATGAACTACTGATCGGACAATCTGACTTGGCTTCGCCATTTGTGGTGTGTTTTTAGTTCCGTTGATTATAGTGATACTATTGATTGTTAATTCTTGTGTATTATTTGGTGTGTAAACAAACATGGTAGATAATATTGTTGAGACCGGTGGTAATAGTAATCTTCCTACTGAGATTCTTGTCAATAAGTTGGATGCAAGTGATCCATTATACTTTCATCTATTAAAATCTAGTAATCTTACCTTGTGTCTTTTAAAATGAAAGGGGCTAAGAGTTATACAGTTTGGTCTAATGCAATGCAATTACCTATAAAAGTTAAAAATAAAAGGGGTTTGTATAGAAAAAACTTGTGTAAAATCTAAATTGGTACCAGTATTTATTGACTTCACCTGTATTTATTGTAGGGCTGTCCAAAAAGCTCGCGGCTCGTAGCTCGCTCGAAGCTCACTCGGATTTAGTTCGGAAAAAACTCGCTCGATATGGCTCAGTTTGAAAGTGAGCTGAGCCGGCTCGGCTAGGTTAGAAAGTGAGCCTAGCTCGGCTCAGCTCGTGACGAGCCAAATTGGCTCGGTTTCCTCGGCTCGGCTTAGCTCGAATTATTTTACTTATAATATATTTTATTTTTATATACTATATAATATATTACAAAAAAGTGATTATTATTTACATGTATTTAGCCTTGTAGTTTGATATCTATGACATATTTAAAGGTTGATTGTCGTGCTAATGAACAAATATTGTATTTACTTGAAATATAAAACTTATTTTGCGTTGTTAAACGTGATTTTGGCTTATAATGTATTAGGTTGAACTTATTTTAAATATGTTCTTTTGAAGTATTGAATAATATTTTAGAATACTTAATTTTGAGAGCTATGTATTAATTTTTATTTTTAAAATCCAGCCAAACCAAGCCGAGCCGAACCAGCTCGGTTTAAAACCAAAATGAGCCCGAGCATAGATTTTCAGCTCGGTTTCAAATCCGAGCCGAACCAAGCCAACTCGGTTTAATCGAGCCGAGCCCGAGATTGACCTAGCTCGGCTCGGCTCATGAACAACCATAATTTATTGTAATTTTCTAATTTTATAAAATATAGAGTTTCATGAGCTATCCTAATATTATAAAATGGTACTAGTATTTATTGTAATTTTCTAATTTTCATATTAGTGAAAAAAGAAACTAGTGGATTAAAATACGTTGAGTAAAGATCCTGTACAAATAAGCTTATCGTACAAAAAGTACGAAAGGAGTGGAAAGGTAAAAAAAATGTGGTGACAGTTCCGTAATTATCAAAATTACTTTAAAAGTGCATCAAATAACATAAAATTCAAAATTACTCTACAAGTGTATCATATTTACTCTAGTAATTGATCAAAATAACATAACATAAACAATTACTCTACAAGTTCATTAAACAACATACAATTACAAGTGCATCATATTACTCTACCAGTTTATTATTAATACATTACTGGTTATTCAAAATTACTCTACAAATGCATCATAATTACTCTACTAGTTTATCAAAATAACATAACATAACATACACAATTACTCTACAAAGTTCATCAAACATATAATTCCAAAATTACCTATTCAATTGTATCATAATTACTCTTTTCATTATTATTACTCTACAAGTGCATCATAATTACCCTACGAGTTCATCAAAAAAATAATATAAAAATAACAAACACATTCACTCTACAAGTTCATCAAACAACATAAAATTCAACATTACTCTACCGGGATATCAAACAATATAAAATTCAAAATTACTCTTTATGTGTATCATAATTACTCTACTAGTTTATTAAGATAATTAATCTGCGGATAAAATACTTACTCTACGAATAAATAATCACGAAAATGTCACCGTGTTTTTTACTTTTTCACTCTATTCGTACTTTTTGTACAATAAGCTTATTTGTATTTGATCTTTTCTCAAAATATGTGTCAAGGCACCATATGCACCATATGTTAGTTTTTAAAAAAGAAATGTTTATACATCTTTGGTAGTTTCTACTTTCCATTGTTAAAAAAAAAGCTAAAAATACTTTAAGCAAAAAACTATAACGAATTACCTTATAACCCTTCCAAAGTTCTTTTTGCTTGCTTCTAGGCAATTTTAGAACAGCAAGCTTCATTGGTTGAAAATTGTGTGGAAATGGACTGGCAGGATAATTAAACCAGTAAATATATTGCAATTCATTTGAAAGAAAATTAGCCCCTTCCACATTCTCGTTATCATTAGCGGAAATCACACTAAGCAACCTTAGTTTCTTCATCTTTGACACAATCCTACATAAGCATGACGTATCATCATGTTCACCACCAAATTCATAGATTATGGCTTCAGTCTTGTCATATTCCTAAAAATGAAGCAGGAAACAATGCGTGGATTGAGAATCATTTAGTAAACATATAACATAATGTATGTTTTATAAAAGGTTAATCTTTACCATTCTTTCATCCTTAAAATCCAATTCTTTAATTTCTTTATGTATCCAGAGTCTACTATGTTTTTCAGGATTGTTCGGATGTTCCTCTCTGACAATGTAACGTCCCATTTCTTCAAGTACATCATGCATATCAACGATGTCATTAACAATTGTTATAAGAGCTTTTTGTATTAACACCTTCATCCCTATCTTAGGGTGAAAACCAGAAGCTTCAAGTATCTGAACTACCTTATCCGTGTCCCACCGTCTAAAGAAACATGCAATATCTAAGAATAACTCTTTCTCGTAAGATTCAAGTCCATCATAACTAGTTCTGATAATGTTCATGACATTTGGATTTGGGATGTCTTTTAGCTTTTTCAAGGCACTAATCCACTCGTTCTTATTTTTGTCATACAGAAAAGAACCTAAAACTTTAAGTGACAAGGGGTGCCCAGAAGCATAAGATATTGCACGTAGAGAAAATTTATCATAATCTTCTATAGGTTCTTTTTCGTTATATGCATGCCTTTTAAAGAGTTGAGTAGCATCATCATTCGATAATAATGTGATAGGATAGACGTGGTCTACCCTGTGGGTTCTTAGCAAATGTTCATCTCTAGTTGTGATTATTATTCTGCTCCCACTACCAAACCAATTATGTTTTCCAGCTAACGCCTCTAGTTGGCCAAGTTGATCAACATCGTCAAGAACTACCAACACTTTTCTTTGACATAACATACTTTTCATCTTGTGTTTTCCTTCGATAACACTATCTACCTTCACTTCTTTCTTGAAAAGAGATGATAAAATATTCTCTTGTAGTTTCTTTAAGCCATGCTTGCTTGTATCCTCTCTAACATTCTCCAAAATACAGTGACCTTGAAAATGTTGACACATTTTCATATAAACGGAAGTAGCAAGAGTAGTCTTACCACCGCCCCCAACCCCCCATATCCCAACCATACGCACACCACCTGATCCAATGTCTAATAATGATTTCAAATCTTGGAAGCGAGTCCTCATTCCAACAAGACATTCATCTACACATGAATCTAACGCGAAGAGCCTATCCAAAATTGTATCGACAACTTTTGTGATGAATTGTGATTCATGCCTGCATATTCGACATATGGATAATTTATTATATCCACAAACTAAAGATAATTGAGTTGTAAATTTGAGATATTTAACTGAATAAAGATAATCACGAATTTAAAATTAATGTACATAAATAAATAATTAACTTATGGATGCACTAATACGGTGAAGTCACCTAATCAATCCATCTAAATGGATAACCTTTTCAGTCTACATATACTATGCAAGTAGGATATCCTTAGCCTAGCTTATATATATACACATTAATATATACATGGAAGGGTTTAAATAAGAACGCTAAATATCGCGAGAACCATGAGAACGAATGAAAAAACCGTAAAAACTTGGTCAAAAACATTTCAAATTCAGAATTTATAGGGTTAGGGTAAAATGAAAATTTATACGAGCTGTGAGAACTTAGAGAACTCATTCATACAAAAAAAAAATTCAAATTTTTTTTACGAAAAATCCTAAAAAAAATAACTTTTCCAAAACAAAAACAAAACTAGATTTTTTTTCCATTTACGGCAGCCGTAAATGCTGTAAAAAGTGATGCCATGTTTATGTTATCACCTTTTTACAGCTGCTGTAAGGGACCGAAAAACACCATTTCGATTTTTTATTTTATTTTTTTACGATAATCTTTTTAAACATTTTAATTTAGGGTTGTAAAAAAATTGGCTTTACAAAGGATCGAGCTCTTCACCTCCACTCTTAACTCCAACAGCTTTACAAGCTAATGAATATAAAAATGAATTTGTATTTTCATGCACACAATATAATATAAAGTAGAAATTGTTTTTTTTAAATGAAAACTAGTGGGTTACCACCCGGCATCCACGCTCCGCGGCGTGTTCAAACGTAGACAAAAATAAGTAAATTGCGAGTGTTAAAGTTCTTTGATGTTTTAGTTAAGAGGCTAAACATGTCATTATTAAGGTTTAGGGGCTAAAGTTGTTCACTATTAAAATTGAGAGGCTAAACATGTTAATAAGTTTTAGGGCTAACATTGTTTATTATTAAAGCTGAAGAGCTAAAATTCTTTTAGTTAAGAGGCTAAATATGTCATTATTAAAGTTGAGGGGCCAGTTGGTTGATATGACAAAATAGCATATTTATAGTATTATATAATTTGACTAACACGCCCATTATCGAGGATTCAATGTAAAGGATCACTTCCAGGGTCGGATTGACAGTTCTGTTAAGGGGGCGGTCGCTCCCCCTGAATTTTTTTAGTGTAATATAGGTGTTAAAATCATGATTGCCCCCATAAAATTTTATAATCACACCCCTTGAACTTTTGAAACCAAAAGAAATGTGAAAGTTAACAACTGAACTTTCTGGTGGACGTGGCGGAGCTGTGGCGGAGCTGTGGCGGGAGACGGTGGTTAACGATAGAGAAGAAGATGACACCAAAATCAAAGAAAAGTTCACAAACATCCAGTATTAATGTTTATTATTTTATACTTGGGTGAAGTGTGCATTATAGCATACAGTTTTAACTAGTCTGACCAACTTATAAATCTATATACATTTTTAATTGCGAACTTCTCTATATAGATTGAGGGCTTATTTGTTTTTATTGAAAAGATGTTTCTGGCCACTTTTGTTTGCGTCGCACAGATCACCAAGCAGACCTTTTGTTTTGCAGAGTGTTTGTTTTTTAGAAGACATTTCATTTAAAAACATCTGCGTGTCCTCTTATTCCAGTAGATGTGGACTTGCTATTTCATACCACTTCCAAACCCTAGTTATCCTTCCCTTCTCACAAATCGCCTCTCACCCCTCTCCTCCTCCAACATCCGACTCCACCTCTCACCTCCACCAACAGCCGCCGCCTCCACCTCTCTCTTCTACCCCATAGCCGCCTCCTCCACCCCATAGCCGCAACCTCCACCTCTCACCTCCACGAACAACGCCGACTCTCACCCATCTCCTCCACCCCACAACCGCCGCCTCCACCCTCTCATCCATCCCACAACCGCCTGCAGATGTTAAAAAAACAAACACTCTTCTTCTTGTAGACTTGAGAGGTTTGTTCCACATCTTCTACTACGATGTCTGCATATGCTGTTCTTACGGCTATAAGATTAAGATTCCAATACAAATTTTTGTAATTATTAACTTCTTGTTTCTTATTGCTATAAGATTAAGAATAATAATCAAAATAATATATAAGAATAAAGGTTATGGGGTTATTATTTTTAAGAATAGTAATTACGACTATAAGATTAAGAATAGTAATCAAAATAATATATAAGAATAAAGGTTATGAGGTTACTATTTTTAAGAATAGTAATCCCAAATAATGATATAAGAGTCTAGATTATGGGGTAATTATTTATTAGGGTAAGTGTGTTAGTGTGTATTTTGTGAATGTTAGTTGAAACTTCTTGCTAGATTAATATTAGATTATTGAAACTTGTTTGTTAACGTTTATTTTAAGGAATGTCAATATCATGGAGCTATTTCTAAAACTTATTACTAAATTAATTATTAGATTATTGAATTAAATATTAGTTTTGGCCGACGCAACAAGTTTTACCTGACCCGATCCAAACGGAACATTTTTTTAATATTCTGCGATAGATAACTAACCCTAAAAATTCCGCCCCATTCAAAATATTCTTGGGTCTGCCACTTATCACTTCTGATTTTAAACAAAGATCTAGCTTGGCTTATTTACACATACATATTTACACATGACTATCAAATATAACTGAAAACTTCTAATATCAAATGTAATTAATTGTAAAACACATTAATTAACGGTACGCAAATAATTCAGATAAAAAAAGTTTACCCGTTGGCAATGTTCTTGAGCTCCCATCCAGCGATGCTACTCACATCAACAAGTGCTTTTCTCCATATTTCAGCTTTGGTGACATTCTTCGTCTCTTGTTTGGAAAAAGCTTCTCCAAATTTCCTTTTCTGATTTCTCACATCTGTAGGTTCCACATCATAAAATATTGGTATAACAATTAGCTCTCTCTCATCCTTACATTTCATAATATGTGCAAGTTCTTCTAAACACCATGAAGAATCTGCATAGTTTTTGGAGAATACTATCACAGCAATTCGTGATTCTTCGATAGCCTCGAATAGGGATTGATTGATGGATTCACCTCGTGGAAGTGTTTCATCGTCCTTGTAAACACGGATAAGGTGTTGTGTAAGAGCAGAATATAGATGATCAACAAATGTCTTGCGGGTATCTTCTCCTCTAAAACTAAGAAATACATCATATTTGCACGAACGAGAAGAAGAGACGGGAGCAGAGTGAGAAGAAGATGATGAACATGCCATTGATGTATTTAGAATCTGTAGAGTAATATGAAACCAATTTAAATGAAGATTTATGTGGTTTGAATTGTTTTTATCTACTCAAATCTATATACTATATAATAAAAGAAACCAATAAAGGGACACTTGTCATTATTCTAGGCCATCATTAATTGTATAATAATTATAATATAATATAATGATTTTCCTATCTAATTTAATTTAAACTCTTATACATTAGTTGGAAAAAAATGTATTTATTATTTATGTATGGACATATTTAAGTAACAAAGATCACGAAAATTTTTCATGAAGGCATATAAATTTCGTGAGTCCTTATCGTTTTAGTAAATATTAACCTCATCTTTTAATTCTTTTAAATTAAACTAGGTTATAACCCCGTGTATTACACGGGATTGAATAAATAAATTTTATATACTAAATAATAAAACAATATATTTTTAAAAACCTCATTTATTGTACGGATTGAATAAATATAATTTTATATATTAAATAATAAAAAGTTATATCTATAAGAACCATATAGTACGGGTTGAATAAATGTAATTTTATATACCAAATAAAAAAGTAATCTTTAAAACCACTTATATTACACGAGTTGAATAAATGTAATATTGTTTACCAAATAATAAAATAATACATCTTTAAAAAACCTCATTTATTACAAGGGTTGAATAAATGTAATTTTATATACAAAATAATAAAAAAATACATCTTTAAAAATATGTGCATTACACGGTTTGAATAAATGTATTTTTTTTTTGTACTAAATAATAAAAAATATATATCTTAAAAAAAACCGTGTAATACACGGGTTGAATAAATTTAATTTTATATACCAAATAATAAAAAATATATCTTTAAAAACCTCGTTTATTACATCGGTTGAATAAATGTAATTTTATATACCAAATAATAAAACAATATATCTTTAAAAATCCTGTTTATTACATGGGTTGAATAAATGTAATTTTATATATTAAAGAACCTCATGTATTGTATGGGTTGAGCATATGTAAATTTATATATCAATCAATAAAAAGTTATATCTTGTTATATCTTTCAAAACATGTGTATTATACGGATTGAATAAATCTAATTTATATACCACATAATAAAAAAAGTTATATTTTAAAAAACCCGGTGTATTACACGAAATGCATAAATGTAATTTTGTATAAGAAAATTGGTTTTTAATAAACCAACCTTTGCCCCATTGGTAAATAATAATCATACCTACAGAATTGGTAATTAATAATCCTACGTTTCAATATGTTGGTACTCAATGGACCTCCGTTAGTTTTTTTTAACTGAAGTTAGTTTTTAAGTTTTATTTATTACACAAACAGTCCCTGTAGTTACAATTTACTAATTTTAACTATGAGTTAATAGCCAAAATGGTCCCTGAGGTTTGCACCACCACCACTACCACCACCACCACCACCACAGCACCGCCACCACCACCACCACCACAGCACCGCCACCACCACCACCACCACCACCACCGTTTTCGAAACGGTCCGGGTCGAAACGGTACGGGTCGAAACGGTACGCATCGAAACGGTACGGGTCGAAACGGTCCGGGTCAAAACGGTTCGGGTCGAAACGGTTCGGGTCGAAACGGTACGCCGAAACGGTACGGGTCGAAACGGTACGGGTCGAAACGGTACGGGTCGAAACGGTACGGGTCGAAACGGTACGGGTCGAAACGGTCCGGGTCGAAACGGTCCGGGTCGAAACGGTACGGTTCGAAACGGTTCGCGTCGAAACGGTTCGCGTCGAAACGTTTGCTTTTTTTGAAATTTTTTTTATTTTTTAGAGTTTTTTTTTTATTTTTTAGAATTTTTTGGATTTTTATTTTTTTTAGAATTTTTATGATTTTTTAGAGTTTTTTTTTATTTTTTTTTGAATTTTTATGATTTTTTATGATTTTTTTAGAATTTTTTTTATTTTTTTAGAATTTTTAGATTTTTTTTTTATTTTTATGATTTTTTTTACAACTACAGGGACTGTTTGTGTAATAAATAAAACTTAAAACTAGTAAATTATAACTATAGGGACTGTTTGTGTAATAAATAAAACTTAAAAACTAACTTCAGTTAAAAAAAACTAACGGAGGTCCATTGAGTACCAACATATTGAAACGTAGGATTATTAATTACCAATTCTGTAGGTAGGATTATTATTTACCAATGGGGCAAAGGTTGGTTTATTAAAAACCAATTTTCCTTTTGTATAATAAATAATAAAAACATTAGATCTTTAAAAAAACCTCGTTTATTACACGGGTTGAATGAATCTAATAAAAAATTATATCTTTAAAAAAACAAACGGATATACTCGATATATGATAGATGGGGTGATTGCGGTGATGGTTCTTATAAATGTCACATAAACATAGTGAATACCGTATTTGAGTTGAGAGTTTAACACGAAAATAAAAGTATAGAACCAATAAACATTGATTAATGTTTTTGTTTACCCCTTATAAACATTTTTGAAATAAGTTCTACCCTTAACTACTTTAGTTTAATAAAATAAATAAATCATTTACATAATTATATTAATTTATAGAGTAAATTACAATTTTGGCTTCTGTGGTTATATCACTTTTACCCTTTTAGCTCTAAAATGAATCTTTTAACATTTGAGCCCCCAACGTCTTTTTTTAACCCTTTTGGAAACAATATATCTTTAAAAACCTCTTTTATTACACGAGTTGAATAAATATAATTTTATGTATTAAATAATAAAAAGTTATATCTATAAAAACCATATTGTACGGGTTGAATAAATATAATTTTATATACCAAATAAAAAAGTTATATCTTTAAAACCGCTTGTTTTACACGAGTTGAATAAATGTAATATTGTTTACCAAATAATAAAATAATACATCTTTAAGAAACCTCCTTTATTACACGGGTTGAATAAATATAATTTTATATACCAAATAATAAAAAAGTTACATCTTTAAAAATATGTGTATTACACGGGTTGAATAAATGTAATTTCCTTTACTAAATAATAAAAAATATATATCATTCAAAAAACCCCGTGTATTGTACGAATTGAATAAATCTAATTTTATATATCAAATAATAAAAAGTTATATCTTAAAAAACCTCCTCTATTCCACGGGTCGAATAAATGTAATTTTGTATAGTAGATAATAAAAAATGTATATCTATAAAAAACCACGTGTATTACACGAGTTTAATAAATCTAATTTTATATACCAATAATAAAAAAAAGTCATATCTTTCAATATACTAATGGATAATACTCGATACGCGATGGATATGGTAATTGTGAAGATGGTTCATGAAAAGAAGATATGTTATTCAAGAAGCAAATCAACATCTATTTGAGTGATAAAATGTTGGTACCAATTCCGACAAATTGATTTATAAATTATGTAATAAAATTGATATAATATTTTTTTAGTAATGAAAATAAAAATATTTCATATATTAATACAAAGTTTGGTTTTCGTGATAAATAATTTGTTTTATTTAAAAATATCTTAAATTAACAATTTAAATTTTAGAATAATATTTTATTAGAAAAATAGAAGAATGGTATTCAAATTTTAAAGTAGGATAAAATTTAATATTAGCTCATTATTCATTTATTTATTTAATTAATATAAGATAAGTTTGGAAGTAAGGCGAGAAAATCATAAAATAAATGCTTACAATTACACATTAATGTTTTATTATATAGTATAGTATAAATATATATTTATATTGATATAAATAGATTATTATCTTGTAGTAAAATTTGTTAACAAACTCTCAATAAATTTAATCATTTATTTAAAACTTGTAAATGTAACGAAGTCTCAATAAATTTAACCATTTATTTAAAACTTGTAAATGTAGAAATGATAAATATTATTAGTTAATTTTATTTTAAGTTTCGTAAAATCTATTTGATACCAAACTTAACAAAACGTTCAAATATATAGTTAATATCAAGAGTAAATTACGATTTTGGCCCTGTGGTGATATCACTTTTACCCTTTTAGCCAAAAAACGAATCTTTTAACATCTGAGCCCATAACGTCTTTTTTTTCTAACCCTTTTGGCCAATTTTGAATTTGATGTAAATAGATAAATATAAAAATAATAATTAAACTAAATAATATTTAGTAGGAGGATTATATATAATTAATTAGAAGAGATTAAACTAAAATTATAATTATCCAAAAGATATGGCCTAATATGATGACAAGTGTCCTCAAAGTGGTTTCTTTTATTATATGTATAGATTTGAAACTTAAAAAAATGGAAATATGACTGGATATTCTTATTTTTTAGGATTTGTTGATGGGGCTCCACCATCTATCTATATTTTTATTTATTTATATACTATATAATAAAAAAATAATAGAATGACACTTGTCATTATTTTAAACCATCATTAATTGTATATAATTATTATTTACTTTAAATTATTAAATTTAATATGTTTCAAACATTCATGAAATTACGGATAAAGGTCCATAAAATATCGTATTATTTATTTATATTAATTACTAGGTTAGAAATTGCCAATGATCTCTAGATCAAGTGGTGGAGGGTTTGCATTTCTCTTGAGAGATGCACGTTCGACTCCCACTTGGTGTAGAGTGAGGCACTGGTGGGCAATGATAGGAGACCCAGGGAAACCTGGGTTGGATCCTTGAGCCAAACGGGTTTTACCGGTAATTTCACTGTCGTGCTTATGGGCGGGTGGGTTACCGGGTTTTCCCCGGAATTGGTGGTGGACTCGGGTTACTCTCGGAGTACTCCGTTTGTCCAGTGGGTGCCCCGAGAGTGCCCGGGATTGAGTTTGTTGGACATTCAAAAAAAGAAAAAAACTAGGTTAGAAATTATATCTTAATTCCTTAATTGTAGATAATTATTATTTAATTTAAATTATTAAATTTAATATATGTTTAAAATGTAAGAAGAATAATAACTACATTTATCATAATAATAAATTTATCCAAAAACAACCCTACTTTTAAGATGCAACTCATATATTTAAATTTTATATCTCAATTCCTTAATTGCAGATAATTATTATTAAATTTAATATATGTTTAAAATGCAAGAAGAATAGTAACTACATTTATTAATTTAAATTATTAAATTTAATAAACGTTTAAAATGCAAGAAGAATAATAACTACATTTATCATACTAATAAATTTATCCAAAAACAACCATCATTTTAAGATGCAACTCACATATTTAAATTTTAAAGTTATATAATTTAATAATTACCGATAATTTACACTTATCTAACTAATTTAAATTTAAATATTATTTTTTGATATAAGTTTATCTAATTGGCTAATTGCTATATGCCTAATCTGGATATTTTAACATTTTTTAGAACTAATAAATTAAGACCACTATTATTTAAATAAAACCTGGGTTATTAAATGTATGTTCACATGACCGTTAAAACTCATGAGAAAGTCGATGATACAGTTTGTCTTCTAATCGATGGTTCAAAGGTTTTCATATTTATAAACTTGACAAACATCACAAGTTTTGATCATACATGACACAAAATTTTGTTTGGATATCATAAAAGCGTCTTAAAAATATCATTTTATAATTGTTAAATCTTCGTTATTAACTATTTGATTTTTTTATTTACTTAACACGTGTAATACACGGGGTTATAATCTAGTGAGATTTATATAAGGAGATGCATGATATTATTTCTATCATGGCTACGAAATTTCGTCTTACCTTCTTATAACATAAGAAAACAATATTAAATTAAAAATATATATAAACACCAATATGTTGTGAAACTTTAAAGGAAAGTTCTTGATAAATTCTAAGGCTATCATTTCAATTCTCAAGGGTCCACATGATAATTATTTGCCCACTAGTAATTATTTTATACCATACTATTATTTTATACATTAGAGAATTATTTATAAAACATTTTTTCTCATATACCATAGTACAGGGATCACGCCGGCAAAGGAGGAAAATCATCAAAATAACTAAAATTAGTCAAAATACCATACTACAGGTTCCAAACATAGAAACCCAATACGTCATCAGTCATCACTGCTCATCAATCGTAAAAAGGTAAACTTATTGTGAAATGATTTGACCTTAAAAGAAAAACCGTACATAGTGAACACATGATTCGATTTTCTGGTCAGCAAAAAATAAATTTACGGCATAACAGATCTAATATATATATATAGAGAGAGAGAGAGAAAGAGAGATAGGATCTGACCTTGTGACGAGCATAACGACGACAGTGGTGTGAGGGGCGGTGTTTTCAATGAGTTGATGACAAGTTGACCGGGAAGGAGGAGGAGTCAACGGTGGTGAGTAGAGTATACAGAGCAGGTAGGTGGAGGAGGGAGGCTTCGAAGGATTGATGTAAGTAAGATGGGTAGTTAAAGAAATGGGTACTTTAGGATATTGTGGCATTCCTTCTCGATATAGGCGAGTATTTTCCCATAAAACTTTTTATGGTTTCACACCTAATTAACAGTTATTGATTTTAATAATTGTAACTTTCACTTTTTGGCAGATAATAATTACAATTTTAAAAATTCTCTCAAATGATCCAATTTGTAAAAGTTTGACTCCCATTGATCTCTTTCAAACATATAAGAATTTAGTCTACTCGATAGATTCAAGTGTATCTCAAGACTCCTTAATTGGCTTAGATGCACTATGTTAGAAAAGGATCAATGGGAGTTAAATTCTTACAAACTGGGATCGTTAGAGAGAATTTTTAAAGTTAGGATTATTATCGGCCAATAAACGAAACTTGAGATTATTAAAATCTAATAACCCCTTAAGTAATGAAAAGTAGTATTTGGGACCCGTGCGTTGCGACGAAATCGTTAAATCGAACACGAATTAGACCTAAAAATGTTGAACGGCATACACGCGTTACGGCATTTTAATTTGCAAAAAATAGATTAAAACGTAAAACATAGAAAATGATAACGGAAATAAATAGATTAAAACGGAAATAATGGTGGTAATGGCGTGCGCGGAAGAGTATTTACGATTGGCGCTGGTGATGCTAGGAACGATGGCAATGTCGTGACTGGTACTTGCCTTTTATCGAATTAGATAACCGACCTCCCTTTTATCGGTCCGCTCGAATAATACTACCCTGCCGCCACGATCACCGGTGGCAAGATGGTCACCACTTTTATCAAACTCAATCGCTGAGATGATATCAACTGCAAAAATCACAAATTCATCATTGCACTATGAAATAATCCATATTATCCATAATCAAGTAGATTGGTTAAGAAAAAAAGGTTTATTAATGTGAAAAATTGGTAATTGTATAACATAAACAAAAAACGTGCAGCAAACGTTACATGACTTACAATCTTTGCATTTATATATTACCATACACAAACACCTTAAATGTTACCAATAAGCCAAATAACTGACAGAAAAACTCTAAAGTAGCATTAAATTATATATATCTATACAAAAAGTAACTTAAGGTGCCTCACAACACCATCACAACCCTTCATTAAAAAAAGGCATCCACTCATTCACAAAAGACACCGATTCATTCATTCATACATAATGAAATTGTGTTGCATTCCTTTTAACGGATCGTCGCATCCCGTCATTTGCAAGGGCACCGTTTCATTCCCCTTTACACAATAATGTAGGGCTATCATCGAATTTTATGCGACAAAGGCACCGTCTCATCGTTTCATTCAAATCAGATAAAAAACATTAAAGAAACCGCTAAAAAATTTCACATGAATGAAAAACCGAACAACAATCTGACTTTACATAACCCGGTGCACCGACCAACAATCGGACATCCAATCCGACGCGCCGAGCAAAACCCATTAAAAAATTCCGACAAAAACCTACACACGAATGAAAAAAATGAACAACAATCGGACTTTATATTTTCATCCGATCCGGCGCACCGGAAACAATTGGACTTTACATCCAAACCGTCTCGTCTTCTCCAACCACCGTTTACATCCAACCGTCAATGTGTCTTCCCCAACCACCATTTCCCAACCATATATAACCCTCACCACATCCAAAATCTCCGGCCGGAAATTTTAAACGGTTACGAAAGGAAGCCACAAAACACCAACGTTTTTTGTACGACGTGGCGTGGTAGTAGGGCAGCGGTAGAGACGGTTACGGAGAAGTAGAAGAGATGATCGAATCGACAGTGGTTGCGGTGGTGGCAGTTCGGTGATGGTGGTGGCGGTGATTCGGTGGTTGTGCTGTGGTGGGGTGTGGCGGCTAGGTGATTGTTGTGTTGATTTCTTCTCCTATGCCTTGGGTGATGGATGCCATGTTAAGTGTGTATGTTGACTGTTGAGTGTGTGTGCAGATGTATCAGATCTTTGTGGATTTATAATGTATTTATAAATCAAATTACAAAAAGTTATGAGGTACGCATGCGTATGTAAATTTTTAAGATTCAAGATTTTAGATCTATAATGAGGAAACAACAAACCATATTTTGCTGTCATGTGTTTATTCAAAAGTTATATGGTGGGCTATATTTAGGTGGCTCAAACTACCTTCTAGCCCGAATATAGAGACTTGCAGAGACATTCTTAAGACAGAAGGTATGGAAGAGGCAAGTCCTCCAAGGATGGGCCGCCACGTAGACCGCCACGTAGGAAGGGCTTGAGGGTGATGGACCTAGGGGGTGGAGGATGAAGCTCTTTATATATATATATGTATGTATAGGTATATGTGAGAGAAGGAGAGAGGAGAGAGGCCCGTCCTCTCCGGCTGTGGGCTGCCGGTCAAGCCGGGACGGAACATGGGGGGCGGTGTGGGGGACCGGCGCCGGGCCTCGCCGGGACTAAGCCGGCCCCCATACCGCTTAGTCTAATGTGCTGGATAAGCAAAAAGGGTCAAAAAATTGGAAGAAACTCATTGGTACAGTACTTATGGCAACATTATGGCAATTATGGAAAGTTCGAAATGAAAAAGATTTCAATGGTGTCAACATGTCGGTTAAGAAGACAGTGAAAATTATAAACGCAAACACGTACCTATAGATTAAAGGGCGAACAAAATTAAAAAATTTCATATAGGAGAGATGAGATGATTTCAATGTGCAAGATGTAATCACGTAGTACCGTTTTGGTTTTATTTCGTATAGATATATAATGTGTTTGAACTGCCAAAGACGAGAGGATAGGTTGTAGTCTTTGTATCCGTCTATTAAAATATTCGATTGGCAGTTGTGAGTGTGAGGTTTTGGCTTTAGCGGTGGTAGTGGTTTATGGCTTTGAGATGAAACAGAAAAGTTGTATTTGGAAATTGAAAGTTTCTGCACAAGAATTGGAATTCGAAATGTTTTTATAAAAGTTGAATTTGGAACTTGAAAGTCTCCCCATGAGAATTGGAATATGAAATGTTATAATATTTTACTCTGCATTTAACAATCATCTATTATTATTATTTTATTATTTTCAATTAATAACAACAACAACCATACCCACTAAAATCCCACAAATAGCAAAGCTACTTATAGGGTCTGGGGAGGGTGGGATGTAGACAGGCCTTGCCTCTATCCCTAGGGATAGAGAGGCTGCTTCCAGGGAGACCCTCGGCTCCAAAATTATTTTCAATTAATCATATATCAAATTCTCACAAATTTGAAATACATCTTCAAGTTAAACTAAATAACAAAATAAAATTAATTAAGATTTATATTAATTTTAATAGACATCTTAACATTTCGCAATGCACGACTAAAACGTTCCACGCGTGTGTACGGTTTTACGTTTTCACATATCTTTTTTGGAGTATCGATTTGACGCCTTCGCCTCAACGCGCAGGTCATAAGTAAGACGACCGGTTATGAAACATTGGTTTCATCCACAAAAAGTAACATTTCGTCATAATTTAGTAAAACTATAATAATGGACACATAAGTCGTGGAACATTCTTCAAAAGAAAAATCACATCGCATTAAACTTAATAAATTTCGCATCTTATATACTGATACTAAAGACATTCTTTATCAACATCCCGCCGCAACGCACGGGTTAACGTCAACTTGTTTAAAAACATTTCCATATAACCATCAGAGACCGTGTCAGAAACAATAATCTTCTTACATCTTATACAATCTGATTTTCTATATAAAATAATTTAGTTTTTGGATCCTATTGTCAGCCTAACATATTTGTTATGAGATAAGCACCATTGGGCAAAGCTCAGGATAAACCTAAATGACAAAGTGAAATCCGATATTAATCGATAGTCTGCCTCTTACGAAAAGTGTGCCTAAGGGGATTACTCTGAAACAAGAAACAACTCAAAAAGATATTAAGGTGTAAATGTGTAATTATGTACTCTGGCGGGGTAAATTTTTTGCTTGTCACGTGTGCCAAACATGTTGCGATGATTAATCTGATAATAATAGTATATAAAGTGCCAAAAAGAACTCACGAGGAGTATGTTACAACTTGAATCCATAGGCAGTACAACAAGCACTAATTCTAACTTTCTAAGTTTAGCCTTGAGGATTAGTATAAGCGGAAATAAGAAAAAGTAGCCACACAGATGTGGAACCCCACAATTTCATCGGTGAAGAATGAACCATGTATGTAATTGGATAAAAAGTTTCGAGCTTTCATAAAAGGTTAGCAATTTTTAATGAAAAAAACACTATGAGCGTGTATTAAAATACATACTTCCTCCTGCATATAAACTTATGTCAAGTGACATGTGACAGAGTACGTAGCACGGAATACTGGCAGAGTGGCACTTAGATACACAAAAACATTGTTGAACAAGTTAACATTACCTTGATAAGCAAGAATAGCAATATAACATTTATAACCTATGTTGTCAAAACTTCACTAGGCGCAGAAGCACAGTGAAAGCGTGCAGTTCAGGCAATCATGTGCAGTTTCTAGCTAAACTCCGGCCAAAGTTCGTCCATGTTGGAACATGTCTAAAACCCCTAAACATGCCTGGAATCAACCTAAAATAACATAAACTAGCCCCAAACAAGACTAAAACATGTCTAAAACCCTTAAAAATGGTATTTTTATACTATGCGCCTCGCTTAAAAGAACCTTCACTATTTTAGCACCACCGCACAAGACCTATACGCCTTTTTAGTGCACCTTTGACAACATCGATTATAACCACCTATCAACATTTTACAACCAATAACCCTGGCATCTCACACCTATACAACTACATGCAAGCAAAATTTAATAGTTTCTTAATCACAAATAATAACATCTTTAAGCATATGAAATATAAAAGAAGATGCTTAAGCCTTCCAATACTTAAATAATACTAGATCAAAGCACAAATACAAATTTATCATTCTATAGCTTCTGTCCAGCATTAATATCAAGTTAACACTATATTTCCAGAATCTCCTATGATTCAACAATATGCCAATCCATAAACAAACTCAAACACTTATTCAATTCAAAACCTAATCCAATACACATCTGCAGATCCATATAATAAAAATAAAATATACATATATAAAATAATGTATGTATACCTTCCTGAACTTCTTCACCGGCGGTTCGTTCACCAAACACCTGAGAGAATTTCCACTCTAGCGCACCATCTCCTCCTTCGCCACTTTTCATCTCCTCCTTTTCTTATTATTATATCAATTACACGATTAATCGATCAACTCAATCCAAACCTAACGCAAATCAGCAAAAACAATCGTCCGATCGGTCATACAGTAACTATTTCATCGAGATCGCATCCTTCAAAATTCAAATCGTCAGTTAATTCCATCAACAAATGATGTGGCTGTTTTAGATTCATTGATTAACGATTGTGAATTTGTAATCGTAATTAACGAAAACTTCACGAAATCGATTCATTTACAGGTTGAGATTCTGTTTTTATTTTCTCTCTCTTGTTCGAACACTTTCTCTCTCTAAAATTGGGGAAGGAGAAATTCGGAAGATTGGAGTTGATTTTTTTTGCCTTGTGAGATATCTGTTGTTTATGATCAAGGGACTGTGACGGATGTTTGTTAGGTCACGGGTTGATTGGTATCCAATGGGTGGTGTACGTGGATGTTTATTAGTGGTTTGTGATGGAAGGAACGTGACAGGCTGTGACTTGATTCAAAAGGTGTTGTAATATAGTAGTTTTTGAGGGTGTATACGACGAGCCACGAGGGGTCGTTCGTGAAGACCCAAGGTAAAACCTGTGACTTTTTTTTTTATGATCAAGGTAGTATTAAAGTTACTTCACTTTTTTAGTGATATTCACTGCAATTAAACACAACTTGAATGTATATAATTATAAAGATATACTATTTCATGTTAAATTTCGTTTTGTATTCTCAATGAGTTTACAAGGCTTGGTCATCAGTGGCAAAAGGGGTCGAAAACGTATATACCAAAAAATTTCTATAGAACATTAGAACCGGGGGTCGAAAACGTATATAACCAAAAATTTCTATACGAAAACCACATATATAACATTACTGAGCGAAAAGTTCGGGGGTCAGGCGCTCATCCCCGTCTCTTTTATACTTCGCCCCTTGACCATTCTAGCAACTCCTTATTGTTTATAAACACAAGTATTCGAGCCTCGTGTCCACCAACTTTAAACAATTACTTTTCTCATGTGGGGGTTCATTACCATAATAGCACCCAATACTCAAATGGACGCCTGCTTCATGGTTCTTACCACATTCTTACTCGTTGACTAATTTCTCCTAACTTTCACCAAAGTGTTTATTTTATTTGGCATGCGTGAAACTCACATATTGTATTTCTCCTGGGCTGGGTGGGTGAGCGCACCCCTTGAAAACAAAATAGTGTATTTTATAGGGCAAAATCCCGATCGCACCCTTTGAAAATTTGGTTAAACCTCTCGTTCGCACCCCAGAAAATAACTCATGGGTCTGCCACTCGTTTCTCCCTTATTTTTATTGGATCAAATGCTTTAACCATGCTTCTATCCCTAGGATAAATCTTGGTTAATTAACGAAAACCGAACTATAATCGATTAACCATAACCAAAGTTCGGTTATGGTTATGGTTAATTCTAAAACCGAACCAAACCGACTCATGCACACCCCTAACATTCGATATAGGTACGGTTCAGTATTGAGCAAAAATTTACATAGCTTAAAATAGAAACGATTACAGACTGATAGCAGGTAGACGGGCAACAAGTTATGCCGCTACCCCTTTCTAGCAAACCCTACCCTGCTAAACACAAAATTCTGCCCCTTAACATACGTGGTGTTACTGCTTACCACCTGCTGAACCCACTTGGGGAACTGCACCACGTCAGGGGCGAGAGCCCCAAAGGTATCGAAAGCGAACGGGATGAACACGTGCTGATTCTCGACGCAAGCTTTTTCGTGCTTAGCTACTTTGCTCGCCTCCGCCTTGGTTATCGCCTGGCCCTCAACAAACCCGTGGTCCCTTAGCCCAACGAGGGGGGACGCACCTGTCAAATCGACGCATGCGTGTTTCCCTCCTTCCCATCCAAAAAAAAGAATGTCAACGGGTTGTAGGGTAGATCTCCCTTCTAATGGATCGGTCAAGAAGTTCACCGGGGCTTCCTTTTTGGCCGAGATCACTGCCCGCTTAAGAACATCATGAAGGACATCTTGTTGAACGTATTAGATTACCCTCGACACCAAGTCTCAAAGAGTCAATAAACTATGATTAGGCTTTACTATGTATAAATAAGCATTCACATTGGAATCCGCGTATTCATCATATCTATAAAACTATAAAAAGGAAAAGTGATGGACGGAGATGTAATTTTACATCGCGTACACATTTTGAAGCAATATGTACAAAGAAATTGTACTAGAATTTTGAGGGTAAAATAGGCAGTAAACATTAATTTAAGACGCCTATAGGGGCAGTATGGTAACTTAAGCATTAGTTTAATGACGACATTTACTCATGGTGGTTGTTTCTTCCCCTAATCAATGGAGCCCTAAGTAAGGCAAGAGGGAGAGTCGTGACCCCTCCCCTTCTCTTCCGGTAAATAAACTGCTTTCGTGTTCATACATCTGACGCAGACGTCAAAAATTCTCACCACTTTCTTTCATTATTCGGATATCGGAGCTGATCAACTAGGTAAATCCTCTCTCTCTCTAGAACTATACATATCCACACCCACACTCATCACACATACATAATAATAGATCTATTCTTTTCAGAGTTTGATGTTGTCATATTTTTTCCGATCAATATACAAAACTCTCCAGATTATTGAAATGGGTTTTGTTCCTAACTCGATTTTAGTAAACATAACTCTCCGGATTATTGAAAAGGGTTTTGTTCATAATTCGATTTTGATATTAGTAATAATAATATTTGTGGGTGGTTCAATAAGATTGATCGAAGGGTTTGGGACATTTGGGTTCACTATACATCACAAATATCCTGATCGTGTGAAGGGGGTTTGGATATTGATGATCGTGATTTACCTCAGTTGATTATTATGCTGCTCTGGCCCCCCATGACCGACTTTTTCAGCCCCGCCCTCTCATCGCTGGTATTGTTGAATCTTCATTGGCGTTTCTTGATGGCAATGAAACTTCTCAGCTTGAGTCTCTTGGATTGTATAAGTTGTTGTTTTGAATTGGGGTTGATTTAAGTTAATAAAAGATTTTAAAAGGTTTGTGTTTATGATCGATTTTGGGAATTCTTGGGTATTTATTAAACCAATGAACAATTTGAAGAAGCAAGCTTTTTATTGTTCATATGAAATTTCTGTGTGTGTGTGTGTTGTCTCCGGTGAACAATATAAAAATCCTTGCAGTGGTGACTCATGTAGACTAAAGAAACATCTCTCTGCAAGGCCTGATATATGCCCATCTCAGGTCAATTATCTTTATCTTTCAAGTAATACTTCGTCTACTCTCTACTTGGATCTTAGCAATTAAACTGTACCCACAAGAAAATATGAGCACTTGACTTTTGAGGTTAACCCTACTATTCTTAACTTCAAAATCATGTGGGGCTTTTATGGTAATTCTATACTCAAACGTTCCCACATGTGAATTTTTTTTATCACTTGTAGTAATTAAATGAAACAACATATACTATTTTAGTTTAATATGTGTCCGTATTGACCTTGAAAGTCAGACTGTACCCGTATGAGCATATTAGACGTATATTTGGTTTTGCGTACTCATTGTAATTTATTGCAGTTGGGGTGCAAACGAGCCGAGCAACCCGTTATAATAAAATTTGTAAAACTTTTTTATTAACTGACTACAACCTGAAGCGACCCGTTTATAATAAAATTTGTATTTCCCATAGGGGTGCAAACGAGCCGAGCCTGAGCTCAAGCTTGTTTAACTTATGAAAGCTCGAGCTCCGCTCGGTTTGTAGGTAGATTTTCAAGCTCGAGCTCGGCTCGTTTATTATTTATCAATTATTTATATTAATTATAATTATTATTTTGTATATAGTTTAGTTATATTTTCACAATTTGATAACTAATAATTATTATTACTTAAATATATATTTAATATATTAATTAATAATTATATAACTAATGGTCTCGTTTAGGCTCGCGAGCCGGCTTGAGCTCGATAAGTGAACCTCGGTCTCAAGCTCGTTTACAAACAAACTTATTTTAAGGCTCGGGCTCGTTTCGAGCCGACTTGAGTAGCTTGGCTCGTTTGCACCCGTTATTTTTCTCATACATTTTCTGTGATTGCTAATTTCTTAGGAACACCTTGCATGCTTGAAAGCCCAGAAGGAGGAAATCCAGTATCTTAGACGACAAATTACCTTAGCAAGTGTCAGGGTATGTTTTGTTCTACTTGTTTGCCATTGGTTTATTTGTTGTTTGATTTCATGTATAGAAATTAATTTTTAACTTTGGATTTGATCGTATCAGGAACGGCAATTATTGAACGAAAAATACACGTTGGAAAAGAAGTTTTCTGAGCTACGGCTGGTTTACAACCATTGCTTCATCAGCAATGGTTGCTAAAACCATGTTTACATGCCCACCCCTGAGCACTAAAAGGCGAATCCGTTCTTGAATGCGAATAGAGGATGTCTGCTCAAATGCGGTATGTGTAAACAAATTTGTTTTTATGTCAGCAAGTGATTGGTAGTTTGGTCTTATTTTATTGATTGTAGTTATCTATTTACTTTACTTATCTTAAATGGGGATGAGTTTGTGAATGTAGAGAGGGTGGACATGGAAATGGCGAAATAGCTCGACTTGATCCAGTTGGAGATGAAACGAACCAAACTGATTTTTTAATCACCTCAAAGACTTGCTTTTTCGATTTCGAATGTGGCGAACAAGAAGATAAAGAGGTTGCCTTCCCCTGAATCTTGAATGGTAGTCTTTGATAAATGTCCAAGTAAAATAAGAAAATCATGTTTTTTATTGGTTGAAATTGTTGCTTATGCCTTGATAACAAACTTTGTTTCATTTGTTGTTATGTAGTTGGATGTTAGATGACAGTCATTCAAGAAAATCAAACTCATTACATGTCTAATATTAATAAGCAGGTAAAAGAATTGTGTGTTTTTATTATGATTTGTTGATTTGTTGATTATTCGTCAAAGTTTTAGATATGTGATGAATCTTTTTTTTATTATCTCATAAGTCATAACTGTAGGTAATTATGGTTTTGTGAATTTGCGGTATTACAACCTGAAAACAGATCAATGTAAATGAGTTGTTTTTCTAATGCAATCTAACAAAATTTCTTCATTTATATTTGTATAGAATTTGCACCAGCATTATCTGAATTCATGTGCTGCTTGAAACACCAACCTCATCGGAAGATATGGACGCCGATGATTCATTACATTCAAGGCCTCTTCTTCACCAAATGACGTCACATGGCGAGACCGAGAACCTACTATGTTGGAACGTCGACGAAGACTTTTCTATCGTTGGAATGTTGACGAAAACTAACATGCATACATTTTGCTCATTAACCTGCATTTACCTTTCTGCAGAAGTTACTCTGTAAGAATCCCGTTGTGATCCTAAAGCGGAAGAAAACCAATTGTGAAATGTGAAAGGTAATTATTTGAGTAGGCTGCTTATTTCTGCGTATGTCGCTTTGTGGTTGGTAGAGTATTATTGTAGTAAATGGAAGTAGTTGTAATCTCGTAATGTGGAATATGAACATTGTGGAATTGAAGCTTTTAATTATCTTCAACTTGAAGCATTGTTTGAATTACTTCATTGCAATTGCAACTGTAGGAATGCGATTTACACTATTAAACGGATGAACCTTTTGTATAATTAAATCTGATATTTGTAATAGATTGTACAACGACGTCCCATGACATCCTCATTTCACTCCTGATTATTTGACGCGTATCATGTTTTCGCCGCGTATTGTCGACTCCGCCGCAACGCGCGGGTTCCCCACTAGTAATTTAACTAAAAAACACATTTATTCCTAAATGTTCACCTTTCACTGCCTACAACACAAACACATACCATCTCCTGCGCAACCGCCGACACCACCTCATCGTCGATGATGGTCACTTAGGGTATGATATCCTTATAACAACCCTAAAGAAAACCGACCCTCGAATATTTTCCGACACCCTAAAAATATTTAAAAATATCCCAATATGTCCAAAAATACACCCCATACGTGAAAACGAGCCCCGAATACCTTAAATATTAACAAAAATAATTAAAAATCAGGTTTTTGGGTTTGAGGAAGGCCGCGTAAGCCACACCTCAAACCCTGGCGAAACCCTGGGCCGCCACGTGGCCCAACACCCGTCAAGCCTACATAGTGACCCGGACAAGCTATACCATTGACCAGAGTTGACGCGGGCCGCGTAGGCCCTTGTCTTCTCTTACGCGGGCCGCGTAGAAACCGAAGTGAAGCCCTATATAAAGGAGGCATCGGCCTTCAGTCGAGAATCGTTCAAACTTTCTTTCTTTCTCTCAATTCTACGTAGTATACATTATACTCGGGTATAATACCCCCCTATGTAGGATCGGTTTCGGATCCGAACGAGTCGGTTAGAAGAGTTTTTCACCAAAACAAGAGGCGGAAACAAGTGTTTCGGTGTAATTCAGCGAACATTCACTTTAATCTGTTGTTTATATTGATATGCAATCGATTACAGACCTGACAACACTTCGGCAGCACTTCGTGGCTCACCGGAAGACAATCACCTAAAACTATGCTTGTGATTTCGCTTAAAGGACCTATATATAGTTGACATGATTTCGCTTATAAGGACATGACATATAAGCGAAATCAACTCATGAGCGAAATCACTAGCTTGACACATGAGCGAACCTGATCTATCACATGTTTCCTAATTTTCAAGCCATGTTCTAAATTTGTCTCATATGAAATGATGTAATGATGACTTCATCATTATGATGTCATCATCAAAGATGATGACATCATCCTCTTTCAGATCAGCAACGAGACTGAGACTCGACATAAGACGTAGTCGACAGACGTAGTGCACTAACAAACTCCCCCTCGGATGTTGACGGAGTCTTCAGTGTCGAGTCTTCGATTGTCAACCTACATTCTTTATCAGTCTTCGATCTTCCTCTGAAGTATTTGTCATTGCAAGAATCCTCATTCTCTAACTTTTATCTTCAACAAACTCCTCTCTTTCAAATGTTGATTATCATGGTATCTTCAGACTCCCCCTCTCAATCTGCTGGGATCATAGTCTGGAATTCACAAGATCATAACCTGGCTTTCATCCTGTTTTGGATCGAAACCTGGCCAACCTGCAAAAACTCTACCCAAAAATAAATTTTCTGATAACCATTTGTGGATAAGATTTTCAAATCTAATTTACCACTTGCAGGAATAACATTTTTATTTCAAAACATTTTCTCATTTCATTACAACAATCTTCAAACACTTTCACCCAAACCATTTGTTCATCATGTTTAGCACTCGGAATTTTGAAAATCAGCTCTCCAAAATCAGTTGTCGAAAATCTTTTTGGATTTTTCAAAATTTATGCTAAAACACACTTAAAATCTTTTTGGATTTTCTGAAAGAAAATATTGACACCACTTGAAGAAACAAGAAAATACAGAAATGAAATGCAGTAAAGAAATATTTACAGACAATATTTTTGTGAGTTCGTGCAAGAGGATCATATCAGTTTTTAAGACAAATCACTAACACCGTTAAGCTTCATTTCATTTTAAGTTCTAAACGATTCACTTAGATTGTCAGTATGTTTGTCCACTTAAATTTTCACACAAAGTTCAACTGCTTCGAGATATGAGATTAATGTTTTAAGTACTTAAACTCAATCGCGTGTCCCACCTCAGAATATACTCCCGTATCCAGATCCCAATATTCAGTCTTACAGGTAATTATGACACAAATGATATCTGTAGGGGTTAATAAATTATGAAGAATCATGAGAGCTCAGGTCAGAACTACCGTTCAGCAGAGAGATCATGACTCAACTTTTGGGTATGTCCCCTTTAGAGGATATTTTTTACAACAGCATTACTAAGCAATTTTATTGTCTTATCATATATGCTGAGGGTGATGCTATGTTTCAAGCATTGCAGAAAGTATTATTCGAGGACTAGGTCAGAACTTCCATTCAGCAGAAGTCCAAGAATAATACCCCAGATATCACTGAGTATAAAAACCTAGTATATCAGAAAAAGGAATCTTTCAAACGAGATTTCGGGGGTTACCCATATATCCGAGAGATGTTTCCCCACGATATAAGCAAGTTTGAAATTTAGGTTTATATCTCGTCACAATCTACTAAATGTGCAAAAACCTACTGGCACATCATCAGTGAGACCGTTTATCACTTTTTAACTTTTCAATTCTTTAGCATGTTGTGATAGTCCATTGATGTACTATCATTTCCTCTTTTATGCAACAAAAACTCATTTTTCATTTTATCATGTTTTTGGCTTTTTCAAATTTTCTAATTTTTTTGGATTTTCTAAAATTTCTTACTCCCCCTAAAATGCAAACACATTTTAGGAAATTTGAAAACAAACTGTACAAGTAACATGACAACTGATATCGAATCACTTCAATTCGCCATCCACTTGGCATAAACAATCAGAACTCCCCCTCACAACAAACTATTTTCCCATTATGATTTCAAAACACTTAAGTTTGTTTTAATCAAATGGTTTTTTCGGAAAATAAGTTGTGTTGATTTTGTAAAACCATTAGTTGGTTAGGGTTTTGGTTCATCACATTGTTTTTCAACCACTTGTAGGAAATTAGATACAACTTAATGTCCCTGATTTACCACTTGTAAGATCAATCCAATCAAGCATTTTCAACCAATCATCATCTGTTGGTTGAATTCTCAAGGTGTCGATTCCTACTCCACACTTACCAACCTGGGAGTTCCGGCAAGTCCTGCAAAACTTCTCAAACACAAATTAAGAAAGATGCCGATTCATGATCCACGATTACAAACTTGGGATCTCCGGCAAGTCATGTTTTTATTCTTTGAAAAATATATCCACCCAAGCCTGAACTCCTCTTCAACTTTTCTTCTTCAACTTTTCTTGGGTGTAACAACATTTTCTTCTTCAACTTTTCTTTCATCGAACCTGTGAACTCCTCTTTTGGCAGCGTAAAATTCTTTAACACCTTTGGCCTTACCATTGACCATTTTGCCAAAAATATGTTTCACAGTTCCGTTGAAAGCCTTATCAACATCAAATTTTTTCTTGTCAGAATAAAATTGATTTGAAATTTCAACTTTTCCAACTTTCTTTTTAAAATTTTCAGCCCGCAGAGGTGGAAAATTTTCATCGTTTATAGTTGGAACTGATTTTTCAACCCTTTTCTTAACACGTGGCTCCTCTGATTTTGTGGAATCAGATTCATCACCAGAATTGTTACCTGAACCTTTCACAACCCATTTTTGATTTTTTTCATTTTCTTTTCCTTTCAAAACACTCTTTGAACATTCTCCTTTCTCAAAAGTTGATTTTTCAAAGCCTGTAAACTTTCGGGTTGAAAGTTCAGTTTTCTCGATCACTTTCTCTTTTAGTTTACCAGAGACTTCCTGTTTTGGTTTGAATGTCTTCGGACAATCCTTAGCAATATGACCAACAGTTTTACACTGAAAACAGGTTCTCTTTTCAATTTTCTTTTGAACAACATTCTTCTTCAGTTCTTCTTGCTTCTTTGCAAAGAATTCTTGATTTGTCTGCTTTCTGAATGCTTGTTCTTTCTCATCATCTAAAGAATTTCCTGAAACAAACACAGTTTTTGGTTTAGAAAATTTTTCATTTTTATGATTTTTCGGTTGATTAAATCCTAATCCTTTCTTTTTGAAATTACAATTATGGTTTGGTTTCTTTTGGAAACTATAACCACAATTGTAACCTATTTTCTTGTTAATTCTTTGTTGATCTCTTGAAGTGTATTGTTTAGGTTTTCCAATAAGATTTAAATCTTTTATTTCAGAAATATTAATTTCTGTAATTTTGAAAACCTTTTGAATCATTTCAAATCTGACACTTCTTATTGGAAAAATCTCATCAGAATATAATTTGTCAGAATCTTTCAAAGTATATGCCACTTTGAATGATTCATCACTCAAATTAGATTTTGATATCAAAAACTCTTTATCATAAACCCGTTTGTCCTTTTTGACTGTTGACTTTGACGCATCGGACTCAGACTTTGACTTGGATTTGGACTCCGGTTTTGACTCCTCACAATCATCTTTATCTAACACCTGATCGACCACACTTTTTATCAACTTGGACTCATGATCAGTGTCGGATGACGTGTATGTGACATCAATATTTTCTGGCAAGTTATCCGACGGCCCAGACTCCCATTGTAAGTTTATTGCCTTTTCGACTCTTTCGGAATTTGGATTTCGAGGTGAAAATCCATTTTCGACCGGGGGCGGACATCTAGTGTAGACCACACTTGGTTTCTTACCAGAAATCTTCACTTTATCTTTATCTTCTATCACAGATTTCTCTTCTTCTGAAGTCTTTATTTCTTCAAAAGTCTTCAAATTCTCCACAACCGGATAAATCCTGTCAACAACAAAAGTAGAACATGAGTAACTTTCTAATAACTTGTTGACTCTTTCAGTTTCTATCTTTTGTGTTGCCAACTTCAACTCCAGATCAGCACATTTCTTTATGTGAAAGTTGACATATCAAGCTGTCTCAGGTACGCTTTCTTCAGCGTATTCATTGCCACAACTTGTTCACCGTTTGAATCAGTATACTTGTTGATTTCTCTGTTCATTGTATCATAGGATTCTTTCAATCTGTTTATGTTATGCAGCAACTCATTGTTTTGCTTGATTAAAGAATCACAGTTCATGCACTTTTCAGGAACTTTGACAGGTTCTGCATCAACTTTGATTTCAAATTCAGGAACCTCTTTGACTGTTCTGTTTGATCGTAAAAATTCAGCTCTTCTCTTTTTCTCAGCTTCTGCCTCAGCTTTTAATCTCTCTTCCTTTTCTTCCTCTTCTTCAAGCTTTCTTCGTCTTGCTTCAGCAGCTTCCATTACTTTTCTATACCTTTCAGCACATTTCAAATCGTAGGTATTTGCAATGAAAGCTTTAGCATTTGAAGTGTCTTTGGACATCTCTTTGGCATTAAGTTCTTGATCTGGGCAAAAATCATCCCAACTAAAACCTTCATCCAACTTTTCATCATCTTGTTCTGCCAAACATACTTTGCTGTTTGTTGGAAGATATTTATCCCAGGTAAAATTATCATACTTGCCCTGATTAACTAGACACGCTCTTTTTGAACCTTCAATCGCATCTCTCCCATGTGCAGTTTGTGCCTGATTCAGTGCTGGTGGTGTGGCTTGATGATAAATCGCCTTTTTGTGATAATCGTTGTTTCCAAAAGGATTCTGGGCTCCAGTAGCTTCACGATTTTTGCACTCTCTCTTGAAATGCCCCTTTTCCCTGCAACGAAAACATGTAACTTTAGCTTTATCAAAGCCTAAATTTGAAACACTTGCATCACGGAAATCATCTCTTCCCGTAATTTGTTTAAACTTCTCAGCTCTTCTCATTACACTGGCCATGCACAATTTAATATTCATCAATTCCATTTCCTCAGCATCGATTTGATCGTAATCTTCTTTCGTGAGCATTGGATTACCGATCTTTCCGGCTACAAAACTACTATAAGATTCCAAAACCATTCCTAACAAAGACATTTGATTTTTAGCAACCTCTTCAGTATAATCTTGATCATTTTCAAGACTTAGAACAATATTACACTGAAGTTTTCTTCCGTTCTTTGTTGCTGAAATGTTTGGATCAAATGATGAAAATCTTATGCTGCTTGATCCCTGGGATGATTTCTTTTCAGAAGAATCTTTCACACTGTAAGCAATTTCGACTTTTAGAGAAAAATTTGACTTTTCGTTGACACCACCTTTGTAATACAAACTGATATCCTGTTCTCCATCGTAGTTCTTCATCCTGGCAATCTTCCTTTGCTCCATCTCTTGAGCTTCCAGGTGTTTGATGAAATCTCCCAGTGTCATATTTTTATAATCTTTTCTGTTGGATCTCAGCATCATCAGAAACGTTCCCCAAGTTTCATAAAGTAGTGCATCTGCAAGTTTTTCAATCAATTCATCAGTATCTTTCTTAATTCTAAGTTTTTTCATATTTCTCACCAAGTTGCAATATCTATCAATTATTTGCTTGGTGTTTTCAGATTTCAAACCACGGAACAAATCGAATTCTTTCTTCATGAGTGACATTTTGTTTTTGAGCATATCATCACTTCCAACAAATTTTGCTTCCAATTCTGTCCAAATTGAATAAGCAGTTCCATCATGTTGAAGCAGTATCAAGATATCTTCTTTTATCGCTTGCTGAAGCAGACTCACCATCAGTTTCTCATCTCGATATTTCTTTTTATCTTCCGTACTCATTTCTCTAATTGTTTGCTGCACGCCATTTGTTGTGGGTTTAACATAAGGTACTTCAGTGTGTTCCCACGCATCCAAATGATAAGCTTCAACCCAATTCCCAAACCGTTCGGACCATGCATTGTAATCATCAATATCCATGAGTTTGGGTGGTTTCTGAGACGTCCCGGTTTCATTTTCATGCAAAGCACTCTGAGTGATTGTAATTGGACTAGCAAAAGCATTGTAGAACTCGTTCTCCATGTTTCGAATTTTCAAATGAGCTATATCACCTTGCAAAATACCTGACAATACACAAACAAAAATACAATCAGTTTAAAAATTATCAACTAACAGAATAAGACTGGTACTCGAACTGGTGAATATTCTGTGCGGACTGAAAGTTGACAAAACTGTGCGAACTGAAGGTTGACACACTGTACGGACTGCTATGACCCGGATCAAAATCAAAACTACCAGACCTTTTTACGTGCAAACTGACGGACTTTCCAAACAACCTGATGAACCTTTAAACACTTAGAACTCCAAACCGTATGACCTGTAGACTTAATGCAAACTGAACAATTTTGATTAACTTCATGTGATCTCGTAATATAATCCAAATGAATCTTTTTCCGACAAGATAACAACTATACTCAATTTGATTTGGGTCGAACACTTTCACATATAAAGAATCAACATGGGCTGACAATCTTGAAAGTTGAATGGGCCGAGAGTGTGACTTGGGTCGTAAGTATACCACTTTTACCAATACAAATCCATTAGACCATTGAATTAACTTGGATTTAATTTTCAATTAATGTTGACCGACAATATTTATAGTAGTTCACGTGATTTCTTTTCCACTTTGCAGACCCGAGACACTTTATCAAAATCGTGAACTCAATTCACATGCGCCTGACACAACTCAAATGAATTCACATGCAACCCGACAACCCTTAATATTGAAACAATTCTATTTGACCTCTAAAAGGTTATCACATGTAAACCGAATCTCTATATCTCAAGACCTGTGATACTTGATTTTATAACCAACTTATACATCTTTATCATCTTTCAAATGCAAACCGACACAAGCATGTGATATCTTATCCCAACCAACTGACAATTTCGAATTCAATGTTACACAATATTCGATGAACAATCACGTGAATTACTAAAACACTTTGGGGCTGAATTCCTAAGTGTCACTAAAGCAAAACCATTGTTGTCACAAAAGCGGAACCACTAGTTGTCACAAGAGCGAAATATCAAGTGACACAAGAGCGAAATCTACTCGTACAAATCAGCGAAATCAACACAAATTTTGTGACATAAGAGCGAAATCAAGACTAAATGGCTGCTGACATCATCAAATGCACGAGTCCATAAAAGCGAAATCTCAAAAATTCAAGGTTTTAGGTCTGTTTTAGCTTTGAAATTTTCAAGGATTTGTCAATACAGAATTCCGAGTAAGATGTGTACAACAACTGAACCGATTTTGACCGTAAAAATTTTTGATTTTCGTAAAAGAATGGTGTAGAAACAGAATTATCGGCTGAATTGTATAGAACTCTTCTTCACTGGCTCTGATACCAATTGTAGGATCGGTTTCGGATCCGAACGAGTCGGTTAGAAGAGTTTTTCACCAAAACAAGAGGCGGAAACAAGTGTTTCGGTGTAATTCAGCGAACATTCACTTTAATCTGTTGTTTATATTGATATGCAATCAATTACAGACCTGTCAACACTTCGGCAGCACTTCGTGGCTCACCGGAAGACAATCACCTAGAACTATGCTTGTGTTTCGCTCAAAGGACCTATATATAGTTGACATGATTTCGCTTATAAGGACATGACATATAAGCGAAATCACATACTTGCCATATAAGCGAAATCACATTGACTCATGAGCGAAATCACTAGCTTGACACATGAGCGAACCTGATCTATCACATGTTTCCTAATTTTCAAGCCATGTTCTAAATTTGTCTCATATGAAATGATGTAATGATGACTTCATCATTATGATGTCATCATCAAAGATGATGACATCATCCTCTTTCAGATCAGCAATGAGACTGAGACTCGACATAAGACGTAGTCGACAGACGTAGTGCACTAACACCCTAAATGGCGAAGTTCTGCTCCATTGTAAGTATTATAACCCCTGGATACGTATTAGATACGCTGCCCGATTGATCTAGGGTTCCGTAACGGCTGTCGTGGTTCTGCCTGACGTAGTCGTTGGAATGTCGTCTCGGGGAAGGTATTACTAATGTTAAAATGGGTTATTATAGTAATGCATGTGCATTTGTGTAAATTATAGATTGTCACCAGGAAACCCTAAAGGATAATCTAAGACAGCAATGTGAGTTGATCTGCTTTTTGTAAACTTTTTGTTAACTGTTTTTACAAAACCTCATACGATTAATTATATATTAAATAGTTATTGAGTATTTGTAAGAATACAATTATCATGAGTATGTTGGGGTTTGTATACAAAATTTGTTACCACCTGCTCAAGGAGTAACATTTCCACAAGTCGGGTCTGACAGTACCATGGATGTTAATTGATATAACTTGGAAACAAATGTAATTGCGAGATCGCCCTCAATACTGTACAATGGTTTTTATTTAAAATTGATTAAAATGGGATTCACTCACCAGTATTTCCCACTGACAAATGTTTTTAAAACGCGTTTCAGGTAACAAACTGTGAAAGCCAAATAGAAGCCAGCTGGACAGCACTGAAGGCTTGAAAAAGTGGCAATAAAGTTACCTAAAATAAAATAGATGTTTTTATTAAATAAAATAGGATTTAATCCTATGAAAATGCGTGTACTGCAAAACTTGGGTTTTATCCCCAGTGTTTAATATTATGAAAATGTGGTATTTTACTCTGATCCAATATTTCCTAACTACGGTCCTGATGAAAATTTCCGCTGCCAAATTAGACAAACACGCGATACCACCGAAACTGGCTCGCGGCCGCCCTGTCACGGCCCCAACCCCGGTTTGACCCGGTCAGGAGCCGCGGGACAGGAACCCGTGGTATTAATTGATGCAACAGCGGAAGATTTTAACAGGATCTTTTTAAAACTTGAAATGCCCGATTATTTTATTTCATAATTCGGGATAAACCCCGTAATTTACAATAGAGGAATTTTACTAGGAAATTCCTTGATTTATTAAAACATGTTTATTCATTTTAACTGAGCCACCTCTTCAAGCTTGTTAGTGCTCCGTAGCACGTTTTCCTTGATTTACAGCAGGTCGCCTGAAACATGTTTTAAAAATATTTTGTCAGCGGGGAAATACTGGTGAATCATTCATTTTGATAAAATGACACATAGTTATAAATTACAGCATAAGAGCGATTACAATGGCTTCTATCTTATTTTTATCTGGCGCCGTGTCACCTGGTGACGATGGTCATACCACTATTGGGTCCCACCCCAAGTAGTGACGTTTATCACTGTTAGGATTTATTAGCCTAACCGTGAGAAATTAGTAATGTGCACAATACCCCACTAGCCATTGATTAAGATAACCACGACTTAATCCCTGTAATTATAACATTTGAAAATGGAGTATTGTAAAATACTTTTGATAAAAAGAGAATGACTCACTTTGCAGATTTATACGGGCAGAGTGTAGCCTACTGATAAGCCTGATAACCTAATTTAACAATAATGCACACGAACGAGGTCAGTAACTAATACAGCTGATGCGTGTGCAGTGTTATATATATTAGGTGTATATTTTAAACCCCTTTAACACTTATTTTTAGCCAAGTTTTAAATTTATAAAACACGATATTTTACTAACACTAAACACACATATGGGCAAGTGCACCCATCGTGAGCGTAGTATAGCGTTGGTAAGATACCGAGGTCGTCCAAGGACACAAGAGCTTTTAGTACCGGTTTATCCTCAACGTCTAATCAAAATCAAAAGTTTAGAAAAAGGTTTTAAACTAAGAAAAATAAAAACTAACTAAAATGCTGAAAAGTAAAATAAAAGAAAAACAGATAGACAAGATGAATCACTTGGTTCCGACTCGTATCTAGTATAACCTTTGATTATTTCCGCACTTTTGCACATAATTAAGAGATTATCTTAGTTATTGTAGTAGGCCCCTCTTTTGAAGGTGACGTTACCCTCACCCCAGTAGTTTGAGTCAGCAAGGATACAATCCTAAAAGGGTGGATTATTGGAAGATAATTAATTAAGTTATTAATGCAAATTATGGTAGGCCCCGCTTTTGGCGGTGACGTTACCCTCGACTAAGTAGTCTGAGTCAGCAGGGATACAGTCCTAAATAGCCGGGTTATAGTATTAATAGTAGTTAACTTATGAGGGGATCAAAGAGTTTGGACCCCCGCCATCCAATACCGTGAAGCATTGAAGGAGGTCCTACTAAATTTGACCTAGGTCCATTGCAGGACCTCTAAACGCTGAACAATGGCAAGACCTTTACCAAACCATTCCCTTAACCCCCGACCAGGTAGCCAACATACCTCCATATAGACCGTGGAGATATGAATGGTGAAAATCTTTTATTTTATATAGACAGTAAAATAATGCCAAGACACCACGGACAAATGATAAGGAAAGATCACCTTCAACATAAGTAACTAGTTATTAAAGTCATTAATACAAAACCAAATAAAAAGTGCAAAAGATTAGAAATAAAAAGTATTATACTAGACACTTTGTCTTCACCAAGTGATGTAAGAGACTTAGGCAAACATGGCCTTGATTGTCAAGAACTCTTACGATCAATCTTGGATCCCGAGACGACTCACACACTCTACGATGGACAATGGATGATGGTGGTGGATGATGGTGTTGTGATGGTGGTAGGTGGTGGGTGAAGTGTGAGAGAGGTGGTGTGCCAAGGGATGAGTTGAAATGAAACCAAGCACTCCTATTTATAGGCTGAACAGAAGGCTGGGCACGGCCCCGTGTTCGCTGGACACGCCCCCGTGCCCGTCTGACAATCTCTCTCTTCATTAATTGTAATTCGCAATTACAATTAATGCGCCTGCTGTACTTTCGCCACGCCCCCGTGTTCACTGGGCACGGCCCCGTGGTAGGCAATAGAAGCTTTTATAGGTTTGTCTTTTCTGCTGCTTCTTGGGCACGGCCCCGTGCTGGCTGAGCACGGGGCGTGTTCAGTCTTCTGCCTTCTCTATTTTGCTTGGGAAGATGCCGTTGAGGGGTCGGGCAGTCCACTTGTGTTCTTTTCCTTGTATTTATGTTAGATTTAGCTGTCTTTTTGCTTCTTTTGTGAATTTGAGCTCATTTAATCCTGAAAATACAAAAGGAAGACAAAAACACTCTTTTTCCAACATTAGTACTTAAAAAGGGTTAGTTTTATGCCTCATTTGATGTAATTTATATGTTGCATTTTACATACATCAACAGCATTTACGGTAACTCACGAGATTAAACCTTCACGATAAATGACAAAGTGCAATACTTAAACATCCATCGAATTCACGACGAATGACAAAGTATAAACCCAATTTGAGCATCACTTAAACATTCATCGGATAGTTTCAATCGATCGGGCATTGAATCGTAGCAGCGATCGAGTTAATACCAGGTATCGTAGCAGCGCCTCGCTATAATAATTAAAATTTCGACTTTGGAGCAGTGAGAATTCGTTTTCGAATTGAAATTTTGACACCATCGAACTGCTCAGGAGCTAAGCTATTTATAGCTGAAATTCAGGACTGTCGCGACCCGTGTGAACCTCCGGCCAACCTTTACGCGGTCCGTGTGGAGGTCTATTTCATAGACTAGGGCTAGCGTGTCACGCCTAGGCTCGACACGTGTGTGACGCGTGGCCCGGCATGCTTATCTGGTCAACCACACATTGACGCGACCCGCGTAAGGCTAAGCTAACCCTTATGCGGCCCGCCTGAAACCCACAAATTTTGATTTCTTAGTTTTTCATGCACATTAGGGTTTTAGGGGTCCGGGTTATTTTGGGACAAATTTTGAGAGTCCTTACATCCTCCCCACCTTATTTAAAATCTCATCCTCGAGATTTACTGGAATAAATGAGGATACTTTCGCTTCATTTCCGATTCCAGCTCCCAAGTGTATTCGGGTCCTCGTTTCGAATTCCACTTGACTTTGACTAGCACTAGTCGTTTGTGCTTGAGAAACTTGATCTTCATGTCTTCTATTTGGAGCGGTTTCTCAACAAACTTCAATTTTTCGTTTACCTCTATGTCCTGAAGAGGTACTACCAGCGATGTCACACCCCGACTTTCCACGTGTCACCGGTGGGCCCGGTGGGGAGTATCGTGACGTGGTTGATAACATCATAGTCAAACAACACAATATATAAATGCACAGCGGAAGCAAAAGATAAATATATTACAATCCGAATAATAAGTAATATCCAGTATTACAACGGAAAGTAAAGGATCCACAGGCGGATCTTAAAATATAACTATTGTTCAACAGACTTTAGACGCCTAGAACTTGCAAGGTTCCTTATTAACGTCATGAGCAGCTTCCAGCCTATTACGTCCTTGTACCTGCCACTTAGACTTTTGAAAATACGTCAGTTTTCACTGGTAAATACACTCAACCGACTCATTTGAAAAGAGTTTATAAAAATTGGTTTGAATGCACTTCGGCACAAAATGTGTTGACGCTTTGATTAAAATGCTTAATGCAAAATTAATCTTTTATACTTGGATTAACATGCACAGAGGCAAAAGTAATCTTTTCTACTTGTATACTTTGAGATAAATTATATTTCATGTTATCAGTTTTACATAACTTGCTCTACATACGGGGCCCGGAACTATGCCGGTTCAAGATTAATCGACACACCACTATTCCCTTATTGGGAATCCCTTATTGGGTATACAACTATTCCCTTATTGGGAAGCCCTTATTGGGTATGATACATGCCCACAAGGTTAATACCTTTAGTGGATTACATGTTTTGGTATAATGCCCACAAGGTTAATACCTTTAGTGGATTACCTGTTTACAATTATTCCCTTATTGGGAAGCCCTTATTGGGTATAATACAATTCCCTTATTGGGTATAATTAATTAATAACCATATAGCATCTGTCAGGTGTATGCCTACACCCCGTGCTTAGGTCGTGGCCATTGAAATTAATGAGTCAAGGATTATCCAGGACACGGTCGCATTAATCCCCAATGTTTCAGTCAAGCAATACGAAATAAACAGGTTATTTGGATTTCCCGACTC
This sequence comes from Helianthus tuberosus, assembly GCA_030545235.1. Classification (NCBI taxonomy): domain Eukaryota; kingdom Viridiplantae; phylum Streptophyta; class Magnoliopsida; order Asterales; family Asteraceae; genus Helianthus; species Helianthus tuberosus. Next base: position 147,595,048 of record CM060374.1, read on the forward strand.
ATTGGTCTTTGAATCCCATACCTGAACATGCGGTATTTATATTACCGTATCCCAAGCCCGTAATAGGGAAAATAAGTTAAGAGTATTTACCTGAGCTAGCTCCTGTCTTAAATAGCAGAAATTTATAACTCAGCCGTATTCACTTAAGTAAGCGTAGGTACAATTTACCGGAAAGCTCTAGTCTGGAATGATGGTATAAATAATTAATTAGAATGCTAACGGGTCTTTAATTAAGCCTAAGCTTAGACCGGTTAGTCTTAAGGAAATATACGGTTCAAACGCATGATTAAGCGAAGACCGGAATAGAATGTGATTTAGACCCGACAAGTTTGGAGACTTGTATAATATGGGTAAACTAAACACATTCTGGATTTTGAGATAAAACCTATAAGGTTTGACCCGTTTCGGCTAATTTATGTAAACTTGTTACATAAACCGAACCGAACGCGTAATAAGCGTGACGGGTATTCATAAGAGCCATCTACAGGTTTCCTAAGTTAATTATGCCTTAAATATGTTGTGACATCAGTAATATGTCTTTCATTATGCCCGAAACGAATTTAAACACAAACTATGCCCCGTAGGGGTAGTTTGGTCATTTTAAAGGTTGTAAAAGAGTTTAAATGTTTAACTGAGTTACAGGTCTGATGTAAACAGCAAACATACTCAATTTGATGAGTTATAACAGTAGGCTAAAGCATATATGTGAAATTTATCATCTTTAACCAAACTATGCCCCGTAGGGGTATTTTGGTAATTTCACATAAGCCGAAAAGCTCAAAAACGAAGTCTGAGTTAATCAACCTTTGCTTACTGTTAAAATATCATAATTTGCCTCATATATCAGTAGGTATCAACCCGGGTATGTCCAATATGATTTTAAAACATACTATGCGTTAAAAACGCTAATTATGTCGATTAAAGGCCATTTCCGGGTTCGATACTTAAATCTGATATTTTTATATTTCCAGAAGGCTTAAAATAAATTATTAATCATATGTGATCAGTAGCAAAAGGTTTGGAGTTCTTTAGATAAGTAAAACTCATTTTATGGCCCGTAAGGGCAAAACCGACAATTACCGGATTAAGCCTACGACTACTAGTTATGCTCAGCCTAAAATTAATTAAAAATCTTTAAAAATCCCAAAATAATATATTACATCAGTGGGTATTAATTTTGATACCAAAAAGTCGGCTTAACTAGCCTATACGCTAATTACGCCGTTTTATTAACATAAAGCATTAATTTTGCGATATTGAGCATAACTCTTAATCTACAAGCCAAACTGATGTCAAACTTTGCATACAAGTTTATATATCAGTAACTAAGGTTTCTACACTTTTACATTTTCATAAATCATGTTTTAAGGTAATAAGGGCATAATGGTCAACATTTGAGCAATTAACGGAATCATGCGTATTAATCGGATAACTAATGAACCGAGGTGTATAACCACAGAGGGTTATACTAGCATGTAACCTGGTCCAAATGAACCTCTAAGGTATTTCTAAAACATACCTAAACGGGTCAGAACTGAAGTCAAAGCAAAAGTCAAAGCTTTGCGACTTTCGGTTTCGAACCGGGGCTAAACAGGAAATTGTCGGGTCGAACATGTTTAGACATGTTCTTATACTAATTACCAAGTTATAATAATGATCAAACAGGTTGCACGCCATTTAGATTGCTAATTATGCGTTTTATGCTTCTGTTGACTTTTTCGGATTAAGTTTGACCCGACAAACGATCTAGTTAGGATGGGAATCAGTGGGTGCCCTTTTAAGGGTTTATTGGCCACATAATTACCAACTTATAACTACCTTTGATTCGACTAATCACTGGACCATTAGTGATTAATCTTAAAGTCAACCGTTAATTACGACGGTTTGACTTTTAAGCTAAAACTAAGCTAAAACTCAACTAAGGAAGATTAAGGATACTTACCAAGGTCTTAATTAAGACTATGGATGATTAGGATCTGATCTTGAGCTCCAGAGAGTCCCTCCAAAGCAGATGAGATGATATGATCAATTGTTGCAACATTGAAGGCCTTATATAGTGGATTTTGATCCACAAAATGTTGACACATGGATCTACAACTGACCACAACTGATCAACACATGTCCCTAAGGGCTAAAAATCAGTTAGGGGTCGCCCATGAAGTGTTAAAGGGAAAAATATGCCGTTTATATGGGCTGAACAGGCATCAGAACGAATTTCCGCATCTGGGAGGTTGCTTGCGCATCGTAGCAACCACAGTGTTGCGGTGCGCAAGCTTGACCAGCCAAAATAATTTTCATTTGTTGACAGCTTTGACCCCTGGACTTCCAAACTTGATTTCTGACACCTTTAAAGCCCGTTAAACCATTTTTAAGGCTCTACAATGATGCTTAAGCATAGAGAACATGAAACATGCTCAAAAATATGCCGGATGTCGGTTCGTTTGGTCGTACGGTCACGTTGTTCGGTTAATTACGACGAAACACGGACGGACGCGAAAAACGAACCAAATGACGTGACGAATGAAATTTTATCAAGCCAAACACTAAAATAATATATTTTAGTGCTTACATAAATTTTTGGGTGTCCGGGAATATTCAGAATGTAAGATATGCGCGTAGACGCAAACTTGTGCGCTTTTTTGACACTTTTAGTCCCTGCATGACCTAAAAGCTTATTTTAGCGCACCAAACACCTCTAAGCCTATATCTAAGATATGAGAAGGATAATTAAGGTATGTATAACTCATGGTCATATTCCGGGAGGTCCGATAACATACGAATCGGTATACTTTAGCAGTTTGACGCTTTAGGTCCTTCTAATGTGCAAACTTGCGTACTTATCATTTAATAGCATTGAAGCCTTATCTAATTCATATTTGGCATTCTTGAAAGTATTATTAAACATCAAAATGCTTCGGGCTCGATAAAAGGTCATTCAGAGGTATAATTAAACATATTGACACTTCTAGTCCCTCATACTTGCAAAGTTGCGCGTAACTTCACTTTTAGGCATAAAAGCCTTGGATTGCCAACTGTCATTCCCGAGAGTATAATCAAATATCATGAGGCTCTCGGTTTGCTAAATGGTCACTCAGAGATAAGAATTAACATGTTGACGCTTTTAACCCTCTATTGCGCAAACTTTCAATCAATCACATAAACGGCTACACTTGATTAACAAGTGGCTCAATTGTGAATATAAAACCGTAAAAGGTTATTTAAAAACTTATTTTAGGTATGGTAATACTTCTAGTTCTTTCATAATCGAAGTTTTTCGATTTTTCAAAAAAATTAGTCCCTTGAATTCAATGTTTGACTTCATTAGGGTTTATTACACGTGTCAATACTTCATTGGACGTGATTTTTCGAGGTGTTACATCCTCACCCCCTTAAAAGAAATCTCGACCTCGAGATTTGCTAGAATGTTGGAAGTATTTTCTGAAGTAGCATGGACTTACTTCCATAGTATTTTTGGGCCTCTAAGGGTATCCCAGTTGACCTATACAATAGGTACATACTCTCCTTCGGAGCTTCTTAACCTGTCGATTCCTAGTCTAAACAGGTTTATTGTCTAATCATAAAGTTTCATTAGTCTGCCTATCATTACATGATAATGTTTTTCGGTTATTGGCGAAACACATCCTTCGGTTACTGGTGTGTAATGTATTGCGAGCTTCGCCAAGCTCCTTAAATAGGTTTTAGCTTATAAGCTACTTGATCTTGATACATTTGATTTCCTTCGAATGATTCTATATATTCAGAGCTTAACTAGCCTGATAATTTAACAAATTTGGTACACGGAGATGTCAGAGATGTCCGTACTCTCAGGCTTTGGCTCATCTATCGATGTCGGTGTCACATAAATGACACATTTTCTTTACAAATGCAAGGATGCCCTAAGTAGAGATACTTATAAGGACATTTTTATATTGGATATCTTCTTTGAATACTACTATTCGACTTTAGTACAATATGACCATTGGGATATCTCAGGGGTTCCATGCATTAAACCTCCATACTGATCAGGCATGGAAGCAATCTATGGGACACACTAAGATACGCCAATCCTCATATGGCACTTTTATCAAACCTAGTTTGGCATTCGTAGGCGATAGAAAACAAAGAGAAAAATAAATTAAAATAATATATATTGTCGTACTCTTTTCGGGGAAGAGTACTCCAGATTCTTATGCAAAGATTATCTCCGAGGATGGGAGAGAGGGTTATTAAAGATTCCATTGGTAAATTATACCTCATTTCTAATATCTGAAGTTCTTATGAATGCAATCAAAAGTTTGCTAAGTTTATGGTTTACTAAAGGTTTATTATCCCTTGTATTAACGTAAAATTCTTAGCAGATACAATCGATGCAAAAAGGTATGGACGTACCGGATGCTATTATTGATATGTACTGTCTCCGTCCTTAAATCGGTAGTTCAGGCGTTTCCTTCCTTATCCTTTCCTGACTTTGCTGCTCCTTTCTTGGCGGCTTCAGGACAATTAGTACTGATGTGACCCTTTTCGCCACAGCTGAAACAGCTTGCATTCTTTATGTCCCTACATTCGTGGGACTGGTGGCCAGTTCTTTTGCAGATGCCACATTGCTTTATCTTTTGGTTTGATCGACACTGTCCCCAGTGTCTTCTTTTGCAGGTTTTGCATGTAGGCTTCTTGTCAAAATCCTGTTGGTCATTGTTGAACTCAGATTTGTTCTTCTTAGGATTCTGGGAGTTATCATCCTCCCTTTTTCGCTTCCCATCTTCAGAGGCCTTGGCAGCCTTGTTTCTAATCACATCGAGTGTGAGAGATAGCGACAGATCTGCCGCTGATCTGAATGTAGTAGGTCTTGATGCTTTCACACTTGCCTTTATTTCTGGGGCTAGACCCCCAATAAAGCGAGCTATTCGCTTTGGTTCCGGTGTGATCAAATAAGGAACCAATCGAGACTTGGTATTAAAACTTGTAAGGTATCCTTGACAATCTAAGTTCTCCATGACTAATGCCAAGAATTCAGTCTCGATCTTCTCAACTTCATGTTGAGGACAGTAATTTTCTTTGATAAGATCAACGAACTGATCCCAAGTCATGCTGTACAAAGGAATCTTCCCCGTAGCTTGAATGAGAGACTTCCACCATGCCAGTGCCTCTCCCTTGAACGATTGGGATACATACTTCACTACATCCCTTTCAGCACAACCGCTTATATCGACTATTGTGTCCATTTCATCCAACCAGGTCATACAATCAATTGCCCCCTCTTCCCCAGTGAAATCCCGGGGTTTGCAGGACACAAAGTACTTATAAGTACAGGGCCTGGTATGCGGTTCATTATCGAACACTACCTTTTTGGATGGAACACTGTGTTCATTAGAAGAATGTCGATCATCATCCTTCTTTAGTTCCTCTTTCTTAGAGGGCGGCTTGTTATGAGGCTCTGAATGAGTTTTAGGGATGGATTTAGGGTGGGGTACAGATGAGGCTTTACTATTTGTCTCACTATACTCCTGTAATTGCTCCTTCACAGCTTTAGATACAGCTGAGTCAATCAATGTACGAAGTTCTCCTCTGGTTATATTAATCCTTTCATCATCGCGGTTTTCCAGAGGGTGACTATTCAATTCTTCTGACCTAGCCATGTAGTTTTAATTGCTACACAAGAAAATAAGGCAAGGTTTATACGGAAGTTTATACAGTTTCATCGTTTTAAACGATTTATTAACTATGTTTTTAATACACATTTTAGTTAATTTGTTAAATATATAATTGTTTAGGATCTTTATCAAAATCCTAAATTATAAGTTAATAATAGCACAGAAGGCCTAGTCACGTAGACAAGTTTAGTTTATAAGCCATGATTTCAGAGAATCGAGGCATTATAATTTATCCTAGTTATAAAACATTACAGATATTAAGGTGGCACAAGGCCTAGTCACATGGACACTTTTAAATTATAAGCTATGATTTCAGAGAATCAAAGCATGAAGGTGTTCTGGCACAATAGGCCTAGTCACAAGGACATTTATAAATTATAAGCTAGGATTTCAGAGAATCAAAGCCTTGAGGTTTGAACCTAGTTCATTACCTTTTTCTGACAGGGAGTCATAGCTACCACTGTATTTTGGCTTATGTAGAAATGAGCAAGGCTCGTAGGCATTTTATTACCACGTATGGTTAAAATATGATCATTTTAATTGATGATGTAAACCCAGGATTCAGAGATCATTAAACTGGGTTAGGAATCTTTTGAAGAATCCTTAATTACGTGTGTGATTTCCAACGAATCACATCTGTCAGGAGTGTTAACATATTTACAGATGTTAACAGGGATTCGAATCTTTTAAACAGGTCTTACCATCATGGCCCGGCCTTAAAATGACCCGAAGGCTAGGTTTCACCTTTAAGATTCTTATTAATATTTAACGCAAAAAATTTCTAATTTGAACTGTTAATAGGGATCTGAATCTACATTGAGGAACTGCCATCTTGGCCGGTCTTAATATGACCCGAAGCTAGGTCTTGTCCTTTTAGATTTTGCCATTTTATTATAATGGTAGATCTTATAAAAAGAATGTTATTTTAACATAATCGTCCCTTTAAAAATTTAAACAAGTATAGGGTTGCCCTAAATGGGATTTCAAAAGAATAATGTCGTCCTCGGAGGGACTGAAAGGTAAATATGTCCTTATAAGGACTATATAAGGAAACGTTCTTCAACAAAAGGAGTTTCTTCTTCATTCAATTCCTGAATGTTTTCTCCATGGTTGTGCGTTTCATCCTGGTCGCGGTACGAAGCTCAGCATCTCATGTCTCCAGATGTGGAGAATTCTTATTATAGCTTCTTCGCTTGGCGACGTATATAAAAATTTGGAAGTAAATTTCAAGATTAGGATTGAAAATATTCCTGAGTTAAGTCTAGACTCAGAAGTTAAGGAATGTGCTTAATGTGTCATTGAGATTAAACACAAAAGGCTAGTGTCTAATTCACTCAATGTTGGCTCTGATACCAACCTGTCACACCCCGACTTTCCACGTGTCACCGGTGGGCCCGGTGGGGAGTATCGTGACGTGGTTGATAACATCATAGTCAAACAACACAATATATAAATGCACAGCGGAAGCAAAAGATAAATATATTACAATCCGAATAATAAGTAATATCCAGTATTACAACGGAAAGTAAAGGATCCACAGGCGGATCTTAAAATATAACTATTGTTCAACAGACTTTAGACGCCTAGAACTTGCAAGGTTCCTTATTAACGTCATGAGCAGCTTCCAGCCTATTACGTCCTTGTACCTGCCACTTAGACTTTTGAAAATACGTCAGTTTTCACTGGTAAATACACTCAACCGACTCATTTGAAAAGAGTTTATAAAAATTGGTTTGAATGCACTTCGGCACAAAATGTGTTGACGCTTTGATTAAAATGCTTAATGCAAAATTAATCTTTTATACTTGGATTAACATGCACAGAGGCAAAAGTAATCTTTTCTACTTGTATACTTTGAGATAAATTATATTTCATGTTATCAGTTTTACATAACTTGCTCTACATACGGGGCCCGGAACTATGCCGGTTCAAGATTAATCGACACACCACTATTCCCTTATTGGGAATCCCTTATTGGGTATACAACTATTCCCTTATTGGGAAGCCCTTATTGGGTATGATACATGCCCACAAGGTTAATACCTTTAGTGGATTACATGTTTTGGTATAATGCCCACAAGGTTAATACCTTTAGTGGATTACCTGTTTACAATTATTCCCTTATTGGGAAGCCCTTATTGGGTATAATACAATTCCCTTATTGGGTATAATTAATTAATAACCATATAGCATCTGTCAGGTGTATGCCTACACCCCGTGCTTAGGTCGTGGCCATTGAAATTAATGAGTCAAGGATTATCCAGGACACGGTCGCATTAATCCCCAATGTTTCAGTCAAGCAATACGAATTAAACAGGTTATTTGGATTTCCCGACTCATTGGTCTTTGAATCCCATACCTGAACATGCGGTATTTATATTACCGTATCCCAAGCCCGTAATAGGGAAAATAAGTTAAGAGTATTTACCTGAGCTAGCTCCTGTCTTAAATAGCAGAAATTTATAACTCAGCCGTATTCACTTAAGTAAGCGTAGGTACAATTTACCGGAAAGCTCTAGTCTGGAATGATGGTATAAATAATTAATTAGAATGCTAACGGGTCTTTAATTAAGCCTAAGCTTAGACCGGTTAGTCTTAAGGAAATATACGGTTCAAACGCATGATTAAGCGAAGACCGGAATAGAATGTGATTTAGACCCGACAAGTTTGGAGACTTGTATAATATGGGTAAACTAAACACATTCTGGATTTTGAGATAAAACCTATAAGGTTTGACCCGTTTCGGCTAATTTATGTAAACTTGTTACATAAACCGAACCAAACGCGTAATAAGCGTGACGGGTATTCATAAGAGCCATCTACAGGTTTCCTAAGTTAATTATGCCTTAAATATGTTGTGACATCAGTAAGATGTCTTTCATTATGCCCGAAACGAATTTAAACACAAACTATGCCCCGTAGGGGTAGTTTGGTCATTTTAAAGGTTGTAAAAGAGTTTAAATATTTAACTGAGTTACAGGTCTGATGTAAACAGCAAACATACTCAATTTGGTGACTTATAACAGTAGGCTAAAGCATATATGTGAAATTTATCATCTTTAACCAAACTATGCCCCGTAGGGGTATTTTGGTAATTTCACATAAGCCGAAAAGCTCAAAAACGAAGTCTGAGTTAATCAACCTTTGCTTACTGTTAAAATATCATAATTTGCCTCATATATCAGTAGGTATCAACCCGGGTATGTCCAATATGATTTTAAGACATACTATGCGTTAAAAACGCTAATTATGGCGATTAAAGGCCATTTCCGGGTTCGATACTTAAATCTGATATTTTTATATTTCCAGAAGTCTTAAAATAAATTATTAATCATATGTGATCAGTAGCAAAAGGTTTGGAGTTGTTTAGATAAGTAAAACTCATTTTATGGCCCGTAAGGGCAAAACCGACAATTACCGGATTAAGCCTACGACTACTAGTTATGCTCAGCCTAAAATTAATTAAAAATCTTTAAAAATCCCAAAATAATATATTACATCAGTGGGTATTAATTTTGATACCAAAAAGTCGGCTTAACTAGCCTATACACTAATTACGCCGTTTTATTAACATAAAGCATTAATTTTGCGATATTGAGCATAACTCTTAATCTACAAGCCAAACTGATGTCAAACTTTGCATACAAGTTTATATATCAGTAACTAAGGTTTCTACACTTTTACATTTTTATAAATCATGTTTTAAGGTAATAAGGGCATAATGGTCAACATATGAGCAATTAACGGAATCATGCGTATTAATCGGATAACTAATGAACCGAGGTGTATAACCACAGAGGGTTATACTAGCATGTAACCTGGTCCAAATGAACCTCTAAGGTATTTCTAAAACATACCTAAACGGGTCGGAACTGAAGTCAAAGCAAAAGTCAAAGCTTTGCGACTTTCGGTTCCGAACCGGGGCTAAACAGGAAATTGTCGGGTCGAACATGTTTAGACATGTTCTTATACTAATTACCAAGTTATAATAATGATCAAACAGGTTGCACGCCATTTAGATTGCTAATTATGCGTTTTATGCTTCTGTTGACTTTTTCGGATTAAGTTTGACCCGACAAACGATCTAGTTAGGATGGGAATCAGTGGGTGCCCTTTTAAGGGTTTATTGCCCACATAATTACCAACTTATAACTACCTTTGATTCGACTAATCACTGGACCATTAGTGATTAATCTTAAAGTCAACCGTTAATTACGACGGTTTGACTTTTAAGCTAAAACTAAGCTAAAACTCAACTAAGGAAGATTAAGGATACTTACCAAGGTCTTAATTAAGATTATGGATGATTAGGATCTGATCTTGAGCTCCAGAGAGTCCCTCCAAAGCAGATGAGATGATATGATCAATTGTTGCAACATTGAAGGCCTTATATAGTGGATTTTGATCCACAAAATGTTGACACATGGATCTACAACTGATCAACACATGTCCCTAAGGGCTAAAAATCAGTTAGGGGTCGCCCATGAAGTCTTAAAGGGCAAAATATGCCGTTTATATGGGCTGAACAGGCATCAGAACGAATTTCCGCATCTGGGAGGTTGCTTGCCCATCGTAGCAACCACAGTGTTGCGGTGCGCAAGGTTGGCCAGCCAAAATAATTTTCATTTGTTGACAGCTTTGACCCCTGGACTTCCAAACTTGATTTCTGACACCTTTAAAGCCCGTTAAACCATTTTTAAGGCTCTACAGTGATGCTTAAGCATAGAGAACATGAAACATGCTCAAAAATATGCCGGATGTCGGTTCGTTTGGTCGTACGGTCACGTTGTTCGGTTAATTACGACGAAACACGGACGGACGCGAAAAACGAACCAAATGACGTGACGAATGAAATTTTATCAAGCCAAACACTAAAATAATATATTTTAGTGCTTACATAAATTTTTGGGTGTCCGGGAATATTCAGAATGTAAGATATGCGCGTAGACGCAAACTTGTGCGCTTTTTTGACACTTTTAGTCCCTGCATGACCTAAAAGCTTATTTTAGCGCACCAAACACCTCTAAGCCTATATCTAAGGTATGAGAAGGATAATTAAGGTATGTATAACTCATGGTCATATTCCGGGAGGTCCGATAACATACGAATCGGTATACTTTAGCAGTTTGACGCTTTAGGTCCTTCTAATGTGCAAACCTGCGTACTTATCATTTAATAGCATTGAAGCCTTATCTAATTCATATTAGGCATTATTGAAAGTATTATTAAACATCAAAATGCTTCGGGCTCGATAAAAGGTCATTCAAAGGTATAATTAAACATATTGACACTTCTAGTCCCTCATACTTGCAAAGTTGCGCGTAACTTCACTTTTAGGCATAAAAGCCTTGGATTGCCAACTGTCATTCCCGAGAGTATAATCAAATATCATGAGGCTCTCGGTTTGTTAAATGGTCACTCAGAGATAAGAATTAACATGTTGACGCTTTTAACCCTCTATTGCGCAAACTTTCAATCAATCACATAAACGGCTACACTTGATTAACAAGTGGCTCAATTGTGAATATAAAACCGTAAAAGGTTATTTAAAAACTTATTTTAGGTATGGTAATACTTCCAGTTCTTTCATAATCGAAGTTTTTTGATTTTTTGAAAAAATTAGTCCCTTGAATTCAATGTTTGACTTCATTAGGGTTTATTACACGTGTCAATACTTCACTGGACATGATTTTTCGAGGTGTTACAAGCGATTCGTCTGATAAAAATTTCTTGAGATTGGATATATGAAATACATCAGGTACCCCGGCTAATTCTTCTGGTAGTTGTAAGCGATAGGCAACTGGTCCTATACGTTGAATCATTGGGAATGGTCCTACGTATCTTGGGCTTAATTTTCCTTTCTTACCAAACCGAACTACTCCTTTCCAAGGAGAAACTTTCTGGAGTACCTTGTCTCCAACTTGGAACTCTAGTGGTTTGCGTCGATTGTCGGCATAACTTTTCTGACGATCTCGAGCCGTCTTCAGTCTTTCCTTGATTTGAGTGATTTTGTCAGTAGTTTCTTGCACAATTTCAGGACCTGACAATTGACTTTCTCCTATTTCTGCCCAACAAACCGGAGTTCTGCACTTTCATCCATACAGTGCTTCGAATGGGGCAGCTTCGATGCTTGCATGATAACTATTATTACAGGAGAATTCAATTAAAGGTAGGTGATCATCCCAGTTTCTACCAATATCAATTACACATGCTCGGAGCATGTCTTCCAGGGTTTGTATCGTCCTTTCACTTTGCCCGTCTATTTGAGGATGATATGCAGTGCTTAATTTTAGTCGTGTTCCCATTGCTTCCTGGAAACTGGTCCAGAAATGGAAAGTGAAACGACTATCCCTATCCGATACAATGGAGAGTGGAACTCCATGTAACTTCGTCTACATACAACTTTGCCAATCTTTCCATGCTAATGGTTTCTTTCATGGGTAGAAAATGAGCTGACTTGGTTAATCGATCTACAATTACCCAAATCGTGTCATTACCTTTTCTGGTTTTGGGTAACTTTGTAACAAAGTCCATTGTTATGAGTTCCCATTTCCATACATGCATTTCTAATTGTTGTAGTAGTCCAGAAAGTTTCTGGTGTTCTGCCTTAACTTGTGAACAAGTAAGACACTTAGATACATATCTAGCTATGTCCTTTTTCATTCCTATCCACCAGAAATTATTCCTTAAATCTTGGTACATTTTATTGTTTCCTGGATGCATGGTATACCTAGATTTATGAGCTTCTTCTAAAATTTTATCTCTTAATTCTCCTTGCTTAGGTACCCAAATCCTTTTCTTATGGAATCTCCAAATTCCATCATTTCCTTGCTCTAATTCTTTTATTCGTCCTTTCATTCCTTCAGCATCGTCCTCGATTGATGTTTCTTGAACATTCTTTAGTTGTTCCATTAAATCTAATTGTAGATTTAATCTAACAGCACGAAGTAGTCGTTGTTTCTCATGATACTTACGACTTAAAGCATCTGCAACTACGCTTGCTTTTCCTTCGAGATATTGGATATCATAGTCGTAGTCACTTAGGATTTACATCCATCTTCTTTGCCTCATGTTTAATTCTTTTTGCCCAAATATGTACCTCAAACTTTTATGATCCGTATAGACAGTAAACTTACTTTCATACAGATAATGTCTCCAAATCTTAAGGGCAAAAATTATGGCTCCTAACTCTAAGTCATGAGTCGTATAGTTTTCCTCGTGCTTTTTCAATTGCCTTGAAGCATACGCAATTACCTTTTTGCGTTGCATTAATACACATCCTAATCCTAGCTTTGAATCATCACAATAAACTTCAAAATCTTCTGTTCCTTCTGGTAAGGCTAGAATTGGAGCATTTGTTAACTTTTGCTTCAAAATCCTAAAGGCCTCTTCTTGCCTAGGTCCCCATTCAAACTTAACTGCTTTACAGGTTAGCTTAGTTAATGGTACATCTATCTTAGAAAAATCCTTAATAAAGCGCCTATAGTATCCAGCTAATCCTAAAAAGCTCCTAACTTCCATAGCTGATTGTGGAACCTTCCATTTGGTGATTGCTTCTATTTTAGAGGGATCTACGTGAATACCTTCGTGGTTCACCATGTGTCCTAAAAATTGCACTTCCTGTAGCCAAAATTCAGACTTCGAGAATTTGGCGTAAAGCTTTTCTTTTCTTAACAAAGTTAAGAGTGCATGCAAGTGCTGACAGTGTTCATCCTGGCTTTTGGAATAAATAAGTATATCGTCGATGAAGACAATTACAAATTTATCCAAATATGGTTTACAAATCCTATTCATCATGTCCATGAATGCTGCATGTGCATTCGTTAATCCGAAGGGCATGACTGTAAACTCGTAATGACCATACCTAGTTCTAAAAGCAGTTTTAGGCCTTTACCCAAAAAAATAAAAGCAGTTTTAGGTATGTCTTCTTCTTGTACATTCAATTGATGGTATCCTGAGCGTAAGTCGATCTTAGAAAAATATATAGCTCCCTGGAGTTGATAAAAAAGATCATCAATCCTAGGTAATGGGTATCGATTCTTAATTGTAACCTTATTTAATTCTCTATAATCGATACACATTCACATTGAACCATCTTTCTTCTTTACGAACAACACTGGTGCTCCCCAAGGGGATGAACTAGGTTGTATGAATCCTTTACTTAACAATTCATCTAATTGTTTCTTTAATTCTAGCATTTCAGTGGGTGCTAACCGGTAAGGTGCTTTGGCTATTGGTGTAGTTCCTGGAATTAGATGAATCCTAAATTCTACTTCCCTGTCGGGTGGTAATCCCGGGAGTTCTTCTGGGAATACATCTGGGTATTCTAAGACTATTGGAATTTCCTTAAGTTCCTTATTTTTCGTGTTAATGATTACTGAAATCATATACACTACTTCTTGTTTTCTTGAATAACTGGCCAACTTCATTACTGAAATGAATTTCAGTGGCTTTCGTGGTTTATCTCCTGTAATTAAAATTACCTCTCCTGTAGGTGTATATATTTCTATGGCATTTTTATCACAAAGAATTCGAGCATGGTTGGATACTAACCAATCCATTCCTAACACCACATCGAATCCGGCTAAATTCATAGGTAACAAGTTTGCAGAAAATTTATGACCTAAGAGTTCTATCTTTCCTTCTCGCAAAACTTTATCTATCTTAACAGAATTTCCATCTGCTGTTTCGACTGTAAAAATCTGCCTAAGGTTGGTTAAGGGTAAATTAAGAGCTTGGCAGAATGAAGTATTTATAAAACTTTGGTTTGCACCAGAGTCAGATAATACTTTTGCATAAACGTTGTGAACTAGGAACGTACCAGCTATCACGTCAGGAATTAGTTCGGCTTCCTGCGTAGTCAGTTGAAAAGCTCTTACGTTCTTCTTGTAGCTCATTCTGCAGGTTTGGCCTTGTTCTCAGCTGGTTTAACTAATTTCGGGCAGTCTGGCCTGAAATGTCCAACTTCTCCACAGTTGTAGAAAATTGTTGCTTTCTTCTTTCTGCAATCTTCTTCTTGATGCCCTGGGATTTTGCAGAAATTGCAATACCCTTTGCATCTTCTAAAATGCTTTCTTTTGCAGGAATTGCAAAATGGAACAGTGGAAGATTGCCCAGTTCCTTTTTTCCTGAAACTATTACGGTTACCCATACGAAATCCTTGGGTAATCTTTTGGGCTACTTCCTTTTTCTGGTTCTCTTCTCTTGTGTGTACCAACTCATCAGTTAGGGTGTTAGCTAATTCTACCGCATCGTCAATAGTGCGAGGTCTCGCAGCTTTAACGATATTACGGATTTCACCAATCAATCCCCAAATATAGCGGGAAATAAGCACCGGTTCTGGCGAAGCCAGGGTTGGTACCACTCTCGCATACTCGAAGAATGTCGAAGTGTACCCTCGACAATCTACACCCATCATCCGATGGTTCAGGAACTTATTTGCCATTTGTTCCTTTTCATATTCGGGACATAATTTTCTTTCCATTAACTGCTTAAATTCTTCCCAACTCATGGCATAGGCCATATTTCTTCCTTTGGCTTTAAGTACCGTATTCCACCATTCTAGCGCCCCTTCTTTAAAAAGATGCGACGCATACATAACCTTGTCTTCTTCAGCACATTTACTTATCATAATTACTGCTTCGGTTTTCTCCAACAAACGCAGTGTCGCAGTTGCCCCTTCATTGCCTGCAAATTCAGCTGGTTTACAAGCAAGGAATTCTTTGTAGGTGCAACCAGGTGTTGCAGCTTTCATTTTCTTAGGGAGTGGGGCCTGCCGTGGATCATTATCGTTGTTAGTATGGTTGCCGCCTCCGTTTACACTACTACTGAAGTTATCTTCATGAGTACGTTTACTAGGAATAATTTGTTGAGGTTCAACAGATTTTTGGGCAGCAGTAAGGATTGCTGGAATAGCATTGGCTATTCCTTGAGCAACGATATTCTCGATATCTTGCCTAGTCATAAATTGATCCTCCTGGTGTTGCTCAGATTGGTTAACCTCATTAACTGGTTCATTATTAGCGTTTTCCATCTGGTAATTAATATATATATAAATTATTAGCATAAAATAAATAATAACTATATGCAGATAATCACACAATTTCACAACATATGTATAACCAAAATTGTCGATTTCTCGACTTCCATTTTTGTATAGATTATATTATGCATTCATACACACTGTTATTTTACAAGAGTTTTTTTTTTTTTTAGATTATCTTACATAGTTATATTTTACTACTATTATTATTATACAATCACAATTTCACAACCACACTATCTCTTGTCAGCTGGCCCTCAGAAGCGACGTTCCCTATCGTCGTACTTCCAGGAGATCTGTTCTCCCACCTCCCGGATCCTATTTCATGCATCCACCAGCTCCTCGCCAAAATGACGGAGTTCTGCTAAGTTTTCATTGCTCATTGGTGGGTTTGGTATAGGCTCTGGGTCGAATTGAGGGAAAAAGGTATAAGGATTATTTAGTAGGTTTTGAAACTGCCAGTCGTTAGTCCACCACTCGTCCATTTCTCCTAAAGGTTGGGTGTGGATCAAAGGTTCTGGGATGGCTGGTCCCAAATTTATTGGAAGTTGGGTTTCGGCAGGATAAGGAAAGAGATTATTATTGATAGGCCTGAGAATATCACAGCTTGCCAGTACTCGATCCAATTCCTCCTGCAATGGCAACTCCTCGACTTGCTTAGAACTTTCCCCAATTTCCATTTCTACTTGCCTAGAACCTTCCCCGATCTCAATTCCTTTTCCTTTATCTATGGGATTCTCTATTTTGGGAACCCTTCTAGTTGCTGGTTTCCTCCTGCGCACACGCCTCCATCCTACAAATCTTCTCCTTTTCTTAGGCTTTGGTTTCTCCGGAGGTGGAGCTCGAAAATCCATAGGTTCCTCCACATCGGGTAAGTAACCAGTAAAGTCTCTGGAAACTTCTACTTTCACCGGATAGAGATTGAGATTCTGAAGGGCTTCAGATAACTCATTCATGCTGTTTAGCATATATGCAAAAATGCACACAAAATGCTAAGTTAAAATTTTATAACAAAATTTCACAGATAAACATTCAAGTATTATTGCATACCGTCTGACTAATTTAATACAAAGGACAACTGAAAATTAAAACATACTAGGGTTTATTGTAAACTTATTTATTTACTGGGTAAAGTTTCTGGCTTGTAGGTGATATGGGTGCTAGAACTGGGTCAGGGTATTTAAAATTTTGCATTTACTGCTACAGTGGCTAACATATAGAGATCTGCCCACTCTTCATCTAATTCATCTTCCCATGGTGGGTTACTGCCTAATTCCTAGGTTTCCTGATTAACCCTCACTTCTTTTGGTTGTGATTTCTTTATTTTCTCCTGACTTTTCCTAATAATCAAACTTCTTTTATTAGGAGAAAGTGGTTTCTCATATTGTGCCTTACGAACAAATATTTCTTCCTCAGTATTTGCTGAGTGTTTTGAGAATGAAGTTCCTTTTTCTTTTGGTGCAGTATCTAATTTATGATAGATGTCCGAAAGTCTTTGTTTACCCATACTGTAAACAAATATTCAAATAATAAAACACGTTATCATAAATGGCAGTCAGTAAAAATTAAGTATTTTCTTAAATACTTAATTGGCTTAAATCAGTGGCTCTGATACCACCTTTTCCTGTCACGGCCCCAGCCCCGGTTTGACCCGGTCAGGAGCCGCGGGACAGGAACCCGTGGTATTAATTGATGCGACAGCGGAAGATTTTAACAGGATCTTTTTAAAACTTGAAATGCCCGATTATTTTATTTCATAATTCGGGATAAACCCCGTAATTTGCAATAGAGGAATTTTACTAGGAAATTCCCTAATTTATTAAAACATGTTTATTCATTTTAACTGAGCCACCTCTTCAAGCTTGTTAGTGTTCCATAGCACGTTTTCCTTGATTTACAGTAGGTCGCCTGAAACATGTTTTAAAAATATTTTGTCAGCGGGGAAATACTGGTGAATCATTCATTTTGATAAAATGACACATAGTTAAAAATTACAGCATAAGAGCGATTACAATGACTTATATCTTATTTTTATCTGGCGCCGAGTCACCTGGTGACGATGGTCATACCACTATTGGGTCCCACCCCAAGTAGTGACGTTTATCACTGTTAGGATTTATTAGCCTAACCGTGAGAAATTAGTAATGTGCACAATACCCCACTAGCTAGTGATTAAGATAACCACGACTTAATCCCTGTAATTATAACATTTGAAAATGGAGTATTGTAAAATACTTTTGATAAAAAGTGAATGACTCACTTTGCAGATTTATACGGGCAGAGTTTAGCCTACTGATAAGCCTGATAACCTAATTTAACAATAATGCACATGAACGAGGTCAGTAACTAATACAACATTTACGATAACTCACAAGATTAAACCCTCACGACGAATGACAAAGTGCAATACTTAAACATCCATCGAATTCACGACGAATGACAAAGTATAAACCCAATTTGAGCAGCACTTAAACATTCGTCGGATAGTTTCAATCGATCGGACATTGAATCGTAGCAGCGATCGAGTTAATACCCGGTATCGTAGCAGGGCCTCGCTATAATAATTAAAATTTCGACTTTGGAGCAGTGAGAATTCATTTTTGAATTGAAATTTTGACACCATCGAACTGCTCAGGAGCTAAGCTATTTATAGCTGAAATTCAGGACTGTCGCGGCCCGCGTGAACCTCCGGCCAACCTTTATGCGGCCCGCGTGGAGGTCTATTTCATAGACTAGGGCTAGCGTGTCACGCCTAGGCTCGACACGTGTGTGACGCGTGGCCCGGCATGCTTATCCGGTCAACCACACATTGACGCGGCCCGCCTGAAACCCATAAATTTTGATTTCTTAGTTTTTCATGCACAGTAGGGTTTCAGGAGTCTGGGTTTTTACCTACGGGTTATTTTGGGATAAATTTTGAGTCCTTACACACCCGTTCCCGGAGGTTTGGGATCGGGGGTTGCGACAGAAGGTGGTATCAGAGCGAAGCTACTGATTCAGCCACAGAAGTGTTCTGCTGACATCAAAATTCAAAGTGTTAGGAAATAAATTACGGGAATACGTACATAACTGTATTTATTGCTATGTGTTATTTGACTATCTGTTAGTTTACAGTATGAGCGACCAAGGACCATCTGACGCGTATCGTGAATTGTCTGGTTTGCCTAGAAGCGAAGGCACCTCCTCTTCTCAGCCTGCCCTCTCAGGGTACTCTGCTGATACGGAAGAAGGGATCTTTGTGTTTAAGGCTCAGTCAGAAGAGCCATTTCCTCAGAAAAAGAGGGGATGGTTCAGCCGAGGGGCACACGAGCGTAGAAAGCGTATGAAAAAGTTACAAGAACAGAGAGTACTAGCAGCAGCCAAAAGAGAAACCGATGCCTATACCCAGGATATAATAAATAGGGGTATAGCCAACATCCACATCCTAGCAACCACTGCAGCTGACCCTAACCTGGAACAAATAATAGCAACCACAACTACCAATCCCTGACCAACCAATGAAAATCGAAAACCCTAAAAATAAAGTAGAAATGCATGATTTCAATACGGAAGAAATACCTAGGGTACCAGCACCAAACCCCTTAGACCCAAATTACGATCCCTGGTGGGACGATAATAGGGACCATGTGCAACGTTACCCGATACATGAAGACATGCCCATGCCAAACATAGGAGCCTACCCAGGTTTGGATCTTTTAGATCCCTATTACCACGATGAATACATTAGGGAGATCTTAGAAGATCCTTACCGATTCCAGGCACCTACACCCCCATACCAGGAACCCGCACCCCAGATTCCGAACCCAGTCCTAGAACCTGCACCCCCAATGAGTGCAGACAATGTACAAGAACTTAGGACGTTTGGTGAGGAAATTTTAGAGAGTAGTGAAAGAATGCGACAGGTGGGAGAGCGACTCGTCTGGAAGTACGACGAGCGCAAAAGGATAGGATATACAACATGGAATGGGAGGAATTTAAGAATATGGTAGAAAGGAATTTTGCCATCCCAATGAAAAGGAACAGATAGCAAATAAGTTTCTAAACCTTAGGATGACCGGGGTAGATAGTAAGGGTTATACTACCACATTCTTTGAATATGCTAGAATAGTACCAACCCTTGCATCACCTGAACCAGTGTTAATCTCCCGTTACATATGGGGATTAATTGGAGAGATTAGTGTCACACCCTGATATTTCCACGTATTACCGGTGGGCCCGGTGGGGGAGTATCGTGACGTAGTTGATATCATAATAGTCAAACAACACAAATTTTAAATGCACAGCGGAAGCAAAAGATAGATTTATATTAACCGAATAAATTGTAATATTAAGTATCACAAAATATTCGAAACAGATCCACAGGCGGATCAAATAGAAAGGAAACATAGTTCAACAGACTTGAGCATCCAAGCTTGCGAGACTCTTATTGATGCTAAGGGGAAAACCAGCCTATTTCGAGTAGTACCTGCACTTAATCTTTTTGGGAAAATACGTCAGTTTACACTGGTAAATACAATCAACTGACTCATTTTGAAAAGGTTTAGAAAGTTGGTTTAAATGCATGAGGTACAAAACATTTTATAACTTGAGATAATTATTTGAATATAATCTTGTAAAAGAATTACATGTTTCTTATGCGTTCAGTAGCCCGGGTTTGACACCGGGTTAGAGCTTAATAGACACACCACATGATATAGTCCCGCGGCGGTTTATTCCTGAAACCGACGGTTATACCTTATTATTTATTTATGCACCATCGGGTGTACGCCTACACCCCGTGCTTAGGTCGTGGCCATTTCGTAAAATGATGCCAAGGATATCCGGGACATGGTCATTAACCCCCCAAAGGCTTTAAGCAACAAAACAATTTAAACGGGTCATTTCAATGAATTAACCTCCATTCAATTAAAGATTCAATGCCTGACCAAGCGGTATTTTATATACCATACCCCAAGCCCGTATAGGGAAAATAAGTTAAAAGTATTTACCTTTGCAAGTAATAATCACAACAAGCAAGTGCATGTAGCTTTTACCGGGTCTCCTATTCTGGAACGAAGGTTTATAATAACCTATTAGAATCCTAACGGGTCTTTATTTAAGCCTAAACTTAGACCGGTTAGTTTTAAAGGAAGATACGGTTCGAACGCATGATTAAGCGAAGACCGGAATAGAATGTGATTTAGACCCGACAACTTTGAAGACTTGTATAATATGGGTAAACTAAACACATTCTGGATTTTGAGATAAAAATGATGAGGTTCGACCCGTTTCGGCTAATTTATGCAAAATAGTTACATAAACCGGACCGAACGCGAATAACGCATAATGGGTAACCGAATGAGTCACGAACATGTTTCCTAAGTTAATATGCTTTAAATATGTTGTGATATCAGTAGGATACCTTCCATTATGCCCAAAACAAGTTTAATCTCAATTTAAGCCCCGTAGGGGTATTTTGGTCATTTAAAAGATTATAAAAGAGATTAATTATAATTCTGAGATTCGGGTCTGAAATAATCAGTAAAACAATCTTAATTTAATAGGTTATACCAGTTGGTGATAAGTCTTATATGACAAAGTGGTTTTAAACCCATACTATGTGTTTAATACGCGTAAAGAGTCGTTTAAAGTGATTTCCGGGTTATAACAGGAATCTTAGTTTTCTGATCAGGTTATAAAGTTCAAAATACTTCATTTATCATATAAAATCAGTGGCAAAAGATTTGGTATCAAAATGTCGTGTAAAACTCATTTTATAAGTAAAAAGGGTATAATCGGTATTTACCGAATCAAGGCAATAACCTTAGGTTATGATCAGTTTAAAAATAATTAAAAATCTTCAAAAATCCCAAAATATTATATTACATCAGTGGTTAAAATTTTTGGTGTCAAAAATTAGGTTTAGATAGACTTTATGCTAATTACGCCGTTTAATTAATAAAAGGCCTTCTAATTACGCTATCGAGCATAACTCCTAATCTAGACCTCCAACTGATGTGAAATTTTAGGGACATGTTTATAAATCAGTAACAAAGATTATTGTCCTCTCACATTTCCAAAATTCTTGTTTTAATGTCAAATGGGCATATTGGTCAACTGTTAGTGCACTACGTCTATTGACTTCGTCTTGTATCATGTAATAGGATAGGATAGGATTAGCAGTGCCTAAGGTTCGAGAAACAAATTTTTAGGTTTATGGATGTGATTCCGCTCAAAAGTGCACCTTGGTCATTTCGAGCTAATTCAGAAAGTTCTGATTCCGCTCCAAAGTGCATCATGTCACTTGGAGCGAAATCAGCCCCATTATATATAGGGCATTTGTGTTTTCATTTGGCACGCGACTTCCGGATTTGTAACGAAGTGCTGCCAAAATTTGTCCAGGTTGTAATTTTTGCTAAATCAATCATAGAGACAAATTAAAGAGTATCAAGTTGTTTCCACGTCTGTTTCACTGATTCCGCCTTTGAATCGGATTATAAGCTCTTCTGAACGAATCAGTTGGGTCAAACAATGATCCTACAAGTGGTATCAGAGCTCAGGAAGAAGAGTTTAGCTTGATATCATCTATTTTCTGACTTCTACACCTTCTTTTTCAATCTGAACAAGTTTTAACGGTCAAAATCGGATCATTTTTTCACAGATTGTTTAAAAGTACCTATTGTCAAACCCTTGAAAGTTTTATTACAAAATTCGAACTAAAAGTGACTGAAATGGACCTTCGACTTGATTCCGCTCGAACTGATTTTGTTTGAATTGGTCTGATTCCGCTCGAAAGTACACTGATTCAGCTTGAGATTGTCTGATTTCGCTCCAAAGTGTTTGATTTAGATTCAAAATGTTGATTCCGCTCCAAGTTGCAAAATTCTGATTCCGCTCCAAATTGCAAAAGTCTGATTCAGCTCAAAATTGCAAAATTCTGATTCCCCTCCAAAACACACTTAAGTGCTCGAAATTCTTATTCAGCTTGAAAAGAGGATTTTTGTGTCGAGATCATTTCACGTCAATCGAGTGTCAGTTTGTTTCAGGATATTTGATATTGTGTGTACTGATTGTGTTTTGTTTGATTATTTGTCCAGGATTACATCATGGCTGAAGAATTCTACAACATGTTTTTCAACGCGTTCACACCAAAGTCAATCACAAAAGTGGTCAATGAAAACATTAATCATGACAATTTTTATGGGACTTATTCCAAACCACCCAAACTGGATAATATTGAAGATTATACTTGGTGGAAAGAACGGTTTCTTAACTGGGCAAAAGCATACGCTCATGAAAGCTGGTTTTGTATAGAGTTTGGATACGAGAGACCAAAAGATGACAAAGGAGAGGAAATTCCTTTGAAGAAATTAGGCATTGAAGACAAAAAAGAATTCTCGTCTGAACAGAGAATGATTGCGTTGATCTAGTCGGCTATTAGAAATGATATTTTTGCATTACTTAATCATGATGGGTCTTCGAAATCTGTCTGGGAAGCTTTACGAGTTAAAGCTGAGGGGGGTAAACAGATCAAAAAGAACAAAATTGCTTTACTAAAGAAAGAATTCGATCTATTTGATAGCTTAAAAGGAGAGACAGTGAGGCAAATGATTGAGAGATTTTGTCATTTAAAAATTGAACTTGAGAGGTTTGAGATTGTGAAAACAAGGGAGGAAATTATCGACAAAGTGATTGAAGCGTTACCACGAGCTGATCAGTGGCAAACGTTTGTTTTTATTTTGAAAAATGATGATTTATATGATACGATTTCTCTTGATGCGTTGTTTGAAAAGATTGAAAGTCATGATCTGGAGCTACAAAAGCAAAGCAAGATGACTGGTTCTTCACATCAACAGAATGTTGGTCTATACTACAAAGGCAGTGTATCATTAGAGAAAGGTGTTGGTTCACCAAAGACAACATTCAGTGGAGAGAAGATGAAAGAACCTCAAACAACTTCATCAAATTATAATTCTGGATATCATTCTTCTTCAAAATCAAGTTCTGATGAAACTGAGGAAATTCTGTGCAACATCGCTCTCAAACTGAAGAATTCTCCATCGATGAGCATCAATGCAGCTAAACAGCAAATGAGTTTTCTTGCATCTGTTCTGGAATCGTATGAAGGTCTTGTAGCTGAAAAATTGGAAACTCCGAATTGACCAAAGAAGACTACGACCAGATTGATCCGGAAGAGATGGAGCTCATTGACATCCGTTGGTGCTTAGCAAGTTGCATCCGAAGAGCGCAGAGGTATATGGAGATTACTGGGAAACAATCTCTTGGAGGTGCATCAACAAAGCTTGGATTCGAAAAATCCAAAGTGACTTGCTTCAAATGTAAGCAGAAAGGTCATTTCAAGAGAGAATGCACTAATTCTGCAGTTTGTGGAAATGAACATCCGTTCAATGATGCTTACTACCGAAAGGCAATCTACCATCGAAGCAGAGAAGAGCCAAAGATGATTGAAGATAAACCCAAATCGAGAGCTTGTTTTGTAATTCAAGATGATGAAGGTTTTGATTGGTCCGAGATATGTCCAGAAGAAGATCGTTTGGAGAATGTTCAAAAAACAGCTCATGGCAAAGCTATAACAGAGGAAAGAAAGTTTGTTTTTGTTGCTGAGATTAAAGATGAAAACAAAGACAAAGATACAGCTGAGATCAAAGTGAAAACCAGAGAAGAGATTCTGGAAGAAAAGACCTACAGGGAAAGAAACATTGTGTTGAACAGAATGGATGAAATGCAGGAAGAGTATGAGATTGCTGTCAGCAGCAAAAGATGGGATAAGAAGAGAGAGTGTTACTTCAACAGAAAAGGAGAACCAGTTGTTCCAAAGAAAGACATAATCTTTGTTAATGTTCTTCTCATAATTCCTTTGAGAGCCAAATATTATAGAAATGTGATGAAAGATGACACATATGCTAAAAGGCATGAAAAGGAGATCAGATATGCCATGACATCGTGTCTAAGAAAAAGGGATGAAGAGAGAATGAAGAAGAGTGTTGAAGAGATGGTGAACAATCTGAAGAAAGTTGCTGAAGAGGTTAAAGCAGAAGCTGTTGAAGTTGAGGTTGTGAAGGAAATCAAAAGTGTTGAAGTTGAGGTGAATGAAGAGGTGAAGAAAGAAAGAAGAAGAAGAAGTAAAGAATGAAAATTTGGAAGCTTGTAATGTTGGTGATGAAGTCGGTGTTGAAGAAAAGCAAGATGACGCTGATCAGAAGCAAACTGAGGCAACTGCATCAAACACCGAAGTGCCAATCACTGAGGTAAATTCTGATTCTGAAATCTTAAAAATGATTGATCAGTGCAAGAAATGCATGGAACCGTGCAGAGCTTGTACTGAAAAGATGAGCAATTTAGAATAAGAGATCTTGAATTCACTAAAATTGAAAACATTTTTAAAGAAAAATGCAAAGAAATGCTAGAAAAAGAAAAAGTTTTAAAAGAAAATGATGAAAAACTTTCAGAAAAATGTAAAAATTTAGAAACAGAAAATGAAGTTTTGAAAGAAAATGTTTCTAAAATGACAGAAGAATGTTCACAAAAAGAAATTGCTTGTCAAGAAATGAAGAAGGAATATGACTCAATGAAATTAGCATATCATATTACGAAAGAGTCATACGAAAAAGTGAAAGATGAAATGAAATATGCTCAATCAAGAATGAATTATCTTTCTGAAACAACTAAAGAACTTAAACGAATGTATTCTATAAAACAAGATGTTGTTAATTCCTATATTGAGGATGTTGCTAAGCTAAAGCGACAGATTGCTGATCTAGAACAGGATAACAACAAGTTAAAGAGTTATCACGTGTCGTCATATGTGCTTGAACGAATTTTCAATATAAAACCGGGAGATGGTGAATCTGAGCAAAACAAGAAAGGCATTGGCTCAGAGTTTCATCAAGTTCCACCACCGGGAAAATTTGCATTTTATGATGATGAAAAGGTCGAAAAAGCTTTCAACATGGTAGACCAATTGCCAGACAACATTGACATAACCTATTCCAAATCTGATGATTCTCATGATTCAGAGGTGGTAGGTAAAGTTGTTGAAAGTGTGTTGAAAGAAGAGTCCATTAATACAGGTAAATCTGAATCACAGGATAAAGATGAAGGAAATCTTCATGATAGTTATCTGAAAAACACAAAATCCGAGAAAAGTTTGAATGATGATTCAAAAGGATTGGTTTATACCATGATTGGATCGGACAAATTGTTCTTAGATGTTGTATTCCCGATTCAGAATGTGATTTCAGAAAAGGTTGATAAAGTTTTCAAAATGGTTGAGATTGAGAAGTCTGAGATTTCAAAGTTTGCTGGTAAGAGTCATAGAGGTTCGTATAACAAACCTAGTTTCAAGAAGAAAAACATGAAGGCTGGTTTGGGTTATAAGAAGAAACAGAATCGAAACAAAAATGAAATGCCAAATTATCAGAAAAAAATGAGTTTTGTTCAAGGAGACAGTTTAAAAAAGAAAAAGAACTTAAAATTGGACTACAGTCTATTGAACAGTTCCTAGCTCAAAAGAAAAGCAACAACCACAGGTCAAAGATGTTTCCATGAGAACATGTTTCAAATGTGATCAAAAAGGACATCTTGCACGCAAGTGTCCTAATCTAAAACCTGTGGATGTTGACATAAAGAAGATTGATGCTGAGAAACAAAAATCTGAGAATGAGAGACAAAGGTCAACCAGATTTGACTCAAAACAAACTTGGAGGTACAACACAAACAAGTTTGCTTCGAATCAAAATTGGAAGTCAAACCCGTATAGGTTTGATTCTAGACAGACCTGGAATTCTCACACACCCAGAGTCAGAACAACTCAAAGTTGGAAAACAACTGTTGATATAACAAAACCTCAAGAGTTTTGGAAACCAAAAGTTGTTGATCAAAAACAAAATGTTCAAAAGGAGTCACATTTTTATAAAAGAGGTACTCCTAAAGGTCAAACATGGAGTGCAAAGAAACAAGTGATTCTTGAAAAAGATGAAAAAGTTGAAGTAAAAGTTGAAAAGATTTTTGTGAAAGATGACAAAGAGTTTCCAGCATTGAATGAAAATTATTGTGTTGAAATGCCTAAGGTTCAAAAGACCTGGGCTAAATTGTTCAAGTAATTGAGTAGTTTGTTTGTGCAGGTGCTCATGGAATTTGAAGATTGTGAGTTTGGAACTCAGAGCAGCCTGGCACAACAAGAGGAGGAGGCTGATGCTGGACCCTGTGTTGGTTGAAACAGGGAGTTTATTTTCATTCTGTACATAAATAAACAATATTTTCAAAACCCTAAAAATTGAAAATTTTGAAAAAACCAAAAATATGTTTTTATTTTGTCAAAAATAGAAAATTACAAAAATATGTGTTGATTGAATACGCCGAAACCCTCACGGCTGAACAAACATGATTACTTTCACAAGATTGAAAAACGGTTTTCAAACTGTCGAAAATCAATGGGTTGTAAATCATGGGGGTAATTGTTGGTACTTTATATTAGTTTTTCTGCAAAACAGAGCATAGTTAGTAGAAAATGGATGGCGAGACAAAGCTATCAGCATCGTGTTGTCAAATTTTCTTTAAATGATTTTGCATTTTAGGGGGAGATATATTGTTGTTAGAAAATACAAAAAACATTTGAAATTTTCAAAAAGACAAAAACATGATAAAATTCAAAAATTGAGTTTTTGTGTAAAAAGAGGAAATAATAGTACATCAGTAGACAGTTGCAGTATGCTAAAGAATTGGAAAGTTAAAATGTGTTAAACGATCTCACCGTGGATGTGTCGGTAGATTTTTATACATTTAGTAAATTTTTTCGGGATATAAACCTAAATTCAAACTTGCTTATTTCGTGGGGAACACTACTTGGATATATAGGTAACCCCTGAAATCTCGTTTGAAAGGTCCCTCTTTCTGAGATACTAGGTCTTTATGCTTAGTGATATCTGGGGTATTATCCCGGGACTTCTGATTTTGCGGAAGCAATGGCCTAGTCCCCGGAGAATACTTTCCGTATTGCTTGAAACATAGTGCAGCCCTCAGCAAATTGATGAAACAATAAAATTGATAGTCATTGCTGTTGTAAAAAAGATCCTCTAACGGGGACACACCTAAAGTCAAACCGGAGCTCTCTGCTGAACGGAAGTTCTGACCTGAGCTCGTATGGTTTCATAATTTATTCCCCTTACAGATATCATCTAGGTATACTCACCTGTAAGACTGAATATTGGGATCCGGATACGGTAGTATATTCAAGAGGTGGGACACATGAATAGGTTTAAGTCCTTAATTCACCTAATTCGTATCCTGAATCAGTTGAACTTTGTGTGAAAATTTAAGTGGACAAGTATATCGACAATCTAAGTGAATTGTTTAATTCTTAATGTGTAACTAAGCTCAACGGTACTTGTGACTTGTCAAAAACGGTACTTGTGACTTGTCTGTAAATATGTTTGTACATATTTCTTTACTGCTTTATATTTTCAGAAAAATACAAAAAGATTTTTGATTCTGCTTTATTTTCGACAATCGATGTCTGAGATGCTGAGTTTCAAAATCTAAGTAAGCTGATTGTGTTTCTGAAAATAAAACAAGTTCATTAATTTGAAACTTGAATTAAAAATCAAAAATTCAAAAACAGTTTGTGATATCTCCAAGGTCATTAATTTGGACTTGGATGATTTACTGTGAGGGAGTTGGATTCTTAAACTTTGCTATATCAATTAAGTTTGTTGATAGGAGGAGTAGTTAAAGAGTTGAATAGAGCCAGATTATGATTTCTGGGTGATTGAATTTGAAAGCATTGTATTTATAGATGTTTGAGTGTTTATAGATAGTCCAGATTACGATCCCGAGAGCATAGTCTAAGGGGGATTCTGAAGACAAGCTTGAAGAAAGGAGAAGCTTGTAGATGGATAGCTAGGTGTCGATCCCAAAGCACAGAAGCTTGACGAAAGGGGGAGCCTGAAGCTGATGGAAGAACAGAAAGATTGATAGATGCTTATAATGTTACAATTTCGAGTAGTACCTGCACTTAATCTTTTTGGGAAAATACGTCAGTTTACACTGGTAAATACAATCAACTGACTCATTTTGAAAAGGTTTAGAAAGTTGGTTTAAATGCATGAGGCACAAAACATTTTATAACTTGAGATAATTATTTGAAAATAATCTTGTAAAAGAATTACATGTTTCTTATGCGTTTAGTAGCCCGGGTTTGACACCGGGTTAGAGCTTAATAGACACACCACATGATATAGTCCCGCGGCGGTTTATTCCCGAAACCGACGGTTATACCTTATTATTTATTTATGCACCGTCGGGTGTACGCCTACACCCCGTGCTTAGGTCGTGGCCATTTCGTAAAATGATGCCAAGGATATCCGGGACATGGTCATTAACCCCCCAAAGGCTTTAAGCAACAAAACAATTTAAACGGGTCATTTCAATGAATTAACCTCCATTCGATTTAAGATTCAATGCCCGACCAAGCGGTATTTTATATATCATACCCCAAGCCCATATAGGGAAAATAAGTTAAAAGTATTTACCTTTGCAAGTAATAATCACAACAAGCAAGTGCATGTAGCTTTTACCGGGTCTCCTATTCTGGAACGAAGGTTTATAATAACCTATTAGAATCCTAACGGGTCTTTATTTAAGCCTAAACTTAGACCGGTTAGTTTTAAAGGAAGATACGGTTCGAACGCATGATTAAGCGAAGACCGGAATAGAATGTGATTTAGACCCAACAAGTTTGAAGACTTGTATAATATGGGTAAACTAAACACATTCCGGATTTTGAGATAAAAATGATGAGGTTCGACCCGTTTCGGCTAATTTATGCAAAATAGTTACATAAACCGGACCAAACACGAATAACGCATAATGGGTAACCGAATGAGTCACGAACATGTTTCCTAAGTTAATATGCTTTAAATATGTTGTGATATCAGTAGGATACCTTCCATTATGCCCAAAACGAGTTTAATCTCAATTTAAGCCCCGTAGGGGTATTTTGGTCATTTAAAAGATTATAAAAGAGATTAATTATAATTCTGAGATTCGGGTCTGAAATAATCAGTAAAACAATCTTAATTTAATAGGTTATACCAGTTGGTGATAAGTCTTATATGACAAAATGGTTTTGAACCCATACTATGTGTTTAATACGCCTAAAGAGTCGTTTAAAGTGATTTCCGGGTTATAACAGGAATCTTAGTTTTCTGATCAGGTTATAAAGTTCAAAACACTTCATTTATCATATAAAATCAGTGGCAAAAGATTTGGTATCAAAATGTCGTGTAAAACTCATTGTATAAGTAAAAAGGGTATAATCGGTATTTACCGAATCAAGGCAATAACTTAGGTTCTGATCAGTTTAAAAATAATTAAAAATCTTCAAAAATCCCAAAATATTATATTACATCAGTGGTTAAAAGGTTTGGTGTCAAAAATTGGGTTTAGATAGGCTTTATGCTAATTACGCCGTTTAATTAATAAAAGACCTTCTAATTAAGCTATCGAGCATAACTCCTAATCTAGACCTCCAACTGATGTGAAATTTTAGGGACATGTTTATAAATCAATAACAAAGATTATTGTCCTCTCACATTTCCAAAATTCTCGTTTTAATGTCAAATGGGCATATTGGTCAACATTCGGCATTTAACAGAAACATCGGACAATCAACGAGTTAAGTAGTATAAACGCAGAGGGTTTTACTATCATACAAGCTGGTCCTAACGAAGCTCTAAGGCATTTCTCAATCATGCTAATATGGTTCAGAACTGAAAGTCAAGGCAATGGTCAAACTATGCGACTTTCGGTTCCAAACCGGTCCTAAACTGAAAATTGTCGGGTCGGACATGCTTAGACATGTTTCTGCATTGATTACCAAGTTATATGAGTGGTAAAACAGGTTACACGTCTTCTACATTGCTAATTATGTGTTAATTCAAAAATTAAGATTCTGTTGACTTTTTATAACCAACTTTGACCCGGCAAATGACCTAGTTAGAGCGGGAATCAGAGGGTGCCCTTTTAAGGGTTTAAAACCCACATAATTACCAACTTATAACTACTTTCAATTTGACTAATTACTGGACCATTAGTGATTAATCGTTAAGTCAAACCTTAATTACGACGGTTTGACTTTTAAGCTATAAACTAAGTAAAACATGATTAAGGAAGGTTAAGGATACTTACCGAAGTCCTAATTACGACCAGAGATGCTTAGGGACTGATCTTGAACTCCAAAAAGCTCCAGAAGTTGGGTTTGAATGAATGATCAAAAGTTGCAACATTGAAGTCTTTATATAGTGCTTTTGATTCATCATGATCATGACAAATAAGCCTATGAGGGGATCCCTGATCAATTACAAGTGTCCCTAGAGCCTAAAAACAAGTTTGTGCAGCACATGGTATTGAAAACAAGCATTTTGAGTCGGTTAAACGGGCTGGACAGACACCTGTCATGTTTTTCTGTATCTGGGAGGCTGAGGCGGCCCATGTAAGGCCTTGGGCAAGCCTTATGCGCCCCGTGTGAGGCCTGGTTTCAGGTCAACAAGTTTTCCATTATTGCACTTTTGGTCCCCGGTCCTCCTAAAAGTTGTTTTAACTTCTTGTTTTGCACTTTGAGCCCTCTAAATTGATTTCTAAGGACCTCAAGACTTATACCAGCTTTGTTAAGTCCTTGGTTAGCTTTTGATCACCCGAAAAGTCATAAATTTCAACGTTGACGCTTTTAACCCCTCGCATACGAATTTTACCATAACTTTCTCATACGATAACGAAACTTGGTGAAATTTTTATCATGCATTCTAGTGAGCATAACTAATCGTTACAAAGCTTTGGGTTTGCTAAAAGGTCACTCAGAGGTATACTTTAAACATGTTGACACATTTAACCCCTGTAGTTTGTAATCTCTCACTTTCTTTCGCAATTAGCTTCGTATGATCCATGATTCATTCGTTTAAGGGTATAAACATCATGTAGGGTTATTGTAAGGTATATTTATTCATTGTTGACATTTTGAACCCTTATATTCACATACTTTCCTTGTTTGTCAACTTTAGTCCTCCTAAAGTGATCCTTTACACGTTTAAAGTTCATGACACGTGTCGATATTATATTGGACATGAAATTACGAGGTGTTACATCCTCACCCCCTTAAAAGAAATCTCGACCTTGAGATTTACTAAAATAAATGAGGGTATTTTTCTTTCATTGTGGACTCTACCTCCCACGTGTACTCGGGACCCCTACGGGCATCCCATTTAACCTTTACGATCGGTACATGCTTCCTTCGAAGCTTCTTAACCCGTCGATCCTCAATCGACAAAGGTTTTTCAACAAACTTTAACCTCTCGTCAATGTGCACATCTGTATGTGGTATGACTAGTGATTCATCTGATAGACATTTCTTCAGATTGCAGATGTGGAATAAGTTATGAATACCACTGAGCTCCTCAGGAAACCTTAACTTATAAGCCACGGATCCCACATATTCGATGATCTCGAATGGTCCTATGTATCTCGGGCTTAACTAGCCTTTCTTACCAAATCGCATTACCCCTTTCCAGGGTGATACCTTAAGTAGAACTTTATCACCTACCTTGAACTTCAGAGGTTTACGCCTTAAATCTGCGTAGCTTTTCTGCCTATCCCTGGTAGCTTTGAGGCGATCGCGTATTTGCACAATCTTATCTTTCGTCTCCAGGACTATTTAAGGCCTGTCAGTTGGACATCTCCAACTTTCGCCCAACAAACAGGCGTTCTGCATTTCTACCGTACAAGGCCTCGAAAGGCGCAGCCTTAATGCTGGTATGGTAGCTATTGTTATAGGAGAACTCGATTAATGGCATGTGGTTATCCCAACTACCACCTAAGTCAATCACACATACACGAAGCATGTCTTCCAAAGTTTGGATTGTACGCTCACTCTGCCCGTCCGTCTGAGGATGGTAAGCCGTACTAAAATTTAAGCGCGTGCCCAAAGATTGTTGGAAACTTTTCCAAAAACTATGATGTGTATCTAGTATCTCTGTCAGAGATAATAGACACTGGTACGCCATGCAGAGATACAATCTTATCTACGTACAATTGGGCTAACATGTCGGAGCTAAAAGTCTCCTTAATGGGTAGGAAATGTGCTGACTTAGTCAATCTGTCAACTATCACCCATATAGTATCATTTCCTTTCTTTGTCTTTGGCAACTTGGTGATGAAATCCATTGTCACCATCTCCCACTTCCATGTGGGAAGTTCAGGCTGTTGTAGCAAACCTGACGGCTTCTGGTGTTCAGCTTTGACTTGTGCACACGTCAAACATTTAGCTACCTGACGGCTTCTGGTGTTCAGCTTTGACTTCTGGTCTTCAAGCCTATCCACCAGAAATTTGCTTTTAGATCCTGGTACATCTTGTCAGCTCCAGGATGAACGGAGTATTTAGAACTGTGGGCTTCCTGGAGGATAACATCCCGAAGTCCTCCATAAACTGGAACCCATATTCGTCCATTCAACTTCAGAATTCCGTCCTTGCCATAGGATAACTGTTCTTCAGTTACTCCTAGCTTTTCATCAGGATAGTTAGCTTCCAATACAGCTTCCTTCTGCGCAGCTAACAACCTTTCATTCAAACTATTCTTTATCTCAATGCTCTTGGCATTGATTCTTATAGGCTTCACTCTTTCCTTTCTACTCAAGGCATCGGCGACTACATTCGCCTTGCCAGGATGGTATCTTATCTCACAATCATAATCGTTCAAAGTTTCCATCCAACATCGTTGCCTCATGTTCAAATCCTTTTGGTTAAACAGGTGCTGGAGGCTCTTGTGATTAGAATAGATCACACACTTGATACCATATAAATAGTGCCTCCATAGCTTCAGTGCAAATACAACGGCACCCAACTCCAAGTCATGGGTGGTGTAATTCTTTTCATGCACCTTTAACTGACGTGAAGCATAGGCAATAACTTTGCCTTTCTGCATAAGCACACATCCCATCCCGGTGTGTGATGCATCACAATATACCACAAACTCTTCTATTCCATCAGGCAATGCCAACACAGGTGCATTGCTTAGCTTCTGCTTAAGGATATCAAAGGATTCTTGTTGCTTCGGTCCCCAGTCGAACTTAATATTCTTCCTAGTCAAAGAAGTTAGGGGGGCAGCAATCCTTGAAAATTTTTCAATAAAACGCCTGTAATATCCTGCCAATCCCAAGAAACTGCGAATCTCTGTGGGCCTTTTTGGCTCTTGCCAATTCATGATGGCTTCAACCTTAGCGGGATCTACCTGGATTCCGCGTTCACTAACCACATGTCCAAGAAATTGGACTTCACGAAGCCAAAATTCTCACTTAGAGAATTGGCGTAGAGCTTTTCTCGATGAAGCAGTTTCAGAATGCAATGGAGGTGCTTCTCATGGTCAGCTTGACTCTTCGAGTAAATAAGAATATCATCGATGAATACGATGACAAATTTATCCATGTAGGGCTTGCAGACGCGGTTCATGAGATCCATGAATGCGGCTGGTGCATTAGTGAGTCCAAAAGGCATCACTAAGAACTCGTAGTGACCATAACGTGTCTTAAATGCAGTCTTATGTACATCTTCATCCTTGACCTTCAGTTGATGATATCCCGACCTTAAGTCGATCTTGGAAAAATAACTCGCTCCTTGAAGTTGATCGAACAAGTCATCGATCCTGGGTAATAGATACCGATTCTTAATAGTAACTTTGTTAAGTTCTCGATAATCGATAATCGATGCACAGACGCATCTATCCATCCTTTTTCTTCACAAACAGGATTAGTGCTCCCCAAGGAGATGAGTTGGGTCTAATAAATCCTTTACTTAACAAATCATCCAGTTGAGTTCTCAACTCTTTCATCTCCGTTGGTGCCAATCTGTAAGGCGCTCTTGCAACAGGTGCTGCTCCAGGAATAATGTCAATCCTGAATTCCACTTGCCTATCTGGGGGTAAACCAGGTAGTTCTTCAGGGAATACCTCTGGATATTCAGAGATAATAGGCATGTCTTCGATCTTAGGCTTTGGTTCATCAAGGGTTACTTGTGCCATGTAGATAACACAACCCTTCGTCAAACACCTTGATGCCTTGAGCATGGACACTTGCTCAGGCATTCCGTACTTAGTATCTCCTTGGACTGTCAAAGGCTCGCCATGAGGAGTTCTGACAACCACTTGCTTCTTAGCACAAACAATCTGTGCTTGGTTGCGAGACAACCAATCCATGCCTATTACTATATCGAAACCGGCTAATTTCAAAGGGAGTAGGGATAACGGAAAAGAGTGGTTCCTAATGGATATGAAACATCCATCTAACACGGTTGAGGCGGTTTCTAAGGTACCATCAGCTAATTCCACCTCATATTTCACACTTAGGGTTTTAACAGGTAAATTCAGCAACTTACAAAACTTATTATCTACAAATGACTTATCAGCTCCTGAATCAAATAGCACTCTTGCATAAACATCAT
The DNA here is from genome assembly GCA_030545235.1 of Helianthus tuberosus. Taxonomy (NCBI): domain Eukaryota; kingdom Viridiplantae; phylum Streptophyta; class Magnoliopsida; order Asterales; family Asteraceae; genus Helianthus; species Helianthus tuberosus. The sequence continues at coordinate 147,630,224 of CM060374.1, forward strand.
TTATGAGGAAGGTACCTGTGATCACATTGTCGTCCTGAATAGCTTCCTTTGCATCCATCCGGAAGACCCTTGCATTGGTCTTTTTCCCATCCTCAGTCTTCTTTGCAAGTTTTGGGCAGTTGGAGTTGATATGCCCTTTTTCATTGCAGCTATAGCATGTAGCATCCTTGATTTTCTTACAGTCTAGGGTCTTGTGCTCAGAAGACTTGCAAATCCCACATGCCCTTGGCTGTGACTGGGATTTCGACTCATATCTGCACTTCCCGAAGTGCTGTTTCTTGCAGATCTTACATTTGGGTTTATCATCCGACTGATGACCATCTTTCTTAGATCCAGAACCCTTTTTGTGGTCATTGTTTCCCTTATGTCTCTTATCCGATCGTCGTGAGCTATCATCCTCACGCTTCCTTTTCTCAGCATCAGTGTTTCTCAGCGATATCTGCCTGACCGCGTCCAGAGTAAGAGATAATGCTATATCAGCTGCAGACCGGAAGGTAGCTGGTCTAGAGGCTTTCACACTGGCCTTAACTTCTGGGGCTAAACCCCCAATGAATCGAGCTATCCTCTTGGGTTCCGGTGTCACAAGATAAGGAACCAACCTTGACATGGTGTTGAAGCTTGTAAGGTAGGCTTGACAATCCAGGTTTTTCATAACCAGTGACAAGAAATCAGCTTCAATCTTTTCAACCTCATGCTGAGGGCAGTAGTTCTCCTTGATCAATGACACAAACTGTTCCCAAGTCATACTGTACAATGGGATTTTCCCTGTAGCTTGGATCAAAGACCTCCACCAAGCTAATGCCTCACCCTTGAATGATTGAGACACGAATTTCACCACATCCTTATTAGCGCAACCACTGATATCTACCACAGTGTCCATTTCATCCAACCATGTCATGCAGTCTATATCTCCTTTTTCCCCAGTGAAATCCCTGGGTTTGCATGAAACAAAATACTTATAGGAGCAACCCTTATCACGGGGTCCTTGGTTCAGTACGGTCCTTTGAGATGGAACACTCCTTTGGTTTGATTAGTGATGGGAATTACTGTTGTGAGCAGTGTGAGTTTTAGAGGGTGGTTTAGAGTGTGGTACAGATTGGGTCCTTACATGGGTACCACTGGATTCATGGAACTGTCTATCCAAAGCTCGAGTAATGAAATTGTCTATCATTGCCTGCAGTTCTGCACCCGCTACGTTAATTCGGGTATTATCATGATTCTCCCTTGGGTGACTGTTGATCTCATCCGAGTCAGCCATGTAGTTTGAACTGTTACATAAGATATTAACAATAATTTATTTGGGAGTTTATTATGGAATTGTCTTTTATGGCAATTCATTAACCATGGTAAACATAGACCATATTTGGTTAATTTGTTAATCATATTTATTTAGGATTTTTATTATAATTTATCCTAATTATAAAACAATAACAGTATTACTAGTGGCACAAAAGGCCTAGTCACAAGGACATTCTAAATCATAAGCCATGATTTCAGAGAATCAAGGCATTAAGGTTTGAACATAGTTCTTTACCTTTATCTGACAGGGAGTCGTAGACTACAATTTTCTTTTGTCTTATTTGACATTTATTATGGCCTGTAGGCACTACATCACCAATGGATGTTTAATATGTGATCATCTTAACTGATGATTTAAACCCATGATTTATAGATCGTCAGGTTAGGATATGAATCTTTTGAAGAATCCTATTATAAGAATGACGTGTGTGATTTTAACGAATCACGTCTGCCAGGAGTGTTAACATGTTTTCAGATGTTAACAAGGATTTGAATCTTTTTAAACATGTCTTACCATCTTGGCCAAGTCTTATAATGACATGCAGGCTAGGTTATACCTTTAAGATTCTTATTTAATATTTAAATCGGCAGATTATTTTTAAAATGAACGATTTTTTGATTTATTTATTTCATGTATAATATATTATGCATATAATGACAAAAATGAAATTTTAAAATTTAACATTCCATTAAACATTAAAAGGAGTACACATTGCCCTAAACGGGACTTTTAACAGAAATAACTTGCCCACGCAGGGGCTAATCTGATAATACAAGTCCTCGCAGGGACTGATTACTAAGATAGATGTCCACGCAGGGACTAAAAAGATAAGTCCACGCAGGGACTAAAGAAAGACAAGTCCACACAGGGACTAAGTACATAGATAAATGTCCACGCAGGGACTTGATTTAAAATAAGGAAATACAACAATACATATAGAGATTCAATGATCCCTCTTCTTCTTTCCTTTTAACAAGCTTGCCAGGCCTTTGAGAATTCCCCGGTTGTTCCTACGTTCTTCTTGAAATTCTCGTTCCACCCTGTTTAGTCTATGGAGGATTTCCTCCTGTTCCGGTGGGGAAAACCGTGGTGGCTGCGGCTGCTGCTGAATCAGAGGTCGAGCAGGTATTTGATACCCATGAGTTGGATATCCCACCCCCCAGGGGGCTCCATATGGTCCTTAGGATGAAGGGCGTTGTAGTTAGCTGCTACGAGATATGGGTCGGCTTCAGCATAGTTGTAGTTAGTGTAAGCCGGCTGCTCAAATGGATTGTACGCCATTGAACCGGCGTACGTAGGAATCGGGTTACCAAAACCCACTGGCGGCGGCGCAATAGGTGCAGAATTCACCTCCGAAACTGGGTTTGAAGGCCCACCCATTTGTGGGTCTTCATGCAGTGGCGGATAGTGACTGCCACTGGAGTGATGGGGGGTGCTAAAGTGAAAACCCCCTTCTCGCACGGATATTCATGCGCCTGTTCTTCTACGCCTTGGTGGTTCTAGAGGTGCTTGATGAACTGGCGGCGGTGGTGGCGGTGGTGTGATTGCCACGAAACACGAATCCTCAGAGGGATCCTGCTGCTGCTGCTGCTGCTCATGAGGCGATGAATGGTGAGAGGGTGTAAAATACCACTCATATTGGTTAAATCTCGCCTGGTAGCTGTCTGGGCCACGGTAAGGTGATCCATGGAAGGATGACCCATCAGAGACCTCGAGGGGGTGAGTAGGTGTCCCAGAAGGTGGTTCAACAGGATCCGTGTCTTCATCTATATCCATTGCATGGTCTCCTGAGAAATGGTCTTCAGGTCCTAGTGGGTTAAAACCCACTGGTTCTTCACTATAATTTGCCGGGTTGAACCGTTCCTGGAAGACAGGAGTGGGGTCGCCAAAGGAATGGTGCGACATGGATCGCTGCAACGGCAAGAAGGAGTGGCGTGAGTCTTCGGGCTCGTTCTCTGATTGCGGCCCAAAGGAGTGACGATAAGGAGGCGTTGAGCTATACGATGTAGATCGCCTAGCGGGCTCCAAATGGGTCCTCCTGTTTCCCTGAGGATCGGCACTCATGGTAGCAGAAGGAGTTCGCCGATGTGAAGGCCCGACTTCGTGATCGTTGGGGGCGTTGATTGGCCCCTTACCTCGTCCTCCTCTTCGGAACCTTAGTGGCATATTTCCTGTTACAACAAATGAAAGATACAACAAAGAAATATAAAGGAAAAAGTTAAAATTAAAACAATTTGGATTAGTCCTAAGTTCTTTGTCTAGACTCGAAAATTTAGGAATATGCAATTGTGTAACTGAGATTAAACACAAAAGGCTAGTGTTTAATTCACTCAGTGTTGGCTCTGATACCAACCTGTCACACCCCGATATTTCCACGTATTACCGGTGGGCCCGGTGGGGGAGTATCATGACGTAGTTGATATCATAATAGCCAAACAACACAAATTTTAAATGCACAGCGGACGCAAAAGATAGATTTATATTAACCGAATATATTGTAATATTAAGTATCACAAAATATTCGAAACACATCCACAGGCGAATCAAATAGAAAGGAAATATAGTTCAACAGACTTGATGCATCCAAGCTTGCGAGACTCTTATTGATGCTAAGGAGAAAGCCAGCCTATTTCGAGTAGTACCTGGAATGCCATTTATTATTCAAACGGTTCAAGAAGCGAATAATAAAAGTAAACATAGCAGTAAGCGACCAATTGAACCAGAACACAGGGTGAACAATGGACCCGTACTTCAAATGCCCATTCCCAAAAGAAGAACCATGCCTTATGGTTATTCTTATAAGGAATTCTGGTCCTGCAAACCAATAGAATTCTCGGGCAATGAAGGACCCATTGCAGCCCTACGCTGGATAGAAAAGACTAAGGCTGTTTTAAAAATAAGCAAGTGTGCTGAAGAAGACAAGATAATGTTTGCCTCTAATTTATTTAAAAACTCAGCCTTAGAATGGTGGAACACTATCCTCTAATCAAAAGGAAGTGATAGGATATACAACATGGAATGGGAGGAATTTAAGAATATGGTAGAAAGGAATTTTGCCCTCCCAATGAAAAGGAACAGATAGCAAATAAGTTTCTAAACCTTAGGATGACCGGGGTAGATAGTAAGGGTTATACTACCACATTCTTTGAATATGCTAGAATAGTACCAACCCTTGCATCCCCTGAACCAGTGTTAATCTCCCGTTACATATGGGGATTAATTGGAGAGATTAGTGTCACACCCTGATATTTCAACTTATTACCGGTGGGCCCGGTGGGGGAGTATCGTGACGTAGTTGATATCATAATAGTCAAACAACACAAATTTTAAATGCACAGCGGAAGCAAAAGATAGATTTATATTAACCGAATAAATTGTAATATTAAGTATCACAAAATATTCGAAACAGATCCACAGGCGGATCAAATAGAAAGGAAACATAGTTCAACAGACTTGATGCATCCAAGCTTGCGAGACTCTTATTGATGCTAAGGGGAAAACCAGCCTATTTCGAGTAGTACCTGCACTTAATATTTTTGGGAAAATACGTCAGTTTACACTGGTAAATACAATCAACTGACTCATTTTGAAAAGGTTTAGAAAGTTGGTTTAAATGCATGAGGCACAAAACATTTTATAACTTGAGATAATTATTTGAATATAATCTTGTAAAAGAATTACATGTTTCTTATGCGTTCAGTAGCCCGGGTTTGACACCGGGTTAGAGCTTAATAGACACACCACATGATATAGTCCCGCGGCGGTTTATTCCTGAAACCGACGGTTATACCTTATTATTTATTTATGCACCGTCGGGTGTACGCCTACACCCCGTGCTTAGGTCGTGGCCATTTCGTAAAATGATGCCAAGGATATCCGGGACATGGTCATTAACCCCCCAAAGGCTTTAAGCAACAAAACAATTTAAACGGGTCATTTCAATGAATTAACCTCCATTCAATTAAAGATTCAATGCCCGACCAAGCGGTATTTTATATACCATACCCCAAGCCCGTATAGGGAAAATAAGTTAAAAGTATTTACCTTTGCAAGTAATAATCACAACAAGCAAGTTCATGTAGCTTTTACCGGGTCTCCTATTCTGGAACGAAGGTTTATAATAACCTATTAGAATCCTAACGGGTCTTTATTTAAGCCTAAACTTAGACCGGTTAGTTTTAAAGGAAGATACGGTTCGAACGCATGATTAAGCGAAGACCGGAATAGAATGTGATTTAGACCTGACAAGTTTGAAGACTTGTATAATATGGGTAAACTAAACACATTCTGGATTTTGAGATAAAAATGATGAGGTTCGACCCGTTTCGGCTAATTTATGCAAAATAGTTACATAAACCGGACCGAGCGCGAATAACACATAATGGGTAACCGAATGAGTCACGAACATGTTTCCTAAGTTAATATGTTTTAAATATGTTGTGATATCAGTAGGATACCTTCCATTATGCCCAAAACGAGTTTAATCTCAATTTAAGCCCCGTAGGGGTATTTTGGTCATTTAAAAGATTATAAAAGAGATTAATTATAATTCTGAGATTCAGGTCTGAAATAATCAGTAAAACAATCTTAATTTAATAGGTTATACCAGTTGGTGATAAGTCTTATATGACAAAGTGGTTTTAAACCCATACTATGTGTTTAATACGCGTAAAGAGTCGTTTAAAGTGATTTCCGGGTTATAACAGGAATCTTAGTTTTTTGATCAGGTTATAAAGTTCAAAATACTTCATTTATCATATAAAATCAGTGGCAAAAGATTTGGTATCAAAATGTCGTGTAAAACTCATTTTATAAGTAAAAAGGGTATAATCGGTATTTATCGAATCAAGGCAATAACCTTAGGTTATGATCAGTTTAAAAATAATTAAAAATCTTCAAAAATCCCAAAATATTATATTACATCAGTGGTTAAAAGTTTTGGTGTCAAAAATTGGGTTTAGATAGGCTTTATGCTAATTACGCCGTTTAATAAATAAAAGGCCTTCTAATTACGCTATCGAGCATAACTCCTAATCTAGACCTCCAACTGATGTGAAATTTTAGGGACATGTTTATAAATCAGTAACAAAGATTATTGTCCTCTCACGTTTCCAAAATTCTCGTTTTTATGTCAAATGGGCATATTGGTCAACTGTTAGTGCACTACGTCTATTGACTTCGTCTTGTATCATGTAATAGGATAGGATAGGATTATCAGTGCCTAAGGTTCGAGAAACAAATTTTTAGGTTTATGGATGTGATTCCGCTCAAAAGTGCACCTTGGTCATTTCGAGCTAATTCAGAAAGTTCTGATTCCGCTCCAAAGTGCACCATGTCATTTCGAGCTAAATCAGAAGTTCTAATTCCGCTCCAAAGTGCATCATGTCACTTGGAGCGAAATCAGCCCCACTATATATAGGGCATTTGTGTTTTCATTTGGCACGCGACTTCCGGATTTGTAACGAAGTGCTGCCAAAATTTGTCCAGGTTGTAATTTTTGCTAAATCAATCATAGAGACAAATTAAAGAGTATCAAGTTGTTTCCACGTCTGTTTCACTGATTCCGCCTTTGAATCGTGTGACAACTCGAATTTCCGACATTCTCTATTCGCATTTAATGCACGTTGACTTTGACTGTTTAGTTGTTGACCTGTCTGACTTCGTAACTGTACACTTTGTGATATGATGAAACGTATTATGTTGCATGGTTAGGTGTTTGTTTGTGGCATTCGAACCTAACTGATTAAATCATTTCGGATCTAAAAGACCATTAAGGACCCGACGAATCAAATGTGATTCGCCATACAACCTCTCGACGAAACAAGTCCCTGATTCGTCAAACTCATCTCGACGAAACAGGATGTTTCGTCGGCCCATGATTCGCCAAAGCCCATTACGGGCCCAGAACGTTATTCTGAGTATATTTACGTAGACCAACATCACTTTTACACTTTCTATCAAAACAACCGAAACCCTAGAGCTCTCTCACTGTGACGGCAAACTAGAACCCACTAGAAACTCCCGTGCGATCTAACCATCATCTCGGTTAGTAAATTTATGTGTCTTGATTAATTGTTCATCCGTGTAGGTGTTTATGTGTCATGTGATTCTGCCTTGATGATGTATAATTGTAGTCAATACATGTTAAATATTAGGGTTCTTACTATGATGATGATGATATGGAGTTCGATATGAGTATTGTAGTTGGATATAGATGGTTTTATGTGAAACTTAATATGATCGAATACTTGGTTCTGGATGGTGTTAATCTGAATCTGGTTAGCATCTTGACAGGGTTTGATAATGTGATCTTGTATGATAGTCGGTTTGATACACAAAAACTAGGGTTCATGCTAGACGTTAGAACACTGTGATGCTTGTGTTAGGATTATGTGATAATGAATCCTGTGAATGAATGATTCTGCATGATTGATATTATTGATTGTCGGCTGTTAGTGATGATTAGGGTTTCTGCATGTAACTGTTATTGACGTAACTGATGTTTTGACAAAACAACTGGACGACGAGACACACTTGGCGAAACAGAATGTGTTTCGCCGAGACCATCTTGACGAAACAAACATGGCGAAACAGAATGTGTTTCGCCGAGACCCTGAATGACGAAACAGAATATGTTTCGTCAATATGTGTTTCGCCAAACTGTGTTTCGCCGACTGAGTAAACTGTTTAGTAATCTGATTCTGTTAAGACTTAATCCAGTTAACTAACTGCTGTTAAATAATAAACATGACTGGTAGGATTATGTGTTACCTGCTTATACGTGAACAACTTGAACATAAACTGATTTCACATACGTGCATACTTTAGGACGTGATTGATTACTTGCGAGCATACACTTAGCATACCGAGCAAACCAAGGTGAGTTCACACAGCCAAGGCATGGGGTTCCCGGGTGGGAATGGGATTTGATGAATTATTGTGTATACTCATAAGGTAGAACCTAACGATAAGATACGACTAGACTAGTAACACTTATTGAACTGATCTTCGCACACCTGCCAAGGGTTGGCCGCGATATTATGACTGACTTCGCACACCTGCCATAGGAAGGCCGCGAACTAAATTTACAAATCTTCGCACACCTGCCTGGGGAGGCCGCGATACAAATAAACCTAGTCTAGAATAATTGGGAAAAACATTCCCCAATATCTTCGCACACCTGCCTGGAAGGCCGCGATGGGAACTAATACGATACATTGTAACGAACGAACATACTACTACTCACGCTATACTATTACTGAACTATTAACTGTGAACTCGCTCAACTAGTTGTTGACTCTCTCTTGCATGCCTTGCAGGACCTTAGGTACATATGGAGCTTGCACAGGGAGGAGCAGGTCGTTGTGGGACATGGATCGATGATGCCATGTTAATTATCTAAACGTTTGAATTTACGATTTACATTGGGTTTACATACTTATGCTTCCGCTACACACTTGTTGATGTTTGGTTTTGAAAACACCTTTCGTATTGATGAATGATTTTTGGTATTACTTATATGTTCAATATGATTGGTGGCTTGATCCTGGTCAGTCACGCCTCCAAGCGGTGATACTCCGCGTGTGGATTTTGGGGGTGTGACAGATTGGTATCAGAGCCATTGGTTATAGAGAACTCGGTTTTAATAAAGGGAAAATGATTTTTGTTAAAACCAGACTATAACCAGAACAGTGCTCTCAACGATCCACAACGACGCTTCGCTCCACGTGCAAGACTCAACATCATAGGTACTACTATTCATGTTACCTTACCTACTTGCTAGAACTACATAGAATTTTGCTCGTGGTACGCTTAGATTACAGAACCTACTATATGATATTGCTTGAGAATACTTGTGTGCTCACTCTCTTCTGTCATCGCACTATTCGCGAACCTATCTCACTTACGTTATCTTTACTATGAAGATCATGTCTGGACGTATCAACATGACTCAGGACCAGTTGACGGCCCTCATTAACGAACGAGTTACTGCAGCAGTTGCAGCCGCACAAGCAGGAGGTATACCCTGCAGTTACAACTCACACTAGGATCCTTAGATCCTACATCCCTAAATCAACTCTCGTGTTTAAACTTGTCCTAATTCTTTTACACAACAGGTCAAGCACCTGTTTGCACTTTCAAGACTTTCATGGACTGTCGTCCAACCACTTTCAGCGGTACTGAAGGAGCCGTAGGCCTCCTGCACTGGTTTGAAAAGATAGAGTCTGTGTTTGAGATGTGTGAATGCCCTGAGGCACGCAGGGTTAAATATGCTACTGGTACTCTCGAGGGTTTAGCCCTCACATGGTGGAAAGCTCAGGTCCAGATACTAGGGTTAGTAGCAGCTAACGCCACCCCATGGAACAATTTCAAGGAAATGATCAAAGAGGAATACTGCAGTCGTGACGACATTCATAAGCTGGAGGTCGAGTTCTTTAACCTCAAGATGACGGGGTCGGAGATTGAGGCGTTTACAAAGAGATCAAATGAGCTAGCATTACTGTGTCCCACTCTAGCGGACAAGCGTATCGAACTTTATCTTAAGGGTCTAGTGCCGGAGATCCAAAGTCATGTGACTTCAGCAAACCATGCTACCTACCAGCAGGTTGTTCAGTTGGCACACTGTCTTACTGATCAGGCGGTGGAGCAAAACAGGTTGCCTAAACGCATCAACGCTACTGCTACCGCTACCACTTCAGTTACTCCTGCTACTCCCAGCGACAATAAGAGGAAATGGGAGGGGGATTCTAGCAAAGGTTCAGCTACTGTTCAGTCTCAAGCTCAGCAACGCAAGATAAATGACTACCAGAGTCCGAATCAGCCATCATCAGGTAGTCAAGGGCAGAGTGGCTATCGGGGAATTCACCCATGGTGTAGAAGGTGCAACAAACACCACAGTGGAAGATGTCGCAGGGAACAGTGTCAAAGATGTCTTAAGATGGGTCACGAGGCTAAAGATTGCAGGAGTTCACGACCTGCGAATCAGAACCAGCAACAACAACCACCTGCTCCACGAAACCAGCCTCAGCAGCAGCAGCATGGACACAGGGGATGCTACCAGTGTGGGGCTGAAGGTCATTACAAGCGGGATTGCCCTCAGTTAAACCAGAACCAGAACAATAACAACAACAATAATCAGGGCAATGGGAACAAAAACGGGGGAAACAACAACAACAATGGTGCTAGGGGTCGTGCATTTGTGATCGGTCAGGGTGATGCAAGGAACGATCCCAACGTAGTTATGGGTAAGTTTCTTCTAGACGACTTTTACGTTACTGTTTTATTTGATTCGGGTGCGGATACAAGCTACATGTCTTTAAAAGTTAGTGAAATGTTAAAACGTGCACCAACTCTCTTAAACACCAAACATGTCGTAGAGTTAGCTAATGGTAAAAGTCTAGAGGCCACACACATAGTTAAAGGGTGTAATCTTATCCTCGCCGGTCAGACTTTCTCCATCGACCTTATTCCTATAACCCTGAGTAGTTTCGACATTGTCATCGGTATGGATTGGTTATCCCAACAACAAGCAGAGATCCTATGCAAGGAGAAGATCATTCGTATTCCCCGTTCTGGTAAAGAACCTCTCGAAGTTCAGGGCGACAAGAGTGGTGTCGTGAGTGGCATCATTTCTTTCTTGAAGGCTCAGAAATGTTTACGTAAGGGTCACACAGCCGTTTTAGCACTCGTTACTGATACGTCGAAGAAAGAGAAAAAGCTTGAAGATATTCCTGTAGTACGTGACTTTCCTCAAGTGTTCCCTGAGGAATTACCTGGGTTACCGCCTCATCGCCAGGTCGAGTTCCAGATCGAGCTAGCTCCTGGAGCAGCACCTATAGCTCGAGCACCTTATCGTTTAGCTCCAACTGAATTGGAAGAACTGTCAAAGCAGCTACAAGAACTCTTGGAAAAGGGTTTCATACGTCCTAGCTCTTCGCCTTGGGGAGCTCCAGTGTTATTCGTAAAGAAGAAAGACGGTACGTTCAGGATGTGTATAGACTACCGTGAACTCAACAAGGTGACGATCAAGAATCGTTATCCTCTTCCGCGCATAGATGATTTATTCGACCAGCTGCAAGGGTCGAGTTACTACTCCAAAATAGACTTAAGGTCAGGATATCACCAGCTGAGAGTCCGGGATGAGGACGTCTCCAAAACAGCATTTAGAACCCGCTACGGTCACTACGAGTTTTTGGTCATGCCATTCGGGCTAACGAACGTGCCTGCGGTTTTCATGGATCTTATGAACAGAGTGTGCAAACCCTATCTCGACAAGTTCGTCATTGTTTTCATCGACGACATCCTGATTTATTCGAAAAGTCAGGAGGAACACGAGCAGCACTTACGACTTATACTGGAACTCCTACGAACGGAACAGCTATACGCTAAGTTTTCTAAATGTGACTTCTGGCTTCGTGAAGTCCACTTCTTAGGCCACGTGGTAAACAAGGATGGGATTCATGTAGATCCATCCAAGGTAGATTCGATTAAGAACTGGCCTGCGCCTCGTACACCAACAGAAATACGCCAATTCTTAGGTTTGGCGGGTTATTACAGAAGGTTCATCAAAGACTTCTCAAAGATTGCTCAGCCGCTTACACTACTGACACAGAAAGGTGTTGTTTACCGTTGGGGTAATGCACAGGAAACAGCGTTCCAACACTTAAAGGATAGACTCTGTAGCGCACCTATCCTCTCACTGCCTGAAGGCACGGACGATTTTGTAGTCTACTGCGACGCATCTATCCAAGGTCTTGGATGTGTATTGATGCAAAGGGATAAAGTTATTGCTTATGCTTCGCGCCAACTTAAGATTCACGAACGGAATTACACGACACACGACCTAGAGCTGGGAGCGGTTGTTTTTGCACTTAAGATATGGCGACACTATTTGTATGGTACCAAGTGCGCAATCTACACTGATCACAGAAGCCTCGAACATATCTTCAAACAGAAAGAACTGAATATGCGACAGCGACGATGGGTCGAACTGCTAAACGACTACGAATGCTCAATCAGGTACCACCCAGGCAAAGCCAATGTTGTGGCTGACGCCCTCAGTCGAAAGGACACCGCGCCTAAGCGCGTGCGAGCTTTACAACTCACTATACAGTCTAGTCTTCCTTCCCAGATACGAAATGCTCAGGTAGAAGCATTGAAACCAGACAACGTCAGGGCTGAAGCCCTACGCGGCTCAAGACAACGCTTAGAACAGAAGGAAGATGGTGCTTACTACGTCACAGGACGCATCTGGGTCCCACTCTATGGTAACCTACGCGAGCTTGTAATGGATGAAGCTCATAAGTCTCGCTATTCGGTACATCCTGGTGCGGATAAAATGTACCACGATATCAGAACTACATACTGGTGGCCCAGCATGAAGGCCCACATAGCCACATACGTTAGCAAATGCTTGACTTGTGCGAGAGTCAAGGCGGAATATCAGAAATCTTCAGGTCCGCTCCAGCAACCAGAGATACCACAATGGAAATGGGAACAAATTTCCATGGATTTTGTTACTGGCTTACCTAGATCCCAGCGCGGAAACGACACTATTTGGGTGATCGTGGATCGACTCACAAAGTCTGCTCACTTCTTGGCCATCAAAGAAACAGACAAGTTCTCTACGTTAGCAGACATCTACTTGAAAGAAGTGGTCTCGAGGCACGGGGTGCCCACCTCCATCATCTCTGATCGTGACGCACGTTTTACTTCAGAACTATGGCAAGCAATGCACAAATCTTTTGGTTCTCGTTTAGACATGAGCACAGCTTATCACCCTCAGACGGATGGGCAGTCTGAGCGCACCATTCAAACTCTAGAAGACATGCTTCGGGCGTGCGTAATTGACTTTGGCAATGGTTGGGAAAAACATCTGCCACTTGTAGAATTTTCGTATAACAACAGCTACCACACCAGCATTAAAGCTGCTCCATTCGAGGCATTGTACGGGTGTAAATGCCGATCACCTCTTTGTTGGGCAGAGGTGGGTGATAGTCAGATCACGGGTCCAGAAATGGTAGTCGATACTACAGAAAAGATTGCACAAATACGACAACGCATGGCGGCAGCACGCGACCGTCAGAAAGCATATGCTGATTTAGACCGGAAACCACTCGAGTTCCAAGTTGGGGATCGAGTGCTACTCAAAGTTTCACCCTGGAAGGGTGTGGTACGTTTTGGCAAACGCGGCAAACTAAATCCACGATATGTTGGACCATTCGAAGTTACAGAGAAAATAGGTAAAGTGGCCTACAGACTGAACTTACCAGCTGAACTCAGTGTAGTTCACAACGTCTTTCACGTGTCGAATCTGAAGAAGTGTACGTCAGAGGAGACCCACATAGTTCCCTTGAAGGAACTCACTATCGACGAGCGGTTACACTTCGTTGAGGAACCTGTTGAGATCACGGACCGGGATGTTAAGGTCCTCAAGAACATGAGAATCCCTCTTGTACGAGTTCGTTGGAACTCCCGCCGCGGCCCAGAGTTCACTTGGGAGCGTGAAGATCAAATGGAACTCAAATATCCCCAGTTATTCGGAAACCAAGCAACTACCACTGAGGCTGAAGCTACCAATGCAGAATTTCGGGACGAAATTCCAAATCAACGGGGGGATAATGTGACACCCCAAGAAAACCAGTAATCTTCGCAAACCTGCTCGGGGAGCCGCGATACGATACAGGTAAACAACGTCACACTACTAGCTTCCTCAGTAACTGCATGCTAAATTTCGGGACGAAATTTCTTTCAAGTTGGGGATAATGTGACAACTCGAATTTCTGACATTCTCTATTCGCATTTAATGCACGTTGACTTTGACTGTTTAGTTGTTGACCTGTCTGACTTCGTAACTGTACACTTTGTGATATGATGAAACGTATTATGTTGCATGGTTAGGTGTTTGTTTGTGGCATTCGAACCTAACTGATTAAATCATTTCGGATCTAAAAGACCATTAAGGACCCGACGAATCAAATGTGATTCGCCATACAACCTCTCGACGAAACAAGTCCCTGATTCGTCAAACTCATCTCGACGAAACAGGATGTTTCGCCGGCCCATGATTCGCCAAAGCCCATTACGGGCCCAGAACGTTATTCTGAGTATATTTACGTAGACCAACATCACTTTTACACTTTCTATCAAAACAACCGAAACCCTAGAGCTCTCTCACTGTGACGGCAAACTAGAACCCACTAGAAACTCCCGTGCGATCTAACCATCATCTCGGTTAGTAAATTTATGTGTCTTGATTAATTGTTCATCCGTGTAGGTGTTTATGTGTCATGTGATTCTGCCTTGATGATGTATAATTGTAGTCAATACATGTTAAATATTAGGGTTCTTACTATGATGATGATGATATGGAGTTCGATATGAGTATTGTAGTTGGATATAGATGGTTTTATGTGAAACTTAATATGATCGAATACTTGGTTCTGGATGGTGTTAATCTGAATCTGGTTAGCATCTTGACAGGGTTCGATAATGTGATCTTGTATGATAGTCGGTTTGATACACAAAAACTAGGGTTCATGCTAGACGTTAGAACACTGTGATGCTTGTGTTAGGATTATGTGATAAAGAATCCTGTGAATGAATGATTCTGCATGATTGATATTATTGATTGTCGGCTGTTAGTGATGATTAGGGTTTCTGCATGTAACTGTTATTGACGTAACTGATGTTTTGACGAAACAACTGGACGACGAGACACACTTGGCGAAACAGAATGTGTTTCGCCGAGACCATCTTGACGAAACAAACATGGCGAAACAGAATGTGTTTCACCGAGACCCTGAATGACGAAACAGAATATGTTTCGTCAATATGTGTTTCGCCAAACTGTGTTTCGCCGACTGAGTAAACTGTTTAGTAATCTGATTCTGTTAAGACTTAATCCAGTTAACTAACTGCTGTTAAATAATAAACATGACTGGTAGGATTATGTGTTACCTGCTTATACGTGAACAACTTGAACATAAACTGATTTCACATACGTGCATACTTTAGGACGTGATTGATTACTTGCGAGCATACACTTAGCATACCGAGCAAACCAAGGTGAGTTCACACAGCCAAGGCATGGGGTTCCCGGGTGGGAATGGGATTTGATGAATTATTGTGTATACTCATAAGGTAGAACCTAACGATAAGATACGACTAGACTAGTAACACTTATTGAACTGATCTTCGCACACCTGCCAAGGGTTGGCCGCGATATTATGACTGACTTCGCACACCTGCCATAGGAAGGCCGCGAACTAAATTTACAAATCTTCGCACACCTGCCTGGGGAGGCCGCGATACAAATAAACCTAGTCTAGAATAATTGGGAAAAACATTCCCCAATATCTTCGCACACCTGCCTGGAAGGCCGCGATGGGAACTAATACGATACATTGTAACGAACAAACATACTACTACTCACGCTATACTATTACTGAACTATTAACTGTGAACTCGCTCAACTAGTTGTTGACTCTCTCTTGCATGCCTTGCAGGACCTTAGGTACATATGGAGCTTGCACAGGGAGGAGCAGGTCGTTGTGGGACATGGATCGATGATGCCATGTTAATTATCTAAACGTTTGAATTTACGATTTACATTGGGTTTACATACTTATGCTTCCGCTACACACTTGTTGATGTTTGGTTTTGAAAACACCTTTCGTATTGATGAATGATTTTTGGTATTACTTATATGTTCAATATGATTGGTGGCTTGATCCTGGTCAGTCACACCTCCAAGCGGTGATACTCCGCGTGTGGATTTTGGGGGTGTGACAAATCGGATTATAAGCTCTTCTGAACGAATCAGTTGGGTCAAACAATGATTCTACAAGTGGTATCAGAGCTCAGGAAGAAGAGTTTAGCTTGATATCATCTATTTTCTGACTTCTACACCTTCTTTTTCAATCTGAACAAGTTTTAACGGTCAAAATCGGATCATTTTTTCACAGATTGTTTAAAAGTACCTATTGACAAACCCTTGAAAGTTTTATTACAAAATTCGAACTAAAAGAAACTGAAATGGACCTTCGACTTGATTCCGCTCGAACTGATTTTGTTTGAATTGGTCTGATTCCGCTCGAAAGTACACTGATTCAGCTTGAGATTGTCTGATTTCGCTCCAAAGTGTTTGATTTAGATTCAAAATGTTGATTCCGCTCCAAGTTGCAAAATTCTGATTCCACTCCAAATTGCAAAAGTCTGATTCAGCTCAAAATTGCAAAATTCTGATTCCCCTCCAAAACACACTTAAGTGCTCGAAATTCTTATTCAGCTTGAAAAGAGGATTTTTGTGTCGAGATCATTTCACGTCAATCGAGTGTCAGTTTGTTTCAGGATATTTGATATTGTGTGTACTGATTGTGTTTTGTTTGATTATTTGTCCAGGATTACATCATGGCTGAAGAATTCTACAACATGTTTTTCAACGCGTTCACATCCGATTCTTCCGAAACATCAACGGTCACACCAAAGTCAATCACAAAAGTGGTCAATGAAAACATTAATCATGACAATTTTTATGGGACTTATTCCAAACCACCCAAACTGGATAATATTGAAGATTATACTTGGTGGAAAGAACGGTTTCTTAACTGGGCAAAAGCATACGCTCATGAAAGCTGGTTTTGTATAGAGTTTGGATACGAGAGACCAAAAGATGACAAAGGAGAGGAAATTCCTTTGAAGAAATTAGGCATTGAAGACAAAAAAGAATTCTCTTCTGAATAGAGAAGGATTGCGTTGATCCAGTCGGCTATTAGAAATGATATTTTTGCATTACTTAATCATGATGGGTCTTCGAAATCTGTCTGGGAAGCTTTACGAGTTAAAGCTGAGGGGGGTAAACAGATCAAAAAGAACAAAATTGCTTTACGAAAGAAAGAATTCGATCTATTTGATAGCTTAAAAGGAGAGACTGTGAGGCAAATGATTGAGAGATTTTGTCATTTAAAAATTGAACTTGAGAGGTTTGAGATTGTGAAAACAAGGGAGGAAATTATCGACAAAGTGATTGAAGCGTTACCACTAGCTGATCAGTGGCAAACGTTTGTTTTTATTTTGAAAAATGATGATTTATATGATACGATTTCTCTTGATGCGTTGTTTGAAAAGATTGAAAGTCATGATTTGGAGCTACAAAATCAAAGCAAGATGACTGGTTCTTCACATCAACAGAATGTTGGTCTATACTACAAAGGCAGTGTATCATCAGAGAAAGGTGTTGGTTCACCAAAGACAACATTCAGTGGAGAGAAGATGAAAGAACCTCAAACAACTTCATCAAATTATAATTCTGGATATCATTCTTCTTCAAAATCAAGTTCTGATGAAACTGAGGAAATTCTGTGCAACATCGCTCTCAAACTGAAGAATTCTCCATCGATGAGCATCAATGCAGCTAAACAGCAAATGAGTTTTCTTGCATCTGTTCTGGAATCGTATGAAGGTCTTGTAGCTGAAAAATTGGAAACTCCGAATTCACCAAAGAAGACTACGACCAGATTGATCCGGAAGAGATGGAGCTCATTGACATCCGTTGGTGCTTAGCAAGTTGCATCCGAAAAGCGCAGAGGTATATGGAGATTACTGGGAAACAATATCTTGGAGGTGCATCAACAAAGCTTGGATTCGAAAAATCCAAAGTGACTTGCTTCAAATGTAAGCAGAAAGGTCATTTCAAGAGAGAATGCACTAATTCTGCAGTTTGTGGAAATGAACATCCGTTCAATGATGCTTACTACCGAAAGGCAATCTACCATCGAAGCAGAGAAGAGCCAAAGATGATTGAAGATAAACCCAAATCGAGAGCTTGTTTTGTAATTCAAGATGATGAAGGTTTTGATTGGTCCGAGATATGTCCAGAAGAAGATCGTTTGGAGAATGTTCAAAAAACAGCTCATGGCAAAGCTATAACAGAGGAAAGAAAGTTTGTTTTTGTTGCTGAGATTAAAGATGAAAACAAAGACAAAGATACAGCTGAGATCAAAGTGAAAACCAGAGAAGAGATTCTGGAAGAAAAGACCTACAGGGAAAGAAACATTGTGTTGAACAGAATGGATGAAATGCAGGAAGAGTATGAGATTGCTGTCAGCAGCAAAAGATGGGATAAGAAGAGAGAGTGTTACTTCAACAGAAAAGGAGAACCAGTTGTTCCAAAGAAAGACATAATCTTTGTTAATGTTCTTCTCATAATTCCTTTGAGAGCCGAATATTATAGAAATGTGATGAAAGATGACACATATGCTAAAAGGCATGAAAAGGAGATCAGATATGCCATGACATCGTGTCTAAGAAAAAGGGATGAAGAGAGAATGAAGAAGAGTGTTGAAGGGATGGTGAACAATCTGAAGAAAGTTGCTGAAGAGGTTAAAGCAGAAGCTGTTGAAGTTGAGGTTGTGAAGGAAATCAAAAGTGTTGAAGTTGAGGTGAATGAAGAGGTGAAGAAAGAAGAAGAAGAAGAAGTAAAGAATGAAAATTTGGAAGCTTGTAATGTTGGTGATGAAGTCGGTGTTGAAGAAAAGCAAGATGACGCTGATCAGAAGCAAACTGAGGCAACTGCATCAAACACCGAAGTGCCAATCACTGAGGTAAATTCTGATTCTGAAATCTTAAAAATGATTGATCAGTGCAAGAAATGCATGGAACCGTGCAGAGCTTGTACTGAAAAGATGAGCAATTTAGAATAAGAGATCTTGAATTCACTAAAATTGAAAACATTTTTAAAGAAAAATGCAAAGAAATGCTAGAAAAAGAAAAAGTTTTAAAAGAAAATGATGAAAAACTTTCAGAAAAATGTAAAAAGTTAGAAACAGAAAATGAAGTTTTGAAAGAAAATGTTTCTAAAATGACAGAAGAATGTTCACAAAAAGAAATTGCTTGTCAAGAAATGAAGAAGGAATATGACTCAATGAAATTAGCATATCATATTACGAAAGAGTCATACGAAAAAGTGAAAGATGAAATGAAATATGCTCAATCAAGAATGAATTATCTTTCTGAAACAACTAAAGAACTTAAACGAATGTATTCTATAAAACAAGATGTTGTTAATTCCTATATTGAGGATGTTGCTAAGCTAAAGCGACAGATTGCTGATCTAGAACAGGATAACAACAAGTTAAAGAGTTATCACGTGTCGTCATATGTGCTTGAACGAATTTTCAATATAAAACCGGGAGATGGTGAATCTGAGCAAAACAAGAAAGGCATTGGCTCAGAGTTTCATCAAGTTCCACCACCGGGAAAATTTGCATTTTATGATGATGAAAAGGTCGAAAAAGCTTTCAACATGGTAGACCAATTGCCAGACAACATTGACATAACCTATTCCAAATCTGATGATTCTCATGATTCAGAGGTGGTAGGTAAAGTTGTTGAAAGTGTGTTGAAAGAAGAGTCCATTAATACAGGTAAATCTGAATCACAGGATAAAGATGAAGGAAATCTTCATGATAGTTATCTGAAAAACACAAAATCCGAGAAAAGTTTGAATGATGATTCAAAAGGATTGGTTTATACCATGATTGGATCGGACAAATTGTTCTTAGATGTTGTATTCCCGATTCAGAATGTGATTTCAGAAAAGGTTGATAAAGTTTTCAAAATGGTTGAGATTGAGAAGTCTGAGATTTCAAAGTTTGCTGGTAAGAGTCATAGAGGTTCGTATAACAAACCTAGTTTCAAGAAGAAAAACATGAAGGCTGGTTTGGGTTATAAGAAGAAACAGAATCGAAACAAAAATGAAACGCCAAATTATCAGGCAAAAATGAGTTTTGTTCAAGGAGACAGTTTAAAAAAAGAAAAAGAACTTAAAATTGGACAACAGTCTATTGAACAGTTCCTAGCTCAAAAGAAAAGTAACAACCACAGGTCAAAGATGTTTCCATGAGAACATGTTTCAAATGTGATCAAAAAGGACATCTTGCACGCAAGTGTCCTAATCTAAAACCTGTGGATGTTAATATAAAGAAGATTGATGCTGAGAAACAAAAATCTGAGAATGAGAGACAAAGGTCAACCAGATTTGACTCAAAATAAACTTGGAGGTACAACACAAACAAGTTTGCTTCGAATCAAAATTGGAAGTCAAACCCGTATAGGTTTGATTCTAGACAGACCTGGAATTCTCACACACCCAGAGTCAGAACAACTCAAAGTTGGAAAACAACTGTTGATATAACAAAACCTCAAGAGTTTTGGAAACCAAAAGTTGTTGATCAAAAACAAAATGTTCAAAAGGAGTCACATTTTTCTAAAAGAGGTACTCCTAAAGGTCAAACATGGAGTGCAAAGAAACAAGTGATTCTTGAAAAAGATGAAAAAGTTGAAGTAAAAGTTGAAAAGATTTTTGTGAAAGATGACAAAGAGTTTCCAGCATTGAATGAAAATTATTGTGTTGAAATGCCTAAGGTTCAAAAGAACTGGGCTAAATTGTTCAAGTAATTGAGTAGTTTGTTTGTGCAGGTGCTCATGGAATTTGAAGATTGTGAGTTTGGAACTCAGAGCAGCCTGGCACAACAAGAGGAGGAGGCTGATGCTGGACCCTGTGTTGGTTGAAACAGGGAGTTTATTTTCATTCTGTACATAAATAAACAATATTTTCAAAACCCTAAAAATTGAAAATTTTGAAAAAACCAAAAATATGTTTTTATTTTGTCAAAAATAGAAAATTACAAAAATATGTGTTGATTGAATACGCCGAAACCCTCACGGCTGAACAAACATGATTACTTTCACAAGATTGAAAAACGGTTTTCAAACTGTCGAAAATCAATGGGTTGTAAATCATGGGGGTAATTGTTGGTACTTTATATTAGTTTTTCTGCAAAACAGAGCATAGTTAGCAGAAAATGGATGGCGAGACAAAGCTATCAGCATCGTGTTGTCAAATTTTCTTTAAATGATTTTGCATTTTAGGGGGAGATATATTGTTGTTAGAAAATACAAAAACATTTGAAAATTTCAAAAAGACAAAAACATGATAAAATTCAAAAATTGAGTTTTTGTGTAAAAAGAGGAAATGATAGTACATCAGTAGACAGTTGCAGTATGCTAAAGAATTGGAAAGTTAAAATGTGTTAAACGATCTCACCGTGGATGTGTCGGTAGATTTTTATACATTTAGTAAATTTTTTCGGGATATAAACCTAAATTCAAACTTGCTTATTTCGTGGGGAACACTACTTGGATATATAGGTAACCCCTGAAATCTCGTTTGAAAGGTCCCTCTTTCTGAGATACTAGGTCTTTATGCTTAGTGATATCTGGGGTATTATCCCGGGACTTCTGATTTTGCGGAAGCAATGGCCTAGTCCCCGGAGAATACTTTCCGTATTGCTTGAAACATAGTGCAGCCCTCAGCAAATTGATGAAACAATAAAATTGATAGTCATTGCTGTTGTAAAAAAGATCCTCTAAAGGGGACACACCTAAAGTCAAACCGGAGCTCTCTGCTGAACGGAAGTTCTGACCTGAGCTCGTATGGTTTCATAATTTATTCCCCTTACAGATATCATCTAGGTATACTCACCTGTAAGACTGAATATTGGGATCTGGATACGGTAGTATATTCAAGAGGTGGGACACATGAATAGGTTTAAGTCCTTAATTCACCTAATTCGTATCCTGAATCAGTTGAACTTTGTGTGAAAATTTAAGTGGACAAGTATATCGACAATCTAAGTGAATTGTTTAATTCTTAATGTGTAACTAAGCTCAACGGTACTTGTGACTTGTCAAAAACGGTACTTGTGACTTGTCTGTAAATATGTTTGTACATATTTCTTTACTGCTTTATATTTTCAGAAAAATACAAAAAGATTTTTGATTCTGCTTTATTTTCGACAATCGATGTCTGAGATGCTGAGTTTCAAAATCTAAGTAAGCTGATTGTGTTTCTGAAAATAAAACAAGTTCATTAATTTGAAACTTGAATTAAAAATCAAAAATTCAAAAACAGTTTGTGATATCTCCAAGGTCATTAATTTGGACTTGGATGATTTACTGTGAGGGAGTTGGATTCTTAAACTTTGCTATATCAATTAAGTTTGTTGATAGGAGGAGTAGTTAAAGAGTTGAATAGAGCCAGATTATGATTTCTGGGTGATTGAATTTGAAAGCATTGTATTTATAGATGTTTGAGTGTTTATAGATAGTCCAGATTACGATCCCGAGAGCATAGTCTAAGGGGGATTCTGAAGACAAGCTTGAAGCAAGGAGAAGCTTGTAGATGGATAGCTAGGTGTCGATCCCAAAGCACGGAAGCTTGACGAAAGGGGGAGCCTGAAGCTGATGGAAGAAGAGAAAGATTGATAGATGCTTATAATTTTACAATTTGGATGAGAAGGCAGAATGATCAAGATCGAAGATGTGTTATGCTGAAGACTAGACACTGAAGACTTCGTCAATATCCGAGGGGGAGTCTGTTAGTGCACTACGTCTATTGACTTCGTCTTGTATCATGTAATAAGATAGGATAGGATTATCAGTGCCTAAGGTTTGAGAAACAGATTTTTAGGTTTATGGATGTGATTCCGCTCGAAAGTGCACCTTGGTCATTTCGAGCTAAATCAGAAAGTTCTGATTCCGCTCCAAAGTGCACCATGTCATTTCGAGCTAAATCAGAAGTTCTAATTCCGCTCCAAAGTGCATCATGTCACTTGGAGCGAAATCAGCCCCACTATATATAGGGCATTTGTGTTTTCATTTGGCACGCGACTTCCAGATTTGTAACGAAGTGCTGCCAAAATTTGTCCAGGTTGTAATTTTTGCTAAATCAATCATAGAGACAAATTAAAGAGTATCAAGTTGTTTCCACGTCCGTTTCACTGATTCCGCCTTTGAATCGGATTATAAGCTCTTCTGAACGACTCAGTTTGGTCAAACAACGATCCTACATCAACATTAGGCATTTAACAGAAACATCGGACAATCAACGAGTTAAGTACTATAAACGCAGAGGGTTATACTATCATACAAGCTGGTCCTAACGAAGCTCTAAGGCATTTCTCAATCATGCTAATATGGGTCAGAACTGAAAGTCAAGGCAATGGTCAAACTATGCGACTTTCGGTTCCGAACCGGTCCTAAACTGAAAATTGTCGGGTCGGACATGCTTAGACATGTTTTTATATTGATTACCAAGTTATATGAGTGGTAAAACAGGTTACACGTCTTCTACATTGCTAATTATGTGTTAATTCGAAAATTAAGATTTTGTTGACTTTTTATAACCAACTTTTACCCGACAAATGACCTAGTTAGAGCGGGAATCAGAGGGTGCCCTTTTAAGGGTTTAAAGCCCACATAATTACCAACTTATAACTACTTTCAATTTGACTAATTACTGGACCGTTAGTGATTAATCGTTAAGTCAAACCTTAATTACGACGGTTTGACTTTTAAGCTATAAACTAAGTAAAACATGATTAAGGAAGGTTAAGGATACTTACCGAAGTCCTAATTACGACCAGAGATGCTTAGGGACTGATCTTGAACTCCAAAAAGCTCCAGAAGTTGGGTTTGAATGAATGATCAAAAGTTGCAACATTGAAGTCTTTATATAGTGCTTTTGATTCATCATGATCATGACAAATAAGCCTATGAGGGGATCCCTGATCAATTACAAGTGTCCCTAGAGCTTAAAAACAAGTTTGTGCAGCACATGGTATTGAAAACAAGCCTTTTGAGTCGGTTAAACGGGCTGGAGAGATACCTGTCATGTTTTTCTATAACTGGGAGGCTGAGGCGGCCCGTGTAAGGCCTTGGGCAAGCCTTACGCGCCCCGTGTGAGGCCTGGTTTCAGGTCAACAAGTTTTCCATTATTGCACTTTTGGTCCCCGGTCCTCCTAAAAGTTGTTTTAACTTCTTGTTTTGCACTTTGAGCCCTCTAAATTGATTTCTAAGGACCTCAAGACTTATACCAACTTTGTTAAGTCCTTGGTTAACTTTTTATCACTCGAAAAGTCATAAATTTCAACGTTGACGCTTTTAACCCCTCGCATACGAATTTTACCATAACTTTCTCATACGATAACGAAACTTGGTGAAATTTTTATCATGTATTTTAGTGAGCATAATTAATCGTTACAAAGCTTTGGGTTTGCTAAAAGGTCACTCAGAGGTATACTTTAAACATGTTGACACGTTTAACCCCTGTAGTTTGTAATCTCTCACTTTCTTTCACAATTAGCTTCGTATGATCCATGATTCATTCGTTTAAGGGTATAAACATCATGTAGGGTTATTGTAAGGTATATTTATTCATTGTTGACATTTTGAACCCTTATATTCACATACTTTCCTTGTTTGTCAACTTTAGTCCTCCTAAAGTGATCCTTTACACGTTTAAAGTTCATGACACGTGTCGATATTATATTGGACATGAAATTACGAGGTGTTACAATTAGGCATGTAGTCAAGGCAGCTAGACCTCAAACTATTAAAGAAGCTATAGAACTAGCCAACACCTTGACAGATGAATTAATCCGTGCTAGAGAGGAAGCCCAGAGGAGAAACCTAACCCAAAGGCTTACCCAAGAATTCCGTTCTGGGAATTACAATCGCAGGAATATGGGTTCTACCTCTGCACCATTCTGCAAGGTCTGCAAGAAAAAGCATTCGGGAAAATGCTCCACTCTTTGCAATTTCTGCAAGATGCCTGGACATAAGGAAGAAGATTGCAGGAGAAAAACCAGTAATGGACTATGCTTCAACTGTGGAGAAAAATGCCATATCAAGCCAAACTGTCCGAAATTGGCTCCAGTTGCAAACAACAGGAACACTAAAAATGCTAGAGCATTCGTTCTAACTGCAGATGAAGCCAAGATGATTCCAGACGTGATAGCTGGTACGTTTTTAGTTAATGATGTTTTTGCTAAAGTATTATTTGACTCTGGTGCAAACCAAAGTTTTATTAATACTTCATTTTGCAAACTTCTAAATCAGTCATTAACTAAACTACCACAAGAATGTCTAGTAGAGACAGCTAATGGAGAAACAGTTAGGATTTCTGAAATCTTGCAGGAAGCAAGAATAGAATTTTTAAACCAAAAATTTATGGCAAACCTTTACCCAATGAATCTGGCAGGAGTTGATGTTGTTTTAGGAATGGATTGGTTAATAGCCAATAAAGCCAGTATTTTATATGATCAAAAGTCAATTCAAGTAAATTCACCAAAAGGTAAAACGATCACAATTAAAGGAGATAAACCATCTAGATCCACGAAATTCATCTCTGTGATAAAAACTGCAAGCTATATAAGAAAAGGGTCTATAGTGTATTTGATTTCTATATTCACTAACACTAAAGGAAAAGAACTAAAGGACATTCCAGTAGTGTCTCAGTTTTCAGATGTATTTCTAGAAGAATTACCAGGACTACCACCAAACAGAGAAGTTGAATTCAGAATTCACCTACTACCTGGAACAGCACCAATTGCCAAAGCACCTTACCGTTTGGCACCCGCAGAAATGCAGGAACTGAAGAAACAATTAGATGAATTGCTGGAAAAAGGATTCATACAGCCAAGTTCATCGCCATGGAGAGCGTCGATTTTATTCGTTAAAAAGTAGGACGGATTGATGCGTATGTGCATTGATTACCGTGAATTGAACAAGGTCACAATTAAGAACCGGTACCCATTACCGAGAATCGATGATCTGTTTGATCAACTGCAAGGAGCTCGATTTTTATCTAAAATCGATTTAAGGTCAGGATATCATCAATTAAAGGTACAGGAAGAGGACATTCCTAAGACCGCCTTCAGAACGAGGTATGGCCATTATGAATTTACTGTCATGCCATTTGGTTTAACCAATGCCCCAGTCGCATTTATGGACATGATGAACCGAATATGTAAGCCATATTTAGATAAATTCATAATTGTTTTTATTGATGATATTCTCATTTATTCTAAAAGTAAAGAGGATCATGCAAAGCATTTGCACGCACTTCTAAGTCTATTAAGAAAGGAAAAGCTTTATGCTAAATTTTCCAAGTGCGAGTTTTGGTTAGAACAGGTACAGTTTCTTGGACATTTAGTTAATCATGAAGGAATTCATGTGGATCCAACAAAGATCGAGGCGATTACCAAATGGAAAACCCCTGAATCACCAACCGAGGTTAGAAGTTTCTTAGGATTGGCCGGTTATTATAGAAGGTTTATTCGAGATTTCTCTAGAATAGTCATTCCTTTAACTAAGTTAACCTGTAAATCCATTAAGTTTGAATGGGGACCAAAACAAGAAGAAGCATTCAGAATTCTTAAGCAAAGATTAACCCATACACCCATACTAGCGTTACCAGAAGGAACTGAAGACTTTGTAGTCTATTGTGACGCTTCCAAACTAGGTTATGGATGTGTATTAATGCAACGCCAAAAGGTTATAGCATATGCGTCTAGGCAACTTAAGATTCATGAAGAGAATTATTCAACCCATGATCTAGAGTTAGGAGCTATAATTTTGTCCTTAAGATTTGTAGACATTACCTTTATGGTAGTAAGTTTACCATATTTACCGATCATAAAAATTTAAGGTATGTTTTCGGGCAAAAGGAGTTGAATATGAGACAAAGGCGCTGGATGGAGATGCTTAGTGATTATGATTGTGATATCCAGTATCATAAAGGAAAGGCAAATGTAGTTGCCGATGCTTTAAGTCGAAAGTATCATGAAAAACCAAAAAGGATACGTTCTCTTAAATTAAATCTACAAGTAGATTTAAATGAGCAAATCAGAAAAGCACAAGAATCAGTAATCAAGGATGATACTGAAAAATTAAAAGGTATGATTAAAGAATTAGAACAAGGAACAGATGGAATTTGGAGATTCCATAAGAAGAGAATGTGGATACCTAAATTAGGAAATCTGCGTCATCATATATTAGAAGAAGCCCATAAGTCTAAATACACAATGCATCCAGGAAGTGATAAAATGTACCAGGATTTAGGAAAGAATTTCTGGTGGATAGGAATGAAAAAGGACATAGCAGCCTATGTTTCTAAATGTTTAACTTATTCACAAGTAAAAGCTGAGCACCAGAAACCCTCAGGTCTGTTGCAACAACTAGAAATGTTAGTGTGGAAATGGGAATTGATAACAATGGATTTTGTTACCAAATTACCCAAAACAAGAAAAGGTAATAATACAATCTGGGTGATTGTAGATAGGCTAACCAAGTCAGCTCATTTCCTACCAATGAAAGAAACTTTCAGTATGGAACAATTAGCCAAATTATATGTAAATGAAATCGTTTCATTACATGGAATTCCTTTATCAATTGTTTCTGATAGGGATAGCCGTTTTACCTCTCATTTTTGGTCAAGTTTTCAAAAGGCAATGGGAACCAAGTTAAATCTGAGCACAACTTATCATGCTCAAACTGACGGACAAAGCGAAAGAACGATTCAGACAATGGAAGACATGCTTAGAGCTTGTGTAATTGATTTCGGAGGTAATGGGGACGATCACTTACCTTTAATAGAATTTTCTTATAATAATAGTTATCACACAAGTATCAACGCTGCACCATTCGAAGCACTTTATGGACGAAAGTGCCGAACCCCAGTCTGTTGGGCAGAAAGCAGCACGTGATCGAAAGAAAAGTTATGCTGATAACAGACGAAAACCATTGGAATTTCAAGTAGGAGACAAAGTATTGTTAAAGGTCTCTCCTTGGAAAGGAGTAGTAAGATTCATCAAAAGAGGAAAGCTAAGTCCCAGGTATATTGGACCTTTTGAGATTATTAGAAGAATAGGACATGTAGCCTATCAGCTACAACTGCCAGAGGAAATGGCAGGAATACATGATGTATTTCATGTATCTAATCTCAAGAAATGCTTAGCTGATGAATCACTAGTAATGCCTCTTAAAGATAAAGAAATAAATGAACAACTCAAGTTTGTAGAAAGGCCTCTACAGATTGAAGACAGGAAAGTCAAGAATCTCAAGCATAAGAGATTAATTCTGGTCAAAGTGAAGTGGGACTCTAAAAGAGGACCTGAGTACACATGGGAGCTTGAATCAGAAATGCAAAGGAAATATCCACACCTATTCCAGTAGATCTCGAGGACGAGCTCTAAAACAAGGCGGGGAGGATATAACAACCCTAAAGAAAACCGACACCCTCGAATATTTTCCGACACCTTAAAAATATCCCAATATGTCTAAAAATACACCCCATACGTGAAAACGGGCCCCGAATACCTTAAATATTAACAAAAATAATTAAAAATCAGGTTTTTCGGTTTGAGGCGGGCCGCGTAAGCCACACCTCAAATCCTACGCGGGCCGCAACAACTTAAAACCTGGTGAAACCCTGGGCCGCCACGTGGCCCAACACCCGTCAAGCCTACATAGTGACCCGGACAAGCTATACCGTTGACCAGAGTTGACGCGGGCCACGTAGGCCCTTGTCTTATCTTACGCGGGCCGCGTAGAAACCGAAGTGAAGCCCTATATAAAGGAGGCATCAGCCTTCAGTCGAGAATCGTTCAAACTTTCTTTCTTTCTCTCAATTCTACGTAGTATACATTATACTCGGGTACCCCCCTAAATAGCGAAGTTCTGCTCCGTTGTAAGTATTATAACCCCTGGATACGTATTAGATACGCTGCCCGATTGATCTAGGGTTCCGTAACGGCTGTCGTGGTTCTGCCCGACGTAGTCGTTGGAATGCCGTCTCGGGGAGGGTATTACTAATGTTAAAATGGGTTATTATACTAACGCGTGTGCATTTATGTAAATTATAGATTGTCACCAGGAAACCCTAAAGGATAATCTAAGACAACAATGTGAGTTGATCCGCTTTTTGTAAACTTTTTTTTAACTGTTTTTACAAAACCTCATACGATTAATTATATATTAAACATTTATTGAGTATTTGTAAGAATACAATTATCATGAGTATGTTGGGGTTTTGTATACAAAATTTGTTACCACCTGGTCAAAGAGTAACATTTCCACAAGTCGGGTCTGACAGTACCATGGATGTTAATTGATATAACTTGGAAACAAATGTAATTGCGAGATCGCCCTCAATACTGTACAATGGTTTTTATTTAAAATTGATTAAAATGGGATTCACTCACCAGTATTTCCCACTGACAAATGTTTTTAAAACGCGTTTCAGGTAACAAACTGTGAAAGCCAAATAGAAGCCAGCTGGACAGCACTGAAGGCTTGAAAAAATGGCAATAAAGTTACCTAAAATAAAATAGATGTTTTTATTAAATAAAATAGGATTTATTCCTATGAAAATGCGTGTACTGCAAAACTTGGGTTTTATCCCATGTGTTTAATATTATGAAAATGTGGTATTTTACTCTGATCCGATATTTCCTAACTACGGTCCTGATGAAAATTTCCGCTGCCAAATTAGACAAACACGCGATACCACCGAAACTGGCTCGCGGCCGCCCGTTCCCGGAGATTTGGGATCGGGGGTTGCGACAATCCTGCAACACCAAATGTATCTTATAAAAGGAACATAAAATACGGTCCTGATGAAAAATCTTGCCTTCTTGTATCTTATAAAAGGAACATAAAATATTCACCTGAAAAGTTTTTTTCAATCTCTTTGGAAATAATAAGCCATATAATCTTCTATAAATTCTTATGCACATTACTCGGCATATTATAAGTAGGTATAGGAGGTAACGTTGGTATGTTATTACCACCCCCTACTAAGATATGTCATCATGAATACGTTTTGGATCGTTAATAATTTCTTTTCCCCAAATAGCGCCGGTATATAAGCTATCACAATTTTGGGTTGTTTAGGATCTATTTCTGGCAGTCTTTACCAGCACGGTTAATCGATGCTCCTTAAACCTTAAATCATCATCCAATGATCTTTAAGGAGGTCAAGTTATACTTCCCATAATTTTGGTTCTTGCTCTCTTTAGTGCGCCTTGCACCTTTGTGTTTTGACCCGTGTCAATGAGGACGTCCCTAGTTGTATGCTTGTATCAACTATTCACCTTATTGTCTAAAACTACAAAGACCATATTTTTCTTTCTGGAGATCAATGTGTCATGTGTCTCACTTGAGATGCAATGGAATTCTGGCGATTTACTGATTTCGTCAAACCCCAAAGGAAAACAAATACAACCACTGTATGTTTCATTGCCTATGGCTCTATGATAATCAGCACCATATTTGTGTGTATCCGGAACACACTTCTTGTGGGCTTATAGAGGGATGGGTGGGAAGGAAAGATGTATACCTTGTAGCCTTATGGTGAACATTCCTTGAATCCTGCTACTATGGTTGACAAATTCGTCCCGGATTGGTCTGTTGCTAACTCGTATTTAGTGAATACTCCGAACTTTGACAAAATGCTTGTTTATAACCTCAGCACGCCTGCAGATCACATACATCCTAGGAAAATAAGAAATTCATCCTTTTCTTATCTTGTTGGAAGTCTCATTTTCAGTGGGTTGAAGCCCGGTTGAGAAGAAATAGCCAAACAAAAACTTTGTCATGTTGATCAAGTTGCTTTTGGCATTGTGATGCTTTGTGAGAAAGATGTGTGTCAGGAGCGGAAGTTCAACAGTCGAAGCTGATTTTGGAGGAATAAGAGGCTGGCAAAACTGCTGCCATAGCCGAGACTGTTGAGGATTTGGTGGTTGCTTTGACGTTGGCCGAGGTTTAACGTAATCAACATGAGAGCCAACTGGACCAACTTCGCACCACTTACGAAACCAAGGAAACTATTTACTGATTTGGAGGCTGGTAAGTGATGTTTTTAATAGTCTTCTCTGTTAGTTTCTTTGTTTCATAAAATGTGTTGCTTCACCAGATTGTTCTCGCATACAGACAAATGAAAAAGACGCCCAATTAATCAAATAGCCAAGATGAAAGAGAGCATGGAATCCATCTCGGATCGGATTATTCTGTAAGTTGGTCTCCATGCTTCCTAATTATCGAACCTCAAAACGTTCATTGATTCCTTGATAGCTAAAAATAACTGGTTCCAAATTATAAATTACAGATCGATTATGTAAGAGTCTAATGAAGTTACGAATATTCTGGAAACTAAATTGAAATATGTTGTCTAGTTTAACTAAACGTGTTTCCTTTTCATAAAAATAACCTGTATGATCTTTTTATCTATTAATTTTTTAAAGGGCTGCATTTCGGTTTGTGTCATGAATGGTTTTAGATTCTGATGTATATTTTAATCACTTTCAAAGCACACTATCAGTCAATCAATGAACTATCACATGCCAGGAAAAGATGTGTTGTATAATTTCTTGATGACAGAGGAAAAATCTAATTACTTAACCAACTTATCATATCAACTCAAAAGGGCTAGATATGCATAGTAACATTTTTCAAGGTATATGATAATCAAGAGTCAGGCACGAGAGTAAACATGATTATTAAAAACAAACTGAATGATTAAAAATTTGTGAATGTCTATGATTCACTTTGCGAATTCAGCATACAATTCATGTTACCAATTAAGGAGATAGTTAAAGCAGATGTTGAGTCGTGTTCAATCTTTAAGTGAGGTGTATACTCCGAAGAATTTGTTAATGTTTCGTTTAGACCGCTTCTGTTTTTCTTTGCAATGAGTCTAACTCCAAACCCACAACATTTGTTATCTTCAAAGTCAAACTCTAGAGCTTTGTATGTTTGATGCCACCATGCAGTGTGTCTCAAAGAACCAAATGGAACAGAAAATACAAATGTGGATTTAAACTTATCAGTGTCATTCTCTTCCCATACCACATCATCTTAGGAATCCATGCTACTCGTCACTTGATTCATATTACCCTATAAGGCTCATTCGGAATTGAAAAGTCCTTATTTGGTAAAACTGCACACATTAAAAAACCACAAAAGTCATTGCACCAATTCCCTGGAAGCTGCAATCTACACCTTCTTCCTCTAAGTAGAGGATGTGTATGTTAGATTAAATATATTATTATTGTAATATTTAATCTTGTAGCCATTATAATCATTTATATTATATGGATCAAAATATATTAATAACCAATTAATAATTAGTTGGTAATTGTTGATGAACCATATTACCCTTATTAACTAATTAGGTTTCCTCTTGAGTGTATATATAAGGAGATTATTAGAGAGGTTAAACAGGTTAGACACACAACCTAATAATCATAACATCATTATCGGCTCTCTCTCCCTAATCGAAACCTCCCTTGTTTCGGTTCATCACCATCATAATCTGTAACACCCCAAATTTCGTATGTCATAATATAATATTATAATTGTGATGTTTTGATGATAAGAAATGGTAAATATAGATTTTTACCATTTTCAAAGTTTTATAAATTATGGTAAATCTAAATCTTATGTATACATGAAAGTTAACTAAGTTAGTATGTAAATATGAGGTAAATGTCATGTTCTAAAAGAATGAGGGGTGGAAATGAAAAATGTGAAAAATTAAACACATTGTGTAGTCATTGTCACGGCCCCCGACCCGGTTTTACCCGTTTCAGGAGCCGCGGGACAGAAAATCCCGTGGTATTTATTTAACAACGGAAGTTTCTTCAGGATCTTTTTAAAACTGAAATATTTCCCGATTATTTTATTTCACAACTCGGGATAACACCCGGTAATTTACAATCATAAGATTTCACAAATAAATCTTTTTATTTTATAAAACATGTTTCTTTATTTTATACTGAGCCACTTCCTTAAGCTTGTAGTGCTTCGCGGCACTTTTTCTGAATCACAACAGATCACCTGAAACATGTTTGAAAAAGGTTTTGTCAGCGGGAAATACTGAGTGAATCATTCTTTTTACTAAAACGACTCAATTGTTATAATTCACAGTATTAAGAGAGATTACAATGTTTCAGATATCAAACCAATTACCCATAGTATTTGTCACTCGACATTCATCGGTAACCTCATTGTCCAATGGTATCTGTGACTATGGTCATATCACTCATTGGCTAACTCGTTGTCCAATAGTGACATTATCAAGTAATGTATACAAAACCCCAAATACCGGCTGTAACTTGGTGATTACATAAACTTAATCACTGTAATTATAATCTTTGAAATAAACTTGCTTTTGTAAATAGATTTGATAAAAAGAGAATGACTCACATTGCAGATTTAATTGAGCAGAGCCTAGCCTACTGATTAGCCTTTTAACCTAAATTAATAACAAGCACACAATTCAGTTAGTAACTTAATACAGCATTCACGATAACTCACGAGATTAAAACCTTCACAACGAATGACAAAGTGCGATACTTAAACATCCATCAAATTAACGATGAATGACAAAGCATAAACCCTAATGTGGGCAGCACTTAAACATCCATTGGATAGTTTAATCGATCGGACATTGAATCGTATCAGTGATCGAGTTATTACCCTGTATTGCGGCAGCACTTCGTGAATCGTGTGTGTTGTGGGACTGTTTATGCTATAACTCAACGTACAATTCGAATTTGAACGTCGAACGAACACTCAATTGCATGAAACAGACGCTACTATTTATACATGAAAAACGGCTCCCTCGCGTGGCGCGAGGGGCCTTCGCGTGGCGCGAGAGACACAGGTCTACCATAGGGTAGCCTCGTGTCCAGGTAGCTCAGCTGAGTTGGTTTCGTGTTAAAATTCAACATACATGTAAAACTGTTTAGATATTACCAACTAGGGTTTCCCCCCCCCCCCGAGTTTGAGGGGCCCTGATCCTGATTCCGATTGTTCTGAAAATTTTAGGTTTTGTGCAGAATTACTTGGGTGTCTCAATTAGGGTTTCCTATTAGTCAAATTAATTTATTAAATAGGACTTTTGATAAGAGTTGTTACATTCTCCCCACCTTAATAAAAATCTCGTCCTCGAGATTTACTGGAATAATTGAGGATACTTTCGCTTCATTTCTGATTCCAGCTCCCAAGTGTATTCAGGTCCTCTCTTTGAATCACACTTAACTTTAACTAGCACTAGTCGTTTGTGCTTGAGAAATTTCACCTTTCTATCTTCTATCTGAAGAGGTTTCTCAACAAATTTTAACTTTTCGTTTACCTCTATGTCTTGAAGAGGTACTACCAGAGACTCGTCTGATAGACATTTCTTGAGATTGGATACATGAAATACATCATGTACTCCAGCTAGTGCTTCTAGTAATTGTAAACGATAAGCAACTGGTCCTATACGTTGGATTACTGGAAATGGTCCTACGTATCTTGGACTTATCTTTCCTTTCTTACTGAATCTAACAACTCCTTTCCAAGGAGAAACTTTCAACAGTACTCTGTCTCCAACTTGAAATTCTAGTGGCTTGCATCGATTATCGGCACAACTCTTCTGACGATCTCGAGCTGTCTTTAGTCTTTCCTTGATTTGTGTAATCTTATCAGTCGTCTCATGCACAATCTCCGGACCTGATAATTGACTTTCTCCTATTTCTGCCCAACAAACTGGAGTTCTGCACTTTCTTCCATACGGTGCTTCGAATGGGGCAGTTTCGATACTTGAATGATAACTATTGTTATAGGAGAATTCAATTAATGGTAAATGGTCGTCCCAATTTCCACCAAAATCTATCACACATGCTCGGAGCATATCTTCTAGCGTTTGGATCGTTCTTTCACTTTGCCCATCTGTTTGTGGATGATATGCAGTACTTAAATTTAGTCGAGTTCCCATTGCTTCTTGGAAACTTTTCCAGAAATGAGAAGTGAAACGACTATCTCTATCTGATACAATGGAGAGTGGAACTCCATGTAGAGATACGACTTCATCTACATATAACTTTGCCAATCTTTCCATGCTAAAGGTTTCTTTCATTGGTAGAAAGTGAGCAGATTTGGTTAATCGATCCACAATTACCCAAATCGCGTCATTACCTTTTCTGGTTTTGGGTAACTTAGTAACAAAATCCATTGTTATGAGTTCCCATTTCCATACTGGCATTTCTAATTGTTGGAGTAGACCCACTGTTGTAGAAATCGGCCTAGGCGGCCGATTAATCGCCGCCTAGGCGCTAGGCGCTAGTCTACTGATTAATTTTAGCCTAGTCAGTCAATTAATCGGTAATCGGTCCTAGGCGGTCCTAGGCGGCCCTAGGCGGTCAAAAATCGGATTAATCGGCCTATAATTAATCGGTCAAAATCGGAAAAAATCGGTCCTAGGCGGTACTAGGCGGTCCTAGGCGGTCAGAATTGGTCAAAATCAGTCAAAATCGAACCATACTATCTGAAACTTGAAGTATTTATGTGAATTTTGAAGTATTATTTTTATATTATTGGGTATATATATATAATTTTGAAAAAATACATATAAAAATCCCATTCCGATTAATCCCGATTAATCCCTAGGCTGTACCTCACCGCCCGACTAGCGCCTAGCGCCTTCTACAACACTGAGTAGACCTGAAGGTTTCTGATGTTCTGCCTTAACTTG
The DNA here is from genome assembly GCA_030545235.1 of Helianthus tuberosus. Taxonomy (NCBI): domain Eukaryota; kingdom Viridiplantae; phylum Streptophyta; class Magnoliopsida; order Asterales; family Asteraceae; genus Helianthus; species Helianthus tuberosus. Next base: position 147,665,944 of record CM060374.1, read on the forward strand.
TGAACAAGTAAGGCACTTAGAAACATATCTAGCTATATCCTTCTTCATGCCTATCCACCAGAAATTATTTCTTAAATCTTGGTACATTTTATTGTTTCCAGGGTGTATGGTATACCTAGATTTATGAGCTTCCTCTAAAATCTTATTTCTTAATTCTCCCGGTTTGGCACCCAAATCCTTTTCTTATGGAATCTCCAAATTCCATCATCTCCCTGTTCTAATTCTTTTATTCGTCCTTTCATTCCTTCAGCAACATCCTCTATTGCTGTTTCTTGAAAATGCTTCAGTTGTTCCATTAAATCTAATTGTAGGTTTAATCTGAGAGCACGAACCCGTCGTTGTTTCTCATGGTACTTACGACTTAAGGCATCTGCAACTACATTTTCCTTTCCTTCGTGATATTGAATATCACAATCGTAATCACTTAAGATTTCCATCCATCTCCTTTGCCTCATGTTTAATTCTTTTTGCCCAAAAATATATTTTAAACTTTTGTGGTCTGTATAGACAGTAAATTTACTTCCGTAAAGATAATGTCTCCAAATCTTAAGGGCAAAAATTACAGCTCCTAATTCTAAATCGTGAGTTGTATAATTTTCCTCGTGCTTTTTCAACTGTCTTGAGGCATACGCAATTACCTTCATGCGTTGCATTAGCACACATCCAAATCCTAGTTTTGAAGCATCACAATATACTTCAAAATCTTCAATTCCTTCTGGTAAGGCTAAGATTGGGGCATTGGTTAATTTCTGTTTCAAAATTCTAAAGGCTTCTTCTTGTTTAGGTCCCCATTCAAACTTAACCGCTTTACAGGTTAGCTTAGTTAATGGTACAGCTATTTTGGAAAAATCCTTAATAAACCGTCTATAATATCCAGCTAAACCTATAAAACTTCTAATTTCCATTGCAGATTGTGGAACCTTCCATTTGGTAATTGCTTCTATCTTAGCAGGGTCTACATGAATACCTTCATGGTTTACCATATGTCCTAAGAATTGCACTTCTTGTAGCCAAAATTCACATTTCGAGAATTTGGCGTAAAGCTTTTCTTTTCTTAACAAAGTTAAGAGTGCATGCAAGTGCTGACAATGCTCATCATGACTTTTGGAATAAATAAGTATATCGTCTATGAAAACAATTACAAATTTATCCAAATACGGTTTACAGATCCTATTCATCATGTCCATGAATGCTGCAGGTGCATTCATTAATCCGAAGGGCATGACTGTAAACTCGTAATGACCATACCTAGTTCTAAAAGCAGTCTTAGGTATATCTTCCTCTTGCACCTTCAATTGATGATATCCGGAGCGTAAATCAATCTTAGAAAAATATCTAGCTCCTTGAAGTTGATCGAAAAGATCCCCAATCCTAGGTAATGGGTATCGATTCTTAATTGTAACCTTATTCAATTCTCTATAATCAATACACATTCTCATTGAACCATCCTTCTTCTTAACAAACAACACTGGTGCTCCCCAAGGGGATGAACTAGGTTGTATGAAACCTTTACTTAGTAATTCATCTAATTACTGTTTCAATTCTAACATTTATGTGGGTGCTAACCGATAAGGTGCCTTGGCTATCGGTATAGTTCCTGGAATTAAATGAATTCTAAATTCTACCTCCCTATCTGGTGGTAACCCTAGTAACTCTTCTGGGAATACCCCTGGGTATTCTGAGACTACAGGAATCTCCTTAAGTTCTTTACCCTTAGTATTAATGATTACTGAAATCATATATACTATTCCTTGCTTTCGTTCATAACTAGCAACTTTCATTACTGATATGAACTTCATGGGTTTACGTGGTTTATCTCCTGTAATCATAATGACTTCTCCGGTAGATGTTTGAATTTCTATGGAATTCTTATCACAAAGAATTCGAGCATGGTTGGCTACTAACCAATCCATTCATAACACAACATCGAATTCAGCTAATTTCATAGGCAATAGGGTTGCAGAAAATTTATGACTTAAAAGTTCTATTTCTACATTTTACAGAACTTTATCTATTTTAACTGAATTCCCATCAGCCGTTTCAACTGTAAAAATTTGCCTAATGTTGGTTAAGGGTATATTAAGAGCTTGGCAGAATGAAGTATTGATAAAACTTTGGTTTGCACCAGAGTCAAATAATACTTTTGCATACACGTTGTGAACTAGGAACGTACCAGCTATCACATCTGGAATGAGTTCTGCTTCTTGAGTGGTTAGCTGGAATGCTCTGACATTTTTCTTAGCAGCTCCATCGGCTATCTTGGCTTTGTTGTCTGCTAATTTGACCAATTTAGGACATTCTGGTTTAAAATGTCCAGCTTCTCCACAGTTATAGCAGACTATGGTTTTCTTTCTGCAGTTTTCTTCACGATGTCCTACCATTTTACAAAAATTGCAGGTTACACCACATCTTCCAAAATGTTTCTTTCTGCAATTCCTGCAGAACGGCGGATTTGAAGATTGCCCTGTTCCTCTTGTCTTGAAGCTGTTATTATTACCCGTACGAAATCCTTGGGTAATTTTCTGAGCCAGTTCCTTTTTCCTGTTATCATCTCTTGTGCGCACCAGTTCATCAGTTAGAGTGTTAGCTAATTCTACCGCATCGTCAATAGTGCGAGGTCTAGCAGCTTTAACGATATTGCGGATTCCACCAATTAATCCCCAAATATAGCGAGAAATGAGTACCGGTTCTGGTGAAGTCAGTGTTGGTACTACTCTAGCATATTCAAAGAATGTCGAAGTATACCCTCGATAATCTACACCCATCATTCGATGGTTTAGGAACTTATTTGCCATTTGATCTTTTTCATATTCGGGACATAATTTTCTTTCTACAAGACCTTTAAATTCTTCCCAGTTCAAGGCGTAGGCCCTATTTCTTCCTTTAGCTTGTAACACCGTGTTCCACCATTCTAGCGCCCCTTCTTTGAAAAGATTTGACGCGTACATGACCTGATCATCCTGAGCACATTTACTTATGGCAATTACTGCCTCGGTTTTCTCTAACCAACGCAGTGCCGCAGTCGCTCCTTCATTGCCTGCAAACTCAGTGGGTTTACAAGCAAGAAATTCTTTGAAAGTGCAACCAGGTGTTGCGGCTTTCATTTTCTTAGGGAGCGGAGCTTGCCGTGGTTCATTATCATGATTAACATGATCATTACCTCCGTTTACGCTATTACTGAAGTTATCTTCAGAAATACGTTTGCTTGGAACGATTTGTTGAGGCTCGATTGGATTTCTAACAGCAGCAACTATTGCTGGAATAGCATTAGCTATTCCTTGAGCAACAATATTTTCTATATCCTGTCTAGTCATATATTGATCCCCCGGGTGTTGCTCAGATTGATTAACCTCATTAACTGGTTCGTTATTAGCGTTTTCCATCTGATAATATATATAATTTATTAGTATTGATTAAATAACAATTGTACACAAAATAATTATACAAATTTCAAATATGCACATATATAACCAAAACTATCGATTTATTGATTTCCATTTTTATATTTTATAGTATGCATCAATACACACTATTATTTTACAAAGTTTTATTCATAGTTATTTTACAGACTGATTTCACTATTACTATTACACAACCACAGTTTTACCAACCCACTATCTCTCGTCATTTGTCTTCCTAAAAATGAAGCTCCCTTTCATCATACTTCCAGGCAATTTCTCCTCCTATCTCCCGGATTCTATTTCCCACATCCATTAACTCTTCGCCAAAATGACGAAGTTCTGCTAAATTCTCGTTACTCATGGGTGGATTTGGTAATGGTTCCGGGTCGAACTGAGGGAGAAAAGAATAAGGACTGTTGATCAGGTTTTGGAACTGCCAATCATTTGTCCACCACTCATCTATCCCTAGAGGCTGGGTGTGGATAATTGGTTCTGGAATTGTGGGGTCCAAGTTCATTGGTAATTGTGTTTCAAGAGTAGGGTATAGATTATTATTAATTGGCCTAACGACATCACAGCTCGCCAATGCCCGATCTAATTCCTCCTGAAAAGGTAACTCCTCAACCTGTCTAGAACTTTCCCCAACTTCCCTCTGAGTTTGCTTAGAACCTTCTCCATATTCCATTCCTGGTGGTCTAGAATCTTCTCCCAATTCCATTTCCAGTGGCCCATAACCTTCACTAATTTCCACCCCCTTTCCTTTGTCTAAAGGATTTTCTATTTTAGGGATCTTCCTAGTTGTTGGCTTCCTCCTACGCACACGTCTCCATCCCACAAATCTCCTTCTTTTCTTGGGTTTAGGTTTCTCCGGAGGTGGAGCATTGAATTCAACAGGTTCTTCTATGTCTGGTATATACCTATTGAAATCTCTGGAAACCTCTATTTTTACTGGATAGAGATTTAAATTATGAAGGGCGTCGGACAAGTTGTTCATGCTGTTTAGCAAAATACACATAAATACTAAGTTAAAAATTTATACCAAATTTCATAGAAAACCTTTAAATATATTTCATACTGGGTAACTACAAAATAACTGAAAAGTTAAAACACACTAGGTTTTGTTGTAAATTTATTTATTTACTGAAATAAAGTTTCTAGACTGAAATTGATAAAGGTGCTAAAACTTGGGTCAAATTATTTAAAGATTTGAATTAACTGCTACAGTAGCTAGCATGTAAAGATCTGCCCATTTCTCATCTAATTTATCTTCCCAAGGTGTTTTACTGGTCAATTCCTGGATTTCCTGTTTAACATGAGAGCCAACTGGACCAACTTCGCACTACTTACGAAACCAAGGAAACTATTTACTGATTTGGAGGCTGGTAAGTGATGTTTTTAATAGTCTTCTCTGTTAGTTTCTTTGTTTCATAAAATGTGTTGCTTCACCAGATTGTTCTCGCATACAGACAAATGAAAAAGACGCCCAATTAATCAAATAGCCAAGATGAAAGAGAGCATGGAATCCATCTCGGATGGGATTATTCAGTAAGTTGGTCTCCATGCTTCCTAGTTATCGAACCTCAAAACGTTCATTGATTCCTTGATAGCTAAAAATAACTGGTTCCAAATTATAAATTACAGATCGATTATGTAAGAGTCTAATGAAGTTACGAATATTCTGGAAACTAAATTGAAATATGTTGTCTAGTTTAACTAAACGTGTTTCCTTTTCATAAAAATAACCTTTATGATCTTTTTATCTATTAATTTTTTAAAGGGCTGCATTTCGGTTTGTATCATGAATGGTTTTAGATTCTGATGTATATTTTAATCACTTTCAAAGCACACTATCAGTCAATCAATGAACTATCACATGCCAGGAAAAGATGTGTTGTATAATTTCTTGATGACAGAGGAAAAATCTGATTACTTAACCAACTTATCATATCAACTCAAAAGGGCTAGATATGCATAGTAACATTTTTCAAGGTATATGATAATCAAGAGTCAGGCACGAGAGTAAACATGATTATTAAAAACAAACTGAATGATTAAAAATTTGTGAATGTCTATGATTCACTTTGCGAATTCAGCATACAATTCATGTTACCAATTAAGGAGATAGTTAAAGCAGATGTTGAGTCGTGTTCAATCTTTAAGTGAGGTGTATACTCCGAAGAATTTGTTGATGTTTCGTTTAGACCGCCTCTGTTTTTCTTCGCAATGAGTCTAACTCCAAACCCACAACATTTGTTATCTTCAAAGTCAAACTCTAGAGCTTTGTATGTTTGATGCCACCATGCAGTGTGTCTCAAAGAACCAAATGGAACAGAAAATACAAATGTGGATTTAAACTTATCAGTGTCATTCTCTTCCCATACCACATCATCTTGGGAATCCATGCTACTCGTCACTTGATTCATATTACCCTATAAGGCTCATTCGGAATTGAAGAGTCCTTATTTGGTAAAACTGCACACATTAAAAAACCACAAAAGTCATTGCACCAATTCCCTGGAAGCTGCAATCTACACCTTCTTCCTCTAAGTAGAGGATGTGTATGTTAGATTAAATATATTATTATTGTAATATTTAATCTTGTAGCCATTATAATCATTTATATTATATGGATCAAAATATATTAATAACCAATTAATAATTAGTTGGTAATTGTTGATGAACCATATTACCCTTATTAACTAATTAGGTTTCCTCTTGAGTGTATATATAAGGAGATTATTAGAGAGGTTAAAAAGGTTAGACACATAACCTAATAATCATAACATCATTATCGGCTCTCTCTCCCTAATCGAAACCTCCCTTGTTTCGGTTCATCACCATCATAATCTGTAACACCCCAAATTTCGTATGTCATAATATAATATAATATTATAATTGTGATGTTTTGATGATAAGAAATGGTAAATATAGATTTTTACCATTTTCAAAGTTTTATAAATTATGGTAAATCTAAATCTTATGTATACATGAAAGTTAACTAAGTTAGTATGTAAATATGAGGTAAATGTCATGTTCTAAAAGAATGAGGGGTGGAAGTGAAAAATGTGAAAAATTAAACACATTGGGTAGTCATTGTCACGGCCCCCGACCCGGTTTTACCCGTTTCAGGAGCCGCGGGACAGAAAATCCCGTGGTATTTATTTAACAACGGAAGTTTCTTCAGGATCTTTTTAAAACTGAAATATTTCCCGATTATTTTATTTCACAACTCGGGATAACACCCGGTAATTTACAATCATAAGATTTCACAAATAAATCTTTTTATTTTATAAAACATGTTTCTTTATTTTATACTGAGCCACTTCCTTAAGCTTGTAGTGCTTCGCGGCACTTTTTCTGAATCACAACAGATCACCTGAAACATGTTTGAAAAAGGTTTTGTCAGCGGGAAATACTGAGTGAATCATTCTTTTTACTAAAACGACTCATTTGTTATAATTCACAGTATTAAGAGAGATTACAATGTTTCAGATATCAAACCAACTACCCACAGTATTTGTCACTCGACATTCATCGGTAACCTCATTGTCCAATGGTGTCTGTGACTATGGTCATGTCACTCATTGGTTAACTCGTTGTCCAATAGTGACGGTTATCAAGTAATGTATACAAAACCCCACATACCGGCTGTAACTTGGTGATTACATAAACTTAATCACTATAATTATAATCTTTGAAATAAACTTGCTTTTGTAAATAGATTTGATAAAAAGAGAATGACTCACATTGCAGATTTAATTGAGCAGAGCCTAGCCTACTGATTAGCCTTTTAACCTAAATTAATAACAAGCACACAATTCGGTTAGTAACTTAATACAACATTCACGATAACTCACGAGATTAAAACCTTCACAACGAATGACAAAGTGCGAGACTTAAACATCCATCGAATTAACGACGAATGACAAAGCATAAACCCTAATGTGGGCAGCACTTAAACATCCATTGGATAGTTTAATCGATCGGACATTGAATCGTATCAGTGATCGAGTTATTACCCTGTATTGCGGCAGCACTTCGTGAATCGTGTGTGTTGTGGGACTGTTTATGCTATAACTCAACGTACAATTCGAATTTGAATTTGAATTTCGAACGAACACTCAATTGCATGAAACAGACGCTACTATTTATACATGAAAAACGGCTCCCTCGCGTGGCGCGAGAGACACAGGTCTACCATAGGGTAGCCTCGTGTCCAGGTAGCTCAGCTGAGTTAGTTTCGTGTTAAAATTCAACGTACACGTAAAACTGTTTAGATATTACCAACTAGGGTTTACCCCCCCCCCCCCCTGAGTTTTAGGGGCCCTGATCCTGATTCCGATTGTTCTGAAAATTTTAGGGTTTGTGCAGAATTACTTGGGTGTCTCAATTAGGGTTTCCTATTAGTCAAATTAATTTATTAAATATAGACTTTTGATAAGAGTTGTTACAGTCATTGACCGCCTAACCAAAAGTGCACATTTCTTACCCATTCGGGAAACCTATAATTCAGAAAGGATGGCGGAAGTTTATATGAATGAGATTATATCTCGGCATGGGGTTCCGATGTCTATAGTATCCAACCGGGATACCCGGTTCACATCTTGTTATTGGAGGAAGTTTCACGAAGAGTTTGGGACCCAGTTGCATATAAGCACCGCCTACCATCCTCAAACCGATGGTCAATCGGAACGAACCGTCCAAACACTAGTTGATATGTTAAGGGCGTGTGTTTTGGATTTTGGAGGAAATTGGGATGATCATTTACCTTTGGTAGAATTTTCATATAATAATAGTTATCAAAACAGTATAAAGATGGCCTCTTATGAAATGCTCTATGGAAGGAAATGTAGAACCCCGGTTTGTTGGGGGGGGGGAGTGGGTCATTGCGAACTCGCGTCAAAGGATGTAATAGCCGAAACGAATGAAAAGATTGATATGGTTAGATCAAGGATAAAGGCGGTGCAAGATAGGCAGAAATCTTATGCGGATCGGCGAAGGCGACCAATTGAGTTTCAAGTGGGAGATTATATGTTGCTAAAGGTCTCCCCATGGAAAGGAATAATTCGTTTTTGTAAACACGGAAAGCTAGGTCCTCGATACATCGGACCATTCAAAATACTCGCTCGAATCGGGACGGTGGCATACCAGTTGGAATTACCACCCGCGTTGGATGGAATTCATAACACCTTTCATGTGTCGCAACTGCGGAAATGTCTTGCGGATGAAATGGCATACGTGCCTTTGGATGATATTGAAGTGGACGAGATGTTAAATTATGTTGAAAGGCCAGTCACAATAAAAGATTTCAAGGTGAAGCAACTCCGCAACAAATCTATTCGACAAGTGTTGGTTCAATGGCAATACCGAAAGGGATCGGATATTACATGGGAAGCGAGGATGTTTGCGGGAACACTATCCGGAACTTTTTGGTACGTATTTAGGTTTCGGGGACGAAAACTTCTTTAAGGGGGTAGACTTGTAACACCCCAAATTTCGTATGTCATAATATAATATTATAATTGTGATGTTTTGATGATATGAAATGGTAAATATAGATTTTTACCATTTTTCAAAGTTTTATAAATTATGGTAAATCTAAATCTTATGTATACATGAAAGTTAACTAAGTTAGTATGTAAATATGAGGTAAATGTCATGTTCTAAAAGAATGAGGGGTGGAAGTGAAAAATGTGAAAAATTAAACACATAACTAAAATTGGTCAGTGTTTGTGGGAGTGTGGGTGTGCGATCGAGAGAGAGAGAGAGAGAGCAGCGGAGAAAACCCTTCACGTAAAAATCCTACAAATCCATTAGATTGAGAAGGTTTAAAGCTAGATTTTAAGTGCATGATTTAGGAATGTTGATCTCCTGAATATTTTTTATACCAAGTAAGTTTAATTTCATGTTTTGGTAAAGTTTGATGAAGTGGGTTTGTGAAAAATTGTGATTTTGTAATTAAACATAAATGCTAGATGATATGAACAAATAAAGGTTGTATTATGTGCAATTTTGATTGTATTGATAGTTTGGGGTTGAAGGGGTATGGTCCCAAAAACCCTGCGCAAGCGCATAGGACCCTACCCTAACTTCATTCCGAAGAACATCTTAAACAAAACCTTGCGCGGCTGCGCAATGGTTCTAAACAGGATTTGGAAGAAAACAGTCTTCGATAACCATGCGCCGGAGGAAAAAGGAGACAAACACTCAACTAACACCCTTGCGCGGGCTCGCGCAAGGGCACAATTAAGTTTAAAGAGTAAAACCTAAACATCTTCGTGCGCCTGAAGTCGAGACTTGAACAAAAGGAATCTTTTCTGTTACAACAGAATAGACACGTGGCAAAGGCATAAAGGTTTACAGCTGTAGATCTTCTAGAAGGGTTTAAATGCTCATCGTGCATGGCCATTCGGTTACAACTGACTGTGACGTGACACAATCATGGACAACCATCTAAATCACGATGATGGCACTCACTTGAAGGAGGATCTACACAAAACCACTTTCCACATGGCATCTCCCCAGCCGTTGATCAAGCTCACAATCCGTGTGCATGGATATAAAGTTAACTATTAACGAAAAGTAGAATAACCGCTAACGGAAAAGTGCTTTCCGTTACTCTCTCCATTACACCATTTTCCCGCAAAAATCCGGTTATAAATAAGGCACTGCAGGTATGATCTCACAGCTCACTTCACTTACTCTCACTTTTACTACATCTTCTTCCTCGAGATCACTGTACTTATTCTCACACCGGAGGGACCACCGAATCGAAGAGAGGATTAACCCCTTTTATACAGAGACAAAACCCCCGATCTGATTGACACCGGTCTAATTAGATCACTATTTCTTCATTGGCGCCCACCGATTCTTCAATTTTCATTTTCATCTTCTCGTTTGATTCATTTCTTCTCTTCTGTTTTCAATGGCAGAAGCTCTGACAAATTACCCACCAAGTCCTCGATTTGAGAACAGGTAAACTTCGGCTCATGCTTCTCAGGTTGACGGAATCGTGGGGAAATCGTTTAGCAATGATGATATTCATCACAAGGTACACAGTCCTGTTACCTCAAAAGTCTAATCCGGAACTCAGAGTAGTCCAGATCTACCTTCGGAAGAAACTCCGATTTATTGGTTTGTCAAATTTCAAGATGCCGTGAACGAAAATTTTACACAACTCTGTAAATCAACGGTTGGAATAACAACCACAAACACACCCTGGGCACCCTGTTACAATTTCTCATCAATTATGTTGGCTGGAGACGCGAAAGTCTACTCTCAGTCTGGCACCGGATCTGGATATCAGGAATCTTCGACAGGACAAAATTCTCAGAAGCCATCCGATCATATAGAGTTGGGCCCATATCCATTACAGCAGTGGGACACCCAGCTTAATAACGAAAAATATCTAAAAACGCTCAGTCACACGATGCAAAACGTGGAAGACGTCCACAACAACCCAAGTAGCAGTACAGAGCAAACATACATGGTACAAGGCGGACCATCGCTTAAAAATAACAACAAACGAAGCCACAATCAACACTGGCATGAATAATAAGTAATTTTCCCTGTCTACCTGGAGGTCCTCAAGAAGAATGGCCAGTCATCATAACTGGTATCTTCGGTCATTGTCGTACTGATTACATGTTCATTGATCCGGGTAGTTTTATTGATATTATTTACGAACAGTGTTTTCTGTAATGAAGCCGTCTTCCTGCTGGGTCAGATCTCCTTTCCTGTAACACTCTTTGATGGTGAGCACTCGCGCACCGTTATAGTCAATTTCATGGTTATGCCAGCTACATCCCGCGATGATGTACTGCTTGGGGAGAAGTTCACAAAGGGAGTTTAGCATGATTACCTCTATACCACACGTCGCTTGCGGTTTTCCGACAGAAACCGGAGTAGCAATTTTATATTCAACCAAAGAAGTGATGTATGTAGACGATGAACCACCAGTAAAGGCCGTGAAGCCATCTCCATCTAACGAACCAGAGAAATGGGTACTCAACAATGAATACCCTAAGCAAACTACTTTTCTAGGACACGCCATCTCACTAACAATTCGTGCAAGGTTAAAAGAACTTCTATTCAAAATATGGATATTTTCCCATGGTCCCCAGCGGACATGACCGGCGTACAAAGAGAGGTAACGGAACATTGTTTGAACGTTCGACCTTCAGAAGAGCCAGTAGCACAAGGAAAATGCAGTCTTGGTCCAGAAAAGGCTCGCGCAATGAATGAGCAAGTGGTTGAATTACGACAGGTCGGCATACTGCGCGAAGTTCGATATCAAACCTGGGTAGCTAACCCGGTAATGGTGTAAAAGCACAATGGTGGGTGGCGCATGTGCGTTGATTTCAAAGACCTCAACAAAGCCTACCCAAAAGACTGTTATGCTCTCCCAGAGATAGACAAGAAGGTGGATTCCTTAGCATCCTTCCACTAGAAATGCTTCCTAGATTGTTATAAAGGTTATCACCAAGTACAAATGAAGGAAGAAGACGAAGACAAGCCAGCTTTCCGCACGGACAAAGGTATATTTTGTTACACAAAAATGCCTTTCGGTCTCCGTAACGCGGGAGCTACCTATCAACGCCTAATGGATAGAGTCTTCGGAGAAGATATCAGCGTAACAGTAGAAGTCTATATGGACGACCGTGTCATCATGAGTCCCGAAGAAGAATTAATGCTCACAAACATCCAGCGCACCTTCTACTCTCTATGCAGAGTTAACCTAAAACTACATCCAGTAAAGTGTTCGTTCGGAATGGAAGAAGGCCAATTCTTAGGATTTATCGTAACCAAGGATGGTTTCAAAGTCAATCCAAAAAAGGTAGAGGCTATTCAGCTCATGCCGTCGCCAGCGTCTATCAAAGAGATGCAACGTTTCGCTGGTCGACTAGCTGCGCTTAATCGATTTTTAGCAAACCACGCCGCCAAATCATATCCGTTCATTAGCACGTTACGCAACTGCATTAAGAAGAGCCAGTTTCAATGGACTCCGGAGGCAGAAAACGCTTTTCAGGAAATGAAAGAATGCTTAATTCAGCTACCTACTTTAACAGCTTCGCGAAAAGAAGAACCATTAATCTTGTACCTCTCCGCATCAAAGGTAGCCGTAGGCGCAGTGTTGTTGGTCCAAAGAGACGGAGTCCGCACTCCAATTTATTACATCAGCATGTAACACCCAGAAATCGGGTTTGGTAATCAAACCATGTAAATACTAAAAGACGGGTAAAGTACCTTTAGTGGTAAAATTAACCCAAAAAATATTAGGATTTATTTAACTAAACCTAGTATTAATTAAAACTTAAATGAAAGCTTTTGAAAAAATAAAGTTTATAAAAGGTCTGAGTTAACGGGCCTTAAAATAAACTGAGTCGTAAATTCCCCGAACTCACTAAATTAACTAGGAATGTTTAACCTAGTTAATGAGTGGAAATATTGTTAGAAATAAGTAGGTTGTAGCCTACTTAATAACTAACCAAACAAGAGGGGCCAAATCTGGATAATTGAAAGTTTAAGTTATAAAAGAAACTTAAAACAAAACACACACACACTTAGTGTGTGTTATGGAATCGACATTAGGAAGCTCCCAGGAGCTTCAAACCCTAATTCTCACATAATCATCAAATTGAAGGGCCAAATGACTTGCAAATTCACAATTGAATGTGAATTAACGATCACCCAAGCTAGGGGATCATAAGGTATGTCAAATTTTGATGATTTGTGAAGTTGTGAAATTTGAAAAATCATCATAATCGCGAATTATGAATGAATTATTGAAGCTATGGCTGAATTAGTGATGTATACTTGCTTAGGAACAAAACCCTAAGTGAAAATTATACATATGATTCTATGAATTGAATGATTATATGATTTACCACACTAGGATAAGTGGGTTTTAATCATGTGATGATGTTGATGATATAATTTTGATTAGGATCATCATATCTGATATTAATAAGATGATACTTGAACAATTTAGGAGTTTAAGTATATAAATCATACTTGCTAAGTAATAAGTTTAGTATGATAAGATGAAAGAATCGATGATATATTCATATTGAATGATGAATGATATTGTTATGTGTTAAAAGGGATCAAAGTTGTGTGAAATTGATGAAATTCGATTACATAAACTTGGTAAATAACATGGTTAAAGACGATAGCATAAGAATGATGCTTACTGGATAATTGACCAAGTAATTAAACGAATAGTTGAGCTACTTCGTGTAATTAATTATATCAATAGGCAGTTTGACTTTGTAAAGTCAAAATGACCTTTTATATGATCGAATGATAATTTCGACATAAAGATCGTAGGATGGAATAGTCGTGAATGATTATGACTAGTCTAGCCACCTTACAAATTTTAATGATAGTTTGATGCTTAACAAGCTAGGTGAAAGCTTGGGAAGGAAGCGTATAAAACGAATCAGTAAGAAAGGAAAAGCAAAATCTGGATGCTAGGTAAGTAAAGCTTACACCTTTTTATTTAATACCTATTGGTTTTATAGGTTATGAATAATATCAAGTCTTATTTAAATTGTGATGTTCCGACACGACATGTGCGGTTCAGAACAAAAGACAATGATAATAAACCATGTTTAATGGTTAAAAAGGACTAATTAAGATTAATTGGTCATACAATGGCAAATGGATAATGAGTTTCGAGTGGTTACCTTATAGGGTAATCCAACATAAATAATAAGGGTAAAACGGTAATTCGATCACACGTTGACGATGACCGTTAGTTTTTGATTGACACTCTATGGCGTACGCCATAATGGGTCAAACAAGTTAAGAAATGGTTTATAAATAAAATGACCATACGATGTAAACCGGAGCGAGTCATGTAGATGAGATGATAATAAAGACTGACGTGCTGTCGTAGTACACGCAAATTTAATCCAAATAACAACTATAGATAGTGGTAAATGGGTATCGAACTCAGGGAGTATGTGGAAAATGCGTTGATTTTATAGCTTTGCGATTTAACTACAATTAACCTAATTTGCAGAAATTAAAGATCAATGATTTGGATTGTTTGTTTTAGAAAACTAAATTATCAATTACTACTAATCAAGATTGGATTTTTACTTCAGATTATGAGAACAATGACCATCTTAGGATTCAGTTTCTTTTAACACTTGTGCGAAATTCCAACTAGAAAGAGTTACATAGACATAACTCGTGTATAAACAATTGTTGTGATAAAAGGGAACAAAGTACTCTGATTAATCCCCGGCAACGGCGCCAAAATTTAACGTGATATCGTGGTCTCACGCAAATTTAATCCAATTACAACTAATTAGCTAGCGGTAAGTGGGTATCGAACACAGGGAGTTTGTGGAATATGTGCTATCTTGATGTATGTCTAAATTAACTAAAGCAAACTAAATTGCAAGAAATGTAAATTCAGAATTTTGGCGATTGGTTTTAATTACTAGATTAAACTAAATTAAATTACAAATCAAGGTTAAGTTTTGTAACAAGATAAGAGGATAGTGATCATCCCGAGTTTCAGGTTTTAAGTGACAATCAAGGTTTATGTTCAACTGGAAAGAACTACATAGACATAGCTCATGCAAGATCAATTGTTTGTGATGAAAGGGAACTAAGTACTCGGATTCCTAGAACGCGAGGTTGTTACCCGATGACCAATCATCACATGTCCAACCCTAATCTCTCCCATGATATCTCGATTGCCAACGGCACCAAGAACGTATGGTTTAGAACTATGATCAAACATACATCAACAATTTACAAACACCCAATCAAACATCATAATAAACTAACAACACATGCATAGTTTAATATTCCAGAAATTAAAGAACAAACATAATTGTCACAAATAAAACCTTACACTCAAGACGATCACCAAGCAAACCTAGCCGCTCATAGTGTCGTGAATTGTCATAATAATCAAACCTTTGTCCAATGGAATCAAAAACAAAGTCTCCATGTTTAGACCACTCAAGAACACCTTGGAACACCCCCAAAATCACCCCCTAATCAGTTACTAAACGAATAACATGATTGGATTTCAAAAGACACAATAAAACATCATAAATTAGGGCAGTTACACATTTCTCGCTGGCCTCCAACGTAAGCTACGGTGGCCACCGTAGCTTACGGTGGCTTGGAATAGCTTACGGTGGGTCTCTACTGCCTTACGATGGAAGAAAAATGCTGGTGGCTACCGTAATTTACGGTAGCTACCGTAAATTACGGTAGGCTTCAACATGCAATTTTGTTTTCAGCATAACTTTTTCGTTTCAACTCCGTTTTCTTCACAGTTTCCACCTACGTTCTCGTAATTTCGTCCTCTATAATGCTATCCTCTTAATTCTTCCATACCAATAACTGATTTTTTTCATTTATTCTCCGTCTTTCAATCTCCAATCCAGTCGCGCCTATTCGAAGCTTCATTCCCACACTTTTAAGCCCCAAATGTACCTGGAACACAAGCAACCATAGTTATCTAATTCTAGACAATTACCCGATTAAATGTGGGATTTTAATATCGTTTATACCACTTAAGGGTTGTCCTACGGACTACCCGTCAAAGACCATCTCGCAAAGATACACGGTCACTTAGACCAAACGGGTCAAAAAGTGATAATATCACCCTTTGACAATATCGACTAATGGTTTGTCGAGTTATTTGATTATAGGGATAAATATCGAATGGATATTTACATCGCTATGACTTAGCGGCTATTAAGGCAAGGTATTGAAATGGGTCAATATATTGATCCAAGCCAGGTATGTGTAATAGGTTAACTACTCATTTAGAACGTAAGGTTCAATGAGAGTTAAATGAAGTCGAAAATAGACATTTGGTTACTTTAATAGGTAAACCAAAGAATTTAAATGATGGTCGTTGTGTTTTGAAAACATAATGACTTTTCAAACCAAATCATAGTTAAAAAGAGGGATTTTGGGTCAAACATGCTTTCAAAAGTCCTTCATCTAAATTAAAGGCTAAAATGGACCAAAACGCCCTTGTAAGCTAAATTGAGCAAACGACATTTAAAGGTTGTTTGGAAACGAGTTTTATGAGTAAATACATAGTTAGAATAATAATAAGAAGCGAAAGATGTAAATCTTTGGTCAAGTGACTCTATAGGAGTCTTTGCCATAAAATAATGATCCGAGAGGTAAAACTCGGAATTTATACATTACCACGTTAAATCCACCACAAATATAGTTGTGGTGGAAAACCATTTGATAAGAAACGTGGTAATATAATGCTAGAAGCGATTGAAAGTGAATTGTGTTTTAAAAAGTACTTAAATACCCTTAACGGGTCAAAATAAGTATTTAAGAAAAACGGGTTAAGAATACATAAGAAACCCGTGGGTTGGACCTTGAATAATAGAGAGCTGTTATAAAATAAGGTTCATGTTACTTGGTGTGCAACAAACTAGTTTTAGTTTGATAAATTCATTAAACGGGTCAAAAGTGGAAATTTTATATAAAGCCGAAGGCTTAAAAGTATTAAATTTTGTTAATCCAGATGTCGGATTTTTACTCCATATTATGGAGAATCAATTTACGATCATGTAGGAAGAAACAGATCATAAAACGGATCAATAACAACCAAGTTATGGCCGTTTTCGTACAACTGAGTTTGGCTGGGAAATATGCAGACCTGAACCGAACTTACTGTCGAAATAGGGTCCTCGCGTCGCGCGACGGAGAACCCCAAACAAGGTCGCGGCACGCGACGACTAAACACCCATCTCGTCGCGGCACGCGACGAGTATTAAATTCAGCAAAAGCTGCTAGTTTGCTTGTTTTTTGCATTGAGAACTCGTTTAAACTTGTTTTAAACACCATATGACTAACTTATTTCATGTTTTATGAAATATAGGCTTGATTTGCTTACCGGAGGATGATCAAGCTCATCGAGGAACCGAACACGCTCAAGAATTAAGCTTCCGCAAATAGTTTTGTCGTCACGTTTAAACGACAAATGAAATTACAAAATGTTGAAATATTTTATTTAGTAAAATGTTTTAACAAGATTGAATTTAAAAGTGTATGTTTAATCTTAAATAAATTATTATAATCGAAATTATATATAAATCGTATAAATGGACTAAGGGTCTTACACAGCAAGATGTTGACTGGCCCAGAAACATGTTATTCAATCATGGAAAAACTAGTACTCGCGTCAGTTCACGCTTCGCGCAGATTACGAAGGTACTTTTCTGGCCACGTTATAACTGTTCTTACCAACTATCATCTGGGACAAATCTTGTCCAAGCCAGACGTTGCGAGCCGATTAGCAAAATGGGCCATTGAACTGGGCGGATATAACATTTTGTATAAACCACGCCCAGCTATCAAGGGCTAAGTCATAGCAGATTTTGTTACTGAAGTTACCGTTGATAAGATCCAAGAATGCGAAGCCATACAAAATCCTACCCCAGTCTTCGACGACAGGGTCTGGATCTTACATACAGATGGTGCTTCCAACGATGACGGCGCAGGAGGTGGCCTTCGCCTAGTCAGCCCTGACAACCACGAACTTACCTACGCCATTCGGCTAGATTTTAAGAGCACCAACAATGAAGCAGAGTATGAGGCATTCTTCGCAGGTCTCCGCCTAGTAATTAAAATGGGGGCAAAGAATGTAGAAGCGCATGTCGATTCCCTGTTGGTGGCCGAGCAAATTAGTGGTCGATATGACGCAAAAGGCGAAACGATGGCCTTATATCTTGAGCAGGAAAGATCATTAATCAATCAGTTTCAGACCTTTAAAATCATCCATATTAACAGAAGCGAAAACAAGCACGCGGACGCGCTAAGTAAGTTAGCCGCTACAAGTTTCAAACACCTGGCAAAAGAGGTCCGCATTGAAGTTCTCTCAAACCCATCCGTCCCTCTGAGACACGTGAATATGATCGAAATTGGGAATCCATCTTGGATGTCCCCAATCATTATGTACTTACAACATGGAACTCTTCCAAATGGAAAAACGGAAGCAAGAAAAATTCAACATGATGTGCTGAATGCGGTCTAATAAAAACAACCTAATCTAGACACCCTAGTTTTAAATTTATAAACTAAGACTCTCTAAATGCTAGACCACTGACAGGCAAGTATACTTATCGTATGTAGTAAATCCTAATGAAGTCCGAGTATCGAACCCACGAGACACTAGCGACGCTAAACTAGACTCTGACTCAACTAATTACTTAATTGGTTTTAATTGTTTTTGGGGGTTTTAATTAACTAAAATTTAAAATAAACTAAAGCGAGTAAACAAGAGAACAGAACAAGCAAGCAAGATGGTGAAGTGACGGGAAGCAGACAATGAAGAGAAAGAACTACCCAGGCTTCGAATCCTTATGACTAACCTATGACCTCTAGTCCTGACCAATGGCTAAAGCTCCGAATCTACCCAGAAAACCTCCCGCTAAGGATGATCAACCAAAATAGAAGATGGAACAAAATGATGAAGTGCTAAATTGGAAACAACTCGAGCTATCGACACCGAATCCCACGACTGTCAGATTAATAACAACTATGATGCTAAAATCCTCCGGTCATGAAGCTAAACCTGCTAAGTAATTGAAAACCTAGGAAACCCAAAACGCGAATAAATAGCCGGATCCGAGCTATCGGCCACCCAAACTACCAAACAACGCCTAGCTAATAACCTAGCAATCCTGACTCGTCGCTAGAGTTGCCAGAAAAGGATGCACACTTTACTCAGCTGATTTTCATTAATTTAATTAAACTTGAATTATTTATAATCTCAAGTTCTAGACCGAAAACCTAATAGATTAATGAACCTAGAATGATCTAAATAGTTCCAGACCAGACTAACAAGATCACCTAACAAAACAACCAATCACAACCAAGACAAGCACACAAATTCATAAACAATCATAAAACAGGAATATGTAAATCATCTCAATTTAATCATTAGTCATAACCGAATAGTCAAAACATTAAATCATAGTTCATCTAGGCCTAGGTAGCATGAAAAGTTTAGCCAAGAATCATAGTCGCTAAAAAGAAACAAGTCTCAAACGATAAACAAAACATAGTATCAAGTTTTTAAAAGAACACAAAGTTGTTAAAACTGAACACTAATAAAATGCAAACCCGGACGTGAATCTTGATCGCAGGTTGAACTCTTGAACCACTCTTTTATTTTTCTGTCGATGTCGCCTCCTATTGTTCTCGAAAAAACAATAATAGGCCTCCCACAAAAGAACCCACTATATTTTGTCTAGAATAATATGGAGTCACCTCCAAATTTTCGCCCCCCCCCCCCCTACAGTTATCTGCCTGCCGTATGCCTTCTTTTTATAACCAACCGTCAAAACCCTTTTTCTCCTTTCTTTTTGGCAGCCCATGTAATATAAATAATAATGCCACCTTTATTTAATTGATGTTAGCCCTTAAAAACTTTCTCAAAGCCTGCGACGTCTCCTAATGTAGTTGCAAGTTGTAACCATTATCATGTGGGCTTCTCACCATTTCTAATTAATGGGCTGGTTCTAAATTAAACATGGACCCCCAAAATTTGTCAACAGATTTGTCCAATTAAGATTCTTTCAACTTTGATAACCTGTGAAGCAAAGAAAACAATACCAATTAAATTTGTTACCAATAAATTAATAGCTTTCAAGAATTCATTTAATCACAAATATGATATTATCTTCACTGGAATGGACGAACACTTTTCACAAACAAAGCACTTAATTAATTTAATGCTTATTAAATAGTTATTACTCATATTAACTCATTATCTCTTTAAACCTTTAAACTCCAAATATGAACTAGATAGGAGTAAATAATCCATAAAAAACACCCCTAAAGTCACTCAAAAGTGTAAGAATATTTATATAAAAATATGTATATTTTAGAGCGTAGCACAACACAAAGCGCTAAATTATGAGATGGCGGACGAAATTATGTATCGCAAATCCTTTATGTGTCGCAACCCCCGACCCCTGCCTTGGAGGCGGGCGGCCTACTCAGAGATGGTGGTATCGGTGTTCATCATTATTTGGCAGCGGAAATTTTCATCAGAACCGTAGTTAGAAAATATTTTATCAGAGTAAAACACCACATTTTATAATAATAAATATATTGGGATAAAACCCAAGTTTTCGTTACAAACAGGTTTATAGGGATAAACCCTATTTTATTGAAATAATACATCTTTATTTAGGTAACTTTTTATAGCCATTTTTCCAAGACTTCAGTGCTGTCCAGCTGGCTTCTATTTGGCATTCACATTTTGTTACCTGGAACGCGTTTAAAAACATTTTGTCAGTGTGAAATACTGGTGAGTGAATCTCAATTTAATCAAAACGGGTTTTATCAGTTTACAGCATTGAGGGCGATCTCGCAATTACATTTGTTTATTTTTCTACTTTAATTACTACCCACGGTACTGTCAACCCGACTTGTGGTCATATTACTACTCACAGTGTAGTAACAAATTTTGTATACAAAACCCCAACACACCGACGATAATTGTAGAATACAAATGCTCAATCACTGTGAAATATAATTTAAAACATTGAGGCTTTGTAAAACAGTTTGCAAAAAGGAGGATTACTTACATTGCTATCTTAGGTAATTTCCTGTGGCTTCCTGGTCATAATCTATAAATTTTAAATAATGCACACGCGTTAGTATAATAACCCAATTTTACATTAGTTATACTCTCCCCGAGACAGAACTCCAACGACTACGTCGGGCAGAGCCTCAACAGCCGTTACGGAGTACTAGATCAATCGGGTAACGTATCTAATATATGATACTTACATCGAGGCAGAACTTCGCTATTTTAGTGGGTATTATGCCCGGAATTATAAGTGCTATGTAGAAATTTGAGAGAGAGATTGAGAGAATGAACGAATTGGGACTGAAGGCCGATGACCTCCTTATATAGGTTGGCCCGGTCATGGGGTAGGTTCGACGGATGGCGGGACACGTGGCGGCTCCGGGTTATGCCGCTTGTCTCCTTGCTCGCGGCTCGCGTAAGATGAAGACTGAGTCTTTGCAGCCCGCGAGAGACCATAAAAACTGATTTTTATTTAATTTTTATAAAAATAAAGGTATTTAGGGCCATTTTACGTATACGGGGTGTATTTTAGGACGTATAGGGGTGTTCTAAATATTTTAGGAGTGTCGGAAATATTTTAGGAGGGTTGTTATATTATGGGTCCTCTTCTAAGATGCGTTGACAAACATGACGCGCAATACCTGGTACAGGAGATCCATGAAGGACTATGCGGGATCCACGCTGGCCGAGAAAATTAGCGGTCGATATGACGCAAAAGGCGAAACGATGGCCTTATATCTTGAGCAGGAAAGATCATTAATCAATCAGTTTCAGACCTTTAAAATCATCCATATTAACAGAAGCGAAAACAAGCACGCGGACGCGCTAAGTAAGTTAGCCGCTACAAGTTTCAAACACCTGGCAAAAGAGGTCCGCATTGAAGTTCTCTCAAACCCATCCGTCCCTCTGAGACACGTGAATATGATCGAAATTGGGAATCCATCTTGGATGTCCCCAATCATTATGTACTTACAACATGGAACTCTTCCAAATGGAAAAACGGAAGCAAGAAAAATTCAACATGATGTGCTGAATGCGGTCTAATAAAAACAACCTAATCTAGACACCCTAGTTTTAAATTTATAAACTAAGACTCTCTAAATGCTAGACCACTGACAGGCAAGTATACTTATCGTATGTAGTAAATCCTAATGAAGTCCGAGTATCGAACCCACGAGACACTAGCGACGCTAAACTAGACTCTGACTCAACTAATTACTTAATTGGTTTTAATTGTTTTTGGGGGTTTTAGTTAACTAAAATTTAAAATAAACTAAAACGAGTAAACAAGAGAACAGAACAAGCAAGCAAGATGGTGAAGTGACGGGAAGCAGACAATGATGAGAAAGAACTACCCAGGCTTCGAATCCTTATGACTAACTTATGGTCCTCGCATGGTAGTGGCAAAAATCATGAGTGCAGGCTATTACTGGCCAGGTATGCATCTGGACGCCGTCGAGATTTTGCGCAAGTGTACCTCGTGCCAACGCCATGCTCCAAAGGCACTTCACCCAAAGAATCCTTTGGTTTCGGTAACCGCAACATGGCCTTTCCAACAATGGGAAATTGATCAAGTAGGTCCCTTTCCCGATGCATGCACCTGGCGCAGTAAAATTTATCATAGTTGCTGTGGATTACTTCACCAAGTGGGTAGAAGCCAAAGCTCTAGCATCAACCACTGCAATGGTAATCAGAAAGTTCATCTGGGAACACATCATATGCCGGTTCGGGTTACCATTGCGCATTATCACAGACAACGGTACCAATTTTGCGTCTGACGATTTACAAAAATGGATGAAAGAAATGCGCATCGAACATAGTTTCGCTTCCGTGGCGCACCCACAGGCAAACGGCCAAGTCGAAAGCGTCAACAAACAGATTATAGATGGCATTAAGGCAAGATTGGGAACCGAAAGAAAAGGATGGGTCGACGAACTTCCAAGTATTTTATGGGCTCACCGTACCATGCCGAAGACTAGCACGGGGGAAACGCCATTTAGCCTCGTTTACGGCTCAGAAGCAGTAATTCTGGCGGAAATCGGTCTCCCGTCACCTCGAATGCTAACCAGGGAGAAACAAAACAACGAGCGTGAGCGCAGACTCGACCTGGACCTCCTCGAAGAAAGACGAGAAAACGCAGCCATCAATGAGGCCAGGTATAAGTCAAAACTGGAAAAATATTACAATCCTCGAGTACGCGTATGCACTTTCTTGCCGGGAGACTTCGTCCTAAGAGACAATGAAGCGTCAAACGCTGAAAAACCGGGAAAGCTCGCGCCTAAATGGGAAGGGCCCTACGTTATTAATGAGGTTATAGGAAAGAGCGCTTACACCCTACGATGGCTCGAGGGAACGGACGTTCCGCGCACATGGAATGCGCAGCAGTTGCGCAGATGTTATATGTAACCACAGAACCTTTCGTACTTGGACAGCACACTACTCTAACCAATGTACAATACATGGGTCCCTACTTACATATGCATCATAATTATCTTATTTATTAACAACTTTGTATCTGCCGACCTCTACGCCTTATCTGAATCAATGCCAAGTTTTACTTACACTATGCCTCTATGTTTTATTACAAATCCATGCAATCTCTTTTGGTAAGCACAAAAACATTATGGTAACATAACACAAGTCTCATGAACGGTCAGCAGTCACAAGTACTGCGCAAGGTCCAGCCTTACGTTCACACATGAGCTTTATACCACTTTTATTTGTCTTACTCGAACAAAGTAATTGTACTCATGCAAACATTGTAACTAAAAACATACAATGCATTAATAAAGTTACTTGCGCGGCATCGCATTAACAAAGTTACCTGTGTGGCAGCACATTAACAAAGTTACCTGCGCAGCACAACATTAACAGAGTTACCTGTGCGGTAGCACAAAGTTACTTGTGCGGCAGCACATTAACAAAGTTGCTCGCGCATCAGCACAATTACAAAGTTACTTGCGCAAAAGCACATTAACCAAACGAAAACAGATTCAACATCCTAAACAAATTCAAAGTAAATGACAAACTTTGTTTTCATCCAAGTTCTCCGTCGCATTGGGAGGCGGATGTTATTGTTCGTCCTTAACAACAGATAAGGCAACATTTGTAATGAACCTCACCAAGGCTAGAACAACTGGTGTCCTAGCTAACCATAGGCGCGTTACAACATACATGGAGCAGCTATATTGTAACACCTCGAAAATTTCGGGTTTAATAATAAAATGACACGTGTCATGTAAGACAAAACGCGTTGAAAAACCCGGATTTAATAAAGACGTTTTCGGTAGGATTTAAAGTGGCGTCATGTTAAATTGTTACCTCTGAACACCTCAATTATAAATCCCAAGACCCGATATAATATATTACACTTCTATACACCCTCAATTCAGGGAATTATTGCCAATAATGGAACTTCAAAAGTATGATGTGATCCCACGATGAAAAGCAATGGTAAACCGATGTTTTCGGGTCTTGTAAATGCATTCAAATGGAACAAATACAAATGGTAGGGTACCATACAGGAACATACACTTTAGGAGGGTCCTAAGTTGCAAATAGAGGCCACAAAGTCGTACAAGTGGGCTGCCTTTTCGAACAAATGAAGAAACAAGCAAACAGCCCCTGTATAAGGCCTGCGCATCGTAGCACATATACCCCTACGATGCGCAGGGGTTGCCCAGAACCAGAAAAACGGGCTGTTGCCTGTCTTTCGCGATTTTAACCCTTTAAGCCGGTTTTTCTTGCACATGCATGGCCCCTAGACACCCTCTACATACTAGAGACATGTGTTTATCACTTGTGGTGGATCATAGACTCTTGTGTCAATTGATTGTGGTGTGTAAACCCACTATATAAAGGACCTTCAAGTTCAACATTCATTCACACATCATATTCAAGCATTCTGATTATTTGGGGAGCTTGCAACTGATCAAGAGCCTTTCTAATCATTCATCAACCATCTAGTAAGTTGCCTAACCTTTCTAAATTAATTCTAGCTTAGTAATTAGCTTAAAAGTCAAACCGACGTAACTACGGTTTGACTTCGCGATTAATTAACGATAGCTCAGTCGTGTGTCGAATTAAAAGTACCGTTAGATAGGTAATTATATGGGTATTAAACCCTTATAAGGGCAAGTACCAAATCCAGACCTAACTAGGTCGTTTGTCGGGTCAAACGTTGACCGAAAAAGTCAACAGAATTACAAAATGCAATTTAATGCACGACTAGCAATCCGCGAGGCGTGCAACCTGTTTTAAACTTAATATAACTTGGTAATAAGTATAAAAACTTGTCTACGCTTGCCCGACTCGACAAATTTCTGTTTAAACCCGGTTCGGAACCGAAAGGCGCAAAACTTTGACTTTTTCGTTGACTTCGGTTCTGACCCGTTTTAGTTGGAATTAGACATGCCTTAAAGTCTCATTAGGGTTGGGTTACATGCTAGTATAAGTCTCTGTACTTGTTTCATTGATTATCCGATGCATGCGCACGTTTCCGTTAATCGCTTAAATTGGACCATAATGCCCTTATGACCCTACAACGAGAATTTTGAAAATGTGGAAGTACTATAATCTTAGTTACTGATTATTAAACATGCACGTAAATTTTCACGTCAATCGGAGGTCTAGATTATGAGATATGCGCATTAGCGTAAATATTAAGCTTTTTATTAATTAAACGGCGCGATTAGCGCATAGCCTATCTAAACCCGATTTTCGGTACCAAAACTTTTACCCACTGATGTTAAATAATATTTTGGGATTTTTGAAGATTTTTAATTATTTTTAAACTGATCTTAAGCTAGGCTTATCGCATTGATTCGGTTAATACCGAATATGCCCTTTTAGGCTATAAAACGAGTTTTACGAATCCGTTTGATTCCAATCCAATGGCCACTGATCTAAAATAATAAATATAGGATTTTGAGCCTGTTTTACTGATCAGAAAACTCAGATTGGTATTTTAACCCGTACGTCGCTTAAAACGGCTTTATACGCGTATTAAACGCATAGTTTGGTATTAAAACCATTTTGACACGTAAGACTTAATACCAATAGACATAACCTGTTAAATTAAGATATTTTTCTGATTTAATCAGACCCATACCTCAGAAGTATTATAAGTCTCTTTTATAACCTTTAAAATGACCAAAATACCCCTACGGGGCATAATTAGGGAATAAACTCGTTACGGGCATTATGGAAGATATCATAATGATATCACAACATATTTGAAGTGTATTAACTTAGGAAACCTGTTCACGACCCTTTCGGTTACCCGTTATGCATTTTACGCGTTCGGTTCGGTTTATGTAACTAGTTTGCATAAACTAGCCGAAACGGGTCAAACGATATCATTTTTATCTCAAAATCCAGAATGTGAGTAGTAAACCCATATTAAACAAGTCTTCAAACTTGTCGGGTCTAAATCACATTCTATCCGGTCTTCGCTTAATCGTGCGTACGAACCGTATCTTTGAAACTAGCCGGTCTAAGCTTAAGCATAATTAAAGACCCGCTAGGATTCTAATAGGTTATATTTAACCTTCGTTCCAGATTAGGAGAAACAGTAAAAGCTACCTGCTATTTGATTATTGTGACTATACTTTGCATCAAGGTAAATACTTTTAACTTATTTTCCCTATACGGGCTTGGGTTACGGTACATAGCGTACCGCTTGATCGGGCATCAAATCTTCCACGCTTAGTGGTTAATTGAATAATTTGATCGGCTCGTTTTAAACAGATGTGTTTACTTTACAGCCTTTGGGGGGGTTAATGACCATGTCCCGGATATCCTCGGCATTATCTTACGAGATTGCCACGACCTGAGCACGGGGTGTAGGCGTACTCCCGTGTATAACTCACTTACAGTGGTGTGTCTATTGATCTTTAACCCGGATACGTCCGGGCTACTGAACGCATAAGTAACATGTAAAGCGTTAACAAGATTATCATATAAAATAATTCTCCCAAGTTAAACAAAATGTTTATGCCATGTGCATCCAAACCAATTTTCAATCATTTTATAAAATGAGTCAGTTGAATGTATTTACCAGTGTAAACTGACGTATTTTCCCAAAAAGATTAAATGCAGGTACTAGGCGAAATAGGCTGGGAGTCTCCTAAGCATCACTAGAAGTCTCGCAAACTTAAGATGCCGATGTCTGTTGAACCATAAACAATATTTTTTTATTATTCGATCCTACTGTGGATAAACACCGGATAATTGTGACTTTGTTTACAATAAATAAATTCGGTTGTATCTTATTTAAATTTGCTTCCGCTGTGCATTATTATATTGTGTTGTTTGACTATTACGTTGCCAACCACGTCACGATACTCCCCCACCGGGCCCACCGGTGACACGTGGAAATCGGGGTGTGACATATATACTCGCGCGCAGAGCTACCATGGCGCATAGCCAATTAACTTCACAAGTTAAGTTTTTTCATGCCTCGCCTCGAACAGACCTTGCTACTTCTCAAACAGAAAAAGCGCATACTTCATCTTTGTAGTCCAGTGCTACACCTACTTGCCATTGGCGCATAGGAGCACCACTGGACTGGGGGGACTTGAAGGGGTATGGTCCCAAAAACCCTGGGCAAGCGCATAGAACCATACCCTAACTTCATTCCAAAGAACATCTTAAACAAAACCTTGCGCGGCGGCGCAATGGTTCTAAACAGGATTTGGAAGAAATCTGTCTTCGATAACCATGTGCTTGAGGAAAAGGGAGACAAACACTCAACTAACACCCTTGCGCGGGCTCGCGCAAGGGCACATTTAAGTTTAAAGAGTAAAACCTAAACATCTCCGCGCGCCTGAAGTCAAGACTTGAACAAAAGGAATCTTTTCTGTTACAACAGAATAGACACTTGGCAAAGGCATAAAGGTTTACAGTTGTAGATCTTCTAGAAGGGTTTAAATGCTCATCATGCATGGCCATTCGGTTACAACTGACTGTGAAGTGGCACAATCATGGACGCCCATCTAAATCACGATGATGGCACTCAGTTGAAGGAGGATCTACACAAAACCACTTTCCACATGGCATCTCCCCAGCCGTTGATCAAACTCACAATCCGTGTGCATGGATGTGAAGTTAACTATTAACGGAAAGCAGAATAACCACTAACGGAAAAGTGCTTTCTGTTACTCTCTCCATTACACCATTTTCCCGCCAAAATCCGGTTATAAATAAGGCACTGCAGGTATGATCTCACAACTTACTTCACTTACTCTCACTTTTACTACATCTTCTTCCTTGAGATCATTGTACTTATTCTCACACCGGAGGGTGGTCACGGAGAGAACCCCCATTCTCCCTGTGGCGAGCCTAGCGGCTTTCAGTTTTGCAGTAATCATCGGAGAAGGAAACTAGCTAACCACCGAATCGACGAGAGGATTAACCCCTTTTATGCAGAGACAAAACCCCCGATCTGATTAACACCGATCTAATTAGATCACTGTTTCTTCAGGGGTAAAAGCCACTTTTAGTTGTAAGACAATGAAGTTTTAGTGAAGTTTATGGATGAATTGTGTAATGTTAATGTTGAATTATGCTATAGAAGGTGTTTAGATGGGTGATTTGATATAAAACATATGTAGTATGGTTATGATTTTGATTGTGAAAGATTAGGCTAATCCATGGATGAATTAGGAATGAATATGTTATAACTACTTGTACATTATGCTTTGTAAGTAGTACGCACGCAACATGTTCGATGAAATGCCTAAATTGATTTAGTTATGATTTTACATGAATATTTGAAAATTTGAAGTAATATGATGATGATGAGAATGTATGTGATTAATTAATATAATAATGTACAACAAAGAATGCATAAGTAATGAAATTCTTGAAAGCTAAGTATTTGAAGTTGTAATGTATAGGAGAAAAGAAAGAAGAAGGGATAAGTAAATCTAAGGCGCTAGGAACGCAAGATCACGGTAAGTTCATATGAACTTTATTTACCCTTCATGTAGATTTATGTATGATAACTTGGTATTTAAATCCCAGTGTAATGTTGTATTGATGATTACGATAGATTTGTGATATGTTGAGTATTGAGAGATGGTTAGGAAAGTAATGAACGCATAATGACCCGATTCAAGTGAGTCGAAATGATTGGAAAGTATAATCTCGAAATGGTTTAAGAAAAGGCTTGTTAATAACGGGTCAAAATGATGAAAGTGAGTTAAAAATGTATGGTATGAATTGACCCATTACGGATGGGTCGAAAGGTTATACTTTGAATGTTTCTGAAATGTAAGGACGAATACGTATAAAGAAAATTTATGCTTGTAAGGAAATAATGACTACAACAAGAATGTTGACAAAGTGATGAATTCGTTAGCGGGTCGAATAATGATAAGTAAATAAAAGTCTTGAATTTTGTTTAGTGATTGAACTAATGAATGTTCTTGGTATTATGTATGATAGGTAAATCCCATGTTTGATGACGGCGAGCCTGGAACGAACACGCTACACCTCGTGCCCAATATGCGCTTCCGATTATGTTATGTTGGTGTCAAATGGGTCAAAACTTTCTTTTGGATTGTAAATGTTAACTAAATATTTAGGAATTTACTTAAGTAGTTTCAGGAACTTTGTATTTTGCTATGGTAGTTCGGGTTAACACTTGCAATACATTTTGATAATTGTGTTCACTCGAACTATTTAAAATTGGGTATTTTGGTAAAAATGTTAATGATGAAATGAAGGTTTTAAATTTTTGACGTTTTTACATGATCTTTTGACCCTATGTTAATGTGGGCGTTTCATAATCATACACCCTAACGAGGAACCAGATCATCCTGACAAGAATGTCGAACTCAATGGTTGCATCTCTAACTGGATTCTCTGCTGGCCTGTTTGCTGTAACATGTATGTTATTTATGTTTTCAATTATGTTTAAACAGAACTGATCAACATGTGGTATTAGAGCATATGTTGATAAATCAGTTCTGTTTCCGTATCCATTAATTATGGGATTGAAATCTGGAAAACAGAATTTTGAAAGTCTTATAAACAACCGGTTTCGAGTCCTTTTACAATGTCCCGAATCACTGTTTTCGGAAAAGAATGTTTAATAACTGACTCGAAATCATAATGGGTAAAACTTGTTGTTCCAAAATCCATTACAAAACCATTTAAATTTAGGTTTCGGGTTTCCGGAATTATGTTTTAATTTTAGGGTTCATCACATCTTCTTAGGAAAATTCAAAAAATTACTTTATGTTTTGGAATATAATTTAGATTAGTGGGTGTTTTTTTATTGTTTTAATATGAATTATATCTCTTAAAACTTCAAAAACTGTTAAAAAATAAACAAATTATAATTTTCGAAATCTTTTGATAAGTTTAGATCAACACTAAAATAGGAAACACTATCCCACAATCCCTAAAATTTCGAGTTTTCAGTTACATTTCCACTAACAGCTGTAACAGTAGGTTTCGAGACCAACCTTAATGACTCGAAACCATAAGATTCCGACTCGAAATCATAAAGGTTTTAGTCTTCCTGACTCGAGACCAAGGTTCTGACTGAGATTCCGACTCGAAATCTCACTAAAATACGAGGACAGCTAAGATTGCGACTGAGATTTTGACTCGTAATCAGGTGGTTGCGACTCGAAACCTCATTATAAAGTCGAAATATCATTAAAGCATAAATCATCATTACTCGAAACCTCGAGATTTCGACTGGCATTAGTGACTCGCAATCAGTGGTTGCGACTCAAAACCTTAATGACTCGAAGCCTCATAATGATTCATCATGACTCGAAATCTTACTCAAGATCTCACTTGAGATCTCACTTGAGATCTCATAATTGAGTCGAGATCTCATAACTGAGTCGAGATCTCACTCGAAATCTAAGGTTAACTTGAGATCTCACTCAAAATCTCACTCGATCCGCGCTAACAGGTGGTTCTCTATTAAATAATTGGTTTTGTAAATACTTAATTACTTAATCAGAATCAAATAATTTTTTTTCACAAAACCAAAATAGCTTAACTTGAATGAGCTTCTGATGTATCATTTCTGGCCAAAGCTGATTTGATGCATCTATTTATTGTTCAAGTATTATAAAAGCTATGTTGAGTATGCATTACAAACGTGAAATGTCTTATTTTCTGGCCAAAGCTGATTTAATTCATTTATGTCTAGCATACTTAACGAGTGCATAACTAAAGTGATTGTCTCATTTCTGGCCAAAGCTGATTTGTCACGATTACTTTGCACACATAATTAATTGATTACACTTCTGGCCAAAGCTTGTCTTCGTTTAAGTAGAATTTTAACTAAGTCTATTATTTTGATGTTAGTAATAGACAATATCACAGCTTCATAATTAAAATGGTCATTATTTATGCCTGCCTTAGAATAACATGCCCTTAGATCACATTAGGACTTCTTGATTAGTATCATAATTCTCTCATCTTATTTCCACTATCAGCACCCAATTGCGGGATTCCACCTTTGACTGGTGATAACTTTGCTGCATGGAAGGACTCTCTCATGCTTACGCTTGGATTGCTGTACTTCGATTATGCTCTAAGAGAGAATAAGCCAGCGGACCTTACTCCTCAAAGTACTACTGCTGAGCAGATAATTCATGAAAAATGGACTAGGTGTAACCGCATGTCTCTCATGTTTATGAAGCAGTCCATACACAATGCAATCAGAGGAGCCATTCCTAATTCTGATGACGCTAAAACCTACTTGGCTTCTGTGGAGGCGCAATTCAAGGGAACATCTAAAGCACACGCTAGTACTCTTATCCTCAAGCTGGTGACAACTAAGTATGATGAGAGGAGTGGCATTCGCGAACACATCATGATGATGCATGATATGGCCAATAAGCTGAAGGGGCTAGAAATGGAAATCGATGATGGTTTTCTTGTTCACTTCATCATCACTTCACTTCCTTCGTCCTATGAAGCATTCAAGATCAATTACAGCACTCAGAAGGATAAATGGACGATGAGTGAGCTGGTCACTATGTGCGTACATGAGGAAGAGCGTATGAAGATGGATCGCACTACTGATGTTGCAAACTTCACCACCTCCAACTCTAAGAAGAGGAAGAACAATTATCAAAGAAGGGATGCTTCCAATGTCTAAAAGCCCAATCCTAATACAATTGCACCTTCCAGCTCTAATAACTCCTTAGGCAAACCCTACTGCAAAAGTTCTGTAAGAAGACAAGACATAAGCAAAAGGAATGCGCTGACTTCAAGGAGTGGCTGGCTAAGAAAGGTAATGATTTTTTCATGATACTTGAGTCCTATAATTTAAATGTTCCTGCTAATTCTTGGTAGTTTGATTTTGGTTCTATGGTTCATGTAACCAATTTTACTCAGGGATTCCTTTCAATCCGGAGGCTGGGAAGGAACCAAAGAACACTTAAAGTTGGGGATGATCGGGAATTAGAAGTGAAGGCCATAGGAACATTACAATTATTTTTTGAAAACTGGTTTATGTATTAAACTTTATGATACCTTATATGTTCCTGAGGTAACTCGAAACCTTGTATCAGGACCAAAGTTAGACATGGACGGTTTTGTTGTTTCCCATGGTCATCGCAAACTCTCTATGCTTTATGATTATGTTGTTTATGGTACTGACATTCTGGATGGTGGTCTCTATAGATTAGAACTAGATGATGACTTTTCCAAATCTTTGTTGTCATATAATATTAATGAATCACTCACAAAGATGAAACAGAATCGAGACTTAGAGACTTCATCCATACTGTGGCATCAACATCTAGGCCACATCTAAAGAGAACGATTAAATCGTCTCGTAAAGGATGAAGTCTTACCTCCTCTCGATTTCACGGATTTTGGAACATGTGTCAAATGACTTAAAGGTAAAATGACATTAGCGAATAAGAAAGGTGCCACTAGGAGCTCTAATTTATTAGAACTCATTCATACTGACATTAGTGGTCCCTACCAAATCACTGGCAGAACAGGACATACTTCATTTATCACTTTCATTGATGATTATTCTGGTTACATGTACTTGTATCTCATTAAGGAAAAATCTTAATCTCTTACAACTTTTAAAGATTATAAAGCTGAAGTTGAAAAGCAATTAGATCGTCAGATTAAAGTTGTGAGATCAGAAAGAGGCGATGAATGTTATGGAAGACATACTGATGTGGGTCAAGCTCCTGGTCTATTTTTTGAGTTTTGTAAGGGCCAGGGGATTGTGAACCAATACACCATGCTTGGTACACCTCAGCAGAATGGTGTAACTGAACGAAGAAACCATACCCTTATGAACATGGTTCGTAGTATGTTAGCCAACACTAATTTACCATTATTCCTTTGGACTGAAGTGTTAAAAGCAGCTGTTCATATACTCAATAGAGTTCCTTCTAAGTCTGTCCCTAAAACTCCTTATGAACTTTGGACAACAAGGAAACCGAGTCTTAAATATATGAAAGTATGGGGCTGCATTGCTGAAGCAAAACTTTACAATCCTTTCCTAAGGAAACTTTCTTTATCGGGTATCCTGATCACTCAAAGGGTTATCGTTTCTATTGTCCTTCCCATGTCACCCGTATTGTTGAAACCAAGCGTGCTGCGTTCCTGGAGGATTTCAAGGTCAGTGGGAGCAGTACCAATCCTTACGAAGATTTGCAAGAAGTACAAGACGCGAGGGGGGGGGACTCGTCGCTTACCATTACTCCGTTTACTCCTCTTATACCCAATGCAACTACTGCACCTTCACAATCAGAACCCATTATACCTCATAACGAAGGCACATCAAACGATCAAAACCAAGACAACGCTGAACCCGATAATCAACTTAGGAGGTCATCAAGGCAAAGAAGGCCTACTAATTGGGATGATTATGTTACCTACCTGACTGAAATGGATGTCGGAAAGCTCAATTATCCTATCTCTTATAATGAAGCCATCAGCAGTGATCAGTCTTCTGAATGGAATAAAGCAATGATTAATGAGCTTAAATCCATGAAGAAAAATGATGTTTGGGATTTGGTAGAATTACCCAACGGTGTCAAACCCGTAGGATGTAAATGGGAGTTCAAAATAAAACTGGATCCGAATGGGAACGTTGAACGCTACAAAGCAAGATTGGTTGCAAAGGGCTACACTCAGAAAGAGGGAATTGATTATCAAGAGACGTTTCCCCTGTCTCTCGTAAAGATTCATTAAGGATCATTATGGCCCTAGTAGCTCATTTGATTTAGAGCTGCATCAGATGGACGTAAAAACCGCTTTCCTTAACGGAGACTTAGATGAAGATGTTTACTTGAAACAACCTGAAGGCTTTAAACCTGAAGGTCAGGAGCATCTAATCTGTAAGTTGAAGAAATCCATTTACGGGTTAAAACAAGCATCACGTCAATGGTATCTCAAGTTTGATGAAGTCATGAAGAAACAAGGTTTTATAAAGAATCAAATGGATCAATGCACCTACCTCAAGATGAGTGGGAGCAACTTTACTATACTTGTCCTTTACCTAGATGATATTCTATTGGCAAGTAATAGTTTAGACACGTTGCATGAGTCGAAGCGGTTACTCTCGCATAACTTCGACATGAAGGATCTCGACTTGCAGCAATTGACAATTGTTGAAGATGGGTATTAAGATAGGGGTAATTTGGTAATTACCCAAAACCAGTATACTAAGGGGCTGTTTGTTTACCTCTTAATGAGGCTCTTAATTGTTCAGACCTCTTACTGGTTCAGCACTTAATGGTTCAGACTGTTTGTTTCACGAGCAGATGTCTGAATGGTTCAGTCATTTGCCTTTGAATGGTTAAGATTTATAGAAAGTTTGAATGGTTAAGACCTCTAATCTGAATTGGTCAGACATTTGCCTCTGAACGGTTAGGGATTATACAGGCTCTTGATGGGTCAGACTTCTTACTGGTTCAGCACTTAATGGTTCAGACCTCTTAATGGTTCAGCACTTAATCATTCAGATGTTGCCAAACAGCCCCTAAGTTTAATAGTAAATCACGTGCGTTCGTTTAAAATTTGACCTCTTTTCATTACTTTCGCTTTTTTTTTTTGGAAATTCGTAATCGGCGCAGAGACCATTTGTTGTTAAACACTGTTATTTAATTAAAGATCCATTCCTAATTTGTTATGTCATGTACATCATAACTACTAACAAAAAAATAGAGTGACATTATCAGTTTTACTATTTTTTTTTGAACGGCCAACAGAATCAATCTCGAGCACTCTTGGGGCATCTACTGGACAAATGGAGTACTCCGAGGGTAACCCGAGTCCACCACCAATTCCGGGGAAAACCCAGTAACCCGCCCGCCCGTAGGCACGACGGTGAAATTACCAGTAAAACCCGTTTGGCTCAAGGATCCAACCCAGGTTTCCCTGAGTCTCCTATTATTGCCCACCAGTGTCTCACTCTGCACAAAGTGGGAGTCGAACCTGCATCTCTCAAGAGAAATGCAATCTTATTTAATATTTTGTGTTTTTTATTTTACTAGATATTCAGAAAAACACTGATTAAAAATCTTCCTATACTAATAAATAAAAATCTTTTTTGTACACATGTCACTTATTTTCTGGTGCTTTCTTACCTTATTTTTCTATTTATCTCTCATATTAAATAATATCTCTTATATTAAATAATATCAATAATTTTAAACAAAAATTATGAAGATGAAATTAAAAAAAAATTACAACTCGTGCAAACATTGATTTTAATAATATACATTATTTCTTTATATTTATCAAATTCAATCTTTTTCATCTTTTTGAACGTTAAAGTTTATCTGAATTGATACTGCTTCAAAAAACATGTAGAACTTTTTACCAGAATTATATAGAGAGAATATTCAAATTAGAAAAAATAATAATAAGAACCTTGATAATCGATAATTACTTTTGCCCACCGGATGTAATGGCTTTGAAGAAAGTGACTATATAGATCTTGTATTTCTATTCCAATGATGATCGACATATTTTTATAATATTTTTGAAATTTAATGTAGTTTTATCCTTTTGTTACGTGAACCGACCCGATTCGACCCCACTCGAATTGGGCCGAAGTTTTTTAATATTTAGCATAAACAACTAACCCTTTTCCCGCCCCAATGAAAAAAAATTCCGCCTCCCATGAAAAAAGTTTTTGGGTCCAGCACTGCCTACAAGT
Source organism: Helianthus tuberosus (assembly GCA_030545235.1). NCBI lineage: Eukaryota > Viridiplantae > Streptophyta > Magnoliopsida > Asterales > Asteraceae > Helianthus > Helianthus tuberosus. The sequence goes on from CM060374.1 coordinate 147,702,125, forward strand.
CGTAAAATAATACAATTTGCCATTAAAAAGAAAAAACAATCAATTAATTAACTGAATCCAAACTAAAAGCAAATCAACAAAAGCATCACCCGATCGTTTGTACATCCCAAAAAGATAAGCCAATTCAAGCATCACTTCCGATGAGCTGTCTTCTCATATGCTTCCAAAAATCTAGTCTGTACATCCCAAATTTACCCCCAGCTTGATCGTTTGTCTTCTCAGCTTGAAGATGTTAGAAAAAAAATTGTGTACGCCACAACTAGGCGTTCCCCACCGACTGGTAAATCACGTGTACGCCAATATGATGGAGATAAATCACATGTCTGGTGTAAATCAGGTGTTACCGAGGTTTGATCCCCTGACTTGCGCAACAGAGTTCCACTTCCTTACCGCTGACGAAGATATGGATCTAAGGATACCTTTAGTTTAGATGTTGAGTCATGTTGAATTTTGATCTTAGGGGTATAATGAGAAGAAAAATCTGTTGATGTTTCTGTTAGACCACTTCTACTTTTCTTCTCAACGAGTCTAACTCCAAAACCACGTTTGTAGCGACTTGGCATATGCAAATCACTTTCAATTTTAAGAGAAACCGCGTTATGTGTTTGATACCACCAAGTAGTGTGTCTTAATGAACCAAAGGAAACATACCACACCAATGTATGATGATCACCATCACTCTCCTCCCAAACCCCATCATCTTCGAAATCCATACCACTTTCCTGCTTCATACTTATATCACACCCAGTCAAGTAGGAGGCATATGAAGTAACAAAGCACATTAAGAAACCAGTGAAGTCATTACACCAATTCTCTGGAAGTTCCAATCTACAACTACCTCCTCTACGCAAAAGAGGTGTAAACCCCTTTGGAATCTTAAGGTCACGAAGTTGGAGATGCATACAACCATTTTCAATACTTGTTCCCTAATTCATTAACACAAATTAATTATATTCTAATTACCATTAACATGATCGATATACATAGAACTAATTTGATTTCCAAAACGAGAGATACCTTAAGCATGGATTGTAGTAATCTGCCACTCCACTCAACTTCAACTGCAAGTGAGACTTGACATAAGTGTTTACATTTTGTGCTAAAATCTTTGACAAGTGTAAGTGACCTGCATTGATATGCTGTAAAAATAGCTAAACTTGATGGGAGCTCAGGCAATTCAAGAAGATTTTTACACCATGACACGTCGAGACTTTTGAGTCGTGTAAGTTGCGAGAAGTTGAAATCCAGTCGTGAAAAATTGTTAGAATGTAGATTTAACTCTTGTAAGTTGGATAATTCACCAATACCATATGGTATATCTCCATCTTTTAGATCACAAGACGTTATTAGTAGAACCTTTATGTTTTTCATCTGACTAATTGTTGGAAGCCTTAGCTTGTAACATTGTTCAACCTTTAAGTATTCAAGACTTGTATGATTTCTAAATGATGGGTGAACCTCTTCCAACTCCCGACAATCACTGAGAATCAACCTTTTAAGACGTGGGAGTCCATCAAAATCTGGTGTGCTAATTAGTTCCAGCAGGTAAACAAGTTCAAGCACTTCTAACTGTGGTAGATGCTACAAACAGACAAGTTAATATATACGAGTTTATGAGAATTGATATGATCTAATAAATAAGTTATATCTTCCGGTGGGAATTCAAATAAATTGTAGCTAAGTTACGAATAGTTGTATTGTTTGATTTTAGTTCCTGACTTGAGTTTTGCATTATTAGTTTTGATATCAAGAAAATTCAGAAGTTAAACAACAATGAGAGTGGCTTCGGTTTCATTATTTTATTTTTAATAATAAAAAAGCTAATTTATACTTAATGGGTTTTGTTAAAAATGTATATATAAATACAATTACCTATGTTTTATCACGTTTATACTTAATATATTTCTAATTATTTTATTTGTTATACGTTGAGCTTAATTGGATGATGGACTTGCACCAGGATGGGCTTGTGGACACTTGGGATGTAGCACATAGGATAGCTTGTAGCAAGGTACTGGTTGGGCTTGTGAGAGCATTCACATTCATTCCACCAAATGTTGATCAGCCGCATCACCTATGGGGTCGGCTCGGCTCGGCTTGACCTAGCAAGGTACGGTTTATAATCGAGCCGAGCCCAGCTCGGGCTCGGCTCATGAACAACCCTAATTTATTGTAATTTTCTAATTTTATAAAATATAGAGTTTCATGAGCTATCCTAATATTATAAAATGGTACCAGTATTTATTGTAATTTTCTAATTTTCATATTAGTGAAAAAAGAAACTAGTGGATTAAAATACGTTGAGTAAAGATACTATACAAATAAGCTTATCATACAAAAAGTACGAAAGGAGTGGAAAGGTAAAAAATGTGGTGACAGTTCTGTAATTATCAAAATTACTCTACAAGTGCATCAAACAACATAAAATTCAAAATTACTCTTCAAGTATATCATAATTACTCTAGTAATTGATCAAAATAACATAACATAAACAATTACTCTACAAGTTCATCAAACAACATACAATTACAAGGGCATCATAATTACTCTACCAATTTATTATTAATACATTACTAGGTATTCAAAATTACTCTACAAAAGCATCATAATTACTCTACTAGTTTATCAAAATAACATAACATACACAATTACTCTACAAAGTTCATCAAACAACATACAATTCCAAATTAGCTATACAAGTGTATCATAATTACTCTATCAGTTCATTATTGTTACTCTACAAGTGCATCATAATTACCCTAACAGTTCATCAAAAAATTAATATAAAAATAACAGACACATTTACTCTACAAATTCATCAAACAATATAAAATTCAAAACTACTCTACCGGGATATCAAATGATATAAAATTCAAAATTACTCTACATGTGTATCATAATTACTCTACTAGTTTATTAAGATAATTAATCTGCGGATAAAATACATACTCTACGAATAAATAATCACGAAAATGTCACCGTGTTTTTTTACTTTTTCACTCTATTCGTACTTTTTGTACAATAAGTTTATTTGTATTTGATCTTTTGTCAAAATATGTATCAAGGCACCATAGGTTAGTTTTTAAAAAAGAAATGTTTATACATCTTTGGTGGTTTCTACTTTTCATTTATAACTAAACTATTTATTTATAACAAACTAAAAAATTTCAAATGTTGTATATTTTTTTTTTGGAAGGAGACTTTCTCTGTACAAGACCGATCGGCCTCCGGGGTCATGTCAAAGACATTCCCCCGTCAGCCCCGCTCTTCCGGACGCGATGTTCGATCGGGCCCCGGCCGGCGCGCAAGCTGACTTCCGCCCGGAAACCATACTGCCCCCACACGAAAGACTCGCTGGGGTAACAGCCGGGTAAAACCGGGTTGCCCTCAAGACCGCACCATACCTCGGTAGGATACGATCCATCATTAGGACCCCCCCCCCCCTAAGACCACAAGTGGGAGTCGAACCGGTGACCTCCAAGGAGGGCCAGCCGACTTAACCCAAGTGGGAATACCCACTGGGCCACGAGGAGGGGATAATTGTATATGATTATGTATATAGTTTTCCATTGTTGAAAAAAAAAAGCTAAAAATACTTTAAGCAAAAAACTATAACGAATTACCTTATAACCCTTCCAAAGTTCTTTTTGCTTGCTTTTATACAATTTTAGAACAGCAAGCTTCATTGGTTGAAAATTGTGTGGAAATGGACTGGCAGGATAATTGGACCAGTTAATATATTGCAATTCATTTGAAAGAAAATTAGCCCCTTCCACATTCTCATTATCACCATCGGTAATCACACTAAGCAACCTTAGTTTCTTCATCTTTGACACAATCTTACATAAGCGTGACGTATGATCATCTTCACCACCATATTTATAGATTATGGCTTCAGTCTTGTCATATTCCTAAAATGAAGCAGGAAACAACGCGTGGATTGAGAATCATTTAGTAAACATATAACATAATGTATGTTTTATAAAAGGTTAATCTTTACCATTCTTTCATCCTTAAAACACAATTCTTTAATTTCTTTATGTATCCAGAGTCTACTATGTTTTTCAGGATTTTTCGGATGTTCCCCTCTGACAATGTAGTGTCCCATTTCTTCAAGTACATCATGCATATCAATGAAGCCATTCACAATTGTTATAAGAGCTTTTTGTATTAACACCTTCATCCCAATCTTAGGGTGAAAACCAGAAGCTTCAAGTATCTGAACTACCTTATCCGCGTTCCACCGTCTAAAGAAACATGCAATATCTAAGAATAACTCTTTCTCGTAAGATTCAAGTCCATCATAACTAGTTTTGATTATGTTCATGACATCTGGATTTGGGATGTCTTTTAGCTTTTTCAAGGCACTAATCCACTCGTTCTTATTTTTGTCATACAGAAAAGAACCTAAAACTTTAAGTGACAAGGGGTGCCCAGAAGCATAAGATATTGCACGTAGAGAAAATTTATGGTAATCTTCTATAGGTTCTTTTTCATTATATGCATGCCTTTTAAAGAGTTGAGTAGCATCATCATTTGATAATAATGTGATAGGATAGACGTGGTCTACCCTGTGGGTTCTTAGCAAATGTTCATCTCTAGTTGTGATTATTATTCTGCTCCCACTACCAAACCAATTATGTTTTCCAGCTAACGCCTCTAGTTGGCCAAGTTCATCGACATCATCAAGAACTACCAACACTTTTCTATGACATAACATACTTTTCATCTTGTGTTTTCCTTCGATAACACTATATACGTTCACTTCTTTCTTGAAAAGAGATAATAAAATATTCTCTTGTAGTTTCTTTAAGCCATGTTTGCTTGTATCCTCTCTAACATTCTCCAAAATACAGTGACCTTGAAAATGTTGAGATATTTCCATATAAACGGAAGTTGCAAGAGTAGTCATACCACCGCCCCCAACCCCCCATATCCCAACCATACGCACACCACCTGATCCAATGTCTAATAATGATTTCAAATCTTGCAAGCGAGTCCTCATTCCAACAAGACATTCATCTACACATGAATTTAACGCGAAGAGCCTATCCAAAATTGTATAGACAACTTTTTTGATGAATTGTGATTCATGCCTGCATATTCGATATATGGATAATTTATTATATCCACAAACTAAAGATAACTGAGTTGTAAATTTGAGATATTTAACTGAATAAAGATAATCATGAATTTAAAATTAATGTACATAAATAAATAATTAACTTATGGATGCACTAATACGGTGAAGTCACCTAATCAATCCATCTAAATGGATAACCTTTTATGCAAGTAGGATAGCCTTAGCCTAGCTTATATATATACACATAAATATATATACAGAGTTTAAATAAGAACGCTAAATATCGCGAGAACCAAGAGAACGAATGAAAACATCGTAAAAACTTGGTCAAAAACATTTCAAATACAAAATTTACAGGGTTAGGGTAAAATGAAAATTTATGAGAACTTAGAGAACTCGTTCTAACGAAAGATTTTTTCAAAAATTTTTTTACCAAAAATCCTAAAACTAATAACTTTTCCAAAACGAAAAAAAAAAACTAGATTTATTTTTCATTTATAGCAGCCGTAAAAAGTGATGCCATGTTTATGTTATTACCTTTTTGCAGCTGTTGTAAGGGACCGAAAAACACCATTTTGATTTTGATTTTGATTTTTTTTACGGCAATCTTTTTAAACATTATAATTTAAGGGTGTAAAAAAATTGCTTTACAAAGGATCGAGCTCTTCACCTCCACTCTTAACTCCAAGAGATTTACAAGCTAATGAATATAAAAATGAATTTGTATTTTCATGAACACAATATAATATAAAGTAGAAATTGTTTTTTTAAATGAAAACTAGTGGGTTACCACCCGGCACCCGCGCTCCGCGACGGGTTCAAACGTAGACAAAAATAAGTAAATTGCGAGTGTTAAAGTTCTTTGAAGTTTTAGTTAAGAGGCTAAACATGTCATTATTAAGGTTTAGGGGCTAAAGTTGTTCACTATTAAAATTGAGAGGCTAAACATGTTAATAAGTTTAAGGGCTAACGTTGTTTATTATTAGGGTTATTGGATTTTATCACCCCCCAACTAGACTTTTAGTTTGTGCTGGCACCACTCAGTTAAATCTTTACTAACTGAGTTTGTTTCTTATCCTACGTGGCAAAACCTAGCTTACGTGGCCAGGATGATATGGCAAATTCGTGGCACTTTATCAATTACGTGTACAGGATGACATGGTTTCATGATATCTTCTCTCTTTTAAGCTAATCCACACCAAACAAAACCTTCCATCAGCTATCTTCTTTCACACAAATAAATCGTCAGATCTGTGTATACTCAAATCAAATCGAATCTTGTCTCAAATCAAACTCAAATCAACAACCACCACTGGCGACCGTATCCAATACTCCAGATCCACCACCACCACCGGCGACCGTACCTAACAATCCCGTCGTCTGTTTCGAGTGCAACGGATTCATTGAATCGATCTCAGTTTCTGTTAGTAATGAAGAGACTCCGGCGTTCGGTAACGAGTTCGTTGAATCGATCTCAGTTTCAGTTAGGTCATGCTGGTACTACAATGTTGATGATGATGACGTCATAACGAACAAACGGGTCGAGAATTGAAACATAGAACTGATCGATAATCAGATCTTCACAACGAGAGTAGATCGGTTCCAGTTAGGGTTTGCGTCTCTGTTGTGGAAGAAGAGGCGAAGGGCGGCGCCGGCGGTGGTGGGGGAGGCGATTTGTTTGTTGGTGGTGGTGTCTTGCATTATTTGTTCGAATCTGGGGCATGATTTTTGGTAGAATGATGTGGAAAGCTGCTGAGAATGTGAAGGTTGTAAGATGAGTGAGATGCAGAGGAGAAGAATGAGTGGTTTTATTAGCACCTGCACCTCCATGGATGAGCTTCGATGTGGGAGGAGTGAGAGCTTGGTGGTGTGGTGTGGTGTGATAATAATGTATGGTGGCTGAAGAGGAGGGTTTTGGATGTCTTTATAAAATGCAGCTTTTTATATATACATATAGTGCCACATAATCAAGATTCGCCATGTCATCCTGTCCATCTCATTAAGTTTGTGCCACGTATGATAAGAAGAGTAAACTGCAATTTTACCCCATGGGGTTTAAGCCAATTGGCACTATGACCCCCTCCCTAGAAAAAATTGCAATTTGCCCCCCCCCCCCCACAACATTGTTGTTCTGTCGCAAAATAACCCCCTGCCATTAAAGAACTTAACAGTTCTGTTAATTGGTATGTAAAATGACTAAATTAACCTTCCTTTTTACCCCCTATAATCTGTTCTACTTTGCAATATTACCCCCTATGTAAAATGACTATATTACCATTTCTTCTAACCCTATATGGTTCTCTGTATTATGCAATATTACCCCCCAGTGTTATAGACTGTTCCAAACATTACCCCTGCAGGAAACAAATCCTTTTCAAAACCCTCTAACAATTGGGAAATGGACTTTGGTAAATCCCTAACCTGTTGCAAATGGTCATTTAACCATTAGAAAACCTCATTGGCAATAAAAATTCAGAAGAAACGAATAAAATAGAACTTCAATGTATGTTCGTTGTATTCTAATTATAAACTTGTTTATAATGAAGAAACTATTCAAACTCATTTGAGGAGAGTTTATTAAGGACACAAAAAACACAAAATATATATAAAAGTATGTCAAACACATAGCAAACTCATCCTTGCAATCACAGGTTAACTTACCTTCGTTCTTTTTAATAATATTTGACACTAAATGGTATGTTGCTGGAACATTAATAACAGTTTGAGGATTACGCATGGTCTGATCCCAAAACAGAGACACAACTTTCGCATAGATTAGTTCAATGATGAGGATGGCCGCAGCATATAATTATATTTCAAGCTTTTAGGACTATCTGGTTTTGAAAAACACAATGTATCTTATTAGAATGTAAACTGTATGCATCTATACGAAAACCTAAGCGTGTTGAGAGAGAGAGAAGAAATGAACGAACTTGCGATTTCGAATAGTGCTGCAAATGTTTTCGATAAGCTGAACAACGGATCCTTTGAGAACGGTGCCGGTTTCGAGTCGATCATTAAGCTGAGTGGCGAGAATTGCTTGTTGAGTGGAAACAGAATCTGATAGGAGTAAACGGTAGCGTTCCTGTGAAGAGCCGATGAGTTTGATGTCTAATACTTGTAGCAGCGGCTTCGAGTTCATGTCGTCGGAGAGAATCTGCGGAATCGCGTTAGATGTCAAATTCACAGGCATTTTCAGAAGCCAAAAATGTGTGTCGTAAGAAATCGGAGAAATAAGATTTGGAAATTTGAAGGAAAAAGGTTAGGGTTTCGAGATGAAGATCGCCGGAGATGAAGATCACCGGAGATCTGGAGGAGCGGTGTGGGAAGGTGGAGGGGGGTAAGAGTGCTAGGAGTCTCAAATGTATAGGGGGTTGTAATGTGTAAGATACAAAAGTATCGTGGAAATGACCTATATACCCTTTGACCGTTACTTAATTATGTTGACTTTTAACAGAAGTTGTTCACAGGGGGTAATCTTGCGACAGAACAACAATGTTGGGGGGCAAATTGCAATTTTTTTCAGGGAGGGGGTCAGAGTGCCAATTGCCTCTAACCCCGGGGGGGTAAAATTGCAGTTTACTCTGATAAGAAACATACTCAGTTAGTAAAGATTTAACTGACTGGTGCCAGCACAAACTAAAAGTCAAGTTGGGGGTGTCGGGTGTCAAAGTGTTAGTTGGGGGTGGCAACGGCCAAAGGCCGATAGTTGGGGATGATAAAATCCAATAACCCTTATTATTAAAGCTGAGGAACTAAAATTCTTTTAGTTAAGAGGCTAAATATGTCATTATTAAAGTTGAGAGTATTATATAATTTGACTAACACGCCCATTATCGAGGATTCAATGTATAGGATCACTTCAAGGGTCGGACCTGCAGTTCTGCTAAGGGGGCGGTCGCTCCCCCTGAATTTTTTTAGTGTAATATAGGTGTTAAAATCCTGATCGCCCCCATAAAATTTTATAATCACACCCCTTGAACTTTTGAAACCAAAAGAAATGTGAAAAGTTAACAATTGAACTTTCTGGTGGACTGTGGCGGAGCTGTGGCGGGAGATGGGGGTTAACGATAGAGAAGAAGATGACACCAAAATCAAAGAAAAGTTCACAAACATCCAGTATTAATGTTTATTATTTTATACTTGGATGAAGTGTGCATTATAGCATATAGTTTTAACTAGTCTGGCCAACTTATAAGTCTGTATACATTTTTAATTGCGAACTTCTCTAAACAGATTGAGGGATTGTTTATGTAACAACTCTCATTTAAAATTACTATTTCTTATTCTATTATGTCCAATAGGGAACCCTAATTGAGACCCCTCAAGTAATATTGCATGACCCCTAAAATTTTCAGAACAATCGGAACTAGGATCAGGACCCCTAAAACTCAAGGGGGGGGGGGTATTCCCTAATTAGTATTATCCTCACAGTTTGCTGTAGGATTTGAATTTCGTCGAATTGTGACTCACCGAGGCTATGTTGGACACGAAACTACCCTACCGTCGCGCCACGCGACAGGTACAACTTTTCAGTATAAATAAAGGGCCTTGGCACTTGCATGGCTGCATTGGTTCGACGTTCAAACTCATTTTGTACGTTGAGATATCCTCTGTTTAGTCCAAAAACACACAAGCACGAAATTCTGCTGCGATAACAGGGTAATAACTCGATCACTGCTACGATTCAATGTCCGATCGATAAAAACCAATCCGATGGATGTTTAAATGCTGCCCGTATTTGGGCTATACTTTGTCATTCTTCGTGAGGGTTTTGATCTCGTGAGTTGTCGTAAAAGTTGAATTAAGTTACTGACCTAGTTTCGGGTGCATTGTTATTTAACTAGGTTACCAAGATTAAATCAGTAGGCAAGGTTCTGTTCGATTAAACTTGCAATGTGAGTCATTCTCTTTTTACCAAATTGTTTTCCAAACCCTATTTATTTTCAAAGTTATAATTACAGGGATTTAGTCTTTGTAATCTTCAATTACAGCCGGTATGTGGGGTTTTGTATACATTACTTGATACCCGTCACCATGGGACAACGGGTTAGCCAATGGGTGATCTGACCATAGTCACAGATACTGTCGAGTGACAAATACCGATTTGGGGTAATTGGTAGATAGAAACAATATAATCACCCTTAATACTGTATATTATAACAGTGTGTCGCTTTGTGCAACTTGAATGACTCGTCAGTATTTCCATGCTGATAAAACCTTTTAAAAACATGTTTCAGGTGATCTGCTATGATCCAGGGAAAAGTGCTGTGTAGCACTCCAAGCTTGAAGAAGTGGCTCAATAAAATAAATAAACATGTTTTTTTGTAAAATAGAGGACTTCCTTGAGAAATCACCTTTATTATAAATTATGGGGTTTTTCCCAAATATGTGAAATAAAGAAATTGGGCATTTTCAAGTTTTAAAAGATCCTGTTGAACTTTCGCTGTCAAATCAAATAATACATACCACGGGTTTCTGTCCCGCGGCACCTGGACCGGGTCACACCGGGCCAAGGACCATGACAGAAAAAGGTGGTATCAGAGCCACTGATTTAAGCCAATTAAGTATTTAAAAATACTTAATTTCTCAAATTGCTACTCTGTGATTTTGTGAAAATTTAACTTGCAATTTGTGTTTTTTTCTCTATCTGCTAAACAGCATGAATGAGTTGTCTGAAGCTCTTCATAATCTCAATCTCCATTCTGCTGGTATGGAAGTTTCCAGAGACTTTTCCGATTATCTGGCCGACACTGAAGAACCCATGGAATTCCAGGCCCAAGCCCAGGAGAAACCCAAGTCGAAAAAGAGAAGGAGATTCATAGGCTGGAGACGCGTACGGAGGAAGAAGCCAGCCGCACAGAGGATTAAAAAGACTGTGGACCCAACTGATAAAGGGAAAGGAAAAGAGATTGGGGAAAGTTCAGGGCAAGCCTATGAAATGCCACCCTGGGAGGAGCTGGATCGCAAACTGGCAAATTGTGACCTCATCAGATCTGCAAATGAAGACCTCTTCAATTACCCTGCTGAATCCCAACTCCCAGTCAATTTGGAACCTGCCATCCTAGATCCCATTGTCAACCACCAACTTCTACCTGGAGAGCTGGAGGAATGGTGGACAAGTGATTGGTAATTTCAGAACCTCTTGAATAACCCTAACACCTTTTTCCCCCAGTTTGACCCTGAGCCTGCACCAAACCCACCGATGAGCACCGAGAACTTGGCTGAACTCGGCCACTATGGCGAGGAGCTGGTGGACGCTGGGAATAGAATCCGGGAAGTGGGGGAAAGGATATCCTGGAAATACGACGAAAGGGAACGTCGCTTCTGAGATGCCAGCTGACGGTGGTGGGGTGACTGTGTGGTTGTGGTTGTATAATAATAAAATAATAATAATAGTAATAAAAATATAATCCTGTAAAATAACTTAAAATAAAACTCTTGTAAGATAACTGGTGTGTACGGACGCATATTAAAATATATAAAATATGGAAGTTGAAAAATCGACAATTTTGGCTATACGTGTGACGTGATTTTTTGTGCGATTGTTTTGCATTTAGTTGTTATTTACTTTCTACTAATAACTTATATATATTAATTACCAGATGGAACACGCTGTTAATGAACCAGTCAATGAAGATAATCAATCTGAGCAAAACAATGAAGATCACTTTCTTAATAGGCAAGACATAGAAAACATCGTTGCTCAAAGCAATCCTTGCTGCTGCTCGAAATCCAGTTGAGCCTCAACCAATTATTCCCAGCAAACGTACTCACGGTGACAATTTCAGTAATAGTGTAAATGGAGGCGGCAACAATAATAAAAATGATAATAATGGGATGCAAGCCCCATTTCTTAAAAGAATGAAAGCTGCAACGCCTGGTTGCACTCACAAGGAATTTCTTGCCTGTAAACCTGTCGAGTTCGTAGGCAATGAAGGGGCGACTGCTGCACTGCGTTGGTTAGAGAAAACCGAAGCAGTAATTAAAAAAAGTAAATGTGCCGAGGAAGACAAGGTCATGTGCGCGTCACATCTTTTTAAAGAAGGGGCGCTAGAATGGTGGAATACGGTACTACAAGCTAAGGGAAGTGACATGGCCTATGCCATGAGTTGGGAAGAATTTAAGCGTCTGGTGGAAAGAAAATTCTGCCCAGAATATGAAAAAGAACAAATGGCAAACAAATTCCTGAGCCACCGAATGGTGGATGTTGATTGTCGAGGGTATACTTCGAAATTTTTCGAATATGCTCGAATTGCCTACTCTGGCTTCGCCAGAACCGGTACTTATTTCTCGCTACATTTAGGGTTTAATTAGCGAGATCCGGGATATTGTCAAAGCTGCGAGACCCCGCACGATCGATGATGCGGTGGAATTAGCCAACACTTTGACTGACGGACTGGTGCGTACGCGAGAAGAAAACAGGAAGAAGGAATTGGCTCAGAAAATTACCCAAGGATTTCGTGTGGGTAATAATAGCAACTTCAAAAGAAAGGGAACTGGATCATCTTTCACTCCGCCGTTCTGCAGGACTGTAAAAAAGAAATATTTTGGAAAATGTAATGAAACATGCAACTTCTGCAAAGCTATAGGACATCGTGAAGAAGATTGCAGAAAGAAAACAAAGATCTGCTATAACTGTGGAGAAGCTGAGCATTTTAGATCAGAATGCCCTAAATTGGTCAAACCAGCAGATAACAAGGCCAAACCTGCTGAAGGGGCTAACAAGAAGAACGCAAGAGCCTTCCAATTGACCACGCAGGAAGCCGAACTGATTCATGACGTAATAGCTGGTACGTTCCTAGTTCACAACGTTTATGCGAAAGTATTATTCGACTCTGGTGCAAACCAAAGTTTTATAAATACTTCATTCTACCAAGCTCTTAAGCTACCCTTAACAAAACTTAGGCAAGTTTTTACGGTAGAGACGGCAGACGGGAATTCTGTTAACATAGATACGGTTTTGCAAAAAGAAAATATAGAACTTTCAGGTCATAAATTTTCTGCAAACCTATTACCCATGAATTTAGCTGGATTCGATGTCGTATTAGGAATGGATTGGTTAGTAGCCAACCATGCTCGAATCCTCTGTGATAGGAATTCCATAGAAATCCGTGCACCCACAGGAGAAGTAATTATGATTATAGGGGATAAGCCGAGTAAACCCATGAAGTTCATTTCAGTAATAAAAGTTGCTAGTTATGAACGAAAGCAAGGAATAGTGTATATGATTTCGGTAATCATTAGCACTAAAGGTAAGGAACTTAAGGAAATTCCTGTAGTATCAGAATACTCGGATGTATTCCCAGAAGAACTACCTGGATTACCACCCAAAAGGGAAGTAGAATTTAGAATTCATCTGATTCCTGGAACTACACCCGTAGCAAAGGCACCCTACCGATTAGCACCCACTGAAATGTTAGAAGTGAAAAAGCAATTAGATGAATTGCTCAGTAAAGGATTCATACAACTTAGTTCATCCCCTTGGGGAGCACCAGTGTTGTTCGTAAAGAAAAAGGATGGTTCGATGCGAATGTGTATCGATTATAGGGAATTGAATAAGGTTACAATTAAGAATCGATACCCATTACCTAAGATTGATGATCTCTTTGATCAACTCCATGGAGCTAGATATTTTTCTAAGATCGACTTGCGCTCAGGATATCATCAACTGAAGGTACAAGAAGAAGACATACCTAAAACTGCTTTCAGAACTAGGTATGGTCACTACGAGTTTACAGTTATGCCTTTTGGACTAACAAATGCTCCGGCGGCATTCATGGGCATGATGAATAGAATCTGTAAACCGTATTTGGATAAATTTGTAATTGTCTTCATTGATGATATACTTATTTATTCCAAAGGTCAGGATGAGCATTGTCAGCACCTGCATGCACTCTTAACTTTGTTAAGAAAGGAAAAGCTTTACGCCAAATTTTCGAAGTATGAATTTTGGCTACAGAAGGTGCAATTTTTAGGTCACATGGTGAATCACGAAGGTATTCACGTAGATCCCTCCAAAATAGAAGCGATCACCAAATGGAAGGTCCCGCAATCAGTTACAGAAGTTAGAAGTTTTCTAGGATTAGCTGGGTACTATAGGCACTTTATTAAGGATTTCTCTAAGATAGTTGTGCCATTAACTAAGCTAACCTGTAAAACAGTTAAGTTTGAATGGGGACCTAAGCAAGAAGTGGCTTTTAGGATTTTAACACAAAGGTTAACAAACACCCCAATCCTTGCCTTACCAGAAGGGACAGAAGATTTTGAAGTTTACTGTGATGCTTCTAAACTAGGATTAGGGTGTGTATTAATGCAACGCAAGAAGGTAATTGCGTACGCCTCAAGGCAATTGAAGAAGCACGAGGAAAATTATACGACTCATGACTTAGAATTAGGAGCCATAATTTTTGCCCTTAAGATTTGGAGACATTATCTGTACGGAAGTAAGTTTACTGTCTATACAGACCATAAGAGCTTAAGGTACATATTTGGGCAAAAAGAATTAAATATGAGGCAAAGGAGATAGATGGAAATCCTAAGTGACTACGACTGTGATATCCAATATCACGAAGGAAAAGCAAATGTAGTCGCAGATGCTCTAAGTCGTAAGTATCATGAAAAGCAAAAGCGAGTTCGTGCCCTTAGATTAAATCTACAATTAGATTTAATGGAACAACTGAAAAACATTCAAGAAACAGCAATCAAGGATGATGTTGAAGGAATGAAAGGATGAATAAAGGAATTAGAGCAAGGAAGTGATGGAATTTGGAGATTTCATAAGAAAATGATTTGGGTACCTAAGCAAGGAGAATTAAGAAATAAGATTTTAGAGGAGGCCTATAAATCTAGATATACCATGCATCCTGGTAATAATAAGATGTACCAAGATTTAAGGAATAACTTATGGTGGATAGGAATGAAAAAGGACATAGCTAGATATGTATCTAAGTGTCTTACTTGTTCACAAGTTAAGGCAGAACACCAGAAACCCTTAGGTCTACTACAACAATTAGAAATGCCCGTATGGAAATGGGAACTAATCACCATGGACTTTGTTACTAAGTTACCCAAAACCAAAAAAGGTAACGACGCGATTTGGGTAATTGTGGATCGATTAACCAAATCAGCTCATTTTCTACCCATGAAGGAAACCTTTAGCATGGAAAGGTCAGCAAAGTTATACGTAGACGAGGTAGTATCTTTACATGGAGTTCCACTCTCCATTGTATCGGATAGGGATAGTCGTTTCACTTCCCATTTATGGACTAGTTTCCAGGAAGCAATGGGAACCCGACTAAATCTAAGTACTGCATACCATCCTCAGACAGACGGACAAAGTGAAAGGACGATCCAAACCCTGGAAGACATGCTCAGGGCATGTGTGATAGATTTTGGAGGAAACTGGGACAACCATTTACCTTTAATTGAATTCTCCTATAACAATGGTTATCATTCAAGCATCGAAGCTGCCCCGTTCGAAGCACTATACGGACGTAAGTGTAGAACTCCAGTTTGTTGGGCAGAAATAGGAGAAAGCCAATTATCAGGTCCCGAAATCGTACAAGAAACCACCGACAAGATCACTCAAATCAAGGAAAGACTGAAAACGGCTCGAGATCGCCAGAAGAGTTATGCAGACAATCGACGCAAGCCACTGGAATTTCAAGTCGGAGATAAGGTACTCTTGAAAGTTTCTCCTTGGAAATGAGTAGTTCGGTTCGGAAAGAAGGGAAAGTTAAGTCCAAGGTACGTAGGACCATTCCCAGTAATCCAGCGAATAGGACCAGTTGCCTATCAATTACAGCTACCAGAAGAGCTAGCCGGGGTACATGACGTATTTCATGTATCCAACCTCAAGAAATGTCTATCTGACGAATCCCTGGTAGTACCTCTCCAAGACATAGAGGTAAATGAAAAGTTAAAATTTGTAGAGAAACCACTTCAGATAGAAGATAAGAAGGTCAAATTTCTCAAGCCAAAAGACTAGTACTAGTCAAAGTCAAGTGGGATTCGAATAGAGGACCTGAATACACTTGGGAACTAGAATCAGATATGAAGCGAAAGTATCCCTACTTGTTCCAGTAAATCTCGAGGACGAGATTTTAATAAGGTGGGGAGGATGTAACAACTCTCATTTAAAATTACTATTTCTTATTCTATTATGTCCAATAGGGAACCCTAATTGAGACCCCCAACTAATATTGCATGACCCCTAAAATTTTCAGAACAATCGGAACTAGGATTAAGACCCCTAAAACTCAAGGGGGGTATTCCCTAATTAGTATTATCCTCACAGTTTGCTGTAGGATTTGAATTTCGTCGAATTGTGACTTACCAAGGCTATATTGGACACGAAACTACCCTACCCTAGAAGCACACCCGTCACGCCACGCGACAGCCTGTCGCGCCACGCGACAGGTACAACTTTTCAGTATAAATAGAGGGCCTTGGCACTTGCATGGCTGCGTTGGTTCGACGTTCAAACTCATTTTGTACGTTGAGATATCCTCTGTTTAGTCCAAAAACACACAAGCACGAAATTCTGCTGCGATAACAGGGTAATAACTCGATCACTGCTACGATTCAATGTCCGATCGATAAAAACCAATCCGATGGATGTTTAAGTTCTGCCCGTATTTGGGCTATACTTTGTCCTTCGTCGTGAGGGTTTTGATCTCGTGAGTTGTCGTAAAAGTTGAATTAAGTTACTCACCTAGTTTCGTGTGCATTGTTATTTAACTAGGTTACCAAGATTAAATCAGTAGGCAAGGTTCTGTTCGATTAAACTTGCAATGTGAGTCATTCTCTTTTTACCAAATTGTTTTCCAAACCCTATTTATTTTCAAAGTTATAATTACAGGGATTAAGTCTTTGTAATCTTCAATTACTGCGGGTATGTGGGGTTTTGTATACATTACTTAATACCCGTCACCATGGGACAACGGGTTAGCCAATGGGTGATCTGACCATAGTCACAGATACTGTCGAGTGACAAATACCGATTTGGGGTAATTGGTAGATAGAAATAATAATCACCCTTAATACTGTATATTATAACAATGTGTCGTTTTGTGCAACTTGAATGACTCGCCAGTATTTCCCTGCTGATAAAACCTTTTTAAAACATGTTTCAGGTGATCTGCTGTGATCCAGGGAAAAGTGTTGTGTAGCACTCCAAGCTTGAAGAAGTGGCTCAATAAAATAAATAAACATGTTTTTTGTAAAATATGGGACTTCCTTGAGAAATCACCTTTATTATAAATTATGGGGTTTTTCCCAAATATGTGAAATAAAGAAATTGGGCATTTTCTAGTTTTAAAAGATCCTGTTGAACTTCCGTTGTCAACTCAAATAATACATACCACGGGTTTCTGTCCCGCGGCACCTGGACCGGGTCACACCGGGCCACACCGGGCCAAGGGCCGTGCAGTTTGTTTTTATTGAAAAGATTTTTCTGGCCACTTTTGTCTGCGTCGCACAGACCACACGCAGACCTTTTGTTTCGCAGAGTGTTTGTTCTTTAGAAGACATTTCATTTAAAAACATCTGCGTGTCCTCTTATTCCAGCAGATGTGGACTTCCTATTTCATACCACTTCCAAACCCTAGTTATCCTTCCCTTCTCACAAATCGCCTCTCACCCCTCTCCTCCTCCAACTTCCGACTCCACCTCTCACCTCTCACCTCCACCAACAACCACCACCTCCACCTCTCACCTCAACCAAAAGCCGCCGCCTCCACCTCTCTCTTCTACCCCATAGCCGCCTCCTCCACCCCATAGCTGCAACCTCCACCTCTCACCTCCACAAACAACGCCGACTCTCACCCATCTCCTCCACCCCACAACCGCCGCCTCTACCCTCTCCTCCATCCCACAACCGTCTGCAAATGTTAAAAAAACAAACAGTCTTCTTCTCGGAGACTTGAGAGGTTTGTTCTACATCTTCTACTACAGATGTCTGCATATGTGGTTCTTACGGCTATAAGATTAAGATTCCAATACAATTTTTTGTAATTATTAACTTGTTGTTTCTTACTGCTATAAGATTAAGAATAATAATCAAAATAATATATAAGAATAAAGGTTATGGGGTTATTATTTTTAAGAATAGTAATTACGGCTATAAGATTAAGAATAGTAATCAAAGTAGGGTTAACTTTGTAAAAATGTAATCAAGTTTGACATCTGTTCCAATTAAATCACTGAAACTTTTTTTGTCTCTCTAAAGTCACTAAAGTTTCATTTGTTGTTCTAATATTACGTAATTATCAGATTACCAGGTTACTAATGATGATGTGTCAGGTTTGATAACTTTTTATAATTTTTTAATAGGAAGTGGGAAATATAAATAATAACATAAAATTTTCAATAAAAAATTATATTTTTATTCTAAAAAATTTATTAAATAATCAAAACCTTTTGTGTATCGTTTGAATCATAAAATGGAATTCCGAGCTGGTTCCAAATTGTATGATTCCAGTACGTTTGAAATGGAGCAGGGGTTACAAAAAATCACATTTTTAAATTTGTAAATCACAAATAGAAGAAATTGCGGTGATTTCAATATGCTTTCAAAATAGGATTCAACCATTCAAGTGATTCAACAGTGATTCCAATGATATTGCCATGAAGATGCAGTAAGACCAGAACATAAACTAGAAGAAATAAAATTTAAGAAGCCACAATGATTGAATTATGCAAATCAAATCCGCAAAATAAAAACATGTTCTTTCCGATTCGATCGACGATTGAAAATTGAGAGGTCCAAGGTTTGTTAGGGTTTAAAATATATTTTAATTTTATAAAATCCTTAAATAATATCCACATAACCATTAAAAGAAAACAAAAAATAAAATGAAAAAATAGTAACCTGGTTACCTGGTAATTACACACTATGAGAACATTAAGTTGAAGTGTAGTTAGTTTAGATAGACAAAAAGAGTTTGAATGACTTAATTAGAACATTTAGCAAACTTGGTTACATTTCTATGACGTTTTCCATCAAAATAATATATAAGAATAAAGGTTATGGGGTTACTATTTTTAAGAATAGGAATCCCAAATGATGATATGACGTTTTCCCATCAAAATAATATATAAGAATAAAGGTTATGGGGTTACTATTTATAAAAATAGGAATCCCAAATGATGATATAAGAGTCTAGATTATGGGGTAATTATTTATTAGGGTAAGTGTGTTAGTGTGTATTTTGTGAATGTTAGTTGAAACTTCTTGCTAGATTAATATTAGATTATTGAAACTTGTTTGTTAACGTTTACTTTAAGGAATGTCAATATCATGGAGCTATTTCTAGAACTTATTACTAAATTAATTATTATTAGATTATTGAATTAAATATTAGTTTTGGCTGACGCAACAAGTTTTACTTGACCCGATCCAAACAGGAACATTTTTTTAATGTTCCGCGATAGATAACTAACCCTAAAAATTCCGCCCCCATGCAAAATATTCTTGGGTCCGCCACTTATCACTTATGATTTTAAACAAAGATCTAGCTTGGCTTATTTACACATGACTATCAAATATAACTGAAAACTTCTAATATCAAATGTAATTAATTGTAAAACACATTAATTAAATAATTCAGATAAAAAAAGTTTACCCGTTGGCAATGTTGTTGAGCTCCCATCCAGCGATGCTACTCACATCAACAAGGGCTTTTCTCCATATTTCAGCTTTGGTGACGTTCAGCACTTCTAGTTTGGAAAACGCTTCTCCAAATTTCCCTTTCTGATTTCTCACATCTGTAGGTACCACATCATAAAATATTGGTATAACAATTAGCTCTCTCTCATCCTTACATCTCATTATACGTGTGAGTTCTTCCAAACACCATGAAGAATCCGCATAGTTTCTGGAGAATACTATGACAGCAATTTGTGATTCTTCGATAGCCTCGAAGAGGGATTGATTGATGGATTCACCTCGTGGAAGTGTTTCATCGTCCTTGTAAACACGGATAAGGTGTTGTGTAAGAGCAGAATATAGATGATCAACAAATGTCTTGCGGGTATCTTCTCCTCTAAAACTAAGAAATACATCATATTTGCACGAACGAGAAGAAGAGACGGGTGCAGAGTGAGAAGAAGATGATGAACATGCCATTGATGTATTTAGAATCTGTAGAGTAATATGAAACCAATTTAAATGAAGATTAATGTGGGTTGTATTGTTTTTATTGTTTTTATCTACTCAAATGAGATGTATATAAAGAGAAGCATGATTTTATCACATTATATGGCTAGGAAATTTCCTCTTACCTTTTTCATAATATAAGAACACAATATTAAAAATATATATAAACAAAAATATCTTGTGAAACTTTAAAGGAAAGTGCTTAATAAATTCAAAGACACTATCATTTCTCAAGGGTCCATGATAATTATTTGCCCACGAAAATAAGTATTTTATACCATACAATTATTTTATACCTTTTATATAGAATTATTTATACAACATTTTTTTTTCTCATACTAGTAGTAAAACCTGTGTGCAAATACGGATGGTTTTTAGAAAACCATGCATAATACATTTTAATAGAAAGTATAGATAGGTATATAGATATTGTATCAAAACGTGTTATCTAGGAAAATTGGTTTTTAATAAACCAACCTTTGTCATGTAATTGGTATACAATAATCCTACCTATCAACATGTTGGTACTCAATGAACTTTCGTTAATTTTTTTTAACTGAAGTTAGTTTTTAAGTTTTATTTATTACACAAACAGTCCCTGTAGTTGTAATTTACTAGTTTTAATTATTTTATAAAACAAAAAAACCTCAAGAACAATTACTAGTTTTAAGTTGTCAACACTTTGATTCCCCATATGAACCCTAGATTGGAACCCGCCCCCAAATCAGTCGAAAGAATCAAGAGTGATAGAAATTTGTTTGGGGCTTTTAATCACTGACCAAAACCGAGTAGTTTGATACATGAAATTCCAATTTTGGTGGTCGTTTACTTGATCCGTCGGAGAACTCCCATGGCGGTGGCGATGGTAGTTGTTTACATCGGAAATCAAAATCGAGGAAAAGGAGGATTTTCGAGTGGTGTTTGTGATAAATCTAGAACTAGTACACATATGTATATATAAAATTTAATTACATGGCCCTTGACGTTTTTTTGTTTTACAAAATAGTTAAAACTAGTAAATTACAACTACAGGGACTGTTTGTGTAATAAATAAAACTTAAAAACTAACTTCAGTTAAAAATAATTAACGGAAGTTCATTAAGAACCAACATGTTGATAGGTAGGATTATTGTATACCAATTACGTAGGTAGGTAAGATTATTATTTACCAACGGGACAAAGGTTGGTTTATTAAAAAGTTTTTAATAAAAACCAATTTTCCTTATAGATAATAGACAACTATAAACATAAATCATCGGTTAACATACCATAAGACAGTGATCACATATTCACACCGGCAAAGGGGGGAAATCATCAAAATAACTAAAATAAAATAACTAAAATTAATCGAAGTGAACACAATTCAGATATCTTAGAAACCCAATTAGTCAGAAAAAAAATTACGGCATAACAGAGATACATATATATATATATATATATATATATATATATATATATATATATATATATATATATATACAGAGAGATATATATAGAGAGAGAGTGGATCTGACCTTGTGACGAGGATGACGATGACAGTCAGGACGGTGTGAGGGGCGGTGTTGTCACTGGGTTGATCAGTTGACCGGGAAGGAGTAGTCAACGGTGGTGGGTAGAGTATACAAAGACTTGAAGGTGGAGGGAGACTTGGAAGGATCAATGAAAGATGGGTAGTTAAAAGAAATCAGCGGCAGCAGAGGTATAATATAGGTAGGGGAATCACGGGCTACGGCTCAACCTTGTATTTGAAGCGTAACTTTTTTTTGCGGTTTTATATTTTTTTGGAACGGCTACTTTCTTGTATTAAGTTACCGCACACCTTAAATTGGAGAGCCCGGTTGCCTCACTCGGGCCAAACTGTCTTGTCTTAACCAGGCTCACGCTGGCTTCAAAGTTTGGTTTGCGCGTTCCCCTGGAAAACCATACTACCGGCTACCACTTGACAGTCGTGCCACCACAAGAGCAGAACTCTCTGGTGTAACACACGGTGGGACGAAAACCCGGGTGGACCCAGGATAGAGCCTTGGCACCTCTGCAAGGAGGCTATGCTCTATCTATCATTGCGTTGTCCACCAAAGTGACACAGTGGATCGATTTGCAAAACTAAACACCGTGAGACTGGTTACTAGGAAAGATTGGGGGTTTTCATAATCATTCTCCGGCATGAGAAAGCATTGTTCTTAAGTGAGTAATTGATGAGCGAGACTAAAGAGTGAAGAATGATTTCACCTTGATGAAGTGTAGTATTTATAGCCGGGATGCTGAGATATGGTTGGGCGAGGTGTCATTGTCGGAATATCCATTTGGTCCCCTCCCTACTTACCATTAGTGGTGGCAGAGGGTGTATATCCGCGGTGTGCCATTGGCTAGACGTCGCTATCAGGATGTCCTGGTGGTCTCTTCTGTGATGACCGCTAATGGAGATTCATTGTATAGTGGATCCCGGAATGTAATTGGCCACACGTCGCTTTCACAATGTCCTTTGTCTCCTCAGCCCTGCCATGGCCACCCCGGAGATTCACAGGAAAGGGGGAGGCGGCGCGGCGTTCCCCACTCCCCCACCCTCCAGCATTAGACTACATCCATAATTCCGTATGTACTTTTGTCGCACTATAATTCTCAAAAGAAAAGAAAATGTCTTTTAAGTAGAGGTGGCAATTTTGACCCAAAGGTTTTCAAGTGGGTTTATTTGGGTTGTTTTTAAAATTATATGGGTTAGTTTGGGTAAGATATTTTAACTAAACGGGTCACAACGGGTCAATTGAAATTCCTTCTTGTTATTTTCGGGTCAAAGCGGGTCGACAACTTTAAAGAAATGGGTCGATGTGGGTTAGCACCTTAAAGAAACGGGAC
The DNA here is from genome assembly GCA_030545235.1 of Helianthus tuberosus. Lineage (NCBI taxonomy): Eukaryota > Viridiplantae > Streptophyta > Magnoliopsida > Asterales > Asteraceae > Helianthus > Helianthus tuberosus. The sequence goes on from CM060374.1 coordinate 147,725,221, forward strand.
AGGTTCGGATCAGAATGGGTTTCGGGTCAGCACAAGTATCCGCACAAGACGGGTTACAGCACGAAACATATTTTGGATCGGAACGGTTTCAGTTCGAATTAAGTTTCGGACTGAGACGGGTTTTGGCACGAGGCGGGTTTTGGATCGGAACGGGTCGGTTCGGATCGGGTTCGGGCCGACGTGAGTTTCCGCACGGGACGGGTTTCAGATCGCAACGGTTTTTAGGCCGACACGAGTTTCCGCATGGGACGAGTTTCGGGATGGGTTTCGGTTTGGTTTCGTTTTTTGTTTCGGTTTGGTCGGTTTTTTCGGTTTCGTTTCGAATCGGTTTCAATATTTTCAGTTTTTTTGTTTCGTTTTCGTTTTGGTTTCGGTTTTTTGTTTCCGTTTGATCAGTTTATTCGGTTTCGTTTCGGTTGAGTTTTGATTTTTAGTTTCGTTTTGGTTTTTTAGTTTCATTTCGGTATTTGACGTATTTTTCATAGAGAAAGCAAGTTGCAGTGATGAATTAATGGATTATAAGTCAACTCTTATGTCATTGGCTTTATTCAAGAAAGGTTCTCGTGATGCAAACCGTATACATATAGACTTTCATGTATATGTTCACACCCACCAACTGTTTGATATAATTCCTCAATGAGTTGTTTCATTACTGATTCATACAGAAGCATAACAACACGTATATTCTCTCATTGTCTTTCCTTTATACAACCTGTGATTTGAATCACAAGTAAAAAGATTCAAACGGGTTCTTGTTTCAGTGTTAGGTTGAAAACAGAAAGTTCTTGTCATGAATGTGAGTGCATACTAATCGTTTCGGTTTGGTTTCGTCTTTTTTTTCGTTTCAGTTCGGTTTTTTTTTTTTGTCTCGTTTTGGTTGGTTTTGATTTTTTATTTCTTTTCGATCCAATTTCTTGGTTTCGTTTCGGATTGCTTTCAATTTTGTCAGTATTTTTATTTCATTTCGGATCGGTTTCGATCTTTTCAGTTTTTTTTTTTTTTTTTGTGTTTCGTTTTGGTTCGGTTCTTTTGTTTCTGTTTGGTCGTTTATTCGGTTCCATTTCGGTTCGGTTTTGATTTTTTGTTTCGTGTTGATGGTTTTTTTTGGTTTCGTTTCGGAATCGGTTTCAATCCTTTCAGTTTTTTGTTTTGTTTCGGTTTTTTTTAAGTATAATCTCTCTTTTATTTAAAGAGTAATTTTTAACCAACCCGACCCGAAACCCGTTCTGACCCGGACCCGTTTCAACCCGAACCCGTTTCGACCCGAACCAAAACAACCCTTTTTTTGTAATTGACCCGTTTTGACCCGAACCCGTTTTGACCCATGACCCAACCCGACCCGTTTGCCAGGTCTAATGTGAACCGACCATGCTATGTGAGCGGTTTTTTTTTTAACCATTTTGAAAAACCCATGTAAATCATAACTCTACTAAACGCTCGCAGCGTTTATTTCTGCTATTTGCTTTGCAAGTAGACGTGTTAACTTTCATAAGACACAAACTTGATACGAACAATTCAGAGGTTTCGGGTTTAGCTTAAATAGGTACAGTCATTTCTAATTGAACCTGCGATCAATTCAAGTTCGGGCCAATGTAAATTACCAACCAGGGCTCAAAGCCGTAAAGAAGCTCAATTTCAAGATCCGGTCTGCAGTGTCAGAAAAATGTTACAAGGCCCCACAAGCCAATTACAACATAAACCCTAAATTCTAATTTAAAGCGAGTAAAATTGTGAATAGAGGTATTCTCTAATCTTGTAATACTCCTCACATAACGGACCTTCGATAACTATTTGTTGGATAGCAGCAGCACCACCCTACACCTTACAAATGAAAATTAAGAAAGTGAATTGGCTCATAATATATATATATATATATAAGGAGGGGCTCATGCGAGAACTCCATTTATTGCGAGAACCGCGAGAACCAATGTGAACACAACCTAAAATAGCTAAAAAAACCTAACCCCCACCCCCCCCCCCCCCCCAAAAAAAAAAAAACCTAAACCCCCCACCCCCCCCCCAACCTAAAATGCTAAAAACTAAACCCCCAAAAAACCTAAAAAATAAAAAAAAAAAAAACTAAATTTTTTTTTTTAATATTTTTTATGCTCAAATCGCTACTTTTAGTGGCCAAAAGAATTTTTTTTTTTTTTTTGGCTTCGAAAAGTAGCGATTTTTATATAAAAAAAATATTAAAAAAATAAAAAATTTTGTGTGATTTTTAGCTATTTTTAGGCATTTTTTGTTGTGTTCACATTGGTTCTCGCGGTTCTTCTCCCTATATATATATATATATATATATATATATATATATATATATAACTAATGCATAAAAACACCAGCCATGGTATAAGAAAAAAAAAACTAGGACAGAGTCTTCCAAGTCAACATCACTAATTTTAACCCATACGCGTACCTAAAGATACCCATTTTGACCCGTTACTCAACCCACCCGACCCACTCATTTTACCAACTTTAATTAATATTCTTAATACACACCTTCTGACTAGCATCGCCGACTTTCCTCAGTGTCACGTACTCACCACATCGTAAGGCCCTGCCCGAAAATTCTACCTGAAATGGTTTATTCGATATAAGATGCATAACATGAACCACCATTATGAACGGTACTCAGAAAGGTGTAACTTGGAAAGATGTTATGAGATGCAGTTGATTTTACTGCAAGAAAAAGAGAAGAAATTACCTGAATACCCTTTCCGGAGAGAAACTGCTTAAAGTCTGTCATTTTTAGATCACCGACAAGTACCGATTTGTGAGGAGGAGCTGTTGTTGAAAGGGGGAGTGAAGACAACGTGCCACTCTCTGTTTTCTCGATCTCAGAATCAATCCATGCTATTTCATAATCTCCAAGCTGTAGTGAAAACGGGTCAAAATGCATAATTTTTATTATCAGATATGATCACTAAAACTATATTATTCTAATAATAGCCTAACCTTCTTAAAAAGAACATTGCTCATCAGTTTCTCAGAGAGTTGCACCTATTTCCACAACAACAACAAACCAATCAAATGTGGATTTGATGATAAATTGTGCAAAACAACATCCTATTAAACTTTTTATGTACCTTATATGCACACAAATCTGATGTGACATCAATTGTTTCTTCAATTTGAGGAGCATATACATGAGGACAGACATGTTTCAGACAATGTTGCTTCAGATGTTCAGTGGCCTCTGCGGATCCATGCACCAGCACCTAATAAAGAAGACTTTAATATCTTAACAGTTCAACAATAATTGCAGAAAATAATTTGCTAGAAAAAAAAGAAGAAAATTCATACAAAATAATTTATGTAAACCAATGAGCATTTGACTTGGACCTGAGGCAGACAAAATACTTATATAATAAGATAATTAATAAACGTAAGTTGAATAATAATTTATGGCAAAAGTCAATTTATCATTGCCTGCAAAATAATTTCTTGCTGGTAAATTCATGTGAAGGAACTTACAGTAAGTTCAGAAGATACGACTTTTGATAGGGTTGTATCAAGCATCAAACTAGCAGTGTTTTCATCGAGTTTTCCATCAAGATCTCCACCCACCTAATCTCATCAAAGTAAACGTATATTACAAACCACTTCTATATATACATAAAAGAGGTAACTTTACATACATGAAATTAAATCGAACTTAAAGGCATAGATCCCATGTCCATATCTTCATCCTTGATTACATAATCATCGGGATTAATTACTTCACCAAAATCATCCCATTCTGAGGTGTTATCATAAAATGGAAACATTGGGGCAACGCTCGAGGGTGGAACAAATCCATCTATTAATACATCACGATATGCTTCCCCGCGCACCCCACCAGCTGCAATAAACAATTGTCGTCCAATAAATAAAATTAAATAAAAAAACAGATCACATTTGCGGTAAGTTGAAAGGAAAGACAACACCAACCTTGACTATATTCAGCAACAACTTCATAATCTTCAACTCATGGCCTCTCAGTTAGGATATCAACTCAATCCTGTTACTTCACCACGCCCGCAAGCTTTCTTTGGCTCTCGGTCTTTCAACAACAACAACCGAGGCAACCGTTGCTCTCGTGGCTCTTCGCGTGGTAACTTCCGTGCAGCTTCAAATTCTCGTAATCGGGACAATAGTGGCACCCGACAATTCTCTTGGGTTTCCACTCAAAATACGGTGTATGGTCGTTGTAACCGTTGTGGCATAGGTCATCTACCTTCTCAGTGCCCAAATCAACCGAATCAATCTCGTGCACAGGTCAATTATGCTACTTACTCGGATGCTGCCTCGCAATCAGGCTCCTTGGAAACCCCACACTTGAGCTAATCACCATGCCACTCCAGATCTATCTAGCATTGACAACTCCGAGGCTTATTACACTGGAGCTCATCATTTTTGAAAAATTAAAAAGCAAAACAATGACTTTCTACTGGTTGAACAGGTTATTCGTTGCTACAACAGTACAACCAGTAAAATAATGTAACTTTGTTGCTAAAATCAGTTATAAAAGCAAAACTGATTTCTAATTTGTACCTAATGTAAGGAGACGTAAGGTCGGTTGCTAAAATTGCTAAAATTGCTAAAATCAAGAAAAAGTACAAAGTTCATTTCGATGTCTTGCAGGTAGCCCTAGCTCATAATCTCATATTTAACGCTTTATCCATCGATTATCTTCAAACAAAGACCTCGAAATGGTAACACAAAATCAGCAGCAGAATAAAGAAAAAAAGATAAAATTACCATCAACTTTTGCATGACCATCAATGAGCATTGGGTCAGTTTTACCGACATCAGCACCGACCACAGCTTTCAATTCCTCTTCTTTAACAAGAGTGGCTTTTAAAGCCTCCTCTTTTTTAATCTTTTCTTGCTCTTCTTCATACGCAGCTAACTCGTCCCCAACCAATGGCACTCTTTTCGATAGGGTTACTTTTACCGCTTTAGGAGGTGGATCTGATTGAAGCATTCTTGCACGCGTACCAAACTAAAAAATACAACTGTAAGTGATGAAATCATGTTTCTTGTGAAAGATAAAACCAACCAAGTATTTGACTTTAAACACAAAAGATAAAATTGCAGAACGTACCTGACCCCTTTCGGTAAAAAGAACAAGATTTCTTACATCAGCAGCCCATTCTACAAATATGTCATGTGAAAATCCCACTTCTAAACTGGCCATAGAAGCTAAAACAATCTAAAAAAGTAATGCACTCAATATCGCGATAAATGTAATTAAATAACGAAAGTGGATTAAACTTGTTACCTTTGGGCCCCCTGGCGCATTTTCTAGTTCACTCTTGTTGATCAAAAGAGTAACATGCCTGCAAACAAATATATAAACTCCGATCAAATTCATATCGATATAAGCTGGTAGAGAATTAGACCAAATAAAAAGCTAATACTTTAGAAGGAAGGCATTATCACGAGTGTGCTCAAAGGACTTTGCTATCGAATCACTCATCCATTCAAGGAAACTCTTGACATAATCAATTGTGCTTGATGACACATATGTGAGAAAGAAGATGTGATAGGTCAAATGATGTTGTTCCCAATACTGCAACATTTAAAAAAAACACATTTAAAAATAAAAAGTATGATTGTTATAAAAATCAATTGTGCCTCTAAATTTCAAAACAAATTCACACAAAAATATGATTGTTATAAAAATCGACTTGCATATGTTAGTCAGACTGCATATTTCAGTAAAAAAAATACCTAAAAACTCCTGATCTCGTTGACGTCTAGAAGGCTGATTACTCAAAGCATTATCTGTTATAAGAACTGCAGGACGAACAAAAGACTCCAAAACTGTTCCATTTAAATGCCTGAAGAAAAAATCAGCAAATAAGAACATTATGCATCGGGAAGTGTAATTCAATATATTTGCAGTTGGTATAGGGAATACCTCTCTTTGCGATGATTAAAGTCAACAGCATATATAACATCTTCTCCATCTTTAGTTATTTTCCAAACAGTGCCTCCCAAGAGATGACCTGCAACATGAGGTGCAATCACAATACCCTCACCTTTTCCTGAAATAAGTTCATTGAATAAATAAAATAAATGTAAAGTGGACTTAAAACTGAATGATGAGTAAGAAAAATTCTCACCGGATAAATGACAATTCTGAGAGTAGGTTAATCTTGTCATATTTTGAAAAGCAGAATCAATGTCATCCAATGTGAACAAATCAAACTCCGATACTTGCTGCAGATATATGGATACAGTTAGAAACACAGTTATCATAGTTCACATTTATATCAAATCAGTTATTTCTATAAGGTGGTAAAGGGTAGACATAACCGTAATGGAATGTGTTACTTACTACTGCTTTGTTCTCAATTAACATCAATTGGCAATGTACATGGGTATTTTAAGGAAATGAGGGGGACCCTATGTCCCTTTACTTGTACACAGTGGTTGTGGTTATGGTTATCTTAAATCTCGTGATCATCCGGATGATTAAAGTTAACGAGGGATTTAGATATCACTGGAATAGTGGAGTGTTAGGTGGTTATTCCGGCAGCGCATAATCTCCGACAGTGACTGAAGCATTGTTCCAATCAGAACTGCAGATGTGACAGGCTGCTGAACAGAATCGGAACAACAGCAGCACCGATAAGCTGCAGATCTGCTTGTAGTTAAAATAAAAGTGTCGTGAAAACATTTATGTTGTTAAAAGTATGCCTGGCAAAGTAAACCCAAACATCTACTATTGGGTCTATATGGGTGGATTATAAAATCTGATGGGTATTCTTAAATGGGTTAAAGTAGGCAACTTTAAAAGTGAGAAAAGAATTAAATGGGTCAGGATGGGCTGTAATATTTTACACAATGGGTCAGGATGGGTTTTCATTTCTAAAATCAGTAGAACCAGATCACCGCTTCTGAATTCTTAAATAAACAACAAACTGCCACTAACATTTGTCTAATCTGGCAGCAATAATCAGAGTAACCCCAACCGCAGTTAATTTAAATGAAACCGGTTTCGATTATGGAGAATTGGGAAGATTGATGGATGGAATATTAGCAGGGAAAGAAGACGACAGCGGAGATGGAAGTTTGGGAGAAAATGGCTGGTCAGCCGGCGGTGATGCGGTGGTGGTTGGGTTAGGTGTAAACGGTATCTTACGTGACGACGACGGAGGTACGCCGGGTAAGTCCAGTGCGAAGAATGGTTGGTGCAGCGTCCGACGGCGGCGGTGTTGCCGGAGTTTGTAAAAAAGGAGAAAAGAAAGAAGATCACCATGAATGTGTGTGGTGTGTTCACAGCTAATAAGATTTTGGTGATTGGAAATGACAGACAAGCTTCGGTTTGAAATTTGTTTTTGGATGGAGACTCATAAATCATCACTTCATCGATAAGCTACAACCATTAATGACAAGCTACTTTGTTTTATGAATAACCAAACCCATCCTAACCCAAACTCATCCTGATCCTTTTCTAATTTGCCCATCCTAACCCAAACCCATTCTGATCCAACAACCAACCTGCCCATTTTGCCAACTCTAGTTAAAAGTAAGGAACAGTATGTTGGGATCAGTTGCAATAACTTGCAGATCAGGAAGATGTTCATGACATTACTCACTATGGTTTAAATTGGTTTAATTGGTATCTCTAATATATATTTGTTGCTTCTGAGGGTGTTTGGATTAGCTTATTTTGGAGCTACTTTTAACTTATAAAAGTTAATAAGTCATTTTGATAGTGTTTGGATAATGGTTTGAGAAGGAGTTTTTATAGTTTGAAAATGAGAAGTTAAGATTTGTGACTTATGACTTATAAAAGTTAACAAGTCATAAGTTAAAAGCAATCCCAAACACCCTGTCTGTCTTTCACTGCTGAGCTACTTTGTTATATGTGTGAGTTGGACACCATTAGTAAAAAGATCTGGATCAACTACAAAAAGGTTCGGTTCATCAGCAGTAAGTGTTGTGTATTAATATGAGTTCTGGGTCAAGAATAGTCAAAGGATTTCAGATTGGTTAGTGGTTAGCATGAGTTAAGGGCAGTCTATCGTCATGAGTTTTGATGAATATGTTAATGATGATGTCTACCATGAGCATTAGGTATAATGTTTGACCTTGCGGGAAAGATAGTGATCATACATAGTTAAAAGCCCTAATCTGAAAACCGGTTCTGTAGCATAAGCAGGAGCAGAAAGTCCAAAGTGTTTGATGGCATAGGGTAAAGCACCAAGATGTAGTGTATCTGAATGTGACAACAATACAGCATCTATTGTTGAAGCAACCCTACAACAGAAATCAACCATACTATGTATAAGTTTAAACACCACCACCACCACCATAATGAGTCTCTTTTCTGCAAGAATACATTTTTGGGACAGCCTACTCAATTCTCAATTACTAAAAAACCCTAAATAAATCATGATATAATTGTACCTGGAGAGAGGTTGAAGGAGGGAGGGATTGAAGTGATCGTTCCAGCCACAATCGATAAGAATGTTGAAGCCATCAATGGAGACTAGGTATGATAAAGGGTTTTCATTGTATACTCCACACAGTGGGGTCACCTGAACGGAAGTTCCCATCTCTGCCGGAGACCTTTTTGCATTCAACTTCCAGTCACCGCCCGCAGTGGTGGATCAATGATTTTTTTTCACTGGGTTTACTTTTTAGGTGCTTAAGCTTCGGTCAACTCAACGTCCAAATTTCGGGTCGGATCGGGCATTATCACAGAAGTCAATATCTTTTCCTATCCCACTATCTATCTCGGTATCTCCGTCTCTAAAAACACAGAACTATTTGATGTCAGTTCAACTACAAAAGCATCTAAATGAACAACCGGTTCAACTACCGAAGCATCTAACGAACCATTTCTATCGCTTATTAGCTAAGAGATTCTCTAAATCGGTTCTGTTCGACTAAGGTTAATTAAATTAATTAGCATCTAATTGCTATGTTAAACAATATAGACCTGAAATTGGATTAAACATTCTTGGATTTAAATTCAAAGTTCAAAAATAAACACTCATGATAGTTCCAATATGAATATTAAACATTAAAAAGACAAACCTTGCTGTCTAAAATGCCCAACACAAGTCACTTTTTGCTGGAAGACTAATACTAAAAGAACAAAACCTGGCAAACGGGTCGGGTCGGGTCGGGTCATGGGTCAAAACGGGTTCGGGTCAAAATGGGTACGGGTCAAAACGGGTCAATTAAAAAAAGGGTTGCTTTGGTTCGGGTCAAAACGGGTTTGGGTCGAAACGGGTTCAGGTCGGAACGGGTTCGGGTCGGAACGGGTTTCGGGTTAGGACGGGTTTCGGGTCGGGTTAGTTAAAAAAATGTTTTTTAAGAGATTGTACATCAAGGGGCAATTTTGTCGGGTTAAAACGGGTCCGGATTGGTTCGGGTTGAGAATGGGTTCGGGTCGGGACGGGTTCGGGTCAAAAAAGTGGGCTTCTTCAGGTAATACTGGTGCTGTTGTTGAAGAAGGTCAACAAAGACTGCCACCAGTAGTCAACTCTCAAGATGTTCAAGATTTATCTACTTCTACGATCATTGAATGCCAAGGAATTGGATTTGAAGTAATTTTTATGAGTTTTTAAATTTGTAGATAGTTTTAGACTTTTAGTTGAGGAAATTTGATATGTTTAACAACTAGTTTTTATTCTTAAATGATTTCTTTTAGATCTTCTAGTAACTCAGTAAACAAAATTCAAATACAAAAGTTAGTTTCATGACTTATGACTTATAATTGGAATTCTTTTACCTCTCATCTTTTTTCTTCTACTTTTGTTTTTTGCTGCTTCAAGTAATTACATATACATGTGTACTGCTCCTATCAATAGTGTTTGGGGTGGGGTGGGGTGGGGTGGTTGATAACAATGAAACGGTAAGTGCCTGTGATTGTTCCATGAACAACAGTGCCGTTTTTGAGTTCGATCGAAACCAGAACCATAAAACTAAAGATAATAATCATCCAGGGTATGTACCTTCATATTCTAAAATCAAGATTATCTTTTTTTAAATATATAACAGAATTAAAAATCAAAACTTGCTATCATAGTACTAAAGAGCAGAAACGATATGAGATCAGACCAAAAAAAATTCCCCAAAATTAAGGTGATTCACACATAAATATTAATCAAACTCAAATACAACAAAACTAGTAAAAGATTAACAAACAGATCCAAAACTGAATTAAATAAATTAAATTAAATTAAATTAAATTAAATCTAATCACACCCATGTAAGCAAATATTAATCAAACTCAAATATATCAAAACAAGTAAAAGATTAACAAACAGAACAATTAATGTACACATCAACATTCCTGTTAAACCTAAAAAAACTTCAATCACATATGTTATTATGGCCCAACTTCAATAACAGGTTCACTACTTTCGGCTAAATATTTTTTGGGTCCTATCATTTCTAAAGCTAAATTTAAAACCGAAAACCGACCCATCCAACCCATACGAAAAAAGTGAAAACCGAACCTTCGGTTTGCACACAAAGCCAACCTATGCACGCCCATATTAAACCTAATTGAACCACACAAACTAACTATACTTCAAAGTTCAAACAGAACCATATCAAACCAAGTCTCTGACTCTCTGGTGTCAAAACAAAACAAAACAAACCTAATCCACATTTCCACGTTAATCATTTAAATAATCCAAAAAAATATGAAAAACACAAACTAAACATACAGAATTTGCACCAATATTGAGTAAAACAAACAATGATAATTGTCAATTATCAAATGGGGTCGCTGAACCAAAACGCAGTCAAAGTGTTATTATTTCCAACTACTCCCACCCTGTTTTCAAATTACCACAACTTCTTGCTGCAATTTTTTCATCAAATTCGCCTGTTCAACCCCCACCCAATCAATGAATACAACAATAATCAAGTGCTGCATTAAGATAATCGAAACCCTAACAAACTATTAGGTTTAAAAAAAGATATGACCCAGAGTTCCTTATATGCACACCAGATAGACTTATGGAGCTTCTTTCCATGGGCGCTGTCCATATTTCTGGTGTTCGTTCACTTGTAAATCTTTTTTTTTTACTCTTTCAAATCGTTCATGCTAGTTTTACTATTTTCCTGTTTAGCGCTTAATGGTATAATATGAACTTTTACAGATTACTGATGGACTGGAATATTCTTCGGGTGGTGCTTACACTGACAGCATAAAATCTATTCAGCAGCAGATTTCTGTTGACCCCCACACTTTGGTTTGCTGCAGCGGGTTCACTCCTGCTGTGTCGAGTCTTTTGCCAACCCTAATGTGCACACTGTCACGAGAAGCAATCTCTAATGACGAGAGTGCACCATAGGAATATTGTTGAAGATATTAAACTATATTTGACATTTTTGGGTTGATATCTTTATGACACTTCTCCCTCTACAATACCTAAGGTATGATATTTATGTGTACTTAAGTTTTGACCCATTGTCTAACCAGTTTGAACCATTTCTAGATTATAATATTTTTTTACAAAAAAAATCCTGTAGGTTTATATTCGCCTTACTACTCAAAAAAGGTTAAACCGGCCCTAAGGTTATAAGAGATGGTAAAGGATGAAGGCTTAAAAAGTTCTAGGCCCGGTCTTCATAAACTGTCCTTAACTCGTTTGTGTAGTTAGCTAACATTTGTAATCAAAATAATACTAGTTGACGTCATCAAAACAACATTTAGTTAATAAATATACCATCTATTTACATCACCCCCATGGTTTTAAAAAACGGTTGAGGCGTGCGCCTCGAGGCGCGCCTCGAGGCGAAACGGCAAAAAAAACGATTCTGAGGCGCGCCTCAAGGGGTTTCTACTGTATGTGATCCTCAGAGGGGCTGAGGCGCTAAAAAGGTTGCGCCTCGGGTGCGCCTCAGGGGTTTTTGTTATTTGTTTTTAATGTTTTTTAGTTTTTGTGTCAATTTCAAGCAATTTATGTCTTTTATATGTGTGTTTTTGATTATTTTAATGAATATGATGATGAATTTAGTTAGTAATAGTATTACTATATATAAGATATATAATATTTATATTTATTTTTTAACTCTGCCTCGGGCTTACGCCTCGGTTCGCCTCGAGGCTTACGCCTAGTGAGGCGAAAGGAAAACGCCTCGAAACTCGTTTCCGTTTTTTTAAACCTTGATTACCCCAAGCAAAAACAATAAAACAAACACGTTAAACCCATATCACAATTAAGGTTACTATACAAGACACCAACCATAATGTCAAAACCAAACCAACCCACACCTTTTTGGTTAACCGTAAACCACCCTGGCGGATCCAGGAATTTTTTCCACTGGGTTCGTTTTTTTAGATGCTTCAATTTCATATGACCGAACATAATAAATTTCGGGTCAGTTTGACAGTTCGGATCGTGTAAGGCTCATCACAAAATAAAAGTACGATACAATAATGAAAAAAACATCGTCACTAGAAATTTAAAAACACGTAATATAAAATACGATGGTCTTTACAAATAAAAAAACTACCTAAAGTTGTTCCCTACCCGTTCTCGTGCTACATAGGCTATTTCATGTATATTTCTAGTGTGTTTTTTTTTTTTTTTTGTTTGTGTATGAATCAAATTGATATGGTTTAACTAACTTTTGGATCAAGTTCAGAGATCCAGATGTAATAGCTTGCTATGATCAGATGTTCATTCTTGCATATGCCTGGAGATTTGGATAAAGTATATATCTATTTCTGTCAATGATCACATCACAGGTGAACTCCTATTCTTGTTATATTCAGTCATCATCATACTCAGTATATCCCACCAATAACAAAGCTAAGGTAGGGTCTGAGGAGGGTGAGATGTAGACAGTCTAACCTCTACCCGGTAGGAATAGAGAGAATGCTTCCAATGAGACCCCCGGCATGGTAGTAGTTTTGCATCAAGCCTTGGACATAAGGCACATAACACTCAACAATTCTTGTTATATTCAGTGATATTGCCATTTGTTCTCTTTGTTGGGGACAAGTTTTCTTTGTTTATTCATGCTAGGATTATCTAATCAGTAACTTGTGTATTTGTTTCAACTATAGTTTAGCAAGTAGATAATTTATAAAAGGACAAAACATTTTTATAGTGGCTTTTGGTTATGGATTTTAGTTATATTAATGACAGAAACAATTTTACATCACTAATCAAGAATTCAAGCCGACTAAACACAATACTTTAAATTTTAGATCCCTAAATGACTAAATTCTAAGTTTCAACAAAACAACTTAAATGCAAAATTAAGATTAAAACATCAAATAAGTTAAAATTAACATCTAAATTAAAATTAAAACATCAATAAAAGTTAAAAATGTACATTAACACACCTGAGATAAATTGAGGATGACGGAAATTTGAAGGTTGGAATGGTGGAAACAAGAAGCGGTGGCCGGAGGACGGCCGGAGACGGACGAATTTGAGGGTGGAGGCTGAGAGAATCAGAGAAAGTATGTGCAACAGCTGTTACTCGTTCTGTTCTGTGTTCGCTGCTGTTACTCGTTCTTCACTTCTAACCTAATATGGGTTCCATTAAATAAATAAAAAAGGAAAATATCGGTTCCATTAACGCAGAAAAAAAAAAAAAGCGGAAGGAATGGGCTGGAGAAGGATTAGAACCCAGGGTATCAAGTTAAAGGGGTGCACAATCAAGGTGGTGTTTGTTTTTTTTGGAATAACTAGGGTTTTGCGGCGCGGGTACATTGTAAATGTTGAATGGATTAGTCCAAACGTTATGTGATGCATTAACCATATGAAAACACACATTTCGACGCATCCAGTTGAACTCAGTGTAACTTGTATAAGCATTGTGATTGAATCAAACGTAAAGTAAATGGAATTCATATCGAACAATCATAACGTATTATATGTGACCCAACTTATACAAAGAAAACGTAACGGGTATGAAGGAAAATATGCACATGTAATCGAAAGGGATCAATTAGAGCTTTCAAAAAAAGGGGAGAAAAAGAAACCATAATTTGACTCCACTCGTTTCGAAACAAACTTTACGAAACGTACATAAAATAAACACGAAAACATATTATATTTGACCTGAATCATTTCTCAAAAAAGTTTACGTCGAAACGTAGAACAACTTGAATTATACGAAAACGTACATAGAAATATGCATGTAAAAATGGTTTCTTTAAACGAAAACGTATTATATTTGACCTGACTCGTCTATAAAAAAAGTTTACGCCGGAATGTAGAAGAAATCATATTTACAAATACCCGTACATAAAATATGCACGTAAAAAATAATTTTTAAGTAAAGGAAGTATAGCGGTAACCGAAACAAAAAATTAGTAAAAAAATTAATAGGTTAAAAACGTTCGTAAAACCGTGCCAAGTAGCAACAATGCCACAACCACATCGACTCTCAACATCGTAAAAATAAAATAGATAAATTGTAAAAATTAACTAAACGAAAAGCAGACTAAAATCGTTGAATCACGCACACCCGTTACAAGTGTCTTAATACGAAGAAATTAACCAGAAACGTAAAATGTAGAAAATAATAACTTAGTCGATCTACGACCCGCCCGTTGCGGCGAACTTTTCAAAAGGGGAAAAATGGACGCGTTACGACGGGTCTGTCAAATATGAAAAAATAGAGCAAAAACGTTGAAACTCACATGCACGCTACGACATGTTGACTCGCAAAATTTAGAACGAAACGTAAAACGAAAAACTTGCGAAAGATAAAAAGTATAGGGTATGAAAGTTGTAGATAATAAAGTGTTGTGTTAAATTATAAAAGATGGAAAACTTTGGGTTAAAAGTAAAAAATGAAAAGGGGTTAAAATGTAAAATATGAAATGTTGGGGTTAGAAGTAAAAAAATCAAGTTTTTTTTTTAAACACTCCCTAAACACAAGTTACAAGTCATGATAGCACATATAAGTTACTTATTAATATATGGAATAATATATGGAATAATTGCATATTTCCCCTCAAAAACACCCTTAATTGCATATTTATCCAAACCTAAATAAAAATTGCCGATTTCCCCTTCTCTATTAAAATGACAAAACTACCCAACTCAAAATTAAAAGATCTTGTTTGCTCATTTGACATTTTTGGGGATTGGTTACAGGGTATGGTGTCCGAGGGGTGCTCGCCGGAGTTAGAGGGCCTTTCACGGCGTCACAGTAGATGGAGTTAGAACATCAAGCATTGATCTACAAATACATAACGGTTAACGCACCGATTCCGTCTAATCTCCTTATTCCAATCAGAAAAGCTCTTGAAACGGCATATTTTTGTTATCCCGGAGCCAATCTCCGGCACACCGCCTGTAATTGTGTTTGTTTTAATCAGATGGATGGGGTGGTTTCCATATGGGGTTTTCGAATAACTCCGATCCGGAGCCAGGGTGGTGTCGGAGAACCGACGAGAATAAGTGGCGGTGCTCGAGGGACGCAGTGGCGGATCAGAAGTATTGCGAACGGCATATGAACAGAGATCGTCATCGTTCAAGAAAGCATGTGGAAGGCCAACCGGGCCATTCCGTCTCCAACGGACCTACCGCTACCGTCACCGTTAATGCTGTCGTCGTCTCCACTCCGACTGCCACCGCCGCCACAGGTATCAGCCACTTGAGCCAACTAATTTGTGATTTGTGAATCTTGTGCAGAAATTTCTTAAAAACTGGAGATTTGGGGTCCGGACTTGTTAGCTCAGACTCCTTGCTCAACCCTTTATGTTTGGGGCAACACTTGTGACCAAATATGCAATTTGTGACCAACAGGTAGTGAAAAAAGACAACCTAAAAAAAGGTAAATATGTAATTTTCTAAAGTTTAGTAAAATGAAGGGTAAAATAGTCTTTCTATAATTTAGTTTTAATAAACTAAATCAAAATGGGTAAATTTGCAATTTTACTAGTTAATAGAGGGGAAATATGCAATTTAATTTTTAGCTCGGGTATACATGCAATTTCAAAGTTTTTTAAGGAGAGATATGCAAAAACCCCTTGTTTTTTGGCTAGAAGCACTTCTGGCCACTTATGTCTGCGTCGCGCAGACGCGTGCAGACGTTTGAGTGCAGCAGCTTGTTTGTTTTCTCGCAGACCTTTCATTAAAAAAGGTATGCGAGACCTCTTCTTGGCACAGACCTTGACCCATGTCTTCTTGGCACAGACCTAACCACTTCTCACCTCTTCTCACCTTTCTCTCTGTCACACTCCGACCACGTGAGACAACGAAACGTGGCGGAAACGTCGGGGAGTGTTGTAACAGAATTAATGTTTCACAACCATGGAAAATTAAAGTTTCGTTTTATTAATCAAACATGAGAGTTTACATTGTTTTAAACAAGAAACAAAGAGTACATAACAAAAATTAACTAGTTCTTGTTTCGTTTTAAGTCACTAAGGCACAAGTCCGCCTAAGTATGTCTTGATAAGTCCTATGCATCATCTCCTGAAAACACATGTGAAAATAGGTACGTCAGCATAAAAATGCCTGTGAGATACATAGGTTTTGAGAAAATAGGATTCATGGCTTATGTTTGAGAAAATGTTTAGTCATGAACCTTGTAATTTGCTTTGTCTTGTAAATCATTTGAAAAACGATAAGATCAGATGATATGTATAAATAAGAGAATAATGTATGGTTAAATGAATAACCATGTAAGATGAATTGTATAAGATAAGTTGTTTGTAAATCAATGTCTTGTGAAAAGTATGTTATTTGTATAAAATGTTATATGTCTCAAACTGAAATGATTCAAATAACGCTACGATATGTAATACCATACAAACACTTATATATAGGAAGTACCAGCGGCGTATCCACCATGCTTGTATCATATTACACACGCCTCGTTACTTAATCACTTACTCAAACCAAACTACCAAAGTAAAATGTTCATGTCTGATGTAAATCATGTAATGTGTATCAAAAAATGTAAGCATGTGATGAATAACAAATGTACTAAGTATGCAACAAAGGACATACATAGCATAAAGTGTATTGTATAACAATGTACTAAGTACGCACACAATGGGCATACATAGCATAAAATGTAATGTAAAACAATGTACTAAGTACGCACACAATGGGCATACATAGCATGTAATGTAAGGCAATGTACTAAGTACGCACACAATGGGCATACATAGCATGTAATGTAAGGCAATGTACTAAGTACGCACACAATGGGCATACATAGCATGTAATGTAAGGCAATGTACTAAGTACGCACACAATGGGCATACATAGCATGTAATGTAAGGCAATGTACTAAGTACGCACAAAATGGGCATACATAGCATAAAATGTAATGAAATCATGTATTATAAATGTACTAATGAACATAGCAGGTATATGATGTGAAAGCATGAAAGTAACAAGTAGGCACATGTGTTCCACCCCAAAACAGTTTGGAAAACAGTAAAATAGGGGAACTATGTACTCACTTGAGATTGCTTAGTAGTCCTTGAGTAACAACCAAACAATGCTAGAGATCGCGGATATCAAACGGCACCTAATATAGGTAACTATGTTAATAAACCGGACCTAAATCGGAGGATCGGATAGAATGAGGGTTCGTAAACCAAATGAGTATGAAAACTCATGTAGTATGGTTCAACAAAGCCTACATTCTAAATGAAACCTAACCTAAGTGCTCATGACCCGTTACGACCCGTTTAGGTAGCTTGTGCTACTTTAACGCGCCGTTCGCGTAAAACGCGTTCGGAGCGCCCAACTAGTCCTACGATAAGTATAATATGCCTTAACATGTCTAATATTGTTGCCAAATCAGTTTAGATGTTAAAAGTTATGTTACATATGCTTAATTACCAATTATACATGAAAAGGGTATTTTGGTAATTTACCTAAGGCATATAAACTACCTATCATATAACTACTTAAACGAAGCGACCATAAGGTATATCCTCGGAAGGTTATTCCCTATATACTATGGTCACCTAATGTATTTGGTCGGATCCTAAAGATCGACCAAACGGGTCGGGTTCGAAGGTATAAGCGATTTATCATATCGCTTACCCTTACGACCCTAGACAACGTGGTAATCAGTAGACATAGTCACAAAGGACTATAACCATCGTGATTACAATCACGTTGCGAAGTTCAAACGAACTTCGCATTGACCATAAACTGGTCAACGCAGAAAGTCAAACAAAGTTTGACTTTCGGACTCGAAAAACAATAAAAGAACGAAGGAACACTTGCAAAGAGTCCCCGAATGCTAATCTAGATCAAAATAGCTTAGGTATGAAACAAAGGTTTCAACTTAGAGCACATTAGATCAGATTCTTGTGAGGAAAAGTGAAGGGTGGAGGTGGGTATTTATAGTTTTCGGTTCACCGTTAGGATCATTTCTTGGAAAAGGGGGCACGATCTAAGCCGTACACTTGTAGGAATGTTGTGGTAACTCATATTGCTCCCACCACAAGAGTTTGACACTTGGCCTTGGCCTTTGGAGGGGTTAAAGGTTGTTAACAACAGATTAAACAAGTTTCTGCATATCTGACCCCTGCTTGCGCACCGCAACACTCAGAGTGTTGAGGTGCGCAAGGACCTGCAGACCAGAACTTGAAAATTGGCAGAACAGACCCCTGTGCACGTAACATCGTGTTTTGGGCACTTCTAACACCCGTCAAACCTATTTTTAAGCTTTATAAGGATGTTAAAGTATAGGGAACATGAAACATGCTCAAAAATATGCCGGATGTCAATTCGTTTGGCCGTACGATCGCGTTGTTCGGTTAATTACGACGGAATGCGCATAAGCGCGAAAAACGATCCAAATTGCGTGACGAATGGATTTTTCTTATGCCAAACACTAAAATAAAATATTTTAGTGCTCACATAAATTTTTGGATGTCCGGATGTATTCAGAACGTAAGTTATGCGCGAAAAATGCAAACTTGTGCACTTTTTGACGCTTTTAGTCCCTGAATGACCCCAAAAGTTTATTTTAGCACACCAAACCCCTCAAAGCCTATTTCTAAGCTATGTAAAGGATATTTATGGTATGTTTAACTTATGGCCATGTTCCGAAATGTCTGTTACAGTTCAATTTGGCATACTTTCGCAGTTTGTCAAATTTAGTCCCTGTAAGCGAATTAACTTGATTTTGCCATACCAAAGCCTTCAAAACTTATTTCTAAGTTATGTAAAGGTTATTTAAGGTATGTTAAGCCTATGTCACTATTCCGGAGTGTTCGTTGCATTAAAATGGTTATATCTTCGCATTAGAGCGCGCATAATCCTCCAAAAAGCGATTTAAAGCTTGAAATCGAACAAGAGTTGATATGTGCAAACGATACACATATTTTTACAAATCCCAAGTATGAAATACAATATTTCATTGGTTTGGCATTTGTTTGATGGTTGAAGTGACACAGGTGTCACACTCTCCTCCCTCGATCTCTCTCGACGCTGTCAAAACCCACCGGCACTGACAACCACCACCGTTCTCTCCTCCCCCCCCTCTCTCTCTCTCTCTCTCTTCAGAAACCCCCAAATCGAAACCCTTGAAGATGGTGAAATTAGGGTTTCGGTGGAGGTGGTTGACGGCGACTGAAGTGGTGGTGCTTGGCTTCGTGGTGGCGATGGTGCTTGGTGGTTGCGACGGGGTTGGTGGGGGAGGAAGGATGAGATGGTCGTGGTGAGTGTTAGGTGGTAGTGGTGGTTACGACGGGGTGGTGGTGGCTGCGACGGGGTGGGTAGTGGCTGAAGTGGTGGTGGAGGTGGACGGTGGTTGTGGTGGTAGAGGGAGGCAGAGAGAGAGATCAGAGAGATGTTCTGTGTGTGTTGTGTGTGTGTTGAGTGTGAGAAGAGGTTTTTATATATTAAAAAACAAACCCTCTTCTCCTTGCAGACTGCAGACATTTGGTCCACCTCTTCTCCTGCAGATGCCTGCAGATGTGGTCCGCAAACTGCAGTCCTTTTCCCGCAGAAAAAACAAACAACACCTATGTCACAACCCCTGATCCCTGATCCCCGGGAACGGGCGGACGTGATCACAGAGTTTTGGTGGCATCAGTTTGTTTAGTCTCGCAGCGGAATTTACATCAGGACCGTAGTTAGGAAATATCTATCAGAGTAAAACCACCATATTTCATATTAATAATAACATTGGGCAAAACCCACGTTTCTTATTACAATACATTTATAGGGACAAACCCTATTTTATTGAATTTAAAACACTGTTTATTAGGTAAATTTTATAGCCACATTATCCCCAAGCCTTCATTGCTCTCCAGCTGGCTTTTTACTAATTGGCTTTCACATTGGGTTACCTGAAACGCGTTTTAAAAACATTTGTCAGTCGGAAATACTGGTGAGTAATCCCAATTTAATCAAGAAACTTTTTATCGATTAAAACAGTATCGAGGACGATTACAATGTTTATGTCTACACAATTACTCCATTTGGTACTATCAATCCACTGACTTGTGGGCCATATTACACATTGGCTAACTCATTGTCCAATGGTAACGTACGGTCAACCTTGACTTTCTACTCACAAGTAGTACAAATTTTGTATACAAAACCCCAACATACCGGCAGTAATTGAAGAACTACAAAGACTCAATCACCACTTAATCACATTGTAAAACAATTAAGGTTTTGTAAATTATTTCAAAAATGTTAACAAAAAGAGGATAAACTCGCTTTGCTGTCTTAGGCTTTTCGTAAGGGTTTCCTGGGTATAATCTATAATTTATACAAACGTACATTGGTTAGTACCATAACCCTTTGAAATTATTAATGATACCCTCCCCGAGATGGCATTCCAACAACTACGTGTCTACGTCGGGCAGAACCACGACAGTTGTTACGGAACCCTAAATCAATCGGGCAGCGTAACTATTATGAAACTGGGGTTATAATACTTACAACGGAGCAGAACCTCGCTAATTAGGGGTATAATACCCGAAATATTATAACTTCTCTACAGAATTTCGAGATTGAAAGAAAGAAATGAGCGACGGAAAACGTAGACTGATGGCCTTCTTATATAGTGGTGAAATCTGACTTTCAGGCGGCCCGCGTAAGGTAAGGCTAAGCCTTACGCGGCCCGCGTCAACACCAGTCAACATAATAGCTTAGCTGGGTCAGCTAGTAGGTCCGCCACGATATCGACACGTGTCGGCCTCTGGTGTATCCGCGTTTCATGAGTCCGCGTGGCCCGCATAAGATTGAGGTGAGGTCTTTCGCGGCCCGCCTCAACTTACATTTCCAGATTTTTTTTAATTTATTTTATAAACTATAACATAATTCGGGCTCGGTTTTCACATACGGGGTGTAATATAAAACATATTGGGACATTTTATAATATACTAAGGCGTCTAAAATATTATGAGGGTGTTGGTTTTACCGAGGGTTGTTACATTATCCCCACCTTGTTTTAGAGCTCGTCCTCGAGATCTATTGAAACAAGTGCGGATATTTTCTTTTCATTTCTGACTCGAGTTCCCATGTGTACTCAGGTCCTCTTTTGGAGTCCCATTTCACTTTGACCAGAACTAATCTTTTATGTTTGAGATTCTTGACTTTCCTCTCTTCAATCTGTAGAGGTCTTTCTACAAACTTGAGTTGTTCATTTACCTCTATATCCTTAAGAGGTACTATCAATGATTCATCAGCTAAACACTTTTTAAGATTAGATACATGAAACACATCATGTATTCCTGCCATTTCCTCTGGCAGTTGTAGCTGATAGGCTACAGGTCCTATTCTTCTAATAATCTTAAAAGGTCCAACATACCTGGGACTTAGCTTTCCTCTTTTGATGAATCTTACCGCTCCTTTCCAAGGAGAGACTTTCAATAATACTCTATCTCCTATTTGAAATTCCAACGGCTTGCATCGGTTATCAGCATAACTCTTTTGTCGATCACGTGCGGCTTTCAGTCGTTCCTTGACTTGAATAATCTTGTCAGTTGTTTCTTGCACTATCTCAGGTCCAGATAATTGCTTTTCCCCAATTTCTGTCCAACAGACTGGGGTTCGACACTTTCGTCCATAAAGTGCTTCGAATGGTGCAGCATTGATACTTGTGTGATAACTATTATTATAAGAAAATTCTATTAAAGGTAAATGATCGTCCCAATTACCTCCAAAGTCAATTACACAAGCTCTAAGCATGTCCTCCATTGTTTGAATTGTTCTTTCACTTTGTCCATCTGTTTGTGGATGATAAGCTGTGCTCAATTTTAACTTGGTTCCCATTGCCTTTTGGAAACTTGACCAAAAATGAGATGTAAATCAACTATCTCTGTCAGAAACAATTGATAAAGGAATGCCATGTAAAGAAACAATTTCATTTACATACAATTTAGACTATTGTTCCATACTAATTGTTTCCTTCATTGGTAAGAAATGAGCTGACTTGGTTAATCTATCTACAATCACCCAGATTGTATCATTTCCTTTCCTAGTTTTAGGTAATTTAGTAACAAAATCCATTGTTATTAATTCTCATTTCCAAACTGGCATTTCTAATTGCTGTAACAAACCTGAGGGTTTCTGATGTTCAGCTTTAACTTGTGAACAAGTTAAACATTTAGAAACATAGATTGCTATGTCTTTCTTCATTCCTATCCACCAGAAAATTTTCCTTAAATCCTGGTACATTTTATCACTTCCTGGATGCATCGTATATTTAGATTTATGTGCTTCTTCTAATATACAATGATGTAGGTTTCCTAATTTAGGTATCCGCATTCTCTTTTCATGGAATCTCCATATTCCATCTGTTCCTTGTTTTAGTTCCTTTAACATACCTTTTAATTTTTCAGAATCATCCTTGATTACTGATTCTTGTGTTTCTCTTATCTGATTATTTAAATCTACTTGCAGATTTAATTTAAGAGAACGTACCCTTCTTTGCTTTTCATGATACTTTCTACTTAAAGCATCGGCTACTACATTTGCTTTTCCTTCATGATACTGGATATCACAGTTATAATCACTAAGAAATTCCATCCAGCGTCTTTGCCTCATATTCAACTCCTTCTGTTGAAAAATATACCTTAAACTCTTATGATCAGTGAATATGGTAAACTTATTACCATAAAGGTAATGTCTCCAAATCTTAAGAGCAAAAATTATAGCTCCTAATTCTAGATCATGGGTTGAATAATTCTCTTCATGATTCTTAAGTTGTCTAGATGCGTAAGCTATAACCTTTTGTCGTTGCATCAACACACATCCATAACCTAATCTAGAAGCATCACAATAGACCACAAAATCTTCAGTTCCCTCTGGTAATGCTAGTATAGGTGTATGGGTTAATCTTTGCTTAAGGATTCTAAAGGCTTCTTCTTGTTTTACTCCCCATTCAAACTTAACAGATTTACAGGTTAACTTTGTTAAAGGAATAGCTATCTTAGAGAAATCTTGAATAAATCTTCTATAATAACCAGCCAATCTTAAGAAACTTCTAACCTCAGTTGGTGATTCAGGGGTTTTCCATTTCGTAATGGCCTCGATCTTTGTTGGATCTACATGTTGGTTGGGTTCTGTTCAAACATGAAAGAAAACATGAAATCATACCTGTAACAGCAGATAGTCCTGTGGAGAATCCAGTAATGGAGTTCGACATGCTTGTCATTGTGATCTGGTTCCTCCTTAGGGTGCTGACTGATGATGGGACTTAGAGAACCGAAAGGGTATCGGTTAGGAGAGGAGGTCGAATTTGATGTTATGCTTATGGGGTGTGTAACTGAGTAACCTTTCAACCTCAACATAAGACTCCTTTATATAGGCACCCAGGAGGAAACCTAATTAGTTAATAAGGGTAATATGGTCCATCAACAATTACCAACTAATTATTTAATAGGTTATTATATATTTTGATCTATATTATGTAAATGATTATGATGGCTATAGATTAAATATTGTTACATAATACATTTAATCTTACATTCTCCCACTTAGCCGAGTAATCATTTACTATGAGTATTAGATAAGCCTGATCAGGAGTTAACACTCATTTTAGCTTTAAACAAGTACTATAGCAGAGAAATACAGCCGTTGAATCATTATGCGACTCAGGACCCCCATTAATCATACTATAGCCTTAATTTAAAACCTAATCATCATGATCAAAATACGCGTAAGCCCTTTGTTTGATTTGTAACTTTATTTGTCAATATGCCATTATACCGGTTGAACATATTCTAAGAGACATACAAAATCAAACTGAGGAAATTTCATTAACATAAGCTAGTACAATATGCTCAAATAAGGTCTTTACAAAATCCCATATTACGAACATGTTCTTCATAAACCTTAGGAGGGAGACCTTTAGTCATCGGATCCGCAAGCATATCCTTAGTACTAATATACTCAATACAAGGATTATTTTCCTCAACTCGTTCACGTACGAATAGATATTTTGTATCGAGATATAAACCAGCTCCAGTCGAACTGTTACTGTTCGAGAAACTAACGGCAGCTGAATTATCACAGTAAAGCTTCAATGGTCTAGAAATGGAATTAACGATTTTGAGTCCAGTGATCAGATTTCTAAGCAACATTCCATGACAGGTTGCGTTATAAACAGCAATGTACTCTGCCATCATTGTGGAAGTTGTGGTCAACTGTTGTTTATGACTCTTCCCTGAGATAGGGCCGCCTGCTAACATAAAGATATAGCCCGAAGTGGATTTCTTGTCATCTTTGCACTTTGCAAAGTCAGAATCAGAATAGCCCACCACTTCTAAATGATCACTTCTTCTATAAGTCAGTTTGTAGTCTTTCGTCCCTTGCAGATATCGAAGTACCTTCTTAGCTGCTTTCCAGTGATCTAGGCCAGGATTGGTCTGATAACGGCCTAACATTCCAGCAATATAAGCGATATCTGGGCGAGTACAGACTTGAGCATACATCAAGCTCCCGACTACTGACGCATAAGGTATCTGGCTCATTTGCTCCTTCTCAACCTCTGTTGTCGGACACTGGAATGAACCGAAAACATCTCCTTTAACTACTGGAGCGACGGAGGGTTTGCACTGTTGCATGTTGTAACGCGTAAGGACACGATCTATGTAGGCCTTCTGGGACAATCCTAAGATCCCCTTGTGTCTATCTCGGTGAATTTCGATGCCAATGACGTAAGAAGCCTCTCCGAGATCCTTCATGTCGAAGTTATGCGAAAGTAACCGCTTCGACTCATGCAACATGTCTAAACTATTACTTGCCAATAGAATATCATCTACGTAAAGGACAAGTATTGTAAAGTTGCTCCCACTCATCTTGAGGTAGGTGCATTGATCCACTTGATTCTTCATAAAACCTTGCTTCTTCATGACTTCATCAAACTTGAGGTACCATTGACGTGATGCTTGTTTTAACCCGTAAATGGATTTCTTCAACTTACAGACTAGATGCTCCTCACCTTCAGGTTTAAAGCCTTCAGGTTGTTTCATGTAAACATCTTCGTCCAAATCTCCGTTAAGGAAAGCGGTTTTAACGTCCATCTGATGCAGCTCTAAATCGAAATGAGCTACTAGGGCCATGACGATCCTTAATGAATCTTTACGAGAGACAGGTGAAAACGTCTCTTGATAATCAATTCCCTCTTTCTGAGTGTAGCCCTTTGCAACCAATCTCGCTTTGTAGCGTTCAACGTTCCCATTCGGATCCAGTTTTGTTTTGAATACCCATTTGCATCCTACGGGTTTGGCTCCGTTGGGTAATTCTACCAAATCCCAAACGTCATTTTTCTTCATGGATTCAAGCTCTTCAATCATTGCTTTATTCCATTCAGAAGACTGATCACTGCTAATGACTTCATTGTAAGAGATAGGATCATTGAGCTTTCCGGGATCCATTTCAGTCAGGTAGGTAACATAATCATCAAAATTAGTAGGCCTTCTTTGCCTAGATGACCTCCTGAGTGGATTATCGGGTTCAACGTTGTCTTGGTTTTGAGCGTTTGATGTGCCTTCGTCATGAGGTATAATTGGTTCTGATTGTAGAGGTGAATTCGCAGTTGGTGCAGTAGCTTCAGGTACAATAGTTGCATTGGGTACAAGAGGAGTAATCGGAGTAATGGTAAGCGACGAGTCTCCCCCCCCCCCCGCGTCTTGTACTTCTTGCAATTCTTCGTAAGGGTTGGTACTGCTCCCACTGACCTTGAAATCCTCCAGGAACGCGGCACGCTTGGTTTCAACAATACGGGTGACATGGGAAGGACAATAGAAACGATAACCCTTAGAGTTCTCAGGATACCCGATAAAGAAACAGGTAACTGTTTTAGGGTCAAGTTTCCTTAGGAAAGGATTATAAAGTTTTGCTTCAGCAATGCAGCCCCATACTTTCATATATTTAAGACTCGGTTTCCTTCCTGTCCAAAGTTCATAAGGAGTTTTAGGGACAGACTTAGAAGGAACTCTATTGAGTATATGAACAACTGCTTTTAACGCTTTAGTCCAGAGGAATAATGGTAAATTAGTGTTGGCTAACATACTGCGCACCATGTTCATAAGGGTACGGTTTCTTCTTTCAGCGACACCGTTCTGCTGAGGTGTGCCAGGCATGGTGTATTGGTTCACAATCCCCTGGCCCTTACAAAACTCATAAAATGGACCAGGAGCTTGACCCACATCAGTATGTCTTCCATAATATTCACCGCCTCTATCGGATCTCACAACTTTAATCTGATGATCTAATTGCTTTTCAACTTCAGCCTTATAATCTTTAAAAGTTGTAAGAGATTCAGATTTCTCCTTAATTAGATACAAGTACATGTAACGAGAATAATCATCAATAAAAGTGATAAATGAAGTATGTCCTGTTATGCCAGCGATTTGGTAGGGACCACTAATGTCAGTGTGAATGAGTTCTAATAAATTAGAGCTCCTAGTGGCACCTTTCTTATTCGCTAATGTCATTTTACCCTTAAGACATTTGACACATGTTCCAAAATCAGAGAAATCGAGAGGAGGTAAGACTTCATCCTTCACAAGACGATTTAATCGTTCTTTTGAAATGTGGCCTAACCGCTGATGCCACAACATGGACGAAGTTTCTAAGTCTCGTTTCTCTTCCATCTTTGTGAGTGATTCATTAATGTTATATGACAACAAAGATTTGGAAAAGTTATCTTCTAGTTCTAATCTATAGAGACCACTATCCAGAACACCAGTACCATAAAGAACAGAATCATAGAGGATAGAGAGTTTGCGATGACCATGGGAAACAATAAAACCGTCCATGTCTAACCTTCTGTCACAACCCCCGATCCCTGATCCCCGGGAACGGGCGGACGTGATCACAGAGTTTTGGTGGTATCAATTTGTTTAGTCTCGCAGCGGAATTTACATCAGGACCGTAGTTAGGAAATATTTATCAGAGTAAAACCACCATATTTCATATTAATAATAACATTGGGCAAAACCCACGTTTCTTATTACAATACATTTATAGGGACAAACCCTATTTTATTGAATTTAAAACACTGTTTATTAGGTAACTTTTATAGCCACATTATCCCCAAGCCTTCAGTGCTCTCCAGCTGGCTTTTTACTAATTGGCTTTCACATTGGGTTACCTGAAACGCGTTTTAAAAACATTTGTCAATCGGAAATACTGGTGAGTAATCCCAATTTAATCAAGAAACTTTTTATCGATTAAAACAGTATCGAGGACGATTACAATGTTTATGTCTACACAATTACTCCATTTGGTACTATCAATCCACTGACTTGTGGGTCATATTACACATTGGCTAACTCATTGTCCAATGGTAACGTACGGTCAACCTTGACTTACTACTCACAAGTAGTACAAATTTTGTATACAAAACCCCAACATACCGGCAGTAATTGAAGAACTACAAAGACTCAATCACCGCTTAATCACATTGTAAAACAATTAAGGTTTTGTAAATTATTCCAAAAATGTTAACAAAAAGAGGATAAACTCACTTTGCTGTCTTAGGCTTTTCGAAAGGGTTTCCTGGGTATAATCTATAATTTATACAAACGTACATTGGTTAGTACCATAACCCTTTGAAATTATTAATGATACCCTCCCCGAGACGGCATTCCAACAACTACGTGTCTACGTCGGGCAGAACCACGACTGTTGTTACGGAACCCTAAATCAATCGGGCAGCGTAACTATTATGAAACTGGGGTTTTAATACTTACAACGGAGCAGAACCTCGCTAATTAGGGGTATAATACCCGAAATATTTTAACTTCTCTACAGAATTTCGAGATTGAAAGAAAGAAATGAGCGACGGAAAACGTAGACTGATGGCCTTCTTATATAGTGGTGAAATCTGACTTTCAGGCGGCCCGGGTAAGGTAAGGCTAAGCCTTACGCGGCCCGCGTCAACACCAGTCAACATAATAGCTTAGCTGGGTCAGCTAGTAGGTCCGCCACGATATCGACACGTGTCGGCCTCTGGTGTATCCGCGTTTCATGAGTCCGCGCGGCCCGCGTAAGATTGAGGTGAGGTCTTTCGCGGCCCGCCTCAACTTACATTTCCAGATTTTTTTTTAATTTATTTTATAATCTATAACATAATTCGGGCTCGGTTTTCACATACGGGGTGTAATATAAAACATATTGGGACATTTTATAATATACTAAGGCGTCTAAAATATTATGAGGGTGTTGGTTTTACCGAGGGTTGTTACAACCTAACCGGTGGAACACTAGATCATTTGTCATATGGATTCCCTTAACATTTTACTTATCGGTTCCTTTACAGTATATCTTATACATTTACACTTAAAATTAAAAACCGAATGGGTGGTTCCTGGGAACCCAATGTTTCTATAAGTCCGCCCTTGAGTCCCTACTTACGGAAAGTCCCCTCAGACTTGGTATCTGAATGACCCGAATATCGTCTCTGCCTTGGAGCACTGAATGACCGCACCCTTGCTTGAGATGATTCTGTGTTAGCCATGTAGTTTGGGTAACTCGAGTAATATCCCAATTGGCCTTGTGGGAATTCAGCCCTCTCAGATGGAGCAAATGGGTTTCGGCTACGCCTGGCGGATGCAGACTTCGGTCGGGCTGATTTCTCTGTCCCCCAATCTGACTCGAATGAGGAGATGTCGTTTGCAACTCGGGCCACACTCGGTTTTCTATGTTTAATTGGCTTTGTTGGAGTGGTGCTATTTCTTGGCTTCCAAGTATCTACTTCAAGAATCTTATCACTTTTATCGTCACAGTTACTCGTCCAAGAGTTATCTTCCATCCAGTTCTCTAACCAGTTTGGCCCGTTACGATGTTGTTGTTCTTGGCCAAAAGAATCTTTAAAGTTTGACATCGAAATAGATCGTTGCGTATTCACATTTTACTCAAGTAAGAATATATAAACCTCGGGTATATGCTACAAAATCAAGCTTGTGAAACATTTACTCACAAGATGGCGGTGGGACCGAGTGGCTTGATGCTTGAATGTGGTGACGATGACAAGTAAGACCGGTTGGCAGGTGCCTGAGCCTGGAGACGGGCCATGGCTTGCATTCTCCGTAGCATGTCTGCACTCTGTCTTCGCACAATGTGCCCTCGTACGAGTGCTTGAAGTTTCACCAATGCTTTAAGTGCCCTCAATGCTTTCCTAGCCTACATATTACAATTTACATATGTAACACGTTTATGTAAGCATCTAGTACAAATCGTTTTTCGGTAGGTAATCAACATATCACAAATCTAATAAATGTGGTTTTACAATTTAACTATGAAGGTATAAAAGGTTGAAGGTTCAAAAAAAGATTAGTATAAAAAATTAATAAGATTAAAGGACAATGAGTTTGAAGTTAGGCAAGGAAAAACAATTATGTGAGAGACAATAGTTTGGTAAATAGATAGTTCAAGGTTATATAATCGGCCCACAAGTTAAAGCATAAAGGATTGTAATCCTCTTTTCATTTCAGTCACTCTATTCTATTTATACTTATTAATCTTTTATATTATGAAAAGATATTTCAATAATAATGGTGTTATCTTTTCTTTGTCTTTATAAAATTGGTTTTATCTTTTTAATTTTTGTCTTCTTATCTTTTAAAAACTAACATTGTTGTCATTTTAAATATTTATATTTTGTCTACTTTTCAAAATGGTTTTGATTTTTTGTCTTCCTGGCTTATTTTTATACAAGTTTTTTTTTACCTTAAACATGAGCAGGCGAGCAGTAAAATGTAAAAACAATACATATAAATGTCATTTATCAAAACACATAGATATGCAACAAAAAAACATATTTAAAAAAAATGTAAAAAGTTGTACATGCTAATATTTTGATATGAAATTTATTATAATTAGAGGTATAAACACTCCAAGCCGCTCATGAACAACTCAAATCGGCTTTCTAAACGCTTGAAGCAAGTGAGGCTTAAACAAACTCAAGCATGAACTTCACACCTTCACATACCGAGCTTGATTGTACTTGCAAGACTAAACGGGTATACTAGTTACATAAAAATAATTATCTTTTTTTTTTTTTTTACTATATTAAGTATATGATTACATGATAAAGACTACTATATATAATATTATGATATACATAGATAACTAGCCTTTGCCCTGTCTGCGTTGCACTAAGCTGAATATTTCTCTCTCATAACATGTATGTCTGTGTTAAGGTTATTTGTACATACTACTCATAACACGATCTCAAAAAAAAAAAAAAAAAAATCGAGTCAACGAATTAAAACAAAATACTACCATATTTTTGCTAAAAAAACTAAAACGATGGAAAAACTATAATTTTAAACTGGGGGCAAAATTGTAATTTTTCAGAACAAATGAGCGTGTGCCAGGCAGCCTGACACGAATAAAAATTACACCGAGTCAACCAATTAAAACAAAACACTACCATAGTTTTATAAGAAAAACACAAAAACGATGGCATGACTGTAATTTTACACTACGAGAAAATCATAATTTGATAGGAAAAAAAAAAAACAAAAACAATGCAAAAATTATAAATTTGAACTGAGGTCAAGGTGTGCTAGTACTCCCGTTACCAATAAAGTGGACTACTACAATATTAAAAAGTTATAAACACTTGCATGCACATCCATCTAATATAAAGGAACTACTCCAATATTAAGAAGTTATAAACACTTACATGCACATCCATATCCATATAATAAATAAAAGTATAAAAATTATGAACTTCATAACTTGTTTCTTCAATTTACACGGGAATCCTAACTCTTAAAATATATAATTTAACAAACCATCAAAAATCTAAATTACGAATTTGACTAGAGTTGTTTGATACATTACAGCATCTTTGGTCCTCATATGGCATGTCTATTACATTTCATGTTAAATCAATATAATTATAAAAATCAATATAATTATAAAAATGACGAATGTAATGTTTGTCAAGCAACGTGATGAGTAATGGATTTGTTTTCTTTCAATTTTTTTAAATAAATAACTATCCATTGTCATGTAGCATATATTATAAAATAAAAATTTTGAAATATTATAGTGGGTGTCAGTGTGTCACTACGTCAAATTAGCACGTCTATAACTACATAGAAAGTAGTTTAGATAAGAATGTGTCCAAAATAGAAATTAAAAAAATGCCAGAGGGGCTCTACCACCAATGAATGAAGTGGCGGGACCAATGTGTAAAGTCAATGCAGATTCTTCGTGTTAATTACAACTTTATTGAAAAATTCAAACTTTACAAGGGCAATTATGTAAAATCATACTGGGAGAAGAACAAGGTTCGATTCCGGTTAGCCTATTAAGTTTTTTTTTTTTGAAATGTAACTTTTGTAAAACCGAGAACGACCCAACAAGGCCGACTCACAAAACCAACTTACAACATGTACAACAGAAATTTACACCACTCTACCCACAAAATTCTTCTATATTTCGATCTATTACTAAGCCATAGAAATCCTAACGACTTTATATCCCCCATAATGTCTTCGCATCTACCTAGCCCGTTGGAGAAATTTTTTTCGTCAAACACATTGTTACCACCACCACCACTTGTCAGTCTCACGACCTTCTCCGCCGCATGAGCCGCCGCCAGCACCGCCTCGGCTACCGCCGCCGTGGCAGCCGCCACTGCAATAGTGGGTTGACATAGCCACGCCAATCCAAGCCATCAACATCATCGCATCATCGTTCAGCCAATCCCAGCCATCCACATCATCTCCCCCTCCCCCCCCCCCTCCCCCCGCGCCTCACGCCAGGCTTTATAGTCACACCAACGGGCAACGCCACTACCCACACAGGCCCGGTGTGGCTAAAACGGTTTTGCTTGGCTTCCCACGCCCCCAACCCAAGCCCACACCCCGCGGTCTTACTCTTTGACTGTTTGACGAAACTGAAATGTTAGACCACCATAGGTCTGTCACTCGAAATAAAATTAAAAGTTAGATATGTGATAGCGGATTTTTAATGGAAAAGATAAATAAGTAGTGGTTAATTTCAGGAAGTTAGATTTGAATACAATGGCTTTTATTATTGTTGATATTATCTATGTTTATTTTATTTTGAGTGAATTAACAGAATTTATAATTTTAATGACATTTGGATTTTTAAAACTTTTATCTAGAAGGTATAGTATTGAAATTTGGAAAAGCCATTTTTAATGACATTTGGGGCGGACCTAGCATGTTACTAGGGTAGCCCCCACTATCTTTGACACTCTGGCGATAGTGTAAAATTTGGAAAAATTCGATGTTTTTCGATTTCGTTACCTCTTTTTATATGAAACGTTACCCTTATAAAGATTTTTTAGATCTGCCCCTGCTTATTCATTTAGTTTAAAATCGGATTTCAATCGTTATCCCACTAAACACAATTGGCTAAAACAACACACATACGTGAGAGGTCAACCATATTGAGTCATACTACTATTTTTAATACATATCGCAAGGCACACCCAAGTATTTAGGCCATAAAGTTTTACCTTCCTAACCCGACATATACGAAACCAACAGATTTTTTTTTGAAAGGTATAGATCGATTGGAAACCCATTACCGACTGCGCTTCAACCCTTTTTATCGGAAGCACAACCACTCGGGTTCGAATGAGGGGGAGTGCAGTGCAGAGCCCTTCCTCGCGCCTCGTGAAAACTTAATCCCGACTGCCAGGCTCGAACCCGTGACCCCGGTCAGGAACCCCACCAAGGTGGGTAAACCTTACCACCTCACTTGCAGTAAGTGGGGATTGAACCTGAGTCTCTTTAAAGAACTCAAGCACTTTCCACCACTAGACTACAAGGTCATTGGCACGAAACCAACAGATAGCCGTATGTGCTTTGTCACCAGCGATCATCTACTGTATTGTGACCAGTGGCGTACCTAAGAATTTTTTTATGGGGGTGCGGAATATTTTTAAAGATTTTCGGCCCCTAGATATATAAAAAAAATCTGGTTCATATCGGGTCGTATCGGGTCGGTTCGGATCGGGTCATGTAAAACAAAAGAATATCAAGCTAAAATTTATATAATTATCAAAAAATGTCAAACGCCGTTACAAACATATTTAAAATATCGCTCTACGGGTTTCATTTTTTAAAACTTATACAAAACACCTAGAACTACTTTTCTAAGCAAGTTTTCTCTATATAACATATACATCTAATTTTCAACACTAAACACTTAAACAATTATCGCCAAACTTCATAATTTTCAACTTTAAAATCAAACCATAGTTTTGATTGTTGGTTCCTTCTAACTAACCATTTAAACAAACTAAAATTTAACTAAAACAACAAAATCAACCAACTAAAGTTTCAAAAAAACAACAAAACAACTAAAATTTCAAACTTTTTTAACAATTGTATTTCTCCTAAAAATCCAAATAAAACAAGAAAACAAAAAAAATAATCGAATCACACCCGAAAATAGTGATGAGATGCTGTTTTCGGGAGTTTGTTGGCCGAAATTGCGGTTAGTTGGGTTATTATATTTTAGTTCAAATTAGATTATTAGATTGGGTTGGGCTTGAGTTATGGTATGTTTATTGGGTTAAAGGTTAAGAGATAGTTAATTGGGTTAAGTGAAACTTAATTAGTTAAGTGGAAAGTTAATTAGGTTGTAGGGTAAATTACATTTTTCGTCATTTATGTTTGTACTGGATTACAACGGATAGCCTTTAACTTCAATAATTACAGCCACAATCCTTTATTTGCAAAACTCGTTACACTCTACGTCCTTTAGCACTAACCAGATTAAAATTTTCAGTTAACTTTATTTACTCAAGGGTATTCTGGTCAATTCATCTTTTATTTAAATGTTTAATAAAAAAAATAAAAAAAAATACATATCCACACTTCATCTTCCCGAATTCTATAAGCCTAAAACCCTAATCACCATCTTGACACCACCACCACCCAAAACAACCACCACCGGCAACACCAAACAACCACCATCTCCATTTCATCTCTATAACCTACCCTCTATCCAACACCATTCGTTTACATGCCTAATTATTTAATCGCTACCTGGAGGGTAACAATCTGGAAAAACCCAAGTGTGGAAGCCGATTACAGTTACCAGAATGATGTGGTTATCTGGATCAATTACAGTTACCGGAATGGGTTGCCCAAGTGTGGAAAAACCACATCTTATACTCACTGGGTTGCTCAAAAAACTCCTTTATCGAACCAACTACTGAATCAATTACAGTTACCGGAATGCTGTGATTAACAATCTAGAAAAACCCCAAGTATGGAAGCCGATTACCGGATTTGTTCAACCACCGTTGACCGGTCGCCAGATAAGTCAATGACCGGAACGGTTAATCGAGGCCGGATTTGGGCCGGGGAGATTCTCCAGTGGGTGGTGGAAGAACTGGGGAAGGGTGGTGATGCCAAAATCAGCAACCCTTTTACGCTGATTTTTGATTCATCGAATTGTTTGACTTCTGTAAGACGATCGTAGTCTTGTTCGGTGGTTACTGGTGCCATTGATGATACAGTACAGTGGTGATGGTGGTGGTGGTTTGACGTAAATCACAATGGTGCCAGATTATCAATTTAGTAATTTTACATTTAATTATTAGTTATCAAGTTCTATTTTGCTATCTATGATGATTTTAGGGATGTAAAAATCAATGTTCCTACAGAGCTCCTGATGACAAAAGAAGTGGGTGGTGGTGAAGTGGTCTTAGTTGATTGAGGAAGAAGATGATGTATATATGTTTTTTATTTATTAAACATTTAAATAAAAGTGAATTGATCATAATACCCTTAAGTGAATAAACTTAACAAAAAAAATTTAACCAGGTTAGTGCTAAAGGACGTACTGTGTAACGAGTTTTGCAAATAAAGGATTGTGACTGTAATTATTGAAGTTAAAGGCTATCCGTTGCAATTCAGTACAAACATAAAGGACGAAAAGTGTAATTTACCCTAGGTTGCATTTTAAAAAAAATCATACGTAATTTTTTTACAAATTCATAGATTATTAAATTCACTATGGTATAATAATTATATATTATAAATTTGCATCACTCTAGGGCTTTAGGTAGTTGTACTATATGCAACAGTTGTGTTTTTGGTAGTTATTGGTTGTACCCTTTGTTTTGTTGTGTGTAAAAGCTTCTCATAAAGCCGCGTGTCCACTGACTCATACATTTTCTTCTTCAAGACATAAAGCAACCGAGTGAAAGGGGCATCTGCCCAAAAATTCTGGCGAATCCATAACCACCCGATCTTAACTAAATGCTCTCCCTGTTCAACTTCTTTATCCAATCGAACGAATCGTTGTGTCTCTCTACTCCTCGTCGGTCAAGGCCTCAGGCGGTGGTGAGGAACCTGGGTTGAGTTCATCAGAAATTCGTTGCATGTTTGTTCCTTTTCATATCCTTTTAGTTTGCGATTGATGTTGATTTGTTTGTTTTTCAGATTAGGTTTGCTGGTGGTCGTTTTCTTTACCAGTTGTTGTCTTGCTGTTCTTCTTGGCCTGAAGTCTGGTTGATATGTTTAGATTTTGTAATAAAATGTTGTTGTTTGAATTTACTTATCTTATGATTTTTTAATAGGTGTGTTTACATTCTCTCACAAAGTTTAGTTATGGAGCTTTTGTAGAAGCTCATCGGAAAAGAAGTAGATAAAACATCTCTCTTCGTTGAGGGGATTCCTTCGTCGATAGTGGAGGTGACGCCGTTGTGATTCGAAGTTGTCTCAGGTAGTTTAATTTGGTCTCTAATTTTAGGTTTTTGTGTGTTTTAAGTTATGGTGGATTGTAGCATAAATGTTTAATGCTGAATCTGTTTGTGTTTAAATTTTGGAGATAATTGATTCAAAGTATAAGTGTAATTTTGGTGTTTATTGATTGATCAACAGGTGGTTAATTTGTTGGAATGGTAAATGGGTGTTGTTATGGATCGAATATTCCATTTAATCCGTTAACAGACTCATGCCCACCAATTGTTCGATCATTTTCTTCAAAGACATAAACATTAAAAAAACCAAATCTCCCTAATTTGTGTTACTCTTAGAATATGTAATTACTATATGTTAATAGATAAAGGGAAATGAACAGTGGCAGGCTGCTCTATTCATATCCTTTTGTCGTTCATTGGGCGTGTGGCAGGTTTTTATCGCCACATGGCCTCACGGATGTATGTGACGTGTTGGGTTATTCATATAAACACAAGAGAGAAAGTGAGGAGAAAATATAAACATAAGAGAGAGAATCCGGTCGACCATTTTACAGCAACGACTAACAACGCCTCTAAACGATGACGGCGACTAGGGTTACCAGGATGTCCAGAGGATGTGGAGGTGTTCCGCAGAGGGGATTTGGTTGAACATGGCAGCGGCGAGTCGACGACAATGGAGTTTAGGGTTACAACGACCGTTTTGGTTAGAACAGAGACAACTGATGCGAGTTTAGGCGACGACCAACCCTTCGACGAAGATCCAGCGAAGTTCAGGTAAGCCCTTTTTACTTACATGTTCTGTTTTTGCAAGAATCAGCATCCGGAATGTGATTATGTTCATGTCAGGGGTTTTTCACAATTTTGTAGGTTAGAGAAAATGGATGATATCAATTCATATAGTATTGTAAAAATTTGTGAATCAATTTAGTAGTTAAGATGATTTCTTTAGGAATTGAATTTTAAGGTTAGAATTTCTTTAACATTGATCAATAGCATCAGGTTATTCGTAGGAGAATACTGATAATAAATACAAAAATCAATATGTTTGAAATATGTGTACGATGGTAACTTCGGAGTTCCAACGTCGACAAGGAGCCAAACACGAATCCGGTAAGTATCAAGTAAACCTCCAGTGAGTGTAAATACGATAACTAGAATAATTAATATTCCATGGCATATGGTTAGTACTTGAATTGTTTTGGGTTCTTTTCGTGTGGATATGTGCTCTTTGATTGAATTATAAATTGTGATTTGTTACCACAACTTTCTCCTGTTTCTAAGCCATGGTGTTGTTTTGTTAATATGCAGTTCTTGCCAAAGAAAACAGGGATACCAAAGAAAAATGTGACTGTCTTCACTGTGCCAACTGGTTAAGAGATCACCACCTAAAATCATTTTATTTATATAATTTAGATTAGTGTAATCATATATTAGACATTAATTGTAAATTTGAAGTTTCACACAGATGTGTTTGTGGTCAAGCTGCCCCACACGTTTTGACCTGTACCAAAATGACTCATCTCAAATTGAGCCTTTATTCACCCTTTTACCCTCCACAGGTATTTTGCCACTTCTATTTGCAACACTAAATTATTTTTGAAAATTTACTAGATTATTTGTGTTTTCAGGGTCAGCAGAGTCAGCTTTATCAGTGGAGACTATTTAAAATATCATGTCTGGTAGTTTGGAGATTACTCTCTTATCACTATAAAACATTAAATTTCTGCTTGCCACCTAAGCAATATATGTTAATTTGCCTCTGCAGGACTCGAATCAACTTTGATGATTTATCCACCGAAGAAAAGAGACATTTTTAGAGAGCCGTGGCTTCTGGGCTAAGCAAGCTAATCGAACATAGGGACCATGGTGGTTAAATCCCTCTACTAGAACCATATCTCTTGAGTCGGGAAGGAACCCAACATGTTCAACCCATAACAAAACACACACAAGACCCTTCTGACCACACCCACAAGATTCCACCAGGTCCTGAAACCACGTTACCTCCTGTCAACAAACTTAGCTCAAGCGAACCATCCCCACTTTTAGCTATACATCTTGTAGACATTTTATATAGCTATTGTTTCTTTAATTTGGGGTCAAGGTGGTCAACCAAGACCGTTCAGCCTTACTGTTTGGAACAAACATGCTTTCCTACTTTCTGACACATGGGCATTCCACAATTTGGGTTGGGGATTATAGACGATGTGGCAAGCATGTTGTCGATTTGCGCGCTTTGTGATATGCACAGGATGTTGAAGGCGGAGCTTAAATCGGGTGAGAGGAAGGTTTATTTTTTGATGTGTTGGGTGCATTATCAACCACAAGAGGCTTAGTCGTCGTTGGCAGGTTTGGTGATGGCTGAGAAGAAGGCAACCTTGGGTTGTATAGGCAATGCAAAGGGTAGTTGGAAAGCCCAGAAGAAAGAAGGTAGGAAGGGAAGGCTATAATCGAAGAGGTGTTGTAAGCAGCAGTGGACAGTGGTAGGGTGCTCATGGTCCGATAGGTTTTGATGATTTACTCGGACCAAAACACTATCTATGGTTTTGGAAAAAGACAAAATGAACCGGCCAGTACCAGAAAGACCAAATAACCGAAACAGGAGCGTTGTCGGCTACCATTCATTCACGTCATAATTTAACACTAAAAGGCCAGGTGATGGGAGGGGTAAGGACGTTCCCTTGACATGCAAGTGTCGCAGGTTCGAATATATCATCTTCGTGTTTTATTTTTGTAAAAATATTACACTTGACACCCTTGAGTTTTAATTATTTTTTTTCAATATTTAACTCAATTTACGTTACTACCTTCGTTGAACGTGACGAGTTCATGGTTGATATGGCACTTAATAGGGCAGCATTATGTCTTCTAAGGGCGAATCCATTGGCAGTTATGATCTCTGGGTTTGTGTTTTCTGCTGGTTGCATGCTTAAGTATGTTTCCCAAGTATGTATTCTCTCAACTTTTGTCTTCAACAGTAAGTCTCATTAGGTGGCTAAATAGGGGTCATGTAAGTTGACTAAAAGGTTAAGGAGTTATTTTTAGTGCAGCTTAGACCCTAAAATCATTATGTGCTTATTTTTTTAAACAGTTGATGCAGTGATTACTTATAATAACTTTACCCAAAAAAGATTACTTATAATAATATTCTACTTTTGAATAAACTGATGTACGTACTATGCATTAAAAAACCCTTTGCGCCATCGTTCAACACAACTACCACGGCGACGGTGAGAACTGTGAAGGATGCTTCCCCTCATGAATTTGTCAAGGGTTACAGCACTTACCTCTTGTGATATGGAAGGTAAAATCCGTCGCATTTTTTTAATGTTTTTTTCTTCTAATTTCGATTGATTTAGCAGGTTTATTTTGAATGAATCAGTCTGGAATCAAGCTTTGGATATGTTTTCTAATAACCGTAATATCGTGTTGGTGAAATCTAGATTTAGTTGTCGTTTATTTTTGTAAAATTTCTTAGGTTAGTCATTTATCTTATTTATTTTGAATGCGTTAATAAGTAATGGTAAACAAGTGTTTTGTATTCTTGATTGTGTACTTTTGTGCTATTTGTCAAAAAACATAAATTTGTGGTTTAAGCATGTTTCTTCCTCTAGAAAGAGCATGAAAGTAGCATTTTACTATTGTAACAACTAACAAGTGTTAGGTATGTTAGAGTGAACCATGAAGGATGTTTCTCCTCATAAAACGCTCACACGATCTGGAAAGGTAAATTCAATTCCAACCGAAAACGATTCGATCTAGCGCGACGCAACGCGCGCGGGGTATAAACTAATTGTTGATGATGTAGTAAGGTATGGCATAGTTTTACGATTTTAAAAGGTATATTTTTTTATTTACTGTTCGATTTTGATGCATAGCTTATACATGATACAAAATGTGTTAATATACAGACAAGTTTTAAGTGGATGTTTAATATACAGGGAACAGTGAAACATTTATGGGGCCAAAAAGAAAAAAAAAGGCAGATATTGTCACACCCCCAAAATCCACCATGCGGAGTTCCACCGCTTGGAGGCGTGACGTGACCAGGATCGAGCCACCAATCATACTGAACAACGTACTTAAGTAAATAAAGACAACCCCAAAACGATTGGTGACCAAACGCTAGTTATATTTAACAATCAACCATAAATAAATAAACAACGTCACAAAATAAGTATTGAGATCATAAAGAAAATGAACTTGAATAAGATATTAGAAAACAAAAACCTTCTTATTTTTCATCTAAGTAGTTTTACAATTTGAAAAGGAAAAGCGACTGTGCACAACATCCAATGTTTTTTTTTTTTTTTTTTTTTTTTTTTTTTTTTTTTTTTTTTGCTTTGGAACTATGTTTTTTAATGTATTGGTAAATTACAAAAACACCCTTTAATTAAAAGTTTATTACAATAGAAGGTCATCATCTTCTCCAAATGCTTGCAACCATGTCTATACGTACCCGTCGGAAAATTTCCGGATTTTCGATAGTTTATCAAAATTAGGTATCTTCTTAGCGGTTGGTTTCGAAAGTCAAGGGGTGCGATTGCAAACTTTCATGAGGTGCGCTCGGGAATTTCACGCATATATAACACTAATATTTTTTTTCAAAGGATGCGCCCGCCCACCCACGGACACCAAGATTTGGTGTCCGCCACACCCAACACAAATCGCAGCCCACTTATTAATATATAAAACCAATAGTGAAATTATAACCTTTTTAACTTGGGGTTATATATAATTTTTTTTAGAGTAAACTACATTTTTGGCCCCTGTGGTTATATCATTTTTACTATATTAGCCCAAAATAAGAATTTTTAACATATCTGCCCCCATGGTCTCTATAACTAAACCATTTTGGCCCCTAAGTCTAGAGATCATGGGGGCCAAAATGGTTAGTTATAGAGACAATGGGGGCCAAAATGGTTAGACTTAGGGGCCAAAATGGTTAGTTATAGAGACCATAGGGGAAGATATGTTAAAATTCTTATTTTTGGCTAATATAGTAAAAGTGATATAACCACATGGGCCAAAAATGTAATTTACTCTTTTTTTAATATGTTTTAAGTACTATACTTTTTTTTTGAACGTAAAACAAACTTTTATTGATATCTTTCCGGTCAACAACGGTTAACTCGGCATCCTTACAACATCCACCAAAACACCATATACATACATTAAAAACTCATACTTGACAACTCAAAATTACACCAAGCTTCCCACGTTAAAGATTGACATTTCGCCCTATTCTTTACCAATAAATAAGTATACATCCGATCTCATCTTTTATTTTCACCAGGTTTGGCAGCTTGTTGTCGAAAAAGACCTCGTTTCGGTTCTTCCACACAACCGAAAGTGCAACCTGCATCACTGAATGAATAACTTTCTTCCACTTTAGCGATCCACGAAACCGGTCCTGAATGCCCATCAAATCCTTTAGTTCTAGAGGATAAATAGATCCGATTCTGCACCATGACGCAATATATTCCCAGACCTGCTGCGATATGTTGCATCTGATAAACAAATGATGCGCCGTTTTATCGCCCGCATTGCACATCTTGTACTCAACTGATGGAACTTGTACATTTCGCCTCCGTAAGTCCATTGCCGTGGGTAATCTAT
The DNA here is from genome assembly GCA_030545235.1 of Helianthus tuberosus. NCBI lineage: Eukaryota > Viridiplantae > Streptophyta > Magnoliopsida > Asterales > Asteraceae > Helianthus > Helianthus tuberosus. Next base: position 147,766,918 of record CM060374.1, read on the forward strand.
CCAACACAACCCGCCAAGCGAGAAAGTTTATTTTCAACGGGACCCACCCATTCCACACAAAATCAATACGCGAATCACTATACGCAGCCTTTTCGATCAAAACTCTTAGACTACGAACATAAAAAAAATGCCAGACGAGTCTAACTTCCATTTCCAACAATCGCGTTCAACCCCGAATGAAAATGATTGCACCGCTTCCTAGAGACGGCTCAATTATGTTATTTCTACCAGTTCCAAAGGGTATCTGGTCCATTCGAACTTGAAACCCACCTCCCCATTTCCAACCAATACCCTTTCAACGATACAAACATTTGTATTACTTTCGAGAAGATAAATGTTTGGGAACTTAACGCATAACCAAACTTCTTTCCAGAAGCTTATCTTTTTATCACAGCCCGGAATACCTTGAAATTGCTCCAATAAGTTCACTCCAGATTGTGCAAGATCCGATGAGATGTTCACAATTTGCTTCCACGGTCCCGACGCTGAAATTTGCGTTATTGAGAATGTCAAATAGAGAAAAACGATAACGTTGAAAATTTTGTCCGACCGGTCTATTTCTCCCCATGTGTAAAGCATTGATCGGAGCGTCGCGCCCCGGTCAAAGATAATATTTATATACCCAAATTACCCTTAACAAATAGCTAGTGGTAGTAAGGGGTCGAACCACGAAGAGTATGTGGTTTGCGAATGAACTTGAATGAATTCTTAAAAGGTGTCACAATTATGAAGCTTGCTAACTTGTTTTTATGATTTTTGATTGATTTTGAAAAGATGTTTAAATGTAAATAGCAAATGGGTTGGATTAACTAATAGAAATAAACAATTGCAAGAAACGTAATTGATGGTTTCAGACAAGTTATGTAAACAAGGTTCACACCCGGTTCGGTAATTGAAGTCCTAGGGTTTCTAAACGTTTTAGATTTGATTCAATTGCTAAAGTGATTAACGGAATTAGTGTCGAATGGTTTAGGTGCCAAGAGTTATCAACGTCGTAGACAACGGCCCGCAATGCACTTTGTTACCAAGAACATATAAATCCTAACTTAGATAAGGCATAAGTGCACAAATTCATTTCGTAAAGTCATAACTTTATCATCGTTCGACAATTCACAAATTCAATTCAAATGCATGGCAATTATCTAAGGATTCAAAATCAAAATACAACTTGTCACAATCAAAGTTCAAACAATGTTCAACCCTAGAAACTTACAATAACCTACACCGGGGTGAAACCTTCAAGAAATTAGCCGCTCATGGTGAACGAGACCTTATCAACGGATGATGGAGACTTGAATTGGATCATCTTGGGGTTTGTGGAATGATGGGATGGTGAAGATTAGGGTTTTGGTGAGTGTTGATGGAGCAAGGATCAATGGATGAATGACTAGGGTTTTGAATGGAGAAGAAGGTGAAATTGGATGATGATGATGGTTAATTCAAATGAACAATGATGTTGTAGATGGATTGGGATTAGAAGAGATGGTGATTATCCCTCCAAGAACTCTTATTCAAACTTCAAAAGAGTGCAACTCCCGGAATAGTGGTGAAAGATGCATTTTGATTCGTTCCCAAGCACCAACTAACAAAATTCGCGTTTGAGTGTAAGACCCGGCTTAAATAACATGATTTAAGACACAAGATAAGCATTTAATGCCAAATATAGAGTTTACAAAAACTTTCATGATCTTAAAAGACCATATTTGATTCTAATATTCCAGTTTAAAAGCAAAATATCCATCAAACTTACAAAACATAACTTCAAGTGTCTACTAGATAAAGTTTGAAAACATAGTTCAAGTATCTACATATTGCTAAGACAAAATAGATTAAGTGCGGAAGCTTCGTTAAGTGCGTTCGGTCTTGATAATAGCTTTATCACCATCCGGATTAAGTTCCAACTTCACCTATGGTCAAAACCATTTAAAATCATTAGTTTGGCACTTTAAACATCAAGTATAACATGTTCCATGATCAACACATAACAAAAACAAACAAAATTTGAGCTGGGACTTGGTCGCGCTACGCGAGGGAGAGAAGGGAGGGCCGTCGCGTGGCGCTAGCACCATCGCGTCGCGCGACGGTAAGTTTGTTCAGCCGTGGTGCGGCGCCAGGGGGCTTTTTCGACAGAATGTTTGTTGTTTGATGCTGAAACTCAGCCCAGCTCTCTTATTCTAAATTCCAAACTTTAAATCATCCTAACTTTACTCGGGCGTCCGTTTTAGCCGATTATTTTCAGTTTACGAACAATCGGCTTATAATCCGATTCCTTGCTTATTCGACCCGTTTGTCTACAAGTTCAACAACTTGTTTATTTGTCATCTAATGTCTACAATCAATTTACCCGATTCCCGGATTCTCTGATTATGACGTTTCGCTTCCCCCCCAAGGGTAGCTTACGCAAATTCTTCATGCTTGTTTCAAGGATTTAAACATGCTTTTAACACTATTTGACAAGCATACATTCAATTTGCTTTGACTCGTTTCGTTGCCGAATGGAGACCACCATTTCAAACATTCCAAACTCTATTTCTAACTCATGTTTTGACCCATTTTACTTGTTTAGGGCACTTTGTGACTTCCGTGACTTAATGGTTTTACTTGTTTACCAATTATCAATATAACAATGTAAGACTAATAATTGAACATAACGTAGCGAAACTATAAGTCGCGTACCTTTAGAGCACACCCTTCAAGCGTGTATCTCCTCCTCCGGCTTATCCGCTCAACGATCCGGATTCTTTGCCTAAAGAGTTCAATTCAACTTCAATTTAGAACCCCTTTTTTGTAATTATAAACACATAATTTGTCATATTAGTCAATTATGCGTTTTCATCTGATTTTTATCATATTTATCCCCACTTAGGCATTTCAACAAACACCTAGCGGGTCGGATTTTCATATAATCATTACCAAGTCATGACTTGTTATCTTAACTAAATCAACTTTAATTAAGCAATTATACACATATTTCAACATCAATATTTCAGAATTTATCTCATAAATTCATATTACACTAGAACAAGAATCTCAATCCTAGCGTTTATCAAGTTTTACTAACTTATAAATCACCCACTATGGTGATTATGAACCTTACAAGTATCATGCATGGTTTTGATAAGAAATCATCTAGGGTTTATCCCTAGACACCATATTACTTCTAATTTCACCCATGCAAGACATAATCAAGCTCAATTTCAGTTCTTATCAATTGACCTAGAATTTGAGATGCATCAAAACATCAAGATTTTACATACCTTATGATCCCTTCAACTAGGTGATCATTAATTCGTGCTTGAAAATCGATTTGGACTTGATTATGACCTTCAATTGATAAATTTTGTGGAAGCTAGGGTTTGGTGAGGAGCTTGTGTCGCCCCCTGCGTTTCTTGGTCGACCAGACACACCTCTTGTGTGTGTTTGGTATGTTTTAGTTTGTTTTAATGGAATTAAGTTTCAAGTTATACAACATAGGTCCCTCAACTTCTATTTAGTTTATAATTTGGGCATTTTAAATTCATTCGTGTTTTAAAACAAGTCAACTAACTAACTGGGTTGTTTATTTCCTAGTTAGCTCATTCTCGTTTATTTGTATTTTATAAATTTCGGGGTGTTACAAGTCCACCCCCCTTAAAAGGGGTTTCGTCCTCGAAACCTGAATACATACTGAATAGTGTAGGGTAGGGTAGAGTCGTTGCATCTCCTCCTCGGATTCCCATCTTCCGGTGTTCCCATTTGACCTTTACTTGATTGATTTCTTTATTCCTTAAGGTTTTCACTTTACGATCCAAGATCGCAATGGGTTTCACCACATAGTTAAGTCTATCATCCACCTCGATGTCGTCGTAGTGGATATAGGTTGTTTCGTCCGCTAAACATTTCCGAAGATGTGACACGTGAAATGTGCTATGGATTCCACTTAATTCCTTCGGTAGTCCAAGGCGGTATGCTACCTTCCCTATTCGTTCGACGATTGTAAACGGCCTAATAAATCTTGGGCTTAATTTTCCTCTCTTTCTAAATCGGATAACCCCCTTCCATGGGGATACCTTGAGCATGACCTTGTCGCCAATCTGAAACTCGATCGGTCTTCGCCTTTTGTCTGCATACGACCTTTGTCTATCTTGTGCCGCTTTCAAGTGTGCCCGAACTACCTCAATCTTTTCGTTAGTAGCTCGGACTATATCTTTGTGAGCGAGTTCACGTGGACCCACCTCACCCCAACACACCGGGGTCCGGCACTTCCTACCGTAAAGCATTTCATACGGTGCCATCCCAATACTGGTATGGTAACTGTTGTTATATGAAAATTCGACCAAAGGTAGATAAACATCCCAACTACCTCCGAAATCGATGATACATGCCCGTAGCATGTCCTCCAATGTTTGTATCGTTCTTTCACTCTGTCCATCCGTCTGAGGATGGTACGCAGTGCTGATGAACAATTTAGTTCCCATTTGCTCTTGGAAATCTCGCCAGAAATTTGAAGTGAACCGGGCATCCCTATCGGACACGATGGATACCGGTACTCCGTGGTATGCCACTATCTCGTTAGTGTAAACTTCAGACATCTTCTCGGACGTATACGTTTCACGTATCGGGATAAAATGAGCACTCTTGGTTAGTCTGTCAACAACTACCCATATAGCATCAAAACCATGGTTCGTCTTTGGTAGTTTGGTTAATAGGTCCATCGTAATATGTTCCCATTTCCAAACCAGAATTTCCAACGGTTGGAGTTTACCGTATGGTTTTTGATGCTCCGCCTTGACTTGTAAACATGTCAAGCATTTCTCCACATATTTCACTACATATTTTTTCATTCCGGGCCACCAATAGTTTTGTTTCAAGTCGTTATACATCTTGGTCACTCCCGGATGGATGGAATAACGGGATTTGTGAGCTTCATCTAGTAGAAGCTTTTTAACTCCACATGTGTTAGGCACCCAGATTCTGTTGAAACGTGTTTTCAAACCGTGATTGCCTTCTTCAAGATCTTTAAATTGGTCAACAATTCTTTCCTTTTTCCAGTTTTCTACCTTCACTGCTTCAACTTGTGCTTCTCGGATTCGTTCTAGTAGGCCCGAGGTCACAATAAGCTGCATTGATCGTACTTGTATCGGGGCATAATCTGTCTTTCGACTTAACGCGTCTGCTACTACATTGGCTTTCCCCGGGTGGTAATGTATTTCACAATCGTAATCCTTGACCGTTTCCAACCACCGCCTTTGCCTCATGTTTAATTCCTTCTGATCGAAGAAATATTTCAAACTTTTATGGTCAGTGAAGATTGTACATTTTACCCCATACAAAGTATGTCTCCATATTTTTAAGGCGAATACTACAGCTTCCAGCTCCAAATCATGGGTCGGGTATTTCTTTTCATGGATCTTCAGTTGTCTCGAGGCGTAGGCTATGACCTTGCCTCGTTGCATTAAAACACATCCAAGCCCCGAATGTGACGCATCCGAATAAACCACCATGTCATCAACTCCTTCCGGTAACGTTAGCACCGGAGCGTGAGTTAATTTTTCTTTGAGTGTTTGGAAGGCTTCCTCTTGTTCGATGCCCCATACAAACTTTTCCTCATTGCGAGTCAATTTGGTCAATGGTAAGGCAATTTTGGAGAAATCTTGTATGAATCTCCGATAATATCCCGCGAGCCCTAAAAAGCTTCGGATTTCCGAGGGGTTCCTTGGAGTGTTCCATTTTGACACGGCTTCTACTTTTGATGGATCCACTAGTACCCCGTCAACACTAATGATATGCCAGAGAAACTGCACTTCTCGTAACTAGAAAACGCACTTTGAAAATTTTGCATACAGCTTTTCTCGTCTGAGTGTCTCTAACACTTCTTGCAAATGATAAACATGCTCGGCTTCATTCTTCGAATAAACTAAAATGTCATTGATAAATACGATTACCGACTTATCCAGCATAGGTTTGCAAACCCGGTTCATGAGGTCCATGAAAGCCGCGGGTGCATTAGTCAACCCAAAGGGCATCACAAGGAACTCATAATGCCCGTACCGCGTACGAAAGGCCGTCTTTGGTACGTCTTCCTACTTGACTTTCAATTGGTGATAACCCGATCTGAGATCAATCTTTGAGAACCAACTCGCTCCTTGTAGCTGGTCAAACAAGTCATCAATTCTTGGAAGTGGGTATCGATTTTTCACCGTGAGTTTGTTTAACTCCCGGTAGTCGATACACATACGCATACTACCGTCCTTCTTTTTCACGAATAGTACTGGTGCGCCCCACGGGGACACACTCGGTCGGATAAACCCTTTGTCGAGCAATTCTTGGATTTGAGACATCAATTCTTGTAGCTCCGAAGGCACGAGCCGATACGGCGCCTTGGCCACAGGTTTTGCGCCCGGAATCAATTCGATTCCGAACTCTACCTCCCGTTCTGGTGGTATTCCCGGTAAGTCTTCCGGGAACACATCTTCATAATCGCATACCACTGGCACATCTCCGATCTTGAGGGATTCTTTCTCTGATTCACTTGCGTATACCATATATGCCTTGCATCCATGTTTCATGAGTTTGTGAGTTTCTAGCATCGTGCATATCACCGGGTTACCCCCTTTTTCGCCGTATATTGTAACGTGCTTTCCACTAGGAGATGTCAATTTTATTTCCTTTCGGAAACATGCCACCTTTGCGTGGTATCGGGACAACCAATCCATAACCACGATCACTTGAAATTCTCCCATTGACATTGGGATCAAGTCTATTGTGTATTCTTCATCATCGCTGCTCAATTTACAGTTTTCACATACATCACAAACGATAAAACTCTTGTTATTACCTATCTCTACTTCTAAAGGCATAGGTAATTTTGTTAGAACAAATGAAGGATGTCGAATAAGCCCATATGAAATAAAGGATTTATTCGCACCTGTATCAAATAATATACGCGCAGGAATCGAGTTTACAGCAAATATACCTGAAACCACTTCGGGTTCAACTTTTGCTTCTGCGGCGGTCAAGTGGAAAGATCTAGCCTTTGCCTTCGGAGCTTCACCTTTCGTGTCTTGCCCATCTTTCTTTCCCACTAGTTCCGAGCATTCCGATTTATTGTGACCCGGTCGATAACAATTGTAGCAAACCGTCACTTTTTCCGGGCATGATGTAGCCATATGTCCCGTCTTCCAACACATGGGACAAGGTTTATCCTTGAAGCGACACTCGCCCTTATGACCTTTTCCACAAATCTTGCAACTAGGCGACCCGCCTTTTATATTAGATTTCTTCCTAGTTTCGTTTGTTCGCGCTTTCTTGGTAGGGCTCAGATTGACATTTTGAGCCCTCCGTTCACCTCGTTCAACCTGCTTTCTCAATTCGATCTCCCGTTCCCGAGCAACATTTATGATCTCGGTAAGGGTCTCGTATTTTGAAGGAGTCATAAACTCCCTATACTCGGCGCTTAACATCTTATAATAGTAGTATATCTTCTGCTCTTCATTCGTCACCAATTCATTACAAAACTTCATCTTATCCATGAACGTTGCCGTAATCTTGTCTATGGTCTCGCCCTTGTGCCTAAGTTGCATGAACTCTTCCTTGATTCTATTAATGACCGCCTTGGGACTATGATGTTTAAGAAACGGCGTCTTAAACTCCTCCCATGTCATGGCCTTAGCCGCTTCGCTTCCAATCTCTTTCTTTCTGTTATCCCACCAATCTTTCGCTTGACCCCTTAATTGACCCGTACCAAAAGCTACATAGTCATCTTCATCACAATGGGTCCTCTCAAATACCCCTTCGATATCGCTTAGCCATTGCTGGCATACGATTGGGTCAACCTCCCCATTATAGACTGGCGGTTTGCACGCCATGAACTCCTTGTATGTACAAGGATTTCGTCCTCCGGACTTTTCCTTTGCTAAATTGGCATTATCCTCCAATTTCTTGATTCTTTCCTCAACCACTGATAGTACCGTGTTCTGGATCTTATCGATGAAACCAGACAAACTATTTTCGATTGCCTTTCCAACCTCCTCGGCAATCACTTCTCTTGTTTGCTCGGTGACTCTCGGCACCGCATCATCGTTACCTTTATCCGCCATCTTTAATACTGAAATGTTTACATTAACCGTTAAACATTTCATTTTTAACATATGATTTACTTATTTTGATTTAATCAAGTTCATAACTTGATTCGACCGTTCTTGTTTCATGCATTTCTTGTGTTTGAGTGAACTTACACACTCTTTTCATGCATATTTGTTCATGTTTCATTTCCATATTCTCTAAATTTACTTAAACAATTAACTCTTACCGGATGCTTGATCAAGCTTGAACCGAACACACTTTATTGTCAACCCTTAGCTCTGATACCAACTTGTAAGACCCAGCTTAAATAACACGATTTAAGACACAAGATAAGCATTTAATGCCAAATATAGAGTTTACAAAAACTTTCATGATCTTAAAAGACCATATTTGATTCTAATTGTCACACCCCCAAAATCCACCCGCGGAGTATCACCGCTTAGAGGCGTGACTGACCAGGATCAAGCCATCAATCATATCAAACATAGTAAATAAGTATAAAAGTAGGAAAATGTATTTCATCTTGACATGACTGATGTTCATAACCAAACATTGTTTAAATAGCGGAAGCATAATAATGAAAACCCAAAGTAAGTTATAAGTTCAAATATCGTCTACGATCCGTATCCCACAACGACCTGCTCCTTCCTGTGCAAGCTCCATATGTACCTAAGGTCCTGCAAGGCATGTAAGAGAGAGAGTCAACAACTAGTTGAGCGAGTTCACAGTTAATAGTTCAGTAACAGCATAGCGTGAGTAGTAGTATGTTCGTTTGTTACAATGTGTCATATTAGTTTCCATCGCGGCCAATGTCCTTGGCAGGTGTGCGAAGATGTTGGGGAAAATCTTTCCCCAAGTTTTCTAGACTAGGTTTGTTCGTATCGCGGCCAATGTCCTTGGCAGGTGTGCGATGATGTTGTAAGTTTAGTTCGCGGCCAATGTCCTTGGCAGGTGTGCGAAGGCAGTCATAATATCGCGGCCAATGTCCTTGGCAGGTGTGCGAAGATCGTTCAATAAGTGTTACTAGTCTAGCAGTAGGTTCTGTTATCTATGTACGAACAGTAATCATCAAATCCCCATTCCCCCCTGGGAACCCCATGCCTTGGCTTGTGTGAACTCACCTTGGTTTGCTCGGTATGCTAGGTATGTAAGTGCTCGCAAATAATCAATCACGTCCTAAGGTTTGCACGTATACATAATCAGTTTGAGTTTCAGTTGTTCAGGTATAAGCATGCTACACGTAATCACAATCATACAAGTCATGTTTAACATCTAACAGCAGTTATTTAACCAGGTTAACACTTAACAGAATTAACCCAAGTTACAGCACAGCTCGGCGAAACACATATATGGCGAAACACATAAGTTGGCGAAACACACATAGCGGCGAAACACAAATTGACGAAACACATTTGTTTCGTCAAGGTGGCTATTGGCGAAACAGAACTTCTGATTCGTCGGTTACCCTTGGCGAAACACATTCTGTTTCGCCGAGGGTTCAGTTTCGTCGGACAGTTCAGTTGCATCAGTACAATTACATGCAGAAACCCTAATCATCACTAACAGCCGACATCAATATTATCAATCATGCAGAAAATCATTCAACACAGAATCATTGTAACATCATCATAGCCTAATCATCGGACCACTTTAACGTCTAGCATGAACCCTAGCTTACGTATACAACATATCGATTACAACATCACATCATCAAACCCTATCAAGATGCTAACTTGCAGTCAGAATCAGATCATAATAACAACATCCAGAACCGAGTATTTAATCATATTAAGGTTCGCATAAAACCGTTTATATCCGACTACAATATTCATATTGAAACCCATATCATCATCATAACAAGAACCCTAATATTTAACATGTATCAGTTACAATTATACATCAACATAGCAGAATCACATGGCACAGAAACACATTCACGGATGAACGATCAATCAAGACACATAAATCTACTAACCGAGATGATGGTTTGATCGCACAAGGGTTTCCGGTGGGTTCTAGTTCGCCGTCACAGTGAGAGAGCTCTAGGGTTTCGGTTGTGTTGATAGAAAATGTAAAGTGATGTTGTTTTTACGTAAAAATACTCAAAATACGTTCTGGGCCCAAGCTGGGCTACTGGGCCGGCGAAACAGACTTCTGTTTCGTCGGGATGTATATGGCGAAACATCCTGTTTCGTCGGGTATGTTTATGGCGAAACACCCCTGTGTTTCGTCGAGCAGTCTCATGTGTTTAATCAGTTCATGTGGTTTCTAAACTAATATGCTATAACAACAACACAAAATCAAGTAAACACAATGCATTTGTCATATCACAACTATATAGTCAAAGTCAACGTGCATTAATTGCGAATAAAGGACGTCGGAAATTCGAGTTGTCACATTATGCCCAACTTGAAAGAAATTTCGTCCCGAAATTTAGCATGCAGTTACTGAGGAAGCTAGTGTGACGTTGTTTACCTGTGTCGTATCGCGGCTCCCCTGAGCAGGTTTGCGAAGATTACTGGTTTTCCTGGGGTGTCACATTATCCCCCCGTTGATTTGGAATTTCGTCCCGAAATTCTGTATTGGTAGCTTCAGCCTCAGTAGTAGTTGCTTGGTTTCCGAATAACTGGGGATATTTGAGCTCCATTTGATCTTCACGCTCCCAGGTGAACTCTGGGCCGCGGCGGGAGTTCCAACGAACTCGTACAAGAGGGATTCTCGTGTTCTTGAGGACCTTAACATCCCGGTCCGTGATTTCAACAGGTTCCTCGACGAAGTGCAATCGCTCGTCGATAGTGAGCTCCTTCAAGGGAACTATGTAGGTCTCATCTGACGTACACTTCTTCAGATTCGACACGTGAAAGACGTTGTGAACTGCACTGAGTTCAGGTGGTAAGTTCAGTCTGTAGGCCACTTTGCCTATTTTCTCTGTAACTTCGAATGGTCCAACATATCGTGGATTTAGTTTGCCGCGTTTGCCGAAACGAACCACACCCTTCCAGGGTGAAACTTTAAGTAGCGCTCGATCCCCAACCTGGAATTCGAGTAGTTTTCTGTCTAAATCAGCGTATGCTTTCTGACGGTCGCGTGCTGCCGCCGTGCGTTGTCGAATTTGTGCAATCTTTTCTGTAGTATCGACTACCATTTCTGGACCTGTGATTTGACTTTCCCCCACCTCTGCCCAACAGAGAGGTGACCGGAATTTACGCCCGTACAATGCCTCGAATGGAGCAGCTTTAATGCTGGTGTGGTAGCTGTTATTGTATGAAAACTCCACAAGTGGCAGATGTTTTTCCCAACCATTGCCAAAGTCAATTACGCACGCCCGAAGCATGTCTTCTAGAGTTTGAATGGTGCGCTCAGACTGCCCATCGGTCTGAGGATGATACGCCGTGCTCATGTCTAAACGAGAGCCAAACGATTTATGCATTGCTTGCCACAGTTCTGAAGTAAAACGTGCGTCACGATCAGAGATGATGGAGGTTGGCACTCCGTGCCTTGAGACCACTTCTTTCAAGTAAATGTCTGCTAAGGTAGAGAACTTGTCTGTTTCTTTGATTGCCAAGAAGTGAGCAGACTTTGTGAGTCGATCCACGATCACCCAAATAGTATCATTTCCGCGCTGAGATCTAGGTAGGCCAGTAACAAAATCCATGGAAATTTGTTCCCATTTCCATTGTGGTATCTCAGGTTGTTGGAGTGGTCCTGATGGTTTCTGATATTCTGCCTTGACTCTCGCACAAGTCAAGCATTTGCTAACGTATGTGGCTATATGAGCCTTCATGCTAGGCCACCAATATGTAGTTTTGATGTCGTGGTACATTTTATCCGAACCAGGGTGTACCGAGTAGCGAGACTTGTGAGCTTCATCCATTACCAGCTCGCGTAAGTTGCCGTACAGTGGGACCCAAATGCGTCCTGTGACGTAGTAAGCGCCGTCTGCCCTTTGTTCTAATCGTTGCCTTGAGCCACGTAGGGCTTCAGCCCTGACGTTGTCTGGTTTCAATGCTTCCACCTGAGCATCCCGTATCTGGGAAGAAAGACTAGACTGTATGGTGAGTTGTAAAGCTCGCACGCGCTTAGGCGCGGTGTCCTTTCGACTGAGGGCGTCAGCCACAACATTGGCTTTGCCTGGGTGGTACCTGATTGAGCATTCGTAGTCGTTTAGCAGTTCAACTCATCGTCGCTGTCGCATATTCAGTTCTTTCTGTTTGAATATATGTTCGAGGCTTCTGTGGTCGGTGTAGATAGCACATTTGGTACCGTACAAGTAATGTCGCCATATCTTAAGTGCAAAGACGACCGCTCCCAGCTCTAGGTCGTGTGTAGTGTAATTCCGTTCGTGAACCTTAAGTTGGCGCGAAGCGTAAGCAATAACTTTATCCCTCTGCATCAATACACATCCAAGACCTTGGATAGATGCGTCGCAGTAGACTACGAAATCGTCCGTGCCTTCAGGCAGTGAGAGAATAGGTGCGCTACATAGTCTATCCTTTAAGTGTTGGAACGCTGTTTCCTGTGCATTACCCCAACGGTAAACAACACCTTTCTGTGTCAGTAGTGTAAGCGGCTGAGCAATCTTTGAGAAGTCTTTGATGAAACGTCTGTAATAACCCGCCAAACCTAAGAATTGACGTATTTCCGTTGGTGTACGAGGCGCAGGCCAATTCTTGATCGAATCTACCTTGGATGGATCGACATGGATCCCATCTTTGTTCACCACGTGGCCTAAAAAGTGAACTTCACGAAGCCAGAAGTCACATTTGGAAAACTTAGCGTATAACTGTTCCGTTCGCAGAAGTTCCAGTATAAGTCGTAAATGATGCTCGTGCTCCTCCTGACTCTTCGAATAAATCAGGATGTCGTCGATGAAAACAATGACGAATTTGTCGAGATAGGGTTTGCACACCCTGTTCATGAGATCCATAAATACGGCAGGCGCGTTCGTTAGCCCGAATGGCATGACCATAAACTCGTAGTGGCCGTAGCGAGTTCTAAATGCTGTTTTAGAGACATCCTCATCCCGGACTCTCAGCTGATGGTACCCTGACCTTAAGTCTATCTTGGAGTAGTAGCTCGACCCTTGCAGCTGGTCGAATAAATCATCTATGCGCGGAAGAGGATAACGATTCTTGATCGTCACCTTGTTGAGTTCACGGTAGTCTATACACATCCTGAACGTACCGTCTTTCTTCTTTACGAATAACACTGGAGCTCCCCAGGGCGAAGAGCTAGGACGTATAAAACCCTTTTCCAAGAGTTCTTGTAGCTGCTTTGACAGTTCTTCTAATTCAGTTGGAGCTAGACGATAAGGTGCTCGAGCTATGGGTGCTGCTCCTGGAGCGAGCTCGATCTGAAATTCAACCTGACGATGAGGCGGTAACCCAGGTAATTCCTCAGGAAACACTTGAGGAAAGTCACGTACTACAGGAATATCTTCAATCTTTTTCTCTTTCTTCGAGGTATCTGTAACGAGTGCTAATATAGCAGTGTGCCCCTTGCGTAAACACTTCTGAGCCTTCAAGAAGGAAATGATGCCACTCACGACACCACTCTTGTCGCCTTGAACTTCAAGAGGTTCTTTGCCCGACCGAGGAATACGAATAACTTTTTCTTTGCATAAAATCTCCGCTTGTTGTTGAGATAACCAATCCATACCAATGACGACGTCAAAGCTACCCAAGGGTATAGGAATGAGGTCGATGGAGAAAGTCTGATCAGCGAGGATAAGATTACACCCTTTAACTATGTGCGTGGCCTCTAGGCTTTTACCATTAGCTAACTCTACGACATGTTTGGTGTTTAAGAGAGTTGGTGCACGTTTTAACATTTCACTAGCTTTTAGAGACATGTAACTTGTATCCGCACCAGAATCAAATAGTACAGTAACATAAAAGTCGTCAAGAAGAAACTTACCCATAACCACGTTGGGATCATTCCTGGCATCACCCTGACCGATCACAAACATACGGCCTCTAGCACCATTGTTGTTATTGTTCCCACCGTTGTTGTTGTTGTTCCCGTTGCCCTGATTGTTGTTGTTGTTATTGTTCTGGTTCTGGTTTAACTGAGGGCAATCCCGCTTGTAATGACCTTCAGCCCCACACTGGTAGCATCCCCTGTTTCCCTGCTGCTGCTGCTGAGGCTGGTTTCGTGGAGCAGGTGGTTGTTGTTGCTGGTTCTGATTTGCTGGCCGTACGCTTCTACAATCCTTAGCCTCATGACCCATCTTGAGGCATCTTTGACACTGTTCTCTGCGGCATCTTCCACTGTGGTGTTTGTTGCACCTTCTACACCACGGGTGAATTCCCCGATATCCACTCTGCCCTTGACCACCTGATGATTGCTGATTCGGACTCTGGTGGTCATTTGTTTTGCGTTGCTGAGCTTGAGACTGAACAGTAGCTGAACCCTTGCTAGAATCCCCCTCCCATTTCCTCTTATTGTCGCTGGGAGTAGCAGGAGTGACTGAAGTGGTAGCGGTAGTAGTAGCGCTGATGCGTTTAGGCAACCTGTTTTGCTCCACCGCCTGATCAGTGAGACGGTGAGCCAGCTGAACAACCTGCTGGTAAGTAGCATGATTTGCTGAAGTCACATGACTTTGGATCTCTGGCACCAGACCCTTAAGATAAAGTTCGATACGTTTGTCCACCAGAGTAGGACACAGTAACGCAAGCTCATTCGACCTTTTGGTATACGCTTCAATCTCAGACCCCGTCATCTTGAGGTTGAAAAACTCGACTTCCAGCTTATGAATATCATCTCGACTGCAGTATTCTTCCTTGATCATCTCTTTGAAATTGTTCCATGGGGTGGCGTTAGCAGCAACCAACCCCAGTATTTGGACCTGTGCTTTCCACCATGTGAGGGCTAAACCCTCGAGGGTACCGGTAGCATATTTCACCCTGCGTGCCTCAGGGCATTCACACATCTCAAACACCGACTCTATCTTTTCAAACCAGTGCAGGAGACCTACGGCTCCTTCAGTGCCGCTGAAAGTGGATGGACGACAGTCCATGAAAGTCTTGAAAGTGCACACAGGTGCTTGACCTGTTGTGTAAAAGAATTAGGACAAGTTTAAACACGAGAGTTGATTTAGGAATGTAGGATCTAAGGATCCTAGTGTGAGTTGTAACTGCAGGGTATACCTCCTGCTTGTGCGGCTGCAACTGCCGCAGTAACTCGTTCGTTAATGAGGGCCGTCAACTGGTCCTGGGTCATGTTGATACGTGCAGACATGATCTTCATAGTAAAGATAACGTAAGTGAGATAGGTTCGCGAATAGTGCGATGACAGAAGAGAGTAAGCACACAAGTGTTCTCAAGTAATAGCATGTAGTGAGTTCTGTAATCTAGGCATACCACGAGCAAAGTTCTATATAGTTCTAGCATGTAGGTAATGTAACATGAATAGTAATACCTATGGTGTTGAGCCTTGCACGTGGAGCGAAGCGTCGTTGTGGATCATTGAGAGCACTGTTCTGGTTATAGTCTGGTTTTAACAAAATCGTTTTCCCTTTATTAAAACCAAGTTCTCTATAACCAATGGCTCTGATACCAATCTGTCACACCCCCAAAATCCACCCGCGGAGTATCACCGCTTAGAGGCGTGACTGACCAGGATCAAGCCATCAATCATATCAAACATAGTAAATAAGTATAAAAGTAGGAAAATGTATTTCATCTTGACATGACTGATGTTCATAACCAAACATTGTTTAAATAGCGGAAGCATAATAATGAAAACCCAAAGTAAGTTATAAGTTCAAATATCGTCTACGATCCGTATCCCACAACGACCTGCTCCTTCCTGTGCAAGCTCCATATGTACCTAAGGTCCTGCAAGGCATGTAAGAGAGAGAGTCAACAACTAGTTGAGCGAGTTCACAGTTAATAGTTCAGTAACAGCATAGCGTGAGTAGTAGTATGTTCGTTCGTTACAATGTGTCATATTAGTTTCCATCGCGGCCAATGTCCTTGGCAGGTGTGCGAAGATGTTGGGGAAAATCTTTCCCCAAGTTTTCTAGACTAGGTTTGTTCGTATCGCGGCCAATGTCCTTGGCAGGTGTGCGATGATGTTGTAAGTTTAGTTCGCGGCCAATGTCCTTGGCAGGTGTGCGAAGGCAGTCATAATATCGCGGCCAATGTCCTTGGCAGGTGTGCGAAGATCGTTCAATAAGTGTTACTAGTCTAGCAGTAGGTTCTGTTATCTATGTACGAACAGTAATCATCAAATCCCCATTCCCCCCTGGGAACCCCATGCCTTGGCTTGTGTGAACTCACCTTGGTTTGCTCGGTATGCTAGGTATGTAAGTGCTCGCAAATAATCAATCACGTCCTAAGGTTTGCACGTATACATAATCAGTTTGAGTTTCAGTTGTTCAGGTATAAGCATGCTACACGTAATCACAATCATACAAGTCATGTTTAACATCTAACAGCAGTTATTTAACCAAGTTAACACTTAACAGAATTAACTCAAGTTAGAGCACAGCTCGGCGAAACACATATATGGCGAAACACATAAGTTGGCGAAACAAGTGAGTTGGCGAAACACACATAGCGGCGAAACACAAATTGACGAAACACATTTGTTTCGTCAAGGTGGCTATTGGCGAAACAGAACTTCTGATTCGTCGGTTACCCTTGGCGAAACACATTCTGTTTCGCCGAGGGTTCAGTTTCGTCGGACAGTTCAGTTGCATCAGTACAATTACATGCAGAAACCCTAATCATCACTAACAGCCGACATCAATATTATCAATCATGCAGAAAATCATTCAACACAGAATCATTGTAACATCATCATAGCCTAATCATCGGACCACTTTAACGTCTAGCATGAACCCTAGCTTACGTATACAACATATCGATTACAACATCACATCATCAAACCCTATCAAGATGCTAACTTGCAGTCAGAATCAGATCATAATAACAACATCCAGAACCGAGTATTTAATCATATTAAGGTTCGCATAAAACCGTTTATATCCGACTACAATATTCATATTGAAACCCATATCATCATCATAACAAGAACCCTAATATTTAACATGTATCAGTTACAATTATACATCAACATAGCAGAATCACATGGCACAGAAACACATTCACGGATGAACGATCAATCAAGACACATAAATCTACTAACCGAGATGATGGTTTGATCGCACAAGGGTTTCCGGTGGGTTCTAGTTCGCCGTCACAGTGAGAGAGCTCTAGGGTTTCGGTTGTGTTGATAGAAAATGTAAAGTGATGTTGTTTTTACGTAAAAATACTCAAAATACGTTCTGGGCCCAAGCTGGGCTACTGGGCCGGCGAAACAGACTTCTGTTTCGTCGGGATGTATATGGCGAAACATCCTGTTTCGTCGGGTATGTTCATGGCGAAACACCCCTGTGTTTCGTCGAGCAGTCTCATGTGTTTAATCAGTTCATGTGGTTTCTAAACTAATATGCTATAACAACAACACAAAATCAAGTAAACACAATGCATTTGTCATATCACAACTATATAGTCAAAGTCAACGTGCATTAATTGCGAATAAAGGACGTCGGAAATTCGAGTTGTCACACTAATATTCCAGTTTAAAAGCAAAATATCCATCAAACTTACAAAACATAACTTCAAGTGTCTACTAGATAAAGTTTGAAAACATAGTTCAAGTATCTACATATTGCTAAGACAAAATAGATTAAGTGCGGAAGCTTCGTTAAGTGCGTTCGGTCTTGATAATAGCTTGATCACCATCCGGATTAAGTTCCAACTTCACCTATGGTCAAAACCATTTAAAATCATTAGTTTGGCACTTTAAACATCAAGTATAACATGTTCCATGATCAACACATAACAAAAACAAACAAAATTCGAGCTGGGACTTGGTCGCGCTACGCGAGGGAGAGAAGGGAGGGCCGTCGCGTGGCGCTAGCACCGTCGCGTCGCGCGACGGTAAGTTTGTTCAGCCGTGGCGCGGCGCCAGGGGGCTTTTTCGACAGAATGTTTGTTGTTTGATGCTGAAACTCAGCCCAGCTCTCTTATTCTAAATTCCAAACTTTAAATCATCATAACTTTTGACTCGGGCATCCGTTTTAGCCGATTCTTTTTCCTACGCGACCGTAATTTAATTACGGACGCGTTTATCAACACCATTCCTGAAAATTTTCAGTTTACGAACAATCGGCTTATAATCCGATTCCTTGCTTATTCGACCCGTTTGTCTACAAGTTCAACAACTTGTTTATTTGTCATCTAATGTCTACAATCAATTTACCCGATTCCCGGATTCTCCGATTATGACGTTTCGCTTCCATCCCAAGGGTTGCTTACGCAAATTCGTCATGCTTGTTTCAAGGATTTAAACATGCTTTTAACACTATTTGACAAGCATACATTCAATTTGCTTTGACTCGTTTCGTTGCCGAATGGAGACCACCATTTCAAACATTCCAAACTCTATTTCTAACTCATGTTTTGACCCATTTTACTTGTTTAGGGCACTTTGTAACTTCCGTGACTTAATGGTTTTACTTGTTTACCAATTATCAATATAACAATGTAAGACTAATAATTGAACATAACGTAGCGAAACTATAAGTCGCGTACCTTTAGAGCACACCCTTCAAGCGTGTATCTCCTCCTCCGGCTTGTCCGCTCGACGATCCGGATTCTTTGCCTAAAGAGTTCAATTCAACTTCAATTTAGAACCCCTTTTTTTTGTAATTATAAACACATAATTTGTCATATTAGTCAATTATGCGTTTTCATCCGATTTTTAGCATATTAATCCCCACTTAGGCATTTCAACAAACACCTAGCGGATCGGATTTTCATATAATCATTACCAAGTTCATGACTTGTTATCTTAACTAAATCAACTTTAATTAGGCAATTATACACATATTTCAACATCAATATTTCAGAATTTATCTCATAAATTTAGATTACACTAGAACAAGAATCTCAATCCTAGCGTTTATCAAGTTTTACTAACTTATAAATCACCCACTATGGTGATTATGAACCTTACAAGTATCATGCAAGATTTTGATAAGAAATCATCTAGGGTTTATCCCTAGACACCATATTACTTCTAATTTCACCCATGCAAGACATAATCAAGCTCAATTTCAGTTCTTCTCAATTAACCTAGAATTTGAGATGAATCAAAACATCAAGATTTTACATACCTTATGATCCCTTCAACTAGGTGATCATTAATTCGTGCTTGAAAAACGATTTGGACTTGATTATGACCTTCAATTGATAAATTTTGTGGAAGCTAGGATTTGGTGAGGAGCTTGTGTCACCCCCTGCGTTTCTTGGTCGACCAGACACACCTCTTGTGTGTGTTTGGTATGTTTTAATTTGTTTTAATGTAATTAAGTTTCAATTTATACAACATAGGTCCCTCCACCTCTATTTAGTTTATAATTTGGGCATTTTAAATTCATTCGTGTTTTAAAACAAGTCAACTAACTTACTGGGTTGTTTATTTCCTAGTTAGCTCATTCTCGTTTATTTGTATTTTATAAATTTCGGGGTGTTACATTGAGAAAACTAAGCCGCGTCGCCAACGGCCTAGGGACTCGTCGGCGACGCCCTCCAAAAACTTGAAATTCGTCCGACGCCTAAATCAGCTGTATACGCACCTTTTCTGTCGACTGGGTTTTCTGTGATGCGTCACTGACGGCCTAAGGCCCCGTCGGCGACGGTGCTTCCATTCCACAACTTCTGGTTTTTCCAAATTTTAATCCCTGTAGACCCGTTTCGCGTCTCGGTGGTCCGTTTTTCGTCCCGATAGCCCGTATAGCTCCCGAAAAGCTCCTTAAACTCCACTAGACCTGCAAAACACATATCTAATCAAAAGTAGGCTTTTCAAGATTAAAAGTTAAGTAAAAACTTAAACTTAAACGTAAACAGACACCGGTTTTCGACCACGTATCAAGCATATATGTACATAATCTATCGAATAAAGACTTTGTGTGCATCTTGGATGGACCATTGACCAAAAGAATCGGAAATGTTTCACATCGGTATAGAAGCAAAAGTCAAACAACTTATATCATCTTCATCATAATCATACTCAGTAAATCCCACCAATAGCAAAACTAAGGTAGGGTCTGAGCAGGATAAGATGTAGACAACCTTACCTCTACCCCGTAGGAATAGAGAGACTGCTTACAGTGAGACCCCCGGCTCGATAGTAGTTTTGCATCAAGTCTTAGACATAAGGCACATAACAATCGGCAATTAAGACAAAGGCCAATTTGTGCATTTACTCCCTTGTCTTTTGGCTATCAACGCCACCATATGATGCATGATGAACCATTCCGCTCTTTTAATATTATTTTCACAAAATTAGTAAAATAACGTTAAAATTAGTGCACTTTCACTTTTGCCCCGAGCGCCCACACATATATACATTATGTGCGCATACCGCAAGCGGGTCGTCTCAAACAAACAACTTATAATATCTACAAAATTAGTGTTGTGTAGTGAGCAGCAGTCCAACAATCTTTGTGAATGGTGATGCGGCTGATTCCTCAAGAGGCAAGATCATAGTACAATATCATATATATTTTTCTTCTTCAACCGGTTTAATATACAAGGTTCTAGTTTAATTTTATTGTATGTAATGAGCATATTTACTGTATCTACTCGTTTTATTTTACAGATATGATTTAAATACATTACTATTACATTAGAATAACATCACTATACGTTCAAAGTTACATAAATAAATAAAAATATACTTTCAAAGTTACATAAATAAATAAAAAAATATATAAAAAAAATACAGACATGCTTGAACATACAAGTACAAGAACAACTAACAATCGAATTAAACTTACAACTAGGGGTGATTATCGTGACCCATTCCTCATAGAACGGGGTTTCTTTAATTTACATAACAAGTTACTTAAAGTTTACTTAAATTAGTGAATTACAAACAAGTTAAAACGAGTTATTTTTATAAGGAATAATGAATTTTAATAATCCAAACTATTAGCCGTTGGCCAGCAACAGTCCCAACTTAAAAAATAACCAGTAGTGGTCCCATCTTTTCACATATTGTAAACTAGTGGACCTTTACTAACATAACCTTAATTTCTTTTTGTCCCCTTATTCTTTTCGGTTTAGTAAAAGTCTATTGGTTTACAATATATGAAAAGGTGAGATCACCACGGGTTATTTTTGAAGTTGGAACCGTTGCCGACCAACGGCTAATAGTTGGGATTATTAAAATCCATTACTCCTATTTATAAACGAACAACTAACAATCAAATTAAACTTACAACTAGGGGTGATTAGCGTGACCTATTCCTCATAGAACGGGTTTCTTTAATTATACATATTAATTTTAACTCTTCATGAATAGTGATTTCATTTGTTTAATTATTATATTATTCTATTAAAAAATAATAAAAATATTATAATTATAATTATGTATTGTGGTTAACTGAACCGATTCAACCGAACCACATCCGCTTATGTATCGAAGTTATCGATTTCGGTATTTGTTTTTTTATAGTTTTTGATCAATGTAAAACAATGTTGATAGCTTCTAATTTTTTTAGTATTAATTTTTTTGAATAATATGTACGTATGTGTGTGTATATATATTATAAAATTTCGAATATACTGTCGCGATTCAATTAAAGTTCTGTCATCACGAATGGCACAGATCCGGACTAAGCAACATCAGTACGCAGGGGCGCAACTTTGAAGGGACGGGGGGTGCACCCACCCCCGCCAATATTTCGGTTAGAAGTGTAATATTTTCGATTTTTTGTTCGATAATTTTACAATTATATAGGTCCGCCCTTCAATTATTTTGCCCAAAAATCCCCTACTCCTCATACATATTTTCGTAGTGAGTTAAAAAAAGTGAAAAACGAGCTATTGGTAAGTTTTTATAATTATTTATAAACTTTGAGTAAAGTTTTTTATGTTTAAGAGCACGTTATTTGAATGAATGAAGATTATGTAGTTTTATCTGAAGTTATTATTGTTTGACCCGACCCGAATCGAATATCCGACTCGATCATATAACACGAAACATAGCGATAGAAAAAAAATTGGTCCCGCCACTATCAATACGCGTACCATATTTGTTTTTATAGTTTTCATTATATCACTTTTTGGTATTGTAAGTTTTATCGAGTATGGTAGTGTATCGATATCGTGATGAACCAAACCGATACTGAACAAACAACATTGGAACTGATATTGATAATTGTTTTTATGGTTTTTGATCGATGTAAAGCACCTGTCGATTGATATACCAACTGTCAGTATCGTACTGCACTATAATGAAACAAACTGATATCAGCCGAAAACCCGCCGCAAAGCACGGGAAAATACCACTAGTTTACATAACAAGATACTTAAAGTTTACTCAAATTAGTGAAGTACAAACAAGTTAAAACGAGTTATTTTTTATAAAACATGCAAGTTGAAGATACACTTAAGGGTGAACGGAGTGGGGGCGATAACCCACTTGGTACCGAATCCCACTCCACCGCCAACCTTTTTACCGAGCCACGTTTACCGAAATGCCACCCATTTTTGGTGAAGCTTTACCGAGTCGGTGAGAGGGAGGGAAGGGGGAGAGAGATGGGTGTGTGGTGGGCTCCATTCCGTCTCAACCAATCACACATTTTCCCTTTTAAAAAAATAATAATTTACCTAAACCCAATTAGGTAAACCCCCACCAACGTTTTTGAGCATTAGCTAAGTTAATTATGTGACTTGACATGACGCTATATGATTAGGTGAATTGAAAGTTTACCTAATACCATTATAACCACTCCCTTCACGCTAAGAAATACTAAAGATGCGAGTCAAATGGATTACCCAATACCGACTCTATCAACCTTTTTATAATATACTAGAGAGTTAATTACTATTTTCGTCCCTGAGGCTTGTCAAAAATAACGGTTTCAGTCCATTAGTTTAAAAATTGCTATTTCAGTCCATTAGTTTCATTTTCGTAACCATTTCAGTCCACTAACTTAACTCCATCCATTTATTTTGTTAACTTTTGGGTGAAATTACCAAATTACCCCTGCTAATTTAACAAATTGTAATAAAAAAATTCTAAAAAATCTAAAAATAAAAAAAATTCCAAAAAATTCAAAAAAATCTAAAAATAAATTTTTTTTTAAAAAAACATAAAAATTCTAAAAAATCCAAAAAAATTCTAAAAAATCCAAAATGTTTCATTAAATGTTTCGAACCCGAACCGTTTCGAGCTGAAGCGTTTCGAGCTGAACCGTTTCGAGCTGAACCGTTTCGACGCGAACCGTTTCGACCCGTACCGTTTCGGGCCAAACCGTTTCAACGCGAATCGTTTCGAGCCGTACCGTTTCGAGCCGTACCGTTTCGAGCCGTACCGTTTCGAGCAGAACCATTTCGACGCGAACCGTTTCGACCCGTACCGTTTCGACGCGAAACGTTTCGACCCGTACCGTTTCGAGCGGAACCGTTTCGACGCGAACCGTTTCGACCCGTACCGTTTCGAGCCGAACCGTTTCGACGCGAACCGTTTCGAGCCGTACCGTTTCGACGCGAACCGTTTCGACGCTAACCGTTTCCGTTTCGACGCGAACCGTTTCGACGCTAACCGTTTCGACGCTAACCGTTTCGACGCGAACCATTTCGACCCGTACCGTTTCGACGCGAACCGTTTCGACCCGTACCGTTTCGAGCCGAACCGTTTCGACCCGTACCGTTTCGACGCGAACCGTTTCGACCCGTACCGTTTCGAGCTGAACCGTTTCGAGCCGAACCGTTCAGCAAGAAACGGTACGGGTAGAAACGGTTCGCGTCGAAACGGTACGGGTCGAAACGGTTCGCGTCGAAACGGTTCGCTTCGAAACGGTTCGCGTCGAAACGGTACGGGTCGAAACGGTTCGCGTCGAAAAAGTTCGCGTCGAAACGGTACGGCTCGAAACGGTTCGCGTCGAAACGGTTCGGCTCGAAACGGTACGGGTCGAAACGGTTCGCGTCGAAACGGTTCCGCTCGAAACAGTACGGGTCGAAACGGTTCGCGTCGAAACGGTACGGGTCGAAACGGTTCGCGTCGAAACGGTACGGCTCGAAACGGTTCGTGTCGAAACGGTACGGGTCGAAACGGTTCGCGTCGAAACGGTTCAGCTCGAAACGGTACGGGTCGAAACGGTTCGCGTCGAAACGGTTCGCGTCGAAACGGTACGGGTCGAAACGGTTCGCGTCGAAACGGTTCGCGTCGAAACGGTTCGGCTCGAAACGGTTCACGTCAAAACGGTACGGGTCGAAACGGTTCGCGTCGAAACGGTTCGGCTCGAAACGGTACGGGTCGAAACGGTTCGGCTCGAAACGGTTCGCGTCGAAACGGTACGGGTCGAAACGGTTTTTTGAATTTTTTGGAATTTTTTTGATTTTTTTGAATTTTTTGGAATTTTTTTGATTTTTAGATTTTTTAAAATTTTTTTATTACAATTTGTTAAGTTAGCTGGGGTAATTTGGTAATTTCACCCAAAAGTTAACAAAATAAATGGATGGAGTTAAGTTAGTGGACTAAAATGGTTACGAAAATGAAACTAATGGACTGAAATCGTAATTTTTAAACTAATGGACTGAAACCGTTATTTTTGACAAACCTCAGGGACGAAAATAGTAATTAACTCATATACTAGATTATATACCCATGTGTTACATGAGTTTGAGAATAGAAAATGAAAGGCTTTAAGATAACTATGGAGTTGATCGAGTTCTTTGAAAAAAAAAAGTGTTTTCAATTTATATAAACTTGAATTAGTTTTTTTTTTTAAATAAATATGTCATAGCTCGAGGAAAGAAACGGGGTTCGCTGTATATGGTCAGTTTTCCGTCTTAGGAAATAACCGTCCCGGTTCAGAAGAAGACCAAGATCCGGTTCACAGAATCTCGTGGCAGAAGAAGGTTTGCTTTGCAGACGGCAAACCAAGAATCACAGGTCAGATTCAGGATGAACGTGCTAGAAAATGTTCAGTAAAACCAGTCAGGGACATTCGTGGCAGTGGGAGCACGGGACGTGCTTCAGTCAGAGTTACTAGACGACAGTGGGTTAAGAGAATCAGTATTCCAGCTGTCAAAGTCTCTCCAGTTGATAATCTACTTTATTCAGAGAGTGTTTGTTCTCAGGATGTTCCAGGATCAGGCAGTTCATGACAGTGGGAGCCGATAGGAACAGAGAACGGGTCAGGGGCAGACTTAGCCATGACTGATGTGTTGGAGCTGATAGAAGTTTCAACGGGCCTTCAGGATAATTGAAGAAAAGGCCGAGTAACTAGGAATGAGCTAAGATCAAAAGTTTTTACAGAAATACAGATGCACAATTGAAGCACAGGTGAAGATTATTCCATGGCTTCAAGTGGGAGGTTGTTGAGTGTGAAGCCGCTTGACCAAGTTGAGGTCAGAAAACAGGACAAGAGGATAAGGGGCAAGGGTGAACCAATAATGCCTCCGGCCCATTTTTTACGGATCATGTATGTGACTTTCTTTCTCTTCATTCAATCTCTATATAAGAGATTCATTTGTATTGTAATCTTTGTTGCTCACCAAGAAGTATAAACTCCTAGTTACATGTGGACGTAGGTCAGTTTAGACCGAACCACGTAAATCCTTATGTTCTTGATAGTGGCAGATTGAGAAAGAGAGAGCAGAGTGTGTGTGGTCTGAGTGAGTGTGTGAGAGCGTTCGATCCTAACATCTTCTAGGAACGATAAAAGGTTTTTCTAATATGGAGGATCAAATTGAAAAGATCATCCAAGATATCAAGTCTCTCGATTTTATATGGTATAGAAATAAATATAATAATAGATCGGTGAGTTGGGATATGCGGTGTAATTTTAACTTGATGTAAGTGGCTTGTGTTGTTGTGGCGGCCCTCTTCGTGGGGGATTGGCATTTTGGGAATAATATTTACCTTACAAAATTAATTAATATATTGCCCATCCATTCTTTGTTGTATCCCAATTAATTAAAGTACTCCATGTATTAAGCCTACAAGAAAAAAAAAATTGATTCTGGGCAATTGCAATTTATATAACTAAATACATTACGGAGACCATTAAGGTTGCCCGAAAACTCAACCTTTTCGTCTCAAAACTTTTTGTAACTTTACTACGCATCTTTAGAAACGTTCTCTAATAAAAAGGCCAATTATTAAAGTCGCCTTAAAAACTCTTTTTTCGCCGGAAAACTTCTTTTTTGGCCAGAAAACTCAACCTTTTAGCCGAAAAACTCAAAGTTTTCGTCCAAAACCTATTTGTAACCATAGATCGTACCTTTAGAAACCTTTTTCCTACCAAAAACATTTTCCAGCGACCGGAGACTAACGACTTTATGAGTTCTGTTAGTCAGGGTCCATTGAAGGCTAATATGTGAAAAGATGAGACCGCTAGTAGGAATTTTTAAAGTTGAGACCATTACCAACCAACAAGCAATAGTTGGAATTATTAAAATCCATTATTACAAAGAGAAAAAAAAACATTATAGAGACTTTTCATTTAAATGGTCAAAACTAATTAAATCACACACAAAGTAATTTTATGAGTCCCCACTCCCCACAACTTGATTTGTGACGGAGTATCACTTAAATATTACTATTTGATGGATCTATACAGAAGTAAAAATCATTCATTTTGTTGTGTAACTTATGTTTCGAGAAATGGAATAATTTAATTTCCTCTTTTTATAGGGGCTTACACTTAAGGTTTTAATTTTATGAACTAAAAATACAGTTTATACAGTTTAAAAATGCAGCCATACAGTATTATGCAATGTTTTAAAAACCGGTAAATACCGGCCGGTTATACCGGTATTATCGTTTCCAGATATAAATCCGGTACGAAATGTTGGTTCAGTTCTGTTTAAACATAATGAAAAACATGAAAACATACCTGTCACCGCAGACAGTGCAGTGGAGAATCCAGTGAGAGAAGACGACATGTAGTTCGACATCTTTGTCAAGGTGATTTGGTTCCTCCTTAGGGTGCTGACTGATGATGGTGACTAAGAAAACCGAAAGGGTATCGGTTGTAGGAGAGGGAGGTCGATGGTGATGTTATGCTTATGGGGTGTGTCTAAAGGTGTAACTGTCTAACCCCTTAACCTCCACATGAGTCTCCTTATATAAGCACCCAGGATGAAACCTAATTAGTTAATAAGGGCAATATGGTCCATCAACAATTACCAACTAATTATTTAATAGGTTGTTATATATTTTGATCTATATTATGTAAATGATTATAATGGCTATAGATTAAATATTAATACATAATATATTTAATCTTACATTCTCCCACTTAGCCGAGTAATCATTTACTATGAGTATTAGATAAGCCTGATCAGGAGTTAACACTCATTTTAGCCTTAAACAATTACTATAGCAGAGAAATACAGCCGTTGAATCATTATGCGACTCAGGACCCCCATTAATCATACTATAGCCTTAATTTAAAACCTACTCGTCATGATCAAAATACGCATAAGCCATTTGTTTGATTTGTAACTTTATTTGTCTATATGCCATTATACCGGTTGAACATATTCTAAGAGACATACAAGATCAAACTGAGGAAATTTCATTAATCATAAAACATAAGCTAGTACAATATGCTCAAATAAGGTCTTTACTAAATCCCATATTCCGAACATGTTCTTCGTAAACCTTAGGAGGGAGACCTTTAGTCATCGGATCCGCAAGCATATCTTTAGTACTAATATACTCGATACAAAGATTATTTTCCTCAACTCGTTCACGTACGAACAGATATTTTGTATCGAGATATAAACCAGCTCCAGTCGAACTGTTACTGTTCGAGAAACTAACGGCAACTGAATTACCACAATAAAGCTTCAATGGTCTAGAAATGGAATTAACGATTTTGAGTCCAGTGATCAGATTTCTAAGCAACATTCCATGACAGGTTGCGTTATAAACAGCAATGTACTCTGCCATCATTGTGGAAGTTGTGGTCAACTGTTGTTTATGACTCTTCCATGAGATAGGGTCGCCTGCTAACATAAAGATATAGCCCGAAGTGGATTTCTTGTCATCTTTGCACTTGGCAAAGTCAGAATCAGAATAGCCCACCACTTCTAAATGATCACTTCTTCTATAAGTCAGTTTATAGTCTTTCGTCCCTTGCAGATATCGAAGTACCTTCTTAGCTGCTTTCCAGTGATCTAGGCCAGGATTAGTCTGATAATGGCCTAGCATTCCAGCAATATAAGCGATATCTGGGCGAGTACAGACTTGAGCATACATCAACCTCCCGACTACTGACGCATAAGGTATCTGGCTCATTTGCTCCTTCTCAACCTCTGTTGTCGGACACTGGAATGAACCAAAAACATCTCCCTTAACTACTGGAGCGACGGAGGGTTTGCACTGTTGCATGTTGTAACGTGTAAGGACACGATCTATGTAAGCCCTTTGGGACAATCCTACGATCCCTTTGTGTCTATCTCGGTGAATTTCGATGCCAATGACGTAAGAAGCATCTCCGAGATCCTTCATGTCGAAGTTATGCGAGAGTAACCGCTTCGACTCATGCAACATGTCTAAACTATTACTTGCCAATAGAATATCATCTACGTAAAGGACAAGTATAGTAAAGTTGCTCCCACTCATCTTGAGGTAGGTGCATTGATCCACTTGATTCTTCATAAAACCTTGCTTCTTCATGACTTCATCAAACTTGAGGTACCACTGACGTGATGCTTGTTTTAACCCGTAAATGGATTTCTTCAACTTACAAACTAGATGCTCCTGACCTTCAGGTTTAAAGCCTTCAGGTTGTTTCATGTAAACATCTTCGTCTATGTCTCCATTAAGGAAAGCGGTTTTAACGTCCATCTGATGTAACTCCAAATCAAAATGAGCTACTAGGGCCATGACGATCCTTAATGAATCTTTACGAGAGACAGGTGAAAACGTCTCTTGATAATCAATTCCCTCTTTCTGAGTGTAGCCCTTTGCAACCAATCTCGCTTTGTAGCGTGCAACGTTCCCATTCGGATCCAGTTTTGTTTTGAACACCCATTTACATCCTACGGGTTTGACACCGTTGGGTAATTCTACCAAATCCCAAACGTCATTTTTCTTCATGGATTCAAGCTCATCAATCATCGCTTTATTCCATTCAGAAGACTGATCACTGCTTATGGCTTCATTGTAAGAGATAGGATCATTGAGCTTTCCGGGATCCATTTCAGTCAGGTAGGTAACATAATCATCCCAATTAGTAGGTGATGTAGAGTGTGAAACACGGGTGCTAAAGTGCGTATCTTGTGTGTTTTATTCGGTTTTAAGTAATTATACACATTGAATAAGATAACTACGAGAAATTATGATTTTGCAGGTTAATTACTTAATTCGGGGAAATCTACAGTTTTTATTGGCAAAATCCAAAGAGAAAAGAATTTTGGTGGATGATGAAATTGGAGCCATACTCACGTGACTAAATGGGGAGCCATCATATACATCATGCATACCTACTAGGAATTTTTGGGGCATTAATTGTCATCATATAAATTGTCATCATTCATGTGTATTAGAGAAATGTGGGGGATTATTGGGAGCCGTGATCTATCATCACCACACAATACATGCAGCTTTTTGTTGAAGAAAATGGGTCACGTGAGAAGCCAATATCATTATTATGGCATAGTATTTGTAGAAAGTAACAGCAACAATATTACAAAAGTTTGGCAGCCAATATACATCTTGGGCTCTAAAACATCACATGCTTATCATTGACCTTTGGAGCACATAATCATTATCATCGATTTTAGGCAGCCAATATTAATTGACTTGGGCTCCCAACTCACGGCCCAACATCATCTTTGCCAACGATTTTTTTTGGGCAGCCATTTTAGAGGCACACGAAACATTGGGGGCAGCCGGCTTTGGGACTCATCACTCAACATCATCGATTTTCTTCAATCCGGAACATACCGAATCAATCATGCCTTCAACTTCATATCAAGCTTTTGATCGGACGAGTATAATGAGCGGCTAGTCTCTTCGGTTTCACCCCGGTGTAGGTAGTTGTATTTTCTAGGGTTTATGCATTTGTTCTTTGATTCGACTTTGTGACAACTTGTATTGATTTTTGAAACCATTGACAATAGTTTACATTTGTTTCGTATTCATAAATTGTCGAACGATGTTAAAAGTTATGACTTTGCGAAATGGTTATGTGTAGTTATACGTTGTCGTGGTTAGGATTTACTTGTGTTGATTACAAAGTGCATTCTTGTCCGTTCTTCGGGACGTTGATAGTTATTGGCACCTAAGTCACGGTACACTAAATCCGCTAATCGTATGCAATTGAGTTGAATTAAAACATGTAGGAACCCTAGGACTTACAATTACCAAAACCGGGTGTGATCCGTATTCTTAATTCCTGTTTTCAATTAAGTAGTTTAGTTTACAAGTTTAGTTAATAAATCATTGTTTTCGATAACATCAATTTGTCGGTTCATTCCGATTTATTTTAAAAACCAAACAAATAAATAAAAATAGCAATCTTCATAATCATCTTGTACATTATTTGTAAATAGTCTAACTAATCGAACGGGTGTTGCGATACTGACCACATGCTCTTCGTGGATACGATACCCGACTTACCCTAGCTACCTAGGTTTAATTGGGTTTTTGACTGATCGGGACGACGCGGTCACGTCAGTAGGCCTTCTTTGCCTAGATGACCTCCTGAGTGGATTATCGGGTTCAACGTTGTCTTGGTGTTGAGCATTTGATGTGCCTTCGTCATGAGGTATAATGGGTTCTGATTGTAGAGGTGAATTTGGAGTTGGTGCAGTAGCTTCAGGTACAGTAGTTGCATTGGGTACAAGAGGAGTAATCGGAGTAATGGTAAGCGACGAGTCTCTCCCCCCCCCCCCCCGCGTCTTGTACTTCTTGCAATTCTTCGTAAGGGTTGGTACTGCTCCCACTGACCTTGAAATCCTCCAGGAACGCAGCACGCTTGGTTTCAACAATACGGGTGACATGGGAAGGACAATAGAAACGATAACCCTTAGAATTATCAGGATACCCGATAAAGAAACAGGTAACTATTTTAGGGTCAAGTTTCCTTAGGAAAGGATTGTAAAGTTTTACTTCAGCAATGCAGCCCCATACTTTCATATATTTAAGACTCGGTTTCCTTCCTGTCCAAAGTTCATAAGGAGTTTTAGGGACAGACTTAGAAGGAACTCTATTGAGTATATGAAGAGCTGCTTTTAACGCTTCAGTCCAGAGAAATAATGGTAAATTAGTGTTGGCTAACATACTGCGCACCATGTTCATAAGGGTACGATTTCTTCGTTCAACGACACCGTTCTGCTGAGGTGTACCAGGCATGGTGTATTGGTTCACAATCCCCTGGCCCTTACAAAACTCATGAAATGGACCAGGAGCTTGACCCACATCAGTATGTCTTCCATAATATTCACCTCCTCTATCTGATCTCACAACTTTAATCTGACGATCTAATTGCTTTTCAACTTCAGCCTTATAATCTTTAAAAGTTGTTAGAGATTCAGATTTCTCCTTAATAAGATACAAGTACATGTAACGAGAATAATCATCAATGAAAGTGATAAATGAAGTATGTCCTGTTATGCCAGCGATTTGGTAGGGACCACTAATGTCAGTATGAATGAGTTCTAATAAATTAGAGCTCCTAGTGGCACCTTTCTTATTCGCTAATGTCATTTTACCTTTAAGACATTTGACACATGTTCCAAAATCAGAGAAATCAAGAGGAGGTAAGACTTCATCCTTTACGAGATGATTTAATCGTTCTATTGAGATGTGGCCTAAATGTTGATGCCACAACATGGATGAAGTTTCTAAGTCTCGTTTCTCTTTCATCTTTGTGAGTGATTCATTAATGTTATATGACAACAAAGATTTGGAAAAATTATCATCTAGTTCTAATCTATAGAGACCACCATCCAGAATACCAGTACCATAAAGAACAGAATCATAGAGGATAGAGAGTTTGCGATGACCATGGGAAACAATAAAACCGTCCATGTCTAACTTTGGTCCTGATACAAGGTTCCGAGTTACCTCAGGAACATATAAGGTATCATAAAGTTTAATACATAAACCAGTTTTCATAACTAGTTGTAATGTTCCAATGGCCTTCACTTCTAATTCTCGATCATCCCCAACCTTAAGCGTTCTTTGGTTTCTTTCCAGCTTCCGGATTGAAAGGAATCCCTGAGTTGAATTGGTAACATGAACCATAGAACCAGAATCAAACCACCAAGAATTAGCAGGAACACTTAAATTATAGGACTCAAGTATCATAAAATAATCGTTACCTTTCTTAGCCAGCCACTCCTTAAAGTCAGGGCATTCCTTCTGCATGTGTCCTGTCTTTTTACAGAATTTGCAGCGGATACTACCTAAGGAGTTCTTAGAGCTGGAGGGTGCACTTGTATTAGGATTAGGCCTTTGGACTTTTGAAGCATCCTTCCTCTGATGATTGTTCTTCCTTTTCTTAGAGTTGGAGGTGGTGAAGTTAGCAACATCGGTAGTGCGATCCATCCTCATACGCTCTTCCTCCTGTACGCACATGGCGACCAGCTCACTCATCGTCCATTTGTCCTTCTGAGTGTTGTAATTGATCTTGAATGCTTCAAAGGACGAAGGAAGTGAAGTGATGATAAAATGAACGAGGAAACCATCACTGATTTCCATTTCCAGCCCCTTCAGCTTATTGGCCATGTCATTCATCATCATGATGTGTTCGCGAATGCCGCTCCTCCCATCATACTTAGTTGTCACCAGCTTGAGAATAAGAGTACCAGCGTGTGCTTTAGACGTCCCCTTGAATTGTGCCTCCACATGTTCCAAGTAGGTTTTAGCATCTTCAGAATCAGGAATGGCTCCTCTGATTGCATTACTGATGGACTGCTTCATGAACATGAGAAACATGCGGTTACACCTAGTCCATTTTTCATGAACTATCTGCTCAGCAACAGTACTTTGAGTGGTAAGGTCCGCTGGCTTATTCTCTCTTAGAGCATAATCAAAGTCCAGCAATCCAAGTGTAAGCATGAGAGCATCCTTCCATGCAGCAAAGTTATCACCAGTCAAAGGTGGAATCCCCTGATTTGGTGCTGATAGTGGAAATAAGAATGAGCAAGTTATGATACTAAGGAAGAAGTTCTAATGTGATCTAAGGGCACGTTAAACTAAGGTAGGCATAAATAATGACCATTTTACAATATGAAGCTGTGATATTGTTGATTACTAACATCAAAATAATAGACTTAGTTAAAAAATTCTACTTAAACGAAGACAAATCAGC
Source organism: Helianthus tuberosus (assembly GCA_030545235.1). Lineage (NCBI taxonomy): Eukaryota > Viridiplantae > Streptophyta > Magnoliopsida > Asterales > Asteraceae > Helianthus > Helianthus tuberosus. The sequence continues at coordinate 147,800,345 of CM060374.1, forward strand.
TTTGGCCAGAAGTGTAATCATTTAAGCATATGTGCAAAGTGGTTGCAACAAATCAGCTTTGGCCAGAAATTGAGACAATCACTTTAGTTATGCACTTGTTAAGTATGCCATCTATGAAGGAATTAAATCAGCTTTGGCCATATATTAAGACATTCATGTTTATGATGCACACTCAACATAGCTTTCGTAATACTTGAATGATAAGTAGATGTATCAAATCAGCTTTGGCCAGAAATGATACATCAGAAGCTCATTCAAGTTAAGCCATTTTGGTTTTGTAAAACATTATCTGATTCTGATAAATTAAACTAAGTAATTACAAAAACCAATTACTTAATAGCAAACCACCCGTTAGCGCGGATCGAACTCCGCGGTGAGTTCGCTGGGGGGATGCAAGGAGACAGCGTGCCCCCGCACGGGGTTCGGGGCGGAGCCCCGAGCTAAATCTTAGTTCACATTAAACAGCCTAAAATAATGTGGTTTCGAGTCAGGTCTCGACTGAGTTATGAGATCTCGAGTCAGTTATGAGGTCTCGAGTCGCAACCTTGTTGTCTCGAGTCGGAACCATGGTCTCGACTACTATATCTTATGAGATCTCGACTCATGATGAGGTCTCGAGTCGCAACCACGGTCTCGAGTCACAACCTTATGGTCTCGAGTTATGACCTTATGGTCTCGAGTCGAGACCTTTGTCTCGAGTTGTAAACTTTTGATCCCTTATGATTTCGAGTCGAGACCTTATGGTCTCGAGTCGAGATCTGTTGGTCTCGAGTTGTAATCTGATGATAGCTGTTTATTGAGATAACATAACTGAAAATTCGAATTCTAAGGGATTATGAGATATGATTTCCTGTTTTAAGATGATCTAATTTTATCAAAATATTTCGAAAAATTATAACTGTATATCTTTTAACAATTTTTTCGAATAAACTTAAAAGATAAAATTGGATCAAACATGGAAAAACACTCATCAATCCTAAAAACATTCCAAAACAAAATAGAATTTTCGAATTTTCCTAAGAACATGAGGAACCCTAAAAAATACAACATAAATTCTGGAACCCGAAACCTGAATTTTAATAGTTTTTCTAAACAGATTACGGTTAAAACATAACCCAGTTAAATTCGAGTGAACATATAATTAATCCTTTTTCCGAAAACAGTGATCTCGAGTCGTTCTCAATGACTCGAAACTGGCTGTTCATAAGATTTTCAAAAAATTCCGTTTTCCAAGTTTCAATCCCAGAATTATGGATACGAAAACAGAACTGACTAATCAACATATGCTCTGATACCACATGTTGGTTCAGTTCTGTTTAAACATAATGGAAAACATGAAAACATACCTGTCACCGCAGACAGTGCAATGGAGAATCCAGTGAGAGAAGACGACATGGAGTTCGACATCTTTGTTAAGGTGATTTGGTTCCTCCTTAGGGTGCTGACTGATGATGGTGACTAAGAAAACCGAAAGGGTATCGGTTGTAGGAGAGGGAGGTCGATGGTGATGTTATGCTTATGGGGTGTGTCTAAAGGTGTAACTGTCTAACCCCTTAACCTCCACATGAGTCTCCTTATATAAGCACCCAGGATGAAACCTAATTAGTTAATAAGGGCAATATGGTCCATCAACAATTACCAACTAATTATTTAATAGGTTGTTATATATTTTGATCTATATTATGTAAATGATTATAATGGCTATAGATTAAATATTAATACATAATATATTTAATCTTACATTCTCCCACTTAGCCGAGTAATCATTTACTATGAGTATTAGATAAGCCTGATCAGGAGTTAACACTCATTTTAGCCTTAAACAATTACTATAGCAGAGAAATACAGCCGTTGAATCATTATGCGACTCAGGACCCCCATTAATCATACTATAGCCTTAATTTAAAACCTACTCGTCATGATCAAAATACGCATAAGCCCTTTGTTTGATTTGTAACTTTATTTGTCTATATGCCATTATACCGGTTGAACATATTCTAAGAGACATACAAGATCAAACTGAGGAAATTTCATTAATCATAAAACATAAGCTAGTACAATATGCTCAAATAAGGTCTTTACTAAATCCCATATTCCGAACATGTTCTTCGTAAACCTTAGGAGAGAGACCTTTAGTCATCGGATCCGCAAGCATATCTTTAGTACTAATATACTCGATACAAAGATTATTTTCCTCAACTCGTTCACGTATGAACATATATTTTGTATCGAGATATAAACCAGCTCCAGTCGAACTGTTACTGTTCGAGAAACTAACGGCAGCTGAATTATCACAATAAAGCTTCAATGGTCTAGAAATGGAATTAACGATTTTGAGTCCAGTGATCAGATTTCTAAGCAACATTCCATGACAGGTTGCGTTATAAACAGCAATGTACTCTGCCATCATTGTGGAAGTTGTGGTCAACTGTTGTTTATGACTCTTCCATGAGATAGGGTCGCCTGCTAACATAAAGATATAGCCCGAAGTGGATTTCTTGTCATCTTTGCACTTGGCAAAGTCAGAATCAGAATAGCCCACCACTTCTAAATGATCACTTCTTCTATAAGTCAGTTTATAGTCTTTCGTCCCTTGCAGATATCGAAGTACCTTCTTAGCTGCTTTCCAGTGATCTAGGCCAGGATTAGTCTGATAACGGCCTAGCATTCCAGCAATATAAGCGATATCTGGGCGAGTACAGACTTGAGCATACATCAACCTCCCGACTACTGACGCATAAGGTATCTGGCTCATTTGCTCCTTCTCAACCTCTGTTGTCGGACACTGGAATGAACCGAAAACATCTCCCTTAACTACTGGAGCGACGGAGGGTTTGCACTGTTGCATGTTGTAACGTGTAAGGACACGATCTATGTAAGCCCTTTGGGACAATCCTAAGATCCCTTTGTGTCTATCTCGGTGAATTTCGATGCCAATGACGTAAGAAGCATCTCCGAGATCCTTCATGTCGAAGTTATGCGAGAGTAACCGCTTCGACTCATGCAACATGTCTAAATTATTACTTGCCAATAGAATATCATCTACGTAAAGGACAAGTATAGTAAAGTTGCTCCCACTCATCTTGAGGTAGGTGCATTGATCCACTTGATTCTTCATAAAACCTTGCTTCTTCATGACTTCATCAAACTTGAGGTACCACTGACGTGATGCCTGTTTTAACCCGTAAATGGATTTCTTCAACTTACAAACTAGATGCTCCTGACCTTCAGGTTTAAAGCCTTCAGGTTGTTTCATGTAAACATCTTCGTCTATGTCTCCATTAAGGAAAGCGGTTTTAACGTCCATCTGATGTAACTCCAAATCAAAATGAAACATTAAATTTTTAAGGGGTGGCTTACGCGGCCCACCTAAACCCCAAAAATTAAATTTTTAATTATTTTTATTAATATTTAGGGTATTCGGGTCCGTTTTCACGTATGGGGTGTTTTTAGGGACATATTGGGATATTTTAAAATATATTAGGGTGTCGGAAATAATTCGAGGGTATCGGTTTTCTTTGAGGATTGTTATACATAATACGCCTAAAGTGGTTTTATGACTACACATGGCCTAAGGGGATTTTGTACTATCTCATACATTTAAGCATCAATGAAACATCCCATTTAAAATATGTGCCCATTAGTTGAACAATGTGTTACTGTATGCAGTAAACGTCTTGTTACAACTGCACAACACTTTTGACGAACCGTTTAAATCGATCATACTTCAACGCAAACGCGAGATATGCGAAAAATGGGGTTGGGAGATGCCGTAGATTTTTTAGGTTTTTTTTTTTTTTAATTTGCAATGTTTGGTTTTTTTTTTTAGTTTGTAATTTAGGATTTATTTAATGTAATTTTTATGTAAATGAAATTATTTTTGTTAATTTATAATTTAAAAAAAAACCATGACTAGTGATGGGCACCCCTAGTAAAATCCATCACTAGTGATGAAATCAAGCTCAATGACGTGGCGGACAATGACTGGGTGTTGTAAGTGATGCAAAACCATCACTAGTGGATAGCCCCTTGCCCCTTATTTCTTAAAACTTTCATCTTTCTCAAAACTCTCCTACAAAAATGATGATCAAATCAACAAATTCAACAATTAAGACTCACAAAAAGAGATTCTGGAAGCCAGTTGTCGTTGTCGTCCCTGTTCTCGCCAGGTAAGTTTTGAACCGCCCTCCCGTCGTCATGTCTTCTTCAAAATCATCGTAAGTGCCGCCGCTAGCATTGACCTTCCACCGATAGAACTGAAGACCATCACCGGATCGGATGTAACGCCCAGTGTCCCTAAACTTTAGACACTTGACAAGATCAGTCCCTGAACTTCTCTTGATTGTCAATTTTGGTCCCTGTATTTTGTAATGTGATACTTTGACACTTTTGGATTGATACTTGATACTTAATCTAGATACTTGACTCTTGGTGCTTAAAAGATTAAACTAGATACTTGATTCTGGATACTATGGAAGCTAGATTCTTTATGTTGATTCTTGATACTTGATACTCGGACTCTTGATTCTTGACTCTTGAGAAACTATGATTCTTGACTCTTGAAACTTATTTGGTGCTTGACTCCTTAGACTCGTGAAACTTGATTCTTGGTTGAACGAGGGACTGGAGCCTTGTCATTGGCGGAATCTATGAAACTTGGAAACTTTTGTGTTTATGATGTAATATAGTTATGAGATATGTAGGATCGTTTGCTGACCCGAACGAGTCGTTCAGAGGAGTTTTGATCAGTTACAGGTGCGGAAAACAAGTAACTGACGTAGAAATAGCTAATTCTTCACTTTAACTACTGATTGTATTGATTAGATCACAAATACATTCAGTTTTCACACCGACAGCACTTCGGTATGGAATACAAGGCAATGTTACTCTGATTTCGCTCAAAGCTACTATATATAGGCTCTCTAATTCCGCTCGTAATGACACAAGGACATTTGGGGCGAAATCAGATCTTTGTGATTCCGCTCGAAAGTGTCAACATGACATTTCGGGCGGAATTAGCACTAGGAGCTAAATCAGCTTCTTAATACACTAAACCTTTCTATTTTCTCGATCTACATGCCCTAATCTTTACAATCTAGTCTAAGACTCGATACAAGACGAAGTCGGCAGATGTATGTACCAACATACTCCCCCTCAGATGTTGACGAGTCGTAAGTGTCGAGTCTTCTAGTCTTCATTCTTGATCAGTCTCTGGGCTTCTGATAGACTGTCGTCGGGTCTATGCAAAAACCTAAAATTACCTATAGACAGGGTAAGTCAGGTATCGAATCCAGAGGAGCATGTGGTCAGTGTAATACCATTTAACTAATCTAAACTTACTTTATGAAATTTGCTAGTTTATCTATTTTTTTTTTGTAATTTTTATGAATAAGTATTGTGAAAATGAGAAAACAATGATAGGAACGTGACCACTCCGGGATTCAGATTCTGTAAACACTTAATAATCTAATTATTGTTTATTTGGATGCCACTGATTAAATGGTAAATCTGTCACATAAACCAATTACTTATACAAGATCCTAGCATAATACCAATTGATCAGAGAGATATTAACCGCAAGCATAAATAATTATTCAATCAGCAAAGGCACAATTAGATTCAACATAAATACGTCTCTCTGGTTATCACCAGGATTTGCCTGTCACACAAATTGTATGTGTATATATATATATATATGTGAATGCAATTCGGTCAACACCTAATTACAATCTAATTCTCAAACAAACAGAACTAAATTAAAAGTGAAATACAAGAATCATCACCCGGAGTGTTCACTGGAGGGTTAACCGCGCATGTTGGTGGGTTGATCTTCACCGGCTCGAGCTGAGGTTGAATGCATGATCGAATTGGTTGAGTGGTGTGGTTGATCGATGATGATGTACAATGATGTTGTTGGTGATGAGTCTCCTTGCTGAAAAGTGATGTCCGGCTGCCTCCTTATTGTCGATTCATATCCTCATGAATTCAGCGGACCCCAAAAAATAATAAAGATTGCCTCTAATCTTTCATGCTGGTGGCTGCCCTCAATCCATGGATTAGGAAGCCCAACTTTCGTGGATAATAACAATGATGTTGGGCCGTAATTATGAGCCCAAAAGTCCATCTAATGAAGGCTGCTCATATCGATGGATATGGAAGTGCCCAATAATCAGTGATGGTTGCCCAATATTTCGATTGATGATCAAAAGTCCATAGCCCACCTTTTGCATTAGGTTAAACCCTTATATTCCACTAAAAACATCACGTGCCACTTAAACCGTAAATCACATGTTATTTGATTTCCTTAAAGTCTCCTTGTCCACAATTAATGATAGTAATCTTTGTTTTCTTTTTCTGAGATTCACGTGATGCACTTCCCAATTTCCTCACCAAAAAGTCTACATAATTAATTATGATGATGGAATTTCTCTTTTTGAGGAAAAGTCCCTTTCTCCGATATAAGATGTCAACTCCAATAAAATCGTCCAACATGTGCTTGCAATGTCCATCACCATGTGTTCCAAACTTCACCGAATTAAGCGATTTTCCTGTAAAATTACCAATACTCGTAGTTATCACATTCACGATACATAATCGCTTAAAACACAATAAAATATGTAATATAACACACTTAAACACTCGGGTTTCACACTCTCCATCACATCCCCACACTTACCTTTGATTGTCCTCAAGCAAACCAATCCGGAACTACTCACCACAATAACAACACCTCTAAACCCTTATACCAATGCAACAGTTTGAGTCCCAAGTCATACCCGTTCCATAGACTGACACAATCAAGATTGACAGTCCGACAAGAAATTCGTACAATTTATAAAACTTAAGACTTGTCTATTCAAAACTAACATGCTTAGGATTCTAACACATGCTACACGCCCCTCACAATCAACTCTCCTCTCGGTTTAAAAACTGAACTAGCGTGTAATGTGCTAGTATGTATAACACTCAAAACCAAACATGCAATTCTGTAGTCATAGGCTTGTATGACAATCAAACCTCCACTGTATCATATAACACGACACATATCAAAAGGACTTTCGGTTTTGGGCTTAGGCTAAGGTAGGAAATTTTTGGTTTATATTTATATTTTTATGTGGCGAGCAAACAAACGACCAAACCGTGACAACATTATTTGCAAACATAACAAACTTTTGGGTTGGTTTCTACCCAAGAACATAAACGATATTCACAACACTTCTATTTTTTTCTTTTTCTTTTTCTATATTTTTTTTTCTTTTCTTTGTTTTTTTTTCTTCATAATTTGTCATTCACGGTCGGTATCAAACAACTCACATTAGGTGGACAAACGAAAGGGTAAATAGGCTCAACAGGGCAACTAGGGTAATGGTTCGGTAAACATGAAACAAACACAGTGGGTGTACAGGATATCCTAATGCCTTTATCATGTACGTGCACATATTAAACCACAGTCTCAACATGCATCAAATCATACAAGTTCTAACACAGAATAACATGCGGCCTGCTCTCATCAAATGAATTCATAATGTGAATTATTCTATCATTCTACATGCACAAAATTCTCACCAAGAAAAGGGTAAAAAGGCTGCCGACACGTAGCATATGCAATCTAAAGCATGTTACCCCTAAATAGACATCTCTTTTCAATTCTTTTATCCTAAAAACACCTGTCGGACCTACTCTCATGAAACTTAAAGGAACGACCATGACAAGGGACTATGTTAGTTTACTACCGGCAAGGAACCCATTAGTGATTGAAACGTTCGGTTTTTTATCCGTTTAGCTCACTTAAAGCGATGAAATTCTTTAAAATTTTCAATTTGTTTTTCACTTTTCATCGTTCTCAATCACTTTTAACCTCTTTCAAACCTTTCCCTTCCCGGGTTTCCCATATCCCCACACTTGGGCGACATTGTCCCCAATGTATAGTGCTTTTAAAACAAAACCCGGGAATACCAACTAACAACCCCCTGAGTGGCTATCCCTAACACAAATAACGTAAACACATTCCCTAAACATAAATAGTTCAACACCACCAAAAACAAAAATAAAAATGCAATAATAAAAGTGGAACAGACTCCCCTGGTTTAAAGCGTAGAATCCTCATGCGTCATGTTCCACCACGACCGTATAGCATTTCATTCGCGGCCGTGTCCAACAAGTACTCGGGTCAATCTCTACAATTAGTGTACAAATCATCCCCGTCCAAATGGAGATTGAGTATGGACAGTTCAGACTGAACTCTAATATGTGCATAGTCCGCAACTGCAACTATAACGTACTGGGACTTCACCAAACATCCCCACACTTAGACCATTGCATCCGTAAAGATTAATAACCTGGTAACCTGCAACAATAATTACGCAAAACAAAAAAAATAATAAAAAAAAATAAAAAATAAAAAATACACTACTCTACATCCTCGGGCTGCCTCTCGAGAGCGCTAAGTTTATAGTCTTCAGCCAGACCGTATCTGGTTAAGCTCATGGTGGTTCATATAGTATCCCCTGTGTATGAAACACATGGTTATCATCCCACATCCATCCATCATCTCTTATGGCATCCCAATGATCCGGGTTATCTGGATCTGCATCATCGAAAGAATATAATAACTCGCCCGTACGTGTCTCTATGGGATTCTTCTTGGATTTGGTTGCTTCCTTTGGTGGCTTCTTTTTTCGCTTGGCTAATTGCTTTTTAATTCTCAATTTGAGCCACCAAGGTGACTTGGCCTCTTTATCCTTCACGATCTTGTCATCTTTAGACTTGTCAATCATAGCAACACTCTCTTTCGGGCCATCGTCACACACTCGAGAATAACTCGTGTTAGTAACAAAATCCCATGAACAAGTATTTATAAATGAATAATCAAAAGAATGTGAAAGGAAGTCAATAGAAAGCTTACGGCTCCCGTATGTCATATCAACTGTACCTTTCCAGCAACAGATCTGAGCATCTGCAGTGGCCAAGAATGGTCTGCCAAGTATCACCCTCAGTTGTTCCTTCTCTGTATATGGATCTAAGACAACAAAATCTTCAGGATAATAAAAGTCACCTACCTTTACAGTCAATCCCTTCAAAATCCCTCGGGGCCTTCCTCGTGAGTATTCAGCTAAAACCATAGGATCATTAACCTGTTGCAATGGGCCCAAATCATACCTGTCATAAATATACCCGGGAAGAACACTCATACTAACTCCAAAATTCAATGAAGCGTTATCTGTCTTGAGATCCCCAAGTTGAATTGGGATGAGCGGTTCCCCTGGATCTCTATCTGTCTCTGATCCAGCATCCTCAACCAGGCTAACTGTAGCTTTTCTTTCTGCAAAATTGTCAAACTGATTAGTTAGTTGTTCAATTCGCTGGTTAAGTGATTCATTAATATTTTGTTGTTCCTTGAGAGACTGGGTGAGTTCTTCTACATGCTTGAGGAGGGTTTTGAATAACTCTAAAATCTTATCTTCCTCAATTGCGTTTCGATTCTGCTCGTTACCGCCTTTATCAGATTGATTGTAATTTTGATATCCTCTGGAGCCATGATCCGGGTGGTAAGAACGTGGATAATCTTGAGCCCAGTGATTGTGACTCCCGCAACATGAGCATGGTTCAACATCATAATCCCATTCCATAGTTGCTGCACAAGTAACAAACTAAAAGTAGTACCGGAAAAAAAAATAAACGATATAACACTAAGCGCACTAGCTCCCCGGCAACGGCGCCATTTTGATAGACTGTCGTCGGGTCTATGCAAAAACCTAAAATTACCTATAGACAGGGTAAGTCAGGTATCGAATCCAGAGGAGCATGTGGTCAGTGTAATACCATTTAACTAATCTAAACTTACTTTATGAAATTTGCTAGTTTATCTATTTTTTTTTTTTTTTGTAATTTTTATGAATAAGTATTGTGAAAATGAGAAAACAATGATAGGAACGTGACCACTCCGGGATTCAGATTCTGTAAACACTTAATAATCTAATTATTGTTTATTTGGATGCCACTGATTAAATGGTAAATCTGTCACATAAACCAATTACTTATACAAGATCCTAGCATAATACCAATTGATCAGAGAGATATTAACCGCAAGCATAAATAATTATTCAATCAGCAAAGGCACAATTAGATTCAACATAAATACGTCTCTCTGGTTATCACCAGGATTTGCCTGTCACACAAATTGTGTGTATATATATATATATATATATATATATGTGTGAATGCAATTCGGTCAACACCTAATTACAATCTAATTCTCAAACAAACAGAACTAAATTAAAAGTGAAATACAAGAATCATCACCCGGAGTGTTCACTGGAGGGTTAACCGCGCATGTTGGTGGGTTGATCTTCACCGGCTCAAGCTGAGGTTGAATGCATGATCGAATTGGTTGAGTGGTGTGGTTGATCGATGATGATGTACAATGATGTTGTTGGTGATGAGTCTCCTTGCTGAAAAGTGATGTCCGGCTGCCTCCTTATTGTCGATTCATATCCTCATGAATTCAGCGGACCCCAAAAAATAATAAAGATTGCCTCTAATCTTTCATGCTGGTGGCTGCCCTCAATCCATGGATTAGGAAGCCCAACTTTCGTGGATAATAACAATGATGTTGGGCCGTAATTATGAGCCCAAAAGTCCATCTAATGAAGGCTGCTCATATCGATGGATATGGAAGTGCCCAATAATCAGTGATGGTTGCCCAATATTTCGATTGATGATCAAAAGTCCACAGCCCACCTTTTGCATTAGGTTAAACCCTTATATTCCACTAAAAACATCACGTACCACTTAAACCGTAAATCACATGTTATTTGATTTCCTTAAAGTCTCCTTGTCCACAATTAATGATAGTAATCTTTGTTTTCTTTTTCTGAGATTCACGTGATGCACTTCCCAATTTCCTCACCAAAAAGTCTACATAATTAATTATGATGATGGCATTTCTCTTTTTGAGGAAAAGTCCCTTTCTCCGATATAAGATGTCAACTCCAATAAAATCGTCCAACATGTGCTTGCAATGTCCATCACCATGTGTTCCAAACTTCACCGAATTAAGCGATTTTCCTGTAAAATTACCAATACTCGTAGTTATCACATTCACGACACATAATCGCTTAAAACACAATAAAATATGTAATATAACACACTTAAACACTCGGGTTTCACACTCTCCATCAGCTTCTCTCTCTCTATCTTCATCAACAGACTCCCCTTAACAATATGCTGGCATTCCAATAGTTCTTCAGCATCATCTGCTTCAGGATCATTGCCTGGCTTTCACACTTTGTCCACACTCGATAGCCTGGATCAAACTTTATCTTCAGAGTCCACAGGAATCGGAAACCTGGCTCTTTAGAGAATCGTTCCAAGATCATAATCTGGCTCTCTTCAGGCTCAGACTAGCATACAGTTTTGATTTCAAGATCGTCACCTGGCTTTTGTCTAGCTCGGGTTATCTGCAAGACCTCTACCTCAAAGTAAATTTCAATATTTAAACACTTTAAAAATTGAGGTATGCATCAACACTGACTCTCTCTCAGATCAAACTAAAAGATTTATCTTTTCAGAATCTTGATAAACCACTTGTAAACTTAGATTTTGAAAACATTTTAATTTTAACCACAAACTCTCCCTTACCACATAGTCACCATGTTTAGCACTTGGAATTTTGATATTCAGCTCTCCAACATCAGTTGTTGAAAATCTTTTTGAATTTTTCAAAAAATTATGCTAAAACACACCGAAAATCTTTTTGGATTTTTGAATGAAATGAAATGAAATGCAGTAAAGAAATATTTACAGACAATATTTTTGTGAGTTCGTGCAAGAGGATCATATCAGTTTTTGACAAGTCACAAGTACCGTTGAGCATAGTTACACATTAAGAATTAAACAATTCACTTAGATTGTCGATATACTGATCCACTTAAATTCTCACACAAATTTCAACTGATTCATAATATGAATTAGATGTTTTAAGGACTTAAACTCATTCATGTGTCCCACCTTTTGAATATACTCCCGTATCCAGATCCCAATATTCAGTCTTATAGGTGAGTATACCACAAATGATATCTGTCAGGGGTTAAATTGCGAGGGCCGTGAGAGCTCAGGTCGATACTTTCGTATACGCAGAGAGATGACGGCTTCGACTTTTGGTGTGTCCCCTTTAGATGATCTTTTCTTCAACAGCAATGACTATCAATTTTATTGTTTCATCAATTTGCTAAGGGCGGTGCTATTTTTCAAGCAAACGGAAAGTATTCTCCGGGGACTAGGTCAGAATTTTCATTCAGCAAAAGTCCCGGGATAATACTCCAGATATCACTGAGCATAAAGACCTAGTATCTCAGAAAGAGGGACCTTTCAAACGAGATTTCAGGGGTTACCTATATATCCAAGTAGTGTTCCCCACGAAATAAGCAAGTTTGAAATTTAGTTTGTATCCCGAAAAAGCTTACTAAATGTGTAAAAACCTATCGGCATATCATCAGTGAGACTGTTTAACGCTATTTAATTATTACATTTCTTTAGCATACTGTGACTGTCTACTGATGTACTATCATTTCCTCTTCTTTGGCACTAAAACTCATTTTTCAAATTTTATCATGTTTTTGTATTTTTCAAATTTTCTAAATGTTTTTGGATTTTCAGAAAATTTCTACTCCCCCTAAAATACAAACACATTTCAGGAAATTTGAAAACAAACTGTACAATAAATTTGACAACCGATATCAAATCGCTTCAATTCGCCATCCACTAGGCATAAACAATCAGAACTCCCCCTTTCATAAAACTATTTTCTCATAATGATTTCAAAACACTTAAGTTTGTTTTAATCAAAATGATTTTTCCGGAAAATAAGTTTTGTTGATTTTATAACTTGTAGGTTCGGGGTGTGGTTCATCACATTGTTTTTCAAAATACCAATTGTAAGTATGGTCCAATCAAGTTCAACTTAATGACCTTGATTAACCACTTGTAGGAAAAACAAGTACAACTTAATGTCCTTGATTTACCACTTGTAAATGAAAACCTTCCATAAACCACTTGTAGGAATAACACATCTACATAAAATCATTTTACCAATAAAGATGCCGATTCCTGCTTCACACTTACCAACCTGGAAGCTCCGACATAGTCCATCATCTGTAAAAACTAAACACATTTAAAAATTTTCACAAAATCTATCATAACAAGAATGATGCCGATTCCTGATCCACGATTACAAACTTGGGATCTCCGGCAAAGTCAGATGTTCAAGGGAAAAGAATTTCCACCCAAGTCTTTTCAGACTTGAGGGTTTTCAGTTCTTGCTCAGTAGGGTTCTAGGTAGCCATTTTTGTTGCATAAAAATCTTTAACCCCCTTTTCTTTCCCATTAAGCATTTTTCCAAAAATTTTCTTAACATTCCCATTGAATGTTTTCTCGACATCAAACTCAGTTTTCTCGAAGTAAAACTGATTCGAGATCTCAACCTTACCAACCTTCTGTTTAATCTCTTCAAATTTCAGTGATGGAAATTCATCATCATTCACTGAATCTTTTGCCTCAACCTGTGGCTCTTCTGGCTTTGTGGAACCAGATTCATTGCCAATTTTCTCATTAACCTTCTTAACAACCCACACTTGGTTGTCTTTGGATTTCTTTTTGTAAAAATTCTTTTTAGAACATTCACCAACCTCATAAGTTGAATTTTCAAACATTTTAAATTTTTCGGTTGGTGGTTCAACATCAACAACTATTTCTTTCAGTTTTTCAGAAACTCCCTGTTTAATCTTAGCATTTTTCGGACAGTTCCATGCAATGTGACCAGCTTCATTGCATTTGAAACAGGTTTGAGTCTCTTTTGGATGAAACACTCCAGTTCCATTCCTTTTCTTCTCAGCAAGAAACTCCTGGTTTGATTGTTTCCAGAACGGTTTCTTCTGTTCATCTTCTGCACTTCCTCCTGAAACAAATTCTGTTTTTGTTTTAGAATTTTTCTCATTTTTATAATTTTCTGGAGGAATAAAACCTAAACCTTTCTTTTTGTAGCTACCATTATGGTTTGGTTTCTTTTGAAAACCAGAACCAGAATTGTAACCCTTTTTCTTGTTTAATCTTTGTTGTACTCTTGAAGTGTATTTTTTAGGTTTTCCAGTAAGATTTAAATCTTTTATTTCAGAAATCTTAATTTCTGTCATTTTGAAAACCGTTTTTATCATTTCAAATCTAACACTTCGTATTGGAAACTCTTTGTCAGAGTATAATTTGTCAGAATCATTTAAAGTGTATGCAACTTCAAATGTTTCATCATCCAAATTTGCTTTTGATAACAAAAATTCTTTACTATAAGACCGTTTAACCGATGATTTTGGACTGTTGACTGACGAACTTGACCCTCTAGACTCAGACTTTGACTCAGACTCCTCATCAGTATCCAACACCTGATCGACCACCTTTTTGATTAACTCAGACTCATGATCAGTATCAGATGATGTGAAAGTAACGTCAATGTTTTCTGGTAAATCATCAGTTTTATCGGTTTTTAACTTTATATTGACTGCTTTTTCGACTTGCTCCTCATTTGGTTTTCTGGGAGAATAACCTTCCCAGATCGGAGGCGGACACTTGTTATAGCTAGCAGTCGGTTTCTTACCAGTATCCTTCTTCTTTGTCTTCTCATCTTGAAAAGCTTCCATACCTGCAACAGTCGGATAAATTCTATCAATAAGATAATCAGAACTAGAATAACTTTGCAATAATCGTCTGATTCTCTCATTCTCAATTTTTTCCTTCTCTAACTCTTGTTTCCACTTAGCGCTTTCTTCGATGTAGAAGTTTATAGCTTTCTGTTTTGTCATCATCACAGAATTCATCATTATCAATGCGTCTTCTCTTTCAGAATTAGTCTTTTGAAGACCAGTTACTGTTTTGTTCAAAACATCATATAATTCTTTCACGTAGTTAAGATTGAACAGTAATTGTTCCTTAATTTTCTCAAACTCTGCCATCTTCTCATCTTTAGCTGCACATTCCTTACAAGTCTCCAAACACTTCAAGCAAGGCTTGATGACTTCAACAATCTTTTCAACTTCAATAATTTTCTCAACTTCAACCACTTTCTCAGCTTCAGTCACCCTTTCTTCTTCACTCACTTGCTCAATCTTTTCAGCAACATATTTAACTTCTTCATGTTGAACAACATTTTCAGCTTTCATTTCTTGTTGTTCTTTTGCAGCTCGTTTTTCCTTCAGTTTCTCCAAGCGATCTGCAAAATAAAAATGAAAACTTTCAGGAGAAAAATGAGATTTTGCAACATTAATATGTTTTTCTTCCTCATCATCACTACTGTCATCTGTTGGTGACTGATCAAACTCAATTGACTTTTCAGCATTATCATCTGAAGAACCAGAATCAGCTGGTGTTTGATAAAAAACAACTTCCTTTTCTGAACTTTAATCACTTTGTGAACTTTCATCTGAACTCTGTGAGCTTTCTTTAGAAGCAACCGAAACTTCTTCTGTACTCTTCACAGTTTCACCAATAGACTTCATCCATGTGGTAAACATATCTTGTTCTTTCACTATTTTAGCAATGAAAGCTTTTAATTCTCCTTTTTCATCAATAAACATATCCCAGCTAAAGCCTTCAGGTAGCCTTTCATCATCTTGATCGACTAAGCATGCTTTGCTATCAGGAGATATGTAATTTTTCCAGTTAAAATCCACCAAACATGCTCTCTTTGAATCTTCGATTCTTCTACCATGAGCCACCTGCGATTCTTGCTGTTGCTGCTGACCAACTTGCTGATAAATGGCTTTCCGGTAGTAATCGTCTTTTCCGAACGGATTCTGAACTCCACTAGCTTCCCTGTTCTTGCATTCCCTCTTGAAATGACCTTTCTCTCTGCATCGAAAACAAGTAACTTTAGATTTATCAAAACCTAAAGTTGAAACATGTGCATCAAGAAAGTCATTTCTCCCAGTAATCAGCTTGAATTTTTCAGCTCGTCTAAGAACACTGGCTAGACACCATTTAATGTCCATCAGTTCCATCTCTTCGGCATCTATCTGATCGTAATCCTCTTTTGTGAGCATAGGATTTCCGATCCTCCCAACCACTAAACCTTCATAGGATAGCAACACTGAACCAAGTAGAGCCATGTGATCTTTTGCGATTTCCTCATAAAACCTTTGACCCTCTGGAAGATTCAAAGCAATGTTACACTGGATCACATAACCATTTCCTGTCTTTGTGGCTTTGAGAATGGAAGCTTGAAGTAGTATCTTTTGGATTGACACTCGGGTATGAAGAAAAACCAATGCTACTTTTAGAACTTTGATCAACCTTTTCAGAAGAATCTCCAGCACTAAACGCAGTTTGTATCTTTGGGCTTCTTTTAACTTCTGGAACACTTCCTTTGTAGTACATTTTTACATCCTGTTGACCACTTGGACTGTTCATCCTCGCGATCTTCTGCTGTTCTAAATCTTGACCCTCAATCTTCTCGATAAACTGAGAAATTGTCAACCCATCATAAACCCCAGTGTTCTTTAAGATCATCAAATATGTTCCCCATTCCTTTTGCGGTAACGCATCGGCTAACTTGTCTACCCATTCTTCACGATCTTTTGTAATACTAAGCATCGACATGGATCGCACCAAGTGGCAGTATCGTTCTATCAGCTTTTTTGTATCTTCTCCTGGTAAGCTACTGAACAAATCAAACTCTTTCTTGAGCAACGCCTTCTTGCTATTAATCATGTTCTCACTACCTTCAAATTTAACACGAAGAGCATCCCAGATTGACTTTGAAGTCTTGTCATGCTGAAGCAGAATGAAGATGTCTTCTTTGATAGCTTGCTGTAGCAGACTAATCATCATCTTTTTGGCTTTGTACATATCTCTCTCTTTGTCACTGAATTCTGATAACTCTTTGATAACTTGCAAATCTGTTCGTGGCAAAACGTACTTCTTCAGAATACATTCCCATGACCTAAGATGGTTTGCCTGAACCCAGTTTTCAAATCTGTCTTTCCACCCGTAGTATTCTTCGATACTCATCAGTTTTGGGGGCTTTTGTAATGTTCCAGCCTCGTTTTCCAAATTCATGTTCTGAACAATGGAAGCCGGAGTAGTCGGAGATGAAGCGAACGCGTTGTAGAACTCGTCACTCATGATTACGTGTCACGTTTTTCAAAAACACTTGATTTCGAGCAGAATTAACACTAAAGCAGTTCGAGCGAAATCACTGATGGTAGTTTGGAGCGAAATCAGAATGTTCACAGGAGCAAAATCAGATGTTTGTTACTCTGGAGCGGAATTACACACAATTTTGGAGCGGAATCAAGCGTTTGGCAGCCAGGAACGAAATCACAACCAATTTTGGAGCGGAATCAGACATAAACCGTTCGAGCGGAATCAGTTCGGAGGTCCATTTTGTCCTCTTTTAATCCGATTTTAGCAATGAAACTTTCAGGCATTTGTTAATATTCAATTATACACAGTCTGTGAAAATTCGAACCAGTTTTGACTGTTAAATCTCGTTCTGATGAAGAAAGAAGGTGTAGAAGTAAGAAGTATCAATGAAATCCAGCTAATCTCTACAGAACTCCTCCTCCTGAGCCCTGATACCACTTGTAGGATCGTTTGCTGACCCGAACGAGTCGTTCAGAGGAGTTTTGATCAGTTACAGGTGCGGAAAACAAGTAACTGACGTAGAAACAGCTAATTCTTCACTTTAACTACAGATTGTATTGATTAGATCACAAATACATTCAGTCTTCACACCGACAGCACTTCGGTATGGAATACAAGGCAATGTTACTCTGATTTCGCTCAAAGCTACTATATATAGGCTCTCTAATTCCGCTCGTAATGACACAAGGACATTTGGGGCGAAATCAGATCTTTGTGATTCCGCTCGAAAGTGTCAACATGACATTTCGGGTGGAATTAGAACTAGGAGCGAAATCAGCTTCTTAATACACTAAACCTTTCTATTTTCTCGATCTACGTGCCCTAATCTTTACAATCTAGTCTAAGACTCGATACAAGACGAAGTCGACAGATGTATGTACCAACAAGATACTTTTACCCAAACTATACGCAACGAAACGCTTAATTTAACTCGCAAAACGAATCAAAGACAGGGAACGCGGAAGGATTGGATTGGCCAGAGTGGCAATCCGATCGGATTGCAACCCGATCGGATTGTCACCCTATCGGATGACCACCCGATAGGATGGCCCTCCGATCGGACTGCCACCCGACCCGTGCACACCTTACCTCCTTCACACACTCTCACACTATAGATAGACCTGTCACATCACCATCTTCAGTGATGTGACAGCTCTGCTCGACCAGACACGCTATCTCCTCTTTTCTCCATTTTCTTGCTGATTTCGGTACGTTTTGCACTAGATCTTTGTACTTTCTGGCTCTACACATCATCCTCTACGTGATTCTCACTTGAAATCATACTTTTCACCGTAAAATCTCTCGGATCTGAGTTCCTGAGGGTGATGTCATCATGGGGGTCTGTACAAACTGCCATGTGATGTCATTCTGAGCAAGATCTAGCTCAGATCTAAGATATTTCATGCGTTTTCACACTAAATCTAAGCTAAATCTAGACTTTTTACCATAAAACTTGAGTATCTTCACCTTTTTCTCAAACTTTCACCTAAATCGGTGGAACCCGGGTCTAAACGGGCTGTGGACTGGATGAATAGTCTAAAGCCGGCTTGGATCTGAGTTAATACCAGTGAAGACGAGCATGGAATGGATTCTGACATTAACTCGTTACGAACAGACGACTGATTAGACAGGGGTGATTCCCACCTGATCAGAACGGTGGTGTGCTAATGAGTTTACTGTTGTCACAGTACGTGCCGTACCGTCACCGTTAAGCTAGAAACTTAGAAATTTTTACAAAATGGTGAACAAGAAAAAAGGGTCGCCCGATCGAGCGGCAACCCGGTCGGACAACCACCCTATCAGGTGACACTTGTCCTTGAGCCCAGAAACTTGAAACTTTTCAAATACTTAGAAACTTATTCAGAAACTTGGAAACATTGGGAACCTTGAACAAGTGGCAACCCAATCGAGCAGCCACCCGATTGAGGTGACCAAGACGCTTATACCCGGATCGAGTGGCAACCCGATCGGATTGCCATCCGATCGGGCAGCCACCCTATTCCCCTCTCTGTGATTTTTAAACCAAGTGGCAACCCGATCGGATGGCTATCCGATTGGGCAACCCTCTAACTCCTCATACACATAAGTCACCCGACCGACTGGCAATCCGATTGGATTGCCATCCGATCAGACAGCCATCCGATCTAGTGACTGATTTGACACTTATGCAATCTCGTTATTCTGCCCGACTCTTATCCCATTGTAATCTTATCAGGCTAATTCTAAAAGAGCTCCCTTTGATCCAATAGCAGTTTATACTGTTAAGAAATCATTGTGAGTATACTCGATCCCCTTTTACTTTAAACTTTTGGGGTGCAACATGTATTCTATGAAACTTAAACATTGAATCTTTGAAACTTAAACTCTATCCTATGTGTACGTGAAACTTGTGATTCTTGATTCTTTGTGCTATGAGACGTTTAATCCAGAGTGTGTAGTTCCGCCTTAACAATAGTAGCGCTATAGGAGATGCACCTCTCCCATTATTCTTAGGGGGTATTGTTAGGGGGATTCTATTTTACCTCATTGATTCTTTGGTAAACAACTAAAGCATCGGGATACTTGGGCTATCACTGCGTGGACTGCGACACTAGCACGGCTGAAACTATTTTATTACTTATACTATGGATATGACTTGTTTTTAATCTATTATTCAATTATTCAAACTTGTATACTCGCCAATACTTTTGTATTGATATTTTAATACATGTTGCAGGCTGATAGGATGCTTTGGATGCATGGAATCCAGCCAGGAGATGCTTAGAAACGTCACCTAGTTAACTTAGAATCTTTTGAACAATTTGAACACTATTCGTTATGGTTTGTATTTGATACTTGTGTTGGTTTTGTACCTTGTTAGACAATGTTGTGATGAATTTAATCTAATTTCTGTTGAAACAAATAGTGTTATGGAATCTCATGAGCAATCTGAACGCTTAGTGCTCGCACCCCGATGTTTCCGCCATCGGTTGGGGTGTGACAGATTGGTATCAGAGCCATAACTATAGGGAATTAGGATAAGTAGGAATACTTGCCCTAGTCTATAGTTCTAGGAAACTTGATTCTTTTTTGTTGTTTAAGACTTATACATTCTAGCGTATCTACTTCCTAGCAGCTCATATTCCTGTTAAACGTACATGCCTTTCCTAAGGCTGGCACAATATACACTTTATACTATGAAGACACTGTTACACGGTGTTTATATTTTGCACGAGATTTGCCCATAAGATAGGAGTGACATCCGAACCTTGAAGGGAAATCTCCATATTATTCTAGCAGGTCTTATCTGCGGATAAGTGCCAACACTATTTAGGGTACGATGTTGTCAAGTTAGAGGTGAAACTCAGACCTTGAAAACTAGTCTTACTCCTTAATGATTTTCATGTCTCGCCAAAGTCTCGCGACTTCCGATCAATTAAGTACGTGAAATGACCAAAAGGACGAATATTGTAGGTCTAACATCGATGACATATTTGTCTAAGTAAGTCAAGACGCGTTACCTCAATTCGAAAGGGGTTCGAATCACTTTGGTTAGTCGCCATTCCTCTACCCGGAACAATCCTATGTTTTATAAGCCTATCGTTTTATGCTATCTCGATTTTTATGTATAAGGTTTTAAACTCAATTCTTCGTTCATTTTGACATACTTTTACACTACTCACATGCGTGTCCGCAATCTAAAACGTTAATTCTAATCTCAGATCGAACTAAATTTATGAAGCTTTATACTATGTGTAATCTATGCGATGATGTGTTGTAAGGCACTATACGTAACATGGCATGGAATACGAGGGTAAAGTGACGTGTCCGAAACATGGTGGATACGCCGCTAGTACTTCCTATATATAAGTGTTTCTGGCATGTTACCAGCTTTCGTCCCAAGTGCCATGCGAAACTTAGTGTCTGCAGATCAAAGTTGTTATTGAATTCTAAAACTATGGAAGGTCTACTTGTGTACTCTATGAAAAACTTATGTGAAATCTATCGTGTACTCTAGTAAAGTCTATGTGTAAACTACATATGTGTGGAATGAGAAACAAAATACGAAACGTAGCCTAGCGCCGAAGACGAGGAGGAAGTGGCATGTCCGAAACATGGTGGATACGCCGCTGATACTTCCTATATATAAATGTTTCTGGCATGTTACCCAATCTTCATACCACGCGCTAAGTGAAGTTCGTAGTTTTGTAGGCTCGGGTTGAAGTTGTGAAATCTATTTGGTTAATCAATGATGAAAATCTATTTGGTCGACTCTATGAGTAAATTCTAGTGTTGTGGGTAACAAAGCATGACACCGACTATGAGGGGGACGTGACGTGATTGAAGCATGGTGGATACGCCGCTGGTACTTCCTATATATAAGTGCTTCCGTCATGTTGCCAAACTTTCGTAGAACGTGCCATGTGGGAATTTGTTGTTATGGACTATGATGAGATTGTCAAACTATAATCTAAGTTAAACTATTGGTTAATCTATGTGGATAGTGGGATCAATCTATGTTATTTCATCTATTTGATTAGTCCAATATTGTGGTTGGCAAGCATGACACCGATGACGAGGGGGAAGTGGCGTGATCGAAGCATGGTGGATACGCCACTGGTACTTCCTATATATAAGTGCTTCTGTCAAGTCGCCGAACTTTCGTAATACGTGCCATACGGGATATCGTTGTTAATATATTAAAGCCTATTGAATGTCTATGGAATTCTATTGGAATCTATGGAACGTCTATGGAATTCTATTACGGTTTATGGAATGTCTATTGAATACTATCGAAGTCTATCTAATCTATTGAAGTCCATTGAGTTATTCAAGACTATTTGTAATCAATGGTAATCTATTGAATTCTATAAGAATGAGTGTGTATTTCGACACGTAACATGACATCGAGTACGAGGTAGAAGTATTGTGTCCGAAGCGTGGTGGATACGTCGCTGGTACTTCCTAAATATAAGCGCTTCTGGCATGCTGCCAAGCTTCGTACAACATGCCATGTGAAGGTCGTGAATTGTGGTGTTAAGTCTATTGAAATCTATCAGATTAGTATACGTGTGTATTGTGATAATGTTGAGTATACTAGTTGGCAATTGTGACACGTAACATGACGCCGAGTACGGGATGGAAGCAATGTGCCCGAAACGTGGTGGATACGCCGCTGGTACTTCCTATATATAAGCGTTTCTAACTTGTTGCCAAGTTCCGTACAACGGGCCATGCGAAGGTCACGTGTTTTGTGTATCTATGAGAACCTGGTGTTAATCTTGAGTCTTTAGTCTATCATGTGTTAATCTATGTTATTCTATATTAATCTAGACTTATACGATCCTCTTGTTGGATCTTTAGGATGTCTTCTCAAAAGCTATCCGACACTCTCAGGAAATCCAGGGAGAAGTCTCAGAAAAAGATGATGTCGTTTATGGCCGACCAGATCACTCGAGTCGTGCCAAAGATCGTCTCTGAGCTCCAGGGATCAAACACCCCTCAATCCTCTGTCAACTCTAAGACGGAAAAGTCGACGTCTGCAAAGTTCAACTACAAACATTTCGTTTCTTGTAACTCTAAGTCCTTCATAGGCAGTGATGGGGTGACTGCAATGCTTGAGTGGTTCGACAGCGTTGAGGTCACTTTCATCAACAGCGAGTGTCCGGAACATCTGAAGACTAGGAGCGCAACGGGAATGTTTTAAGGCAGAGCGCTGGAATGGTGGACGAATGAGAGAAACATTTGTACTAATGAAGAAGCCTATGATCTTCCATGGGCTGAGGTGCGAGATTTGATGATGCTCGAATTCTACCATCCCCATGAGCAACTCAAGCTCGAAGAAGAATTCTGGCATTTGAAGCAAGTTGGTGATGATAACTTGGCTTATACTACCAGATTCAAGCAGCTGAGTCTTATTGTTCCTCATTTGGTTTCGACTCCTAAGAGGATGATAACCAAGTATATCAACGGTCTACCTCCTGCTATGCATGATTCTATCGAGGCAGCCCAGCTTGGAACTATTGAAGAAGTCTACCGTCTGGCAGCACGTTTGAACAACAATCGTGTACGTGATAAACAGTTTGGTACTCCTGCTACTTCAAAGTCTGCTAACCAAGTTACCCAGCAACCAAGTGGCAGCAAGAACTAGAAGAGGAAATCTCAGGGTTCGGGATGTAATGCTATTGTCCCTGCTGCAAAACCTGCTCCTACACCTGCTGCTGCTAACCCTGCTGCTCCTGAAGCGAAGAAGCAATACACTGGGTCTCACCCCAAGTGTACAACTTGCAACTTTCATCATCCTACGGCATCTGCATGTCGTCTGTGCACCAACTGTAACCGGTATGGTTACACGACTCCTTATTGCCGCCAAGCCAAATCAATACATCAGATTTCGCTTGAGTCATGCTGTTGATCATCCCAAGAGAAACCCCAATGCCTATAAATAGGAGGTCAAGGTCAAGCGAAATCATAGGTAACAACTCCGATTTCCATACCGAGGTGCTGCCGGTGTGAGAACTGATTGTATTTGTGATCAAATATCAATATAATCAGTGTTAAAGTGAAGATTCAGCTGTTTTAAAGTCAAATACTTGTTTTCCGCACCTGTATTTGATGGAATTCCTCTGAACCGACTCGTTTAGGTCGCGAACCCGATCCTACAATTGGTATCAGAGCTCAGGAGGAGGAGTTCTGTAGATATCAGCCGAAATTCATCACATTCTCTTACTTCTACACCTTCTTTCATCAGTTCAGAAATTTTTCACGGTCAAAACCTGTTCAATTTCTCACAGATTGTTTAAAAGTACAAGATAACAAACCCTTGAAAGTTTCATAGCAAAATTCGACCTGAAAATGATCAAAACAGTCCTTCGAATGGATTTCGCTTGAACGGATCAGACTTCAGTGGATTTCGCTTGAAATTCTACTAACATTTCGATTCAAGACAGAATAGTGTTTTGCTTCATGGTTCTCGCTTCAGAACGTTTTCGCTTGAAGGATTTCGCTTCAAGTATTTCGCTTCAAAGGTTTTCGCTTCAAAGATCAGTGGATTTCGCTTGAAGATTGTTCTGTGGCTATTTCGCTTGAAAAGACACAACTTGGTCATTCCGCTTGAAAGCTAGTATTTCGCTTGAAAGTGACTGAAACATGGATAACGATTTTCACAACGCGTTTGCAACACCGTCTAGTTCATCTTCCATTGCTCAGAACATGAATTCGGAAAACGAAACGGGGACTACTCAGAAACCCCCGAAGCTAATGGGCATTGAGGAATACTACGGATGGAAAGATAGATTCGAAAACTGGGTGCAAGCAAATCATCTGAGATCATGGGAATGTATTCTGAAAAAGTATGTGCTACCACGTACTGAAATGCAGACAGAAAAACAGATTTCAGATTTTGGTAATGAAGAACGGGAAATGTACCGAGCTGAAAAAATGATGATCAGTTTGCTTCAACAGGCCATCAAAGAAGACATCTTCATACTACTTCAACATGACAAAACATCAAAGTCAATCTGGGATGCTCTAAAAGTCAAGGTTGAAGGTAGTGCAAAGATGATTAAAAGCAAGAAGGCGTTGCTTAAAAAGGAGTTTGACTTATTCACAAGTTTACCCGAAGAAGATATGAAGAAACTCATTGAACGATATTGTCACTTAGTGCGAACAATGTCGATGATGAATATCTCCAAAGAAAATGAGGAATGGGTGGATAAACTTGCTGATGTGTTACCTCAGAAAGAGTGGGGAACTTATTTGATGATTCTGAAGAATACCGGAGTTTATGATGGGTTATCAATCTCTCAGTTCATTGAAAAGATTGAAAGTCAGGATCTGGAACAGCAAAAGATCGCAAGGATGAATAATCCAAGTGGTCAACAAGATGTAAAGATGTATTACAAGGGAAGTGTTCCGACTCAAGAAGCTGAGAGAAGTCCGAAAATACAGACTGCTTATAGTGTTGGGGATACTACAGAAAAGACTGATCAAAGCTCAAGCAAAAGCAGCAGTGGGTTTTCATCATATCCAAGTGTCAATCCAAAGACTTCATCAGAAAGCTTTCAGTCTCAAAGCACAAAGATGGGAAATGGTTGTGTGATTCAATGCAACATAGCTCTAAATCTTCCAGAAGGTCAAAGTGTTTCTGAAGACATTGCAAAAGATCATATGGCATTACTTGGTTCCGTACTTATCTCTTATGAAGGTCTAGTAGCTGGTAGAATTGGAAATCCTATGCTTACCAAAGAGGATTATGACCAGATTGATGCTGAAGAGATGGAACTAATGGATATCAAATGGTGTCTTGCAAGTGTTCTGAGACGTGCTGAAAAGTTCAAGACAATTACCGGGAGAAATGACTTTCTTGATGCTTGTGTTTCTACTTTAGGTTTTGATAAATCTAAAGTTACTTGTTTCAGGTGCAGGGAAAAAGGTCATTTTAAGCGGGAATGCAAGAACAGAGAAGTTAGTGGTGCTCAAAATCCGTTTGGAAAAGATGACTACTACCGGAAAGCCATTTATCAACAAGTTGGTCAAATACAAGACTCACAGACGGCTCATGGTAGAAAGATTGAAGATTCAAAGAAAGGATGTTTGGTAGATTTCAACTGGAGCAACTACATATCTTCTAACAGCACAGCATGTTTAGTGGATCAAAATGATGAACAACTACCTAAAGGTTTCAGTTGGGATATGTTTGTTGATGAAAAGGGCGACTTCAAAGCTTTCATTGCAAAGATTGTTAGAGAACCAGACTTGTTCGCCACATAGATGAGATCTATTGGTGAAACAGTAAAAGATCAATCTACTACATCTGAAGAAAGTTCAGAAAGTGCTGATGCAGATTCACTAAGTACAGATGAGAGCGTGCAGAATGATGTTACTTCAGAAAAGGAAGTTGCATTTGATCAAACACCATCTGATTCTGGTGTATCAGATGCTGATTCTGACAAATCTGTAGAGTTTGATCAAACACCGATTGAGATTAGCAGTGATGATGAGGAAGAGAAACATATTAATGTGGCTAAACATCATCTTTCTCCTGAAAGTTTTCATTTCTATTTTGCAGATCGCATGGAGAAACTGAAGGAGAAACAAGCTGCAAAAGAACAACAACAGAATAAGGAAGTTAAAGTAGTTGTTGAAGAAAAGGTCACTGAAGCTGAGAAGGTAACTGGTGAAGAAAAAGTAATTGAAGTGGTAAAAACAATCGAGATTGAGAAGATTGTTGAAGTTGAAAAGCCTTGCAAGAAATGTTTGGAAACTTGCAAGAGTTGTGAAGAAAAAGATGTTACACTGTTTGATCGAGAAAAACTGATAGAAAAGTTACTATCTGACATCAGCTATGCGAAAGAATCTTATAGTGTGTTGAATAGAACAGTGACAGGTCTTCAAACGACGAACTCTGAAAGAGAAAAGGCTTTAACGATGACGAATTCTACGTTGATGGCAAAGCAAAAGGCAATTAACCATTACATCGAAGAAAATGCTAATCTAAAGCAAGAGTTGGAGAAAGAAAAGATCGAGAATGAAAGGATCAGAAGGTTATTACTGAGTTATTCTTGTTCTGATTATGTCATTGATCTAGTTTATCCTACTGTTGCAGGTTTTGAAGCATTTCAGGATGAAAAGACAAAGAATGATACTGGTAAGAAATCGACTGTTAGATATAACAAGTGTCCGCCTCCTATCTGGGAAGGGTATTCTCCTAGAAAACCAAATGAGGAGCAAGTCGAAAAAGCAGTCAATATAAAGTTAAAATCCGAGACAACTGACGTTTTACCAGATAACATTGACATCACGTTTACCTCGTCTGATACTGATCATGAGTCTGAGTTAATCAAAAAGGTGGTCGATCAGGTGTTGGATACTGAGGAGGTGTCTGAGTCAAAGTCTGAGTCTGGGTGTTCAAGTTCGTCAGTCAACAGTTCAAAGTCGTCGGAAAAACGGTCTTACAGTAAAGAATTTTTGTTATCAAAGGCAAATTTGGATGATGAAACAATTGAAGTGGCATACACTTTAAATGATTCGGACAAATTATACTCTGACAAAGAGTTTCCGATTAGAAGTGTTCGTTTTGACATGATCAAAAAGATTTTCAAAATGACGGAAATTAATTTTTCTGAAATTAAGGATCTAAAATCTACTGAAAAACCTAAAAAATACACTTCTAGAGTTCAACAAAGGTTAAACAAGAAAAAAGGGAAAAAGGATTACAATTCTAGTTCTGGTTTTCAAAAGAAAACAAACCAAAATTGTAGTTATAAAAAGAAAGGTCTTGGTTTTACTCCATCTGAAAATTGTAAAAAGGAAAAATATGTTAGAGATTTTAAATCAAAAATGACGTATGTTGCAGGAAAAAGCTATGAAGAGGAGACAAATAGCTTATTCTGGAGAAAGTCGAATCAAGAGTTCCTTGCTGAAAGGAAAAGAACAGGAACTGGAGTTTTTCATCCAACTGGAGTTTTTCAACCAAGAGACACAAGAACTTGTTTTCAATGCCAAGTTGTTGGACACATTGCTCACAACTGTCCAAACAAAGTCAACAAAAAACAGGGAGTCTCTGAAAAACTTAAAGAAAAATTGGTTGAAAAGAATGAATCACCAACTACAAACTTCAAAACTTTTGAAAATTCCAAGAATGAAGTTGGTGAACATTCTAAAAGATTGTACAAAAAGAGTGCAAAAGACAATAAAAAATGGATTGTTAAAAAATCAGATGTACAATCTGGCGATGAATCTGATTCCACAAAATCAGATGAGCCACAAATTGAGGAAAAAGTTTCAGTGAATGATGTTGACATTCCGTCACTGAATCTTGAAGAGAAGGAATTTGATGTTGAGAAAGCATTTAATGGAAATGTTAGAAAAATGTTTAAGAAAATGCTTGATGGGAAAGTAAAGGGGGTTAAAGATTTTTATGCAACTAAAAAGGCAACTTACAGCCCTACTGCCCAGGAATTGGAAGCCACCAAGTCTGATAAGACTTGGGTGGAAATTTGCTTTCCTTAAAGTCTTAGGACTTGCCGGAGATCCCAAGTTGGTAATCGTGGATCAGGAATCGGCATCTTTCTTGAAAAGTGTTTTTGTGATTGGATTTTATTTTTGGAAAAGTTGTTTGTTCACAGGTTAAGTGTGAATAGCCGGAGCTTCCAGGAAGGTTAGTGCGAAGCAGGAATCGGCATTCTGATTGGTAAAATGATACATGTAGACGTAACATTCCTACAGTTGGTAATGATTGCTCATACCTACATGTGGTTATATTTGTGGTAATGTTTATAATTGGCACAGAAATTGCTTTCACGAAATTGGTTAATCAAGGTCATTAAGTTGAACTTGATTAGACCATACATACAATTGGTATTTTTGGAGAACAATATGATGAGTTCAACCCCTAATCTACATGTGGTAAAATCAAAACTTATTTTCCGGAAAAATCATTTTGATTAAAACAAACTTAAGTGTTTTGAAATCATAATGAGAAAATAGTTTTGTGATAGGGGGAGTTCTGATTGTTTATGCCAAGTGGATGGCGATTTGATGCGATTCGATATCAGTTGTCAAATTTTTGTACAGTTGTATTTTCAAATTTCCTAAAATGTGTTTGCATTTAGGGGGAGTAAAAATTTTCAGAAAATCCAAAAACATTAGAAAATTTGAAAAAGCCAAAAACATGATAAATCCTACTGACAAAAAGACAAAAACAGTAAAAAATTCAAAAATGAGTTTTTGTTGCGAAAAAGAGGAAATGATAGTACATCAGTGGACTATCACAACATGCTAAAGAAATGTAAAGATAAAAATGTGATAAACGATCTCACTGTGGATGTGTGAGTAGGGTTTTACACATTTAGTAGATTGTAACGAGATATAAACCTAAATTTCAAACTTGCTTATATCGTGGGAAACATCTCTCGGATATATGGGTAACCCCCGAAATCTTGTTTGAAAGGTTCCTTTTTCTGATATACTAGGTCTTTATACTAGGTGATATCTGGGGTATTATTCAGGGACTTCTGCTGAACGGTAGTTCTGACCTAGTCCTTGGCTAATACTTTCCGCAAGTGCTTGAAATATAGCATAAACCCTCAGCATGCAGATGAAACAATTAAAATTGATAGTCGCTGCTGTTGTAAAAAGATCTTCGAAAGAGGACATACCTAAAAGTCGAAGCTGATATCTCTCTGCGTATACGGAAGTATCGATCTGAGATCCCTCGGCCCTCGCATACCTAATTTATATACAGATATCATTGATGTCATAATTACCTGTAAGACTGAATATTGGGATCTGGATACGGGAGTATATTCTGAGGTGGGTCACATGATTAAGTTTAAGTACTTAAAACATTAATATCGTATCTCGAAACAGTTGAACTTTGTGTGAAAATTTAAGTGGACCAGTATACTGACAATCTAGGTGAATCGTTTTGAACTTAAAATGAATCAAAGCTTAACGGTGTTAGTGATTTGTCTCATAAACTGATATGATCCTCTTGCACAAACTCACAAAAATATTGTTTGTAAATATTTCTTTATTGCATTTCATTATATTCAAAAATCCAAAAAGATTTTAGTGTGTTTTAGCATAAATTTTGAAAAAAATCAAAAAGATTTTCGACTACTGATATTGGAAAGCTGATTGTCAAAATTCCAAGTGCTAAACATGATGACAATGATGTGAATGGGAGTTAATCTTAAAATGTTAAAAAGGTTTGTTTAAAATCCTATAATTGGAATTTTAAAACCTACATTTGATTCATCATGAATTTGTGATATGAAAGAGAGAGATTGTTTGTAAATTTAAATTGTTAAAACTAGAAAATTTATTTCTGGGTTAAGTTTGTTACAGATGGGAACCAGATATTGATCTGAAGCTGGTGAACTTAAGGAATCAAGAGATCTGATCAAGAGAATTAGACTCTACAACATTCAAAAGCCAGATCAAGATATCTGAAGTGTTTAATGAGAGCCAGACGTCGATCCTGATACAGATGTTGCTGAAGAACAAATGAATGCCAGCAAATCGTGAGGGGGAGTCTAAAGATTTTAAAGACAAGGGGAGTCTGCTGGAGAAGAAGATAGAGCCAGAGATTCTGGAATAGAGAGAGAAAAGCCCAGAGACTGATCAAGACTGAAGATGTGAAGACACAGCATTGTTGTGACTCGATAGTCGACTCGTCAACATCTGAGGGGGAGTCTGTTGGTGCACTACATCTGTCGACTTCGTCTTGTATCGAGTCTTACACTAGTTAGAATAGATCAGGGCACGTAGAACGAGAAAATGTGAGAGAATAGAGAAGATTTCGCTTGAACATATGTATGATTGAAGGGATTTCGCTTGAAGCAGCTCAAGCGAAATCAATACATCAGATTTCGCTTGAGTCATGCTGTTGATCATCCCAAGCGAATCCCCAATTCCTATAAATAGGAGGTCAAGGTCAAGCGAAATCATAGGTAACAATTCCGATTTCCATACCGAGGTGCTGCCGGTGTGAGAACTGATTGTATTTGTGATCAAATATCAATATAATCAGTGTTAAAGTGAAGATTCAGCTGTTTTAAAGTCAAATACTTGTTTTCCGCACCTGTATTTGATGGAATTCCTCTGAACCGACTCGTTTAGGTCGCGAAACCGATCCTACATATACCCATGCGGTTGGGTAGTTTCGATGTTATCATCGGCATGGATTGGTTGCGTAAGAACCATGCTGAAATTGTGTGTCACGAGAAGCTTGTCCGTCTCCCTCTTCCTTCTGGTGATCGTTTGCATGTTTATGGAGACCGACCTTCGAAAGGGCTAAGGCTGATGTCATGCACACAAGCGAACAGAAGTTTACGTGAACAGAACCCTGCCTTCTTGGCCCACGTGGTGGAACAAAAGGGCAATGGGAAGAACATAAACGATGTTTCAGTTGTGTGTGATTTCCCGGATGTCTTTCCTGAGGATCTACCTGGTCTTCCTCCTCCTAGATCTGTCAATTTTTGTTTTGATCTCGTACCTGGTGCGACTCCTGTCGCCAGGGCTCCTTACCGTCTTGCACCTTCAGAGATGCAAGAGTTATCCAGCCAACTACATGAATTACTCGATAAGGGTTTTATTCGTCCAAGTACCTCCCGGTGGGGTGCTCCCGTATTATTTGTCAAGAAGAAGGATGGTTCGTTTCGTATGTGTATCGACTACCGTGAACTTAATAAGCTTACCGTGAAGAATCGCTATCCTTACCCCGCATTGAAGATTTGTTTGACCAATTACAAGGCACGTCCTGCTTCTCTAAGATCGATCTTCCATCCGGATATCATCAACTACGGGTCCTCAAAGATGATATTCCTAAAACTGCGTTTCGAACTCGATATGGACACTACGAGTTCGTAGTCATGCCTTTTGGTTTGACCAACGCACCTGTAGTGTTCATTGACCTTATGAACCGTGTTTGTAAACCCTATCTTGATCGTTTTGTTATAGTCTTTATTGATTATATTCTTATTTACTCTAAGTCTAAGGCCGATCATGATCGCCATCTACGTCTTATGCTCGAACTTTTACGTGGTGAGCGCCTATATGCTAAATTTTCTAAGTGTGAGTTTTGGATTGATGAAGTGCAGTTTCTTGGTCATGTTGTTAGTAGGCAGGGTATTCATGTTGACCCTTCTAAGATCGAGGCAGTGAAGAATTGGTGTATGCCTAAATCCGTATTCGAGATTCGTTCTTTTCTAGGATTGGCGGGTTACTACCACCGACTCATCGCGGATTTTTCTAAAATCATTGTTCCTCTTACTACTTTAACTCAAAAGGAGAAACCTTTTGTTTGGGGTCCCGAACAAGAGGAATCCTTTCAAACTCTTAAGAATATTTTGTGTAATGCTCCTGTTTTGACTCTACCTGATGGTAACGACGACTTTGTGGTATATTGTGATGCCTCAAACCATGGATTGGGCTGTGTGCTCATTCAGCGGGACAAGTTCATTGCTTATGCCTCTCGTCAACTCAAAGTGCATGAGAAAAACTATACTACTCACGATCTGGAGCTTGGTGCGGTTATTTTTGCATTAAAGATCTGGCGACACTACCTTTATGGTACTAAGTGTGTGGTTTTCACCGACCATAGGAGCCTTCAGCATATCTTTGACCAAAAGGAACTGAACATGCGACAGAGGCATTGGGTGGAATTGCTTAACGACTACGACTGCGAAATTCGCTACCATCCTGGTAAGGCGAACGTAGTGGCCGACGCTCTCAGTCGTAAGACTCATGTCAAGGAATTCGTATATCTAGTGATCTGCATGCTTGTATTCGTGAGGCTCAATTTTCGTCTGCTAATGAAGGAAGTCAATCTGTTGAAGTTCTTGGCGCTAACGTTAATCAACTCGAAACTAAATCTGATGGTCTTCAGTACTATCTAAATCGCATCTGGGTGCCAGATCGCGACAACCTCCGTGAGCTCATTATGAATTAGGCTCACAAATCCTGTTACTCTATTCATCCAGGCGCCGATAAGATGTACCAGGATCTGCGTATGACTTATTGGTGGCCTGGCATGAAGAGGGACATTGCTGTGTATGTTTCTAAATGCCTCACCTGTTTGAAGGTGAAAGCTGAACATCAGCGTCCCTCCGGACTCTTAGAGCAACCTAAAATCCCCATTCGGAAGTGGGATAGTCTTGCCATGGACTTTATTACTAAGCTACCCCGTACACCTGCCGGTCATGACAGTATTTGGGTGATCATTGACCGTTTAACCAAATCAGCCCACTTTTGTCGCAACCCCCGATCCCTGATCCCCGGGAACGGGCGGACGCGAACTCAGAGTTTCGGTGGTATCAGGTTATTAAATCTCGCAGCGGAATTTTTCATCAGGACCGTAGTTAGGAAATGTTTATCAGAGTAAAACCACCTTCTTTTATAATAACATGGGCAAAACCCAAGTTTCTTATTACAATACATTATAGGGATAAACCCTATTTTATTGAATTTAAAACATCGTTTATTAGGTAACTTTTATAGCCACATTTTCCCAAGCCTTCAGTGCTCTCCAGCTGGCTTTTCACTAATTGGCTGTTCACATTGTGTTACCTGTAACGCGTTTTAAAAACATTTGTCAGTCGAAAATACTGGTGAGTGAATCCCAGTTTAATCAAGAAACATTTTATTAATTAAAACAGTATTGAGAGCGATCACATTGTTTATATCTACACAATTACTCATTCAGTATTTGCCACTCGACCGGATCTATGGCTATGGTCAAATTACCCATTGGCTAACTCGTTGTCCAATGATAATGAACTGTCGTTCCCGACTTACTACTCGCAAGTAGTAATAAATTTTGTATACAAAACCCCATAATACCGGTAGTAATTGAAGAACTACAAAGACTCAATCACCGTTTAATCACATTGTAAAACAATTAAGGTGTCACGACCCCCGACCCGGTTTGACCCGTTTCAGGAGCCGCGGGACAGAAATCCCGTGGTATTTATTTAATTGAGTTTAACAGCGGAAGTTTATTTATCAGGATCGTTTAAAGCTAAAATTTTCCCGATTTATTTTATTTCACATTTCGGGATAAACCCCGATATTTTACAATATTATGATTTTACTACGAAATCGTTATATTACAAAACTTATTTCTTTATTTTATAATGAGCCACTTTCTCAAGCTTGAAATGCTTCTCAGCACTTTTCCTGAATTACAACAGATCACCTGAAACATGTTTGAAAAAGGTTTTGTCAGCGGGAAATACTGAGTGAATCATTCTATTTACTAAAATGACACCTTTGTTATAATTTACAGTATTAAGAGCGATTACAATGTTTCTATTATCAAACCAACTACCCACGGTATTTGTCACTCGACCGAATCTGTGACTATGGTCATATCCCCCAATTGGCTGCCCCAATGGCGACGATTATCAAGTAATGTATACAAAACCCCACATACCGGCTGTAACTTGGTGATTACATAAACTTAATCGCTGTAATTATAACCTTTGAAAATAAACATGATTTGGAAAGTAATTTGATAAAAAGAGAATGACTCACATTGCTGATTTAATACGGACAGAGTCTAGTCTATGAATTAGCCTGGTTAACCTAATTTAGATAACAATGCACACAAAACTGGGTTAGTAATCAATACAGCAATTACGATAACTCACCAGATCAACCATCACAACGAGTGACAAAGTGCTATGCTTAACATCTGTCGAATTAATCGACTAATGACAAAGCATCACCCTAATGTGGGCAGCACTTAAACACCCGTTGAGTACATTGATCGATCGGAAAATGAATCGTAGCAGCGATCGTGCTAATACCCTGTTTTGTGGCAGCGATTCGGAATTCGTGTGTTTTTGTGTAGTAATTCGAACGTAACTCAGTGTGTATAGTAAATTTTTACGTCGTTTTTCTTCCAGAATTCAAGTCCCAAGGCCCTCTATTTATAGGTGAATTTTGACCCTTAGGCGGCCCGCGTGAGATTTAAGCTCACCGTACGCGGGCCGCGTGAGACCTATTTTTAGGCATAGGGTTGCCACGGTTGGGACTAGCCTTGCTGACTTGACAGTTTTCGTAAATTCCTTTCTGCCAACGTTTTAAGTGGATAATCGTCAATAGGTTTTAACCCCCCCTGAGTTTTAGGGGCCCTAATCCTGATTCTGAAAATTCTGAAAATTTTAGGGTTTGTTCAGAATCACTTGGGTGTCTCAATTAGGGTTTCATATTGGACTAATTAATTTAATAATTATGACTTTTGATGAGAGTTGTTACATTCTCCCCACCTTAATAAAAATCTCGTCCTCCAGATTTACTGGAATAAATGAGGATACTTTCGCTTCATTTCTGATTCCAGCTCCCAAGTATATTCAGCTCCTCTCATTGAATCCCATCTGACTTTGACTAAAACTAGTCGTTTATGTTTGAGAAACTTGATCTTTCGATCCTCAATTTGAAGAGGTTTCTCAACAAATTTTAACTTTTCGTTTACCTCTATGTCTTGAAGAGGTACTACCAGAGATTCATCTGCTAAACATTTCTTGAGATTAGATACATGAAATACATCATGTACTCCAGCTAATTCTTCTGGTAGTTTTAAACGATAAGCAACTGGTCCTATACGTTGGATCACGGAAAATGGTCCTACATACCTTGGACTTAGCTTTCCTTTCTTCCCAAATCTAACTACTCCTTTCCAAGGAGAAACTTTCAATAGTACTTTGTCTCCAACTTGGAATTCTAACGGCTTACATCTATTATCTGCATAACTTTTCTGGCGATTTCGAGCCGTCTTCAGCCTTTCCTTGATTTGAGTAATCTTATCAGTCGTTTCTTGCACAATTTCAGGACCTGATAATTGACTTTCTCCTATTTCTGCCCAACAAACTGGAGTTCTGCACTTTCTTCCATATAATGCTTCAAATGGAGCAGTTTCAATGCTTGAGTGATAACTATTGTTATAGGAGAATTCAATCAATGGTAAGTGATCGTCCCAATTTCCACCAAAATCTATCACACATGCTCGGAGCATGTCTTCAAGAGTTTGGATTGTCCTTTCACTTTGCCCGTCTGTTTGTGGATGATATGCAGTGCTTAGATTTAATCGAGTTCCCATAGCTTGCTGGAAACTTTTCCAGAAATGGGAAGTAAAACGACTATCCCTATCCGAAACAATGGAGAGTGGAACTCCATGTAAGGATACAACTTCATCTACATATAATTTAGCCAGTCTTTCTATACTAAAGGTTTCTTTCATTGGTAAAAAGTGAGCTGATTTGGTTAATCGATCCACAATTACCCAAATCGCATCATTACCTTTTCTAGTTTTGGGTAACTTAGTAACAAAATCCATTGTTATAAGTTCCCATTTCCATACTGGCATTTCTAATTGTTGTAGTAGTCCTGAAGGTTTCTGATGTTCTGCCTTAACTTGTGAACAAGTAAGACATTTAGAAACATATCTAGCTATATCCTTTTTCATTCCTATCCACCAAAAGTTCTTTCTTAAATCTTGGTACATCTTATTGTTTCCTGGATGTATAGTATACCTAGATTTATGAGCTTCTTCTAAAATTTTATTTCTTAGTTCTCCTTGTTTTGGTACCCAAATCCTTTTCTTATGGAATCTCCAAATTCCATCAGCTCCTTGTTCTAAATCTTTTATTCTTCCCTTCATTCTTTCAGCAACATCTTCTATTGCTATTTCTTGAAAGTTTTTCAGTTGTTCTATTAAATCTAATTGTAGATTTAATCTTAGAGCACGAACCCGTCTTTGTTTTTCATTGTATTTACGACTTAAGGCATCTGCAACTACATTTGCTTTTCCTTCATGATATTGAATATTACAGTCGTAGTCGCTTAAGATTTCCATCCATCTCCTTTGCCTCATGTTTAATTCTTTTTGCCCAAATATATATTTTAAACTCTTATGATCTGTATAGATAGTAAACTTACTTCTGTACAGATAATGTCTCCAAATCTTAAGGGCAAAAATTACGGCTCCTAATTCTAAATCATGAGTCGTATAATTCTCTTCGTGCTTTTTCAATTGTCTTGAAGCATACGCAATTACCTTCTTGCGTTGCATAAGCACACATCCAAATCCTAACTTTGAAGCATCACAATATACTTCAAAATCTTCAGTTCCTTCTGGTAAGGCTAAGATTGGAGCATGGGTTAATTTCTGTTTCAAAATTCTAAAAGCTTCTTCTTGTTTGGGTCCCCATTCAAACTTAGTAGCTTTACAGGTTAGCTTAGTTAATGGTACAGCTATTTTGGAAAAATCCTTAATAAACCGTCTATAATATCCAGCTAATCCTATAAAACTTCTAATTTCCATTGCGTATTGTGGAACCTTCCAATTGGTAATTGCTTCTATCTTAACAGGATCTACATGAATACCTTCATGATTCACCATGTGTCCTAAGAATTGTACTTCTTGCAACCAAAATTCACACTTCGAGAATTTGGCATAAAGCTTTTCTCTTCTTAACAAAGTTAAGAGTGCATGCAAGTGCTGACAATGTTCGTCCTGACTTTTGGAATAAATAAGTATATCGTCTATGAAGACAATTACAAATTTATCCAAATACGGTTTACAGATCCTATTCATCATGTCCATGAATGCAGCAGGTGCATTCGTTAACCCAAAGGGCATGACTGTAAACTCGTAATGACCATACCTAGTTCTGAAAGCAGTTTTAGGTATGTCTTCTTCTTGTACCTTCAATTGATGATATCCGGAGCGTAAATCTATCTTAGAAAAATATCTAGCTCCTTGAAGTTGATCAAAAAGATCATCAATCCTAGGTAATGGGTATCGATTCTTAATTGTAACTTTATTCAATTCTCTATAATCAATACACATTCTCATCGAACCATCCCTTTTCTTAACAAACAACACTGGCGCTCCCCACGGGGATGAACTAGGTTGTATGAATCCTTTACTTAATAATTCATCTAATCGCTTTTTCAGTTCTAACATTTCTGTGGGTGCTAACCGATAAGGTGCCTTGGCTATCGGTGTAGTTCCTGGAATTAGATGAATCCTAAATTCTACTTCCCTGTCTGGAGGTAATCCCGGTAAATCTTCTGGAAATACATCAGGATATTCTGAGACTACTGGTATTTCCTTAAGATCTTTACCCTTAGTGCTAATGATTACCGAAATCATATACTCTATTCCTTGTTTTCGTTCATAATTAGCAACTTTCATTACTGATATGAACTTCATGGGCTTACGTGGTTTATCTCCTGTAATCCTAATCACTTCTTCGGTGGGTGATTGAATTTCTATGGAATTCTGATCACAAAGAATTCGAGCATGGTTGGCTATTAACCAATCCATTCCTAATACAACATCGAATTCAGCTAATTTCATAGGTAATAGGTTTGCAGCAAATTTATGACCTGAAAGTTCTATTTCGACTTTTTGCAAAACCTGATTAATTTTAACTGAATTCCCATCTGCGGTTTCAACTGTAAAAATCTGCCTAATGTTGGTTAAAGGTAACTTAAGAGCTTGACAGAATAAAGTATTGATAAAACTTTGGTTTGCACCAGAGTCAAATAATACTTTTGCGTACACGTTGTGAACTAAGAACGTACCAGCTATTACATCTGGGATGAGTTCAGCTTCTTGAGTGGTTAGCTGGAATGCTCTAACATTCTTCTTAGTAGCTCCTTCGGTCGTCTTGGGTTTGTTATCTACTGGTTTGATCAATTTAGGACATTCTGTTTTATAATGTCCCGCTTCACCACAGTTAAAACAGATTACGGTCTTCTTTTTGCAGTTTTCTTCACGATGTCCTACAGTTTTTCAAAAATTGCAAGTGATATCGCATCTTCCATAATGTTTCTTTTTGCATTTCCTGCAGAATGACGGAGCTGGAGATTGCCCTGTTCCTTTTCTCTTGAAGCTGTTATTATTACCCACACAAAATCCTTGGGTAATTTTCTGAGCTAGTTCCTTTTTCCTATCTTCATCTCTTGTGCGTACCAGTTCATCGGTTAGAGTATTAGCTAATTC
Organism: Helianthus tuberosus; assembly: GCA_030545235.1. Classification (NCBI taxonomy): domain Eukaryota; kingdom Viridiplantae; phylum Streptophyta; class Magnoliopsida; order Asterales; family Asteraceae; genus Helianthus; species Helianthus tuberosus. The sequence continues at coordinate 147,839,031 of CM060374.1, forward strand.
TACCGCATCATCAATAGTGCGAGGTCTCGCAGCTTTAACAATATTGCGGATTTCACTAATTAGCCCCCAAATATAGCGAGAAATGAGTACCGGTTCTGGCGAAGCCAGTGTTGGTACCACTCTAGCATATTCAAAGAATGTCGAGGTATAACCACGACAATCTACTCCCATCATCCGATGATTTAGAAACTTATTCGTCATCTGTTCCTTTTCATACTCGGGACAGAATTTTCTTTCCACCAAACCCTTAAATTCTTCCCAAGTCATAGCATAAGCTATTACTCTTCCTTTTGATTGTAACACAGTGTTCCACCATTCGAGTGCTCCTTCTTTGAAGAGATTTGATGCGTACATGACCTGATCATCTTTACCACATTTACTTATTGCAATGACTGCTTCGGTTTTTTCTAACCAACGCAGTGATGCAGTTGCTCCTTCATTGCCTGCAAATTCAGTGGGTTTACAAGCAAGGAATTCTTTGAAAGTGCAACCAGGTGTTGCAGTTTTCATTTTCTTGGGTAATGGAGCTTGATGTGGTTCCCTATTATGATTAACATGATTATTGCCTCCATTTACACTATTACTGAAGTTATCTTCAGTAATCTGTTTACTAGGGACAATTTGTTGCGGTTCGATTGGATTCTTTATAGCAGCAACGAATGCTGGAATAGCATTGGCTATCCCTTGAGCAACAATGTTTTCGATATCTTGCCGAGTCATATATTGATCTCTTGAATGTTGCTCAGACTGATTAACTTCATTTATAGGTTCATTACCACTGTTTGCCATCTGATAATGTATATATAAATTTTTATTAGTATCTGCTAAATAACAATTATATACAAACAATCAGAAAATTTTACAATATAGGTATAGTCAAAACAATCGATTTCTCGATTTCATTTTATATCTAGTATAGTATGCATCATTACACACCAATATCTTACAGAGTTTTATTCGTTATTTACAGACTAATTTTACTATTACTATTATACAACCACTGTTTTACCATCCTACTATCTCTCGTCACTTGTCGTCCTAAAAACGAAGCTCCCTTTCATCATATTTCCAAGCAATTTGTCCCCTTATTTCCCTAATTCTAGTTCCAGCATCAAACAACTCTTCACCAAAGTGGCGAAGTTCAGCCATGTTTTCATTACTCATGGGTGGATTAGGTAGGGGTTCTGGATCGAATTGTGGAAGAAAGGAATAAGGATCGTTGACAATATTTTGGAATTGCCAATCGTTTGTCCACCATTCGTCCATTCCTATGGGTTGGGAGTGGACTATTGGGTCTGGGATTGCTGGTTCCCAATTCATAGGGAGTTGGTTTTCAAGAGGATAAGTAAAAATATTAGTATTGACAGGCTGAATAGTTTCACAGCTTGCCAATAAGAAATCTATCTCATCTTGAAAGGTCCTTCCCTGGTTTTGATTGGAGCTCTCTCCGATTTCTATTTGAGTTGGTCTAGAGCCTTGCCCAACTTCCATTACTATTTCTTTAGTACCTTCCTCCATCTGCATTCCTATCTCCTTAACCTTTTCCTTGTTTTCAGTTTCCATTTCCTGCTGTTTAGAACTTTCTCCAGTTATAATTTCTTTTCCCTTTTTCAAAGGATTGTTTATCTTGGGAAGTTTTGTAGCTGACTTTTTCTTACGTATACGACTCCCCCAAACGTATTTCCTTCTTTTCTTGGGTTTTGGCTTTTTAAAGGGTGGAGCATTGAATTCTACGGGTTGTTCTATATCAGGAAAGTATCCAGTAAATTCTTTGGAAACTTCGATATTCACCGGGTAAAGATTAAGGTTCTGAAAGGCTTCAGATATCCCACTCATGCTGATGTAGCATATATGCAAAATGCATAAAATACTAAGTTAAAATTCATAAATAACCTTTTAATTTATTACATACTGTGTACTAATTTATTACAAAAATAACTGGAAAACACACTTAGGTTTTGAAATTTTATTTATGGCACAGGGTTTCTAGATTTGTAAGGGTAAGGTGCTAAACTTTAAAGATTTATATTTTCTGCTACTGTGGCTAGCATATATAAATTTGCCCATTTCTCATCTAGCTTATCTTCCCAAGGTGATTTATCAATTAATTCCTGAGTTTCCCGTTTAATCTTCTTTTCTCGGATTTTCTCTTTACTTTTCTTAATAATCATCTCCCTCCTTCTAGGAGAAAGTGATTCCTCGTATTGTGCCTTTCGCACAAATATTCCTTCTTCAGGAATTTCAGCCTGATTTGAAGATTTGGTTCGGGATGAACTTCCCTTCTCATTGGATGATCTATCTAATTTAAGATAGATGCTTGACAGCTTTTGCTTACCCATACTGTAACTAACAAATAATCAGTTAATAACACACATAATCACATAATAGTAATCAGGAAAAATTAAGTATTTCTAAATACTTAATTAGCTTAACCCAGTGGCTCTGATACCACCTTTTTCTGTCACGACCCCCGACCCGGTTTGACCCGTTTCAGGAGCCGCGGGACAGAAATCCCGTGGTATTTATTTAATTGAGTTTAACAGCGGAAGTTTATTTATCAGGATCGTTTAAAGCTAAAATTTTCCCGATTTATTTTATTTCACATTTCGGGATAACCCCCGATATTTTACAATATTATGATTTTACTACGAAATCGTTATATTACAAAACTTATTTCTTTATTTTATAATGAGCCACTTTCTCAAGCTTGAAATGCTTCTCAGCACTTTTCCTGAATTACAACAGATCACCTGAAACATGTTTGAAAAATGTTTTGTCAGCGGGAAATACTGAGTGAATCATTCTATTTACTAAAATGACACCTTTGTTATAATTTACAGTATTAAGAGCGATTACAATGTTTCTATTATCAAACCAACTACCCACGGTATTTGTCACTCGACCGAATCTGTGACTATGGTCATATCCCCCAATTGGCTGCCCCAATGGCGACGATTATCAAGTAATGTATACAAAACCCCACATACCGGCTGTAACTTGGTGATTACATAAACTTAATCGCTGTAATTATAACCTTTGAAAATAAACATGATTTGGAAAGTAATTTGATAAAAAGAGAATGACTCACATTGCTGATTTAATACGGACAGAGTCTAGTCTATGAATTAGCTTGGTTAACCTAATTTAGATAACAATGCACACAAAACTGGGTTAGTAATCAATACAGCAATTACGATAACTCACGAGATCAACCATCACAACGAGTGACAAAGTGCTATGCTTAACATCTGTCGAATTAATCTACTAATGACAAAGCATCACCCTAATGTGGGCAGCACTTAAACACCCGTTGAGTACATTGATCGATCGGAAAATGAATCGTAGTAGCGATCGTGCTAATACCCTGTTTTGTGGCAGCGATTCGGAATTCGTGTGTTTTTGTGTAGTAATTCGAACGTAACTCAGTGTGTATAGTAAATTTTTACGTCGTTTTTCTTCCAGAATTCAAGTCCCAAGGCCCTCTATTTATAGGTGAATTTTGACCCTTAGGCGGCCCGCGTGAGATTTAAGCTCACCGTACGCGGGCCGCGTGAGACCTATTTTTAGGCATAGGGTTGCCACGGTTGGGACTAGCCTTGCTGACTTGACAGTTTTCGTAAATTCCTTTCTGCCAACGTTTTAAGTGGATAATCGTCAATAGGTTTTAACCCCCCCTGAGTTTTAGGGGCTCTAATCCTGATTCTGAAAATTCTGAAAATTTTAGGGTTTGTTCAGAATCACTTGGGTGTCTCAATTAGGGTTTCCTATTGGACTAATTAATTTAATAATTATGACTTTTGATGAGAGTTGTTACATAAGGTTTTGTAAAGTCTTCCAAAAACATTAATAAAAAGAGGATAAACTCACATTGCTGTCTTAGGCTTTTCGTAAGGGTTTCCTGGATATAATCTATAATTTATACATATGTACATTCATTAGTATCATAACCCTTTGAAATTATTAATGATACCCTCCCCGAGACGGTATTCCATCAACTACGTCAGGCAGAACCTCGATAGTTGTTACAGAACCCTAAATAAATCGGGCAGCATAACTATTACGAAACTGGGGTTATAATACTTACAACGGAGCAGAACCTCGCTAATTAGGGGTATAATACCCAAATATTATGCTTAATACTTTCAGAATTTGAGATTGTGAAGTGTGAATGAGCGACGGAAACTGTAATCCGATGCCATCTATTTATAGTTGTGATATCTGACTTCCAAGCGGCCCGCGTAAGGTAAGGCTAAGCCTTACGCGGCCCGCGTCAAACCGAGGGTCAACGCATAGCTTGTCCGGATCACCACTAGGCTTGACACGATTACGACACGTGTCGACCTCTGGTGAAATCGCATGTTATGAGTCCGCGCGGCCCGCGTGAGAGGTTGGGGTGGGTCTACGCGGCCCGCCTCAACTCTATATTCAGATTTTTATTTTATTTTTTAAACTATAATATAGTTCGGGCTCGGTTTTCACATACGGGGTATAATATAAAACATATTGGAACATTTTAAGATATAATAGGGTGTCGGAAATATTATAAGGGTGTTGGTTTTACCGAGGGTTGTTACAACTTTCTTCCTACTCGTGAGGATTACAAAGTGGAGAAACTTGCTAGAATCTATACCGATGAGATTATATGCCGTCATGGCATCCCTCTTGACATAATGTCAGACCGTGATGGTCGTTTTACTTCACGTCTTTGGCAAACATTTCAGTCCGCTATGGGTTCGCATTTGAATCTTAGCACGACCTTTCACCCTCAGACGGATGGACAGACCGAGCGTACTATTCAAACCCTAGAGGACATGCTTCGTTCTTGTGTCATCGACTTTGGTGGTAACTGGGATGTACATTTACCATTGATAGAATTCTCGTACAACAATAGCTATCATTCCAGACGGATGGACAGACCGAGCGTACTATTCAAACCCTAGAGGACATGCTTCGTTCTTGTGTCATCGACTTTGGTGGTAACTGGGATGTACATTTACCATTGATAGAATTCTCGTACAACAATAGCTATCATTCCAGTATTCAGATGGCTCCTTTCGAAGCTTTGTATGGACGAAAATGCCGATCTCCTCTCAGCTGGCATGAGGTTGGGGAAAAGCAGTTCACTGGCCCTGAGATTATTCAAGAGACAACGGATAAGATCCTTCAGATCTGTGATAACTTGATCAAGGCTAGGAGCAGACAAAAGCGCTATGCTGATAAAAGGCGCAAGCCTCTGGAATTTGCTGTTGGTGACCGAGTTCTTCGCAAGGTTTCTCCCTGGAAGGGAGTAGTTCGCTTTGGCAAAAAGGGAAAGCTCACTCCTCGCTATGTGGGTCCTTTCGTGATACTTGAGAGGATTGGCAATGTGGCGTACAAACTCGATTTGCCACAGGAGCTAAACAACGTGCATCCAGTGTTCCACGTATCTAATCTACGCAAATGCCTAGCCGACGAGGAACTGCAGGTTCCTCTTGAAGACTTACAAATAAATGAAGCTGTTCAATTTGTGGAGAAACCGGTCGAGATCATGGATCAAGCTGTCAAGCATCTGAGGCACAACAAAATTTCCATTGTTAAGGTTCGATGGGAAGGAAAGCGTGGTGCCGAATTCACTTGGGAGTTGAAGAGTGATATGAAGGCCAAGTACCCGCATCTCTTCGAGCAGTCTTCTTCTAAGATTTCGGGGACGAAATCTCCTAAAGGAGGGGAGACTGTAACGCCCAGCGTCCCTAAACTTTAGACATTTGACAAGATCAGTCCCTGAACTTCTCTTGATTGTCAATTTTGGTCCCTGTGTTTTGTAATGTGATACTTTGACACTTTTGGATTGATACTTGATACTTAATATACTTGACTCTTGGTGCTTAAAAGATTAAACTAGATACTTGATTCTCGATACTATGGAAGCTAGATTCTTTATGTTGATTCTTGATACTTGATACTTGGACTCTTGATTCTTGACTCTTGAGAAACTTTGATTCTTGACTCTTGAAACTTATTTGGTGCTTGACTCCTTAGACTCGTGAAACTTGATTCTTGGTTGAACGAGAAACTGGAGCCTTGTCACTGGCGGAATCTATGAAACTTGGAAACTTTTGTGTTTATGATGTAATCTAGTTATGAGATACTTTTACCCAAACTATACGCAATGCAACGCTTAATCTAACTCGCAAAACGAATCAAAGACAGGGAACGCGGAAGGATTGGATTGGCCAGAGTGGCAATCCAATCAGATTGCCACCCGATCGTATTGTCACCCTATCGGATGACCACCCGATCGGATGGCCTTCACACACTCTCACACTATAAATAGACCTGTCACATCACCATCTTCAGTGATGTGACAGCTCTGCTTGACCAGACACGCTATCTCCTATTTTCTCCATTTTCTTGTTGATTTCGGTACGTTTTGCACTAAATATTTGTACTTTCTCGCTCTACACATCATCCTCTACGTGATTCTCACTTGAAATCACACTTTTCACCATGAAATCTCTCGGATCTAAGTTCCTGAGGGTGATGTCATCATGGGGGTCTGTACAAACTGCTATGTGATGTCATTCTGAGCAAGATCTAGCTCAGATCTAAGATATTTCATGCGTTTTCACACTAAATCTAAGCTAAATCTAGACTTTTTCCCATAAAACTTGAGTATCTTCACCTTTTTCTCAAACTTTCACCTAAATTGGTGGAACTCGGGTCTAAACGGGCTGTGGACTGGATGAATAGTCTAAAGTCGGCTTGGATCTGAGTTAATACCAGTGAAGACGAGCATGGAACGGATTCTGACATTAACTCGTTACGATCAGACGACTGATCGGACAGGGGTGATTCCCACCCGATCAGAACGGCGGTGTGCTAATGAGTTTACTATTGTCACAGTACGTGCCGTACCGTCACCGTTAAGTTAGAAACTTAGAAATATTTACAAAATGGTGAACAAGAACAAGGGTCGCCCGATCGAGCGGCAACCCGGACAGCCACCCTCTCAGGTGACACTTGTCCCTAAGCCCTGAAACTTGAACTTTCTAAATACTTAGAAACTTATTCAGAAACTTGGAAACATTGGGAACCTTGAACAAGTGGCAACCCGATCGAGCAGCCACCCAATTGAGGTGACCAAGACGCTTACACCCGGATCGAGTGGCAACCCGATCGGATTGCCATCCGATCGGGCAGCCACCCTATTCCCCTCTCTGTGAATTTCAAACCAAGTGGCAACCCGATCGGATGGCCATCCGACCGGGCATCCCTCTAACTCCTCATACACATAAGTCACCCGACCGACTGGCAATCCGATCGGACAGCCATCCGATCCAGTGACTGATTTGACACTTATGCAATCTCGTTATTCTGCCCGACTCTTATTCCATTGTAATCTAATCAGGCTAATTCTAAAAGAGCTCCCTTTGATCCAATAGCAGTTTATACTGTTAAGCAATCACTGTGAGTATACTCGATCCCCTTTTACTTTAAACTTTTGGGGTGCAACATGTATTCTATGAAACTTAAACATTGAATCTTTGAAAATTAAACTCTATCCTATGTGTACGTGAAACTTGTGATTCTTGATTCTTTGTGCTATGAGACGTTTAATCCAGAGTGTGTAGTTCCGCCTTAACAATAGTAGCGCTATAGGAGATGCACCTCTCCCATTATTCTCGGGGGGTATTGTTAGGAGGATTCTAGTTTACCTCATTGATTCTTTGGTAAACAACTAACGCATCGGGATACTTGGGCTATCACTGCGTGGACTGCGACACTAGCACGGCTGAAACTATTTTATTACTTATACTGTGGATATGAGTTGTTTTTAATCTATTATGCTATTATTCAAACTTGTATATTCGCCAATACTTTTGTATTTATATTTTAATACATGTTGCAGGCTGATAGGATGCTTTGGATGCATGGAATCCAGCTAGGGGATGCTTAGAAATGTCACCTAGTTAACTTAGAATCTTTTGAAAAATTTGAACACTATTCGTTATGGTTTGTATTTGACACTTGTGTTGGTTGTGTACGCTATTAGACAATGTTATGATGAATTTGATCTAGTTTCTATTGAAACAAATAGTGTTATGGAATCTCATGAGCAATCTGAACGCTTAGTGCTCGCACCCCGATGTTTCCGCCATCGGTTGGGGTGTGACATCAGAACACTGTGACGCCGTTTCCGCCGTTGATGTGGTGTCGGAAGTCACCTCTGCTGCCGACCGAAGACGGTCTCTCTAACTAAAAATCTTCAAACAGGGAGAAATAGGATCATTTTATACCTTGGAACAGGAGCCATGTGGCAATTTATGGTTGGGCTGTGACTTAACTTCATGTGAATGTAACATTTCCTGTAGCTAATATGTTGTTCAATTATGGGTATATTTGGCATGGAGCTTTTAGAAACTTTTAGGAGCTTCTAGCTTTAAAGTTTTAAGAAAAAGCTCCTACTCAATAAAAAGCCTTGTTTGGTTGAAGGAGCTTGAAGCTTTTAGGTTAGGAGATTGAAGCTTTTGGTTAAACGCTCCTACTAGTAGCGTTTAGAATGAGTTACAAGCTTTTAGGAAAAAAATGACCATTTTAACCTCTAAAGATAATGAACTTTTTAATGCACAATCTTTTTAAATTTTTAGTTATGTCCACTTTGGTCATTTTATATATTTTATTGAAAGCTCCAGCTACTTTGCCAAACACCAAATATATCTAAAAAAACTACAGCTACTAGCTACCAGCTATCAGCTACCAGCTTCCAACCACCAGCTAACAGCTTCCGGCTACTTTTGCCAAACATACCCTATGTCTATCCTACCTAATAAAGTTCTTAATTAAGAAGACACATATCCCCCATCGAGGGTCTCAATTCACTATTTTCCCGCCAAAACTCACAACAATTCACTCCTCTTTGGTGATGGGTCACGCGGGATCCATTTACACTACATCCGGTCAAATGGTTGTTGGTATATGAACACACAACCCAACTATTTTCTTTCGTATTCTTCATATTCTCAGCAAGCTTCCAATCTCAAACGTCTTCTTCACCATTCTTCCAATCTTAATCGTCTGATATGATAAGGTTGTGTTATTTGTAGACCCGGCATATGATTTTTGATGGTTGATCTTGATTTTTTTCCGGTTTTGATTTGTGAATCGTTTGATATTATCATCCAGACTGTTTCTTCATCATTAATCATTGGATTCCTAATTCGTATCCCTACAACATCATCAATACATCAGGTACGATCCAGATTTTTATATTCTATAACTTTGATTTTTGATTTGGAATAATTTTTTCAGATTTGGATCTGTTTCGTATCTAGGGTTTTATCGTCTTCCAGCACAAATCTTCAAAGGTGATCTAATGGCTTCATCAACAAGGTACTAACCGGATCTTTATTTTTTTATGGTTATGTTTTACGAAGTCTGATTGTTAGTATGACAAGAATAAATGGTTCAGATCTAAATAACTGGGATGGCCTGAGAAGACGACGGTAAAATGGTTCATCTGGATTTACGAAGCATAAATGGTTCAAATCTAAAAAACGGGATGGACTGAGAAGATGATGGTAAAAGGGTTCATCTAGATTTGATTTTGTTCAATTCTGAGGTTAGTTATCTTCTATTTATGTGCTTCTATTTTCTTTCAAATCTTCACCTACTTTCATAATATGAGAATTATAAACTTCAAATTAGGTCAAAATAATATGAGAATTATAAACTTCAAACTAGGTCCAAACCTATGTGTTTTCTTGGTTCAGAGGTAAAATTTAAAGATATGTGATGGGGAATAAGCTCTTACAATATCAATTCTTTGAGTCTTCGTTTTGTATGAATTGGAATTGGATTTATTAGCTATAACAGTTGGTTTGTGTGATAAGTCGACATTTTATTCAATTTTCTGTAATTTAATCAAAATGTAGGTATGAGATGTAAGCAAGATGTTTTACAATGGCAGAGTTCACCATACCTGATCATGTTCTATCACATGTACAATCATGGTTGTAAAAATCCCGACTAGTCTCCGATTAGTCGCCGATTAATCACTAATCGGAGGTTCACCGATTAATGGCCGATTAATAGCTAGGCAGTCAATGGCGGTCATATTCTTGCCAAATTTTGGCTAAATGCCGGCCAAATTTTGACCAAACCATATAAATTTCATCCAATTACTTAAAAAAATGAGTTAATGAGGGGTTAAAACATGTCTACTTTAAAAAACTACATATAAATATGTGTGTGTATATATGTAACTAAAAATTACCTATAAAAATCTCAATCCGATTAATTCCGATTAATCCCTATTAATCCCGATTAATCGCTAGTCGGTACCCCACCGCCCGACTAGCGCCTAGCGATTCTTACAACACTGCGTACAATACAAACCTCTCATTTTTTTTATTTTATCACTGTATCAATTGTATGTAATATTGTTGGCACTCCAAGTTTTTGATGAAATTCCATGGTGATCTACCAATCTGGTATCTCCCAAACTCTTTCAGGTACGATTTCATCTCCAAATCTCTAAACGAATTATGAGTTTGTTTACTAACAATGATTCCTGATGTTTCCACTCATGTTTCTTCTACCCGTCACCATTTAGGATTCTTATCCTCTCGACCGTCGTCGATTCTTTCACTTCGATGTGTTGTGCTCATAGTTGCGATTCTAACGGTTAATAAAGATTTATTGTTGATTTGTTAATATTTCTTTTCATTATAAATGTTACAATTCTAAATAACAATGGTTATCTAATATTAGGGTTGTTGATTTGCATTTCGCAGGGTTTGGCCTGAGATGGTTGATAAAATTTTATCGGATACACTTAAAAACTAGAAGTTTTTTTTTTTTTTTTTTTTTACATTGTGATGCTTCAAACGTTAACTATTATGATCCAACAAAATCCAACAACCATTTATTTTTATTTCTATTCTTTTTATTTTTATTTTATCATGTTTTATTATCTTTTTTATAATTTCTTTTAGAGTAAATTACAAGTTTTGTCTTTTATGTTTACACCAAATTGCAGGCGCTGTCATTTAGCGCAAAGTTTGACAGGTGGTGTCCTCTACCTTTCAAAATCTTGCACGTTTTGTCCTTTAGCCCAAACTCAGTTAGATTTTTTGGTTAAATCTGGTCACCCAAGGGTATTTTAGTCTTTTTACCCCATTTATTTAATAGTATTTAAAAAATAAAATAAAATACTTTAAAATATTATTATTATTTTAACTATATATATAACCTCCATCACCACCACCACCACTACCCTCCACCGCCACCTCCACCTCCACTGCTATTGCTACTTGCATAAAAAATCCTCAAAAATCCCCAAAACCAAAAATATCAACCCCCCCCCCCCCCAAAAAAAAAATAAAAAAAAAATTAGAAGATCTAACAGGTGGTGGTGGTGCTACATTCATCATCAAATCCTCAATCATCCGAAATCTGGTTCCGCCAACACCCTTCAACAACAACCACCATCGGCCACCATTGTTTCGGCAATAACAAGCTTTAGTAAATTAGCTAAGTTGAGCCACACCTGATAAAACGCAATAATACTCAAAGCTTAATACCCAATACATAAGCCCAAATGCCTAATTCCTAAATTCAAACTGGAAAGGGAAAAGTGGAAGGGACGGAACAGATTTGACGAAGTGAGAACTGAACCGGAGGCGAAGGCTACTCTCGAAAGGGTTTTAGAAGATGGAAGAAGACCCATTCGATTTGTCGCTCCTCTCTGCTGCAAGCCATCGTACACCACCACCCCTGTGACACCACTACCCCTGCCCTTCCACCGGAGTACTGCTGCTGAGTACTGCATCTCCACCAGAGAAGAGAGAGAGATAGAATTGAGTGAGAGAGAGTGAGGGAGGAAGAGAGAGAGTGCAGTGGTTTTTAATTTAATATCTTTTCTATTTTTACAAAATAGTCCCAATCTATATATTACTTACACAATAGCCCCTTGAATGGTGAAATTACAATAGTATCCTCATGTGCCTTGCACATGACTAGATTTAACTAAAAAATCTAACTGGGTTTGGGCTAAAGGACAAAACGTGCAAGATTTTGAAAGGTAAAGGACACCGCCTGTCAAATTTTGCGCTAAAGGACAGCGCCTGAAATTTGAATACATTCTTTTATATACATTCTTGTAATTTACTCTTTCTTTTATATACATTCTTTTATTAAATCAAAGCCACGATCAAAGAATAAAAGAATGAACACATAAATGCTAAGCTTTTTTTTTCATTGCATCACTTCACACATAAAAGATATATACAAATTTCAAGTTTAAATATGTTGTTAGAGATAGGTTAGAGTGATGCTCAGAAGGTGTTTGGGTTAAGGTTTGAGAATGGGAATGTAATGTAAGTTTGTATTTATGTTAGTTATATATTGGATGATAGTTGAACATACTACTTTCAACGTCACTTTTCAGCTTTTGATCAAGATTTTTGAAATTTTGCAGATTTATGAGCATGTAATAAAGGACCTAAGATACATACAACAAGTTGCCAGACAACTTTCTTGAATTTGGATTTTTGCTACTTGCTTCCACTTATTACATTGCTGCTACTTACTTCCACTAATTACATATGCAGTTCCAACCCCTTCCAGTTGATCATTAATTCAGTGATTAGCTTGACAAATTGATCCCGTGTATGTCCATTTTCATATATCTATAACATATTGGTTGTTATGATATGATTTGTTTGGTTTCAAACTTTCAAGTAAATCCTTTACTTTTCTATTTAATTTACTTGATGATGACATATATATCTAGTAGAGATCTACTGAGTGTAGCGGTCGGAGTGTGTTGTCGGACAAAAATAAGAGTCATTTGCAATGACACAAAGGGGATTTATTATCCAAAATATCATAAGCAAGAGAGCATTATTGCAATGCTGCCCGGCTAGAGAGCATTATTTTGAGTGGCAAAATGGGTCGATCAAATGATCGGGTCTGATTAAGCAGATTAGACTTGTCAACATCTTTTGTAGTTGTTTTGTAGTCAATGGTATTATTAAACAAAAATGTTATTTAAATTAATATGATAATACATATTAAAAAAGGACCTAGGACAACGTAAGCATTTAGCTACTCATTTAGGCGACTTATCTAACCGTTAAATGAATTTCGTTTTTAGCTACTTTTCATTTATCGATGAATTGATACGGAATCTGTTGTGCAGAAATTTGCATCTATGGGGTGAGAGTTGTTCTTCATCAATAAGTTTCAGGTAATTCATGATTTCCCTTCATCTTGCTAATTATTTTTTATATTTTTTTTTTACCAAAAGTTAATTTTTATTTTTCTTTGACTAGTCAGACTCTGCGTTGAACAACTTATAATGTTGCTTCTTATTGTATGACAGATCTTCCCTTGCTAGAGAAATTTATAAAAGGTAATGATGTATTCAAAAGTTAAAAATTAGCTTTTACCTCATGTAACTAAGGTGAGCGAGGCATGCAGATTATGTAATGGGTCAATACAAATTCGGGTCATTTGTTACGGCTCAGACGACCAAGTCAGGTCGGGTTGGCTTATTATATGTTTGCTAATATGTAGTACGTAAAGTAAATCGATCAAATTGCCACCTCTATATCTAATAGATGATAAAAAATGAGATAGGACTAATTCCATGATGATATAATAGGCACTTCATTTTTTTGTAGCTGTATCACTTTGATTAATAGTCGATGTAAGATTACCAATTCATTGCAATGGTTATTCTGCTTGGGGTAGGTTAATAGTTGATGTACCCCATATCTTAACATTTGAAGAGCTATGTTTCCTTTTTTTGTATTGGTACGCCTGGTCATGTAACTAAGGTGAGTGAGTTAGGCAGATTATGTAACAGGTCAATATAAATTCGAGTCATTCGTTACGGGTCACACGGCCAGGGCAGGTTAGCTTATTATGCTTTATAGATTATTAGTGTAGAAAGTATGATTTTAAATTATTCTTTTATATTTTAGACATATATTGAATTCATTTGGCTAACTGTTGACTTATATCATATTAGTTGTAACTCCATTTGGCTTAGTTTTGGAAGAAAATTACTGTACTCTTTAACAAATTACTACCTTTAGCTAAAAGTATTTTATTTGCAAGAATACCTCCATTGATATCAATAGTATGCCATCTTGAATTTAAGAAGGTTGACTAGTGTGACAACCGGTAATTTACGCCCTTAATTACGTGATTAACAGGCGATTAATGCGATAATAAATAGTGCCTACGATGCTAATTAACTTAAAAAGGCCCTTGGAGTGCCCAGAAACGTTTGTTCAGCTATACAGTGCTCGTGTGGTGATTTATGGGAAATCTGCTAAATATGACGCGACAACGGACTGATACCGTATGAAATACTGACAACGCCGACAAACACGGATTTTCTAAGAATATTTTATGCTTACGGAGTATGGGTCGCGATATCGGGTCTCATAAGAATTACGGGCCACTTACACATGAGATGGGCTTGTAGGCCCTGGGCCCAAGCCAAAAAACCACAAGCCTAAACCTACTATATCAAAATCCTTATAAGATCCTTTCAAGATCCTTCAAAAATCTCAGCAAATCAATATTAATCTCTACTAAAGATGTTGTCACAAAGAGAAGGGACACATTGTTCAGTGTGTAAATGAGTTTGAAAAACAACCTGAATATAACCTTATTTCATATGGGGCAATGACCCTTTCATTTGAATATAAATAGGAAGTAACCCTCCTTCCCTTCAACAAACCAACACAGACTTGAAGTCTGTCTTTCTCACTCATATACAAAACATCACGCACACAAAGAAGTAAGAGCAGCCTTCATCTCCTCTCACTCTCTCTCGAATATACATACAGACACACATAACAAACACCCTCTGTGTCTCCCTCCGATGAGCTGACCGGCGACAGCACCAGAACCGGCGCCGATGCCGGTGGTCCTTTCCGGCGAGACAACACACCCACCCCCCCTTTACGATTCAGAGACGGACCACCACCACCACTAACCGGTGGTGGTGCGACGGCGACAGAACAGAGAGGCGGAGACGAGAAAGGAGAGAGAGAGAGACCGAGAGAGAGAGAGAAATAGGTGACAGAGCGACGGAGGTGCCGGCGGTGACGGCGGTGGCAGTGGAGTGCGGCGACGACACACAGGGGCCGAGAAGAAGAAATAAACCGAGAGAGAAAGAACCGGCGGTCGGAGACCCGGACCACCGGTCCGATTGTTTGTCGGTGAGGGCGAGAATCGAGTAGTGCTTTTGTGTCTTAGAATATACCAATTAAATGCCTAAGGTTTGGTGAGTTCCTATGTCGTGTCACATGTTAATGGCTTTGCAACCCATTAACAATCCTGATACTTACAGGAATACTTTATTTACATAAAATTCATACCATACTAAAACTTGATTTATACTTGAGTACGTGGGGTACACAAGTAAACTTGAATTATACATGAGTACGTGGGGTACACATGAAAACGTGATTTATATATGAAAATGATTTTAAATTCGTTTTCTCAATACTGTTTCACAAACCGGTTATTCAAAAAGATTTATTTCAAATCTTTTACAAACAAACTATAAACTCGCTCAACTTTATGTTGATTTTTCGCATGATTCTTTCTTAGGTTACAGTTCTAAGGCAAAGCACAGTTGGAATAGGAGAACCATTGGAGATACGAGTACTTAGTGGCGTTGACAACCTTCTGGGGTAGCCCAGTTGGCCAGCCTCACCCAGACCCTTCTTGAGGTCACCGGTTCGATTCCTGGCAATGCCCTTATGGGGTGTTGGGGCTCTTCACCGTGGGTAATCACCGCCAGGCAGCTATGGGGCTAAGCTAGCTTGCGGAGTTGCAATACTCCGGCGGATGGGAGGTCCGTGCAACTACCCCCCCCTCAATTTCTAAAAGACTTAGCTCTTTTGCTTCCGCTGTGCAATGAAGATACCAGTCCAGTCACGCCAATGCTCTGATAATTTCAGGGTGTGACAGATTGGTATCAGAGCTATAGGTTACAGCGAATAGGGTTCTCTGTAAAGAATACCTAAGCTCTAACCTCATATTTCTCTGGGGATTTAGATTATTCAAACGTTGAATACATACAGAACGCTTAGTACTCGAATATGGTCTCCAACCGTTGCCGAAAATCAAACAGTCGAAATTTTGATTTCAAACATACGCTATAGTGGTGTTTTATACACGGTACACAAAACAGTCGCATACAGTACACAAAACCCTGAGAGCTTAGGAAATGTGCATTTAAGACCTTCGGAAACTTATGTTAAAGTTCATTAAAGGTCATCACGTAGGAACTGCAAATATTAATTTGGGCACACACTATTATACATATTGTCTATGATGTTTTAACTTCCCGAGTAGGCAGCCTACGCATAAAGAAACGCTAGTGCACGAGAATACATAGAACTCAAATTTTACGTCAACAGATGTCGGAGTGCATCACATTCTACGCAAAACGAAACGCTAGCGCACGGGCATATGTGAGACTTAAGCTATACATCAACGGAGGTTGAAGTACGTCACATGCGACTATAGATCAGGAAGCGGCAGTTGGCACGCAGTCCTGCAAACAACACGAGTCATGCTAAGGAAAGGACGCAAGTCACCTTATTCCCCCTATTTCAGCTAACGACGAGTACGCTATATTCGACATTCTATGGTAATGTCACCTAACAACCAGTTATCACATTCAACCCCAGGTAAAGTCCTCAAATTTCTTTTATTGACATTTCGACTTTCACATTTACTGAGTAGATTTTCGTATCTCTACTCCTCTTGATGGTCATTGTATCACGATAATTTCTTTCAGCATAGCGAATACTCATATGCTTCGCTTCTTGAAAATTCATATGATACGCATGCATCATTTGTTACGCATGTGGTTTTGTTTCGAATAAGCGTTTCATCAAAGCTCAAATATTATTTCGCTAAATCTAATTATTGATCTGTGATTCGAATGACTCGCATTATTGAAATTGTTGGCTTCTTTGTTATCAAGTCAACACACTTTCTTGAAATCTCTCGTCTTTTCAAGTTACATACATGGTTTTTCGTTGTGACCATGCCGAAAGTTATCTTGTCGATACATGTATTTACTTTCGGCTTGCGCCGAAATCAAATTCAATTGTTTGAACTTGTTCATTTCACATATTCAATTCAAGACACCATATGATGTATTGGAAACATCATATCCGAATTCGTTTTAACAAGCGTTTCATTGTTTTGAGTCGTGGTAGATTTGTTTGGTCTACGACTCCATTAAGTCATTTGTTGATTTCGAAACCTTGTGGTGTCAGTACAGACTTGTAGCTTGGGCTAATCATGATTGAGCGTTTTATGCAAAACACAGGTGATACTTGTTCGATCACCGCTATATTTGAATTGTTTCATTCACTACGACACCTTGTGGCGTCGGTAGAACTTGCAGCTTGGGCTGATCATGATCGAGCGTTTCATGCAAACTAGTACATTTGAGCTTGTTGAAATCTGAATTCATTTATTGGATGCAATCATTTTTAGAATTCATTTGCATATTGTGATACGTCCTTGAATTCACATCATTCGAATAAGTCTTGATTCGACTTCTTGATCGTTCACTTTAGTACTATTCGTATTTTCTACACATAACGTAACTCTAAGGAGTTAACGTAGTCTAAATTTCGAGGACGAAATTTTATTAACAGGGGGAGAATGTGACAACCGGTAATTTACGCCCTTAATTACGTGATTAACAGGCGATTAACGAGATAATAAATAGTGCTTACGACGCTAATTAACTTAAACAGGCCCTTTGAGTGCCCAGAAACGTTTGTTCAGCTATACAGTGCGCGTGTGGTGATTTATGGGAAATCTGCTAAATACGACGCGACAACGGACTGATACCGTACGAAATACGGACAACGCCGACAAACACGGATTTTCTAAGAATATTTTATGCTTACGGAGTATGGGTCGTGATATCGGGTCTCGTAAGAATTACGGGCCACTTACACATGAGATGGGCTTGTAGGCCCTGGGCCCAAGCCCAAAAACCACAAGCCTAAACCTACTATATCAAAATCCTTATAAGATCCTTCAAAAATCTCAGCAAATCAATATTAATCTCTACTAAAGATGTTGTCACAAAGAGAAGGGACACATTGTTCAGTGTGTAAATGAGTTTGAGAAACAACCTGAATATAACCTTATTTCATATGGGGCAATGACCCTTTCATTTGAATATAAATAGGAAGTAACCCTCCTTCCCTTCAACAAACCAACACAGACTTGAAGTCTGTCTTTCTCACTCATATACAAAACATCACACACACAAAGAAGTAAGAGCAGCCTTCATCTCCTCTCACTCTCTCTCGAATATACATACAGACACACATAACAAACACCCTCTGTGTCTCCCTCCGATGAGCTGACCGGCGACAGCACCCTCTGTGTCTCCCTCCGATGAGGTGCCGGCGGTGGCAGTGGAGTGCGGCGACGACACACAGGGGCCGAGAAGAAGAAAGAAACCAAGAGAGAAAGAACCGGCGATCGGAGACCCGGACCACCGGTCCGATTGTTTGTCCGGCGGTCCTTGCCGTTATCTGACGGGTCTACCGGTAAGTCATCTCGCCTGACTCATTTCCTTTCATTCTGATGAAGATGATGATGCTTGTTGATGATGAACAGTGGTTAATCGGTCAATCCGGTTGACTCGGTCAACTTACCGAGTCAACTCAGTCAACTCGGGTCAACGGGACAAATCTGTTGTGGTTCGGGTTCAGCTCAGCGGGTTCAAGTAATGCAGTCAAAGAGATTAGACGGTTCGGTTCGGTCGACTCGGTCGAACCGAGTTCAACTCGGTTGACCCGGTCAACTCAGCGAGTCAACTGGTCAACTCGGTCCACGAAAACGACACGGAGATTCGGTAAAGATTTAGGATGAATATTATTTTCATTGATTATTCCTTATTTCATGCGTGGAAAACGAGCTCGAACCGCACAGAACGATGAGTTATTAGTTAATATTAACTTGGTCTTATTTATTATTTCGTTTATACAAACTGGCTATGCACAAAAATGGTTGAGTAATTGTTGAATCTTGATAAAAATAACGACACTTAGTTGTCAGGGCCGTTCAAAAACAGAGGAAACTCTGCCCGTTTTTGGAGAAAACCCGTAAAATAAAACGAGTTTTATTATAAAAACGTGCTTTTCTTGTAAAACGCCAACTATTGTTATAAATCGACTTTTACGAGATACAAATATAAAGTTTCCTTCGACAACAACTTACAACTTACGAAAACAACGATTCGGAAAATATTTACAACGACAAACATAGTTGTTTTGAACTTCGGAAATTCGACGAATTCGTTTTATAGAAATAAATATAGTTTTTATATTTATACCACACGAATTCCCTTATAAAAATAAATATAGTTTTATATTTATTTCAAACTTCAAACAACTCGATGATACTTTCGTAAAATAGATATAACTTTTTATATTTAATACAAACGCCGAAACGGCATATACGTATATTTTTGACAAATATACACAAGACGTGATATATATATATTACAAGTTATTATATATTATTTTCGTACGACTACTCGAGACGGCTAACGCAATTACAGCGAAGTATTTATATATAAATATTTATTTATTTTTAATTCTCTCGAGAATCAAGTCTTTTCAAGACTTAGTGGTTTTATCGACAATAAACGACACTTATCAAATATGACCTATCATTTCCGATAAGTTAACTACTTACCATTGAACCGTTCGACTAACGATTCGGTAGAGCTCGGTAACACGTAATTTGGTTACCGCATTATTTAGAAACTTATAAGATATTCCGTGTGTCACACCCCGAATTTCCACGTGTCACCGGTGGGCCCGGTGGGGGAGTATCGTGACGTGGTTGGCAACAATATAGTCAAACAACACAATATTTAAATGCACAGCGGAAGCTAAAAATAGATTCATTTCAACCAAACGATATTGTAATATTAAGTATCACAAACAGTCGAATATAAATCCACAGGTAGATCAAGTTTTAAAAAGGAAATCAATGTTCAACAGTTTAAGACATCCAAGTTGGCGAGACTTAATGTGGATGCTAGAAGACAAGCCAGCCTATTTCGCGTAGTACCTGCACTTAACCTTTTTAAGAAAAATACGTCAGTTTACACTGGTAAATACATTCAACCGACACATTTGAAAAGAGTTTAAGAAAATGGATTTAAGGCACAAGGCACAAATAATATTTTATAACTTGGGATAATTATGTAAATATATAAACTTGTAAACGAATTACATGTTTCTTATGCGTTCAGTAGTCCGATCCTTAGACCGGATTAAAGATCAATAGACACACCACTTTATATAATGAGACACTGACAAGTGTACGCCTACACCTGAGTGCTAAGGTCGTGGCCATTTCGTAAAATGATGCCAGGGATATCCGGGACATGGTCATTAACCCCCCAAAGGCTTTAAGCAAACAAAACATTTCAAAACAGAGCATATCAATG
Source organism: Helianthus tuberosus (assembly GCA_030545235.1). Classification (NCBI taxonomy): domain Eukaryota; kingdom Viridiplantae; phylum Streptophyta; class Magnoliopsida; order Asterales; family Asteraceae; genus Helianthus; species Helianthus tuberosus. The sequence goes on from CM060374.1 coordinate 147,859,543, forward strand.
ATTTAACCTCTATTCGATTAAAGATTCAATGCTGGACCAAGCGGTATTCTATATACCGTACCCCAAGCCCGTATAGGGAAAATAAGTTAAAAGTATTTACCTGAGCAAGTATAGATCAAAATCAGCAAGTGCAAGTATCTTTTACCGGTTCTCCTAATCTGGAACGAAGGTTTAATAATAACCTATTAGAATCCTAACGGGTCTTTAATTAAGCTTACGCTTAGACCGATTAGTTTTAAAGATACGGTTCGTACGCACGATTAAGCGAAGACCGGATAGAATGTGATTTAGACCCGACAAGTTTGAAGACTTGCTTAATATGGGTATATGATACACATTCTGGATTTTGAGACAAAACCGATAAGGTTTGACCCGTTTCGGCTAATTTATGTAAACTAGTTACATAAACCGAACCGAACGCGCATGAAGCGTAACGGGTATCCGTAAGAGTCCTAAACAGGTTTCCTAAGTTAACATGCCTTAAATGGGTTGTGATATCAGTAGGATATCACCCATGATGCCCAAAACGAGTTTAATCTCTGTATAAGCCCCGCAGGGGCATTTTGGTCATTTTAAAGATTATAAAAGGGTTTAATTACGTTTCTGTGAACCGAGTCTGATTAAATCAGAAAAATACTTTATTTTAACAGGTTATAACATTTAATGTTAAGTCTTATGACTCAAAAGAGTTTTAAACTCACACTACGCGTATAATACGCGTATAACGCCGTTTTAAGCAACGTACGGGTTAAAATAGGATTCTGAGTTTCCAGGTCAGTTTAATAGGCTCAAAATACTAAAATTATTATTTAAAATCAGTAGCAATTGGATTGGCGCCATTTGGACGTGTAAAACTCATTTTATGGCTGAAAAGGGCATTTTCGGTATTAACCGAATTAAGGCGCTAATCCTAGCTTATGATCAGTTTAAAAATAATTAAAAATCTTCAAAAATCCCAAAATATTATATTTCATTAGTGGGTAAAATATTTGGTGTCAAAATCTGAGTTTAGATAGGTTTTACGCTAATGACGCCGTTTAATTACTAAAAATGTTATAATTACGTCATTAAGCATATCTCCTAATCTAGACTTCCGATTGACGTGAAAATTTACGTACATGTATAATAATCAGTAACAAAGATTATCATACTTTCATATTTCCAAAAATCTCGTTCTACGCTCATAAGGGCAATATGGTCATAATTAGGCATTTAACGGAAATATCGGACGATTAGGGATTCGAGTGGTATAAACGCAGAGGCTTATACACACATGTAACTAGGTCCTAATGGAACTTTAAGGCATGTCTAAACCTATCAAAATCGGGTCAGAACTGAGGTCAACGCAAAAGTCAAACTTTTGCGTCTTTCGGTTCCGAATCGGTCTTACACAGAAAGTTGTCGAACCAAACAAGCGTAGGCAAGTTTTTATACTTATTTTCAAGTTATATGCATGTTAAAACAGGTTATACGCCTTCTGGAACGCTAATTACATGATTAAGGGTTACGTTGACTTTTTCGGAATAAGTTTGACTCGATGAACGACCTAGTTAGGATTCGAATTAGTGAGTGCCCTTTTAGGGGTTTATCAACCATGTAAATACCAACTTATAACAACCTTTGATTCGACTAAAATCTGGACCGATTATTTATTATCGAAAAGTCAAACCGTAGTTACGACGGTTTGATTTCTAGGCCATAAACGATGTAAAACTGAATCGAGAAGGGATAGACACACTTACACGTGATTAATGGATGTTATGGAAAGCTTGGTATCAACTTGAAATGCTCAGAAATGATCAGGAATGAAGTGTGCACATATGTTGCAACTTTGTGATATTTAGGGACTTTTAAACATCCTAGATTGTTGACACAAGAGTCTAGCATGTTATTAGATGATCACATGTGTCCTACATAAGCTATAAACCAGTATAGCAGCCCATAGAATCGAATTTTTGATGTTTAAGTCGGTTAAGAAACATGCAGGACACCTGCCCATGCATTCTGTCCAGATAAGGCAGTCGCGTAGCGCGACTGCCAGAGACTTCAGGCTCGCGCTACGCGAGTGAGTAAACGACCAGCTCAACAAGTTTTGTTATTTGCATTTCAGCCCCTGATCCCCCGAAAGGTCGTTTTCAATGGTTTTTCTTGCATTCAAGGACTTTCAAATTGACATGTGGGGCTTTAAGGCTTATACCATCTTTGTCAAGTCCTCGGTTAACTTCGTGATCACCCGAAAAACCCTGATTTTTAACGTTGACGATTCTAACCCTCGCACACGAATTTTATCACAACTTTCTCATACGATCACGAAACTTGGTGAAATTTTTATGGTGTATTCTAGTGAGCATATTTAACAGTTACAAAGCTTCGGGTTTGTCAAAAGGTCACTCAGAGGTACTGTTCAAACATGTTGACACATTTAACCCCTGTAGTTTGTAATTCCTCACAATTGGCTACGTATGATCCGTGATTTATTCGTTTAGGGTTATAAACATCACGTAGGGTTATTGTACAATATAATTATTCACTGTTTGACATTCAAAACCCGTATGTTCACATACTTTCCAGGTTTGTCAACTTTAGTCCTTCAAGAATATTCCTACGCACGTTCAACTTATGACACGTGTCAACACCTTATAGGACGTGAATTTTCGAGGTGTTACATCCTCACCCCCTTAAAAGAAATCTCGACCCGAGATTTACTGAAATAAGTAAGGGTATTTTTCCTTCATCGTGGATTCAACCTCCCACGTGTATTCGGGACCTCTACGGGCATCCCATTTGATCTTTACAAAAGGTATATGCTTCCTTCGAAGCTTCCTTACCTGTCGATCTTCAATCGACACAGGTTTTTCCACAAATTTCAAGCTCTCATCAATATGCACATCTGTATAGGGTATAACCACTGATTCGCTGGCGAAACACTTCTTCAGATTGCAGATGTGGAACACATTGTGTATACTACTGATCTCTTCAGGTAAGTTTAACTTGTAGGCAACTGACCCGACACGTTCGATAACCTCGAAAGGTCCTATGTATCTCGGGCTTAGTTTACCTTTCTTACCAAATCGCATCACTCCCTTCCAGGGTGACACTTTGAGTAGGACTTTTTCACCTACTTCGAAGTGATAATCCTTACGACTTGGATCAGCGTAACTCTTCTGCCTATCCCGGGCAGCTTGGAGATTGTTACGAATCTGGACAATCTTGTCAGTTGTCTCAAACACTATTTCTAGTCCAGATAACTGGACGTCTCCAACTTCGGCCCAACAAACGGGCGATCTACACTTTCTACCATATAATGCCTCAAAAGGCGCAGCCTTGATGCTGGTGTGGTAGCTATTGTTGTAGGAGAATTCGATCAACGGTAAGTTTTTATCCCAACTCCCACCTAAATCGATTGCACATGCACGTAGCATGTCTTCTAACGTTTGAATGGTACGCTCACTTTGACCGTCAGTCTGTGGATGGTAAGCCGTACTAAAATTCAAACGCGTGCCCAAAGATTGTTGGAAACTCTTCCAAAAGTGTGACGTGTATCTAGTATCCCTGTCGGAGATAATAGACACAGGTATGCCATGTAAAGCTACAATCTTATCCACGTATAGTTGGGCTAACATATCGGAGCTATAAGTCTCCTTGATGGGTAAGAAGTGTGCTGACTTAGTCAGTCTGTCAACGATCACCCATATTGTGTCATTTCCTTTCCTTGTTTTGGGTAACTTGGTAATAAAATCCATAGTTACCATTTCCCACTTCCAAGTAGGAAGTTCAGGCTGTTGTAGCAAACCTGACGGTTTCTGATGTTCTGCTTTGACTTGCGCACATGTCAAGCATTTTGCTACATGGGCGGCTACAGACTTCTTCAAGCCTATCCACCAATAATTTGCCCTAAGATCCTGGTACATTTTATCAGCTCCAGGATGAACAGAATATTTAGAGCTGTGGGCTTCCTGGAGGATAACATCTCGGAGTCCTCCATAAATTGGAACCCATATCCTTCCATTCAATCTAAGAATTCCATCCTTACTAAGAGATAACTGCTCCTCAGTTACTCCTAGCTTTTCGTTAGGATAGTTAGCTTCCAACACAGCTTCCTTCTGTGTAGCTAACAACCTTTCTATCAAGTTGTTCTTTAATTCCATGCTCTTGGCATTGATTCTTATCGGTTTCACTTTTTCCTTCCGACTCAAGGCATCAGCGACTACATTCGCTTTGCCGGGATGGTATCTTATTTCACAATCGTAATCATTAAGAGTTTCCATCCAACGGCGTTGCCTCATGTTCAAATCCTTCTGATTGAACAGATGTTGAAGGCTCTTGTGATCAGAATAGATCACACATTTGATTCCATATAAGTAGTGCCTCCACAGTTTTAGTGCAAATACAACGGCACCCAATTCCAAGTCATGGGTGGTGTAATTCTTTTCGTGCACTTTTAACTGGCGTGATGCATAGGCAATGACTTTGCCTTTTTGCATAAGCACACATCCCATCCCGGTGTGTGATGCATCACAATAAACTACAAACTCCTCTATTCCGTCAGGCAATGTCAGCACTGGAGCATTGCTCAACTTTTGTTTCAAGATATCAAAGGATTCCTGCTGCTTAGGACCCCAGTCAAACTTAATCTTCTTACGCGTCAGCGAAGTCAGGGGTGCAGCAATCCTTGAGAAGTTTTCAATGAATCGCCTATAATATCCTGCCAAACCTAGGAAGCTACGAATTTCTGTAGGCGTTTTTGGCTCGCGCCAATTCATGACAGCTTCGACTTTAGCGGGATCAACTTGGATTCCACGCTCACTAACAACATGTCCAAGAAATTGGACTGCTCGAAGCCAGAATTCACACTTCGAGAACTTGGCATAGAGTTTTTCTTTATGAAGTAGTTCCAGAATGCAGTGAAGATGCTTTTCATGGTCAGCTTGGTTCTTTGAGTAGATGAGAATGTCGTCGATGAAAACGATGACAAATTTATCCATGTAAGGTTTGCAGACGCGATTCATGAGATCCATGAATGCGGCCGGTGCATTAGTGAGCCCAAAAGGCATCACTAGGAACTCGTAATGACCATAACGAGTCCTAAATGCTGTCTTGTGCACGTCTTCATCTCTAACCTTCAGTTGATGGTAGCCTGACCTCAAGTCAATCTTTGAGAAGAAACTTGCCCCTTGAAGTTGATCGAATAGATCGTCGATTCTGGGCAAAGGATATCTATTCTTGATAGTGACTTTATTAAGCTCGCGGTAGTCGATGCACAGACGCATCGATCCATCCTTCTTCTTTACAAATAAAACTGGTGCTCCCCAAGGAGACGAACTAGGTTTGATGAAACCTTTGGCTAGTAAATCATCTAGCTGCGTTCTCAATTCCTTCATCTCTGTTGGTGCCAACCTATAAGGCGCCCTTGTCACTGGTGCTGATCCAGGAATAATGTCAATTCTGAATTCTACTTGTCTCTCTGGTGGCAAACCAGGAAGTTCTTCAGGAAAAACATCAGGGTATTCAGAAACGACGGGTATATCCCCAATCTTGGGCTTCGGTTCATCTATGATCACTTGTGCCATGTAGATGACACAACCTTTCTTTAAACACTTTGAGTCCTTGAGTATAGACATTTTCTCAGGTAGCCCATACTGGGTATCTCCTTGGATAGTAAGTGATTCGCCAGACGGAGTCTTGATCACCACTTGCTTCTTGTTACAGACAATCTGGGCCTGGTTATGGGATAACCAGTCCATACCCAACACAATGTCGAAGCCAGCTAGCTTAAAGGGAAGCAGGGACAAAGGAAACGAGTGGTTCCTAATGGATATGAAACACCCATCTAAGATAGTTGAAGCGGTTTCTAAAGTACCATCTGCTAGTTCTACCTCATACTTCACACTTAAGTTCTTAACAGGTAGTTTCAATAATTCACAAAACTTAATATCTACGAACGACTTATCAGCGCCTGAATCGAATAACACTCTCGCATAAACATCATTTACGAGAAAGGTACATGTTATCACATTGTCGTCCTTGACGGCTTCCTTTGCATCCATACGGAAGACCCTAGCATTGGTCTTCTTCCCCTCTTCATTCTTCCTTGTAAATTTTGGGCAGTTGGATTTGATATGCCCCTTTTCATTGCAACTATAACACGTTGCATCCTTGATTTTCTTACACTCCAGGGTCTTATGTTCCGTAGACTTGCAAATCCCACAAGGCCTTGGCTGGTATTGGGATTTTGAGTCAAGTCTGCACTTTCCAAAATGGTGCTTACTGCAAATTTTACATCTGGGTTTTTCACCCGTCTGCTGACCATCTTTCTTGAATCCTGACCCCTTCTTAGAGTCATTGTTTCTCTTCTGCTTCTTGTCTGAGCGTCGTGAGTTGTCATCCTCACGCTTCCTCTTTTCGGTATCAGTTTTCCTCTGTGATCTTAACCTGACAGCATCTAAGGTAAGGGACAACGATATGTCCGTTACTGACCGAAAAGTGGTTGGCCTGGAGGCCTTCACGTTTGCTTTGATCTCTGGTTCCAAACCCCCGATAAAACGAGCTATACGTTTAGGCTCCGGAGTCACCAAATAAGGGACCAACCTTGACAAAGTATTGAAAGTAGTAAGGTAGGCCTGACAGTCCAGGTTTTTCATGACCAGCGCCAGGAAGTCCGATTCAATTTTCTCCACCTCATGTTGAGGGCAGAAATTTTCCTTGATTAGTGCCATGAACTGTTCCCAGGTCATGTTGTATAACGGGACTTTCCCTGTGGCCTGGATCAAAGATCTCCACCAGGCTAAGGCTTCTCCTTTGAAAGATTGCGAGACAAACTTCACAATATCCCTGTTATGGCAACCACTAATATCCACCACCGTATCCATTTCATCCATCCACGTCATGCAATCAACAGCTCCTTTTTCCCCATTGAAGTCTCTGGGTTTGCATGACACGAAGTATTTATAGGTGCAACCCCTATTACGAGGTTCTTGATTCTGTATGACTTGATGGGATGGAGCACTCCTTTGATTCGAGGAGTGGTGAGAATTACTGTTGCGGGCAGTGTGGGTCCTGGAGGGTGTTCTAGTGTGTGATGCAGAATGGGTCCTCGTATGGGTACCACTTGATCCATGGTGCTGTCTATCCATAGCTCTATTAACCGCATTGTCTATCATAGCTTGTAATTCTGCACCTGCTATGTTTACTTGGGCATTTTCATTCACTATTCCTGGGTGACTGTTGACCTCGTTTGAGTCTGCCATGTATCTTGAACTGTAACACATCGACAATAATTTATTGGTGAGTTTATTATAGGATTGTCTTTTATGGCAATTTTATTAACCGTGGTAATGTAGACCATATATGGTTAATTTATTACTCACATAATTTAGGATTTTTAATATAATTTATCCTAATTATAAAACAGTAATAGTTTTATTTATAGCACAAATGGCCTGGTCATAAGGACAATTATGAGCTATGATTTCAGAGAATCAAAGCATGAAGGTTTGAACAAAGTTCATTACCTTATCAGACAGGGTCACAGACTAATACTGTCTTTTGTCTCATATGAAAATGAGAAGGGCCCGTAGGCATTCCATCACCAATAGATGGTAAAAGAACTTATCATATTGATTAATGATTTAACCCATGATTCAGAGATCATTTAGTTGGGTTTA